>JBBGZY010000332.1:1311250-2622500 GCA_037952925.1 Lithobates clamitans | reverse complement strand
CACCGCCGATGGCTCGGTTCTCACAGTCCCCGAGCGGAGATCTGCTGACTGTCAATCAGCAGCTCTCCTGCTCTGTTCCTCCTCGCTCACTGGAGCGCTGAGCTGTGGAGGGGCGGGGAGCGGCTGTCTCAGTCTCTCAGCTGCTTGCTGAGAGACTGAGACAGGCATCAGTTCAGGCACCTGGCAGATCCAGACTTTATTGTCGGAATGACACAGTGCCTGGACTGATTCCAGTGACTTCAGCAGACAACGGACTTCAGACCGCTCTCTGCTAAAAACAGGTCACTGGAGTGCAAATTGGAGACCCATAGGAGAAGCCCAGCCAAATGAGCTCAGGTTGGACTTCTCCTTTAAATTGCAGTTCATTTATAGATACATGCAGTATAAATAGATGGATTCAGACATAGGGATTTAAATGTACAATTATCTTTACTTGGTTATACAACATAGGAGGCAGAACAATCTGAGCATAACAAACGCCTTTACTCATTCTTCACTTTGAAATGGAGCACACATCAGGCTTTACTCTAGATCACTACATTCACAGATCAGATGGATCTTTTCTAATACATTCTTGCTGAACAGGCAATCACAAACATATGTACATACAAGCTTGGAACGGGATCAAGGAACATACAATAGCAAATTACAGTGAAATTACCCTCAGGGTAATTGTATTTAAAAAGATATTCTCATTGTGGTTAGGGCAATAGAATTCAATATAATGTAAACCTAGTATACCATAATTGTAAAATAAATGTAGATACGTCTCTCTCACTCTTCTGTAGTACAGTAGGAGATCATACATCTCAGAAACATTCAGTAAGCCTTATAACTAATAGAGATTACATGTTAGTGCAGCACACTATAAATGGTCAGAGAACAGTGGTGGCTGCTCATGCAGGGGGGCCGCCCCACTAATCAATGCACCCGGTTCCTAATCTACATGCAGGTTGCCGGACACATGGATTCCAATGTTTTTTTTTATATAGAAGCCCATGATTAGAGCCTAAGGCTGTAATTGGCTTCAGAAAGGGTGGGCTCGGGGCACAGAGCATTGTGCCTGGAGCTCACCCAGTTGTGTGACATTAACAAATTCATATTCACTAATGTCTTCCTATTTCTCCTCCCAATGAGTCCCGATTGGCTGGGAGTCCTAAGACCCGATTATCCACAAGTCCTAAGTCCTGATTGGCCAGGAGGAGAAGCGACCGACGGGACTCGGGAGGAGACACAGAGGTGAAGTCGCTGAAGCCACGACCTGGATGGGGCAGGTGCCGGGGGGAGTGCTTGGTTGGCTGGCTGGGAGGGGTTAAGCACCAGAAAATTGAGCACCAGCCGCCACTGTCAGAGAATGGTCTACAGTTGAAATTCAGTCTTAAAGTACACCTGTGCCAAGACTATGGACCTTAAAGGGTTTACATATTCTTAACATCTTCCCACCCAGCTCCAGTATCCCTTTACCTGGGCTATTACGGCATAGGAAGGTCTGCCTTATCACATGACTACTGTGACTGGCTGTCAAAGTGATCACATGATTGAGAGCCATTCCAAAAAGCTCATTACTGGATAGAAGGAGCTTTGAAGGCTTGGTAACTGTGCTCAGAGCACACAGTGAGTGTGTTCGCTGCACAGAAACCTCTGCCACCCATGGACACATATTGTATGCACGGTGTGTGGAGATTAAAGCCTATCCTCTTTTCCACTGCACATGTGTATTACATTGGCAGCAACAGGTTAACCTAAAAGCCATCCCTGAAATTTCTTGTTGCATGTATGAAGTAATTGATCCCCAAAGATCATCAGAAATTACAAAAAAACACTCCGAAATTTGTTTTTTTTAGAAGGTTGGCAAGATGCCAAGATCTGCTTAACATAAAAAGAAATACGACTTTAGTGCCTATGTGGTGACCTTTGAATATGAATGTGTTCACAATGCCTATAGCTACACAAATGACTGAGGGCTTGTGTTATTCCTCATGCAAACAGGCAGCTGGGGCTGTACAATGTAAAATATGGGCATTATTTCCCTGCCTGGGACCCACAGGTGCTCTGTACAGCCACTATAGAAATCAATGGCAGTACGTGGGTATATGCTGGTACCTGTGTAAACATGCATGTGCATTTCACCGTAAACCCGTGAATGCAGGCAGTCCACATCCAGATTCACATATTTATATGTTTATGTATGTTTTACAAGAGTGCAGAGGTGGCTCTCTAATTAGGCAAATTAGGCGACCAAAGGGGCCTCACAGCCGCCTAATTTGCCCATACCGCAACCTCGATGATTCGCCGGGACCGCCCTGCATTCTCGATGCGGAGCCCCGGCAAATCAGATTCCCGCAATGCCCGCGGCTTGTGCGGGGTGTCTCCGCTCCCGCACGCCCCACTCTGCATTGCAGCCGGCATCTCTCCCCAGCTGCCTGACACACACAGTGCACTGCGGAGCGAACTGAACCCGCCCCTCCTCCTCCTGTGCTGTGATGTTTTCCTGTGTACAGAGGAGGGAAGGAGTCACACCACTGTACCGAGAGGCGCGCTGGTCTTAGGTCCGTGTCATCTAAAAGTGAGTCTTGGAGGGGAGGGGGGCATGAAGAGGAGGGCAAGGGAGGGGGAACAAGCTAGGAGTTCACTTGGAGTGATTTGGGGGAGAGGATATCCATTCCCCATACCATCCTGGCTCCATCCACCCCACCCCAATCCTGGCTCCATCTATCCCCCGATCCAATCCCAGCTCCATCCATCCCCCCATACCATCCCAACTCCATCCACCCCACCCCCATCCCGGCTCCATCCATCCCCTGATCCAATCCCAGCTCCATCCATCCCCCCGATCCAATCTTGGCTCCATCCACCCCACCCCAATCCCATCCCGGCTCCATCCATCCCACCTGGATCCCATCCCGGGTCCATCCATCCCCCCCGATCCAATCCCAGCTCCATTCATCCTCCCATACCATCCCGGCTCCATCCACCCCACCCCAATCCCATCCTGGCTCCATCCATCCCCCCGATCCCATACCAGCTCCATCCATCCCCCCATATCATCCCGCCTCCATCCACCCCAATCCCATCCCGGCTACATTCATCCCATCCCGGCTCCATCCATCCCCCCAATCCCATACCAGCTCCATCCATCCCCCATACCATCCCAGCTCCATTCACCCCAATCCCATCCCGGCTCCATCCATCCCCCTGATCCCATACCAGCTCCATCCATCCCCCCATATCATCCCGGCTCCATCCACCCCAATCCCATCCCGGCTCCATCCATCCCATCCCGGCTCCATCCATCCCCCCGATCCCATACCAGCTCCATCCATCCCCCATACCATCCCAGCTCCATTCACCCCAATCCCTTTCCGGCTCAATCCATCCCCCTGATCCAATATGATTCCCATCCCATCCCCCCATACCATCCCAACTCCATCCACCCCCATACCATCCCAGCTCCATCCCACCACCCCAATCCAATCCTGGCTCCATCCATCCTCCCGATCCCATCCCGGCTCCATCTATTCCCCCAATCCCATCCCCGCTCCATCCACCCCCCAATCCAATCCTAGCTCCATCAATTCCCCCCAATCTCATCCCGGCTCCATCCATTCCCCTGATCCCATCCATTCCCCCCAACCCATCCTGGCTCCATCCACCCCCCCCAAACCATCCCGGCTCCATCCATCCCCCGATCCCATCCCGGCTCCCTCCATCCCCCCATTCTATCCCAGCTCCCTCCATGCCCTCGATCCCATCCCAGCTCCCTGCATCCCCTTGATCCCATCCTGGCTCCCTCCATCCCCCCAATCCTTTCCCGGCTCCATCTACCACCCCAATCCCATCCCAGCTCTATCCATCCCCCGATCCCATTCTGGCTCCATCCATTCCCTTGATCCCATTCCAGCTCTATCCCCCCAGAACATATCTTCTCACCTCCCAAAGCCCCCCTAGCACATATCCTCCCCCCCAATCAAACAGATGCTGTCTGCCACAAAGGGGGTGGCATCCATTTGATGGGCACAGTGGCTGCATTTGATGGGCACAGTGGCTGCATTTGATGGGCATAGTGGCTGCATTTGATGGGTACAGTGGCTGCTTTTGATAGGCACAGTGGCTGCATTTGATGGGCACAGTGGATTTATTGATGGAACAGTGGCTGCATTTGATGGGCACAGTGGCTGCATTTGATGGGCACAGTGGCTGCAATTGATGGCACAGTGGCTGCATTTGAGGGCACTGTGTCTGCATTTGATGGGGACAGTGGCTGCATTTGATGGGGACAGTGGCTGCATTTGATGGGGACAGTGGATTTATTGATGGAACAGTGGCTGCATTTGATGGGCACAGTGGCTGCAATTGATGGCACAGTGGCTGCAATTGATGGCACAGTGGCTGCATTTGAGGGCACTGTGTCTGCATTTGATGGGGACAGTGGCTGCATTTGATGGGGACAGTGGATTTATTGATGGAACAGTGGCTGCATTTGATGGGCACAGTGGCTGCAATTGATGGCACAGTGGCTGCAATTGATGGCACAGTGGCTGCATATCTTCTCACCTCCCAAAGCCCCCCTAGCACATATCCCCCCCCCAATCAAACAGATGCTGTCTGCCACAAAGGGAGTGGCATCCATTTGATGGGCACAGTGGCTGCATTTGATGGGCACAGTGGCTGCATTTGATGGGTACAGTGGCTGCTTTTGATGGGCACAGTGGCTGCATTTGATGGGCACAGTGGATTTATTGATGGAACAGTGGCTGCATTTGATGGGCACAGTGGCTGCAATTGATGGCACAGTGGCTGCAATTGATGGCACAGTGGCTGCATTTGAGGGCACTGTGTCTGCATTTGATGGGGACAGTGGCTGCATTTGATGGGGACAGTGGCTGCATTTGATGGGGACAGTGGCTGCATTTGATGGCACAGTGGCTGCATTTGATGGGCACAGTGGGTGCATTTGATGGGCACAGTGGCTGCATTTGATGGACACAGTGGCTGCATTTGATGGACACAGTGGCTGCATTTGATGGGCACAGTGGCTGCATTTGATGGACACAGTGGCTGCACTTGATGGATACGGTGGCTGCACTTTATGGGCACGGTGGCTGCATTTATGGTCACAGTGACTGCATTTGATGGTCACATTGGCTGGATTTGATGGTCACAGTGGCTGCAATAGTTTTTTTTTTTTAGAATTTTTCAGTTTGTTTGCACCCCCCCCAAGAATTGTGAGCACCAGCCACCACTGATCTTTGTATCATGTCTGCAGCTTCTGACCATCTCTTGTATAATCTCTGTAGTCTCTAACCATCTCCTGTATCACGTCTGCAGTCTCTGATCATCTCCTGTACTATGTCTGCAGTCTCTAATCATCTCCTGTACTATGTCTGCAGTCTCTGATCATCTCCTGTAGTATGTCTGCAGTCTCTGATCATCTCCTGTAGTATGTCAGCACAGTCTCTGACCATCTCTTGTATCATGTCTGCAGTCTCTAACCATCTCCTGTATCATGTCTGCAGTCTCTGATCATCTCTTGTATCATGTCTGCAGTCTCTGATTGTCTCTTGTATCATGTCTGCAGTCTCTGATCATCTCCTGTATCATGTCTGCAGTCTCTGATCATCTCCTGTATCATGGTGGCAGTCTATGACCATCTCCTGTAGTATGTCTGCAGTCCCTGACCATCTCTTGTACCATGTCTGTAAACTCTGATCATCTCCTGTATCATGTCTGCAGTCTCTGATCGTCTCTTGTATCATGTGACCTTCATGTAAATCAGGGGTCTCAAATAGGCGGCCCTCCAGCTGTTTTAAAACTACAAGTCCCATGGATAAATATGCGTGTAATATATAATATATATGTAATATATATATTTGATTAAAGAAGAATTGATAAGAGAAAATTCTATAAACGGTGAATTCATAGTTCATAGAATTTAAAACTCCTAATATATGCAATTTATACAGTTCATTTTTATCGCTTGAATTATTTTTCCTATTATGGATGTGAATGGGGCCTCATGTCTTAGATTTGCCTAGGGCCTCACAAAGTCTAGAGCCGCCTCTGTAAGAGTGTATATCAGTATACAATTAAATACAGCCGCTGATTTCTTTGGTCGACTGTACCTGCACCTATGACTCCTGGGAAGGGAAATACACCCACATTTTAAGTTGTACAGCCTTAGGCACCCATATTTACAAGTCCTTAAAGTGCTTTTAATGCTTAAAACAGAACATGTAATTACTTTAGTGTGCATAATCTGGGTGCAGATTCACTTTAAACTAAATCAGCTTAACAATTATGAACAATCACCACAAACGGCACAGAGATACTCTTTGCAAATAGAGGGAAAAAAAGTTTTACCTCTGCATACATAAAGGGTTCTTTACTGTAAGAGCACTGAAAATGTGGAATAATCTTCTATAATATCTGATTCTACTTTATTTAGTAGATTCATAAAGGAGCTGGATGTGTTCCTTAATGCCCAAAATTTAAACAATTACTAATAATTAATAAAGATATATATATATATATATATATATATATATATATATATAAAAATATAAATTAAGGGTGGAATGAATGAATGATTTGTAAAGCGCTGCAAATGCGAACTGAATCGCCTCAAGGTTGTCCCTAACCCTGAACATCGCACACTCACATCAATCCCTACCCTCAATCCAAGGTCCCCATTCATATACTAGGGCCAATTTTGGACAGAAGCCAATTAACCTACCAGCATGTCTTTGGAGTGTGGGAGGAAACCGGAGTACCCGGAGGAAACCCACGCAGGCACAGGGAGAACATGCAAACTCCAGGCAGGTAGTGTCGTGGTTGGGATTCGAACCAGCGACCCTTCTTACTGCTAGGTGAGAGTGCTAACCACTGCACCACTGTGCCGCCCTTTATGTTGATCAACTGAGTTATATGATTGACCCAGGGGATAAGGAAGGATTCTTTTTTGGAGTTGAATAACTTAACTTTTTTCAGCCTGAATAACTATGTAACTAGCGAAACACTTAAAACATTTTAGGCAGTGATACACCTAAAGGTCTCATTTTCAGCCTATGGGGCGACTTATAGATGTGTGTGTCAGAACAGAATGAATTTTTGCAAGGAATTTTACAAGTCAGTACCACAACCACAAATTGCATGGAAAAGAGGTTAAATAGGAAACAAATTTACATAGCCACTGAGCCTTTATGAATTTATGAATGATGACAGCAGAAGTCACCTAAAAAAAAAAAAAAAAAAAAAGCAACAACCACAAAACAGACCATAGACAAGTAAGGCAAGGCAATTATTAATTCTTTTTGTTTTTAACATTTTGACTTCTGTAATAACTACATTTATTCTGCAGAGGAACAAACAGCCACACTTTATTTCATGAAGTCAAAACAATACGACCCCACCTCGGGACCACCCACTATAACACAATTCATTGACCAAGGTTTAGTTAATCTCTAAGACTAAGCAAGGGTGGGTGAAATGCTTTAGGGAGGGTGGTCCCAATGCAGAGGCTCATTTTTATTGCTTCATGGAATAGCGTTAACCTAAGTGTGTTGTCATTGTAGTGTGGCTGTTTGTTACTCTGCAGTATAATGCAGTGTGGCTGCTTGTGGCTGTTTGTTGATCTGCAGTATACTTGGAACACAGGTACCTCCTTTTTGACCTGGCATCAGGGAGATAGCAGGCCATGGAAGCTTTCGAACAGAGTAAAATTCTATTACTATATACATTCTGTCAGTTGTGCCTATTGGCAAATCATTCACAAGATGTTACAAGCAGTGTCTTAGCACAGAAATGCACAGGCTTGTATAGCAAGGTATACTATGTTACCAATTGAATAAAATCATTTTTTTATATGGCATGGGCATGTCCCTTATTCTAAAAACATCTAACTTTAATTACCTCAATGCTGACTAGAATGGTCAATAGTTGAAATGTCAGACATAGTGTAAACTCTTGTAACCTTGGTACCCCTGCCATGCAGTTGGCCCAGGACCAGCCCCAGCCTTTGACTGTAGTAGCATGCAGATGAGTTAATGCCCCAGCTCTCCCTTCTATTAATGTTATTTATTCACCATGAGGTGAAAACAAGTATAATGCAGAGACTCTTATAGGTGCCTGCTCATACCTGTAGCAGCCTTTAGTCCCATTTCAGTAGCCCCAAATCCAGGCTGTACTGCTTTGTGCCCCAAAGAAAATGAATAAGCTATTGTGTTGACTAGAACCCATCATTTAATGGGGCTTATGTTCCATCAAGAACTAGCCATATGCCTGCTGAGTTCTGCAGCCTCACAGTGAACCTATGGAGGTCTATATGGGTTTATGACAAGCCTTGATCCACTTTTAACTAGAAAGTGCATTTTTATGGTCTTTTATACGTTTTTTAATAAATCACTACACCTAGATGTAGGCGCTCTCATGTGTTTGTTTTTTATATGTTGTTATTTTTTACTGCTTTGTGCCCCATCCTACCTTATCTACAATCCTATTATAGTCAGTAAGGCAGTCATACTAATGATAAGCCAATAGGAAAGTTTGCCAGGATGGTGGGTAAGCTTTGACACTACCAGAAAGCTTCAAAGCTTTGCCCAATTAAAACAGCAAAAGATTTAAACAATTCAGGGATTGTGATGAGGACTGCATGCTGCTACAAGTGCATGCAGGTACCTCTACAGTAACTTCAAGCATGTCTAAATGAATCAATGTGCTGTCCTCTACATGTGAAATACAATTATTATGTTTAATTAATTCAAAATTGAATTAAATGCCTAGAGATTGGCTTTAAGGTGTAGTGTTAACATATAATTCCCAACTGGCAATCCACATGACAAATATCTACTAATGATAAAGTAAACTTTATGGCAAGGAATTTCAATTTTCTAAAGGTTAATATTCTCTATTGATTCAGTACCAGTGACCTGAATCAAAGAATAATCTGAACTTCAAAATTAACCCTTAATGAAGTTGCTTGAATCCTTCCCCTGTGTTTGCTTATGTATTATACCAGTTTTGCAGCTGGAACACTTTGATAAGTAATCCTCTTCTCCCCATGTACAAAGCACTTCAAGGCTGAATCAGCATGATCCTGCATGGAGAACAAGATATTCTGTATCCTTTTCAATCAAGCAGAAAGGATATGTGCTCCCTGCGACTGATGTCAACCATCAAGCAACTCAGTAGGATGAAAAAAAGAATAACTGTTAAACAACAGGATTGCCACAACAGCTTAATCAAATCCACTGAAGTGATGCATTAAGATTTTTGCTATGATAAAGACAACTAAAAAAGGGTTGTTATGAAATTTCTTAAATGTTTAATAATTAGAAACAAATCCCACAAGGACTGTCAGAAAAGAAGAGCCTTTTAAAACATAAGTGCAGTCATGTGTAAAATACCACTAGATTTAACCCACTTACAGTATGTTTGTAATACAAAAGTCTTTAAATGTATATTTGCTGCATATTAGACTCCTGTAGTTCCCAGACTAGGAGAGGAAAGGGCTATACGCCAGTCGGGCTTTACTACATTGTACAGTTTTCAGGCAGCTGGCAGAAAGGAGACAAAAGCACATAGTTGACTTTATCAATGTATTGCTGCTCCTTCAATACCCAACTACAGGTTGGAGTTGTCTGTGACCAAGCTGTATATTTTAATTTCAGTGGAGATAAGTGAGGTCAGAATCTACTATAGCTGTGCTGTTTGTCAAGTTTAGAAAGCTGGTAATACAGGATTACACTTCTTATATCTGTATGTCTTGGTTGTTTTGGCTTTGGGACATGGAGCGAAGGAAATTCTGCACAGTGGGACACAGATGGCAAAAAAATTACAGGGGTTATACCCTTGCTTACTCTATCCAAAATGGAAAAAATGGTTTTACCTTTAGTTCTATTTTAGGTCCATTGCCAATTTAAATGAAAAATTGCAAATACCAGGCAATTAAAAACTGACAATACAAATTTTACTGACCTTTTCTGAAATTGCACTGATATTAAAAAGTTGTGTAGTCTAGCAAAATGTTAAACAAAGCAGCCACCAGTTGCAGGTGATTGTTTCATTTTCATATAGGATAGATTTTTATTGGGAGATAGTTATTAATTATGTGGACATAATGGTGTAATTGCATAAAAAATAAAAATAAAAAATTAAATAGAACTTATTAATGAATACAGCAAATCAACATTTTTTTAGGTTTAGAGGTTTGTGGATGGAGGATAATTTTTCTTATTTTCACTTAAACCAACTCAAACCCTTTCCATCTATAAAGATTTTCTGGTCATAGTTTATCAAATATAGAATTCTTCCTGTTCAGCCTTTGTTACAGCAGAGAACCAGTATGACAAGGAGTGACCAGAAAAGGATTGCGACTTTTTAACACTGACAACTCAGGGCCACTCATTTTCAGTGAAAGCCATAAAAATAAGTCTGAAGGGTATACAGAAAATGGGTCTATTGCAGTTTTACATCTTAAGTTATAAGTTACATTCGTTTTAGAGTAAGGGTTTTTAGTTTAATTTCACTGTATAGTTTTAAGAGCTGAGGGGTATGAGAGGGTCATTGAGGCTGCCATTAATGAACTCTCCTTTTAGAATTCAAGTTTTCTGGCTGCTGTGTTGATGTTTTGGCTTCAAATCCGCCAAGCAGCTAGAATTTTAAGAAGACCAGCAATGGTAGCCCTCATATTTCTATCATGACAGAGTCACTTTAATGCCCATTTGCAGCTTTTTCAACAAGCTCCCCCTTCCCTTTTGCACCTATATAAAAAACATTCTCCACACTTCAGTGCACCCCCAGCATCATCCTACACAGTCCAGTGCTGGTCCTCTTCTAGAGTGAATGATCAGCATCATCAGTCAACCCACTTCCAGATTATTAGAGCCATTAATGAACTCTCCTTTTGGAAATCTAGCTGACTGTCATGTAGATGTTTTGGTTTCAATGCTGTGTTAGTTTCCAGCCAAAAAACAAGTTAAGAAACACAGCCAAGCAACTAGAATTTTAACAAGAAGAACAGCAACAACAGACCTCATATTTCTCAGAGTCACCTTACCGTTCATTTACAGCTTTTTAAACACACTCTCCCTTCTGCATCTAGAAAAAAAAAAGATTCCCCATATTTCATTGCACCCCAAGCATCATCCTACATCAACAATAAAAATTAAATATTCCTTTAAATATCGTGCCTGGGGGGTGTCTATAGTATGCCTGTAAAGTGGCGCAGTTTTCCCATGTTTAGAACAGTACCACACAAAAATGACATGAATTGTCGGGTCTCGGCAATATAGATAAAACTCATTGAAAAAAACAGCATGGGTTCCCCCCCCATTCCATTACCAGGCCCTTTGGGTCTGGTATGAATATTAAGGGGAGTCCCAAACCAAAAATTAAAAAAAAATGTGCGGGGGTCTCCCCAAAATCCATACCAGGCCCTTCAGGTCTGGTATGGAAAATAAGGGGAACCCTGCGCCAAAATAAAAAAAATGGTGTAAGGGTCCCCCAAAATCCATACCAGATCAAGCACACAGCCTGGCAGCCCACAGGAAAAGAGGGGGGACGAGAGAGCACCCCCCTCCTGAACCGTACCAGGCCACATGCCCTCAACATAGGGAGGGTGCTTTGGAGTAGCCCCCAAAAGCACCTTATCCTCATGTTGATGGGGGCAAGGGCCTCATTCCCAAAACCTTTGCCTGGTGGTTTAACAAGGGGACCCCAAGATCCTGGCCTACCCCCTATGTGAATTGGTAAGGGGTACAATTACCCCTACCATTTCACAAAAAAGCGTCAAAAATAGTAAAAAAGACAGGAGACATTTTGGGACAAGTCCTTTATTAAAAAATAAAAAAATAAAAATGTCCCGTGATATCCATTCTTCTTCTATCATGCCACCCGACGAACCGGAAAACAAAAAAATGCAAAAGCTCCACCCCCATGGGAGGCTCACACCGAGTGATGCTTCTTCTCGGTGACAGCTGTTATATAGCTGAGGGCGTCACCTGGTGACGTAAACGGGTGACCCTGCCCCCCCTGATGCCTCGTGATGTCAGAGGAATGCGGGGTCACCTGTTTATGTCACCGAGTGGCCCCGCCCTCAACTATATAACAGTTGCCATAAAGAAGAAGTGCCACTTGGCAGGAGCCTCCCATGGAGACGGAGCTGATGCGTTTTTTTCTTTTTTCAGTTCATCGGGCAGCGTGATAGAAGATGAATGGACATCACGGGACATTTTTATCTTTTTATCTTTTAATAAAGGACTTTTCCATAAGTGTCTCCTGTCTTTTTTACTATAATGTACCCCTTACCAATGCACATGGGGAGGCCAGGATTGGAGGGTCCCCTTGTTAAAGGGGGCTTCCAGATTCTGATAAGCCCCCGCCCGCATACCCCCACAACCACCGGGAAAGGGTTGTGAGAATGAGGCCCTTGTCCCCATCAACATGGGACAAAGTGCTTAGGGGAGCTACTCCAAAGCACCCTCCCCAAGTTGAGGGCATGTGGCCTGGTACGGTTCAGGAGGGGGGGCACTCTCTCATCCTCCCTCTTTTCCTGCGGGCTGCCAGATTGTGTGCTCGTATAATGGTCTGGTATGTATTTTGGGGGGACCCTACACCATTTTTTTAAAATTTTGGTGCAGGGTTTCCCTTTAAGTCCATACCAGACCCTTTGATCTGGTATGGATTTTGGGGGGACCCCTACGCCATTAAAAAAAAAAAATTGGTGCAGGGTTCCCCTTCATTTCAATACCAGACCTGAAGGGCCTGGTAGTGGACTGGGGGGGGAACCCATGCCATTTTTTTCAATGAGTTTTATTTATATTGCCGAGACCTGACAATTCATTACAGCCACAATCAGTTTTAAATGACTTTTTTCCTTTAGAAATGTCAGTTTGCTGTTTTATGCCCCGTACACACGGTCGGATTTTCCAACGGAAAATGTGTGATAGGACCTTGTTGTCGGAAATTCCGACCATGTGTGGGCTCCATCACACATTTTACATTGGATTTTCCGACACACAAAGTTTGAGAGCAGGCTATAAAATTTTCCCATAACAAAATCCGTTGTCGGAATTTCAGATCGTGTGTACACAAATCCGATGCACAAAGTGCCACGCATGCTCAGAATAAATAAAGAGATAAAAACTATTGGCTACTGCCCCATTTATAGTCCCGACGTACGTGTTTTACGTCACCGCGTTCAGAATGATCGGATTTTCCGACAACTTTGTGCGACCGTGTGTATGCAAGGCAAGTTTGAGCCAACATACGTCGGAAAAAATCCTAGGATTTTGTTGTCGGAATGTCCAATCAATGTCCGACCGTGTGTAAGGGACATTACTGTTCTAAACACGGAAAAACTGAACTGAAACACTTTTTAGGCATACTATAGACACCGCCAGGCACGGTATTTAAAGGAATATTTCATTTTTTTTTGCATTGATACATGTTCCCTGGGGCAAGACCCGGGTCCCCAAACACTTTTTATGACAATAACTTGCATATAAGCCTTTAAAATTAGCACTTTTGATTTTTCATGTTCATGTCCCATAGACTTTAATGGTGTTCTGCCGCTTTCAAATTTGCCACGAACACTGCATATTGTTCGGTGTTCGCCGAACATCTGAACAACCAAAGTTCAGCCCGAACTTATGCTCGGGCCGAACCGTTTGCCCATCCCTACTTTTGTGTAAAACTGTCCAATAATTTGAGTTTATTTACGATAATGGTATATGAGATGGATAATGAATGGACTTCTCAGCCTATTCATTCCTATGGCTTTGGCCTACCACAAGTATGAACCAGTCAAAAAAACAGAGGTCCAAGCAGCACACATGTGCAGTAGTAGCTGCAAAAGCTGTGCCAGGCAGTGTCGCACAGAGAAGAACTTGGAAGCATATCTGAAGGTAAGCAGGTCAGGGGAGGGCCATTTGTACTGTCACTTTTCTGTGCACAAGCACATTGAAGAATTTTGGCTAAACATTAAAGCTGAAGTTTAGATATGACAATTTTTTACATAGCTACATTGGTCCAGCTTGGCTATACCCAAACATCAGTTTTATTGTATGTATAGGATTCGAAGTTGTTAGCTACATTGGGCTATGTTAACTCTAGATCCTTAGTTTCTTTTTAACAAGTTCACAAAATCAACCTGATATGTGTAGTATTGATTTAGCAACCTTTGCAAAAGATTGTGCACATATTTATAGCAATGCAATGCATGGCCATTATGAAACATGTATATATTTCAGAGATATGGCAGTATAAATTGATATATTTAAATAATACATAGAATAAATCATAGCACACTCTTATGCGTAGTTGCTAAATAAGATGGGTAAATATACAAATAATGTAAAGGCCTAAGAAACCATTACCATTTTTAGTGTTGGTAAATAATAACCCATGTGCCAAGTAGATGAAAGCAGCATCTTTTAATGTTCTGATTAACCTAAACCGATAAAAGCTGCAGTTTGGTTGGCTTCTATGGATTACTGTGCTTCATCGCTGCTCTTTGCACTGCCTTATTAGATAAGCCTGTTTGACTTTACAGTTCCAGACTGCTTTGTGTTAGTAACAGTTAGCCAGATATACAAGCATAGCGTGAACCAAGCAAGGGCACCGAGCCCATAACAGCAGAACTGTTTACATCAACAGCCAGAAGATTCTTATTGAAATAAGTATGTGAACAGCTAGTGGTGTTTCCCCTCTGTCTGGATATCAGCCAGATTTCCCTGGAAATTTCCTAATTCCCAGCTATTGCTCAGTTCTTTTCGTGTGTGTATGTGTCTGGGTGTGTGTGTATGTTTTAATGAGATCTCCCTGCTGAGATTGTCAGGTGCCTCCAACACATTCTTTGTTATATCAGCTTCTAGTATGTTTATTCATCATGAATGATCTAAGGATGCCCTATTTTGAAAAAAGCTCATAGGGAGCTTCGGATTATAGCATTAGTTTTAACATATATTTAGGTAAAATAAAATAAGCTTTTAAAATAATCTGTTTCTAATGTTTCCTTTATATATTATTAGACATTAGCATGAAAGATTTAAGCACAAATAATTTAAGTAAATTGTAATGTTAATTAAAATTTATGAATTCAAAGTCTTTCTCAAAATGACCTGTCACCCCTTTATACTGAAATATTATGACCATCCTGTATCAAAGGACACACACATATATATATATATATAGCATAGTATACCTATTCACCCCACATTTGCTACAGATGTACCAATGAATAATTCACCTGGTTTGTAAAATACATTTACTAGGAGGATTCATCTGCACATTCACCGGATTAAGCAACATTTACCCATACTTCTCAACTCTTCCCATGGGACTGCCTGGGATTTGAATTATATTTCAGAGTATCAAATACCCACCTTATGTACCAATACTGGGTGGTGGAAATCCTGCATCCTGTGCCTGTAAAAGGTCAGATATCTGAGCAGTGTAGTACCCATGATTGTTGATCAGGGGTACAGAAAACCCTGTTATTTGCTACTGGTAACAAAGCCAGATGATGAACCTTTTCTGATAACTAGTGATACCATTCTGGCTAAGGAGACTGTTGTTTTTGAGAATGTTGCAACTGATTTAGGAACCAACAATTTCCTTGACAACCTTATCAGTGTTAATATCATTATCATTATCAATATTTCCATCCAGCTTCAGAGAAGAACACTGCTAAACAAAAAATGTGTTGGCCAGATTTTCTTGTTCATTAAGGGGCATAAAAAGCACACATTAGAAATGTCCAAAGCAGTCCAACTGAGGGGAAATAAAAAAACAAAAAAAAACAAATAAATCCCCCCAGAAAACTGGGGACTGCCTACAGCTCTAAGAGCTGGATGGAGGACCTTGTATTCAAAACTTGCCTCAAATGAGGCACAGTTTCCACATGATGCAACTTAGAGAATGTGTGAACAGAATATCAAGTGGCAACCTTGCAAAACTGGGAAACCTTTGTTTGATGCCAAAACTCCCAGGAAGCACTCCCAGAATTAGTGGATCTAAATGATGGCTACAAGAAATTGCCACCTTGGGGTCTAGAGTGGAGATAACATTTCTGTAATGGGTTCAAATAAAATTACACAGAGAACCAGGTTTAGATCCAATGGAGCCAGCAGGTATTGAATACCCCTGCTACATAGGACACTCCGTACACAAGCATATTAATCAAGGAGTGAGAAGCCAATAGTTTCTGAAATTAGACAGAAATATCAGAAATTTGCCCTTAACTACTTCTCGTCCACCCTATAGCAGATTTGACGGCCAGGAAGTGGTTCTGTTATCCTGACTGGGCGTCATATAACACACACACACACACACACACACATATATATATATATATATATGTATATGTATATATATATATATATATATATATATATATATATATAATGCACAGCACGGCGATCGCGAGTGCGGCATGTCAGTCTGACACGCCGCATCTCTAATCATGGTAAGGAGCCTCTGACAGAGACTTCTTACTTCGTGATCAGCTGTGACCAATCACAGCTGATCATCGCGTGAACCAGGAAGTGCCGGTAAATGGCATTTCTCGGTTCGCACTGACAGGGAGAGCAGCTTGGCGGCTCTCCCTGTCAGAGAGGGGGTATGTGCTGATAATCAGCACAATGATTATCAGCACAGCCCCCCATCAGATGTGCCCATCAGCTGCCAATAGGTACCCAACAGTTGCCAGTCAGTGCACCCTCAAAAAAATCTCTCAGTGCCCACCACAGTGCCAATCAGTGCCCAGCAGTAACACCTGTCAGTGACTCATCATTCATGCTACCCATCAGTGCTATCTATTAGGGTCCATCAGTGCCATCTGTCAGTGCCCATCAGTGCCACCTATAAGTGCCCATCAGTGTCACCTATCAGTGCCCATCAGTGCCACCTATCAGTGCCGCCTATCAGTGCACATCAGTGCTGCATATTAGTGCCGCCTATCGGTGCCCATCAGTGCTGCATATCAGTGCTGCCTATAAGTGCCCATCAATTTTACATATCAGTGCCTCCTCATCAGTGCCCATCAGTGCCACCTTATCAGTGCCCGTCAGTGATGGAGAAAACTAAATTTTATGACAGAAACTAACAAAAAGGTTTTTTTTCAAAAGTTTCGATCTTTTTTAAAAATCGCATAACACTAAAAAACCAATGAAATAAAGCTCTATTTGTGGGAAGAAAATGATAAAAACTTAGTTTAAGTACAGTGTTACATGACCATGCAATTGTCATTCAAAGTGCGACAGCGCTGAAAGCTGAAAATTATCCTGGGCAGGAAGAGTCAAAAGTGCCTGGTATAGAAGTAGTAATAGTGATGAAAGCCAAACACTTGTCTAGACCCAGCTGCAGGAAGAAGATCTGTTCAATAGAGAAAATTCTGATGTGGAAGCCCCAAGACTCACACCAAGTGAAGTATGCCTTCCATATCTGATGAAAACTTCTGTAGGGTTGGAGATCGTGCTGGATTGACTCAGTTGGTTGTTAGGTGATGGTAGGGGGTAGGATGGAAGAGTTCTCTTCCGATGCTTTCTGCCCCACTACACATGGAAGGAAATGGCAATATTCCTTTTTTAGGGGCCTGGGCTGCTGCCTATGTATATGGCCTTGAGGTCATTTCCATTGTACTAAAAGGGTTAGGAGAGAAGGGAGCACCCAATATCCAATGAAATGCAAAAAAAGGGTGTAGTTTGTAGTTGTTTATGAAAAGTAGCAAAAGATGGCCAAGCCAATTTGTTTTGGGGGAAAAGACTTCCCCTTCATTAGGGCTGCTACTGTTTGTAGATGGTGAACAGGGAAAACCCACATGGATTGTCGATACTATCTCAGAGCAAATCTGATTCTGGTATTACAGACATATCCGTGTGGGTTTCCCTGTTCACCATATACAAACAGTATCAGCCCTGAGGAAGGGGAAGAGTCTTTTCCCTCGAAACGCGTTGGCTTGATCATGTTTTGCTATTTTCAATAAACAACTACAAAATACACCCTTTTTTTGCATTTCATTGTTTTTTGAGTGCTCACTCCTCTCCTGCCTCTTTTAATATCTGATGATAGGCCTTGCAAGAAGTAGACTTCCTAGATTTTTGTATCAGATTAGGCTGAGGAAGTCTGCCTGCCAACTGTCTATACCTGGGATTAGGGATGAGCTTTGAGTTCGAGTCGAACTCATATTTGACTCGAACATTGGCTGTTTGCAAGTTCGCCGAACAGCGAACAATTTGGGGTGTTCGCGGCAAATTTGAATGCCGCGGAACACCCTTTAAAAGTCTATGGGGGAAATAAAAAGTGCTAATTTTAAAGGCTTATATGCAAGTTATTGTCATAAAAAGTGTTTGGGGACCCGGGTCCTGCCCCAGGGGACATGGATCAATGCAAAAAAAGTTTTAAAAACTGCCGTTTTTTTCAGGAGCAGTGATTTTAATAATGCTTAAAGTCAAACAATAAAAGTGTAATATCCCTTTAAATTTCATAGCTGGGGGTGTCTATAGTATGCCTGTAAAGGGGCGCATGTTTCCTGTGTTTAGAACAGTCTGACAGCAAAATGACATTTCGAATGAAAAACCCCATTTAAAACTACTCGCGGCTATTGCATTGCCGACAATACACATAGAAGTTCATTGATAAAAACGGCATGGGAATTCCCCACAGGGGAACCCCGAACCAAAATTTTAAAAAAAATGACGTGGGGGTCCCCCTAAATTCCATACCAGGCCCTTCAGGTCTGGTATGGATATTAAGGGGATCCCCAGCCAAAATTTTTTTAAAAAATGACGTGGGGGTCCCCCTAAATTCCATACCAGACCCTTCAGGTCTGATATGGATTTTAAGGGGAACCCCGCACAAAAAAAAAAAAAAAACGGCGTGGGGTCCCCCCAAAAATCCATACCAGACCCTTATCCGAGCACGCAACCTGGCAGGCAGCAGGAAAAGAGGGGGGGACGAGAGTGCGCCCCCCTCCTGAACCATACCAGGCCACATGCCCTCAACATTGGGCGGGTGCTTTGGGGTAGCCCCCCAAAACACCTTGTCCCCATGTTGATGAGGACAAGGGCCTCATCCCCACAACCCTGGCCGGTGTTTGTGGGGGTCTGCAGGCGGGGGGCTTATCGGAATCTGGAAGCCTCCTTTAACAAGGGGACCCCCAGATCCCGGCCCCCCCCTGTGTGAAATGGTAAGGGGGTACTTACCCCTACCATTTCACTAAAAAACTGTCAAAAATGTTAAAAATGAAAAGAGACAGTTTTTGACAATTCCTTTATTTAAATGCTTCTTCTTTCTTCTTCTATCTTCCTTCATCATCTTCTTCTTCTGGTTCTTCTGGCTCTTCTGGTTCTTCCTCCGGCGTTCTCGTCCAGCATCTCCTCCGCGGCGTCTTCTATCTTATTCTCCTCGGGCCGCTCCGCACCCATGGCATGGGGGGAGGCTCCCGCTCTTCTCTTCTTTAAGAACTGTCAGACGAGGAGACGCCGTCACACAGCGGGAGCCTCCCTCCATGCCAGCATGGGTGCGGAGCGGCCCAGAGAAGAAAATGAAGAAGAGAAGAAAAGAAGAAGAGAAGAAGATTTGGAAGATGATGAGAAGAGCGGGAGCCTCCCCCTATGCCATGGGTGCGGAGCGGCCCGAGGAGAAGAAGGTAGAAGACGCCACGGAGGAGATGCTGGATGAGAATGCCGGAGGAAGAACAAGAAGAGCCAGAACAACCAGAAGAAGAAGATGAAGGAGGATAGAAGAAAGAAGAAGCATTTAAATAAAGGAATTGTCAAAAACTGTCTCTTGTCATTTTTAACATTTTTGACAGTTTTTTAGTGAATTGGTAGGGGTAAGTACCCCCTTACCATTTCACACAGGGGGGGCCGGGATCTGGGGGTCCCCTTGTTAAAGGGGGCTTCCAGATTCCGATAAGCCCCCTGCCCGCAGACCCCCACAACCACCGGCCAGGGTTGTGGGGATGAGGCCCTTGTCCTTATCAACATGGGTACAAGGTGTTTTGGGGTGCTACCCCAAAGCACCCTCCCAATGTTGAGGGCATGTGGCCTGGTACAGTTCAGGAGGGGGGGCACACTCTCGTCCCCCCCTCTTTTCCTGCGGCCTGCCAGGTTGCGTGCTCGGATAAGGGTCTGGTATGGATTTTAAGGGGACCCCCACATCATTTTTTTTTTAATTTTGGCCGGGGTTCCCCTTTATATCTATGCCAGACCTGAAGGGCCTGGTATGGAATTTAGGGGGACCCCCACGTCATTTTTTTTTAAATTTTGGTTCAGGGTTCCCCTGTGGGGAATTCCCATGCCGTTTTTATCAATGAACTTCTATGTGTATTGTCGGCAATGCAATAGCCGCGAGTAGTTTTAAATGTTTTTTTCCTTTGAAATGTCATTTTGCTGTCAGACTGTTCTAAACACAGGAAACATGCGCCCCTTTACAGGCATACTATAGACACCCCCCAGCTACGAAATTTAAAGGAATATTACACTTTTATTGTTTGACTTTAAGCATTATTAAAATCACTGCTGCTGAAAAAACGGCCGTTTTTAAAACTTTTTTTTTGCATTGATCCATGTCCCCTGGGGCAGGACCCGGGTCCCCAAACACTTTTTATGACAATAACTTGCATATAAGCCTTTAAAATTAGTACTTTTGATTATTCATGTTCGTGTCCCATAGACTTTAACGGTGTTCGCATGTTCGAACAAACTTTTTTCCTGTTCGCATGTTCTGGTGCGAACCGAACAGGGGGGTGTCCGGCTCATCCCTACCTGGGATGAACATTGTGGACAAGACAGGAACATGAATTTCTACCCAGGACAGGATATGATCTATCTTTCCTGCTTCAAACGAGATTTCTGATGCCTCCCTGAGGGTTGATATACCAGAAGGATAGTCCAATGCTGCATATACAAACATAACACACATAAAGTTCCAGGATATTGATTGGTTAAGAAAATTTAGACAAGGATCAAGTCCCCTGTATTGGCAGGGTGCCCAGGACTCCTTCTCAACCCACAGGCTGACATTCATCATGAGGATCTTCTAGAAGACAAGAAAAAATAACTTCTCTGATTCCCCAATTCCAAAGCCAGATTTTTGAAGTACCAGGCCAGAGGAAACCTGGTCCTTGATGCCAAATTAATAGGTCTGTCTGGGGACTTTACGCACAATGACAAAGTTGGATGACTCCTGGACTAGAGAGCTTGATACTGAATTCAGAGAGTCTGAACTTTCTGCTGTGGAAAAAATACTCTGATCAGAACTGTATACCTAACTAGACCCAGATATTCAAAACAAGGAGCACTGATTTATGAAGGTTCAAGATCCATCCAAACATCTGTAATATTTACACGGTCAAAGCCATGATGAAGCCCATACTGACTGTTCCATTCACAGTAGGGCATTTAAGCATAATACAAGAATGCAGTAGATCTATTTGTTGGGCCAACACCTTGTTGAACCCCTGCAGTGCAGATGAAAGGCCAAAGGGCAGGGCCACAAACTGGTAGTGTAGGGGCCCATAGGGAATGCTGATGTACTGGAACAATGGAAACTTGTAGGTACCTGAAGGGAAGCAGTGATGGACCTGGTGGATCCCATACAGAATTTGGCATTTTTGGGATTCAAGATGCGGCTTAATAATCTCTATATATGAAGCCAAAATCAATAAGCATCTAAAATATTTAGTGTAGGCACTCCTAAACATGAATAGATGTGAAATTAATTGTTTTTTTTTTTAAATAATCCCAAAACCTAAAAAAGACCTCAAATATCAAAAAAAAATAAAGAAATAAAAAATGAGAAATAAGCATAAGTGCAGCCCCACAGTCCAGTGTGTTAACACAACATCCAAAACCTTATTATTTGAAGACAGCATCCAAAACCACTGTAGCACTCTTCAAATGATATGGTTTTGGATGTTGTGTTGCCACACTGGACTGTGGGGCTGAACTTATGAGTTTTGCTCATTATTTAACATTATTTATTTATTATTTTAACCTGGTGTGGGGAGACAAAAGGGATGTTTCTTATGAGGTAACAAGAGAGAGAAGTCTTTGCAGTTTGTTTCCTACTTGCTTTTGCTGAGGAAGATGAGTGCTCTTGCCACTCCTTATTAATATTATCTAGAAATCTGGAGACATTCATCCTTTACAGTGTCTCTTTAACCCCTTTCCACCTCAATGTTGAATATTACCATTTCCCCACACAATGTTCCATGTTGAGGATGCATTACTATAGATTTTCCCCTTTAAGAACCAGCAACCAACACATCACAGTTTCCCACTGATGATTAGGAAACCAGTCAGCATTCTTCCCAATCATGTGATAATTATGTCTATTCACTATGTACACTGAAGTCACCATTGACAAAATAAAAGCCTTCAACCTGCAGATAAACATTGAAATCTGGCTGCATTGTTTATATGCATGTTTTTCATATATTTATAAGTTCCATTTTAGATACATGTAGTATCAGGACACAATCATCCGGAACCTATAGCCAAGGAATCACATGTATCCTACCCCAAACTGTGACTTATTGGGATGGGGGTATGGGGAGTTTAATCAGACAGCTTGGAAAACCTTGTCCAAACATTTTGGCCCAGATATATTGGTGTTTGTAACATTATACTACCCCTCACAGGCTTAGGTAAGTGTAATACAGGCACTTTATTGCTTAAAGTGGAACTTTAATTTTTTTCAAAAAAGAAATTGCAAACAGGCAGGCTTTTTAATACAAAAGGAATACAGCCAAGTTAGGCTGAGGAAGGCTCTTTGCCTGAAATGTATCCTATCATTCCTTGTGACTGGGTGGAGAGGAGAAACACTGAACACTCACATTTAGGGGAGTAAAAGAGGGCATATCATAAGAGCAGATGTAATTCTCTCAAGGACCCAAGTCAAGCAATAGTGATCTAGAATCATGTAGCGCAGAGCTGCCAGTAGCATAGATAGCTAAAGTAACACCAGAGCCAAAGTTCATGGATGATGTCCGGAGGTGTGGAGTAGACGTAGCAACATATTTTGAGGAGGTACAGTCTCTTTCTCAAACCACAGGCTTGAGAAAACCACACGTTCAGTGTCTGATGCCATCCAGGAACTTTCCCATGCTATCAGATTAGCTCTGGTGCTACTGCCACTATATATGCTACTGGCGGCTCTGCACTACATGACCCTGGATCACTGCTGCTTGATTTGGGTCCCTTAGATGACCATTTCTGCTTTTATGATATACCTTCTTTGACTCTACTAAATGTAAGTGCACTATTTAGTGTTTTATCAATAAATTATTTAAAGTGGTTATAAAGCCTAAACTTTTTTTACCTTAATTCATACCTTGCAATAAGGTAAATAATGTTTACGTAGTAGTACCCCCTCACTTCCCCTTGCACCTACCTGAGCCCTCATTTGATTAAACGTTGTGCATGTCTGCAGCTCTTCTCTCCCCTCACTTCCTGGTCTCTTAGGCTTTGCCGAGGCAGTGGGAGCCATTGACTCCTGCTGTTGTCAATCAAAGCCAGGGATGAGGGAGTGGGGGGTGGCTCTGGGCACCACTGCGTGTGTCAATAGATGCAGACAGGAAGGCTCTGGAGTGAGCCAGCAGCTTTCTATGGGGCTCTCGTGGGGGGAGGAGCCAGAATCACCAGTAGAGGACCCAAAAATAGGAGGTTTGGGGCCACTGTGGGCAATTCCATTGCACAGAGCAGGTAAGTATAAACCTGTTTGCTACCAAAAAAATTCATTTACAATCACTTTAACTTGATACAAAAAAAGTGTAGCGCTCCTAAAATATCTAACCATCCTTATTTAGATCTCATCTACCTTTACATGCAATTCTAATACATAAAAAGTGTAATTGACTCCAAATGTGAAATGTGCTATAAATCATAAAATGAATAAAGTGCATTGTCTATAAAACTTTCTGCACTTAGATGCGTCCTATAGTGTTCATTTACAATGTGGCATGAGGCGGCATACTTGGCCTCTCCCCTTTCCTGGCCACCTATACTGCCTGTGTCGATAAGGATTTTTATGAACCTTAAAGAAGATATGTCATGTCATATACCGGTGGTAGTGCTAACGCCACTAAATGACAGACTTCCAGGAGGAAGTTTGGGTGCATAAACTGTCCAGTTAATTTGCCCTTTCACTGAGCTGCAAAATGGCTCGATTAAGATCAAACTCATATTCAACCTGAACCCTAAGTTCATCTCTAGTTGACATTGCATTTCCATATTGTCATAAGACATAATGAAATATCAGATCATGTGCTGAATGTCTATATTATAGATCCACTGGATCTTTTGAAATAGTCCAGTAGGCCCTGTCTTAAAAAAATAAAAATACAATGTTCTACTTAAATGAGTGACTAATTATATATTGTGCCTTATTTCAAATGCTTGTTACAGTAGACCTATTTTACTTGCTTCCTCCTCAATTGGAATTCCACTTTGAACCTGTGACTACTAGCTAGTAAATTCAAAATGGACGTCCATAGTCAAAGTCATGTTCGAAGTATCAAGCAAGTATTACTAATTTAAAATTCAGGGAGGATGACAAAATTATTTACATATTCATTTCTAAAAGAGTATCGCTGTCAAATATGGCTATGGCCATATTTTGGCATGGTTAATACCTTAATGTAGCCAAATTTAGGCCATGAAGTCACCCCCTCACCCCCCACCTCTTCACTAACGTGGCCAAGGACCATGTAAGTTAATCAGCCAGGTGACTTCAGTGGTTGGTAAGTAAGTAAGTTTGAATCAAACAATCACTTTTCAGACATTAATACAAATGCAAATGCTTAGGGCACTTGGCATGGACAAATGTGAAAGTTTCCTGCTGTCAATGGCTGCCTAGGAAACAGCCGGTGCTTGCATCTGCCATGTCCTTGCCAACCATTGATGTCACCTGGCACATGACTGGGAATACCTGGCCATGTAAGCAAAGGGGTGTGGATAGGTGGTGACATCATTGCCTAAATTCAGCCACGTGGTCATATTTGGGCAATAACCATTCCAAAATATGTCCATGGTGCAGTCATTCGGCAGGTGGCATTGCCGTGTTTAGTCATTTGTTTTTTTTTATTTCCCTAAGCATCAGGCATTGTGATTGATGTAGAGCTACATCATGGGACTTTATCATTATCTTTTTATAAAGGACTTGTCAAAAACTCTCTCTATGGGGTTGATTTACTAAAGACAAATAGACTGTGCACTATGCAAAGTGCAGTTTCACTCTGAAAGAGCAATTGCTCCAGAGCTTAGTAAATGAGCAGAAGCTCTATGGCCTTCCATCATCCAATCATGTGCAAGCAAAAATGCAGTTTTTTAATTTTTTCCTTGCACGTGATTGAGTGTTCTTTGCAAACTCAAGCTTTAACTCATTTACTAAGATCCGATTCATCTGCACTTGCAGAGTGCAACTGCAAAGTACACGGTCTATTTGCCTTTAGTAAATCACCCCCTGTGTATTTATTTGCGAATGAATGGGGGGGTGGTATCTGGGTGCTTCCTTATTTGGTAAGTTGGGCTTTCAGATTCTGATAAGACCCCTCCGACCCCTGACCCCCCACAACCACCAGGCCAAGGTTGTAGGGAAGAGGCTTAAGTGAAAGGATGCAATGGACATTTGTTTACAAAACATACATTTATCTGGCAATTTAATACATTTTTTTTTCTTTGCAAATGTAGATTTTGCTGTAGTAGTTTGCTTGTATACAGTTCACATATGCACCACCTCACAGGCAGGGTTATGGCATCCCCCAGGAATGTTATTAATTTAGTTTTGCGTTTTTACTGTTTCAATACATTACTAAAATCACTGGCTCACCATTTTTTTTTCTTTTGCTTTGGTACAGTTTCATCAGGGCAGTACCCAGTATCTTACTTTTTAGTATTAGACTCCCAATGACTTCAATGGCATTCAGATCTGACAACCAAGCTTTGGTAATTTTCATCAAACTATGCTCAAATCTAATCCAAGTACATTCAGCTCATCACAATTCTTAATGAATTCATAGAAAAACTGATAAGCAAAGCAATATTTGATGAAATCAGATGCAGGAGGCAATACTATATTATGCTCACACTCTAAAAGCATATTATGGTTTCAAACTGGAGAAAAATGACTAATCAGTACTTGCAAAAATAAAAACACTTCATCTGCAGTAACCAAAGTGCACATTGAATTGTATAGTCTCAAAATGGTAAACCATTAGACCCCTTTCACACTGAGCCGCCCCGGGTGTCGGAGGTAAAGCGGCGCTATTTTTAGCACCACTTTACCATCGTTTTAGCAGCTCTATTCAGCCGCTAGCTGGGTGGTTTTAACCCCCCCTAGTGGATGAAAAGGGGTTAAATCCACCGGCAAAGCGCCGCTGCAGCAGCGTTTTGCGGCACTGCCCAATTGTTTTCAATGGGGAGGTGCGCTTTAGGAGCGGTGAGTTCCCCGATCCTAATGTGCTCCAAAGAAGCTTCTGTCAGGACTTTTTCTGACGCCCTGCCAGTTCACCGCTCCAGTGTAAAAGCTCTCAGGCTTTCACACTGGAGTGAATGGAGGACGCTTTGCAGGCACTATTTTTAAGGCTATAGCTCCTGCAAAGCACCTCAGTGTGAAAGAGGTCTTAGATTGGACTGAGTGCTACTGTATTAATAATAAAACAAACACTCTAAAAAGTTTGCACAAAAAGATTGCATTTCTGGACAGCAGGTTGATATATGGACTTTCGGTGCTTGAACTATTTCTTTGATAAAGCTAAGCAGTGTAAACTATAGAAAACACATGTTCTATAATAGACATGTGCACACTGAAATATTTCGTTTCGGAATTTCGTTTTCGTCCGAAAAATACATTTATTTAGTTACTCCCGAAATTCGTTTTTATTTATTTTGTTTTTCGTTAAAAATTGCATTCGTCCAAAAATCCAAATTAATTAAGGTTGAATCTGTCATTGAAGGCTTATGGTGTCTGTTGAATGTTCAAAGAAGATTCGACGGAGCAGCTAAACTGTACGACGCAGTATAGTTTACCTGCTCCTTCTAATCTTCTTAGAACTTTCAACAGACACCATAAGCCAAAGTAAGTGTGTACTTAGTTCTAGCTATTTTACTGCTCCTCTTCTTTGGTTACAATCAGCCAATAACATTCATCATCATCATTATTTTTATTTTATTTCCCCCACCCAATTCCAGCAGCGATCTTTTCTCCCCTACGTCAAATCTTTTCTCTCTACGTCGAATCTTTTCTCTCTACGTCAAATCTTTTCTCTCTATGTAGAATAATCTTGGACTAATAGAGCTAAGGTTAGGCACATTCGACCACAGGTTTGATGGACACAGATTGTTATTGTCAGCATCATGTCGAATCTCTATATCAAACTGTTGTAGCAACGAAAACGAAAATAAAGCATTTGTTTATGTCGGATCTTTCCTTTTTCGGATTCTGCACTTTCGTTATCGTTTGTTAAAACGATACCTGAAATTCGGATGAAAATGCATTCGGACGAAAACGAATGCACATGTCTATAATAGATGAAAACAATTACAGTTGATGTAATTAAATTCATACATTTAGTTGCTTTACTCCCAAGTACAAGGAAAACATAATGTAAAACCTTGCACCATAAAAACAAATTTTAACTCTGAAAAAAAAAAAGAATATCATCGGAAAAGTAAAGAAAAAAGGACACAAATAATAAATAATTCAAAATTCCTAAGGAAAGCTCTAGCAGAAGAGGCCTGAGCTGATTCAAACATCAGACATAAGGCTGACAAGAGGTGTATCGATTTCGACAATACTATCATTATTATTCTAGCCTGAATCCAAAAGTTGATTCTTTGACCATATTTTTATTGCAGAATCTACAAACCTTTTTCTTATACTTCATTTGTTTGAATGTTAAGTAATTTCTGGGATTCAATCTAAACTTTATGCAATAATATATAAAAGCTGTTCCATATTACAGTATATGCTTCTTTTCCATCAAGGCACTGATGTTATCCTTTAAGATGTAATGGGGACATTTACTACCATTGATGTGTTTGCAACTGACCATGGAAGGTACACTGGATAGCCCACAATCAAATTAGACACAGCAAGCATAGTGTAGAATAAAAAGAAGGTTTTTCTTTGCATGGTTATCATGTTTAACATTTTACTTCCATAGGCCTGGCACATATTACATAGTAGGTGAGGTTGAAAAAAGATACAAGTCCATCAAGTCCAACCTATGTGTGTGATTATATGTCAGTATTACATTGTAAATCCCTGTATGTTGGGGTCGTTCAGGTGCTTATCTAGTAGTTTTTTGAAACTATCAATGTTCCCCCCTAAAACCACTGCCTGTGGAAGGGAATTCCACATCCTTGCCGCTCTTAAAGTAAAGAACCCTCTATGCAGTTTAAGGTTAAACCTCATTTCTTCTAATTTTAATGAGTGACCACGTGTCTTATTAAACTCCCTTCCGTGGAAAAGTTTTATCCCTATTGTGGGGTCACCAGTGTGGTATTTGTAAATCATATCCCCTTTCAATCGTCTCTTCTACAGAGAGAAAAAGTTAAGTGCTAGCAACCTTTCTTCATAACTAATATCCTCCAGTCCCTTTATTAGCTTTGTTGCCCTTCTCTGTACTTGTTCCATTTCTAGTACATCCTTCCTGAGAACTGGTGCCCAGAACTGGACAGCATACTCCAGGTGAGGCCGGACCAGAGTCTTGTAGAGTGGGAGAATTATCGCTTTATCTATTGAGTTAATCCCCTTTTAATGCATGGCAATATTCTGTTTGCTTTGCTAGCAGCAGCTTGGCATTGCAAGCCATTGCTGAGCCTATCATCTACTAGGATATTAGTGTCTATTTACTCTATCAGTAATTCAATGAAATGTTTTGCTTAACAGAAGTTAAGAGCAACCTAGCAAACAGGGCTACACTTAAGTGACCCGTGGTTTATAGGTTCCAGGGATGCCCATCTGGATATCATAAGCACAAATTTTATGTTAGCTTTATATTTTATTCTTTGCTGCATAGGATAGGCAGGAGAGAAAATTCTGGCTATGCAAGATATGCCCAATCTCCTGGCTCATTTATGCAGCTGTTCTGGAGATGCCCAAAGTTATTTCGGTATTGGTAGGGAATGTTAGATGTGTTAAATTCAGTATATTACACTAGGTTGATCTCAGATCCCGTTCTATGCCTTCTAGGATATGTAAATTCCAACAATCTGGATTATGGTCAGGCAGTGGCTATTATTAGATCACTCTTTATAGCTCGCAAGTTGATAGCCTCTTGTTGGGCTTCACCCAACCTTCCTACCCTCGGTGATTGGATTTGGGAAAAGGGAAAACGTAATGTTTAAAAAATATAATTAAGTTCAACGTAATGCCTCTCAGAAGTTTCAAAAAAATATGGAGAAAATGGATAGATGTATAACATTCTAATTCAAATATTTAAGTCATAATAAAGGTTGGGTATGTTTTTAGTAGAGGGAGACAAACAAAGTATCCTCTATAGCAAGACATAGAGGAGAACAGTGGCTATTTCCAATGACAAAAATTCAGTGTTTGGGGTACAAAAGTACATTTATTCATATTCAAATATTAAAATTATCTCAGACTTTCTCATGTGTCAAGATAAGAGAGTTACATTTCACAGCCTCTGGGGAGCGTATAGCAACCACTGTGAACATCGTGGCCCCTATGGGAATAACAACAAGCAAAACAAAATAAAAAAACATAAAACATGTATAACACACAATCATCTGGACCCCAGATGTTTCTAACTATGTGGCTCTACCACGGCTATAAAGTTGCATCAACTAGTTATGCAAGTAAATATTGTGGGTAATCAAGGTAGTGACCACATGAGTAGAGACAGGATGCTCAAGCTGAAGACAACAGGGAGCTACTGACCTAGTGTTGGAATCTATTGATAGTGTCTCTTAGGATACAATCTGAGCTGAGTAGAAAAAACACAGAAGGGGCTATGTCTTCCTCCTATGAGCCTAATTTTTAACAGAAACCAGTATTGTATCAGAATCCTTCAAGGTGACTCTGCTCACAGCACTATACCAGGAGCAACCATCATACCACACAATGATTACTGTAGGGGAATATCCTACATCGGGACTATCTGTGTTGCTAGCCGATAGTACATGAAACAATCTTCTTGCCAAGTAATCTCCTAGATTGTATGTCAGTCCTATGACCATACCATTGTAATGTGAGGCAGTCTATACTTCAGCATTCAACGCAACTCAGCAGCTTATACTGACCAAGGAGTTCCGTTAATAAAGGATAATCAATGTCCATTCAGCTATTCCCCACTATGTGGGAACTGGTATCAATATTGATAAAAACCTTCATCCAGGGACATGAGGTGATTAAATATACATTACCCACATGGGCCGATAGCTCTGGAATCCTTCGGTCATGGCAACATTGAAATACCACGCTCCGGGCGGGGATTTCAGTTTAAGTCCTGCTCCTCTTTGCTCTAGTGTAAGTAGAATGCTGCAATTATTTGCATGCAATTGGTCAATGAAGACATAGAGGTCTTCTAGGTCTCCCTTTCACACCACAAGGACATCGTCAATGTACCTTAACCATGGTTAAGGTACATCTGGAAGGTGAAAAACCACCTCCTCCTTATACCCTTAAATGGAGGAATGCTATGCTGGGGCCTAGAATGCCCCCATTGAGGTGCCCTCAATATGATCTGTCGATAATATTTGGATAGGAACTGAAAACTATTGTTCTCAATGGCAAACTACAAAAATTCCAACAGGAACTCATTTTGAGGTCCACTTTCTGGATAATGATGATGTAAGAACACCTACACTGCCCTTATCCCACAGTTATGTGGTATCAAGGTGTAGAGGGATTCCACATCAACACCAACCAGCCAAACACCATCTTGTACTCTGAGTTCATTTATTTTGGCCAAAACATCTTGTGTATCTTGTACATAGTTTTTTAGACTTGTCACCAAAGAGCAAAGAATCCAACCTACTCTTTCCAATGGTTCATTTATTGCTGAAACAATGGTCTACCCTGGAGGTTTTTTAAGGCACTTGTGTACCTTTGGTATAATGTAGAAAGTTAGTATATTAAACTCCTTAACATATAGCTATTTAAGTTCATGCTTACTCAATAGGCCTGCTTTGTTTGCCAGTTTCAGTTATTTTTGGAAAAGGATCATGGTCTAACTGTCTATAGGTATTTTTATCTCTTAGGAGACGTTTGACCTCCCCCTCATACAGTTTCCCATCCATTAACATGAAGTTCCCACCTTTATCACTCCTTTTTATAACTACGTGACGTGCTTCTTGCAATTATCTTAAGGTCCATTGTTCAATTGTCAATAGGTTGTCAAACCCCCTTTGTGTCCAATCAACCTCATTTAGGTAATTTAGGTCAGTCCCAACTATGTCCAGGAAAAGACTTAACCACCTATTTTTACCTAGAGGTGGCATCCTTTTAGATTTTATTTTTAATTTGGCTTTCCTTTTACAGAAGTTATCACCCTCTTCGGCAACCTTCTTCTAATAGGGAGTTTAAGATCTCCAAGGTCTCCCTATCACTTTCCTCCATTGTGGCCTCATTTTTACAGGGATATCATTCTGGGTATATAGTGATCACAGAAAAACTTTGCGTAGTAACAAAGTGACATTTTTATAGATCGTGAATTCATCCATAGTGTTGGTCGGAGAGAACGTCATCCCTCTTGGCAGCAGTTGGACTTGTCTCGAGGCCAGGGGAAACTTTGACAGATTTATCACTTTCATCTCTGACCCCAACAGGGTCCCTTGGTCATCCTTCTCTAATTTCTTTGGCTCCTTGTTCATATTCGTGTTCCTTCCCTTCCTGCCCCTTGATCACTGTCCCTTTGCTTTTGTTTGTTCTGTGTCTTTTCATGGTTGTATTTTTGGGGAACTGAGGGTGGGTCTCCCCCTCCTAAAAAATTTACTGACTTGGTACCTGTTTCCTCATCTGTGTCACTCAATGACCTCTCACCACCCAAGTGTAATACATAGTGAAAACCTTGCCTTCTGGCTCTACTTTTCTCGCGTTGGATGGTGAGGTCAAACATTTTCCATTTTCCCAGTCTTCAAGCTCCCTTCTAAATTTAGATTGTTTGTCACTTTTAAATTGTGTTGTGTCCTCTCTATTTCTTTTTTCAGCAGGTCATTCAGTTTTGGAAAATTGTCTGTGTCCTTTAGGGGATCCTGGCCCTGTGCACTCTGCTCAATCAGTTTAGTTTATTCTGTCAGTTGTATTTTCTCCTCATCCACTAATAATCCCATGATGGCCAAACCGTGTTCTATACAAAGTACCTTCCATTTATCCATTTATTAAAGAAATCTCATTATGTAGCTGTTCTGCTGACACTATTCTATCACGTAGACCTTGCAGAATTATTTTATGTTGATTGTTTCCAAAAAGGACACATCCCATTTTTCTGTTCAAATGTTTAAACTGTAATCATCCTCTTACCTTGGATCTATGGTTGAGTCCTTTTGGAAAGCCACACTTATTTCTTGATCTATTTCATCCCCAAGTCAAAAGTATACAGACTAATGGTCCTACCCCAAAGATGGATACCTATTTGCAAGCGTTTGAAGAACGGATCATTATGATCCAAACAAAGCATATCAAGAAAAACAACAAACAAGGTAACTAATTAATAACCAAATTATAATTAAGCCCAATGCATCACTCACCAATTAGGCGTTGTCATTATAGCCATAAAACTTGCAAATAAACAAACTATCCTCTATAGCAAGAGACAAAGCAGAACAGTAACTATTTCCAATGACAAACTATCCATGGTTGGTTTACAAAAGCACATTTATTCATATTCAAATATTAAAATTATCTCAGACTTTCTCATATGTTAAGATAAGAGGGTTACATTTCACAGCCTCTGGGGACCATACAGCGACCACTGTGAATAGTGTGGCCCTTATGGGCATAACAACTCCTTGGTCGCTATAGGCTGCTGAGTTGTGTTGAATGCTGAAGTATAGACTGCCTCACATCACAATGGTATGGTCATAGGACCGACATACAATCTAGGAGATTAATTGGCAAGAGGATTGTTTCATGTACTATTGGCTAGCAACACAGACAGTACCGATGTGAGACATTCAACTACAGTAATCCCTGTATAGTGTGATGGTCACCTCTGTTATAGTGCTGTGAGCAGAGTCACCTTGAAGGATTCTGATACAATACCTGTGTCTAGAGTTAAAAATTAGGCTCACAGGAGGAAGACATAGCCCCTTCTGTTTTTTTTTTTACCTCAGCTCGGGTTCTATGCTAAGAGACACTCTCACCTCATTGGAGTTCTGGTATATTAGTACATGGACAATATCAGTTCCTTAGAGACTATCAATAGATTCCAGCACTAGGCCAGTAGCTCCCTGTTATCTTCAGCTCGAACACCTGGGGGTCTCTACTTATGTGGTCACTACCTTGATTACCCCCAATGTTTACTTGCATAACTAGTTAATGCGACTTTATAGCCGTGGTAGAGCCACATAAGTATAAACATTTGGGGTCTGGACGATTGTGTGTGATAGATGTTTCATGTTTTTTGTTTTATTTTGCTTGTTTTTATGCTCATAAGGGCCACAATGTTCACAGTGGTCGCTGTACGCTCCCCCGGGGCTGTGAAATGTAACCCTCTTATCTTGACATATGAGAAAGTCTGAGATAATTTTAATATTTCAATATGATTAAATGTGCTTTTGTAACCCAACCACGGAATTTTTATCATTGGAAATAGCTACTGTTTTCCTCTATGTCTTGCTATAGAGCAGTGGTCATCAACCCTGTCCTCAGGGCCGACTAACAGGCCAGGTTTGCAAGATACCTGAAATACATCACAGGTGTTATCATTTGCTGCTCAGTGATTGCAGTATTCTAGTCTACATCTCCCCAAGATAATACATAAAACCTGGCCTGTTAGTGGGCCCTGAGGACATGGTCGATGACCACTGCTATAGAGGATACTTTGCAATTTTTTCGGCTATAATAACAACACATAATTGGTGAGTGATACATTGGGCTTAATTGTAATTCGATTATTAATTAGTCACCTTGTTTGTTGTTTTTCTTGATAGTAGAGGGATACAGCCTTTCACAGAGAAGTTTTTTATATACTATTTACTCTGGAGTATTTTTGAAATTTGGAATTTCTGAATGTCTCTGAATATTTTATAATACTCCTGAATTTTTGGAAAATTAGATGATCATATATCAAATGTACTGATGCTGATATTGTTTAGTGTGGTAAGTTGAGCTTGGTTTGAATGTTTTTCTCTGTGGGTTTCTTTTTTTTTTTTGTTTATTTGTTATAAAAACGTCAAAAATCACCATTCTCATGGTCCCATGACTCCACCATATCATGCCTAGGATTCCGCCTGACCACACCTAGTAAAAATCTCCTACGGTCCAACTTAGTAGACCTTGTAGAAAAATGTCAACATATATCTAAAGAACTACACCATCCTTTTTTGTCTTGGTAGAATTGCGCTAGTCAAAATGTTTATACTTCCACATATTTTAAAAAATTTTCAGACGCTACCTATTCCATTCCTGCCTGTGCACATAAGGACTCTCCAGGCTCTTTTTAATACCTTTATATGGCAACAGAAACACCCCAGGATAAAAAAAGCCAATCTGATGATCCCATCACATATGGGAGGAATGGGAGCCCCTTACATATGCTTATATTACCTAGCAGTTCTGCTGGATCAACTTAAAAGCTGGTGGACAATATCCACTCAATTCAATTGGAAACAAATAGAATCAGTGGTATTAAGTAAGACCCAAAATTTTTCCTTGGTGCCTTACTCTTAGATCCCTCAAGACTCTCTCATTGTACCACACATTGGGATTCACTACAAAAACTTTTCAACAATGGTATTATACTCCTACCAAATGTACTAAATTTCATCCCAACACCTTTCACTTGTGCTGGAGAAACTGCGGTCTTCCAGGTACTATGCTCCACATTTGGTGGGAATGTCCAGCTCTACAAAACTTCTGGATTCAAATGCAAATTCACCTCCGCTCAGCAACCCACATGTCAACTAACTTAGTGGATTTTCTACTTGGCCTGGCAATTCCTACGTGGCCTAATCAATTCCAAACTGTGGCCACGCACATTCTAATTGCTGCACGATTAGCAATAGCCAGAAAATGGAAATCTCCTCAGCCTCCATCTCTCCAAGACGTATCTACAACCTTAAACAACCCACTCAAAATGGAGTACTTCTTCTCCAAAGCCAAACTCGCCACCACAAAGTTCTACAATGACTGGGAACCATGGCTCATGGAGTCCAGAGTTATGCTGACTCTCCTGACTTTAAATCCCTAAAGCACCTCTTACTTCCCTATCTATATACTGCTGGTAATACACATCAATCAGCATCATGCACCTAGTAACACTGCTTTATAGAATAGATCTACATATGTGTTTACCAGCTGGTACTAAGTATTACTTGAGTTGTAACAAGAACTAAAAATTTACGCACCGCATAGTCACTCGTCAGTTTGCCTTCTTTAATAAAGTTACATATATAGACCAATAGTTTACATACTCATATATACTCGTTTATGCATATTTTGGATATTACATGTACGTTAGATCTTTGAGCACTCCACTTTCTATACTAAATGTATTTTGAGAATATAAAAAAAAAAACTTCACAAATAAAATTTGAATTAGAAAAAATCATTCATTCTTCTTCAATAAAAATAATTGAAAAGACTGTTGCAAAGTTATCTACTGTAATTGTATGGTGTGATCCCTCACGCTAAATTGAGTTGATAGGTTGTATAGATACTTCTGTGATTGGCTAAAGTAAATGCAAGTGAGTGGTGATGATGTCTCTGTGGACTGCAGCAAAATCTGAAGTGTTCACTTACACTCAGCATAAATGTAATAATAAAAGTGATTTCGCGCTTGAAAATCTATCACCTCAAAATATAGTGCATACAATAAAATAAATGAAAATTTCTATAAGTGCGATATCTAAAAGTGCTCCATAGTGCAATAAATAATTAACAAAAGTGCTTTTGTGCATCAAAAGTACCATTAGAAATAGATAAAAAGTTCATATTGTGCATCAATATTCAAAGTTTGTATTGTGCTATTCCACTGGGATCATTTGGTGAAGATGGAAAATAATACTAATCTTGAGATTATTGATCCGGTGGCACCGGGCTCTCTAGACTCTCACCTTAGATGAAATGAATATGGGCATCAAAAACCAATTCTTTGTTCTTTGTAGTGTAATGGTGTTGTGGTGGAATTTCTCTGGTGCTGTAGCGATTCTTCTGCTTAACAGTACTTATCAGATATAGGAACAAAGAGGGGTTGCCCACCTGGGCTCCACCAGTCCGGTGGTGTAAACAGGAAGGGGAGAGAGAAAAGATGCCTCCAATAGTGTAGTATGTTTGTAAAAGATGGTTATTTATTAAAAAAATCAGGTGGTCTCTTACATTTTATCAAGTTAAAAACAGCATATACGATAAAAAAGTTGAGGAGCGGCGTCTGAGGTGCCTCCTTACTAGTTTCCGGTTTCGTCTGTGCTCGGCGTGGCCAAATGATCCCAGTGGAATAGCACAATACAAACTTTAAATATTGATGCACAATATGAACTTTTTATCTATTTCTAATGGTACTTTTGATGCACAAAAGCACTTTTGTTAATTATTTATTGCACTATGGAGCACTTTTAGATATCGCACTTATAGAAATTTTCATTTATTTTATTGTATGCACTATATTTTGAGGTGATAGATTTTCAAGCGCGAAATCACTTTTATTATTACATATCTACTGTAATTGTAATATTATACAGTATACAGATTTTTACAAATTCATTTGGGTGTTACATCCATTAGTCAAAATCATTTTTCAAATTAGTTTTTCCTAGATAATCTAGACAGCAAGTCTCTTCACTTATTCCTAAAAATTGCCTCCAGGGCCCCGCACCCTCAGTCAAGACACAGTCAGAACACTCAGGAGCAGGAAGACCACACTTAGTCCCCAGATACACACTTTTAGTCCCTTTCTGCCATGCTTCTTTTCTGATTATTTCTCTAGCCACTTGTCGATCGCCCACCACAGATGTACTGGGGCAGGTCGGCTCTATTGCGCCAAATGACATACTTGCATTTAATTTTGTGCAATAGACACTGGGGGCATGCATGCGCTGCCAGGGGTGCACACGCGCACTGATTGGACAGATGGAGAGCCAATAAGCGTGTCCGTCGGACCCGATGTCCACCGGCCACCGGTGTTTGCTCCCGAGTGAGGCAGAATGGTGACCTTTTCCTCAATAGAGGACAATTCTCCAGCAAGCATTAAACAGTACTCAATGGGAAGAGAGGGCTAAATCATATAAGGATACCTTACCCCTTAGGAGGGGAAACTTTTTAATTAAGAATTTCTTATTATATAGTCTGCAAAGTTGTTGTGTTTCAAAGAGTAGAATATGTCCACTGTGGCTGTGATTTTTCTTACAGTATATACTTATGGTTAGTTTAAACTAGTGTTAGCCCTATGAAGAATGATCCTTGGTAGATCACTTTTCAGAGGGCCGTTGAGCTCTGCCGGTTTTAATTATGCATTTGATCTCTGACACAAGAGCTGCAGGTTAAAGTACCTTCCTGGCTGTACATTGAGCAGAGTCTGCAGAGTTCTTTCTCACTGGCCAACCTCTCTGTCATTGATCTGTCATTCCTCTGTGCCTCAGCAATTCACAGGAACCCCACTGTGCTCCTCCCAACACTCAGGTACCAAGATTGTTGCTTGTGCCTGAGTGCTTATATCTGTGTTTCCACCACTGCAGCCTCCTCAGGATAAAAGCCATGACCCCGGGGGACTGTGCACATATTACCTATCAGGGGGCATGGCTGATTGCTACACCAAGCAAACCAAGCATCAAGGCCGCTTCGCTCAAGACACCCAGGAACCATGCTGGTCTCTGAGTCCCGGACCTCAGATCATATTACAAACCAAAAAGTTGTAGGACATCCTCATTACAACCTTGGACCTTGATTGAGGCTGTGGCTCTTCCCCAAACCCCATTACTATTATTGGCTGCCGTATGGATGGGATACCACCCACCTCGTTCCTTCCTTCCAACAGTGAATGCTACAGTATCCATTTGGAAATTGGTTCTCCAAGCCTCGAACGGGCTACACACCCAGAAACGTCATCAATTTCCGCTATCAGCTTTATTACTACTTTCCATGGACCCTTCCAGAACTGGTCCTCACGAGGTCTCCAAAAGATTGGTGATCTTTTCCAACAAAACCAGCTTCTGTCCTTCCACCAAATTAAGGACCGCTTTGCCATCCCCAACAAGAACTTCTATGTATATTTAAGACTCCGTCATATCCTTACATCCATCTTAACCTCACACAACACCTGAACCAAGGACATTGTGCAATTTTTCACCCTAATTAACAACAAAATCCGTAGCATATCTTTTCTTTACGAGCTACTATCATAGCTCATTGGGAATCCATGCTATAAATCTGGATCTCTCCCCCTATCTGGTACCCAGCAATTCGTACCTCAACTAAATACTCCAGAAACATTTCCCACTGGGAAACCTTAATGAAAATACTATATCAGTGGTATTACACCCCCGTGAAATTAGCTTGAATGTTCTCATCCCATTCCAGCAAATGCTGGAGAAAATGTGACATGGACAGGGATGGACTGGCCATTGGGACTACCGGGAGTTTTCCGGTGGGCCGATGGCTTAGTGGGCTAGTTTCAGTGGCCTCCTATTGCTTCAGGGGTCCGGGTGATCTACCCATCAATCGCCGACAGCTGGCGCCTGACGGGTAGATCGAGAGCCAGAATGCGGAGTAGCGCAGGAAGCGTCTGTCTGTAGTGTGTTCTCTCTCTCATGTCACGCAGTGCAGCTCGCTCCCGGCGGCCCCTCCTCTCTTCTCATCTATCACATATAATGTCACAAGCCAATGGGGATAGACGAGAACAGAGGAGGGGCTGCCGAGGAGCAAGCAGCGCTGTGTGACATGAGAGAGAGAACATACTACAGACAGACGCTTCCTGCATGCTGGCCAGGCTAGTAAATGACCCCATAATGTGCCCCATAATGTGCCCCCTGATGTGCCCTGATGTGCCATGTGCTATGTGCCCCGTGCCCTGATGTGCCCCGTGCCCTGTTGTGCTATGTGCCCCGATGTGCCCCAATGTGCCCTGATGTGCTATGTGCCCTGATGTGCCATGTGCCCCATGCCCTGATATGCCCCGTGCCTTGATGTGCTATGTGCCCCATGCCCTGATGTGCTATGTGCCCCATGCTCTGATGTGCTATGTGCCATGTGCCCTGATGTGCCCCGTGCCCTGATGTGCTATGTGCCCCTTGCCCTGATGTGCTATGTGCCCTGTGCCCTGATGTGCCCCGTGCCCTGATGTGCTATGTGCCCTGTGCTCTGATGTTCTATGTGTCCTGTGCCCTGATGTGCTATGTGCCCTGATGTGCCCCATGCCCTGATGTGCTATGTGCCCTGACGTGCCCCGTACGCTGATGTGCCCCGATGTGCCCTGATGTGTCCCGTTCCCTGATGTGCTATGTGCCCTGATGTGCTATGTGCCCCGAGCCCTGATGTGCTATGTGCCCTGATGTGCCCTGTGCCCTGATGTGCCCCATTCCCTGATGTGCCCTGCGCCCTGATGTGCCCCGTTCCCTGATGTGCTATTTGCCCTGATGAATCCCGTTCCCTGATGTGCTATGTGCTCTGATGTGCTATGTGCCCCATGCCCTGATGTGCCCCGATGTTCTATGTGTCCTGATGTGTCATGTGCCCTGATGTGCCCCGTGTCCTGATGTGCTATGTGCCCTGATGTGCCCCGATGTGCTATGTGCCCTGATGTGCTATATGCCCTGATGTGCTATGTGCCCTGATGTGCCCCGATTTGCTATGTGCCCTGATGTGCTATATGCCCTGATGTGCTATGTGCCCTGATGTGCCCCGATGTGCCCTGATGTGCTATGTGCCCTGATGTGTCCCGATGTGTCCTGATGTGCTATATGCCCTGATGTGCTATGTGCCCTGATGTGCCCCTATGTGCCCTGATGTGCCCCGATGTGCCCTGATGTGCCCCGATGTGCCCTAATGTGCTATGTGCCCTGATGTGCCCCGATGTGCCCTGATGTGCTATGTGCCCTGATGTGCCCCGATGTGCCCTGATGTGCTATGTGTCCTGATGTGCCTCGTGCCCTGATGTGCTATGTGCCCTAATGTGCCCTGTGCCCTGATGTGCTATGTGCCCTGATGTACTTTGTGCCCTGATGTGCCCCGATGTGCTCCGTGCCCTGATGTGCTGTGCCCCGATGTCCTGTGCCCTTATGTGCCCCGTGCCCTGATGTGCTGTGCCCTCATGTACTGTGCCCCGGTGTGCTGTGCCTCAATGTCTTGTGCCCTGATGTGCTGTGCCCTGATGTACTGTGACCTGTGCCCTGATGTCTTGTACCCTGATGTGCTATGTTCTGATGTGCTATACCCTAATGTAGTAAACAGAAAACCACGCTAAATGATATAAACACTAAAGAAAATGTGTAATTCTTAGTATAGTCCGTGTAGTCCCATATAAATGTCCACAACAAATGAAGGAGGTAGACCAATCATAAAGAATAATGTAAAAGTTCATCCGAAGTGATAAATGATGAAACCACAATGGAACTGAAAAAACACCAAGATATTGCGCTTACCAGATGTAAGCCAAATAGGGGCAAGTGGCTTAAACCCAGCCTGGGCCTTTGGATGAGCGATCCGGGTGATACAGGATAAACGCACTCGTCCCGTGTATTCAGTCAGATTCCCTGATGTGCTATGTGCCCTGATGTGCTATGTGCCCCGAGCCCTGATGTGCTATGTGCCCTGATGTGCCCTGTGCCCTGATGTGCCCCATTCCCTGATGTGCCCTGCGCCCTGATGTGCCCCGTTCCCTGATGTGCTATTTGCCCTGATGAATCCCGTTCCCTGATGTGCTATGTGCTCTAATGTGCTATGTGCCCCATGCCCTGATGTGCCCCGATGTTCTATGTGTCCTGATGTGTCATGTGCCCTGATGTGCCCCGTGTCCTGATGTGCTATGTGCCCTGATGTGCCCCGATGTGCTATGTGCCCTGATGTGCTATATGCCCTGATGTGCTATGTGCCCTGATGTGCCCCGATTTGCTATGTGCCCTGATGTGCTATATGCCCTGATGTGCTATGTGCCCTGATGTGCCCCGATGTGCCCTGATGTGCTATGTGCCCTGATGTGTCCCGATGTGTCCTGATGTGCTGTGTACTGTGACCTGTGCCCTGATGTCTTGTACCCTGATGTGCTATGTTCTGATGTGCTATACCCTAATGTAGTAAACAGAAAACCACGCTAAATGATATAAACACTAAAGAAAATGTGTAATTCTTAGTATAGTCCGTGTAGTCCCATATAAATGTCCACAACAAATGAAGGAGGTAGACCAATCATAAAGAATAATGTAAAAGTTCATCCGAAGTGATAAATGATGAAACCACAATGGAACTGAAAAAACACCAAGATATTGCGCTTACCAGATGTAAGCCAAATAGGGGCAAGTGGCTTAAACCCAGCCTGGGCCTTTGGATGAGCGATCCGGGTGATACAGGATAAACGCACTCGTCCCGTGTATTCAGTCAGATGGTAAAATTATAAGAGCAAAATTCCACACAGCCAAACGCGTAAAACACGGAGTAAAACTGCAGCAGCGAACCTAGGGGAAGGCCTGCTTACCAGATATCCAGATAAGGTGGGCAGATGTGATGGAGCGCAGACAGGCTCCTAATAGGAACGGCGTAGACACATCCTGGCCAATCAAGCCCAAGCTCAGCAGTGCCTGTAGGATCAAAGTCATGCGATAAAACGTCATGGGATGAGCTGACACTTCGCTCAAACTTCTGTTTCTTGTCTGCTGATGTGTCGCTGCTCAAAATGCTCCCCTGCCTGGTTGGTTTTCTTGCATGAAACTTGAAGCACCTGCAGCTTCTGAGAGGCTTTAGCTTTGCTTTGGAGGAATTGCAGGTATGAGAAATCCCAGGGTGCACTGGGCAACCAACAAGTGAACCGGAAGGAAGTGACTTCCCCTAGGTTCACTGCTGCAGTTTTACTCTGTGTTTTACACGTTTGGCTGTGTGGAATTTTGCTCTTATAATTTTACCATCTGACTGAATACACCGGACGAGTGCGTTTATCCTGTATCACCCGGATCGCCCATCCAAAGGCCCAGGCTGGGTTTAAGCCACTTGCCCCTATTTGGCTTACTTCTGGTAAGCGCAATATCTTGGTGTTTTTTCATTTCCATTGTGGTTTCATCATTTACCATTTCGGATGAACTTTCACATTATTCTTTATGATTGGTCTACCTCCTTCATTTGTTGTGGACATTTATATGGGACTACACGGACTATACTAAGAATTACACATTTTCTTTAGTGTTTATATCATTTAGCACGGTTTTCTGTTTACTATTTTGTCTTTGGTGTGCCACACTTATAGCCGCAGCTTTTACAATTTTTTCTAAGCGCAGTTTTCTCTTTTTTATTATACCCTAATGTGCTGTGCCCTGTACCCTGATGTGCTGTGTCCTGTACCCTGATGTACTGTGCCCTGATATGCCCTGTACTCTGATGTGCTGGGCTCTGTACCCTGATGTCCTGTACCCAGGGATGGACTGGCCATCGGGACTACCGGGAGTTTCCCTGTGGGCTGATGGCTCAGTGGGCCAGGTTCAGTGACCTCCTATTGCCTCGGAGGTCCGGGGTGATCTACCCATCAATCGCCAACAGCTGGCGCCTGACGGGTAGATCGAGAGCTAGAATGCAGAGTAGCGCAGGAAGCGTCTGTCTTTAGTATGTTCTCTCTCTCATGTCACGCAGCACTGCTCGCTCCCCGGCGGCCCCTCCTCTCTTCTCGACTATGCCATATGATGTCACAAGCCAATGGGGATAGACGAGAACAGAGGAGGGGCCGCCGGGGAGCGAGCAGCGCTGCGTGACATGAGAGAGAGAACATACTACAGACAGACGCTTCCTGCATACTGGCCAGGCTAGTAAACAACCCCATAATATGCCCCATAATGTGCCCCCTGATGTGCTCTGATGTGCCATGTGCCCCATGCCCCAATGTGCCTTGATGTGCTATGTGCCCTGATGTGCTATGTGCCCTGATGTGCCATGTGCCCCATGCCCTGATGTTCCCCGTGCCCTGATGTGCTATGTGCCCCGTGCCCTGATGTGCTATGTGACCTGTGCCCTGATGTGCTATGTGCCCTGTGCCCTGATGTGCTATGTGCCCTGTGCCCTGATGTGCCCCGTGCCCTGATGTACCCCGTGCGCTGATGTGCGATGTGCCCTGTGCCCTGATGTGCTATGTGCCCTGATGTGCCCCGTGCCCTGATGTGCTATGTGCCCTGATGTGCCCCGTATGCTGATGTGCCCCGATGTGCCCTGATGTGTCCCGTTCTCTGATGTGCTATGTGCCCTGATTTCCTATGTGCCCCATGCCCTGATGTGCTATGTGCCCTGATGTGCCCTGATGTGCCCTGTGCCCTGATGTGCCCTGTTCCCTGATGTGCCCTGCGCCCTGATGTGCCCCGTTCCCTGATGTGCTATTTGCCCTGATGAATCCCGTTCCCTGATGTGCTATGTGCCCTGATGTGCTATGTGCCCCCGTGCCCTGATGTGCCCCGATTTTCTATGTGCCCTGATGTGCCATGTACCCTGATGTGCTATGTGCCCTGATGTGCCCCGTATGCTGATGTGCCCCGATGTGCCCTGATGTGTCCCGTTCCCTGATGTGCTATGTGCCCTGATTTGCTATGTGCCCCGTGCCCTGATGTGCTATGTGCCCTGATGTGCCCTGATGTGCCCCGTTCCCTGATGTGCCCTGCGCCCTGATGTGCCCCGTTCCCTGATGTGCTATTTGCCCTGATGAATCCCGTTCCCTGATGTGCTATGTGCCCTGATGTGCCATGTGCCCCATGCCCTGATGTTCCCCGTGCCCTGATGTGCTATGTGCCCTGTGCCCTGATGTGCTATGTGCCCGTGCCCTGATGTGCTATGTGCCCCGTGCCCTGATGTGCCCCATGCCCTGATGTGCCCCGTGCCCTGATGTGCTATGTGCCCTGTGCCCTGATGTGCTATGTGCCCTGTGCCCTGATGTGCCCCATGCCCTGTGCCCTGATGTGCCTGTGCCCTGATGTGCCCCGTGCCCTGATGTGCTATGTGTCCTGTGCCCTGATGTGCCCCGTGCACTGATGTGCTATGTGCCCTGTGCCCTGATGTGCTATGTGCCCTGATGTGCCCCGTGCCCTGATGTGCTATGTGCCCTGATGTGCCCCGTATGCTGATGTGCCCTGATGTGCCCTGATGTGTCCCGTTCCCTGACATGCTATGTGCCCTGATTTGCTATGTGCCCCGTGCCCTGATGTGCCCTGATGTGCCCTGCGCCCTGATGTGCCCCATTCCCTGATGTGCTATTTGCCCTGATGAATCCCGTTCCCTGATGTGCTATGTGCCCTGATGTGCTATGTGCCCCGTGCCCTGATGTGCTATGTGCCCCGTGCCCTGATGTGCTATGTGCCCTGATGTGCCCCGATGTGCCTTGACGTGCTATGTGCCCTAATGTGCCCTGATGTGCTATGTGCCCTGATGTGCCTCGTGCCCTGATGTGCTATGTGCCCTCATGTGCCCCGTGCTCTGATGTGCTATGTGCCCTAATGTACTTTGTGCCCTGATGTGCCCCAATGTGCCCCAATGTGCCCCGTGCCCTGATGTGCAGTGCCCCCATGTCCTATGCCCTGATGTGTCCCGTGCCCTGATGTACCTTGTGCCCCAATGTCCTGTGCCCTGATGTGCCCCGTGCCCTGATGTGCTGTGCCCTTATGTCCTGTGCCCTGGTGTGCTGATGCCTCAATGTCTTGTGCCCTGATGTACTGTGACCTGTGCCCTGATGTCTTGTACCCTGATGTGCTATGTCCTGATGTGCTATACCCTAATGTGCTGTGCCCTGTACCCTGATGTGCAGTGTCCTGTACCCTGATGTACTGTGCCCTGATATGCTCTGTACTCTGATGTGCTTGGCTCTGTACCCTGATGTCCTGTACCCTGATGTGCTATGTCCTGATGTGCTATACCCTGATTTTTGTCCCAGTCCAGCCCTGGACATGGATGGACATATTTTCCATATTTGGTGGGAATACCCTTCTATTTTGGACAGACATATCTACCCTCATTCAGGATGTTACTAACCTACCTATTATGTTAGCCCCACAAATGGCTTTCTTCAGATTAGGCCTTTTAAATTGGCCCTCGAAATTCCATCCTATCATCACACATATACTTTTTGCAATTCTGGCTATTAGATCCTAGAGCCTCACCTTGTCAGTAACTCAGCGCTCAAATACCACCTCTCATGGTTGACCCTTGCCTCTGAGAGATCTTCTACATTTGTCCCTATCCTGGAATGAACTGAGCCTTCTGGGTTTGACTACTAATAAAGGTTTACTATATCATGTAATCTTGCACCACTGAGTACTACCTTGCTTCTCTATTCCTTTCCTCTCCCCTTTACAATATTCCCCCCTCTCGTTCACCCCTCTCTCTCCTTGTATCCTCTTACTTGGGTGAAAAGTAGGGTTCGGTACTGCATATGTTGTCCTGTAAAGTTAATGTCAATTGTCAATGTTCATTGTTCTCCAAGTTATATTATACCACTTTATTTCTTGCCTCAATAAAGAAGTATTGGAAAAAAAATCAGGACAGAATGCGCTTGGGGATCTGTATGAAGGCTTAAAGAAGACTTTGGGTAATAAAAGTTTGAATTAGAAAATAAAGGTTAAAAAAAATAATTTAGGGATAAAAATTAAATTTAGTGACAGTGCTGGGACACAAGGTAAAGAAAGTAAGGGAGGTGCTAAGCTTTTCTTCTCTGTACTAAAAATGTGTTTTGTTGTCTGTGAGACATTTACCATTACATTGTGCCTCTTTTACTCCATGTCACCGAGACAGGAATTGAAAAGAAATCTCCTCAATGGGGACGTACAAAAAGATAGGCTTTAAATGGCAACGCCTTCTATTTGCTATTATATAATGAATGAGCATAGATTTGTTCTTCAGATTTCACATATACCCTGTGGGCTATCACCACTGTGTCAAATTATTTCTGCAGTTACAACAATAGAAAAAACAATAGAAACCAGTCAAGTTTTTCCAACCTTTCCAACATCTCCTAACACTAATGTACCAAGGTTATCTTCCAAGACTCTAAATTATAAACTGTCAATTTCTTCATACAGAGTGTGACAAATGGAAAGGAAGGGGGGCGCTGATGGTTGTAATTAAACTGGTTGGTACATGATGAAATAATACTCATCTCACTGGGTGAGCATTCATAATTTTAGATATAAGGTGTGGACTGACTGTTCTCATTGTGTGGGGGGTGTATAGATGATATATAGGGGAGATGTGGATTGTGTATAGATGATATATAGGGAGGATGTGAAGGGTGTATAGATGATATATAGGGAGGATGTGGATGGTGTACAGATGATATGTAGGGGAATGTGGAGTGTGTATAGATGATATACAGAGGGATGTGGAGGGTGCATAGCCCGTATATAAGGACTCCTCATTATTTACAGCACGAGCCTCTGATTGGCTGCCCACAGCCTGCAGCCTTTTATTATTATAAGAGATATCTCAGATTCAACCAATAATAAAAGGCTGCGGGCAGCTATTCAGGGGCTCAGGCTGTGAGTGGAGGAACCCTTTGCATTTCCATGGCCACAGCATGTACGCAGCAGCAGAGCAGGCATAACAGTCCCTGGGCCCCCATTCTTAGGTAAGGACCACCAGTAAAATATATATTTTTCCCTTAGTAAATATATAGTATATTTATTAAATAAACTACAAAGACCACATATATATGTATCAATAATCCTAAAATGTACCATAAGGAGTTTAATACTGTTCTAGGGGAAGGGACTCGGGGGTGCTAAAAGTCCACCCCTGCTTTGTCACTGGAGGAGTACAATTGTAGAATCTGGAAAAATCAAAAATGCTCAAATTGGGAAGGATGTTTTGATGTTTAATGACATGAAAAAGATACAAATGTAAAGTTTTCCTGAAATTGTGACCAGAAGATCAGATTTTGAGATATTAACAGGAAAAAATCTGAATCTCCAGAGAACCCAATAAAAGATGCCTGCGGGGGGGGGGGGGGGGGGTAGGAGAGGTTAAAGCATGTTTTTGCTTGTACAACTGCCAAAGATGGAGAGACTGAGCTATCAATCTATTTGGAGGAGTAATATCTTTCACAGAGACACCTTTAGAACAAAGTTCCACCAATCAGCTTTCTCCATGTGTAAGCCAAGACTACACACCTACAGCTGAATGAGGAAGTGAAAATTGAAGACAGCAGATATACATGTAAAACTTATGTAGGGAGAAATGCTTTTACAAAATCCAAGTATACCATGTCCACAGACACCCCTCATTCAGCAGATGGGAGGGACCAGGAGCGCTAGCGAGGGACCCGAGAAGAGGAGGATCTGGGTTGCTCTGTGCAAAACCACTGCACAGAGCAGGTAAGTATGACATGTTTGTTATTTTTTTAAATAAAAAAACAAGATATAGCTTTAAATGAAATCATGTTATTCTCACTGCTTTTATATGAACAGTGGTAATAAGCTCTGCATGGTTTGAGATTACCAAGTCCAGCAGAGCATCATTCCTACTCAGGGCCTCAATGGGACCATAAAATTGACTTGCAATAGGTTTATAAATTTGATTATGTTTAAAATGTCTTCCCCTGTGTAAGGGGCATTTAAAATTTATTGTTGGGAAGGGAAAAGAATGGGAATCAGAATATTGGCCAACCAAGGTAAGGCTGAAAGTGAGATCAGGAATGGTGGTGGAGAGAGCATATTAAAGTAAAACTCCCTGAAGATCTTATCCTGAGGAAGCATAAACATTTAATCCAAAGTGTTCCGTAATCTGTATACATGTGTTGGCTTTAAAGTCCATTCATATTTCTGTTAGGTTGGCATACATATTTATTAATCCTCTTTTCTGATTAATTCCAATGAAGATTATAGCATACATTGCTTTAGTTTTGAATATAAAAGGAATATATATATATATATATATATATATATATATATATATATATATACAGGGGGTCCCCTAGTTGCAAACATCCGACTTACAAACGACTCCTACTTACAAACGGAGGGAGACAACAGGAAGTGAGAGGAAATCTACCCCTAGGAAGGGAAATTCACTCCTGTAAGAGCTATTATGGGGAAAAGGTACCTCCACTGATGCTTTATCACCAAGGCTTGTTTCCACAACAACCCAAAATTTTCAAAATCCAATTGTCATTGGGACAGAAAGTGAGGTGAAATCTTCTGAATAGGGGCACACACAGCAAAACAAATGTTACAGGGGTGTTAACCCTTCCCTATGCTATCCAAAAAGCTTAAAAATATTTTTTTGGGCTGGATCTACACTTAAAAAATTTACCTGTTCCGACTTACAAACAGATTCAACTTAAGAACAAACCTACAGTCCCTATCTTGTTTGTAACCCGGGGACCCCCTGTACATATATGTATATATATATATATATGTATATATATATACGTATATATATATATATATATATATGTGTATATATATATATATATATATATATATATATATATATATATATATATATATATATATATATATATATGTGTATATATATATATATATATATATATATATATATATATACATACAGGGCTGCAGTGATGGTTGACTTTCTACAACTTTCTCTCATCTCCTGACTGCATCTCTGGAGCTCAGCCACAGTGATCTTTGGGTTCTTCTTTACCTCTATCACCAAGGCTCTTCTCCCCAGATAGCTCAGTTTGGCCGGACGGCCAGCTCTAGCAAGGGTTCTGCTCATCCCAAACATCTTCCATTTAAGGATTATGGAGGCCACTGTGCTCTTAGGAACCTTAAGTGCAGCAGAAATTTTTTTGCAACCTTGGCCAGATCTGTGCCTTGCCACAATTCTGTCTCTGAGCTCTTCAGGCAGTTGCTTTGACCTCATGATTCTTATTTGCTCTGACATGCACTGTGAGCTGTAAGGTCTTATATAGACAGGTGTGTGGCTTTCCTAATCAAGTCCAATCAGTATAATCAAACACAGCTGGACTCCAATGAAGGTGTAGAACCATCTCAAGGATGATCAGAAGAAATGGACGACACCTGAGTTAAATATATGAGTTTCACAGCAAAGAGTCTGAATACTTAGGACCATGTGATATTTCAGTTTTTCTTTTTTAATAAATCTGCAAAAATGTCAACAATTCTGTGTTTTTCTGTCAATATGGGGTGCTGTGTGTACATTAATGAGGAAGAAAAATGAACTTAAATGATTTTAGCAAATTGCTGCAATAAAACAGAGAGTGAAAAATTTAAGGGGATCTGAATACTTTCCGTCCCCACTGTGTATATATATATATATATATAGCATTTTTTGAGTGTTTTATGCTTGTTTAAACACATGTTTTCAAGGCCTTTTCAAGCTTGAATATTTTTTCTTTAGCCAATGGAAAACTAGGAGAAGGAGAGGCAAGAAATTGCATGAAATGATGAATTATGCACATTTATCAAGTGCTGCCATTGAAGTCCATAGAGAAGAAAAAACAGAGAAGAAAAAACATGTCACTCCACCCCAATGAATCTCATGTACTATTTTTAGCTTTGAGTAACACATTTAAAGTGATATGATTCTCAGGTGTGAATGTGCATCCTAGGATACAGTAGGAATCCTCATGTCTAGCTTTGAAGCGCTTCTAGAAAATCGCTTCAAAACGCTCAACTGTGAACTGAGCCTATGGGTAAAAAAAATCTTTATTTCATGATATTGTCTCTATGCAGCTTATAGATTTTTGGTGAAAAGAGTAGGAGGATACTGCTTTGAGTGGGAGGATACCACATCAGCTTATCAGGGGAGACAATAGTGATTGTGACAGTTTTTTTTAATTGTTTATTTTTATTCAACAGCTGCCAGCAGTGCAGATGCCCACTCACAGCCATCAGGCAACTGTCATTTGACATCTATGGATGCCTTTATTAGAAAACATTTACAACTTGAGAAATTTTAGAACTATATTTCAAAATACGTTATTTTAGACTGAGAGGTCCACAGAAAGGTTCAATATTATTTGCACTTGGTTTTTATCTGTGTGGCACTTAGTGCAATCATTACTTTCCATGCGTACTGAATTCTTTAGCAGTACCTAAATAATTAATAACAATAAGGAGTAGTTGAGCTGTTTTCCTTTACACAGTAGTGGAATGGAAACAAAATTCCATTAGTGTTGCTTTACTTTTCCTCTAATGTGCTTAGAAACATTTTATGCACTGATGTGTTTTTGTAGCTTACAGTAAGGTCTTAAATTGACCAACAACCCTGCAATATATTCTACTGCAATCATTCAGTAACAATAGTGAGGGAGAGAAAAGCCACTTAGTTCATATATCCTAAAGAGATACAGTACAAAGCATGTTTATTCTGTGCAAAAGGTTGTTCTTCCAAAATGTTTGTATGAGTTGTTATTTTTTCCTGTAATAAATGCAAAAAATTTCTAATGATATGTACATGTTTCAGTTTTTATTCACTTGATTAATGTTAAGTGAGGTGAGACTGTAAGGGGATTGAGAGTCATTATTCCTGCGGACACAATTATTCTCTCCAGTTGGTTATTTAGATAACACAGACATGAGCAGTATGTCATTGATACCTGCTGTGTAAGCACACACTCAGTTCTAAAGCAGAACTCTTGCAGGGTAGCAAATGGCAATAAACCTTTATAATATCAGACTGTGTTTATGGCTCCCCCCCCCCCCCCCCCACTTTACTGTGTCTGAAAATATTTTCCTTTAATCAAAATTAGATGGTAGAAGATGATTCAATGTTGGGAGGAAAAGGGCAGCTTATGCACATTCTTCAAGTGTTTGAAGTAGTAGTGCAGCCTGCAACCTTCTGTGCCACCCAAACAAATAATCAATGGTCTGAGAAAGGAGGATATCTAGTGGGAATGGGTGAGGAATGGCACAGACAGGACTCTGCTACATTCATGAAAGGTCAATTGCATTTCATAAGTGAATTTCATGTATGTTGAGGAGTCTGGTTTTACAAAGGGGTGCAGCATGTTTATGTGAACCATGTATGAGCAGGCTCAATGTACTCAAGCTGAACGATCAATAAACTTAGGTACAACCAACCTGTCGGATTTTACATGCAATTATAGCTAGCGTCTGTTATAGTCACCAGAAATAATCACTGTGTTTTACCGGTGGGCATGGCTTCCCCGCCCCCCCTTCAGGAGGACACAATGGCTCTGGGGGAAGGACTCCTCCATCAACACTGTGGTTGGAGGAAAGAAATGGCTGTCCTAAAAGCATGCACAATCTACTGGTATTACCTCTATTAGGATAACAGAATCTCTGTCAAGAGCAATAGCACATCCATCCCCGTATGCCAGGGTGCTAGGTGTTATCCTGGACTATGAACTCTCCTTTCAGCCCCACATCCAATCACTTTCCAAGGCTTGCCGCCTCAACCTTCACAACATCTCTAAAATACGTCCCTTCCTAAACAATGAAACCACAAAGCTCCTGATTCACTCCCTGGTTATCTCTCACCTCGACTACTGCAAATCTCTCCTCATTGGCTTACCTTTAAATAGGCTACCCCCCTTCAGTCCATCATGAATGCTGCTGCCAGACTCATCCACCTTACAAACCGCTCAGCGTCTGCTACCCCTCTCTGCCAAAACCTCCACTGACCTCCAGTCACTCAACAAATGAAATTCAAAACACTAACAGTAACTTATAAAGCCATCCACAACTCTGGCCCTAGCTACATCCCTCACCTAGTCTCAAAATACTAGCCAAATTGTCCTCTCCGTTTCTCCCAAGACTTCCCGCTCTCTAGCTCACTCATCACCTTGTCCCATACTCGCCTCCAGGACTTCTCCCGAGCCACTCCCATCCTTTGGAATTCCCTGCCCCTATCTATCTGACTATCTTCAACTCTATCCACTTTTTAGGTGATTCCTGAAAACATTTCTCTTCAGAGAAGCCTATCCTGCCCTCACCTAACAACTTTTCTTTTATTTTCTTCATCAGCCCACCCCCCTGCAGTTATTACCTTTTGGATCACTTGACCCACCCTCTTAGATTGTAAGCTCTTACAAATCTAACCACAACAAAGTCTGAGTAACACATAAACTTTATACAGTAATACACATATGCATGGGTATTGACCCCGATGGACAACACAAACTGTAGAAGCATTTTCAAAATGAGGAGCAATGTTACAGAAAGATGTACTGTAAGCAATAAAAAAGATGCAAATGCTATAAGTCCATTGTCATCAATTCTCCTAATTGTAACTGATAAATGAAAATGGGCAAATATGTAATAATAAAATGTACTTTACTTCACTTCAATTTTACAATTTTACATAATTACTAACATACACATTTTAAGTGAAATGTGTATGTTAGTAAATAAGGTCAATATATGCAAAATAATCCTGCGCTGCTCATAAAGGAGAAAAAGCAGCTAACACAACCAACAAAGTGTATATGCAAAAGACAACAAAAAGTGTAGCGCTAAACCTTATCATACATAACCCTAGATGGGTAGGTATACAGTGAAGGAAATCACCAATAGAAAGACCCATACATAGATAGGAAGTCCCGTTATGGGTGTTTATGGTCAAACAATAAATGACAATGTTTAGTCCTTAGATAAAAAAAATTGAATAAATCCAGTATCCCAAAACAGCAGATCAGCTCACTACCACCGAGAGAAAGGAAGGCTTACCAGATGTGGTGGACCCAACAGGGCATACGCCGAATTGGGTCAGATAAGGCTTGGGTGGTAGGAGGCTGTGGATGTCTGTGGTGTCGCAGATTGCTGGATTCCTCCAACTGGTGTCCGGGTCCTGGAAGGTGTGCGGAGTCCCAAGAATATGGATGGTTCTGTAGATCCCAGGGGGGGGGGGATGAGGTGTTCCGTGGATGGATCCCTCCTCTGCTGCCAATTTCAGCAATGTCACCTCTACCTTGACCCTCCCTCTTAGATTGTAAGCTCTTACAAATCTAACCACAACAAAGTCTGAGTAACACATAAACTTTATACAGTAATACACATATGCATGGGTATTGACCCCGATGGACAACACAAACTGTAGAAGCATTTTCAAAATGAAGAGCAATGTTACAGAAAGATGTACTGTAAGCAATAAAAAAGATGCAAATGCTATAAGTCCATTGTCATCAATAGGGATGAGCCGAACACCCCCCGGTTCGGTTCGCACCAGAACCCGCGAACGGACCGCAAGTTCGCAGGAACGTTAGAACCCCATTGACGTCTATGGGACTCGAACGTTCGAAATCAAAAGTGCTCATTTTAAAGGCTAATTTGCATGGTATTGTCCTAAAAAGGGTTTGGGGACCCGGGTCCTACCCCAGGGGACATGTATCAATGCAAAAAAAACTTTTAAAAACGGCCGTTTTTTCGGGAGCAGTGATTTTAATGATGCTTAAAGTAAAAAAAAAAAAGTGAAATATTCCTTTAAATATCGTACCTGGGGGGTGTCTATAGTATGCCTGTAAAGTGACGCGTGTTTCCCATGTTTAGAACAGTCCCTGCACCAAATGTCATTTTTAAAGGAAAAAATCTCATTTAAAACTGCTTGCGGGTTTAATGTCATGTCGGGTCATGGCAATATGGATGAAAATCAGTGAGACAAACGGCATGGGTACCCCCCAGTCCATTACCAGGCCCTTTGGGTCTTGTATGGATATTAAGGGGAACCCCGCACCCAAATTAAAATAAGGAAAGGTCCCTATATACTCTGAACAGCAGTATTCAGGCGGTGCAAACAAGACAGGGACTGTAGGTTTGTTGTTAAGTAGAATCTGTTTGTAATTTTGAACATTTTTAATGTGTTTAGCTCCAGCCAAAAAATCTTTTCTAAGCTTTTTGGAAAACATAGGGAAGGGTTATCACCCCTGTGACATTTGTTTTGCGTCTTTCCTCCTCTTCAGAAGATTTCACCTCACTTTTTTGTCCCAATGAAAAATGTTTTTTGAAAATTTGGGTTTTTTTGTGGAACAAGGATTGGAAAGCATCAGTGGAAAGGAGAAATTGTTTTCCCATATTAACTCTTACAGGAGAGAATTTCCCTTCCTTAGGGGTAGATTTCATCTCACTTCCTGTTGTCTCCTTCCGTTTGCAAGTAGGAGTCGTTTGTAAGTTAGATGTTTGAAAGTAGGGTCCTGCCCTATATACTCAGCAGAAATTTGGGCCTTAGGTGTTGCTGTGGCCAAAACACTGTAAGCCCTCACAGGGCCCTGCTGTGAAATATTAGATCAAGAATTGTAATTACATGCCCCTGTTGAACAGGAGCTGAAAAATTAGGCCTTAGGCACTGGTGCTGGTGCCACAACACTGCAACCCCTCACAGACACTCTAGTTGGAACGCAGGAACGAGCCCTGCTGCAAAGTATTGCATCAAAAATTGTAATTACACGCCCCTGTTAGACAGGGGCAGAAAAATTGGGTCTTAGGCACTGGTGCTGGTGCCACAACACTGCAACCCCTCACAGACACTCTAGTTGAAACGCAGGAACAAGCCCTGCTGCAAAGTATTGCATCAAAAATTGTAATTACACGCCCCTGTTAGACAGGGGCTGAAAAATTGGGTCTTAGGCACTGGTGCTGGTGCCACAACACTGCAACCCCTCACAGACACTCTAGTTGGAATGCAGGAACGAGCCCTGCTGCAAAGTATTACATCAAAAATTGTAATTACACGCCCCTGTTAAACAGGGGCTGAAAAATTGTGCCTTAGGCACTGGTGGTGGCGCCCAGAACCAAAAATGTTCTTACAAGCTATGAGCGTGATGATTGAGGAGGAAGAGGATAATTACTCAGGGATAGTCACTCAGCATCAGCATAGGCAGTCTTTGAAGGGATCTGAGATTTCAAAAAAAATTATTCGGTTACATCTGCATCAGGTGCTTGGTAGCTGGTGGTGATCCAAGACTGATTCATTTTTATGAAGGTCAGCCGATCGACCGAGTCGGTGGACAGACGCACCCTGTGATCGGTTACCACGCCTCCAGCAGCACTGAATGTGCGTTCCGAAAGAACGCTGGATGCAGGACAGGCCAGTAGCTCAATTGCATACTGTGCAAGCTCTGGCCAGTGATCCATCCTCAAGACCCAGTAACCCAGAGGATTTTCGGTGGGAAAGGTGTCCAAGTCTGATCTTGCCCCTAGGTATTCCTGCACCATGTAAAACAGACGCTGGCGATGGTTGCTGGAACCGATCATACCTTGGGGCTGCGGACCAAAAAATTGTCTGAACGCATCGGTCAGACGGCCACCTTCTCCACCGCTCCTTCTTTGACTGACCGAAGCCTCAGCAACACGTTGTCCAGAAACAGGAGTTTGTAACCTCCCAGTCTCTGGGAACGCGTTGCACAGACCTTTCTGCAAGGCCTCCCGAAGATGTTTCATCCTCTGCTCCCTCTGCGATGGCAAGATAAGGTCCGCAACCTTACCCTTGTAACGTGGATCAAGGAGGGTTGCCAGCCAGTATTGGTCCTTCTCCTTGATACCACGAATACGAGGATCCTTACGCAGGCTTTGCAGGATCAGGGAGGCCATGCAGCGTAGGTTTGCTGAGGCATTCGGTCCGGAGTCCTCTGGGTCACTAAGGACAACAACGTCCGCAGCCACCTCCTCCCAGCCACGTACAAGTCCATGTGTTCCTTGGGACTGATCCCTTAAAGACTGCTGATGCTGAGTGCCAGGCTCCACCTCCATACTGACACAATCTTCCTCCTCCTCCTCCTCCTCCTCCTCGTCCTCTTCCTGTGTGATCGGCGGGCACGCAGGAACACTGTCTGGATAAAGGGGGCCTTGAGAGCTAAGGAAGTCCTCCTCTTCCTGCCTCTGTTCTGCCTCAAGTGCCCTGTCCATTATTCCACGCAGCGTGTGCTCCAACAGGTGGACAAGGGGGACAGTGTCACTGATGCATGCACTGTCAGTGCTCACCATCCTCGTGGCCTCCTCGAATGGTGACAGGACAGTGCATGCATCCCTGATCATGGCCCACTGGCGTGGGGAAAAAAAACCAAGGTCCCCTGACCCTGTCCTGGTGCCATAGTCGCACAGGTACTCATTGATGGCCCTCTGCTGCGTGTGCAGCCGCTGCAGCATGGCCAACGTCGAGTTCCACCTGGTGGGCATGTCACAGATTAGGCGGTTCTTGGGCAGGTTAAACTCCTTTTGGAGGTCTGTCAGCCGAGCACTGGCATTATATGACCGGCGGAAATGCACAGAGACTTTCCTGGCCTGCCTCAGGACATCCTGTAAGCCCGGGTACCTGCCCAAGAACCGCTGCACCACCAAGTTAAGGACGTGAGCCAAACAGGGCACATGGGTCAGTTGTCCCTGTCGGAGGGCAGAGAGGAGGTTGGTGCCATTGTCGCAAACCACCATTCCTGCCTTAAGTTGGCGTGGCGTCAACCACCTCTGAACCTGCCCCTGCAGAGCTGACAGAACCTCTGCCCCAGTGTGGCTCCTGTCCCCCAAGCACACCAGCTCAAGCACCGCATGGCATCTTTTGGCCTGCGTACTTGCGTAGCCCCTTGAACGCCTACGGAGCACCGCTGGTTCCGAGGAAGAGGCCATGGAGGAAGAAGAAGAGGAGGGGGTGGAGGAGAGAGGTGTGTCACAATCAGCATTTTGGAGGCGTGGTGGCGGAACAACCTCCAACACTACTGCACCTTGTCCTGCATCCTTCCCAGCTGCCAGCAGAGTCACCCAATGCGCCGTGAAACTTAAGTAACGTCCCTGTCCATGCCTGCTGGACCATGAGTCAGCGGTAATATGCACCTTACCGCTGACCGCCCTGTCCAGCGAGGCATGGACATTGCCTTCCACATGCCGGTAGAGAGCCGGAATCGCCTTCCGTGAGAAAAAGTGGCGTTTGGGTACCTGCCACTGAGGAACCGCACATTCCACAAACTCACGGAAGGGGGCAGAGTCTACCAACTGAAAAGGCAGCAGTTGAAGTGCTAGCAATTTTGCCAAGCTAGCATTCAACCGCTGGGCATGTGGATGGCTGGGAGCAAACTTCTTTCGGCGGTGCAGCAGCTGGGGCAGGGAAATTTGCCTGGTACAATCTGACGTCGGTGTACCAAAAGCAGATTGCCCACAAGTACTTGGCTGTGACACACCTAATTCTACACCTTCATTCCTCTCACTGCAGGTCGCAGAGAGGACTGAAGGTCTAGTGGGGTTGGAAATCTCAGCTGATGAGGAGCAAGGAGAGATCGTCTTTGTTCTTTGGTGTGGGTCTTTTAGATACGCTTGCCAACGAACTGCATGGCAGGTCAACATATGTCTGGTCAAGCATGTGGTACCCAAGCGGGAGATGTTTTGGCCACGCGAGATACGCTTGAGACATATGTTGCAAATAGCAGCGGTGCGATCTGATGCACTCGTCTCAAAAAAGGCCCACACCAAAGAACTTTTTGAATAACGCGCAGAGACTGCAGCGCCCTGCACATGTGGAGCTTTGGGGTGTGATGCAGTCAATGTGCTGCCCTTAGGCTGGCCCCTGGAGGGCATCCTGCCTAGTTGGTGATGTGCCACCTCCTCCTCCTCCTCCTCCTCCTCCTCCTCTCTCCTATCAGGCACCCACGTTGAGTCAGTGACCTCATCATCCCCTCCCTCCTCATCACTGGAGCAAACCTGGCAGTATGCTGCAGCAGGGGGAGCATGACTGCCAGATTGCTGTCCTTCTTGGGCACCCCCTCTGTCCGTGCTCATGTTACTGCCTTCATTGAGCTCAGTATCATCATCAGAGCCTTCCAAACGCTGGGCATCCTCCTGGAGCATGTACCCAACACTGTGGTCAAACAGTTCGAGGGAATCCTCATGAGGACATGGTGGAGCTAGGGAAGGAGTCACTGATGACATTGAGCTGAGGGAAGAGGCCGCTGCTTTGCCAGACAAAGCACCCTGGGCATGGGTGAGAGAGGATGAGGAGGATGAGGACGGCTTGGTCATCCACTCGACCAAGTCTTCCGCATGTTGCGGCTCAACACGGCCAGCTGCCGAAAAAAAGGCCAAGCGTGTCCCATGGCCACGTGCTGATGAGGATGCACCGTCTCCACGACCAGCACTAGACACAGAGCCTGCTTGCCCTCTCTTATTGGCTTGTGACTGTCTGCCTCTCCTTCTTGGCCTTCCAGACATACTAATGGCCTGTAGCTGCACTAAGCTGGGATAGAACACCTGTAATTTTCTTCAGGTAGCTTTATATACTGTAACCAGACAAGCCTGCCTGTCAGTAGGAAGATAACACGAACGGATCTAGCTGAACACTGTGAGCAGGACGCACTGTACTAAATGTAAATAGTCTAGCTGCCTGACCGTGGTACTAATAGGATCAAAAAGAACACCTGTAATTTTCTTAAGGTAGCTTTATATACTGTAACCAGACAAGCCTGCCTGTCAGTAGGAAGATAACAGGAACGGATCTAGCTGAACACTGTGAGCAGGACGTACTGCACTAAATGTATATAGCAGGAACGGATCTAGCTGAACACTGTGAGCAGGACGCACTGCACTGAATGTAAATAGCAGGAACGGATCTAGCTGAACACTGTGAGCAGGACGCACTGCACTAAATGTAAATACCAGGAACGGATCTAGCTGAACACTGTGAGCAGGACGCACTGCACTGAATGTAAATAGCAAGAACGGATCTAGCTGAACACTGTGAGCAGGACGCACTGCACTGAATGTAAATAGTCTAGCTGCCTGACCGTGGTACTAATAGGATCAAAAAGAACACCTGTAATTTTCTTAAGGTAGCTTTATATACTGTAACCAGACAAGCCTGCCTGTCAGTAGGAAGATAACAGGAACGGATCTAGCTGAACACTGTGAGCAGGACACACTGTACTAAATGTAAATAGTCTAGCTGCCTGACCGTGGTACTAATAGGATCAAAAAGAACACCTGTAATTTTCTTCAGGTAGCTTTATATACTGTAACCAGACAAGCCTGCCTGTCAGTAGGAAGATAACAGGAACGGATCTAGCTGAACACTGTGAGCAGGACGTACTGCACTAAATGTATATAGCAGGAACGGATCTAGCTGAACACTGTGAGCAGGACGCACTGCACTAAATGTAAATACCAGGAACGGATCTAGCTGAACACTGTGAGCAGGACGCACTGCACTGAATGTAAATAGCAAGAACGGATCTAGCTGAACACTGTGAGCAGGACGCACTGCACTGAATGTAAATAGTCTAGCTGCCTGACCGTGGTACTAATAGGATCAAAAAGAACACCTGTAATTTTCTTAAGGTAGCTTTATATACTGTAACCAGACAAGCCTGCCTGTCAGTAGGAAGATAACAGGAACGGATCTAGCTGAACACTGTGAGCAGGACACACTGTACTAAATGTAAATAGTCTAGCTGCCTGACCGTGGTACTAATAGGATCAAAAAGAACACCTGTAATTTTCTTAAGGTAGCTTTATATACTGTAACCAGACAAGCCTGCCTGTCAGTAGGAAGATAACAGGAACGGATCTAGCTGAACACTGTGAGCAGGACACACTGTACTAAATGTAAATAGTCTAGCTGCCTGACCGTGGTACTAATAGGATCAAAAAGAACACCTGTAATTTTCTTCAGGTAGCTTTATATACTGTAACCAGACAAGCCTGCCTGTCAGTAGGAAGATAACAGGAACGGATCTAGCTGAACACTGTGAGCAGGACGTACTGCACTAAATGTATATAGCAGGAACGGATCTAGCTGAACACTGTGAGCAGGACGCACTGCACTGAATGTAAATAGCAGGAACGGATCTAGCTGAACACTGTGAGCAGGACGCACTGCACTAAATGTAAATACCAGGAACGGATCTAGCTGAACACTGTGAGCAGGACGCACTGCACTGAATGTAAATAGCAGGAACGGATCTAGCTGAACACTGTGAGCAGGACGCACTGCACTGAATGTAAATAGCAGGAACGGATCTAGCTGAACACTGTGAGCAGGACGCACTGCACTGAATGTAAACAGCAGGAACGGATGTAGCTGAACACTGTGAGCAGGACGCACTGCACTGAATGTAAATAGCAGGAACGGATCTAGCTGAACACTGTGAGCAGGACGCACTGCACTGAATGTAAATAGCAGGAACGGATGTAGCTGAACACTGTGAGCAGGACGCACTGCACTAAATGTAAATACCAGGAACGGATCTAGCTGAACACTGTGAGCAGGACGCACTGCACTGAATGTAAATAGCAGGAACGGATCTAGCTGAACACTGTGAGCAGGACGCACTGCACTGAATGTAAATAGCAGGAACGGATCTAGCTGAACACTGTGAGCAGGACGCACTGCACTGAATGTAAATAGCAGGAACGGATCTAGCTGAACACTGTGAGCAGGACACACTGCACTAAATGTAAATAGTCTAGATAGAAGATAACAGGAACGGATCTAGCTAAACTGAATACAGTGTATATATATATATGCAACACCTGGGATGCATATATATACACAATACACTGTAAGTGCAGCTAACTGACTGACTGTTCTGCCTAATCTATCTAACTCAAATCAAATGACACTGTCTCTCTCTCTCTCTATCTCTCAGCACACCGGAACACACACTACACAGGGCCGCCGTGCAGGCGGCCTTATATAGTGTGGGGTGTGTACTAAATCCCCTGAGCCATAATTGGCCAAAGCCACCCTGGCTTTGGCCAATTACAGCTCTCTCTACTGACGGCGCTGTGATTGGCCAAGCATGCGGGTCATAGTGCATGCTTGGCCAATCATCAGCCAGCAATGCACTGCGATGCCGCAGTGAATTATGGGCCGTGACGCGCCACACGAATTTGGCGCGAACGGCCCATATCGTTCGCAATTCGGCGAACGACCGAACAGCCGATGTTCGAGTCGAACATGGGTTCGACTCGAACACGAAGCTCATCCCTAGTCATCAATTCTCCTAATTGTAACTGATAAATGAAAATGGGCAAATATGTAATAATAAAATGTACTTTACTTCACTTCAATTTTACAATTTTACATAATTACTAACATACACATTTTAAGTGAAATGTGTATGTTAGTAAATAAGGTCAACCTGTGTTCACATTCAATGCTCAATCATGTGCAAGAGAAAGTTTAAAAAAATATTTTTTTCTAGAACATGATAGGATATATTAAAGTGAACACAACTTAACATTACTCACAAACATTCTCTTTACAACATTAGCATACAGTTTCCAAAGTGAACAGCTTCTACTCCTTTAGTCAACCAAGTCAAATTATAGAATGTGAGTTATAAAAATGCTCAACATTATTGGCAAATGTCTCCAAACATACTAAAATTTCTCTGTGGCCAGTTAAGGTCTGCTTTCCTTCAATTAAAAAAAGGGAATAATTATTTTTACTGTTTATTTCTCAAAAATGACTGTCACTAAGCTGAGAGAAAATAATTTGTGAAGCATGAAAATAGCACAGATAGCACTTGCAAAGTTGTTGAGTTATGAGTCATTTTATGGACATACATGGATTTTAAACACTTTCTAAAGTTTATATTATCTGTGTTATTTCTTTGTTTAATCTAATGGTGTTCCTGGATTCTGCTATTTAAGAAGGCATTAGTCTGCCCCTCTCCCACCCTGCACTAGTCTCTAGTTGTGGCCATTTAAAATAGTTCAGTGAATGACAGTTCATCGAACACTGTCAAGACTCATGTCTACTCAAGCACATTTAAAAATACAGTCATGCCAACTTTTCCTACTCACATGCAATGCTAAGGGTGCAAATTATTTTTCCATTAGGCCTGGTGAAAGGTCTTTACAGAAGAATGACTTTTCTGTTTTCAGCACATTGGTATGAATGGTCATTTAAGTCAAAGAATCATGTGAATTTCAGAAAAGAGGTAGGATATTTTTCTGTTCATGCCACTAAAACTAATAATCCAGAGACCAGGATTATATCAGTTTTTAAATTATAGTTAGTGATGGGCTAGCTGTCCAGGCTGAGCATCAGTTCGGTCCTGAACAGCGGCCATTCGGGTGTTCTTAGTTCACCTGAATTTGCAGGACGCTCAGCGGGATGTTCTCCCGCCGAGCACCCCTCAATGCACTATGTGCGCTGCACAGTGCAATGAAACAGCCATGATTGGCTGAAACAATGCACCTGAGCACTGGCCAGGCACAAGGCTTTGCCCAATCAGGGCAAAGAACACTGTAAGCCCTGAATGGACAAAGTCATGATGAATTTGCCCAATCATGGCTCAGTGCTCATAGTACCAGCCCCATACTATAAAAGCTTCCCTCCCATGGAACCTTTTGTATTGTGAAGTTGTAGATAGAATAGGGCTCAGTGACAATACATTTTTAGCAAGCTGGTTAGTGTAAGTGTAGAGTACCAGTGTAGTGTTAGTGTGGTGTGAGTGTAGTGTGAGTGTAGTGCAGTGTTTAGCAGCATTACACTTAGTGCTGTATACAGTGCTGTGTACACACTTCTTTTTTTTGTCACTGCGTACTTTTATAAAATTGTCAGCCACAATTTGTCTTACTGCAATGCTGGTGTTGGTTCCCAGTATTAGCTGGGTGGGTCGGTGTTAAGTGGGCGGGGCTCTCCCTTATAAAATACGAGACGTGCAGTGGTAAGACATCGCTGCTGAAGACGTCTGTAACAAAATGCGTACGGCCTCACTATGCACATCAAGTGACTTCCAGGAAGCTGAGCGAGTGGGTGGAACGCAACCAGAGTGCACACTGTCCACCTACAGCTCGGTTGCCTATGCTTTATTCCCAGCAAGTGCAGCCCGTATGGGACTAGGCATTACGCTGCATGAACTACATTTTTTGTCTGTTTGCTTTTATACATTTTTTCTAAATAATCCTTTAATAAACTGAAGTTTTGGTTATACTGCACTATGGGAGCCAATTTCACTTTTTTATGAGGATTATGAAAATTACATCTATCATAACCTGGATATCCCAAGGCTGCTCGAGGAACTGCAAAGGCTGACAACAGTGGTTACCTGCCAACCTAAGGAGCTACATGTGCATTACCCCTGTAGGGGTAGTAGGATCTGGTGAGTGGGGACCCTTGAGGGGGAGCACGCAAGTCCCCTGTCAAGATTCTGTGATCACTAAAGTCACCTGCTACAATTCCTCTAAACACGAACAGTCACCTTCATTGGAACACCTATGTGTTCTTTGTACACGGTGTGATAAACTGCATCTTGGTGGAATTTTTAATTTTGGTGCGATTTTTGCATTTTTCTGTTTTTTGGTGCGATTTTTGCATTTTTTTGTTTTTTTTTGCATCTTGGGTTTATGTACACCTTGATTTTATGAATGGGACACTATATGTATACACTTATATGTTTTTGTATATGGTGCGATAATTACATTTTGGTGTGACTTTGGTGCGATTTTTTATAACTTTTTTGTTTTTTGGTGCGATTCTTTGCATTTTTATTTGGATTTGGTTTTTGAGTTCACTCACAGCCTGTATTTTGAACACTACACGCACTGTTACAAGCAGAGAATCACTATACTATCATGATATTCATGTTTGGATGCTTTATGCACTAATTTGTAACCCATTACATTTTTGGTGATAACTTCTCCTGTGTAGGATTGATGTCCACACTTAGAGCGTTTTAGTACTCACCTACTGGGGTAGGTGAGGAGTGATAACTATTACACTATCACCTTTATGGAAACTGTTTTGTTATAATTTATTCCACAATAACACTGTGTTATTTAATACTTAGCCACTATAGAGTGATTTGGTAGAGCACCATTTGACATATAGGTAGCGCCACTCGCCCCTTCACATCTTCTTTCTTTCAAAAATAATAATGCCCAAAGTTTGCAGCTCCAAAGTAAATCATGATGTCTTCCTCCATCAAAGCCGCCACCCCGCTGAAAAAAATACTCCTCCTCTGGTGCTGGCTCCTGCCATGCTGTCAGCTCCGATAGTTCTTATATACAGTAGGTGACCGCGATATTGTGTCAATCTCGCCGCTGTTATCGGTGAGATTTGACACCTGCGAGCCCCATCGCGGGAGCCAGCGCCGAGCTGGCTCGCTCACCGGGGAAGGAAAACTTTTTTTAATTTTGCGATGAGCGATAGGCAGTGCTGACAGCTGTCTGGTATGAATTATGAGGGGGAATGCCGTGCCAAATGTTAATTAAAAAAATGGCATGGGTTCCCCCCAGGGGCATACCAGGCCCTTAGGTCTGTTATGGATTTTAAGGGGAACCCCCTATGCCGAACAAACGGCGTGGGGGTCCCCCCAAAATCCATACCAGACCCTTATCTGAGCATGCAGCCTGGCCGGTCAGGAAAGGGGGTGGGGACGAACGAGCGCCCCCCCTCCTGAACCGTACCAGCCCGCATGCCCTCAACATGGGGGGTGGGTGCTTTGGGGCAGGGGGCACCCTACGGCACCCCCACCCCAAAGCACCTTGACAAGGGCCTCTTCCAGACAACCCTGGCCATTGGTTGTCGGAGTCTGCGGGTGGAGGACTTATCGGATTCCAGGAGCCCCCTTTAATAAGGGGGCCCCCAGATCCCGGCCCCCACCCTATGTGAATGAGTATGGGGTACATCGTATTTCTACCCATTCACCTGGGGGAAATTGTGTCAATAAAAAAAACACACTACACAGGTGTCATAAACAGGTGTGACCAGAACCGTGTGATCTGCGACAGAGGACACAAAAATGTATATAAGTGAAAATATAATAATTTATTAAAGTAAGTGAATAATATAGTATAACCACCTCCAATATGACACAGTGCAATGACCAACCTCAGACAGAGACCCACAAATAACAACAGACAGATAAGTACAATAAATGGGAAATACCAGGATCATAAGCAATAGCCAGGCCAGAGTCATACACAGCAGATCAGCAGATGGACAGGGGATGTTCCAGAGACATAAATGTAAGCCAGGCCAAGGTCATACACAAGGAGATCAGCATATGGGGTAAGGAACATAGGACAGGGAGAGGATGGATGGATCAGACTGCAGGCAGGGATGCAAGGTAACAGGTGGGACAGGATAGGGATCGGGACAGGGAGACAGGATCAGAAACACAGGTCACAGATTCAGGGCACAGGAACATGTTCAGAATCAGGATCAGATCACAAGTTAGCAGGTCAGGGTGCAATGAAGAAACCAAGGCAAACATGTGAGTGCTTGCCGGGTATTTATAGGCCTGTGATTGGCCTCAAGTGACACCTGATTGCAGGAGGTACTGTCTGCTCCACACTGCCAGATTCCATCCGCTGGTGGATGCCAGTACTGCGGCCTAAAGATGACAGAACATCAGCAGGGAAAAGCTCTCCTGACAGTTCCAAACTGCCAGGAGACACCTGCTGGTGGACCTCAGTACTGCATGCCAAATGACAGATATTACCAGCTCCGGGGGTCTTCTTCTGACTTCGGGGGATCTTCTTCTGACTTTGGGGGTCTTCTTCCGACTTCTCTGCTCCATCCGGTCTCTTCTCCTGGTGTCCGGTTCTTCTCCCGCTCTCCAGCCTCTTCTCCCGCTGTCTGGATCTTCTGCCGGGCTTCTCCGATATCTTCTGCTCTTTTGCCGGTCTTTTGCTAGCGGTGGCCCGGTCTTCTCCGCCGTCTTGTTCCTTCTTCTTGCTAGCTGAGGAGCCCGGCAGAAGATCCGGACACCAGGAGAAGAGGCCGGAGAGCGGGAGAAGAACTGGACACAGGGAGAAGAGGCCGGAGAGAGCAGAGAAGTCGGAAGAAGACCCCCGAAGTCGAAACAAGACCCCCGAAGCTCTCTAATAAATTACTTTTAAAACCTGTGTAGTGTGTTTTTTTATTGACACTTTTCCCCCAGGTGAATGGGTAGGGGTATGATGTACCCCATACTCATTCACATAGGGTGGGGGCCGGGATCTGGGGGCCCCCTTATTAAAGGGGGCTCCTGGAATCCGATAAGTCCTCCACCCACAGACCCCGACAACCAACGGCCAGGGTTGTCGGGAAGAGGCCCTTGTCAAGGTGCTTTGGGGTGGGGGTGCCACAGGGTGCCCCCCTGGCCCAAAGCACCCACCCCCCATGTTGAGGGCATGCGGTCTGGTACGGTTCAGGAAGGGGGCCGCTCACTCGTCCCTATCTCCTTTCCTGACCGGCCAGGCTGCATGCTCAGATAAGGGCCTGGTATGGATTTTGGGGGGACCCCACGCCGTTTTTTTGGCATAGGGGGTTCCCCTTAAAATCCATAACAGACCTAAGGGCCTGGTATGCCCCTGGGGGGAACCCATGCCATTTTTTTAATTAAAATTTGGCGCGGCATTCCCCCTCATAATTCATACCAGACAGCTGTCAGCACTGCCTGTCGCTCATCGCGAAATGAAAAAAGTTTTCCTTTCCCGATGAGCGAGCCAGCTCGGTGCTGGCTCCCGCGATGGGGCTCGCAGGTGTCAAATCTCACCAGTAACAGCGGCAAGATTGACACAATATCGCGGTCACCTACTGTATATAAGAACTGTTGGAGCTGACAGCATGGCAGGAGCCAGCATCAGAGGAGGAGTATTTTTTTTAGCGGGGTGGTGGCTTTGATGGAGGAAGACATCATGATTTACTTTGAAGCTGCAACGGGGGCATTATTATTTTTGAAAGAAAGAAGATGTGAAGGGGGGAGTGGCGCTACCTATATGTCAAATGGTGCTCTACCAAATCACTCTATAGTGGCTAAGTATTAAATAACACAGTGTTATTGTGTAATAAATTATAACAAAACAGTTTCCATAAAGGTTTTTAAAGTAATTTATTAGGCAGCTCCGGGGGTCTTCTTCTGTCTTCGGGGGATCTTCTTCCGACTTCGGGGGTCTTCTTCCGACTTCTCTGCTCTGTCCAGTCTCTTCTCCTGGTGTCCGGTTCTTCTCCTGTTCTCCGGCCTCTTCTCCCGGTGTCTGATGGTCACGCCCCATATCTATATAAGAACTGTCTAAAACCGGAGATGACAGAATGGCGGGAGCCAGTGTCGGAGGAGGAGTGTTTTTTTTTTCCAGTGGGTCAGGAGTGGCAGCAGTGACTAAGGAAGACATTGTGATTGACATTGGAGCTACAACAGGGGACATTATTCTTTTTGAATAAAGGACTTGTCAAAAACTGTGTCATGTTTTTACTTACCCTACACTACTTTTTGGGGGGTGAATGAGTAGGATTAAAATGTACCCCATACTCATTCACATAGGCTGGGATCTGGGGGCCCCTTTTTTAAAGGGGGTCCAGATTTTGATAAGCCCCCTGCCTGGAGATACCCACAACCACCGACCAGGGTTGTGAGGAAGAGGCCCCTGTCCCCAAGCAACCACTCCTCCATGTTGAGGGCATGTGGCCTGGTATGGTTCAGGAGGGGGGGGCGCTCGCTCTCCCCCTCTTTCCTGCCCTCCTGGGCTGCATGCTTGGATAAGGGTCTCCAAAGGGTCTGGTATGGATTGGGGGGACCCCATGGTGATCTGACCTGTATGTGACTTCCATTCAAATCTATGGGCTGAAACTGTGCCCAAGTTAGACCAAAGTAGTGCAATAACCTTTTTCAAAGTCGGACTGACACAATTCAGACCAGTTAAGATGGCTCTCATAGGGAACCATTGACTTCAACATGTCATGCGACTTGCGCTCTTAAAGTCAGAGAGCTTGTTGGACCAGTGTGAACTGTCCCAAAGAGTTATGGTATGAAGGTACCACCAATACCCAAGGCCCAATTTTTCCACACCTGTTACTTCTATCCAAAGTCTGCAAAAGAGACATCTAAAAAAAAATGTAAAAAACAATCTTGGTCTGAGTGTATTATAATTTGGCTTCTTCACATAAGTCTTGCTCACTGTGGTGCAAAAATTTGTTATTTCCATCTGAAGTCTGCCAAAGAGATACCAGAATTTATCCACAAAATCTCTAATCTTGTTCGGAGTGCATTAAAAGGTGGTCTCATCATACAGACTGGCTCCCCATGCCATTGTTTACTGTACAAAATAAAGAAAGCTTGCAGGGAAAATCAGTTTAAATGCCAGTTTTCTTTCTTTACACATGTCAGTTTTGCTGCAGCAGGTTCTATACATGGTGAAGATGGGCCACTTTACAAGTAGACTAAGGGGACCCCCCAGGCACTATATTTAAAGTAATTTTTTATTTTTATTGTTTCACTTTAAGCATCATTATAATGCTCATTAAAAAAAAATTTCTTACAGGTTTTTTGCATTGATACATGTCCCCCAAGGCAGTTCCGAGGCCCCCATACCCCTTTGTATGGCCAATAACTTGCATATAAGCCTTAAAAATGGGAACTTAATATTTTTTGGTCCCATAGACTATAATAGGGTTCTGGGTTCTGGTCGGAACTTTTTTCCTTGTTCTGGAGTTCTGGTATAGAACAGAACCCAGGGGTGTTCTGCCCATCACTAATTGTAGTGATTTGATGATCATGGTTAATAGTTTCATTTCTGTGGGACAGAGAAACTGTTTCATTACCTTTTTACTAATGGCATCTTTGATTTTTCTACATTTTCTACATTTTTCTACATTCCCCCATTTTTGTGACCTGTGTTCTTGCCTGTAACTGAAATATCAAGGACGAGTAGTAGACTAACTAAACAGCTCTTTGGATCTGAAAGTGAACTTGATCTGTCTTAAAATGCAACAATAATGCTGAAGTGCAGAGGCTATATGGTACTTGCAAGTAACTGTTTTTTTTTCTCAAAATGATCCAAGTAGGCATCATATAAACACAGTGACTGATTTGATGACCAGTACAGGCACTTGCAGGTACCACAAGATGCCTATACTTCAGCATTGTTGTAACCATAACAAATAGTAACCTCCTCAAATAAACACATGATTACTGTACCTGCCTGTATATACAGCAACCCTTCATTATCAGACCATTTTCACTTTTCAGTGCTTTAATAGTTTAAGTGACAATCACTCGGTCATGCATCATTGTACCCAAATTTATTTTGTATAATTATTTTTCAGACAAATAGAGATTTCTTTTTTTTTACCTCATTTTCTGTTAAATTACACATCAAATAAAAGTTGGATGGCTCAGATCACAGTCATTCACATGTGAATTCTTGGCATTCCAGAAAGACACGTCAACCTACCCACCACTTTTTTCAATATAGCAGTAAGGAGGTGGGTGCATGTACTCACAACAAAAGCCCAAAGTTTGAGCTACTACATCTTTTATTTCCTCTCTACTGCACTGAAAATCCTATCACCTACAGCCCCATTTAAAAAAAAATCACATCTCTGCCATTACCCTTAGGAGAGGTGACAAAATAACATTTTCTATTGCATTTTTTTCACTCCATAAATTACAGTGAAAGCATTAAAGTGATACTAAAGTATTTGAACAATAAACAACAAACATGTTATACTTACCTGCTCTGTGCAGTGGTTTTGCACAGAGCAGCCTGGATCCTCCTTTTTTCGTGTCCCTCGCTGGCTTTCTTGGCCCCTCCATCTTGTCAAGTGCCTCCACAGAAAGCAGATTGCTATGGGGATATCTAAGCCAAGCCGCAGCTCCCTCCATTCAGACACAAAGCTGCAGTTCTGCCCTGCCCCCTCACTCCTGATTGGCTAACTGACTTTGATCGACAGCAGCGGAGTCAATGTTGCTGTATCTCAGCCAATCAGGAGGAGAAGTCCCAGATGGTCGAGACACTCGCACATATTGCTGGTTGGAGATATGGCTCAGGTAAGTATTATAGGGGCTGAGGAGGCTGCTATACACTGAAAGTTTTTTTATCCTAATGCATAGAATGATTAGGATTAAGATAAAAAACCTTCTGCCTTTAGAATCACTTTAGCATATACAGTAAACATTAGCAACATTGTCAAATGCTCACTACATAACTAATCCCTTAATAAAAAACTGGACAATAAACGTGGATATGTTATCACTACAGACATGCACATTTAGACACCAAATGAGATTCCCACCTCCTTCAATCACTTACATGTTCTGATTGGTCAGTAAGACATTCCATCATAGCGATGGTCCAATAGAAATATGCTGTAGAAAATGTGCTCATTAAAGCTCTTTACACCCATAGGTGCCTGCATTATACTGCCGTACTGCTATAGTCAATTCAGTACTGCTAGGGTATTAACATGTTTAAATTAACATAAGTAATAACCTAAACATTCAAAAAGTATCTAGTCTAGTTTATTATTTTTAATTTATTTAAGGTAGAAAGAACCTCCTAGACTACAGTAATTAAAAGACATGCAACAACAATAAAGAATTACACACATTGCAAAGCTGTTGTCAAATCTGTATCACCTGTTGTTTTAACATCCAATTATTTGAATCATTTCACATATTGTAAACAGCAGAAGGAAATATTGCTCTATTAGATATTTGCATGCAGCCCTACATCTTCAGATTTCAATGTGCTAATTGCAAGCAGATAGGATGTGCCATACAAAATTAACAGTCTTGCAGAGACATCAGAGGTAAACACACAAAACGGAAACTGCTAAGGGGTCAGGAGAGCAAGTTAATTTTGAGAAAGGATAAAAGAACTGTCATGTATATGATTGCTTATGAAAGGAAAGAGGGCAATCCTGCCTTGTTATCATCAGTTAATTAGGTACTACAGGCAAGCATGCACATGCTGCAACATTTGCCATTTTAATCAAATGTATTATTCAGATGGCAGACAAAACAAAAGCATTTGCAATTGGGACAAGGCAGAATACAATCTACCCTCACAAAGGTGCTGAAATATCACCATGTAAAAAAAATAAAGAAAATAAATTGCACTGGTATTTCATGAATGCTTTAAGTCCAAACTATAAACATATTTCATACTGGCTTAGAATCACCCCATTCTCACCAAGGACATGAAATATAGTAATATAAAAGGCAAGGAGAGTAGAAGATAATTTTCAGTGACATCCTATTTTTTAGAGAAGGAGCTGTAATGGTGTACATAAACTGATATAAAAAAAAACTGAAAAAAGAAAAGCCACATATTCATGGAGCACATATTTTTCAACATTTTAAATTGCAAGAGAAAATAAGAGGCTTGCTTGAATTGCAAATATGGATTGAGGTTTAAATTTGCAGAAGAAAAATTTGAAAGAATGTAGGAAATTTATGTCAAATTCTATTTATACATAGAACAATGTATTTGCGTTTCTTAAATTGAGCTTATTTAATATCTTTGTGCAAAATCAGTAGTGTATGTTTTATTACAGCCCACAGCAACCAATCATAAATCATTTAAAATACAAATTCTGATTAGTTTCCATGGGTACATGAACATATTTTCACTATACACAATGCATCATTTATTATATTTTCTCCAAGAGTAAGCTAGTTTTGTTGTCCATAGAAAATACCTACTGTATATCCATGCTTTACTTTTTGAACCTCTGCTTGTAATTTTGTGGCCAGACAATGATTGCTGCTCTGAAACCATGCCGACATTCCATATTTGTTACAATGTTTAAGTGATTTACTAAAGAAGTAATGTTCATTTTGTAAAGTGAACTTTCACTTTTGTAAGGGGATATTACCTTACCTAAGTTAATGTTGTAAATGTTTGCAAATTATATCCAATTAATGATAATTAAAGAACAGTATTTTTACTTGCACATGATTGGAGGAAAGAAGTAAGCACAGCTTCACTTAATACACTAAGCTAAGAAAAATCCCTTGCAAAGTAAAAATTCACATTGATATCCACTGGGATACATCAGCTGCAAGGACACAGCTGCTGAAATCCTTGTGAATGCAGGTGCAAGGCCCCGAATGCAGATAGTGTGACCAGCCAGTCACAGTGTCCCTCACACTATTATCAGTGTAGCCAGACGAATGTAGCAAGCAACAGTGTTCCTGATCACCACTGCACCAGTGATAATGTCACCACACCAGTGCAGCCAGCAAAAATGTTTCTGTTTGCTAGCCCACCAGTGCCAGTGAAGCCAGCAACAGCATTCTTGATCATCACCACACCTGTGCAGTGTTGTCTCTGCCTGCCACCTCTACTAACCCTGACATTTTTTTTACCATGTTTCTGTCTGCTATCTGCTCCAATACTTTGCCTGTTTATTGACCACATCTCTGTCTACCATCTGAACTGACCCATTTACATGTCCCACAGACTCTGTTCCTGAGAGACACCAGTCCCAGCCATCCCCTAGAGACAACTGCATCCCTGCAACCACAGAAACTCTTTTGTTCATCATTTGTTCAGCCTCCCTTACACCTCCTGGCCTATGAACATGGCTTTCCTGGAAGCAGTCATGTACTTGTAGGCTTTGGCTTATAAGAATGGGGACTGCTATAGGTGACACTACACTAAGCTATAATCCATGAGCACTTGTATAGAGGTAACCTTTACAGTACACTGTTTTTTATAAAATTGGTTGATTTTTGTGATACACAAGATGCAATGTCCGATCCATAATCAGTCCAAACATTGAAAAAGTCTCAAACGTGTGGTATCCCCATACACGGGGAGAAGTAACAGAATGTGTTCTAGGGTGTAATTCCATGTACACCTAGTGTAATGTCCATACTGTGTTTAAAAAATATCTTATACAACTGGCAACTACATTTTTATTTTCTGTTCACATTTTTCAAAACTTGTTGCAAAAAATGAAGTCTTCAAAAGACTCACCATGCCTCTTAAAAAATACCTTGAGGTACCTATTGTCTTGGTGCCCCAGGACTTCCAATAATGTGGATGGTAGCCAGGAAATTAGATGCATAATTAATGCCTAAAAAAGCTGTAAGGGGCTACTTGGATTTTTGGCCCTTCTATGCAGTTAGGCAGTGAAAAAGTCTCACACGCATCGTGTCACCATACTCAGGAGAAGTATTAGAATGTGTTTTGAGGTGTAATTTTAGGTACGTCTATTTTTTGTGTTAGAAACATCTTACATCTTATTAATTAACAACTTTGTGTAAAAAAATACTTTACATTTTTCTTTACTTATTTTCCAAAAACATGTAGCAAAAAATTACATTTTCAAAAGACTTCTACTTCCTAGAAAATACCTTGGGGTGTTTTCTTTCCAAAAATGTGATCAATTTGTGGGTGTTTCCACTGTTCTGGTGCTTCAGGCCTAAAAATTGTGATGGGCTGTCAGGAAAACAGGGAGGAGGAGTTGAAAACTGGGGAGGAGGAGTAGAATGTGTTTTTGGGGTGTAATTGTAAGTATGCCTATGATGTATGAGAGACAAGAATTGTAAAAATGACAACTTTGTGAAAAAAAACATGTTTTATTTAATATTTTTTCATTCTTTAACAAATTGTGGCAAAAAAGTTAAAAATGTAAAAAACTCACCATGCCTCCTAATAAATGCCTTTACAAAGATGTGTCATTTGTGGGGTATTTGTACTGTCCTGGCATTCTAGAGCCTCAAAAAATTAGATAGGTAGTCAGTGCATCACGATTGATCAATTTTCAAATATATATAAACTAAAAAATATACACTGTGTTTTATAATTTTTACAAAAGAAATGTAGCAGAATACATTTTGACCAAACATTATGTAGAATTCTTTATTTGAAAAACAGGTACAGTGTTGCACAGTAATTGTAATTGTAAATGAGTATTTGTCATTTAAAATGTGACAGCGCTGAAATCTGAAAAATGGCCTGTGAAACATTTCAGACTTGAAATGGCGAATTCCACCTCCCCCTGCACCAGCATATTTAGGGTTTGTTATGGTTTTGTTTAGGGTGATCCAATGAAAAGTAATACTTGTCTTAAAGCCCAAGTCCATAAAAATAAAAAATGCACCCTTATAGTGCCGCACCCAAGAGTGGCAAGGGTTTATTGCTCATTATTTCCAGGGGCAGAGGATTTAGCAGAAAACACTTATCTTATTCCTCGCTCCAGCAGGGTCCCTCCAGTGCTGTAATTAGGCCCCATGCAACTGGCTCTGGTCACACTCCAGTCTCCAAAATGTAAAATATAAAGTTAATAATCCTGTATTGGATCAGAGCTTTGGTCAGAGGAGGGGAGCACTGGAGCCAGTCACAGTAGTTTATAAGGTAAGTGACACGGTCTGTTCTGACATTCTCTAGACATAGCATAGGTGGGCACTGTAATGCCACGTACACATGATGAGATCGTGTGCACTTGCACTTGTGAAATTAGTTTCTTCTTCCACAACATCCACATCACCTAAAATAAAAAACACACCATGTATTATAAATATGCAGGCATACATCTATTACCTAAAGCTGTGGTATCAGACACTCACCTGTTGTGGTCACTATTTTGCTAACTTCATAAACCTCTTCTTCCTCCACATCCTCTAGTTGTGGTGTTGGTATTTCCCCTTCTTTAGGAGGTGGGGGGTCCCTGGTGTCCTGTGATGTCCTGAGTCTTTTCTCCCCAATGTGAATAAAAAAAGGTATATTTAGCACACAGTTGTTTGAGAACAGAAATAGGAATCTGAAACATTGCTTGGAAGTGTCGTACAATTGTCTTTTTGGGCAGAGTTCCAAGCTGAAGACATTTTTTTTCCCTTTCTAAAGCTGGAATACTTACCTTTTTTGTACAATTTTCACACCTGGAGACACCCCTAGTATCCACTGAAGCACCTGTGTGGGACACCATAAAAAGTTTGTTCTGGTGTCCCACCACACTAGTGCTCCTAAGTCCAGATGTGTAAACAGCAGCTGAGTGCCCTCACCTTACACTGAATCAAGTTTACATTTTCACTCTAGTTACAAATCCATCTAGACAACAATGTACTAAACTTCTTTGAATACAAATAGGCCTGAACAAATGTAGTTAACCTGTATCTGCCAAAAACATTGTATTAGTGGGCAAACGAACAATGATTACTACGAACGATTACTGTGCCCACCAACCTGAAAGTTTCCATTTTAAACTGTACAACAGTAAAGAAAAGCACATGGAGCAGCACAAACGTAATAATAATAATAGAAACACAGGACAAATACTTACTTTTTAGAAGCAATTTCCTGATCTTTCTGTATTGATCCTGCTCCCTCAATTTCAGGTCTGACCATCGTTTCAGGTCTGACGGATCGATGTACCTCAAAATTCTTCTGCAGACTTTTCACAACTTTAGCCATGATCTTGGCCTTTCTCACATTTGGGTTTGGGTAAGGTCCATGCTTCCCATCATAGTCAGCCCTCTTCAAGATGTTCACCATCTCCACCATCTCAACAAAGGACATATTTGAGGCCTTAAATCTCCTCCGGGATCGGGACGTTCGTGGCTCCGGGCTTTCGTCATTGCTGCTCTCCTCTGCATGCACTTGCTCTTTGACCACCATGTGCTCTCCCACTGCGCCGAAAGAGAAGGGGCGGGGAATAGACTAGAAAGAACATCAGGGGTGGGCGGAGTTTCACACATGTGCAGTGTATATAAATCGTAACACGTGTGCATTGTACGTGTGATCTGTAAGAGGAGGTAAGAGTATCGGAAGTGCAGATTGTTAGAATGAATGTACAATCGGAAGTGCAGATTGTTAGAATGAATGTACAAGTTTAACTTTGTGCATTAGTGGCCTATACTGCTTATAGATTGAGGCCTATATTGATACAAGATTAGGAGAGTATAGCCTGGCATTAGGGTTTGTCGTACGTATGATCTGTGAGAGGAGGTAAGAGTATTGGAAGCTCAGATCGTTAGAACGAAGGTACAATTTTAACTTGGTGCATCAGTGGCCTATACTGCTTATAGATTGAGGCCTATATTGATACAAGATTAGGAGAGTTTAGCCTGACATTAGGGTTTGTCTTGTGTTGTGTCTTGCAGAGAAAATGGATCTATTCAATGATGAGGTTATCCCCATATTCATTGATATGTACAGGGAGCTGCCCTGTCTGTGGCAGGTAAACCACCCCTTTTATAACAATAAAACAAAGAGGAAGGCAGCGCTGGATAAGCCGGTGATCCCCACGGCAGACATCCCCTATTTGAAGGCCCTAATTGGTGGCATGAGGAGCACTTATAAATATATCAACAAATCCGCGCTCATAGACTGACTCACACCTGCAGCCCCCCTAGATAAGAAGGGAACACCTAAGTGATCCCCCAAGGAATATAGATCAAAGTATAGGGAGTGGCGCTGTGTTAGGAGTATAAATAAGAATTAGCAAGAAATACAAGTGTATAAATAAAAGTGTAAAGGTAAAAAATGTGAAAAAAATTTTTTTGGTGTGATCCAAAAAAATTTTTTTTTTTTTTTTTTTTTTACTTACAAAAAAATATTATATATATATCCTTGTGTTAGTGTGATACACCTTGATCAGGTGAGAATTAGTATTATATGTGCAAAAAATCGCAAATACCAAGCAGCATCACTAAATACCATAAATACATCTTCACATGAATAAATATAAAGTGATGAAGTGCCAAAAAAACAATAAATGTCCAAAAACAATAATTGTCCACCAATAATGTGTAAATGTGCAATAGTTGTAAGCAATAAAAAATCATTGATAATGTGTCCAAATCGCAGCTAAAAATCGTAAAACTATATGTTGTTTGGTGCAAGAAAAGTTCATAGCAATTGTGCAGAAAAAATCTTCTTAGGTAATAAAGTGCCGTGCTGTAACACCTGGTGGTCCCCCCAATGTGATTGCACTCACCGGAGCACTCCACCCCTGCAGGGGTACGAGCGTGTAATGTTGGTCCTCTCACTCCAATCCTATAGGTGTCAGTTTCCTTCCACGCGTCCCATTACCAAAACGCAGCTGTATATACTGAGAGGTGGGGACTTCCCGTCCCTTGGTATTGAAAGACCCCACTGGATATCCGCTGCAGCCTGGCAGGGACAATCAGCGGGGATCACAGAGCACACAGCCGGCCATACACACAGAGGAAGGAGGAAACCCTGCAGAGCTCTCACTTCCATAAACCTCCGCACTGCCTGTCATATGATGAGCTGCACGTGAAGCCTGCTCAGCACTATGCGGCCTGGCTTGTAATAAGTGAAACGTCCACCCGACTTATTTGGTATTTGCGATTTTTTGCATATATAATACTAATTCTCACCTGATCAAGGTGTTTCACACTAACACAAGGATATATATATAATAATTTTTTGTAAGTAAAAAAAAAAAAATAAAAAAAAAATAAAAAAAAAATTTTTTTTGGATCACACCAAAAATTTTTTTTTCACATTTTTTACCTTTACACTTTTATTTATACACTTGTATTTCTTGCTAATTCTTATTTATACTCCTAACACAGCGCCACTCCCTATACTTTGATCTATGAGGAGCACTTATAATAGGGAGCGCAAGAAGGTCCAGGATTCCCAGAGATCAGGAGCTGCAGCAGATGACAATTATGTACCCAGGCTGTGTTACTATGACAGACTGCATTTTCTGGCAGGCCAGACTGAACCCAGGCCAGCACTCTCGAGTCTTCCTTTAAGGCTTCCTTCCACCTCAGCTGAAGCTTCCAACATCCAATCTGGGCCTTCCAGCCAGGAAGAAGTGGAGGAGCCCAGCTTGAGCCAGGTATAGCATTGTTCAACATATTTCTAGTCAAATAATTAATGATGTTAACTAGATGTTTTTATTGATCAGTAATTTCAGATTTCACAGAGTGTTTTACATTTTAATAGACAATAGTGGCCACAATTGATTGGGACAAGAATGAAAAATTCTGGGGTCAGAATGATAGTCTTTTCTATCTTTTAACATTCAATTTGCAACAGTCATGAGCTAAAAGTTGTGTGTGATTGATGAACCAAAAACTAAAACTATGTCCCTTTTTCATACACAGGAAAGTCTCAGCCAGGAGGAGGCTGTGGAAAGTGGAAGCCAGGAGGTGGTGGGGGTAAGTGGCAGCCCTCAAAACCCCCCCAATAATCAAGACGGCTATGCCTACATGACAGCCTGCAAAATACAGGAAATGGAGGAGGAACAGCCACAGCCTGGAAGCAAGCGTGGAAGGTAGCGTGGAAGGAAGACAAGAAAGTGATGGCCCGGGTTCAGTCTGGTCTGACAAAAGATGCAGGCTGTTGTAAGACCACAGCCTGGGGACAGATATGTCATCTGCTGCTGTTCCTGATCTCTTGTAGTCCTGGATCAGATTGTGCTCACTATTATAAGGACTCCCAGGCCACCAATTTTGACTGTAAAATAATTTATGTCTGCCCTCGGGTACAAAGGCTTCGCAAATTTCACCAGTTTCTTCAGCGTTGCCTTCCTCTTAATTTTGTTATGACCCATAATAAATGGCTATTTATTTTTCACAAATACTTGCCTATGTGTTTTACATTTCAAAAATATAATGTCAAATTAACAAGGGACACCAACACCAACCTCCTTGAGGTTAAAAAATACAAGATAATAATTGTGTTGTGGTAACTTGACAAAAAACGAAAGAAAAAATTATGAAGATCACTATAAAAAAAAATAAAATAGGAGATCTGAATAAAAAAAAAGACTATAAACAAAAATTCTAAACATTATTATGGAGATCTAAGGAAAAAAAAAAAAAATGATTCATGAGATCACGAGAAATAATAAAGAAATCAGGTTGTCAGAACTCTGTGTGAATATCAGCAGCAAAACAACTTCATTATTCTAGTATTATAAAGAAGAAGAGAATGTGCTGCATTAAAAGATTTTAAAATTTTCAGCGTGAGGAATGTGCTATCTCCATTACAAACGCCAGTTTTACCAGAACGAGCGTTTCCATCTCCTACTTGATTCAGAGCATGCGTGGAACTTTGTGCGTTGGAATTGTGTACACACAATCGGAATTTACGAGAAAAGATTTTGTTGTAGGAAAATTTGAGATCCAGATCTCAAATTTTGTGTGTCGGAAATGCCGACAAATTTCCGACAACAAGCTCCCATTGAACATTTCCCGTTCGAAAACCCGACCGTGTGTACACGGCATAAGGGTGTTTTTTTATTATTATTTGAAGTTAGGATTTAATACTTGGACCCACAATAGCCAATGTGGTCTTTTTTTTTTTTTTGGTGCATCCACCCCCCCGCAGAATGTAGGCATTGTAAATTGGACCTTGATGTAATTATAGTAGCTACTGGTCCTGTTTTGACCATTATGAAGTCAGAAGAGGGGCAGCTGTATGACCAGAGAAGGATAGCAGCTATGGGGACTTTTTTTACTGGTATGGGTACAGAGAAAAGAGAACCGCCAAGTTAGATACCGTATATACTCGAGTATAAGTCGAGATTTTCAGCCCTTTTTTTGGGCTGAAAGTGCCCCCCTTGACTTATACTTGAGTCACCGCTGTCTGTCTGCATGATCAGCGTGTCATGCAGACAGATGGCGGCCAGTGTGTGATATTACCATTCGGCGGACATTCACTGTTCAAAATCCACGCCTCCTCCTCGTCTGTGATAGGCAGAAAACTCCATTTCCCAGCAGTCAGTGTACAGCCTATCATGGACATTCTCTCATCCTTGTCCGTGCTATGGCCGCTGACTGCTGGGAAATGGAGTGTTCTGCCTATCACGGATGAGGAGGAGGCGCGGCTTTTGAACAGTAGAATGGCCACCGAATGGTAATATCACAGGCTGATCGGTGCAGAGCGGCACACGGAGGATGCAGATCGCCACAAGGACACATGCACAGGACACAGGTAGGTGACACATGCACACATACACAGGGCACAGGTAGGTGACCCATAAACAGGGACACATGCATATGACACAGGGAGGTATACAGCTGCAGATGGGCATTGTTGACACTCTTTTTCCACTTACAGTAGCTGCTGCATTTCTCACCCTGGTCTTATACTCGGGTCAATAAGTTTTTCCCAGTTTTTTGTGGTAAATTAGGGCCTCGACTTATATTCGGATCGACCTATACTCGAGTATATACGGTAATTAATATTCTTTATTGAATTCTCCCTTGACTTAATGAGCATTAAATCCTGAACACGCCAGGGGGGCACATAATTTTTTTTAAGCCAATCTGGACTTGGGCGTTATTAAAATATCTATCTATCTATCTATCTATCTATCTATCTATCTATCTATCTATCTATCTATCTATCTATCTATCTATCTATCTATCTATCTATCTATCTATCTATCTATCTATCTATCTATCTATCTATCTATCTAGTATGCTTTTAGAGCTAAAGAACATATTTATTGCTTTGTTTAGGCAATACAAATCAGACTAAAACAAGGAGTATAATTGGAATTTAAGGAGCTGGTTGGCAAACCATCCATAACAACCTGACCTGATATCAGTGTAAAGTGTAAAAGTAAATTTTTAATTGTATTGTATAATTAATTATAAAAGGAATACTGTTGTCCTAACATAACAGGTCAACGAATTGTGGTGTAACACAGTTGTTTAGAGGCCCACAGAATGTCTCCTATTAAAAGAAAATTGGTAAAATAAGTTTAGGCTGAACTTCTCCTTTAAATCTATCCTAGATATTAGACATATCTGAAAAATGTGTGCTGCCATATCTCTTAAATGCTGCTAGATAATTGATTCCGGTCTACTGGAAGATTTGATTAAGATGGTGGCTGAAATACAGTTGTGTGAAAAAGTACTTGCCCCCTTTCTGATTTTTTTTTTTGCATATTTGTCACACTTAAATGACTTAGATCATCAAACAAATGTTATTATTACACAAAGATAACCCGAGTAAATACAAAATGCAGTATTTAAATAAAGGTTTCATTTATTAAGGCACAAAAGCTGTCCAAACCTGCCTGGCTTTATGTGAAAAGGTAATTGCCCCCTAAACCTAATAACTGGTTGTGCCACCCTTGGCGGTAACAACTGCAATCAAGTGTTTGTAATAACTGGCAATGAGTCTTTCACATTGCTGTGGAGCAATTGTGGCCCACTCTTCTTTGCAGAATTGTTTTAATTTAGCCACATTGGAGGGTTTTCCAGCATAAACGGCCTGTGTAAGGTTATGATACAGCATCCCAATTGGATTTAAGTCCGGGCTTTGTCTAGGCCACTCCAAAACCTAAATTTTACTTTGTTTGAACCATTTGGAGGTTTACTTGCTTTTGTGTTTTCGGATCATTGTCCTGCTGCATAACCCAAGTGTGTATAAAGTAAAATTAGATGTGCAACCAAAAATGTGCTAATCAATATGTGCCGCACATATTGGTTAGCACATTTTTGGTTGCGTATCTAATTTTACTTTACACACATATTTCCCAACTGAATATTCCAGTTTTTTTCTTAGTTGCAGTACCGTCATATATATAGAATTCAGTACTTGATATATATATATTTTTTATATATTTGATTTTCATTAGTACCATTTTTGGGGGTAGCGCGGATTATCCACGTTATGCATAACCCAAGTGCACATTCTCCTTTAGGATTTTCTGGAAGAGCTCAGAATTCATGGTTCCATCAAGTATGGCAAGTCGTCCAGGTCCTGAAGCTGCAAAGCAGCCCCAGACTATCACACTACCACCACCATGTCTTGTCTGACTGTTGGTATGATGTTCTTGTTATGAAATGCTGTATTCGTTTCATGCCAGCTGTAATGGGACGCACACCTTCCAAAAAGTTTAATTTTTGTCTCATCAGTCCACAGAATACTTGCCTAAATGTCTTGGGGATAATCAAGATGTCTTTTGGTAAATGTGAGATGAGCCTTTGTGTTCTTTTTGGTCAGCAGTGGCTTTGGCTTTGGAACTTTCCCATGGATGCCATTTTTGCCCAGTCTCATTCTTATTGTTGAATCATGAACACTGATCTTACCTGAGGCAAGTGCAGCCTTCAGTTCTTTAGATGTTGTTCTGGGTTCTTTTATGACCTCCTGGATGGGTCATTGTCATGCTCTTGGAGTAATTTTTGTAGGCCGGCCACTCCTGGGAAGGTTCACCACTGTTCCAAGTTATCTCCATTTGTGGATAATGGCTCCCCCCATGGTTCACTGGAATTCCAAAGCCTTATAAATGGCTTTGAAACCCTCCCTAGACTGATAAATGTGCATTACTTTGTTTATAATCTGTTCTTGATTTTTTTTTAGATTGTGTCATGATGTGTGGCTTTTTTGTGATCTGTTAGCATGCTCCACTTTGTCAGACATCTTCTATTTATGTGATTTCTTGATTTAACAGGTCTGGCAGTAATCAGGCCTGGGTGTGGCAAGTGAAATTTAACTCAGCTTTCCAAAAAATTGTGGTTAACACAGTTCATTCATGATTCAGCATGGGGAGGGGCAATTACTTTTTCACATAGGGCCAGGCAGGTTTTAATAGATTTTTTTCCCTTAATAAATAAAATAATAATGTAAAAACTGCATTTTGGGTTATCTTTGTGTAATATTACAATTTGTTTGATGATCTGAATCATTTAAGTGTGAGAAATATGCAAACAAATGTAAAATCAGGAAGGGGGCAAATACTTTTTCACAGCATTGTAATGGAAGCTGAGGAATGAATAGCTAAATGTAAGTGGAATTATGGAAAAATGTATACTGTATGGGCCACCTGAATCCATTATAGTTCTTCTATTTCAGGGCATTGGCAGCATCTTCCCCTATGTCCTCTATACCTGCAGCCAATGTTGACATCTGCTTAAAGGTACATAATGCTTAAAGGTGTATAGTTTGTGTTTACTCATGTCACAATGATTGGGACAGGACTGCATCCTACTTGAGTTGTCTCCTTTTTGTTTATGTATGCTGTTAAGTATTTGGATTGACTACTTATTTCATCCTGTTTTCAATGTCATGAAAAGATACGGGCCAATCTGTTCCCATTGATTCTGGTTGCATTTTCCTTTCTTTTTTTGTTGTCTTTGTTATCCCCTCTTTATTGTATTTGTTATCTGTGTGCTACATCTACCTCTGACAATTATTGAAAAAAACGTAATAATTTATATTGTCTTCTTACTTTATGTAACTCTTTGCAAGACTAATGGAGGCTTTACATTTGATACTCTCTTGTGTCATTGTACTGCACAGAAAAATCTACATAAAGATCATAAAAAAAGCACACACACACACACAAATCGAAAATTCCTGAACCTCCAGGAGCAATTGGATATCCCCTGGATCAACTACCCCTGACATTATTGCCTCTAAAAATTAATATCTGGTTATATTTTGCACATTTAGGAATGCATCCAGTCTCTTTTTTAAACAATCTACTGAGCTTGCCAGACTTAGTTCTTGCGGGAGTCTTTTTCACATTTTCACAGCTCAAAAAAAGCTAAAGCTAAAAAGCTTTTCCATATGTGAAGGTTAAATCTCTTTCCCTGCAGATTTGAAGAGAGCCCCCTTGTCCTCTGTAATGACCTAAAAGTGATTATCACCAAGTTCACTATATCTACCACTATGTATTTATACATGTTGATCATATCCTTCTTTAATTGCCTCTTCTTAAGAGAGAATACGTTTACAGTTCAGCTAATCTTTCCTTATAGCTGAGCTTCTCTATACCTCTTATCAGTTTGGTTGCCCTTCTCTCTACTTTATCCAGTTCTCCGATATCCTTTTTGTGAACTGGTGCCCAAAACCGAACTGCACATTCCAGATGAGAACTTACTAATGTGGTGTACAGGGATCAAAATTATGTCTCTGGAGTCCATACCTATTTTAATACAATAAAGTATATTGCTAGCTTTGGAAATTGAAGCTTGGCATTGCATGTTATTATGTAGTCTATGATCTACTAGAACACACAGATCCTTCTCCCCATTGACTCCCTGAGCTGTTCTACTCCTAGTATGTGCAATGGATGCATGTTTTTAGCCCCCAAAGTGCATAACTTTACATTTACTGTACCAACATTAAACCCCATTTGCCGTATAGTTGCCCACTTAAATAGTGCATTGAGCTCAGCTTGTAAGTTAGAGACATCTTGTAAGGACATAATTCTACTGCATAGCTTGGTGTCATCTGCAAAGACTGAAATTATACATTTAATCGCAGACCCTATACCTTATAAATAAACGTTAAAAAGTAAATGTCCCATCACTGAACCTTGGTGTACACCACTAAAAACTTTAGATGATTCAGAGTATGAATCATTAATCACTACTGAAATTTGGTCTTTTAGTCAGTTTGTTATATATTTACAAACTGAATTTTCTAAGCACATAAACTTTAATTAACATATTACCTGTATGTAGGGAACTGTGTTAAATTATTTGGCAAAATCCAAGCATACTACATCCACAGCCACTCCTTTATCTACATTTTTGCTTACATCCTCATAAAAAGAAACCAGATCTTCGGTCTTTTGTGAATCCATGCCGATTATTGCTTAAAATATTATTTTTTAGCAAAAACTTTTCTAAGTGTTCTTTAATTAAACTCCACAGTAGCTTCCTGACTGTAGAAGCTAAACTAATCGGTCTATAGTTAATTGGTAAAGACTTTGATCCCTTTGTTAAATATAGGCACTGCATTGGCCGTATGCCTTTCCAATGGTATCATGGCAGTAATTAAAGAGTCTCTAAAAATTAGAAACAATGGCTTATACTGTATATAACCCTCCACATCAACCCTATTAACCCCCTGCTCAGTCCATCCTTCACATCAACCCTATTAACCACCTGCTCAGTGAGCAGAACACTCCTTTCAGAGTTGTCTGTTCTACTCAGTGTTGCAATTTGCTTCTTTAGATCTCATTGTAATGTTCCAGGTTGGCAACCTGTTCATATCTGTCACAGCAGTATTCACCCTGAAGCTGTTGCTCCATTATTGTATACATATGGCATACTGTACACTAAACAAACTTTTCAACCTTGCAAGCACTCATTATTCCAGTTAGAATATTATTACTTACAGGAAATTTAAGATGTTACTTACAGGTGGGTTGTGGTTGTGGGTAAGTGGGGGGTTGTTTCTGGGGTACAGTATAAAAGTAAAAGTGGCCATAAAAGTAAGAATTTTTGTTAGATCTAGGTATAAGCGATTGCAAATAAGCAATAAGCTGTCAATTAAAATATTGAAAGTTGCAAAATGATTCTGCACGTTTTGCAACAAAACTGAAAATATTGACTGAAAATAAGATAAATCAATCAAAGGGCCTATTTTACTTGTGTGAAAAAAGTATCTTTTGTAACTGCTGTTCCCTAACCCATTTCCACCACTAGAAGTCCTCAGTTTTGGAGGATGAATGATTCTGGATGTCATTCCAGGTTGTGATGGACCCTCCTTCTCTTCTTCTTACAGTGTATTACACTGCAACAGCAAGGTGTCTAAGCCTTGTCTAAGACGTGCCCTCTTTTGTGTAATGACATCATATCAGCACTGCTCTACTGCTCTTTGCATCACTGAACCACCCAGCATTGGAAAAGAGATGAAAAGGAAGGATCCCACACGTAGCATGACAAGCTTGAAAAATCTATAAAAGGTATATATATATATATATATATATATATATATATATATATATATATATATATATATATGTAGTTAAAGTTATAGTTAAAAGGGGGCTTTTGCAGGGAATGTTGGGGAGCCTGGTGTTGGGGTTTAAACCACTTAGCAAACTGAGTTTTGGTGTGACAATGCTATAATAAATGTATCCCATGTATTAAAGTACTCAGTTTGTTTGATTTGCTTGTGGGGAGGGGGAGGGGGGAGTTCTTACACCATTTGCATTAACACTTCTTCTTTAGAGGCCTACAGTATATTCAATTTCTACATGATGTCCTTTCTTTGCAACATCATATATCACAAAGTTAGAGGGCAGAAATAGTTCTTTAAACTATTAAGCAATTTTATCAGGTTTACACATTGCAATATGAAAATGTGGCACTATATCATGATCTATGTGATCTATGTGTTTTGTCAGTCCATGCCTGTGACACATACCCCTGTGAGAAATTCTCATCATCTGAGTGTCATAAATACTTAAAAAAATGGGTCCAGATAAAACGTATGTCAAAGGCTCTCAGAATGTCAGGACCAGGCAGTTAGTGTCTTTGTTGGATGGATGAAGTGGTCTTCAAACACTTAGGGCTGCTCTCATAGAGGGAAGCAATCTCTAATAGAAAACAAATAAAAGAAAAAAGGCGCCTCTAAGTGCAGAATTAAAACCTTTAATATCCCCAAACAAGATTATAAACACTTACAGAATCAAGGATAAGAAGAGGCATATCATGGATGTATGAAGCATTTGATCCATGAGAGCTGAGATACACTGGTACCTCCTGATGCCGGATCACCTGCTTCATACATCCATGATATGCCTCTTCTTATCCTTGATTCTTGATCCTGCACTTAGAGGCGCCTTTTTTTCTTTTATTTGTTAAAAAAAAGGGTGCCAAGGATCTAAGGAATAATGTTAGTAATTCTCTATTACATATCCCTTACATTAGATTCTTAAAAGACAGAGGGTGGGTACCCAGATATAATTTTGTAAGCTGACCAGCATTTAGCTTTAAAAATGCATCAGGCATGTTGCTTCAGCACAGCTGCCTTTAGTACCCCACAGGGGCACAATCAAGGGTGAAATACTAATTTTTCAATGGGAGCCAGTGGTTAGCATTGACACCCAATCAAAGGAAGCCAATAGACCCAAAAGAGACTGGCAAGATTGACAGGTAAATTCCACAGCTTTACAACCAACAAACCAAAAAAGAAACTTGCATTACTATATTTAGTAGTTAAAACATAGCTATTTAATGAACTTCACTTTCTGAGTTTAGAAACATTTCAAATACATATCCTTTCAGTTATTTTAATATAGAGTATTGTTAGTCTCTCAATTACACTGTTATCAAATACTAATATATGCAATGCCTATAACCCATATTACTCTCATTCAAAACACTTTGTCCAGTGGATTTTCATCTTCTTTTTTTCACTATTCTAAATATATATATATATATATATATATATATATATATATATATATATATATATATATATATATATATATATCACATCATTGGCCAATGACAAGCCCTGTTCTATTTATGTTTTACTTTATATATTTTATGTGAAAAAAGTCAAAAACATGAGATAATCGTATCTTTTTATTTTGCAGGTAGACCATGAAACTGAATGCAATTCTTATTCAGTATTCTTACTTAGACAGATGGACTGTGAATAATTTCCTCTCTGACTCTTTTGTGCTACTACAAGCATCTCTTTGGACTGCAGTAGTGGCTGCATGGTTCCTTTTGCCAGAGGTTATTACAGAAGGGGGCACAGAGAGTAATAACTTCTGCACTGGGGGATCCCTGTTCCATGACTGCTAAGAACCTTTCATCATACTGTGTAAAAAGAAAAACAACATGCACACATGATGAATAAGAACAGAGATCATTTAAAAAAAGGAAATACTCTTCACTTTATTACAAAGGAATGCGTTTTTTTAACACAGTGCGTTTTTTCACTCGAGACTGCTAATTTATTTGGATGGTAAAATAGTGCTGATTGCTATGGTCATGTGTTGTTTCAGTTGATGGAATAGCTGCAACTCAAAGCACTCGAATCTCCCACGAGACTGTGATAATTGCTCCCCAACTCTCTTTCTGACTCATCAACAATATTCTGTACAGTGGTACAGCAAAGGACAATCTTAGACAAGAAGCAACTTGACACAATATATTTAATATATATTTAAAGTGTTATTGTAAATTTGGAGACAAAAATATCAAAAAACAAAAAAACAAAAGTATCACTGTCACGTTTTCAGTGGCCATCTAATCAACATCATGAGGCTTGCTGGCAATTTAATATAAATATATATATATATATATATATATATATATATATATATATATATATATTGCACTTTGGTGGGATCTGTGACCCTTATTATATCCAGGTTAGCTGGGTCCACTGTTTGATTTTACAATTGCATGGCAAAATAGGTCTATGATCTACCAGAGCACCCAGATCTTTCTCCATCGTTGACTCCCTGTATATACTAGAATATACACTATATTACCATAAGCATTGGGACGCCTGCCTTTACATGCACAATAATTTTAATGCCATCCCAGTCTTCATTTGTAAGTTTCAATATTCATTTGGCCCACCCTTTGCAGCTATTAAAGCTTCAACTCTTCTGGGAAGGCTGTCCACAAGGTTTAGGCATGTGTCTATAGGAATGTTTGACAATTCTTCCAGGAGCACGTTTGTGAGGTCAGGCACTCATGTGGACAAAAAGGCTTGGCTCTCAGTCTCTGCTCTAATTCATCCCAAAGGTGTTCTATTGGGTTGAGATCAGGTCTCTGTGCAGGCCAGTCAAGTTCCTCCACCCCAAACTCTACCCCAAACTTGGAACAGGAAGGGGCCATCCCCAAACTTTTCCCACATGAAATTGTCCAAAATGTCTTGGTATGCTGACGCCTTAAGAGTTCCCTTCACTGGAACTAAGGGACCAAGCCCAACCCCTGAAAAACAACCCCACATCATAATCCCCCTCCACCAAATGTTTTAGACAAAGGTACAAAGAAAAGTCTATAAAGACATGGATGAGCGGGTTTGGGGTGGAGGAACTTTACTGGCCTGCACAGAGACCTGATCTCAACCCAATAGAACACCTTTGTGGTGAATTAGAGCAGAGACTGTGAGCCGGGTCTTCTAGTCCACATAAGTGCCTGACCTCACAAATGCACTTCTGGAAGAATGATCAAACATTCCCATAGACACAGGCTTAAATTTTGTGGTCAGCCTTCCCCGACGACTTTTTAGCTACAAAGGGTGGGCCAAATCAATATTGAACCTTACGGATTAAGAATGGAATGCCATTAAAATTAATGTGCATGTAAAGGCAGGCGTCCCAATGCTTTTGGTATAATAGTGTATATTCTAATATATACAGGGGAGTCAATGATGGAGAAAGAGCTGGGTGCTCTGTTAGATCATAGACTTAATAAACAGCATGCAAGGCTAATTTGCAGCTTCTTGAGCCAGCAAGAGACTTTCTTGTATTAAAGAGTAAAGGAGTATATATATAAAGCAGTGAATGTGATGTTAACCAAATATTTACAGTGGGTGTATCTTCCTGGTGCATATATTAATATCCACTAGAAATAACAATATAGATTGTGAATCCAGGAAGTATCCAACTGCCTTAGGTGTTTAGAAAAATTTCAGAAAATTTGCAAAAATTGCATGCTTTAGAAGGATTTTTTGCCTTCCTCTGGTTCATCTGTGGGTGTTGGGTTCTGTGGAAATGAATGGACATTTGTTTTTTCAACCTGACTTACTATGTACTGTATCTATTTTTATTAGGGGGACTAAGGGCAAAGCCAGAATGGCCAATTTTTTGCTGTACTATAGGAAAAGAAATACTGGAGAGTTGTTTTTACTATCCCGGAGTTCAGCTTTATAATTTACTCACAGAGGTTTACTAGATTCATCACAATGTATTTTGCAGTGTAAATATTGATGATGAATGTGTGTTTCCCAGTAGGATTACTTTTTAATTTCACCACTTTCTTACAAAAATCTTAACACACACATCGAATGGTGACCACATGAAAATAAAAAGAGGCTTTTATTTTCTGAGGGGCTGTAGCTTCAGGGTAGAACCAGCATAAAAGATGTTGATAAAAAGCAATCCATTTATTTTTGTAATAATAGCAACAGCAAGCAAGCATCTGGGTGGCAAAGCGGGCCAGCTCAACTCACTGGTATAGCTTGAACATCTAGTAGTACATAGAGATGTATCTCAATCTATTTGAAACCAAAGGGCTTTCATTATTCTGTTTCAGACAGATAGCAGCACACCTGTTGCTGAATGACAGATCTCTGCCAGCATGTTTGAAAACAAATGGGCTGCGTATCCTTTTGATGTCATTGACCAAATTTTGTGGTCAATATTTTGTGGACCATATTTGGTCAATTACATCACTCAGAATCCTAATTCTATTTGTTTACATGCAGCAACTGTCAGAAACCATAAATCAGACTGAGAGAGAAGTACAGCTAAATCACACTTGTTTAATAATGATAAAAGAAAAGGTAACTAGAGTAAACATACTCAAAACATAGCCAGAGTTCAGGAACTAAAACGGATAGTCAGACAAGCCAAAACATCAGGGAGCCAGAGATGAGCGTAGTAGAACAGCAAGCAGGATCTGGAGCCAGAAGGAATGTCAGCCAAGAAAGTCTTTAACAGGAACACAGGAGAGCGTCTCTAGAGATGTGACCAAGGCGAAGGCAGAGATCATCTGGGCTGGATGGCTTAAGTAGGCAGAACCGATGAGCAGGATATCATCAATAGGTGAGTCACTGTGGAGAGAAAGGAGCTGGCAACGAGCCGACAGCTGAGCGGTCAGCTTTGAGAAGGAAGGACTGAGCCCAGCCCTGACAGCAGCCAGATGAATAATAAAAAATAGCAGCGCTTTACCACAGATGCACGCCCGCCCCAGTGTGAAAGTGCCCTAAATGATGTAAAAATGATATCATTCAGGTTCCCTGCCTGATAATCAGTGTAGTGGCATAAATATATTGTACATATATGAATTAAGTATTTTAGTATCTAACAGAAGATAATAGAAATAATTAGATAATTAGAAATAATATTTATATTTCCTTATTTAAACCATGTTTTTTGCTCAGTTATTCAAGGTAATATCTGGGTTTGAATGGGAATTGTGGTGTATACAAAGTGGATTTATTTAATTTGTGGCTATTGAGGAGATATCTGTCTATAAGTTTTCGTGCCCTGAGTTCAGCTTTATAAAAAAAATCTATAAATGTATTTTTAATTAGTTAATTAGATAGGGTCAGACGACTGACTGAATGAATAGAATCTAAATCTTTTGGCAGGTAAAGCAGTTAATGCATTACAACTATAAATTTAACTTTATGACTATAGTTCTACTTTAAATAGTGAATGACCATTAAGATCTTTACTGTTCAGTCTGCTTGGTGCCACATGACCCCTTCTGAAAAATCCTTCATTGAGTCCTACTGCTCCCATTTTTATATGCTGCTATCCCAATCTACATTTATAACATTTGAAGGCCTGTTCACTGCTCATACACAAGAGTAGCAGAACTTAATAAATAAAAATTCTGACTCGGTTTAATGGTGCAAACTGTGGGGCTGCAATTTCCATTTTAACATTACATAACTACTTTTATGAGTTTCTGATATGGAATTTTATGAGTCATTTACCTGCACCAAACTGCATGCTTGGTGCAGGTAAATGACTCATAAAATAGTAAAGCAAGGTTAGGGATTACAGTCCCCAGGGCTGTATCTTCACAAGTCATTAGTAGTATCCCTACTCATAAATCTACCTTATATTTGTGCATTTTCCTCTCTCATATCCAAGAGGGTCATCTCCAATGCCTTAACCTTTCCTAGTCCACAAAATTTTACATGTGCAGTCTGCATATTTACTGAAAAACATGGCTATGTACAAAGTGTATATTTACAAATTGTGAACAGAACAAAGTTTTAATACATCCTAATATGAACATGTAGACAAACACATTTTCTGTATAACAAATTTTTTAAAAAGATTATAGATTTATATTAAGTAAGTTTCTATCATTGCAACATAACTTTGAAATGCCACTTCAACAAAACAAATTAGAATCACATCAGTATCATAGAAGCTTATACATTATGTATCAGGTGGTGTCTACTGGAATGACATCATTGAGCTTAAGGCTTTTATTAATGCATAAGGAGAATAACCACAAGGGAAAGGGCTAATCTATTATTGACCTGTGTTTGATAGTTAGTGGGTGAAGAAGAGGGTGGTAGACCCCTTGAAAGCCTGTCCTGAAAATGTAGCTGTTAGCGCAAAAAAGTATCACATACAGTTTCAGCTGTGTTATTACAAGTGCATTAATATGGCTACCATTGCTTTAAGATGCCCCCCTTCCCCTTAATAAAACTGACAGCAGCAATGCAATCATAATTGAAAAACCAATAAATGTAGGTAAATAGGTACATATTCTTTATTCTTTAGGCTTCTTTATTTTTTTCTGCATTCTCCTTATCATTGCCAGCCAGCTGCTACATCCTTATTTTGTGCTTGTCCTGGATGATCTCTCACCCAAACTTCTGCATGTGCCATATGGGATTTGCCATGTTTTTTACAAACCATGGCAAATCTCATATGGTAGGTGAGCCTAATCTTGCGCTTGTGCCATACAACATCTGGTGTGGTTTGTTACTGAATAATAACAAACTGCATCAGAACTTACACAGAATACGAATTAGCTCAAGTAGGCTCTTCCTAGAAGACTCTGGTGGTGTAGCCTTCCCAGGGGACAATTTGAGGCCCTGGCCATGTCGCCAGTGCCTACTGAATACCAGAAAGTGTTTAAAAAAAAATGTAAAAAAAACCCTTTGTAGGACTAAATTATGTTTGGGTATGGGCATGCAGAGCTGCAGGCACCATGTATTCTTGGATTTGAGGGTGTAAAAGTCTGCTTTACACTAAAAGTATCTTACATACATAAAGAGGAGTGAGTGTATGAAAAAAGAGAATGTGTGTATGGAAAAAGTAAATATGTTCTATGTATCTTTAATTACTACAGAATCACTTACTGGAAAAATGAACATATTTTTTGTTTTATTTGTACTATATATTTTCAGGTTTCAAAGATGCAACCTTATAGACTGTAGGATTATAACCAATTCATCTCAGGTTAGGTATTTATTGATTTAACTCACAATATATGCCTCAAAAGCATATCTAATAACAATGAGGCTATGTGGTTTAATAGCTTTCAATCAGCTGTACTTTTTTGACAAGTCATTTTAAGACACCGTCCTCTGTTAAAAGAAATCTGCAGAATTGAATAGGTTAAAAGAAGATCCACCAGGAATTCATGGTTTTGCAGTAGTTCATCACACACTGTGTACTTATTGATTTCAATCCCTATGTATGCCCCCAAAGCTGTTCTAATAACAAAGAGTATGGGATGTTCAATATCTTTTAGTCAGGTCCTTTTGACAAGTCATTTTAAGACACAAAATGAGCACAGTATTATTGCATATTAAATATCTGACATCAAATTTATATACAGGACGCTGTGGGCAATTATTTTGGTAAACCAAGAGAAGGGATTGCATACACAAGCAAACGGGGGATGAAATATTTTACAATTGTTATTTACTGTTGTAGTTCTAGGCATTGTCATAACTGTAAAATGATCTAACAGGCCTTGGGCTGAAGTCTAAGATAAAATTAAAAATGCTAAGTAAAACACAGAAACTGGATAATTGCAGAGCTCTGCAAAAATGAAAGTTAGGCTATGCTGATAAATTAAATTTTGTTTTTTATTTAAAATAGGTTTTTAACAAAAAAGAATCAGTTTATTTAGGTAAAGCTGGTGATATTGCTATAGGTAAATTTTGCACAAGTTTGCGCTTAGCCTAGTGAAAAGTTTATTGATGTAAGAGATAAGATTGCTACATGGGAAGCATTCAAATGATGCCAAATATATGTATTCAAACATAATTTTTGGTCATTTATCCAGCAATATTCTATGAAATTAATAAACCACAAACTTTAAACTTTTGTATTCCAACCCTGATGTTTAAATATAATATTAGAGGCAACATTGTCACCTGCGCAAAAAACACTATCCATAAAGTCACTGTTCCACACTGTACATTACCGTAGAGCATGTTTAACACACATCACTTATTCTGTTTCTGTTTTATTAGATAAATGCATCATATTAAGGCTCCTTGCACACTGGCTTAAAATGGCTACTTCTACAGGAGTTTTTTGTGTTTTGCCTGTAGAAGTAGCTCAATGCTATCCTATGTGTCCATGCACCTTAGGACAATTAGAGGCTCTAATTCATCCCAAAGGTGTTCTATTGGGTTAAGGTCAGGACTTTGTGCAGGCCAGTCAAGTTCCTCCACCCCAAACTCCCTCATCCATGGCTTTATGGACCTTCCTTTTTCCTTTGTGCACTGGTGAGCAGTCATGTTGGGCCATCCCCAAACTTTTCCTACAAAGTTGGAAGCATGAAATTATCCCAAATGTCTTGGTATGCTGACACCTTAAGAGTTCCCTTCACTGGAACTAAGGGACCAAGCCCAACCTCTGAAAAACAGCCCCACTCCATAATCCCCCTCCACCAAATGATTCGGACAAAGGCACAAAGCAAAGTCTATAAAGACATGGATGAGCGAGCTTGGGGTGGATGAGTTTTTTTGTGTTTTGCCTGTAGAAGCATCTTAATACTATCCTGTATGTCCATGCACCTAAGGACAATTAGAGGCATATTTTGAGCTCAGCATTTAGAGGCCAGAAAACAAACCCTTTTGCATTTTTTAAATGGAGCTTTCTGGCAGAAAAAATGCTAAACTCTCCTAACCTGTGTACAAAAATGCTCTACATGAGCGTTTTTTTCTGCCAAGGGAACTGGCATTTTTTAAGCCCAATGTGCATGGAGCCTAACATTACAAACTACTGATCATGTTATTATCCCAATTAACCACTTGTCTACCTGGGCAATATTTTTATTTTTCACACACGACTACAACTTTAAAATCTGCATTTTTTGCTAGAAATTACTTTACCTCCCCCCATCCTTTTCCCCCTTTTTTATGGCACTTGACATTTGCACAGAAATGTATCAGGAAAAATAAATTAAAATGAATTTTAGTGCAAACAAACACAATAACATACTGTAACTATGAATAGTTGCCCTAGAATAATTGCTCTCACTCAAATTTTTGGGTTGCAGTCCATGAGTTTACCTATAGTAACAAAGTGGGTCCCATAATTGTTAGAGTGTAACTGGGTCCTCTAAGTGATGTAAAAAACTGCATGGCACTTTTACCATTAATTACAACAAGGTTTCAAGAAAGGGAAACCTTTGTATTACCAAGCAGAGAGGTGGTAATGATTTCTTTGAGTTTATATATATTTTATATATCTATAATATTGTGCATTGGTTTGCATTTTTATGATTCAGAACATTTTTTAAAATTAGTGCAAGGATTTTCATGTGCAATATACAACCATTGGATATTAAACATATGTTGACATTTGCCTTGTGTGAGATAGGATTATTTTATTTTCTGCATGCATGTGTTTCTTCAAGACAGCTTTGCTTTCTTTCTTTATATCATAATAATCTCAAGACATAGAATCCTCAATTAATGGTGACTGAAGTTAATTATGTAAAATGTACCCTTATCAGCCAATCAGAAATCACAGGAGAGGGGAGAGCGCATTGTTGAAAAATCTGCTACAGGTGCTGCTCTCTAGATTAAGAATAACACAGAAACCAAAATGATGTTACTGCACTGCAGTCACAGACTGGCACTAGGAACTCTTCTTATTTATGTTATTAACCTCTTCATTATGTTTAAGACCCTCACGTGTAGATGTGAAGGAAGAATGGAACTGCTTTTTCTTTGTTGTAAGCAGTTTGATACTATCAGATAATCACTGTCCACTATAAGTGATAGATATCTGGGAATACTATATGATAGTATAACAGTAGTGTAGTAGTAACAGTCAGACCACAGATGCCCAAGGAGTCAATCTGGTCATATTAGTAGGGCATGTACAATTGCATGTGCACTTCCATGAGTGTGTTGGTATGTAAATGTCTCTATAGAATCATTAGTATAAAGATTATGATAAAGAGAAAATGTAGGAATGCACTTACATATTTTTCTTCATTAGTTTTACTGCTTATCCTGTTTTTCTGTACTAGTTTTACATGGCATCAACGTTTGTGCACAAGCTGTTTGGCAGAAAGGTATACAAACCATGGCCCATCCAACTAAAAAAACTCACTTTTAGTTATTAGGTATGTATGTGCATTCCATCGCTATTAGTTATAGTGATGGAATGCACATACACTATATTATCTAAAGTATTGGGCACCTTCATTTACACGCACATGAACTTTAATGGCATCCCAGTCTTATGCCCCGTACACACGGTCAGATTTTCCGACGGAAAATGTGCGATCAGAGCGTGTTGTCGGAAATTCCGACCGTGTGTGGGCTCCATCGGACTTTTTCCATCGGATTTTCCGACACACAAAGTTTGAGAGCAGCCTATAAAATTTCCCGACAACAAAATCCGATTGCGTCAATTCCGACGCAAAGTGCCACGCATGCTCAGAAGAAATTCCGAGACAGAACAGCTCGGTCTGGTAAAATTAGCGTTCAGAATGGATAGAGCACTTTCGTCACGCTGCAATCTTTAAAATTGTTTAATACAGCGCACTCTCTTCTTCTTTATAATGCAGGAAGAATGAAGTAGTTTTGCTGCTGATATTCACACAAAGTTCTCACACACCTCTTTCTTTATTTATCGTGATTCCCTCAATTTGTTATGATTTGTCACATCTGACCAAAAATCTATATCTTTTTTCTTGTGTTTTTTTTTTTTTTTAAACCCTGATGGGATTTTTTAATTTTTTTTTTTTTGGTTTGTATTTGTTTCAAGGCTGATCTTGTTTTTTTTTTTTTTTTTTAGTTATTTAACATCCTGAATATTTTTGTGTGTGTTTTGTGTGTCAAGTTACCACAACACCATTATTATCTTATCAGTATTATTTAATCTCAAGGAGGTTGCTTGGTGTTGGTGTCTCTTGTTAATTTCACATTGTATTTTTGAAATGTACCTGAATCCTCACAAACAAACTGTCCTTTTTGAAGGAAAACACACATAGGCAAGTATAATTGGAACCAAAAAACCTTTATTAAGGGCTCAGAACCAAACAAAGAGGGAGGCAACGCTGGAGAAACAGCAGAAATTGGTGAAGCCTTTGACCCCCAGGGCAGACATCAGAGATCATGAAAGCAGCAGATGACATGTATGTCCCCAGGCTGTGGTACTACAAGAGGATGCATGTTTTGCCAGACCAGACTGAACCCAGGGCCATCACTCTCTTGTCTTCCTTCAACGCTTCCTTCCCGGCTGTGGCTCTGGTGTTGGAGATGTGGCAGGAGGAGGAGGAGGACCTGGAGGAGGAGGAGAAGGAGGAGTAGGACCTGGAGGAGGAGGAGGAGGAGGACTATGTGTGAGGTCACAAATGTGGGTAGCACATGTTATTTGGCCCCTCAACCCCTTATTGAGAACTTCCAAAATTAAGGACTCACACAGGAGTCGTTGGCCCTCCTCCATCTGCATCATTTTGCAGGCAGTTATGCCAGCAAAGTCCTCCTCCACATTGTGGGGGGTTCTCAGGGCCTCTGTAGTCTTCCAAAAGAGGCCTATGGCAGCCTCCTCCAGGTTACTCCTCTTCCTGCCACTTTGTCTTTGAAGGTGTAGGGGAGGGACCTGGATATCAGGCAGCCTGCTTTGCCCGGCCACCTCCTGGCTGAGACTTCCCTGTGTATGAAAAAGTGACATGGTTTTAGTTTTTGCATCATCAATCACAATCAGAAATTAGTACTCCAAACTAACATCTAGTTAACATCATTGATTGGACAACCATGAATATTTAGAGGAATGCTATACCTGGCTCAAGCTGGGCTCCTCCGCATGTGGCTGCCTGGAAGGTCCAGGTTGGGCTTCAGAAGCCTCAGCTGGGGGGGAAGGAAGCGTGGAAGGAAGAGTGGAGAGTGCTGGCCTGGGTTCAGTCTGACCTGCCAGAAAATGCAGTCCGTCATAGTACCACAGCCTGGGGACATAAATGTCATCTTCAGCTTCTGATCTCTGGGAATCCTGGACCTTCTTGTGCTCCCTTAGATAAGTGTTCCCCAGGCCACCAATTAGGATCTTCAAATAGGTGATGTCTGCCATGGGAACCACCGTCTTCACAAATTCCAACAAATTATCCAGCACTGCCTTCCTCTTTGTTTGGTTCTTATATTCAGTCTGGTTTACCTGCCACAGACAAGGCAGCTCCCTGAACATATCAATGAAGATTGGCATAAAGTCCTTATCTTTCAAGATATCCATTTTCACTGCAAGACACAACACAAGACAAACCCTAATGTCAGCCTAAAGTCTTCTAAACTTGTGCAAATATAGGCATCAATCTAGAAGCAGTATAGGCCCAATGTTAAATGTTAAATCTTTGCAATCATGATCGGTGCCTCCGTTACTCCTTCCTCCGCTCACAGATCGTACGTACTACGCACGCGTGTTACGCTTTATTGACACTGCGCATGCGTGAAACGCCGCCCGCCCCTGACATTCTTTCTAGTCTATTCCCCACCCCTTCTTGTTCGGCCCAGTGGGGGAAGAGCACATGGCGGAGTCAGACAGGTGTCTGATAATTACACCAACAAGGAGGAGGAAAGCCCGGAGCCTGAAATGTCCCAATCCAGAAGGAGACGATTTAAGGCATCAAATATGTCCTTTGGGGAGATGTTGGAGATAGTCGATATCCTGAAGAAGGCTGACTATGACGGGAAGTATGGACCTTACCCCAACCCCAATGTCAGTAAGGCCAAGATCATGGCGAAAGTGGTCAAGAGTCTGCAACAGAATTTCGGGGGAAGACGATCAAAAGATCAGCTCAGGAAATGGTGGTTGGACCTCAAATTAAGAGAGCACGAGCAATACAGAAAGATCCGGAGAGTGCTGCAAAAAAGTCAGTAGTTGTGCTGTGTTTCTATTCTTTATAGCTCCATGTGCTTTTCTTAACTGTTATCCAGTTTAAAATGGCAACTTTCATGTTCATGGGCACATTATTTGTTCGTATAAAACACTGTTCGTTCGGCCTAGAAAACACCATTGTTTTGGCCATATGCATTTGCCCACATTTTTTATGGCCTGCTTGTCTGCAAATAATTTGGTTGGGTAGATGGGTTTGTAACTATAATGAAATGCAAACTAGATTCTGTGTAAGGAGAGGACACTCAGCAGCAGTTTTCACTTCTGGACACACATGAAGACCCTTTTTATTAGGGGGCCCACACAGGTGCTCCAGTGTATACTATAGGGGTGTCTCCATCTGTAAAGCTTGTACAAAACAGGTAAAGTATTTAAGCTTGACAAAGGACACTAAAAATTCTACATCTTGGAACTCTGCCAAAATAGACAATTGTACCCCACTTCCAAGCAATGTTTCATATTCCTATTTCTGCCATCAAATATCTGTGTGCTAAGTATACTTTTTTTTTTTACATAGGGGATAAAAGACAACACCCCTCATCCGAGGAGACCACAGACCCCCCACCTTTGGAACAAGGGGAAATCCACCCAAGCCAAGCAGAGCAGGAGGAGGAAGACGTGGTGGAAATTGGCACCACAACAGGTGAGTGTCTGTGACCACAGGCTCAGGTAAGAGATGGATGCCGGCATATTTATAATACATGGTGTGTTTTTGTTTCTATCTTTTAAGGTGATCGTGATGTTGTGGATCCAGATCCTTTCACCTCGGAAAGTGCACAGATCCTGATCGGGGAGATCATGGGGTGTAATAGGGACTTGGAAAACATCCTTAAAAACATCAATGATGTTCAACAAAAAATGAAGAACATCATTGATGTTTTAAGGGAGAGTTTAAAGCCCCTCAAAATCCCCTTTTTTTTGCACTTTTTGTGAGCTAAAATTTTTTAGCATTTTTTGACATATTTGCGAAAAGCCAAATTTTGAAGAGGCACACAGTGTGTCAACATGTGCTATCTGCCATCACGGGAGATCAAAGGATGCGTTTTGGGGGTGCAACCCCTTCCTCAATAAAAAAGTAGCTGTGAGGAAGGGGTTGCGCCCCAAAAACACGTCTCTTGATCCCCCATGATGGCAGCTAGCACATGTTGACATTCGGCAATTGGTGTGCATCTTCAAAATTTGGCTTTTCTAGGGGTGACTTCACCCCATCTGAACGCAATATCAAACAGTTTGTAAATACTCATCTCTGATATTGCCTTCAAGTTCTACCAAATGCTCTAATTGGTGTTTTCAGTGACAATAGGGGTTATTTCCTAAGGGCAAATCCACTTTGCACTACAAGTGCAGTTTCAAGTGCACTTGTAGTGCAAAGTGTCTTTGCCTTTAGTAAAAAACACCCAACAATACTTTGTAATGTTACACAATCACACCATTTTCAGGACTCACCACATTTCTGTCAGGGTCAGCTAAAAGAAACACAAGCAGTAAATGTCACCAAAGATTTTAGTAGGTAATTTTTTTTTTTATTTGAAAAAGGTTTCAGACATTGTCTGGCATATTGATAGCCCCCCTACCCGCAAAGTATTCAAGGTATCTTAGACGGACATCACGGGCACTCAGGGGGGGCAAGCCAGGACGGCCACTTTTCAGCCCCGTCAGGGTTGGTTCATTTTGAATTCCAGCCTCAGGCCCAACTGAGCCAGCATAGTTGGCAGAATGTTGCCATAAAAAGTTGTGTAGAACACAGCACGCCAGGATGATATGATTCAGTTTGTACTCCGCCATGTGCATGGCTGTAAGAAATAGGCGCAACCTGCTGGCCATGATTCCAAATGTGTTCTCCACCACTCTTCTGGCTCTGGCCAGCCAGTAATTAAAAACCCTCTGGCCCGGGGTGAGGGTCCTCATCGGGAATGGCCGCATAAGATGGTCCCCTATCGCAAACACTTCATCAGCAACGAAGACGAATGGGAGTCCTTCCACATTGTCTTCTGGAGGTGGCAAGTCCAAGCTGCCATTCTGGAGATGCCTGTACAACTCCATCTGGGCACTGACTCCACCATCAGACATCCAGCCATTCTACCCCACGTCCACATACAGGAACTTGTAGGTAGCCAACACCACCGCCAACATCACAATACTATTGAACCCCTTATAGTTGGAATAGTATGACCCCGAGTTGGGTGGTGGGATGATGTGGTTGTGTTTCCCATCAATTGCCCCTCCGCAGTTAGGAAAGTCCCACTGCTGGGCAAAGTGGGAGGCCACAGTTTGCCAGTCCTGTGGCATGGAAGGAAACTGTGGAGTCAAACAAGAAAAAAAAAATAGTCATTTTGCACATAAACAGGGAAAGCAGATTGCACACAAACATTCTTGACCAACATCAAGATAACATTTATTTGAGGGTGTTTTTAAAGACCAAAGTATAAGGTAAACCTATCAGATTCCCCCTCCCCCACCCCCTCTCATGGGCCATTTCTAACATTATGGGGGGGGACTCTTGGACAGGTAACCCTCTCCACTTCATTGAGAAGTGAATGCCTAAATAATGGGTATTACTTTGGCCAGCCCCTCCTTAGTTACACCATTGGCAGCCCACTGGACAGGTAAGAAGTGTCAAAATACAAAGATATAAATACACATTGTGCACATTTGAGCACATTTGTACATTCTGCTATTACCTATCAAGATAATAATAGTATACAGAAACTTTTAACAGTACCATTTGAAAGTATACAGGCAGGCCCTTGCACTACATGCTTTGGGGAATTCATCCATAAATCTGACCACAAAAGAGATGGGTATAGTGTGTATGGGTTTGGCAAAGTCAGCAGATAGATGATTGAGGATAGATAGAGAATTGGTATCAGCTGACTTAAGAGTTGGGGGGAGGGAGGGTTCCAAATAATTTGGGGACCACCAAAAAAAGCCTCTGCCACTCTGCCTGAATTTAAAGCACAAATCACATTTAAAAACATTTTAGGGGGTATTTGGGGTAAAGCACTACTATGGAGCTGACAAAATACATTGTTAAGTGACTACATGAGGTGAATATAGGGCCAGGAGACCATGCTGGGGAGGTTAGTGAAGGCAAATATGTATGAAGGACAAAAAAAATTAAACAAAAATCCAGCATGCATGAGGACAAAGGGGACATTCACAGCATATTACAATCATGGTAATTAGGGAATGAGGAAAGAAATACAATACATTAGCAAACATTATATACAATAAAATGTGATATTAAAGGATAAAAATCTTACTTTAATATACTCCTTCTGCAGGACCTGGATGATGGCAGAACAGGTCTCTGGGATAATGATCCCCAGAGCCTGGGGGGAGATGCCTGTCGAGAACTTGAGGTCCTGCAGGCTTCTCCCCGTCGCCAAGTACAGCAGGGTGGCGACTAGCCTCTGCTCCAGAGTGATGGCTTGCCTCATGCAGGTATCCTGCCTGCTAATATAAGGGGTCAGCAAAGCCAACAAACGGTGAAATACGGAGTCCGTCATCTGGAGAAAGTTCCTGAAATCATCAGGATTATTCTTACAGATCTCACGGAGCAAAGGCATGTAACAGAACTGGTCAAGCTGAAGCAACCAATTCTTGGTCCATGAACTCCTCCCCACCCTGTTCATGGACTGGACTTGTGTCAAGGTAAGGACCCCAACACCAAGCCCCCGCACAGCACAAACTCTACGAGGAGTACGTATACACAACATGGCTAGAAATCGGTCGGCTGCTCAGAACGAAGTAACAGAACGCACTGAAGAACAGCAAGGCCTGTGAAGAGTGACCTGAAAAACAGTAACGAACGAACAGGAACAGAATGACAAGAGTCAAGCGTCACTTGCTGCACGCACTGAAGAGCAGATACAAACCCACAAGCACAAACTGAACAGCAGAAAACGATCTGAAAACCACGAGTCTGAAAAAGCGCGAATCGTCTCTTACCAAACTTTTACTAACACGAGATTAGCAAAAGGAGCCCAAAGGATGCCACGCTTGGTTCTGAACTGGCCTTCTCTAGTCTCGTTGTACGTGGTGTACGTCACCGCGTTCTTGGCGATTGGAAATTCCGACAACTTTGTGCGACTGTGTGTATGCAAAACAAGTTTGAGCCAACATCCGTCGGAAAAAATCCATGGAATTTGTTATCGGAATGTCCGGTCAATGTCCGATTGTGTGTATGGGGCATTAGTCTGTAGGATTCACCCTTAGCATCTATAATAGCTTCAACTCTTCTGGGAAGGCTATCCGCAAGGTTTAGGAGTGTGTCTATGGGAATGTTTGACCATTATTCCTGAAGTACATTTGTGAGGTCAGGCACTGATGTTGGACAAGAAGGCCTGGCTCACAGTCTCCGCTCTAATTCATCCCAAAGATGTTCTCGGGTTGAGGTCAGCACTCTGTAAAATAATGGGGTGGGCAACTACATGACAAATGAGGTTTAATGTTGAAAAATGTAATGCATTTGAGTGCTAAAAATACGAACGCAAGTTACTTGCTTGGGGGAGAACCTCTGGGGGAATCTAGGATGGAAAAGGACCTGGGGGTCCTAGTAGATGACAGGCTCAGCAATGGCATGCCATGCCAAGCTGCTGCAAGCAAAGCCAACAGAATATTGGCATGTATTAAAAAGAGGATTCACTTCAGAGATAAAACGATAATTCTCCTACTCTACAAGACTCTGGTCTGGCTGCATCTTGAGTATGCCATCCAGCTCTGGGCACCAGTCCTCAAGAAGCATGTGCTGGAACTGGAGAGAGGCGAGAGAAAGGCAAAAAAGCTAATAAAGAGACTAGAGGATCTCAGCTATGGGGAAAGACAACAAGCATTGAACTTATTCTCTCTGGAGAGGAGACGCTTGAAAGGGGATAAAAACTTTTCAGTGAAAGGGGATTTAAAAAAGACACGCGGCCATTCACTGACATTGGAAGAGCAGTTTCCAATAACTTTAAACTGCATAGAGGGTTCTTTGCTGTCAGAGCTGTAAGGCTGTGGAATTCACTTCCACAAGCAGTGGTATCAAGCGATACCAGAGCGTCAATAGTTTCACAAAACTATTAGATGGGCACCTTAATGATTGCAGTATACAGGGATATAAAATGTACTATTGACATAAAACCAAGCACACTCACACACCACAGGTTGAACTGGACGGACTGGTGTCTTTTTTCAGCCTTACCAACTACCGTGTTTCCCCGAAAATAAGCCCTAGTTTGGAAGGGTTGAGAAAAATGCACTGCATTACAGTGTTTTGTGGTCTAGACTGTGTATGTTTCTGTGGTCTGTTTGTGGCGAATACCTTTGTTTTTTGGCACTCAGCTGACCCCCGCTGCTCTCCTCCTCTTCTGCCAGCGAGCGCATCCCAGTGCTTGGAGCGGGGAAGAGAGATCAGGCTGGCCATTGAAGGGCCGAGCGGTGCTCAGCTGATCCCCCACTGCTCTCCTCTTCTTCTGCTAGCTGTCAGCTGGGAATCTTGGGCCCCCCTCCCTCTGCAGTGCTCAGAGCGTGGAAGATCAATCAGGTGGGTCACAGAAGCGCCGAGCGGCACTGTAGGAAGGTACAGTGTTTGTCACAGATGGATTGCAGAGACATGCACAGTTCACATTGTATAGTGCTGTAATGCAGTGCATTTTAGGATTTTACAGGCACTTTTAACTCAGTTCCACTGGCTACTGGGGATTCCTGACAGGCAGGGAGAGAGATGGGGAGTGAAGACAGCACATGTATAGTGTATGTATAGTACCCTGAAAATAAGCCCTACTGAGTCTGTTGTTGCCAAAATTAATATAACACCCGGGGTTATTTTCGGCTGTAAACACGGTATGTAACTATGTGATTGTACTGCATCACACATCTTTTCCCAGTCGTACAATTCTTCAGCAATCCAAGGTTTTATTATATTTGTGAACAGTAAGCATAATAATAATAGAGGAGAGGTGTGAGGAGGAGAAGAATTGTGTCCCTTGTGTGTGGGTTTCTGGTGCTCTTCCCAACAGGCTGAATGGTGGAAGGTTAGATGCCTTTGCAAGCATGTGGTACCCAAATGGCTGGTGTTTTTGCCACGCTTGATCTGCTTGCGGCAGAGATTGAAAACTGCAAGGTGCGAGGCTTCATCCGATTAGGGCCCTAGAATGCACTGTGAAGCCTGCAGTGCATTATGGGGTGCTCGGCAGGTGAACATCCCACCAAGCGCCCCACAAATTCAGGTGTTCGCTGAACGGGCGATAAAGTGATGTTGGAGTCGAACTGTTGCTCGGCTCGAACCATTTGCCAAACACTACTGCCCGACAGATTACCCTATTGGACATTTCGTTTTCAATTTTTTTTTTCAGAAGAAAGAAAAAAAAAACTTGATTTATTTAGCAGATAATTAAGTTGAGAATTTAAAGTAGACATGTAGCACTCAAAGTACCATTGAAAAAAAAAATACAAAGAGGAGGCCACAGAGTACTATTGACAATGTTGATATTTTTGCTGAAACTCACATTTGCCTCTTGTGAAATATCCTAGCAATAAGTGCCTAAACTAGTGTCAATATCTTACCTTTCATTATGTTGTGCTCTAGATCCTGCATATCAGTCCTCAGAAACAAATGTTTAAAAGAGCAAAACTGGGTTGGGTGTCATCAGATACGATTGCACTCATAAGACCGTGAGACACAAAAGCAGATTATGATTTGAGCCTTTGCAATAATAAGATGTAAGCAGCTTGTATTCATATTGGCCCCTTGGTATTGTACTGCTCCTAGAAACTCCATTATCTTTATTATTTTTTAAGTGACTTTGTTCATCAATTTAGTTTTATTTGAACTGATACATCGTGAGGTTCATTTACTAAGGAAGTACAGACTGTTCACTTTGTTAAATGAACTCTACACTACTTCAGTAAATAAACTACAGTGAAGGATTAGCTGAATAATCTTTTTTTTTTTTTTTTTTTTTTTTTTTTTTTTTTTTTAAGTTTTCAAAAGGTTTATTGAAGATCAGTAGCATACAATGTAAGAGAAAAAATTTCCATATACATAGAAAATTGGCATAGAAAGTATCCTGTAACAGTTATTGCCATGTCTATACAGAACATAAAGCACCTATAAATTTTGGTGGTACCAAATTTGCCAGCCTTTGTTTTGAACAGTAAGGTATGCGTCAAGCGGCAGTGACAAACCAATAGGTGAATGGTACGGTCGGGAGGCCACCCACCCAGTAGGTGATCCAAGAAGATACTAGCCTAATACTATCCGGTGTTGTGACCGCACTTTCTCCCCTGGGTTCCCAGAAGCCCCACCCCAATGGGCTCTTACTGTGGGGACATCTGGGGCGGCCCCTGGGGTAAGAAATCTATGAACCAACTCCCTGTAATATAGGAGACGGATCTCCCTGGGGGGTAGAACTCCCACCCCGACCGTCCATTCCCTGCTTAGGAAACATCAAAATACATTAAACAAAAAAGAAAAGAACTAATACTTCAGGAGTGCTTGTACACAGAAGACTGTTCGTCTGATGAGGAACGGGCAGAGTGTCCCGATAGAGAAGAGAAGAAACGTGGGAAAATGAGGGTAAAGTTAGAGAAGTAGAGGTCAGAGAGGAGGGGAGAGGTTCCGAGATGTATTCTCCACACCAGGCAGGATTGAGATACCACAATGCGTGGCCCATGGTTCCCAAGTAGTGGTAAACCTCTCCATCTTATCCGTAAGTTTTGCTACTATCAGCTCTTGTGCCATTATCCAAGAGATTTTCCTTTTGCAAGCCTGAAAGGAGACCGAAGGCTTCTTCCAGGCTTTTGCCAAAGTAATCTTGGCTCCCACAAGTATGAAGAAGGAAAGGGCTTGTAGACGTTTAGGCAGATTAGGAATGTGTTGATTCAGCAGTGCTATCATCGGACTGGGGGCGATTATTTCACCCGTCAATGTACTAATGGTGCGGAAAATTCTCTTCCAGAAGGATCTGATGCGTGGACAAGTCCACCATATATGAAACATAGAGCCTTCTAGCTCACATCCTCTAAAACAGATTGGGGATGTCCCCGAGTAAATTGTTGCCAGTCTGGAGGGAACGTAGTACCATCTATTCATTACTTTTAAACTGGCTTCCATTAAGGATACATTGCATATACCTTTGGTTGAGCGTAGGGAAGCTCTAAACCAATCAGATGCGTTCCAGGAGCAGCCCGTGTCCTCTTCCCAGGCCCGTGCATAAGATGGTTTTTCCAAGTTCGATTGAAGTGCTGCATAAATTAGAGAGATTCCCCCCCTCTGGTTCGTGGAGTCAGAGCACCATTGCTCGTAAGGAGTAATATAGGGAGGGTCCTTCCTAGTGGACCAAATAGTGTGTAAATAGTGGGAAATTTGTGTGAATCTGAATTTTTCAGAATCCGGCATGTCTAGATTTTTCTTACAGTGGGCCAAGGTAATCGGACCCTTTGAGGACAGGAAGTGCCCTATGCGGTAAAGGCCCTTGTCTGTCCACCAGCGAAACGCCTTTATATTAAGTCCCGGTGGGAACTTTGGATTATGAAATAGGTGAGCCAAGGGTTTCAGACTGGAAATCAAAGAGTGATTTGTATAAAGCTTAGTGCCTAAAGCTATCGAGTGTGACAGGGTGGGGGCCAATATGGCTGGCCTACTTCTGGTGTCTGACCACAGGAGGTAATCAATAGTGTTAAGAGGGATCGCTTTCCTCTCCATTGAAACCCAATCCGGTTTGTAGTTTCTGGAGTAAATGACTGACAGTTGTGCTAATTGTGCCGCCTGGTAGTAACCCCACAGGTCTGGTAGACCCAGTCCCCCCTGTGATTTTAAGCGTACTAAAGTGCGAGAAGGACATCTGTAACCCTTGCCCCCCCAAACAAAGCGTGTTATGTCAGACTGGAAGCTGCCTAGGAAGTCCTTCCGGATGGGAATCGGAAGGGAACGAAAAAGATATAATAGGCGTGGGAGGAGTGTCATCTTAACCGCATGTATCCTACCTAGCCAGGATAGACCACCCCCTGACCACTTTGCCAACTCAGCTCTGCATTTATTAATCATAGGCGGGTAATTAGCTTTGAAAAGATTGTTCATATGTGATGTTAGTTTGATCCCTAGATAAGGGAGAGCATCTGGGACCCAGGAGAAGTCGAAGTTATGTGAGAGGAGTGTGAGAGAGTCATTGGGGACGGTGATATTTAGCGCCATGGATTTTGTCATATTGACTTCCAGTCCCGAAATCGCGGAGAACTCTTTCAGCGTCCTATAAATCATAGGCGTAGAGATTAATGGGGAGGTAACATACAGAAGAAGGTCATCTGCATAGAGTGCACACTTGTGTTCCTGGCCCCCGCACATCACCCCCTTTATGTCAGGATTCGATCTGATCGCTATGGCCAGCGTTTCGATGGCCATAGCGAATAGGAGGGGGGAGAGAGGGCATCCCTGTCTGGTACCCCTGTTGATATTAAAAGAAGATGAGTATCTGCCCATCAGACGTACTTGTGCTGAAGGGTTAGAGTAAAGTGTATTAATTAAATTCAGAAAGTGAGGACCGAAACTCCATCTCCGTAGGATACCAGACAGGTAGGCCCAGTCCACCGAGTCAAAAGCCTTGTTCAAGTCAATCGATAGGAGAAAGCCTTTCTGGGGGGGTCCCCCGTCCCACTGTGATCGCAGAAGAGAGATAATGTCTATGGAGCGGCGAATCTGGTCGGGGCCTTGCCTCCCAGGGATAAAACCCACCTGATCTCCATGTATATATAGTGAAATGAAGCTCGCTATTCTGTTTGCCAGGATCTTAGTCATGATTTTGATATCATTATTTATTAACGAGATGGGTCGATAGTTGCCCACCTCGCTGGCGTCCTTGCCCGGCTTCGGTATAACTGATATATATGCCGAGTTAAGGTCAGCTTCAAGAAGAGACCCTTCCCGTAGCGCATTAAAGAGTTTCGTCAGATGGGGAGCTAGAGAAGCGCCAAACTTCTTATAGTAACCATTTGAAAAGCCGTCTGGGCCTGGTGAGGATCCTACCTTTAATGATTTGATTGTATCTAGTATTTCCTGATTGGAGAAAGGTGCCTCCATGAGGTCCCTGTGTTCGGGTGACAAGGTAGGTAGTGTCAGGGAGTCCAAGAAAGTATGCTGAGTGCTTTGGGTGTGGGAGGATTTCGGTTTGTAGAGTTCGGAATAAAATTTATGGAAGGCTGTCATGATCTTTTCGGGATTTTGAGTAAGGTCCCCCGAAGATACTTTAATTTTCGGGAATGCTAAGGAGCGGGGTCTAGGGCTCAGTTTGACTGCTAGCTTCGATCCTATTTTATCTTTTTGCGTGTAAAGTTTAGCCCCCGTCCATCTAAGGTGTTGTTCAGCAGCCGTGGTCAACTGAAGGTTTAGGAGGGTTCTGGCCTTATCCAAGTCTGCCAGAGATTCAGGCGAGGGATAATGTTTGTGTGCCTTCGAAGCTTTATGGTATTCCTCTGTCAGTCTGATTGTGTCTATTCTGTGTTCGGTTTTAAGTTTGGAAGACATCTGGATTAACTTCCCTCTAATTACTGACTTGTGTGCCGCCCATACTGTTACCGGGGAGACCTCACCGGTTGCATTAATTTGGAAGTATTCTTTGATGGCCTCTTCCAATAAGGAGCATTGTACCGGGTCACTCAAGAGAGATTCCTGCAGGCGCCAGCGAGGCGGGCCCCCTGCCCCCCCAGACCTCTGCATGAGGAGAGTCACCATCGAATGATCTGACAAGGGGGTATCTACTATCCTAGATCTTCTGATTAGGGGAATAGAAGCTGATCGAGAGAAAATGTGGTCTATCCTGGCGTAGGAATTATGCGGTGCTGAAAAATGGGTATAATCTCTCTTACGTGGGTTAGTTTCCCTCCAGACATCAATCAGTCCCTCCTCATAAAGCAACTTCGCAATTTTAACACTTTGTTTGGAGGGGCGTCTAGAAGTCGGCCTATTCCCAGCAGATTTGTCAATAGAAGAGTCGAATGCAGTGTTCGAGTCTCCCCCAACAATGATCCTGCCTCGTAGGTGGGGTTTTATTTTGTGTAGTAGTGTTTCAAAGAAGTTTTTTTGTCCTTTATTAGGAGAGTAGTAGGAGACAAACGTGTAGAGTTCACCGTCTATATGGCCAGACACCAGAATATATCGGCCTTGAGGGTCAGTTATTATAGCTGATTGTGAGATGTTGATGTGTTTGGCAAAGCAGATGGCTACTCCTTTAGTTTTATTTTCTCCGGAAGCTAAAAAAAATTGTGGGAAGCGTTGGTGGAGAAATGAGGGCTTATAAGTGGAAGGGAAATGGGTCTCCTGAAGGAGTAATACATCTGCATGCATGGTGTGATATAATTGGAACAGTTTCCTGCGTTTAACGGGGGAGTTGAGTCCCTGTGTGTTATGGGATAATATGTAAAGGGAGGGGGAAGGACCTTGTGTGTCAGCCATGAACCAGAGGGGATGCTCCTATAATGAGAATTTTTGACTTACCCCATGCGGGCAGAGATATCAAGTCAAGCAGCCACACGAACCCATGGAAAAGATAATCTGGACCTGCGATGAGAGGACATGAGACCATCCGGAACCTTGGAGAGCACAGATGAGCCAAGAGAAGTAAAGAGAAGGGGGGAAGAAGACGAGAAAAGAAGAGAGGCAAAAAAAATATTATGTTAGGCAGAGATATATGTATAGCAATCCAGTACATTCCCTGATAACAACAAGCTTTAGGGTCCTTGGACCCCTTCCCACCCCTGGGTTGAAGTGGGCTAGCCACCTCAACCCTCAGATCCTGAGAGGACCAGAAACCCCTATTATGGGGATCTGGAAAGGAAACCAGGTACACCTACTGTGGACCTGGGATCCGCTGGAGGCGTGCTGGGTCCACCACAGCCCCGACGCCTATAATATAAATGTACAACTAAAGGCCAAACAGAGGCCTATGCTATGTAGTGCCCTAAACAACCTAATAACAGGTAAAGTGCAACTGAAAAATATTTGAGTCACCGGGTTTGAATAAAAAGGAAAAAAGGTGAACAATAAAATAAAAAAAAAAATTAAAAAAAATAAAAATAGAAAAAAAAAGGGGGGGGAAACCCCCCCCCCCCACTACAAAAAACCTGCCAGATCAGTGACCCGATCCCCAGCTCTCAAGGCCGGGAACCCGGAAGCACCGACCTACCAAAAGCTAGTCATAGACGAGTGGGTCCTATGTGATTCACCCTTCTCGCCCCTCGCGAAGTGTCCCTCGCCAGCCGCGAGAAGGGGGAACCAGAAACTCCAGGGGAGATGAGGGATAAGTATCTGAAAAATAAATAAAAACAGAAATCAACTTAGATCTCCCATGACCTGTTTGGGAGTCCCTTAATGTGTAGAAGAACTATGCCTACCCTAGAGCGTCTAACCACGCTAGAGAGGCCTAAATGCATAAACTAGGATTTCAGAAAATGGAAGGAAAGTGAACTAGGGGGGACTGTAAGAGAGTACTGCCCCCAACCCTTCCCCTCAGCAATGTCCGACCTCAGTGGGTGAAGGTGACAACCATTCTGATATGAACTTGGATGAAGTCCCCCGCTTGGATAGAGATGGTGAAGATCACTATTCAAAGGGGGCCCCCAAATGAGGGGCTAGTCCCGGAAGTCCTGAGGGACATCTGTGGCCAGACTGAGGGGAACAAAGGCAAGTCTCCATACAATAAGAAAGGTGATGAATACAGCCTGAGAATCATGTCGGGGCATTTTCTTTTGATCGCTTGTAGCTTGATTGAAGCCAAGTGGGTTGCAGCGGGCTAGCTGGTGGAGGCCTTTTGGATGATGATGAAGATCCCTTTGTTGACTTGGAGCTGGAGGATTCCTGCTCAATTAGGCCCAGGTGCAGAAACAGGCGTTCCCCTTCAGCAAACGATGAGAAGGCATGGCTCTTATTTCTGTAGGAGAAATTTAAACGAAGCGGAAAAGACCATCTGTATGTAATGTCTTTTTCCATCAAAACCTGTAAGAGTGGTTTCAGTGCTCGCCTCTTCTGTACTGTGTATGGCGATAAATCCGCAAACACCTGGATTTTATGCCCAAGAAGCATGAGATTATCAGATAGCCTAGACCTTTTCATGACCTCCTCCTTCACCGAATAAAAATGTGGTTTCACTATGATGTCTCGAGGGAGGCCATCCGAGCGGGGGGGTTGAAGAGCTCTGTGGGCCCTGTCTAGTTCCAAACGGTGTTCAGGTATACCTGGGATAAGAGCCTGGAGCAGGGATTTTACAGCAGCCTGCACGTCCTTTTCAGACTCAGGGAGCCCCCTGAGTCTAAAGTTATAACGTCTGGACCTGTTCTCAAGGTCATCGATCTTTGCCAACGCCACTTCTAGCTGGTCTTGGACGTCCTGAATTCTGGCTGAATTCTGGTTAATCCTTGCGACTGATTGATCAGCCTTCTTTTCTATAGTGTCCATTCGCAAACCTATTTGCTGCAGGTCAGCATGGATGGATGATGTAATTTGGGCTGCATTTGCTGCTAAACTTTTAGAGAGCAAATGAGAGAACGCTGTCATCATGGAGGGGAAATCATTAGGGGCTGGGATGGAAGCCATTTCCTCGCTCACTGACAGGAGCATGCCTGTGTGCGGATCAAGCTGGGGTGTGGAGGGGAGACCGTTATTCAGTCTGTTTAAAAGGGACTCCGTGGAAGCAGGGGAAGCTGCCCATTCCCGTGGGGGAGAGGAGATACCTGGAGATTGCGGTGGTGGCAAGTCTTGATCTGCAATAGATGCCTCAGCTTCCTCCGCGCTGAGCAGGCCTCTGGCCGCCATCTTAGCATAGCTGAGGGGAGCGGCCGCCGCGGCCATCCGTTCGCTCAGGTTCCTCCTCGCTTGCGCCGATGTCATCAGATGATTCCCTGATGTCTCCCCCACCCGATCCACCCGGTGACAGGATCGTGGGTTCGTTTTGCGGGCTCCGGCGGCGATCACAGGGCTGTGGTGGAGCGGAGCTCTAGCAGGCCGCGGCCATCTTGCGAGCTACCGCGCATGCGCTACCAGCTGAATAATCTTTTTGGATAATGCCAGACTTTTAAATGAAAAGTTGCTATTGATAACTTGAATAAAATATTAGCAAAATAGAAATAGAAAGCACATGGACTGGACGAGTATGCTAATACTCCAGTTTTTTACCCAGTTTAAAATTTTTTATATGGAGCAACATCTTGCCACCAATGTACTGTACATTAAGACAGGTTTTTTGATCCTTTATTCTCACTGCTGATTGGAAGCAATAGAGTTTAGATAGCTAGCCATCATATAGTCTGCCTTGGGTGTTAGGGGACAGCAGTTATTTATTAATTGCAAGAAATAGCTATTTTTTTTTTACCTGAAGTGATTTGGTAATTTTTACTTGTGCCCTACTGATTAACATAGCAAATACAAGTTTATTAATACAACGGTTTTAAAAGGACTCTGTTTCCAAATAAAACATTTTTAAAAATGTAACCATTGTAAACTGTTAAGGATTTTTGAATTAAAAAAACAAACACATTATACCTACTTGCTCTGTGCAATGGCATTGAACAAACAGACAGTGGAGGGTTTATCTCAATGCAGAGAATGCATTAAGGTATTAACCACTTACAGACCCGAAGATTTTCCCCCTTAACCACTTGCTTACTGGCACTTAAACCCCCCTCCTGCCCAGACCAATTTTCAGCTTTCAGTGCTCTCACACTTTGAATGACAATTACTCAGTCATGCAACACTGTACCCAAATGATTTTTTGTCCTTTTTTCATACAATTAGAGCTTTCTTTTGGTGATATTTGATCACCTCTGGGTTTTTTATTTTTTTGCTCTATAAATGAAAAAAGACCGAAAATTTTGAAAAAATGCATTTTTCTTCGTTTCTGTAAAAAGATTTTGCAAATTAGCAATTTTTCTTTATAAATGTTGGCCACAATTTATACTGCTACATATCTTTGGTAAAATTACCCAAATTAGTGGATATTATGTGGTCTGTGTGAAATTTATAGAGTCTACAAGCTATGGTGCAAATCATAAAAAAAGATCACATCTAATGTACTGAGGACTATCTCAATTCTTGAGACCCTAACAAGCCAGGAAAGTACAAATGCCCCCCAAATGCCCCCCAAATGACCCCTTTTTGGGGTCACATGGAATGTAATGGAATGTGCATACCTCAAATGTAACCCCAAAATACATTCTGCTACTCCACCTGAGTAGTACGATACCACATGTGTGGGACTTTTTCACTACCTGGCCACATACAGAGGCCCAACATGCAGGGAGCACCATCAGGTGTTCAAGGAGCATAAATTACCCATCTAACTTGTTGACTACCTATTACACTTTTGAAGGCCCTAGAGCACCAGGACAATGGAAACACTCACAAAATAACCCCATTTTGGAAAGCTAACACCCCAACGTATAATCTATGAGGCATAATGAGTCTTTTGAACGGATCATTTTTTTCCAGAAGTTTTTGGAAAATGTGGAAAAAAATGAAAATGCAATTTTTTTACACAAAGTTGTCCTTTTATGAGATATTTCCAACACATAACATTTACATAGCAAAAATAACACCCAAAAATACATTCTGCTACTCCTCCCAAGTATAACGATACCACTTGTGTGAGACTTTTACACAGCCTGACCACATACACAGGCCTAACATTGAAGTAGCACCTTCAGGCATTCTAGGAGCATAAATTACACATTTCATTTCTCAACCACCTATTACATTTTTGAAGGCCCTGGAACACCAGGACAATGAAAACGCCCAGAAAATGACCCCATTTTGTAAAGCTAACACCCCAACGTATAATCTATGAGGCATAATGAGTCTTTTGAATGGTTCATTTTTTTTCAGAAGTTTTTGGAAAATGTGGAAAAAAACGAAAACACATTTTTTTTACACAAAGTTGTCCATTTATAAGATATTTCCAACACATAGCATTTACATAGCAAAAACAACACCCCAAAATACATTCTGCTACTCCTCCTGAGTATAACGATACCACATGTGTGAGACTTTTACACAGCCTGACCACATACAGAGGCCTAACATTGGAGTAACACCTGCAGGCATTCTAGGAGCATAAATTACATATTTCATTTCTCAACTACCTATTACACTTTTGAAGGCCCTGGAAGACCTGGACAATGGAAACGCCCAGAAAATGACCCCATTTTGGAAAGCTAACACCCCAACTTATAATCTATGAGGCATAATGAGTCTTTTGAACGGTTCATTTTTTCCCAGAAGTTTTTGGAAAATGTGGAAAAAAATGAAAAAGCATTTTTTTACACAAAGTTGTCCTTTTATAAGGTATTACCACATAGCATTTACATAGAAAAAATAACACCCCAAAATATATGCTGCTACTCCTCCTGAGTATGGCAATACCACATGTGTGAGACCTTTACACAGCCTGGCCACATACAGAGGCCCAACATGCAAGGAACACCGTCAGGTGTTCCAGGGACACATAGCAATCACATACCAAGAATTACACCCCAAAATACATTATGCTGAGCAAAGGGTAAACAAAAGATTACCTGTGGTTTTAGTAGCGCAGTTGTCCACAGGAGGATAGCACTGGTTCAGGCAGCAGGCAGGGACTTGGTCAGCAACAGCGAACACAATTTTTCAGGCAGCAGGCAGGGATACTGTCCATATACAGTCCAGGGTCAGTGCAGAGATATTGTCAGCAGTGCCAAAAATATTGGTCCTGGTAGTAGGCAGGTCCATGTGGTGTGGTCAGTGCGACAGACAGAGGCATGACGGCAGTAAGTCCTACAGGCAGCAGGCAGAAGTAGGGCCTCATGCAGGACAGAATGGGGACAGGGGTAGAGGCTTCTCCCACCCACATCTCTTTGAAGCCTCCGAGTCTCCAGACCCTAATCTAGGAATGAGAAAACAAAGAAAATTGTTTTCTTCATCCAGAAAAACTATTCTGGAGCCCCTCACATATGTGAGACCCCTGTGTTGAATCCCACTAGTCCAGTTGCAGGGTACAAGATCAGTCCAAGAGGCAGGCAAATATCATGGTCAAACAGTCCAAGGTCAGTTCCAGATCAGGCAGAGGTATGTACAGAATCGTTAGGCAGAAGCATGGTCTAATAACAGTCCAGGGTCAGTTCCAGATCAGGCAGCGGTATGTACAGAATCGGCAGGCAGAAACGTGGTCGAATAACAAGCCAGGGTCAGTTACAGAGCAGGCAGTGGCATAAGGGGTGTGAAGGTGTGTGAAGGCAGGAACTGAGGATTACGTTTACCATACTTCACTAATGATTTATTGAAGTATGGTAACGGCGAAAACAGTCACCTATGCAGAGGCCTGGTTGGGAAGGACATTGTGCACAATAATAAGATGTGTCTCTTCTGACTCCTGCTCTGGTACACACCTTACATCTTTTTTGACGTCTTTGGCCTGTTGGTTTGGGAGGGATTTTATCAGGAAAGTGGCGCTCGGAGAGTTGCCTAATAACATCTAATCGGATATTTTCTGGTGGGCCATTCGGGAATATAAGGGTAGTGAAAACTTCCTCCTGGTAGCCAAAGAAGCGTTTGGGGTTTTGGGTAGAGTTGCGGTAAATTACATATGAATTGTATATGGCCAACTGAAAAAAATAAATTGTGACTTTTTTATACCAATGGTATGTCCGTCTTGTGGCAAGGTATTGTTCCATCATTTGGTCATTGAAGTCGACTCCCGCCATAAATAAATTATATTCATAGATGCATTTTGGTTTTTGTATGGGGCCATTCCTTCTGGGGATTTCCACAAACATATCATTGTGGATAGAAGACAACATGTAGACATCCCTTCTGTCCCTCTACTTCACTGCCAGAATCTCGTTGTTTCGCAGACTTGCCGTTTCTCCTTTTCTCAATTTCTTATTGACAAGACTTTGAGGAAAGCCCTTCCGATTCTTTTTTATGGTGCCACATGCTGGCGTCTTCTTCCGGTGAAGGTTGTGGAACAGGGGCAGAGATGTGTAGAAGTTGTCTACATATATAGCCTTTCCCCAGTAGGGGGTTTATGAGGTCCCAAACAACTTTCCCGCTGGATCCCAAGTAGTCCGGGCAATTAGGGGGCAGCATTTGGGAGTCCTTCCCTTCATACACTATGAAGGAATATGTGTACCCTGTGGCTCAGTCACATAATTTGTACACCTTCACTCCATAGTGGGCCCTTTTGCTGGGGATAAATTGCTTAATTTTAAACCTGCCGCTAAATTTAACAAGGGACTCATCCACACATATGTGTTGGCCTGGAGTAAACAATTGGGGGAATATTTCTGAAAAATAATTTATTGGCCCACTGGTACTTGGCCTTTCTGTTTGAGGTACTGCGGTGCTGGTGGATGGCACTGCAGTGCTGGTAGATGGTACTGCGGTGCTGGTGGATGCCACTGCCTCCTCACTAGAACGCCTTCGTTTGGTGGGCCGAACATCTTCCTCCTCTGAGTCACTCAGTGTTTCACTACTGAGGACTGGCTCATAATTTATGTCAGATTCAGGATCCGAATTTGAAAGGGAATCTGAAAAAGAGAGCTCCCCGTTACTCTTGTCGGCCGTGGAAAGAATTTGGTATGCCTCCTCGGTGGAAAAGCATCTTTTAGACATGGTTGGTTGCTGGTGGTGATGAGACTGCACAGGTGTGTGCTAAGCCTGCACTGATGGGCACTGATGAAGTGGCACTGATGAGCACAGATGTGCACTTATTGATGGCACAGATGTGCACTGATGAGGTGGCACAGATGGGCACTGATCGCTCAGATGTGCACTGATGAGGCGGCACAGATGTGCACTGATGAAGCAGCACAGATGTGCACTAATGAGGCGGCACAGGAGGGCACAGATATGCACTGATAAGGTGGCACTGATGAGGTGGCACAGATGGGTACTGATGAGGTGGCACAGATGGGCACTAATGAGTCGGCACAGATGTGCACTGATGAGTCGGCACAGATGTGTACTGATTGCACAGATGTGCACTGTTGAGGTGGCACAGATGGGCACTGTTGAGGCGGCACAAATGGGCACTGTTGAAATGGCACAAATGGGCACTGTTGAGGTGGCACAAATGGGCACTGTTGAGGCGGCACAAATGGGCACTGTTGAGGCGTCACAAATGAGCACTGATGAGTTGGCACAGATGTGCACTGATTGATTGCATAGATGTGCACTGATTGATTGCACAGATGTGCACTGTTGAGGTGGCACAGATGGGCACTGTTGAGGTGGCACAGATGGGCACTGTTAAGGTGGCACAGATGGGCACAGTTAAGGCGGCACAGATGGGCACTGATGAGGCGGCACAGTTGTGCACTGATTGATTGCACAGATGTGCACTGATGAGGCGGCACAGATGGGCACTGATTGGTACAGATGGGCACTGATTGGCACAGATGGGCACTGATGAGGTGGCACAGATGAGCACTGATGAGGTGGCACAGATGGGCACTGATGAGGTGGCACAGATGCGCACTGATTGCACAGATGTGCTCTGATGTGCACTGATTGCACAGATAGGCACAGATGGGCACAGACGGGCACAGAGGGGCACAGATGGGCACAGACGGGCACAGATGGCACAGATGGGGCACTGATGGGGCACTGATGGCACAAGTGGGCACTAATGCGCACAGGTGGGCACAGATGGCACTAGCTATTGATGCTAATGGGGCACTGTGGGCACTGATTGGGCACTGTTAGGGCACACTTTGTTTTTTCAACTGTAGAACTGTAGATAATTACTCACAACGAGTCACAGATCCTCTCTCTCCTCACACGCTGTCTCTGTGTGAGGAGAGAGAGCCGGCAATGAGAGATGATCTCATATGTTTTCATTTGAGATCATCTCTCATTGGAGGCGGCGATCGCGCTGTAAACAGCCACCCTGATTGGCCATTTACAGCGATCTGTGATTCGCTGTGTCCAGGGGATACGGCCAACACAGATTTTCCTCGATGCGCGTTCACGAGAGTGCGTGGGGAGCGAGGAAAGGGGACGACGACGATAGACATCGTCCCGGCATTGTAGATCCGCGCTGTTGCCATCATTCGGCTATAGCATGGATCTCTAGTGGTTAATGACCAGGCCATTTTTTGCTATACAGCACTGCGTCGCTTTAACTGACAATTGCGTGGTCATGCAATACTGTACCCAAACAAAATTGACATCCCTTTTTTTTCCCACAAATAGAGCTTTCTTTTGGTGGTATTTGATCACCTCTGCGGTTTTTATTTTTTGTGCTATAAACACAAAAAGAGCGACAATTTTTAAAAAAAACAATTTTTCTACTTTTTGCTATAATAAATATCCCAAATAAAAAAATACAAATGTACTTCATCAGTTTAGGCCAATATGTATTCTTCTACATATTTTTGGTAAAAAAAAATCGCAATAAGTATATATTGATTGGTTTGCGCAAAGCTATAGCGTCTACAAAATAGGGGATAGATTTATGAAAATTGTATTTTTTTTTACAAGTAATGGTGGTGATCTGTGATTTTTAGTGGGACTGAAACATTGCGGTGGACAGATCGGACACTTTTGACACTTTTTTGGGACCATTGACATTTATACATTGATCAGTGCTAAAAATAGCCACTAATTACTATATAAATCTCCCTGGCAGGGAAGGGGTCAGGGATCTAGGAGCGATCAAGTGGTTAAGTGTGTTCCCTGGGAGTGTTTCCAACTGTATGGGGGCGGGGCTGACTGGAGGAGGAGAAAGATCGCTGTTCCTAATCACTAGGAACAGAAGATCTCTCTCCAACTCTCCTGTCAGAATGGGGATCTGTCTGTTCTGGCTCTCCTTCCCATGATCTCTGGTGGCTGGCTGACATTGCAGCCGCCAGTCACATGCACTGGGTCCCCGCCATACAGCAGGCACCTGCTACGGGTCCTTAAAAGAGCCGACAAACATCTACAGCAGTTTGCGGGAACATGCCAACCTGCCGGCATATAACAATGGTGGCTGGTTGGCAAGTGGTTAAGGTAAAAAAAATATTCTGCCTTTAGAACCAGCCTAAAGCACTTTTACTGCTACAGGATGGCAGCTGTAGGCAGGATCACGTATATACTATATATGTGTTCCTGCAGGCCGAATGCAGGTGGTGCACACGCCACCGACAGGCTGCATCTGTTGTGATAATTAATAAAGGCTTGTAATAAAGCCATATCTAAGTTCTGTCAGGGGGCAAGAGATCGATCCTGTGTCTCTGCAAAGCAGAGACTAGAATCTATATCTTCCCCTAGTGACACCAGCACACACAGTACACAAAAAAACTGGCTAGGCACACAGTTAACCCTTTGATTGCCCTAGATGTTTAACCCCTTTCTAGCAAGTGTCATTTGTACAATGACAATGCATATTTTTAGCACTGATCTCTGTTTTAGTGTCACTAGTTCCCGCAAAGTGTCAAAAGTGTCAGTTAGTGTCCGATAGTCTTCCGCAATAACACAGTACCTTCTCCGCAGGATGTGGAAACCTTGCATGGCAAATGGGGTTTAATGTAGAAAAATGCAATCTACTCACTAGGGGATGACCCTCTGGGAGAATCTAGGATGGAAAAGGACCTGGCAGTCCTAGTAGATGATAGGCTTAGCAATGGCATGCAATGCCAAGCTGCTGCTAACAAAGCAAACAGAATATTGGCATTCATTAAAAAGGGGATTAACTCCAGGGATAAAGTGATAATTCTTCCACTCTATAAGACTTTGGTCCGGCCTCACCTGGAGTATGCTGTTCAGTTCTGGGCACCAGTCCTCAGGAAGGATGTACTGAAAATGGAGCAAGTACAAAGAAGGGCAACAAAGCTAATAAATGGTCTGGAGGATAGTTATGAAGAAAGGTTGAAAGCACTGAACTTATTCTCTCTGGAGAAGAGACGCTTGAGAGGGGATATGTTTTCAATTTACAAATACCACACTGGTGACCCCACAATAGGGATAAAACTTTTTCAAGGAAGGGAGTTTAAAATTACATGTGGCCACGCATTAAAATTAGAAGAAAAGAGGTTTCCCTTTAAACTGCGTAGAGGGTTCTTTACTGTAAGAGTGGCAAGCATGTGGAATTCCCTTCCACAGGCGGTGGTCTCAGCGGGGGGCATCAAATGTTTCAAAAAATTATTAGATAAGCATCTCAACGACTGCAACATACAGGGATATACAATGTAATACTGACATATAATCACACACATAGGTTGGACTTGATGGACTTGTGTCTTTTTTCAACCTCACCTACTATGTAACTATGTAACTATGTAAATACCGCTATAAGTCACAGATCGCTGCCATTACTAGTTTAAAAAAAAACCCATAAATATATCCCATATAACGTTTGAGTAAACCAATCAATATATGCTTATTGGGATTTTTTTTACCAAAAATATGTAGCAAATACTTATTGGCCTAAATTCTAAAGAAATTAGATTTTTACATTATTTTTGGATGTGTTTTATAGCAGAAAGTAAAATTTTTTTTTTCAAAATTATGGCCATTTTTTGTTTATAGTGCAAAAAATTTAAAATGCAGTGATGATCAAAAGAGAGCTTTATTTATAGGAAAAAAGTGATCTAAATTTTATTTGAGTACAGTTTCGCATGACCGCACAATTGTCAGTTAAAGTAACACAGTGCTGTATCCCAAAAAATGGCCTGGTTATGAAGGGGGTAAATCTTCCAGAGGTCAAGTGGTTATTAATAACTATTAGCCCCCCACTCACACACTGGTGGATCAAATCTTCTTTCTCCAACAAATCTACACCCTCTGTTGGAATCTAAAGCTTCTTATACTATCCTAGATGCCCGCATTCTCTGCTACATACAGTGTTTCCACCTCCTGGCCTCTTGACGGGTCCTGTGTCCCTGTAGATCTGAAGAGATATATTAGTGACTTAGGAACCTGGGATAGAAACATTTGCTGAGCCACTGACTCTATAAGCATAGTGATTGAATGTACTGTTTTCATTTGCTTATTTGGGTCATGGGTTACTAAGAGTACAGAAGCCTGAGGAATAACATGCCATTTAGGTGACAAGCATTTTTAGACAGAGGATGCTAATGGTAGCCTACCTACAAGTTTCAGTACAGATTTCCTTAAATGGAAAAAAAAATATATGTAATCATCAATTACATCTTTAACTTTAAAGCAATTTAGAATGATGGCAGTTTCTGTAACTGGTGAACAAGAACTCAGATTCAGTTTTCAGATAAAGCTTTAAACTACAGAGCTCTACTACACCACAAATTCCAATATTTGTGCTCCTATTTCAACAAAAGATTGCTCTGTAAACCAACTTGTATCTTATTGAGCTCTGATAACAGAAGCTACAGACTGCTGAGAGAGAACAAAAAATTCAGCATTTTAATTCACATTAGGGACAACCTGTGCTCAGTTTCAGTTGTCTTCAAAACCACTTCAGTCTGACATATTTCATATGTCCAATGGCAAAAACAGGTTTGAGACAATCAATATTTTACAACCCAGATCACTGTTATAACTCTATGGGTCTGAGTTACTAAAAGTGTGCAGGCAGTATTCATCCTATCTAAATCATGCTCCCTTCATACATGCGCATTATGTTATTGCATGAGTAAACACAGCTATGCTCCATGGACAGTCTCAGAGAGATTGCGTTCCACTTGTTTGTTATCTTGAAAAAGGGAGAAATTGATTACTGAATAAATAGAAATGTGACAGAAATTATAACTCATGTCCACTAATGTTTATATATTATTACTATTTTATTGGTAATGAAACTTTTTTAAAAGTTGTGTTTGCTTGGTCCTGTGGTAATAATCAGTAACAACTATAGGGATGTGTTGGACTATAGTAAAATTGTATTTGCAAAGTCTGAAGCCAGGAACATGCATACATCTTATTTTCTTTTGGTAAATAAGAGTAAGGTATCCTTGCAGTATTGCTTGGGATCAAAATCCCACTGAGCAAGCTAATCACTTTAAAAAGATTGCCAAAATGGGTATCTCACCAATTTATATGAGGAAACCAGAAATTTCTGAAATTCCACTATAAATTGTAAAATAATATAAAGTCTAAAACAGTTGGCCTGAATATGACTTACTATGTACTATACAGTATATTTTGATAAAATATGTCATTTTTACACACCTAAGAAACAAACGTATATACAATACTTCTCTCAAACAGGCTACAACCCAGGCAGAAATCTTGACCTTACATTCCACGTCAATTTGTGGAACACCTACTGGTAATAAGGAGAATTTATCAAAATGAAAGATAGCAAAAGCAATACCCATAGGACAGAGACCCAAATCACAAGTATTATCTACACCAGGAGTCTTCGAATTATGGCTCTCCAGTTGTTTAGGAACTATTATTCCCATCATATCTAGTCATGTCTGTAAATGTCAGAGTTTTTCAATGCCTCATGGGACGTGTAGTTCCGCAACAGCTGGAGGGCCATAGTTTGGAGATTTCTGGTCTAGCCCATTATTCTGTTCACCCCAACTAAGTTTGCCTTTCAGCTGCAAAGATTTTGCACTCTCAAGTTTTCAGAAATCTCCACCTGTGTCTCTTCTGCTTCAAAGTTACTCAACTGCTTGTCTGCACTGTACACTGAGCTGCACACACTCAGTTCAGTGTAGACATTGTGTGGACATGACATCATCTCTGCTTGGCCAGGGATTGATATCTGGAAGCCAGCAGGCTGAAGATGCCAGTGGCCAGTGGGGAACTCAAGAACATCACAGTATAGGTCCTCTTTAAGGAGGATTGGGTTGCCCCCATTTATCATCTGGCAGCACCAGTCCTCTCATTGTCATTCTCATGCGGTTGATTTACTAAATACACTAGACTGTTCAAATTGCGGAATTTTTTTTACTTTTCAAGGTAATTTTCCCTTGGCTTAGTAACTTAGTGGCTTAGTGACTGTGGTGAAAATTCCCTTGCAAAGTGAACAGCTTATTTCCCTTTAGTAAACCAACCCCTACATTATGTGCCACTGTGATGTGCTGCATTCGTTATTTCACAATCATCACCTATCACAGGATCAGCTTTGTGCTGCTGCTTAGTTCTATATTCTTGTCATAACTAAATGTTAACAACCTCTTATGGACAATTCTTAAGCATATAGAATAGCTATAGGGCTTTTTCAATCCTTCCTAATGTAATCTAGTTCTTGACAACAAATACTAAGGAAATGTACAGGAGTGGTTTCACTATAATGTTGTCATTGTGACATGACTGTACTGTCATGACTGTACTGTCATTATTACTTATTCTTATTTTTAGTTTTTAAGTTGGGGAGTCCGTTCTAATTAGACATTTGCCAATTTTGCTATACAAAATATTTTATGACTCATTCACGCCTCTTTAGGCTTATCTACTTGTATCCATCTATTTACGCTCACCCACATAGCCATCATAGCCATCTGACCATCTCATGTATGAGAAGTCTGGGGTTGAAGGTGTGCATTTTTATTATGGCCATTAGAGGTCGCTGTTTTTAAGTGGCTCATGTCCCCTCACAACACAATTTTAGTTTAGCTGGTGCGTGTCACCATTCACGCCCAGACTCCTATAATATATGTTATTCATATTCAGTAAATTCATTCACACAGATTTGCTATATCTTATATTTAATTTATAATAACATGTTTCCCCAGTTCCATCAACATTTAAGTTTCAACACCATGGATCGCTGTGGGGGTTCTCTTTGAGAGAGTGACCTGACTGGCAGGGATCTGGCGATGTTGTTTGGGAGGTTTTTTTACACACGGGGTTGGTTTGGTTTTTGGCTTGTGCCATTCCCCGTTTTTTGCACATTGTGTCTCTTGTTGCTCAGTTTCCGCTTGCGCTGTGTGTGGGGCTGCATCTTTGCACGTTGTGTGTGAAGGTCAGCGTCGGGCTCTCGCGCATGCGCGCGGGGATCTGGCATCCTTTCCCTTGAGCGGGCGGGACCTCTCCTCTGACGTGACATTGAATGGGGCCGCACATGCGCGGTAGCGCTGAGGTCAGGGACGCTTTAGGCTCCCTAGGAAGTCTAGATCGCTTCCCCACATGTGCACTAGCAATTTATGCGCTCGAGGCTAATGCGGAAGTCCAGTGTGGGGGATTCCAAGGTGAGGCTTATTATTTACTATTTAAGGGAGGTGTTGCGATGAGCAGCTCGTGCCCCTTAAAGACGCAATTCTTTTGCGAAACGCAGTGTAGGGCTGAGCGGCATCATCGCGCCACCTCCCACTGTCGCTGTATTCTCAACAGCACGAGCTATCTGTGGTCATCCGGCCGGTGCCACAGTTCGTTTTTCCAATTGATGATGTTAATTGTCCTACCTAGATGTGAGTGTTTTCGTTTTTTTCTACAATAAATTACCATCTGATTTTACACTATGGGAGCCCTCCCTTTTTTCTCTCCTATGATGACACCGCTATGCTGAGGGTTGAGCCCCCTTCTTGTGGATCCATCCATTCCCACGCCAGCACCTGACGCCCTTTTCCAATTTCTACTCCCATTTCTGCTCCATCTCCGTTCCTGGGAAGTCCGGACTACTAGGATCTCAATAGCCCTTTTAGACCCTCTGTAACGGGGGGTCATGGGGTTCTGGTAAGCGGCCAGGCTCTTACTTTTGGTGGTGGTTCTACACATGTGAGGTTCCACGCGGTTGAAAGACCTGTGATTGTCAACTCACTCTGTCTTGAGTTCCTTTCATGGACTATTTTTGATTCTTTCACAGGGTTTTTTTCAGTATACTCTGTTTGGACTTCATTTTTCAATTGTTTGCACTGATTGCGATATATTATTGCACTGATGATTTTTATGTGATTTGTTTGCACTGATGGTTTATATATTCACTGATATTGTATTTAGTGCTTTTTGTGTGATGAATTTAGCCACACACACATCCATCCATATAGCGCGAGTCATTTAATTTTCTTTTTATGACTGTACTGTGCACTTAAGTAATTTTTTCTACAGAAAGATACATTACAGTATATAAAGGAATGTGTATGGATCAAATTACCCTGACATGGATCAATGTAAGTCATTGGACTGTCTGAAAGTACTCTGTCTGCAATGATCAATCACAAAGCAATATGTGAGAAAGAAATAATATAATTCTTTGGCATTGAAATGTTCTTTTAGTAAGTCTGTCACTTCACATTTCAGTTAACAAACTAGTGAATAAAGCTCATCACTGGTCAAGCATTTTTATCTACAGAATACTAAACAGATGATCCTTTGTGATCACAAGAAGAGGGTAGGTTTAACAAAAAAAATTTCAGAAATAATAATAATTAGCATCGGGATTGGGATGCATTTTATATATAAACACCAACATCAACACAATGGATTTGAAACAAACAAGATCTGCTTTAACTGCAGACTTTGTATATGTGCCCCTCCCACTTTTTAAGGGACCAAAAGTAATGGGACAGATTAACAATCATCCATCAAACTTTCACTTTTTAATACTTGGTTGCAAATCCTTGGCAGTCAATTACATCCTGAAGTTTGGAACACATAAACATCACCATACGCTGGCTTTCATCCCTGGTGATGCTCTGCCAGGCCTCTACTGCAACTGTCTTCAGTTCCTGCTTGTTCTTGGGGCATTTTCCCTTCAGTTTTGTCTTCAGCAAGTGAAATGCATGCTCAATCGGATTCAGGTCAGGTGATTGACTTGGCCATTGCATAACATTCCACTTCTTTCCCTTAAAAAACTCTTTGGTTGCTATTGCAGTATGCTTCGGATCATTGTCCATCTACACTGTTCTGAAGCATTTTGCTGAATATGAGCAGATAATATTACCTGAAACACTTCAGAATTCATCCTGCTGCTTTTGTCAGCAGTCATATCATCAATAAATACAAGAGAACCAGTTCCATTGCCAGCCATACATGCCCACGCCATGACACTACCACCACCATGCTTCACTGATGAGGTGGTATGCTTTGAATCTGGGCAGTTCCTTTCCTTCTCCATACTCTTCTCTTCCCATCACTCTGGTACAAGTTGATCTTGGCCTCATCTGTCCATAGCATGTTGTTCTAGAACTGTGAAGGCTTTTTTAGATGTTGTTTGGCAAACTCTAATCTGGCCTTCCTGTTTTTGAGGCTCACCAATGGTTTACATCTTGTGGTAAACCCTATGTATTCACTCTGGTGAAGTCTTCTCTTAATTGTTGACTTTGACACACATACACCTACCTCCTGGAGAGTGTTCTTGATCTGGCCAACTGTTGTGAAGGGTGTTTTCTTCACCAGGGAAAGAATTCTATGGTCATCCACCACAGTTCACTCACCGGTGAGTTCTTTCTTTTTGAGGATGTTCCAAACAGTTGATTTGGCAACACCTAATGTTTTTGCTATCTCTCTGATGGGTTTGTTTTGTTTTTTTCAGCCTAATGATGGCTTGCTTCACTGATAGTGACAGCTCTTTGGATCTCATATTGAGAGTTCACAGCAAAAGATTCCAAATGCAAATAACACACTTGAAATGAACTCTTGACCTTTTATCTGCTCCTTGTAAATAGGATAATGAGGGAATAACACACACCTGGCCATGCACGCAGCTGAGCAGCCAATTGTCCCATTACTTTTGGTCCCTTAAATAGTGGGAGACACATATACAAACTGTTGTAATTCCTACACCGTTCACTTGATTTGGATGTAAATACCCTCAAATTAAAGCTGAAAGTCTGCAGTTAAAGCACATCTTGTTCGTTTCATTTCAAATCCATTGTGGTGGTGTATAGAGCCAAAAAGATTAGAATTGTGTTACTGTCCCAATATTTATGGACCTGACTGTATATATATATATATATATATATATGTATATATATATATAAATAGTGTGATTAATGTCAAAAATTATTTAATTTTTCTTGTTCAATATGTTTATTGCAAGTTTTCAGAGAAAAAACAAGTCCAAAAAAAACGGGTAAATCAGCTATATCCAAACATAGCACATAATAGAGACTCCCAGCTGCACAAAGTACTAGTCGGTAGAAAATAAAGTAACATAACAAACCAACAATGGTAAGTACAGTTAATACAACAGAATAAATTTCAACAGGGTGAATTGACAGTCTTACAATATGTCAGAGTAGCAAACTACATGAAGCATGGAAGCAAAATGCTCCCCCATCATACATAGTGCTGGCCAAGAGAGAGAATACCTGAGAGTATAGAGTGGGACAATGGAAAGAAGAAAAACAGAGAACTACAGTAGGTAAAAGAGAGAAGAAGGTAGAGAAAGAGAGAGATCCAGGAGTTTCCAGCTCAAGACACTACTCCTATCAGTCCTCTAATGATATGCATATATGAATCCCAAGGGGACCAATGATTTAATTTTTCAAGATTTTTGTCTTATTTATGATATATCTACATTTAAGCTGGGTTTCAGGGCATCAGCACTAGCAACAAAATATGTGAACCAAAACATCTCTTTTTTGTTTGTTTGTTTTACAAATGTTGTCTGGATTTTCGATTGTGATGTATTGTTGTTGTTACTCTTGGAATTAATAAAAGTAATGTAAAGCAGAAATGTATCCTCCCTCAGCTTTACAGTGTTCAAGGACATCTGAGATGAGAACTTAACTGAAAAAATAGTGGCTGCTTCTCCAGTTTTTATCATCTCCAGAAAGATCTCATATGAATGTTTTATTAGTTTGCAGACTTATTGCAGACTTATTGTAAGCCAGCATTGGGCCCCTGTGTAAACCTTTAGGAGATTTGACTGATAAGCTAATTTAAAGTTGTCCTAAAGGCTCAAGGTTTTTTACCTTCATGCATTCTATGTATGAAGGTAAAAAATTGTCAGTGTGCAGCTCCCCCCTCTGCCTCCCCTAATTCTTACCTGAGCCCAATCTTGATCCAGAGATGTGCACGAGGGCAGTGGCTCTCCCAGGTCTCCCAGGTCTCTCCCTCCTCATTGGCTACTGCTGCTGTGAATCACAGTCAGTGAGGAGAGAGCGGAGGGTGGGGCCGATTTGCACTCTGTGTGTCTTAAAAACCCACAGAGGTGGCGCGGGAGCGAGCACACACAAGTGCCCCCATAACAAGCAGCTTGCTCTGGGGAAATTCAGCAGGAGGGAGGAGCCAGGACTGCCAGCAGGGGACCCAAGAAGAGGAAGAAAATGGGCAAAACCTTTCCACAGAGTAGGTAAGTATGATATGTTTGTTATTTTTAAAACAAAAAATCAGAGCCTTTAGTATTACTTAAATACTTGGCATTAAGATGCCTTCCTATGTGAGAAGAAACAAACATATACAAAACGTTAAGAAACTTACATGGGATGAGAATTTTAAATGGTTGACATGCAAAGCGTTATATTCACGCATTGCCTACATTTTGGTCTGAAAGCCTTAGAACATCATTTAGAACATTAGACATTAGAATATTTAACAGACTTAAAGGAGAAGTCCAGCCAAAGCTTGTTTGGCTGAGCTTCTCCTATGGATCACAAAAGTGCAATTCATTTTGCACTCCTGTGACCCGTTTTCTGCAGAGAGCAGACTGAAGTCCGCTCTCTGCTGACATCATGGATATCAGTCCAGGCACCGCGTCATCCTGACAATGGAAGTCTGGATCTGCCAGTTGCCTGGACTGACACCTGTCTTAGCCTCCCAGCACAGCCTCTTAGCCTCCCCACAGCCCAGTGCTCCAATGAGTGCGAAGGGAGATGAGCAGAGAGCTGTGACTGACAGTCTACAGCTCTCTGCTCGGGGAGCTCTGAAAACTGAGCGATCTGTGATGTTTGAACCCTTGGTTCTCAGTGCAGAGGCACCAGGGGACAGAGGCATAATCGGACACATGATGCATCCACCTAGGTGACTTACAATTACTGTTTTGTTTGATAGGGGTTGCGATCTCTGGAGGTTTGGCATGTTCTATGGGGGCTAAATTAACTAACTAACATGTATGTGAATTGGTGAGAGAGGTGCCACCTTTATGGAGATGCCAACCCTGTCAAACCCAAACTTAGATTTTTTTCTACATACTGTACATAGACCATCTTATATTTATTGTTAACCATGACATGCTTGTAGTAGATTTTGTTCATTATTTATATACTAGTGATCATTATTTGAATTTCACTTTTGATGAATCAAATACAGACATAATTTGTTAGGATTTTACTTTAATTGGTTCTCATGTCCATCATGAAATTTTATACAGTCGTATCGGAAACCAATTATCAAAAACTCCTTGATTCACAATATGAATTGTCATCTACCTGATGTAATTAGAGCAATCCCCAAGGGGCAGAGGGTTAGGTTTACTGGTTCTTCATACTTGGAACTAGAATTCCTCAAGAATGAATTACAAATGGAATGTAATCCACTAATAATAAAAGAACATACTTATTGCCAGCAAGCAAGATGCCTCTTCATGATGAATCTTTGCTCACAGATGCTGGCTGACATACAGTCATACACAAGGTGCATGTGCTCATGCTTGCATTCATCCGCATGCTCACACACTTGCAAACATGTGCCCATACATGGATATCTGTCAGTAATGTTGGTGCCAAGAAGACTATTTACACTGAGCCATTGCTCAGGTTCAGTGCTGTCTCTTGTACACTGTTTCCTATGTGATCTGCCACCTGTTACCTGCATCTGATTACCTCATTACTTGTCTGATACCAGCCAGTTACTGCCTGTTACAGCCTGCTACTTACCTGTTGTCGCCAGCCAGTTATCTTGCTGTGGTCCACTGTCAGCTTCCTTCAGATCCAGCTTGAGCACCTTACTCGGCTCCGCTGTTGGTCAGGCATTCATGCCACTCCACGCTCTTGAACTTTTATTTTCTCTTGGTCCCCCCTCTTACCTTCTTTCCACCATTCCTCCCCATTCCCTCTCCTTTTTCATTTTTCTTTGCCCCCCTTTCCCATTCTTTCCCCTCTCACCTACTCTCCCCTTATAATTATTTTTATATATATACTTATGTTCCGGTGTGTTCTATATACAAGGTATGTTATACAGTGGGGGACTATGGGTCCCATTGGGTTCTGTATACACTGTATATGATACACCACAGGACCACAAGTTCCCAGTATGTCTCATATATTATGTTTTACATTGGTAGCACCACAGGTTCCAGCATGCCCTTTACACTTTATGTATTATACACACCTGAGGATTACAAGTCCCAGCATGCCCTGGATACACTGTTATTATACAAAATGGGACTGTAGGTCCTTGCATACCCTGCATTAGACGTGGGCAGAATGAAAAAATGTGTTTAGTTTTGGATAGATTTGTTATGTTACTAATTTTGTTTCTTTATGGAATTCATTTCGTTTGGTTTCAGAATTCATTTAATTTAGTTTCTCCTTAAAATTAATTTAATTTATTAATTTTCTAATGAATTCCAACTTTTCAGAACGATTTGAATTTGGATTGGTCAAAAAACAATTCATCAATTCAAGAAGGGCCTGGTATGGACTGGGAGGGGGGGCCTACACCATTTTTTTCAACATTTTTGTATTGCTGCGCAATTGCTGGCATTCTTTATCTTTATATTCAACTGTCAGTGGGGAAGCCATGAAGACTCATGTTTGTTAAGGATGTGGGTGGTCAGCTTCCCAGTATGCTGCTTAACAACCAGCTATTTCTTCACACAGAATTTGAATTGGTCGATCGTTTTTCGACCGATCCGAATTCTACTTGTTCTGAAAAGTTAAGATACCTTCGAAAACGAATAAACAAAATGACATTTAACGGATTTTAACTAAATTTGTTACTATTCATTACTATTTAATTTGGAGATTCGGCTACAATAAGCCAACAACCTGGTGCGTTCCAAGTTCCAAATTCTTTATTAGGCAACATTAAAGCGGCACAATACAGCTAAATTGGGGGTTATTTACTAAAGGCAAATCCACTTTGCACTACAAGTGCAAACTACAAGTGCAAAGTGCACTTGAAATTGCACTGAAAGTGCACTTGGAAGTGCAGTCACTGTAGATCCGAGGGGGACTTTCAGTGCAATTTCAAGTGCACTTTGCACTTGTAGTTTGCACTTGTAGTGCAAAGTGGCTTTGGCTTTCATAAATAACCCCCAGAGTGTCACTTTTAATGTAGACTAATAAAGGATTTGGAACTTGGAAAGCATCAGGTTGTTGGCTAATTCATTTTATGGATTGACACCTTGAGAGCACACACTCCAGCTATGAGCACCGGCCCTCTGCAATCTAGGTGGTAACAGAGTAAAATGTGAGTAAAATGCATCAAAGGATGAGGTCCTGCTGTGCAGATGAAAAAAGTTACCAGTTTTGTAACTTTCTTCGAAGTGCAGCCAGTCTTTTCCTTTGAATTTGTGCAGTATGTGGGGCATGGGATGGGCCCTTACTGGTGTTTAGCAACTAATATTCCTTGAGGGTGAACCAATTTAAAGCTTGAGATCCTTTCTTTGAAGATTTGTTACCACAAGCTACCACACCTTGCACATTATCATTGCCCTTTATGCTTTTTATTTAATAATCCAAATGGTATATCACTTTTGTAAATTTGGTTCGTAGATATGAACAGCTGTAAATATGTTTAAAGGGTGACCCAACTGAGAACTAAACCTACCATCCGAACAGAACTAAAGCCAGGAACCTCTTCCATGTGTGTCTAGTTGCCAACTGGTAGCGACAAGGATTTAGTCAGTCTGTTACCAGCTTGTAAAGCAGCTGATCAAACCTCAATTGATCAGCTGCTTTGGATTGCAGACAAGAGATCTGGGGTCTAATAGAGGACCTGCCATTGCCCATGCATTCACAAGGGATGTTTTTCATCCCTTATAAAAAGCAATAAAGTTAAATTCTTAAAAATCGGTGTAAAAAATAAATGTTGATAAAATAAATAATAATAAAAAAAATAAAGCACCCTCATCTTCTAATGCTCATGCGTAAATGCACAATTTAGGCTTACTGGAATTTGTAACTAAATAATACCTATAATTTGTAGTTGAATAAAATAATTTAAAATATATAGACTGCTGCATTTTTGCTCAAATTCCAAATTCACATTCTCAAAAGCAAGAACAAAGACAGCAAACTGTATAAACCTAATGCAACCAATAAGATTTGCACCCTTCTTTAGATAACAGCAGATATAAGGCAACAAGATAATGACTGACTGAAATAGGTTAGCACTCTTTAAACATTGTTTCCCACCAGTTAGTCAAACTTATTCAATAAGGCAAAAATGAAGTAACCCATAGTAATCAATCAGCATTAATCTGTCAGTAAATTGACTTCAGCATAAATAAATCTGATTGATTGCCATGCCCTTTTCCACTTTGCACTTCAGTTTTGATCTTTGCAATGCTTTACTGGATAAAAAAGCCCATAGACATTAGATGATCCAGTGTCTAAGGGGCACTGTCAGACAATCAAGCATAACTACTCTTGAGGAATCAATAACTGGACAGGTTAAAAAAAAACATTTTCTGATTGCTGATGCAGCTCCTAGGACAAGTCTACACTGCATATCACCCTTTTTCTACAGTGCTTCTGTTTGGGATTGGGACTGAAGATACACCTGTAGATTTCATAAGATGGCTGGATTGTGCATACATGACCAAGTGTTCTTTGACATTTATGGCCACTTAAAAGGAACTATTTCTGATGAAGGCTGCCACTGTCTGATTCATAAGCTACATTATAAATCTATAGTAATGAAGAATCTGTTCAGCTTCACTGTAAGTAAAGCAACTGCCTTACAACTAGCATGCAGGTTGTGAGTCATGCAATAGCAGTCTCCTGCAGACAAGTATTTAAATCAACAAAAAGATAAAAATCAGGGCAGCAGCTATATGATTCTCAGTACTCTATGCATACATTGGGTACATTGGGACCATGTCCCATGAGAATTCTGTTGCTGACTGGAAATCTCCATCATCAGGATCCTTGGAAGAGCAGAGAATCAGGGAGATGTCACCTGTTATTGCTCTGCTGGTAAGTTAGATTCTGCAGCTTGGCCAATGGCGGACTGTTACCATGGAAGTTGGTGTGAGCTCTGCTACTGGCCAGTTGCACAATCACTAATGTGACATGAATATTAGCTTGTAAGATGCCAATACATATATATATATATATATATATATATATATATATAGATATATAGAGGTAAAAAATAAATAAATATATATATATATATATATATATATATATTTTTTTTTTTTTTTTACCTAGTGCTACTCAAATAAAAGTAGTAGCAACTGATATCCAAGAAGAAGAATATTCAAAGGTATAATCTCTGCGACCTGCATGCAGTTCAATTTTTGCTATGTAGCATTTACTTTAAGTACCTATAAGGTGTGAATAACATTTTATGAATCTGATTTTCCTTAACGCTCAAGGACTATATCAGCAATATTAAAATATTACAATGTTGTATAATATAGCCACAGATGATAGCAGTTAATAAAATATGAAATCGCCCTTCAAGCTTTAGGTATACACTTCTTCATAACGGTTTGAAAGGGGTGCTTTTTATTCCATATTATGAAATTATAGAAGTGTTTTTTTATCTCCCCTTTTTCTCACATGTAATCAAATCTTTGATTGTAAAATGTACTTCAGATGACCTAGTTTGAAATGTTTAATATTTTCACATTTGTTGCTTTTGCTGTACACTTGTTCAATCTAATAAAATCTCCTTTTGATCCTACATCATCATTCTTACCAAATTATTTGATTTTTTAAAGTTTATTTTGGTTTAATGGGTAAAATTGGGAGAAATATTTTTATCTCTGCTAGGGAGGGAGTCATATTTTAAGATAAGCTTCTGGAGGGACTGTGAGCTGTGAGGACAATGAAATCGAAATATTTTGGACTTTGTTATTTCCCACTTCTCTTTCTTTTTTTTTGTTTAGTATGTATTTCTTTATTTGCATTATGCCATCCAATAACTTTTCACAGTTAATTCTTCTCAACGGTGTAATGTTACTGTAGTAAAATTATTTCTTATAAAAAATTCCAAGAAACATAAAAGAAATAAAAAATAGTATTTGATTTATTGGGTGATAAACTACAAAAGTTTGGTTCTATGTGCCATACTTTTTACCCACAGCTTGCGCAATTTCCAATCATTGCTCGTAAAACTCAACTTGTAGAACATGGAGAAAATATTAAGAGAATAACCAGCAAAATGTATAAATTAAATCAAGAACAAGAGATAATAGAAGGGAAACAGAAGATATTCTAGAGTGGTCTGATTCCAACCAGAGAGACCCAAGAGTTTAAACCCCCTGAAAAAAACTTTATTTGAAGTAAGAATATAATAGCTTGATATCTGACATGTGGATGCCCTTATGTAATAGCGTGTTCTGTAATGCATCGTTACATTTGTATTTATGTCAATATGTATCAGATCTGAATACTGGCAGATCCAGAATATTTTGCTATCTTTGTACTCCAGTTTTAAAAAGTGCAATAAAAATCTATTGAATATAAAAAAAAAAAGAATAGCTAACAATAATCCAGGAGTAAGTATTATTAGTGTCCCAAATAAGGAGAAACAGAGATGGGATATCTAAACTAAAAAAGATAGCCAAGAACAAATCAAGGACAACAAATTTTTGATTATGATTTGCTAATATGCACCACAGAAATCCGGCACATGCAGATGTTCATCTAATGTGTTTCTTTGAATAAAGTCCACTTTTTCAAGAATGCACATGCAGTTCAGATGATAAAATGCATCTCATATTTTGGTTAATGTTGATATTTACAGTTGTAGAGAACCATAAAACATGCTTAACTGTCAGCCCCCTATTCCAGAAATGTAGCACCAAAACAGGGAAGCAGATCTAGCATGAGGGTCTAACACTGTCCATTGGGCAGTGTGATCCCAAATAGAAACCACATCCCCCCTCACTGCTGTATCTTCCTGGACACAGCATTGCTTGAGGTATTGGCCCCTAATTGGAGACCCAGCCTAAGTAGGAACCGCTACAGAAAAAAAACAGGGAACACTGCTAATGCATTAAAGGTAATACTCAAGTGATCACTCAAATTATGCACATTTACTTTGCAGTTAAAAGCAAACAAAGTAGAACTTAAACACAATATTCATCAAGAAACATATTTTCTTCAGTTAGTAAAATATTTGCATTATTATTAGTGCTTAAAGGAATTATTTAAAGGACTGTTTGGGTGTATTTTTTCCACTAAGTATATCTTAAAGGGAAGATTTACACCCTAAAAGCCCAGTAGCCTTATTTGTTGAAGACAAAAACAGTAACATATACTTTAGCTTCTAATTTTTCCCTGCAGAGTTCTAAAAACTTTGTAGTTACAGGTACAGGTCACTTACAGAAGTGATATCCTCGGGCAAAGCACAATATCAAACTTTCCCCAGAGAGACTGAGTCTCTTCCTGCGCTGAAACTGTTAGATAACAATTGTGTGGTTGACCTAGCCCAATTTTTAGTTATAAGCAAGCTAAGGTTCAAATTATTACAACTGAGTTGCTTGGATGTTAAAAAAATGATTTCAAACACAGTGAGTGGATCAGAATCAAACAGCTTACAGTAAAAATATTGAAGTTCAAGCCCTGTTTAATGGGCTAGAATATCCTTCTATGTTTTACTAAGTGAAGATGTCTTCCTGTTTGTGGACAATGGCTGGTTTGTTGATTGCATTTTCAACTGTAATATCAAAGGTCTCAGTGAGCATCATGATAACAGCAAATATATCAGTTCAGCAACAATAGGGAAGGTTATATGGCTTGAGCCCTATTTTATTCATTGCAGTCCTCTGTACATGACACAACACTATTTATGAATTTTTATGAAGCAGAACAGGTCACAGGCAATGAACCATGATCTACAAGTGTAAACTTGCTGCAGCTTCAAATGAAAAGAAAAGAAGTACACACATATTTTTGAGTGTTTTGGCTGTGAAAGGCAATAAAAATCAATAACAACAGCTACAGGCAATTAGAGGTGTTATAACTTTGAGAATAGTGCTGAAAATGATAGTTAACCCTGCAGCAAAGGTATCACCTCGGGTGCAAGGAATCCAGTGGGCGAAAGGCAGTTCCATTGTACAAAAGTAATAAGTATCAAAAATATATATGTATATGTATATAAATGTTTACTATTTTAAAATGCTTTAAAATGTTTTTTTTTTTTGTTTTGCTTTACTAAGTTCAGATGAATTGTATAAATGATGCAGAGATGAAGACATTTAATTAAATAGTTACCAAAGATGGGGGGCACATGCATGGCAGCAATAGATGGTGGATGTGTGAAGCCCAAGCTCTTCCAATGGTCTGCTTTCCTCTCCCATAAACTTCTACTAGCTGCATCCAGCATGAGAGGAGCCGGTATGGTGCACTCAATACCTTTGGCCATTCCCATCATTCACAGTATTTGAATCATTCACAGTATTTCCACAGAGGTGGGGAGGATAGTACAGGGGAGGAGCTAAGGGGTGAGATAGCCATGGAGAAATGAATTGATTAACTTAAGACTAAATTTGATGATCTAATCCAATATGTTCCAATTTATGGTTTATATATATATTTGTATGTTTGTATGTTTCATCTTCTTGGTTTTCCAGTTCTCGCTACTGTCACCATTTCACAGCAGATTTTCTTTTGTATGTTATATTATCTACATTGGCTTTTATTTTTTTACCTCTCTGCAATGCCTTTAAAAATACTGTTATGTCATTTAAAGAGCTTAAACTCAGAAAGAGATGGCTGGCACTGAAGGAATTTAAAGCTGATGTGATCTTTCGTAAAAAAGGCCCTCTCAAGTTTGCATTTAAATATTTTTCAAATTCCTTGCAGGCCTCAGATTCTTCTGGTAAAGTAATGCTGCATACACACGGTCGGAATTTCCATCAAAAAAAGTGTGATGGGAGTCTGAATTTCCGCCAGCAAAAGACTGAGAGCTGGTTCTCTATTTTTCCGACAGAAAAAGTTCTTGATGGAAATTTCGTTCGTCTGTATGCAATTCTGATGCGCAAAAAAACATGCATGCTCGGAAACAATTCGACGCATGCTCAGAAGCATTGAACTTAATTTTCTCGGCTCGTCGTAGTGTTGTACGTCACCGCATTCTTGACGGTCGAAAGTTCAGAGAACTTTTGTGTGACCGTGTGTATGCAAGCCAAGCTTGAGTAGAATTCTGTTGGAAAAACCATCCAAGATTTTTCCGACGGAAATTCCGCTCGTGTGTACAGGGCATAAGAGTTACCATCCTCATAAGAAATACCTCTCTTTTGAAGGTTACCTTCTCTGTACTTGATCCTAATAGAAGGTATATTTTACTTAAATGTACACTGGCGGGTACTCCTCTAGCGTTGCTTAATATCTATGCACCAAACTCTGGTCAAATTGTTTCTAATGCAAACATCAGATAAGCTGCTGCAACAGTTTAGTCCATTCACTCTAGTAAGAGGCGATTTTAATTTAGTCATGTCCCCTATAGAGATAGAAAATCATTACTCGGCAAACTCCCATCTAAAATTATTATTAATTTATCTACGTCTTTCTGCAAAGTTATAAGAGAACACCACTTTTTCAACACCTGGATGGTTAAACATCTTTTACATAAAAGGTACTCTTTTTACTTTCCCTTCCCATTGCATGTACTCTAGATTGTTATTTTTTTTGTATCTGCACCTGGGTTAAAACATGTAACTTCCTCAGATATTTGTCCTATAGCATGTCAGACCATTCAGTCATTATGTTAGACTTAGAGGTCTTGGGTATGAGTCCCAGAAAATGTCACTGGAGGTTAAATTATTCGCTGCTCAATGCCCTGAAACCCAAGATAGTTTATCCATTTCTTTGGTGAAATTTTCAGCCGAATAAAGGTACAGTGCGCCAGACTATCTCAGCAGCAGAACAGAGAATGGAGTCTCTCACTGCTAAGATAGGGGACATGATAGACTCCTTTACTCAAATATAATATAATAATCTTCTACTCTCTAGTATGCCCTCATGGTTTTGTCCCCTTTTTTATGCTTTTGTAACAGGTTCTAACAGGTTCTAATGTGTTTATTGGTTGAACCAGATGGACTTGTGTCTTTTTTCAACCAGACTAACTATGTAACCCTGTAACTACAGCGCATCCTTAAAGTATTCACAGCGCTTTACTTTTTCCACATTTTGTTATGTTATGTTACAGCCCTACTCCAAAATGTATTACATTCATTATTTTACTCAAAAACAGACAATACCTCATAATGGCAACTTGAAAGAAGTTTGTTTGAAATCTTTGCAAATGTATTAAAAATAAAAAAGGAAAAAATCACATATATAAAAATATTCACATCCTTTGCCACAACACTCAAAATTGAGCTCAGGTGCATCCTGTTTCCATTGATCATCTTTGAGATGTTTCTACAACTTGATTGGAGTCCACCTGTAGTAAAATAAGTTGATTGGACATGATTTGGAAAGGCACACACCTGTCTATATAAGGTCCAACAGTTAACAGTGCATATCAGAGCACAAACCAAGCCATAAAGTCCATGGAATTGTCTTTAGACCTCCAATACAGATCTGGGGAAGGGTACAGAAAACTTTCTTCAGCATTGAAGGTCCCAATGAGCACAGTGGCCTCCATCATCCATAATTGGAAGAAGTTTGCAACCACCAGGACTCTTTCTAGAGCGGGCCGTCTGGCCAAACTGAGCAATCAGGGGAGAAGGACTTAGTCAGGGAGGTGACCAAGAATCCGATGGTCACTCTGACAGAGAAAAAGATTAGGTGGGACTTTAAATGAGGCCATGACTGAGTAAAGTCATATGCCTCCATCACTATTACAAATATATAAAGAAAAATCCTTGACGCCCAATATCCTTTTGGGAACATCCAGGGTGACCTTTAAAGTACAATGGGGGTATGTTTTTTCTTCTTCCCGTCTTTCCTCCCTCCCTCTCTTGTATACATGGCAGACCATTGGATCACACTGGTTATGTATTTTTTTCAGATATACCTAGAGGTACCCCGCATCTGTTCCTGATGAGTGGAAGATCTCCACAAAACACATAGAGCCTCTCTTTGATGCGATGTTACCACAACCATATGTCTACTATTAGATTACCCACTTCAGGGTTTTAGAATTATGATTCATATTATATTTTTTTCTCCATGTGTTATTAGGGAGGACATAGCTATTCATCTACACTGCATCCTATATAGTAATTTACCATGTGGTAACATATGTACAGTTTAACATGTTTTATACATTAGCAATACTTTTAGTTTATTGTATTTCCTCTATGAATTTATGTGTACAGGTCAATAAACATATTACTGCATTTATATATTTTACATTATTGGAGCTGTTTGCCTCATTTAAAGTCCCAAACCTTTTTTTCTTTATATCGTCACTCTGACAGAGCTCCAGCATTTCTCTGTGGAGAGAGGAGAACCTTCAAGAAGAACAATCATCTCTGCAGCACTCCACCAATCAGGCCTGTATGGTAGAGTGGCCAGATGGAAGCTACTCCCCAGTAAAAGGCACATGACCGTCCATCTGGAGTTTGCCAAAAGGTACCTCAAGGACTCTGACCATGAGAAACACAGTTCTCTGGTCTGATGAAAAAAAGATTGAACTCCTTGGCCTAAATGACAAGTGTAATGTCTAGAGGAAACCAGGCACCGCTCATCACCTGGCCAATAACATCCCTAGAGTGACACATCCTCGATGAAAACCTGCTCAAGTGCACTCTGCACCTCAGATTGGGGCAAAGATGTGTGGCCCAGCCAGAGCCCAGACTTGAACCCAAGAGATATGAAAATGGCTGTGCACTGACGCTCCCCATCCATGGAGCTTGAGAGGTCCTGCAAAGAAGAATGGGAGAAACTGCTCAAAAAATAGGTGTGCCAAGCTTGTAGCATCATACTCAAAAAGACTTGAGGCTGTAATTGGTGCCAAAGGTGCTTTAACAAAGTATTTAGCAAAGGCTGTGGATACTTATGTACATGTTTTTTTTTTCCTTCATTTTTTTTAAATAAATTTGCAAAGATTTCAAACAAACTTCTTTCACATTGTCATTATTGTTTTGTTTGTAGAATTATGAGGAAAATAATGAATGTAATCAATTTTGAAATAAGGCTGTAACATAACAAAATAAGGAAAAAGTGAAGCGCTGTGAATACTTTCCAGAGGCACTGTATGTCTTTTCACCTGTGCAATGTGCGTTCAACTCATTACTCGAGACATACAGTGTACTGTGATTTCTAAAATGTTGTTCATTTAGCTATAGCTTCAATTTATACTTTATTATACATTTTGAACATTTCCACTACTATGTGACAATTGAGAAATTCCATTAAAAATTACAATTATTAAAAAAAAAAATACCTAAGATAAAAAGTGGACTGGCACTAAAACTTCCCCCAAATGTCCCACTGTTTATTAGGCCTCATTTTCCACTACCATCTGCAGCTCCAGTCAATGCCCAAGCTCTATAATCTGTTTAAAAATTGGCTTCCCCTGAAAGACAATTCTTATATTCTGCAATGCATGCTCAACACATCTTAGGCAAAGCATGTTCTGGCACTGAATGCAACCTGTGAAGGTAGGGGGAGAAGGGAGAGTGAACATGTATGTCATACCTGGAAGTACTGGTTAGGCAACTGTGGCAGTTGGGCTGGATGTAAGCAATATAGGTATTGAAGGCTACCTACTGAGTAAAGTGTTGGTGGGATTAGAGGGTATTTGTTTAGTATAGGTGTACTTTAACCATTTCAACCCCGAAGGATTTTCCCTCTTAATGACCAGGCCATTGTTTGCGATACGGCACTGCATCGCTTTAACTGACAATTGCGCAGTCTTGCTAAGTGGTTCCCAAACAAAATTGACGTCCTTTTTTCCCACAAATAAAGCTTTCTTTTGGTATGTGGTATTTGCTCATTTCTGCATTTTTATTTTTTGCACTTTAAACCAAAAAAGAGCAACAATTTTGAAAAAAAAAAGTTTTTTACTTTTTACTATAATAAATAGTTCCAAAAAAAGTCAAACAATAAATTTCTTCATCAGTTTAGGCCAATATGTATTCTTCTACATATTTTTGGTAAAAAAAAATCACAATAAACGTACAGTGGATCCTTGGATTATGGGCATAATCCATTCCAGGAGAATGCTTGTAATCGAAAGCACTCGCATATCAAAGCAAGTTTCCCCATAAAAGTCAATGGAAACGAAGATAATTTGTTCCTAATTGACATCTATTGCATGCAATATTCCGCATGTGGCCAGAGTTGGGGGGGGGCCCTGGGGAGAAATGGAAATACTCAGAGACCGCTCAGATGCACTTGGAAATCCCCAGAAAGGCTCAGAAACACTTGGGAACTGAGTATTTCTTAGTGTTTCTGAATATTTCCGAGCAGCTCCAAACAGCTCCGAGTTTCACTGGTGCCCCCGCACCTCTGGCCAAATGTGGTACTGCACACTACAGAGGCTTGAATCCTGCTCATTTTGAAAGACAACACTCGCAAACCGAGTCAGAATTTTTTTTAAAATAATAGCTCGTATTGCGAAACACTCGTTAACTGCGTTACTCACAATGCGAGCTTCCACTGTATATTGATGGTTTGCATAAAAGTTATAGCGTCTACAAAATAGGGAATAGATTTATGGCATTTTTATGGCATTTTTATTATTATTATTTTTTTACTAGTAATGGTGGCGAGCTACGATTTTTAGCGTGATTGCGACATTGTGGATGGACAGATCAGACACTTTTGACACTTTTTTGGGACCATTGGCATTTATACAGCGATCAGTGCTATAAAAATGCACTGATTACTTTATAAATGTCATTGGCAGGGAAGGGGTTCACACTAGGGGGCGATCAAGGGGTTAAGTGTGTTCCCTAGGTGTGTTCTAACTGTGAGGGGATAGGACTGACTACTTAGTAGGAACACACGATCTGTCTCTCCCCCTGTCAGAAAAGGTATTTGTGTGTTTACACACACAAATCCCCACTCTGGCTCTCGTGCCCGCGATCGTGGGTAGCCGACGGCGATCACCCCCGCCGGCCACAAGTATCGGGTCTGCAGTGGGTGCGCACACCTGCTATGGCTCTTAAAGGAGCCCCATACATGTACTGCGATTTGTGCAGGAGAGCCAACCTGTTGCCATATATGTATAGGAGCCGGTCGGGAAGTGGTTAAATTGTATCTAAAATCAACTTTTTTTTCTCATTTTGTATAAAGTAGGGGATGGTTGCAACCATTATTAGTTCTGTCTTTGCCATCTGTGTATCATTAGAGAGATCATGCAGAGAAAAGCAACAGGTTAATTTTAATACAGAAGCATTAACTCACTTTCACTCCCTGACCACTTCATTCAACCAGCGGGAGTAAAAAGAAAGCCATATGTTTGCTACATGTTGTCCAGAGCCATAGCTCTATAGACTGTCCATGTAACATTACTGATTGTCAAAGCCCTTTCACATGGGTTGGGTCACATGGGTCTGGGGATGCTCCTGTCTACCCAGAAGTACCAAGTATTTCCTCTGGCTCCTGGCTCTCAAACGAGCATATGCAAAGTTAATTATATATTTTGGGGATTAAAGCAACCCTTGAAAAATAATACATTTGATTTTTGTGTCACTAGTTTTTAACTTCTTAAACTTTATTTACACCCAGCAATAAATTTGAAATATTTTATTTCTGTGTAATTTGCAGAGATGCTTTACAGTAATGCCCCGTACACACGGTCGGACATTGAAGGGACATTCCGACATCAAAATCCATGGATTTTTTCAGATGGATGTTGGCTCAAACTTGTTTTGCATACACACGGTCGCGCAAAGTTATCAGAATTTCCAATCGCCAAGAACGCGGTCACGTACACCACGTACGACGAGACTATAAAAGGGCAGTTCAGAACCAAGTGCGACACCCTTTGGGCTCCTTTTGTTAATCTCGTGTTAGTAAAAGTTTGGTGAGAGACGATTCACGCTTTTTCAGACTCGTGGTTTTCATGACATTTTTTGCTGTTCAGTTTGTGCTTGTGGGTTTGTATCTGGTCTTCAGTGCGTGCAGCGAGTTATGCGTGACTCTGTCATTGTGTTCTTGTTCGTTCGTTACTGTTTTTCAGGTTGCTCTTCACAGGCCTTGCTGTTCTTCAGTGCATTCTGTTACTTCGTTCTGAGCAGCCGATTGTTTTCTAGCCATGTTGCGTATACGTACTCCTCGTAGAGTTTGTGCTGTGCGGGGGCTTGGTGTTGGGGTCCTTACCTTGACACAAGTCCAGTCCATGAACAAGGTAGGGAGGGGTTCATGGACCAAGAATTGGTTGCTCCAGCGTGACCAGTTCTGTCATATGCCTTTGCTCTGTGAGATCCAGGAGAATAATCCTGATGCTTTCAGGAACTTTCTCAGGATGACGGACCCCGTATTTCACCATTTGTTGGCTTTGCTGACCCCCTATATCAGCAGGCAGGATACCTGCATGAGGCAAGCCATCACTCCGGAGCAGAGGCCACCCTGCGGTACTTGGCGACTGGGAGAAGACTGCAGGACCTTAAGTTCTCGACAGGCATCTCCCCCCAGGCTCTGGGGATTATTATCCCAGAGACCTGTTCTGCCATCATCCAGGTCCTGCAGAAGGATTATATTAAGGTAAGATTTATCCTTTAACCACTTGCCGACTGCCTAACAATGATATACGTCGGCAGAATGGCACAGGCAGGCAAAATCACGTACCTGGTACGTGATTGCCTTCCCGCGGGTGGGGGTCCGATCGGAACCCCCTGGTGCCCGAGGCGGTCGGCTTTGGTCTGGCATTGATCAGAGATGAGGGGGAGGCCATCCATTCGTGGCCTCCCTCGCGATCGCTCCCAGCCAATGAGAATCGTCCCCTGCCTCTGTGTAGTACACAGAGGCAGGGGATGTGATGTCATCTCTCCTCGGCTCGGCAGTTTCCGTTAGCCCCCTGATCGCCCGGCGGTGATATGCGTTGCCCCAGGCAGCGTCAGATTAGCGCCAGTACCGCTAACACCCACGCATGCAGCATACGCCTCCCTTAGTGGTATAGTATCTGAACGGATCAATATCTGATCCGATCAGATCTATACTAGCATCCCCAGCAGTTTAGGGTTCCCAAAAACGCAGTGTTAGTGGGATCAGCCCAGATACCTGCTAGCACCTGCGGCTAATTAGCCTCTAGACTGCTTTTACAAGCAGTGGGAGGGAATGCCCCCCCACCGTCTTCCGTGTTTTTCTCTGGCTCCTGTCTCAACAGGGAACCTGAGAATGCAGCCGGTGATTCAGCCAGCTGACCATAGAGCTGATCAGAGACCAGAGTGGCTCCAAAGATCTCTATGGCCTAAGAAACCGGAAGCTACGAGCATTTTATGACTTAGATTTCGCTGGATGTAAACAGCCCATTGGGAAAATGGGGAAGCATTTTATCACACCGATCTTGGTGTGGTCAGATGCTTTGAGGGCAGAGGAGAAATCTAGGGTCTAATAGACCCCAATTTTTTCAAAAAAGAGTACCTGTCACTACCTATTGCTATCATGGGGATATTTACATTCCCTGAGATAACAGTATAAATGATAAAAAAAAAATGAAAGGAACAGTTTAAAAATAAGATAAAAAAACAAAAAAATAATAAAGAAAAAAAAAAAAAGTACCCCTGTCCCCCCTGCTCTTGCGCTAAGGCGTACGCAAGCGTCGTTCTGGCATCAAATGTAAACAGCAATTGCACCATGCATGTGAGGTATCACCGCGAAGGTAAGATCGAGGGCAGTCATTTTAGCAGTAGACCTCCTCTGTAAATCTAAAGTGGTAACCTGTAAAGGCTTTTAAAGGCTTTTAAAAATGTATTAATTTTGTTGCCACTGCACGTTTGTGCACAATTTTAAAGCATGTCATGTTTGGTATCCATGTACTCGGCCTAAGATCATCTTTTTTATCTCATCAAACATTTGGGCAATAGTGTTTTAGTGCATTAAAATAAAAAAAAGTGTGTTTTTTCCCCAAAAAATGCGTTTGAAAAATCGCTGCGCAAATACTGTGTGGAAAAAAAAATTAAACACCCACCATTTTAATCTGTAGGGCATTTGCTTTAAAAAAATATATAATGTTTGGGGGTTCAAAGTAATTTTCTTGCAAAAAAAAATAATTTTTTCATGTAATCAAAAAGTGTCAGAAAGGGCTTTGTCTTCAAGTGGTTAGAAGAGTGGGTGATGTGTGACATAAACTTCTAAATGTTGTGCATAAAATGCCAGGACAGTTCAAACCCCCCCCAAATGACCCCATTTTGGAAAGTAGACACCCCAAGCTATTTGCTGAGAGGCATGTCGAGTCCATGGAATATTTTATATTGTGACACAAGTTGCGGGAAAGAGACAATTTTTTTTTTTTTTTGCACAAAGTTGTCACTAAATGATATATTGCTCAAACATGCCATGGGAATATGTGAAATTACACCCCAAAATACATTCTGTTGCTTCTCCTGAGTATGGGGATACCACATGTGTGGGACTTTTTGGGGGCCTAGCCGTGCACGGGACCCTGAAAACCAAACACCGCCTTCAGGCTTTCTAAGGGCGTAAATTTTTGATTTCACTCTTCACTGCCTATCACAGTTTCGGAGGCCATGGAATGCCCAGGTGGCAAAACCCCCCCCAAATGACCCCATTTTGGAAAGTAGACTCCTCGAGCTATTTGCTGAGAGGTATAGTGAGTATTTTGCAGATCTCACTTTTTTGTCACAAAGTTTTGAAAATTGAAAAAAGAAAAAAAAAATTTTTCTTGTCTTTCTTCATTTTCAAAAACAAATGAGAGCTTCAAAATACTCACCATGCCTCTCAGCAAATAGCTTGGGGTGTCTACTTTCCAAACTGGGGTCATTTGGGGGGGTTTGTGCCACCTGGGCATTCCATGGCCTCCAAAACTGTGATAGGCAGTGAAGAGTGAAATCAAAAATTTACACCCTTAGAAATCCTGAAGGCGGTGATTGGTTTTCGGGGCCCCCGTACGCGGCTAGGCTCCTAAAAAGTCCCACACATGTGGTATCCCCATACTCAGGAGTAGCAGCTGAAAAAATTTTGGGGTGCAATTCCACATATGCCCATGGCCTGTGTGAGCAATATATCATTTACTGACAACTTTTTGTAATTTTTTTTTTTGTCATTATTCATTCACTTGGGACAAAAAAAATGAATATTCAATGGGCTCAACATGCCTCTCGGCAATTTCCTTGGCGTGTCTACTTTCCAAAATGGGGTCATTTGTGGGGGTTTTGTACTGCTCTGCCATTTTAGCACCTCAAGAAATGACATAGGCAGTCAGTCATAAATTAAAGGCTGTGTAAATTCCAGAAAATGTACCCTAGTTTGTAGGCGCTATAACTTTTGCGCAAACCAATAAATATACAGTTATTGACATTTTTTTTACCAAAGACATGTGGCCGAATACATTTTGGCCTAAATGTATGACTAAAATTGAGTTTATTGGATTTTTTTTATAACAAAAAGTAGAAAATATCATTTTTTTTCTAAATTTTCAGTCTTTTTCCGTGTATAGCGCAAAAAATAAAAACGGCAGAAGTGATCAAATACCATCAAAAGAAAGCTCTATTTGTGGGAAGAAAAGGACACAAATTTTGTTTGGGTACAGCATTGCATAACCGCGCAATTAGCAGTTAAAGCAACGCAGTGCCAAATTGTAAAAAGTGCTCTGGTCAGGAAGGGGGTAAATCCTTCCAGGGCTGAAGTAGTTAATATCACATTTTATTGTATAGAATGTTTGCTAATGCATTGTATTTCTTTCCTCATTCCCTAATTACCATGATTGTAATATGCTGTGAATGTCCCCTTTGTCCTCATGCATGCTGGAATTTTAGTTTTTTTTTGTCCTTCATACATATTTGCCTTCACTTACCTCCCCAGCATGCTCTCCTGGACCTATATCCACCTCATGTAGTCACTTAACAATATTTTGTCAGCTCCATATTAGTGCTCTAACCTAAAAAACCCCTAAAATGTAAAAATTTGTGATGTGTGTTTGAAATTTTGGCAGAGTGCCAGAGGCTTTTTTTTACTTTGCGGGTAGGGGGGCCATCAATATGCCAGACAATGTATGATACATTTTTCAAATTAAAAAAGCATTTCAACTACTAAAATCTTTGGTGACATTTACTGCTTGTGTTTCTTTTAGCTGACCCTGACAGAAATGTGGGGAGTCCTGAAAATGGCGTGCTTGTGTAACATAAAAAAGCACTGTTGGGTTTTATTTACTAAAGTAAAATCCACTTTGCACTACAAGTGCACTTGAGACTGCACTGAAACTGCACTTGTAGTGCAAAGTGGATTTGCCCTTAGGAAATAACACCCATTGTCACAGAAAACACCAATTTTACCACAACAAAATTTAAGGAGCATTGAAACAATAATCCACACATTCTTGAGTATCAATCTTTTTAATACCAGCACAATCACATGTGCATTTATAAAAGGTTTTTAAAACAAACCAACATGTTTGTTGTATAACAATTTTTTGGGTCACATTAATAAAAGTAGAAATGTCCATTTAAGGTAAAACAGGCATGTTATAAACCAACAAGAAATACACAAATGTGGAACTTACAAAGTTCAACTTTTGTAGAAATTGAAGGCAATATATCAGACATGAGTATTTAGAAACTGTGTTTGATATTGCGTTCAGATGGGGTGAAGTCACCCCTGAAAAAGCCAAATTTTGAAGATGCACACAAATTGAAGAATGTCAACATGTGCTAGCTGCCATCACGGGGGATCAATGGACGTGTTTTGGGGGTGCAACCCTTTCCTCACAGCTACTTTATTATTGAGGAAGGGGTTGCACTGTGTGCATCTTCAAAATTTGGCTTTTCTATAAAATGTCAAAAAATTTTACAAATTCTTCAATTACAAATACCAGCAAAAAGGAAGGGATTTGGAGGTCTTTTAAACTCTCTCTAAAACATCAATGATGTTCTTCATTTCATTTTTAACCTCATTGATGTTTTTCTGGATGTTTTCCAAGTCCCTATTACACCCCATGATCTCCCCGATCAGAATCTGGGCACTCTCACTGGTGAAATGACCTGGATCCACAACATCACGATCGCCTACAAAAATTAAAAAAAAAAAAAAAAAACATGTATTATAAATATGCCGGCATCCATCTTTTACCTGAGCCTGTGGTCGCAGACACTCACCTGTTGTGGTGACAATTTCCACCACGTCTTCCTCCTCCTGCTCTCCTTGGCTTTGGTGGATTTCCCCTTCTTCCAGAGGTGGGAGGTCTGTGGTCTCCTCAGATGAGTGGTGTCCTCCGAGTCTTTTCTCCCCTATGTAAAAAAAATAGGTATACTTAGCACACAGATATTTGATGGCAGAAATAGAAATATGAAACATTGCTTGGAAGTGGGGTACAATTGTCTGTTATGGCAGAGTTGCAAGATGAAGAAATATTTGGGTCACTTTGTCAAGCTTGAATACTTACCTGTTTTGTACAAGCTTCACAGATGGAGACACCCCTATAGTATACACTGGAGCACCTGTGTGGGGCCCCCTAATAAAAAGGGTGTTCTGGTGTCCCACACTAGTGCTCCAGCATCCAGATGTGTAAACAGCTGCTGAGTGTCCTCTCCTTACACAGAATCTAGTTTGCATTTCATTCTAGTTAACAACCCATCTACACAACAAAATTATTTGAAGAGAAGTAGGCCAGAAAAAAGGTATTCAAATGCATATGGCCAAAACAATGGGGTTTTCTATGCCGAATGAACAATGTTTCATACGAACGAACAATGTGCCCATGAACATGAAAGTTGCCATTTTAAACTGTACAACAGTAAAGAAAAGCATAAATCCAGAAAAGCAAGCTAAGCAGAGAGGGGTCCCACCGCTCAGGTAGGCGCAGACCAGGGGAGATGAAAGCCAGTGTAGTATTATCCTTCAAGAGGGAAGAGTCCCATATGAGGCAGACAAATCGAGGAAAGCTGGAAACCGCACACCGGTATAATGATGAATGCTTTATTTAAAAAGCTGAATCATGAAGAAACATAACAGCAGAAGCGTACAAAAGCAGCTGACGCGTTTCACACTATGATGAGTGCTTATTCATAGCTATGAATAAGCACTCATTGTAGTGTGAAACGCGTCAGCTGCTTTTGTACGCTTCTGCTGTTATGTTTCTTCATGATTCAGCTTTTTAAATAAAGCATTCATCATTATACCGGTGTGCGGCTTCCAGCTTTCCTCGATTTATCTGCCTCAGTAAAGAAAAGCACATGGAGCAGCACAAACGTAATAAACATAAAGAATAGGAACACAGGACAACTACTTACTTTTTTGCAGCACTCTCCTGATCCTTCTATACTGATCGTGCTCCCTTAATTTGAGGTCCAACCACCGATTCCTGAGCTGATCCTTGGATCATCGTACCCCGAAATTCTTCTGCAGACTTTTGACTACTTTCGCCATGATCTTGGCCTTTCTCACATTGGGGTTGGGGTAAGGTCCATACTTCCCGTCATAGTCGGCTCTCTTCAGTATGTCGACCATCTCCAACATCTCCCCAAAGGACATATTCAAGGCCTTAAATCGTCTCTTCTGGGATCGGGACGTTTCAGGCTCTGGGCTTTCCTCCTCCCCCTCCTCGTTGGTGTAATTATCAGACATGTGCTGTGTCTCTGCCATGTGCTCTTCCCCACTGCGCCGAAAGAGAAGGGGCGGGGAATAGACTAGAAAGAATGTCGGGGCAGACGGAGTTTCACGCATGCGTAGTGTATATAAAGCGTAACACGCATGCGTAGTACTTACGATCTGTGAGCAGAGGAAGGAGTATCAGAGGCGCCGATCGTGATAACGAAGGTAAGATTTAAATTTGGGCCTATACTGCTTCTAGAATGAGGCCTGTATTTAGACAAGTTTAGAAGATTTTAGGCTGACATTAGGGTTTGTCTGGTGTTGTGTCTTGCAGTGAAAATGGATCTAGTCAATGATCAGGACTTTATGCCAATCTTCATAGATATGTTCAGGGAGCTGCCTTGTCTGTGGCAGGTAAACCACCCCGAATATAAGAACCAAACAAAGAGGAAGGCAGCACTGGATAATTTGCTGGAAATTATGAAACCGGTGATCTCCACGGCAGACATCACCTATTTGAAGATCCTAATTGGTGGCATGAGCAGTACATATCTAAGGGAGCACAAGAAGGTCCAGGATTCCCAGAGATCAGGAGCTGCAGATGACATTTATGTCCCCAGGCTGTGGTACTATGACAGGCTGCAATTTTCTGTCAGGTCAGATTGAACCCAGGTCAGCACTCTCCACTCTTCCTTCCACGCTTCCTTCCCCCTCACCTGAGGCTTCTGATGTCAAACCTGGACCTTCCAGGCAGCAACATGTGGAGGAGCCCAGCTTGACCCAGGTATAGCATTCTTCAAAATATTTCTGGTTGTCCAATCAATGATGTTAAATAGATGTTAGTTTGGAGTACTAACCTCTGATTGTGATTGATGAACCAAAAACTAAATCGCTTTTTCATACACAGGGACATCTCAGCCAGGAGGTGGCCGGGCCAAGCAGGCTGCCCGATACCTAGGTCCCTAACCTCTGCCTTTAAAGAAAAAGTGGCAGGAAGAGGAGTAACCTGGAGGAGGCTGCAATAGGCCTATTTTGGAAGGCTACTGAGGCCCTCAGAACACCCCACAGTGTGGAAGATGATTTTGCAGAGCTAACTGCATGCAAAATGATGCAGATGGAGGAGGGCCAACTCCTCTTATGTGAGTTTTTAATTTTGGAAGCTCTAAATAAGGGGTTGAGGGGCCAACTCACATGTGAAACCCACATTTGTCAGCTCACCCATGGTCCTCCTCCTCCAGGTCCTACTCCTCCTCCTGCCACCCCTCCAACACCAGAGCCACAGCCGGGAAGGAAGCGTGGAAGGAAGACCAGAGAGTGATGACCTGGGTTCAGTCTGGTCTGGCAAAAGATGCAGCCTCTTGTATGACCACAGCCTGGGGACATGTATGTCATCTGCTGCTGTTCAGGATCTCTTGGACTTCTGGACCAGACTGCACTCCCTTATATATTGGCTCCTCAGGCCACCAGTTTTGCTGTCAAAGAATTGATGTCTGCCCTGGGGGCCAAAGGCTTCACCAATTTATGATGTTTATCCAGCATTGCCTCCCTCTTTGTTTGGTTCTGATCCCTTAATTTTGGTTTCAATTATACTCGCCTATGTGTGTTTTCCTTCAAAAAGGACAGTTTGTTTGTGAGGAGGCAGGTAAATTTCAAAACTACAATGTGAAATTAACAAGAGACACCTACACCAAGCAATCTCCTTGAGATTAAATAATACAAGATAATAATCATGTTGTGGTAACTTGACACACAAAACACACCCAAAAATATTCTCGAGTAAATAAATAAATAAATAAATAAAAATAAAACACGATCAGGCTTGAAAAAAATACAAACCCAAAAAAACAAACATATATATTTTTTGACAGATGTGACAAATCAAAATATATTGATGAAATCATGATAAATAATAAAGAAAGAAGTTTGTGAGAACTCTGTGTGAATATGAGCAGCAAAACAACTTCATTCTTCTCACATTATAAAGAAGAAGAGAGTGCGCTGCATTAAACAATTTTAAACATTGCAGCCTGACGAAAGTGCTATATCCATTCCGAATGCTAATTTTACCAGACCGAGCTGTTCCATCTCGGAATTTCTTCTAAGCATGCGTGGCACTTTGTGCATCGGAATTGGCCACACACGGTCGGAATTGGCGCAATCGGATTTTGTTGTCGGAAAATTTTATAGCCTACTCTCAAACTGTGTGTGTCGGAAAATCCGATGAAAAATGTCCGACGGAGCCCGTACACGGTCAGAATTTCCTACAACACGATCCGATCGCACATTTTCCGTCTGAAAATCTGACCGTGTGTACGGGGCATAAGACTTTGAAGCCATCATGCCAGAAGTTCTACTTCTACTTAAAAACATATAGAAGATACTATTGCCAATGTCAAGTGTTCCAATGTTTATAACAACTAACATAAATTAATTAACATTGCTCATGGTTTGTATTCAAACACTTCTTCCCCCCTCACATAACAGCCATATCCTTATGAATTTTAGCACAGCTATACCAGAATTAGTCATACAGTAATGCTATTTTATTTTCAGGGAATAGCATGCAAATGAGTAGTTAAATTACCCAATTACTGCAATCAGTAGTAACAAAACAATCAAATTAGTGTACATCAACAAAAACTGTATATGTAATCATAAGCCTAGGATTTCTTCGGGTTGTCTGTATTAAGTCCCATTTATAGCACAAATCCCCATTGAACCTGAAAGGGAAAAAATGTAAACACAGGGTTTAAAAGTTTTGCCTGAGAGAGGAAGAACTTGATGGATGTGTGTCTTTTTTCAACAGAGCTACTGATGGCATTACATAGAAAGCTAAAAGGAATATTAGTATATTAGTTGCATTCAAGTTTTCTGCATTCTGCATTCCATATAAAAGTCAATAGAAATCTATCTATCTATCTATCTATCTATCTATCTATCTATCTATCTATCTATCTATCTATCTATCTATCTATCTATCTATCTATCTATCTATCTATCTATCTATCTATCTATCTATCTATCTATCTATCTATCTATCTATCTATCTATCTATCTATCTATCTATCTCTCTATCTATACATCTTTTTGTCTGTCTATCCTTCTGCTGCCTCTTCCAAATCTAAAACAAGTTTGATTCAGAGAGCAGTTTCTGCTTCAATGAACTATTACTGAAAGGTTCAGAACAAAGCTACGGGCAGATCGGACAAAGCTGCTGTAACAGGATTTACGTTAAACTGAGACTGATAAGGCCACATCAGAAGCACTGCTCACACTTGCTTTGAATGAAATAACTGCATAGCTGTTAGGTGCTTTGGCTTGGAGCACCTGATCACAGAATCTCGATTATGCTTATCAGGATGTAATTTTGATCTAATCTAACATTTACAGGATAATTCACTCCTCACGACATTTGAAGAGTTCTATATAGCATCAGCCTGACTCATGCCTAAAGTGGATAAAAATCACTTCAAAATGCTATCAAACCCTAGTTGTGTCCTTCATAAAATGCATGTGAGAATAAAATTTGCATTTTATCGGATGAATGAAGAAAAAAGCTGGTCCAAAATTTCTGTTGGATTTGTATTAAACAATATTGTTCAACCCTCTGTTCTATAAGTACAGTATGAATAAAAAAAAATATGAGGCATATTGGCTTCAATATCTAGGTAAAAGGTGACATTGCCTTATCTGATATAGCAAATAACTGAATTCATCATAAAACCTTCTGTGCCTATTCAGCAAATACGTAAATATCATCTATTCATAATCTGTATATTTAAAAAGAAATAAAAGTTAAAAGTGGCTGCCTGAGATGGGCAAATTACTTTCTTAGACACAAAAACTGGCGTTGGTAATTATTAGCTATAAACTGCTTTAAAAATAAGCAGCATGTAATTTTATTTATTAGGCTAAAAATAATGTCCTTAAAAATCTGTTCAAAGAGTGGTACACTTTGTTTGGCAGTTAAGACATATTCCTGAATGGCTGAGCACCTGAATTGACCCAGACATTCCCTGAGTTTTATACACAGAAAGGTTAGCTGCCCTGCAAAAAATGCCATGCTCTCATGCAAGTTGAAAAGACAATTGTCTGATATATGATGCTTTAGCAAACTAAATATAATTCAGTTAGGATTTATTGCTACTTTAAAAAACTGTTGAGACAAGGTCTTAGCAACATACTGCATTGCTTTCAGTTAGCTGGTAAAGCACAATCATTGTGCAGTGCTGCAAAGCAGGAAGCAGAGCCTGTACACATAGGAAGCCATTATAGCAAGTACACATATAATTTAACAATGAATACAAAAAAGATTTTCTTCAAATGGTAAAGAGTGGAGGGACTTGCCATTTGAGCTCATCAAGAGTGACACCTATGCCTGCCCCTTCTGCCTATCTCTTTGATAGAAACTGTACTATAGCTTTAATGAATGAAAAATTATCTATGAATGAAGGATGGGCAGAAAAACAAAAGACCTGCCTCCTCCATTCATAGATCACATGTACAAATTTAATTCATAGAAGCTGTAGGACTGCTTCTATGAATGGAGGAGGTGGAAAGAAAGGGTGTGCATAGGTGACACTCTAGATGAGTCCTTCACCTCTATTAACCCCCTGCTGCACCAAAAGACTACAGCAGGGGGGGAAGGGGGGAGGAGGGATTGGCGAAAAAATATTATATGCTTAAATTAGATAATATGTGATCTATCATTTAGGTGAAAAGCATAGCTACAGAGATAACCTTATTATACTTTAAGATTATGCATCAGCCAAGGATGTTAGGGCTTCTTATAAGAAATGCAAACACTAAGTTTGTAATTATTGATTGCTGGTATAGATTGAAAATCCATATGTGTGCCATCTCTTCTAGGAGAGAGGAAGGGTGTGAGTCACTTAGCTGTGTATGTAACTAGATATCCTACTATCCAGATCTAGTCACAACATATGCTAATAAGGCTTTTAATGGCAAAGTAGCAAGTCAGCATGATGATTAAGTGGCTCTGTTATTTGCTGCTCATTATTAGCTCGCTAGAAATAAAACTGAAATATTTTATTTTTGCCTGACTAAAATGTATTTTTATTGTTCTTCATTTTAATCAGAGAAAACAAATATACTGTATAGATAATGTTATAATTTAAATCCATTGTTTCCTGAGTCACTTATGCATAAAAATATTTCAAAATGGCATAACAGTGCTATGTTTGGAACACACACGAGAAGCCTTAAAGATGGTCATAGATGCATTGGGTTTTTTTGATCAACTAGCTGGCTAATCAAAAAAAGAATGCATTCCCCCATCCACTCATTTGAGGTGGATGAATGAATCCCCTCCTACACATTTATGTTTTGAAAGAAAGAACCGATCAGGGCTGCAGCCAATTTGCTGCAAGTGGTGATCAAACAAAATATACCAACCATCCCATGCAAACAGAGTTGAACGTTAGATTGCCTCCTCTCAAACAGAAATCACCATAGATGGATTGAAATTCCACTGGTCCCTGCTGAACCTGCTGAATTTTGATCCATCTATGGCAAGCTTTAGTTGCTGAGTAGGGATTAGCCGAACACCCCCCGGTTCGGTTCGCACCAAAACCTGCGAACGGACCGAAAATTTGCACGAACGTTAGAACCCCATTGACGTCTATGGGACTCGAACGTTCGAAATCAAAAGTGCTCATTTTAAAGGCTAATTTGCATGGTATTGTCCTAAAAAGGGTTTGGGGGCCCGGGTCCTGCCCCAGGGGACATGTATCAATGCAAAAAAAACTTTTAAAAATGGACGTTTTTTCGGGAACAGTGATTTTAATGATGCTTAAAGTAAAAAAAAAAAAAAAAGTGAAATATTCCTTTAAATATCGTATCTGGGGGGTGTCTATAGTATGCCTGTAAAGTGGCGCGTGTTTCCCGTGCTTAGAACAGTCCCTGCACAAAATGTCATTTTTAAAGGAAAAAAAGTCATTTAAAACTGCTTGCGGCTTTAATGCAATGTCGGGTCCTGGCAATATGGATGAAAATCAGTGAGACAAACGGCATGGGTACCCCCCAGTCCATTACTAGGCCCTTTGGGTTTTGTATGGATATTAATGGGAACCCCGCACCCAAATTAAAAAAGGAAACAGCAGTATACAGGCTCTGTACTCTGAACAGCAGTATACAGGTGGTGCAAACAAGACAGGAACTGTAGGTTTGTTGTTAAGTAGAATCTGTTTGTAATTTTGAACTGGTAAATTTTGAACGTGTTTAGCTCCAGCCAAAAAATCTATTTTAAGCTTTTTCTAAAACATAGGGAAGGGTTATCACCCCTGTGACATTTGTTTTGCTGTCTGTGCTCCTCTTCAGAAGATTTCACCTCACTTTTTGTCCCAATGACAAATGTTTTTTGAAAAAATTTTTGTGAAACAAGGATTGGTGATAAAGCATCGGTGGAAAGGAGAAAAGTTTTTCCCATATTAACTCTTACAGAAGAGAATTTCCCTTCCTAGGGGGAGATTTCATCTCACTTCCTGTTGTCTCCTTCCGCTTGCAAGTAGGAGTCATTTGTAAGTTGGATGTTTAAAAGTAGGGGCCTGCCCTATATACTCAGCCACAACACTGTAAGCCCTCACAGGGCCCTGCTGTGAAATATTAGATCAAGAATTGTAATTACATGCCCCTGTTGAACAGGGGCAGAAAAATTTGGCCTTTGGTGGTGGTGGTGCTGGTGCCACAACACTGTAAGTCCTCACTCGCTCTTGGTGGGTGCAGAAACAGGCCCTGCTGTGAAATATTAGATCAAGAATTGTAATTACATGCCCCTATTGAACAGGGGCAGAAAAATTGGGCCTTATGCACTGGTGTTGGTGCCACAACACTGCAACCCCTCACAGATACTCAAGTTGGAACGCAGGAACGAGCCCTGCTGCAAAGTATTGCATCAAAAATTGTAATTACACGCCCCTGTTAGACAAGGGCTGAAAAATTGGGCCTTAGGCACTGGTGCTGGTGCCACAACACTGCAACCCCTCACAGATACTCTAGTTGGAACGCAGGAACGAGCCCTGTTGCAAAGTATTGCATCAAAAATTGCAATTACACGCCCCTGTCAAACAGGGGCTGAAAAATTGGGCCTTAGGCACTGGTGGCGGCGCCCAGAACCAAAAATGTTCTTACAAGCTATCAGCATGGTCATTGAGGAGGAAGAGGATAATTACTCAGGATAGTCACTCAGCATCAGCATAGGCAGTCTTTGAAGGGATCTGAGATTTCCCAAAAAATTATTCGGTTACATCAGCATCAGGTGCTTGGTAGCTGGTGGTGATCCAAGACTGTTTAATTTTTATGAAGGTCAGTTGATCGACCGAGTCGGTGGACAGACGCACCCTGTGATCGGTTAGAAAGCCTCCAGCAGCACTGAATGTTCGTTCCGAAAGAACGCTGGATGCAGGATAGGCCAGTAGCTCAATTGCATACTGTGCAAGCTCTGGCCAGTGATCCATCCTCAAGACCCAGTAACCCAGAGGATTTTCGGTGGGAAAGGTGTCCAAGTCAGATCTTGCCCCTAGGTATTCCTGCACCATGTAAAACAGATGCTGGCGAAGGTTGCTGGAACCGATCATACCTTGGGGCTGCGGACTAAAAAATTGTCTGAACGCATCGGTCAGACGGCCACCTTCTCCACCACTCCTTCTTTGACTGACCGAAGTCTCAGCAACACGTTGTCAAGAAACAGGAGTTTGTAACCTCCCAGTCTCTGGGAACGCGTTGCACAGACCTTTCTGCAAGGCATGCTGAAGATGTTTCATCCTCTGCTCCCTCTGCGACAGCAAGATAAGGTCCGCAACCTTACCCTTGTAACGTGGATCAAGGAGGGTTGCCAGCCAGTATTGGTCCTTCTCCTTGATACCACGAATACGAGGATCTTTCCGCAGGCTTTGCAGGATCAGGGAGGCCATGCAGCGTAGGTTTGCTGAGGTATTCGGTCCGGAGTCCTCTGGGTCACTAAGGACGACATGGTCCGCAGCCACCTCCTCCCATCCACGTACAAGTCCATGTGTTTCTTGGGACTGATCCCTTAAAGACTGCTGCTGATGCTGAGTGCCAGGCTCCACCTCCATACTGACACAATCTTCCTCCTCCTCCTTGTCCTCTTCCTGTGTGATCGGGCACGCAGGAGCACTGTCTGGATAAATGGGGCCTTGAGAGCTAAGGAAGTCCTCCTCTTCCTGCCTCTGTTCTGCCTCAAGTGCCCTGTCCATTATTCCACGCAGCGTGTGCTCCAACAGGTGGACAAGGGGGACAGTGTCACTGATGCATCCACTGTCACTGCTCACCATCCTCGTGGCCTCCTCAAATGGTGACAGGACAGTGCATGCATCCCTGATCATGGCCCACTGGCGTGGGGAAATAAAACCAAGCTCCCCTGACCCTGTCCTGGTGCCATAGTCGCACAGGTACTCATTGATGGCCCTCTGCTGCGTGTGCAGCCGCTGCAGCATGGCCAACGTTGAGATCCACCTGGTGGGCATGTCACAGATTAGGCGGTTCTTGGGCAGGTTAAACTCCTTTTGGAGGTCTGCCAGCCGAACACTGGCATTATATGACCAGGGGAAATGCACACAGACTTTCCTGGCCTGCCTCAGGACATCCTGTAAGCCCGGGTTCCTGCCCAAGGACCGCTGCACCACCAAGTTAAAGATGTGAGCCAAACAGGGCACATGGGTCATTTGTCCCTGTCGGAGGGCAGAGAGGAGGTTGGTGCCATTGTCGCAAACCACCATTTCTGCCTTAAGTTGGCGTGGCATCAACCACCTCTGAACCTGCCCCTGCAGAGCTGACAAAACCTCTGCCCCAGTGTGGCTCCTGTCCCCCAAGCACACCAGCTCAAGCACCGCATGGCATCTTTTGGCCTGCATATTTGTGTAGCCCCTTGAACGGCTACGGAGCACCGCTGGTTCCAAGGACAAAGCACAGGAAGAGGCCATTGAGGAAGAAGATGAGGAGGGGGTGGAGGAGAGAGGTGTGTCACAATCATTAGTAGTGGCATTTTGGAGGCGTGGTAGTGGAACAACCTCCAACACTACTGCACCTTGTCCTGCATCCTTCCCAGCTACCAGCAGAGTCACCCAATGTGCAGTGAAACTTAGGTAACTTCCCTGTCCATGCCTGCTAGACCATGAGTCAGCGGTAATATGCACCTTATCGCTGACCGCCCTGTCCAGCGAGGCATGGACATTGCCTTCCACATGCCAGTAGAGAGCTGGAATCGCCTTCCATGAGAAAAAGTGGCGTTTGGGTACCTGCCACTGAGGAACCGCACATTCCACAAACTCACAGAAGGGGGCATAGTCTACCAACTGAAAAGGCAGCAGTTGAAGTGCTAGCAATTTTGCCAAGCTAGCATTCAACTGCTGGGCATGCGGATGGCTGGGAGCGAACTTCTTTCGGCGGTGCAGCAGCTGGGGCAGGGAAATTTGCCTGGTACAATCTGACATCGGTGTACCAAAAGCAGATTGCCCACAAGTACTTGGCTGTGACACACCTAATTCTAAACCTTCATTCCTCTCAGTGTAGGTCTCAGAGAGCACTGAAGGTATAGTGGGGTTGATGATTTCAGCTAATGAGGAGCAAGGAGAGGTCCTCTTTGTTCTTTGGTGTGGGTCTTTTAGATACGCTTGCCAATGAACTGCATGGCAGGTCAACATATGTCTGGTCAAGCATGTGGTGCCCAAGCGAGAGATGTTTTGGCCACGCGAGATGCGCTTGAGGCATATGTTGCAAATAGCAGCGGTGCGATCTGATGCACTCATCTGAAAAAAGGCCCACACCAAAGAACTTTTGGAATAACGCACAGAGACAGCAGTGCCCTGCACATGCGGAGCTTTGGGGTGTGATGCACTCAGTGTGCTGCCCTTAGGCTGGCCCCTGGAGGGCATCCTGCCTCGTTGGTGATGTGCCTCCTCCTCCTCTCTCCTATTAGGCACCCACGTTGAGTCAGTGACCTCATCATCCCCTCCCTCCTCATCACTGGAGCAAACCTGGCAGTATGCTGCAGCAGGGGGAGCATGACTGCCAGATTGCTGCCCTTCTTGGGCACCCCCTCTGTCCGTGCTCACGTTACTGCCTTCATCTAGCTCGGTATCATCATCAGAGCCTTCTAAACGCTGGGCATCCTCCTGGAGCATGTACCCAACACTGTGGTCAAACAGTTCGAGGGACTACTCAGGAAGACATGGTGGGGCTAGGGAAGGAGTCACTGATGCCATTGAGCCGAGGGAAGAGGCCGCATTGGCAGCTGCTTTGCCAGGCAAAGTACCCTGAGCATGGGTGAGAGAGGATGAGGAGGATGAGGACGGCTTGGACATCCACTCGACCAAGTCTTTCCCATGTTGCGGCTCAACATGGCCAGCTGCCGAAAAAAAGGCCAAGCGTGTCCCACGGCCACGTGCTGATGAGGATGCATTGTCTCCACGACCAGCACTGTTGCCTCTAGACACAGAGCCTGCTTGCCCTCTTTTATTGGCTTGCGACTGTCTGCTTCTCCTTGTTGGCCTTCCAGACATACTAATGGCCTATAGCTGGCTAGCAAAATCAACTACCTGCCTGTAGTATGAGAACACCACCAACCTTTTACAGGTAGCTTTAGCTGAACACTGTGCAGAGCTTGCAAAAAACTAACTTGTAGCTTATTTAGCTGCCTGCAGTAGTGATAGGATCAGGAAAACACCACCACCCTTATACAGGTAGCTTTAGCTGAACACTGTGCAGAGCTCGCACTACACTAACTTGTAGTTTTAGCTGAACACTGTGCAGAGCTCGCAAAAAACTAACTTGTAGCTTATTTAGCTGCCTGCGGTAGTGATAGGATCAGGAAAACACCACCAACCTCTACAGGTAGCTTTAGCTGAATACTATGCAGAGCTCGCACTACACTAACTTGTAGTTTTAGGTGAACACTGTGCAGAGCTCGCAAAAAACTAACTTGTAGCTTATTTAGCTGCCTGCGGTAGTGATAGGATCAGGAAAACACCACCAACCTTCTACAGGTAGCTTTAGCTGAACACTGTGCAGAGCTCGCAAAAAAACTAACTTGTAGCTTATTTAGCTGCCTGCGGTAGTGATAGGATCAGGAAAACACCACCAACCTTCTACAGGTAGCTTTAGCTGAACACTGTGCAGAGCTCACAAAAAACTAACTTGTAGCTTATTTAGCTGCCTGCGGTAGTGATAGGATCAGGAAAACACCACCAACCTTCTACAGGTAGCTTTAGCTGAACACTGTGCAGAGCTCGCAAAAAACAAACTTGTAGCTTATTTAGCTGCCTGCGGTAGTAATAGGATCAGGAAAACACCACCAACCTTCTACAGGTAGCTTTAGCTGAACACTGTGCAGAGCTCGCACTACACTAACTTGTAGTTTTAGCTGAACATTGTGCAGAGCTCGCAAAAAACTAACTTGTAGCTTATTTAGCTGTCTGCGGTAGTGATAGGATCAGGAAAACACCACCAACCTTCTATAGGTAGGTTTAGCTGAACAATGTGCAGAGCTCGCAAAAAAATAACTTGTAGTTTTAGCTGAACACTGTGAGGAGGACGCACCACACTAACTTGTAGCTTTAGCTGAACACTGTTCAGAAGACACACTACACTAACTTATAGCTTTAGCTGAACACTGTGTAGAGGTCGCACTACACTAACTTGTAGTTTTAGCTGAACACTGTTCAGAGGGCGCACTACACTAACCGATAGCTTTAGCTGAACACTGTGCAGAGGTTGCACTACACTAACTTGTAGTTTTAGCTGAACACTTTTCAGAGAACGCACTACACTAACTTGTAGCTTTAGCTGAACACTGTGCAGAGGTCGCACTACACTAACTTGTAGTTTTAGCTGAACACTGTGAGGAGGACGCACTGCACTAACTTGTAGCTTTAGCTTAACACTGTGAGGAGGACGCACTACCCTAACTTGTAGCTTTAGCTGAACACTGTGCAGAGGTCACACTAAACTAACTTGTAGCTTTAGCTGAACACTGTGAGGAGGACGTACTACACTAACTTGTAGCTTTAGCTGAACACTGTGCAGAGGTCGCACTACACTAACTTGTAGTTTTAGCTGAACACTGTGAGGAGGACACACTACACTAACTTGTAGCTTTAGCTGAACACTGTGCAGAGGACGCACTACACTAACTTGTAGTTTTAGATGAACACTGTGAGGAGGACGCACTACACTAACTTGTAACTTTAGCTGTACACTGTGCAGAGGTTGCACTACACTAACTTGTAGTTTTAGCTAAACACTGTTCAGAGGTCGCACTACACTAACTTGTAGTTTAACTGAACACTGTGAGGACGCACTACACTAATTTGTAGCTTTAGCTGAACACTGTGCAGAGGTCGCACTACACTAACTTGTAGTTTTAGCTGAACACTGTTCAGAGGACGCACTACACTAACTTGTAGCTTTAGCTGAATACTGTGCAGAGGTCGCACTACACTAACTTGTAGTTTTAGCTAAACACTGTTCAGAGGACGCACTACACTAACTTGTAGCTTTAGCTGAACACTGTGAGGAGGACGCACTACACTAACTTGTAGCTTTAGCTGAACACTGTGAGGAGGACGCACTACCCTAACTTGTAGCTTTAGCTGAACACTGTGCAGAGGTCACACTAAACTAACTTGTAGCTTTAGCTGAACACTATGAGGAGGACGCACTACCCTAACTTGTAGCTTTAGCTGAACACTGTGCAGAGGTCACACTAAACTAACATGTAGCTTTAGCTGAACACTGTGAGGAGAACGCACTACATTAACTTGTAGTTTGGGCTGAACACTGTGCAGAGGTCACAATAAACTAACTTGTAGCTTTAACTGAACACTGTGAGGAGGACGCACTACACTAACTGTAAATAGTCTAGCTGCCTGACTGTGGTACTAATAGGATCAAAAGAACACCAGCAATTTTCTTCAGGTAGCTGTAAATACTGTAACAAGACAAGCCTGCCTGTCAGTAGGAAGATAACAGGAACGGATCTAGCTAAACTAAATACAGTGTATGTATATATATACAACATCTGGGATGCATATATATACACAATACACCGTAAGTGCAGCTAACTCACTGACTGTCCTGCCTAATCTAGCTAACTCAAATAAAAAGACAGTGTCTCTCTTTCTCTAAGCACACCGGAACACACTACACAGGGCCGCTGTGCAGGCGGCCTCATATAGTGTGGAGCGTGTTCTAAACCCCCTGAGCCATAATTGACCAAAGCCACCCTGGCTTTGGCCAATTACAGCTCTCTCTACTGACGGCGCTATGATTGGCCAAGCATGTGGGTCATAGTGCATGCTTGGCCAATCATCAGCCAGCAATGCACTGTGATGCCGCAGTGAATTATGGGCCATGACGCGCCACACAAATTTTGCGTGAACGGCCCATATCTTTCGCAGTTCAGCGAACGGGCGAACAGACGATGTTCGAGTCGAACATGGGTTCGACTCGAACACGAAGCTCATCCCTATTGCTGAGTCATTAATATGTTGTTGAGGATGGATAGATGAAGAAAGAAGCTGGGGTAACCAGCCAAGCTAGCTGTCAATGTGTTTGTAGCTGTATTTGTCCTATGGTTGTTGCTCTAAATTCTCAGATATGCATGTAACTAATCATAATATATCAGATTCGGGGTATTGCAATAAATATAAGTATCTTTTATTCATGAAAATAGAATAAAACTATTTATTTAAAGGTAATTACATTTTATATGTTATATTATATATATATTATATGTTATAAAACTCTTAAACATTATTTTATTCTTTAATTCTTTATTATTGAATAATTTATTTAACTTAAAAGTGACATATTTCTAAGCATCAATGATTTACAATAATTAGGAATAGATATACCATAATCATTGCATTACAAATAATCGCTATACCAGGATTGTGTTAAAGCATGTCAAAATAGAGGATCTTAACATGAATCTTTAATTGTACCAAATTGCATGCAAGATGTGCCAAAATGGACCAAAAAATGCATATGCAAAAAGGTTAAAGGGCCTTAAAGCAGTAGTAAACTCTATCATTTTTTTTTAAATGGGCCCCTGCAGGTTTAAGCCAAAATGTGCTAGTATGCACCACAGTTCAAATGGAGTCCTCCAGTGCTGAGCTATCACTGCTCCCAACACTTTCATCTTCACCCTGTCTTCCTTCTGGGTTCATGGTCTCCACTTATTTGAATGACCGGCCCGCAATGACATCACTCCTGCTTCTGCACATGGGAGTCACAATTGCAGCACTGTGCTCTTTGCATACACGACACATTCAGTGTGGCCTGAATGCAGAGCACACTATGCATGCACTGTGTCATTATTGGATAGAGTCGATATAAATATTTCCTAAGCGGCACAAGTTTAAGAGACGTTCATGGTACTTACAATAAGACTTATTATAACCTTACCTGTAGGTACAAGTTTTATGTTAGCTTTTACTATCGCTTTAAATTAACATTTTATTTTTATTGTTCTTTGAACTGCTTGCCTCTTTAAACACAATTTTCTCCTAATATGCAAGTAGTATTGCCTGTGGTCTAACTGTAGTTGATCTTTCCCCATCACTAACCTACCATGCCTTGGTCTGTACTGTACGGTTAATTTACTAGAACTGGAGAGTGCAAATCTGTCACAGCTCTACAAAGTAACCAATCAGCTTACATTTTTTTTAGTCAAATCTTAATTGAACAAGCTGAAGTTAAAGCCTGATTGGCTACCATAAACAGGTGCACCAGATTTTGCACTCTTCAGTTTTAGTAAATCACCTCCTGTGTTTCTGTTTGTAAGCAGCCTTCTCAGTAGGTGAAGATGTTTGCTTCCTAATGTAAGGGCCTCATAAAGGAGAATAGTAAAAACATTAGTGACATCACCAAACCTCTCTCTCCAGATCTGATGAGACAAACATTCAGAGGCAGCAGTGCTTTAGAATTCCTACAAGACTGTAGGCCAAAGAGTGCTTAGTCACATATCATTAAACTGGTTGTAAACCCCATTCATGAAATTTGACCTAGGCACATATATCTGTAGTGTTTACTTATCTCTTTCCAAAGCTCTAAGTGCTGTGTCTTTCTACTGCTCTGCTCCTCTGTTATCAGCAGAGTCACTTCTGGCAAGTTCTCAACACACAAAATAACAGCTGAGGAAAATTAGAGGTAGATAAGCAGAGAACTTGTCTTTTCACAGTACAGCTCTGCATTAGGGATGAGCCGAACACCCCCCTGTTCGGTTCGCACCAGAACTTGCGAACGGGCAAAAAATGTGTTCAAGCACGCGAACACCGTCAAAGTCTATGCAACACAAACATGAATAAATGCTCATTTTAAAAGCTTATATGCAAGTTATTGTCAAAAAAAGTGTTTGGGGACCAGGGTCCTGCCCCAGGGGACATGAATCAATGCAAAAAAAAGTTTTAAAAACATCCGTCTTTTCGGGAGCAGTGATTTTAATAATGCTTAAAGTGAAACAATAAAAGTGTAATATCCCTTTAAATTTTGTACCTGGGGGGTGTCTGTAGTATGTCTGTAAAGGGGCGCATGTTTCCCATGTTTAGAACAGTCTGACAGCAAAATGACATTTCAAAGGAAAAAAAGTCATTCAAAACTACTCATGGCTATTAATGAATTGCCGGTCCGACAATACACATAAAAGTTAATTGATAAAAATGGCATGGGAATTCCCCACAGGGGAACCCCAAACCAAAATTAAAAAATAAATAAACGTGGGGGTCCCCCTAAATTCCATACCAGGCCCTTCAGGTCTGGTATGGATATTAAGGGGAACCCCGGCCAAAGTGTAAATAAAAAATGGCGTGGGGTCCCCCTCAAAATCTATACCAGACCCGTCAGGTCTGGTATGGATTTTATGGGGAACCCCGCGCCAAAATTTAAAAAAAAATGGCGTGGGGTCCCCCCAAAAATCCATACCAGACCCTTATCCGAGCATGCAACCTGACAGGCAGCAGGAAAAGAGGGGTGGACAAGAGAGCGCCCCCCCTCCTGAACCGTACCAGGGCACATGCCCTCAACATTGGGAGGGTGCTTTGGGGTAGCCCCCCAAAACACCTTGTCCCCATGTTGATGGGGACAAGGGCCTCATCCCCACAACCCTTGCCCAGTGGTTGTTGGGGTCTGCGGGTGGGGGGCTTATCCAAATCTGGAAGCCCCTTTAACAAGAGGACCCCCAGATCCCAGCCCTCCCCCCTGTGTGAAATGGTAAGGGGGTACAAAAGTCCCCCTACCATTTCACAAAAAAAGTGTCAAAAATGTTAAAAATGACAAGAGACAGTTTTTGACAATTCCTTTATTTAAATGCATCTTCTTTCTTCTATCTTCTATCTTCCTTCGGTTTCTTCCTCCGTCTTCTTCTTCTTCTGGTTCTTCTGGTTCTTTTGGTTCTTCCTCCGATGGTTCTTAAATAACGGCCTGCCAGGTTGCGGCCTGCCAGGTTGCGTGCTCAGATAAGGGTCTGGTATGGATTTTTTGGGGGGGCCCAACGCCATTTTTTTTTATTTTGGTGCGGGATTCCCCTTAAAATCCATACCAGACCTGAAGGGTCTAGTATAGATTTTGATGGGGACCCCACGCCATTTTTAAAAAAAATTTTGGCCGGGAGTCCCCTTAATATCCATACCAGACCTGAAGGGCCTGGTATGGAATTTAGGGGGACCCCCACGTCATTTTTTTTTTTTAATTTTGGTTCGGGGTTCCCCTGTGGGGAATTCCAATGCTGTTTTTATCAATGAACTTTTATGTGTATTGTCGGACTGGCAATTAATTAATAGCCGCGAGTAGTTTTAAATGACTTTTTTCCTTTGAAATGTCAGTTTGCTGTCAGACTGTTCTAATCACGGGAAACATGCGCCCCTTTACAGGCATACTATAGACACTCCCCAGGTAAAAAATTTAAAGGAATATTACACTTTTATTGTTTCACTTTAAGCATTATTAAGATCACTGCTCCCGAAAAAATGGCCATTTTTAAAACTTTTTTTGCATTAATCCTTGTCCCCTGGGGCAGGACCCGGGCCCCCAAACACTTTTTATGACAATAACTTGCATATAAGCTTTTCAAATTAGCACTTTTGATTTCTCCCATAGACTTTTAAAGGGTCTTCCGTGGCTTTCGAATTTGCAGCGAATACCCCAAATTGTTCGCTGTTCGGCGAACTGGCGAACAGCCGATGTTCGAGTCGAACATGAGTTTGACTCGAACTCGAAGCTCATCCCTACTCTACATGTTCCTTCATTCATCTGCCTATGTGCAGTGGGGATGTTTGCCATTTCCTCCAATCAGCTCTCACACAGTGTATGTCCAGACTCCATACCCACCCCTATGTGCTGCTGAAACAGGAAGAAAGATTTGTTACACAATCTGCACTTTCCAAAGACTGTAGAAAGATAAAGACAGCAGATATACATGTAAAGCTTATGTAGGAGGATTTGTTTAATCTCTGTGTATCATCTGAGGCTATTAACTTCACTGGGTATAGGAGAGGGTTTACAACCACTTTAAGTACACAGTTGTCTTTCAGGAGGGATTCAAGACAAAAAGTACATTTTTAGGGTATTACTTAAGTACAATTAGCAATTATAAATGTTTTTAAATATTCCCTATAGCCTAGAAAATCATAACTTTTCAAATTCAGGTCCACTTTAGGCTGTATCTTAAAAGCAATAGAGCTGTACATTTTTCTCTGTTCTAACAAACAAAAGAATGACTAGAATTTGCTGCTGCTAAAAAGAAACATACTGTACATATCCAGGCTCTTTGCAGACAGCAGGGGTGACAGGTTACCACAGCAGAAACAAAATGGATCAGTTGGTTTTAAATTAAAAAAACAACTATTTTTCTTTAGGGTTCTGTTAATCTATTTTTTCCAGCATTAATGTTATATATGTATGTATATATATATATATATATATATATATATATATATACTCAATTTTTGCAATTTTTAAATTAGTCATTGTATGACTTATAATTTGGGAAATTTCCATATGTACAGAGGCTTGTTAAAATAATTTTTTTATGGGGTACAAGACTGTTAAAACTTCACTGAGTCTTCACACTTGAGTAAACTGGCTCAGAGATTGACCTGGACTGTACAATTCACTTGATGTTTACACCACACATTCCTGGTAACATTTGGCCATTTGGATTTCTGTTTATTGAGTCTGACGATACTTTTTTACACAAATCCATAAGAGATTTTGTCATTAAGTACCTAAAGTAGCCATGTGCTGATAGCAATATTTAAACTAACATTGCTGACGTATTTCTGAAAAAGATTGTTACAGGGCTGTCATGCATGAGGGCTTTAGTATTTTCTCAGTCACTGGTATGGATCCAATAAAAGCAAAACAATTCTAAACTCTTAATATGCATACTTTTTCTACTTCAGTGAATCATGCCACTGGATTCTGACAGTCAAGCAATTTGCACTTTCAATCTGAAAAGCCAGTGTGTTTATAGTATTACTCTCATTATGTTTCCTACAGCTCCATGGTCAGCATAGTCTGTGCACATGAACATACTGGACCTATTAGGGCTGCCTAGTGACATTATGCATCACGGGAAGCGTTTGAGTCACGTGTGCAGTCATATTATCACACTCCATAGCCATAGTACATTTATGAGGTTGAAATTACATTACAGCAGTAATGTAATTTCCAACTTGCTGTCTTAAAAGGACTCCACATTCATCACATTCACAGTGAAATTGGTATTTGGCAGTAATTACTACAAGCTACCACTAATTCTTCTCACCATGTCTTACCGCTCAATCCAGGGTTGTTAACATTGTCACGATCAGACACACTGGGGTTGATTCACTAAACCTGGAGAATGCAAAAGCTGGTGCAGCACTGCTTAGTAGCAAATCAGCTTCTAACTTCAGCTTTTTCAATTAGGCCATGACAAATAAAACCTGGAAGCTTATTGGTTTTTATGCAGAGCTGCACCAGATTTTGCACTCTCCAGTTTTAGTAAATCAACCTCACTGTTTATAAAGTATTTATAAAGTATTAGGCAAGGTCAGCTTTAGGCCTTTGGGATCTTATAGTGGCTGAGGGTGATAATTATATTCCACATTTCCTAATAGCGCTACCTAAACACTTTAAAAAAAAAATTACAATACTTAAAGCCCAATTTGTTTTTACTTTCTGCAGCTGTTTGGCCAAAATTATTAACAGAGATGTGTGGTTCTCATTGCCTCTAAACTGTGCCCAAACATTGTTTTTTGTTGCAATTCCAAAAAAGAAGGAATATAACAATACATGTATTGCAAACATCACAATAGAGCTTTAAAGTGAACTCTGGGAAAACAGTTAATAGCACAAGTGAATATATATATATATATATTTATATATATATATATATATATATATATATATATATATATATATATAAGAGAGCAGCTTTATTTGCCAATGGATTTACATTTATGTTCTTTAATTATGTTATATTTATGTTCATTACACAGCACACAACAACACTGCCTGTCTGTCAGGGCAGGAAAGCTGATTTTCTCTTCTGCGGTTAGGTAACAGTTACTTAATCGTCCTCACATATAATGCTATTGCAACTGGCTAGAGTGCATTAAAGAGGCTATAGGAGACTGGTTTCACAGCATGGTAAAAGGCTGCTGGAGCAAGGAATAAAGTATTGTATAAGGTAATATTACAGCTTATTCCTCTACCTCCACCTGGAGGACATACAGCAATCAGATGTTCATTGAAACAATATCTTTATACAGCATTTTCAGCTTTGAGGATACATATGTATGTTACAGATACCCTGGTATATAGCCATTTTGTATGTCATACATCTAGATGTTCCAACTCTATGGCATTTATCCTTCCAATCCAGTGGTGAATTTACAATATTGGACAATTTACACACAGGATGAGAATAATGGGACTGATCCCTATTTGAGGAAGTATTGACTCTTCCTACTTTCCATTTATTATCCATCATTTGGACTAATACTTTTGTAACTTTTTTGTTCGTCATTTTTCATCATCATTTTTTGACTGACTGACTGCAGGTTTTGGCTAGCCACTGAGATATTCGTTTATGGAAACAGCGTGAATTATTTTTGCATTTGCAAAATCACGCTGTTCCTTCAGGAATTTCACAGTTCAGCCTCCACCCGAAGGTAGCCGGGGGTATTACAGATGTCTAAGGGGTGCTATATATTGGGGAAGGGAGGGCTCTATAACCGCGGGCTCCACCACTTATTCATGTAGGATCAAATTGTTTACAGGGAGGGTCAGAAAGTTTGGTGGGGTCCCACTGTTTTGGGTATACCCACCATATCTATCTTTTAAGGGGTGGTTGTGAATATCTTTGTATTTTGCTTATTATAGCCAATAAATTATTGTGTAGTTTACTCTTCAGGGTGTGTTTTTGGTTGTTTAGTTTTTTATTTTTCTACTTTTGGTTTATATAGATACAGTACGCAAGCTGAGGAACACATCTCTTATTGGACCTTGAACATGGGAAAAAAAGCTTCCAGATTTCTCCACCCAAAACTGAAAGTTAGAACAGGTACTCCATGGGCATCAAAAATTAGATAATTTTGGGGTGTCCACTTGGGGTCATTTCATAAAGAAAACTTTTTTTTGTTTTTTTAAATGGCTGGTCTTTTTTCCTTTTATAGTAAAAAATAAAAAATAAAACACCCAGCTAATAATTGCAACAGAAAACTCTATCTGTACACACTTGCATGACTACGTAATTGTTAGTTACAACAACCAGGGCACTGAAAACTGAAAAAATGGCCTGATAATGAAGAGGTACTGTATAAAAAGTCTAGTACTCAAGTGGTCAGTTATATACATTTCATATAAATGACAACCTATGAAGTCATGAGGACAGTTCTTTAAGCTGACTTTGAAAAAACATTAATTGTTATTGGTAGTAGACCATGTTGTCAAAAAATTAAATAAAAACATTATCCTTCTTTTACAGGGATACAATGTTAGCTATTGTAGCTGCACAGGGTTACAGAGCCCCCCCCCCCAATTAGCTTACCAGCTCAAATACCCATTGGAACATCTGCTACATTAATCGAAAAAAAATCTTCCAAAGAAAATTCTAGTCGTGAAAACATTTATCACTTGTCCTGATTGTTTTTAAACAATGACTTTATCAATGTTTCACTATTAATTCCTATGACAAAAGAAAAACCCATTAAGCTCATTTTGCAAATGAGGAATTTAGCCTGAAATATACATTAATGTAGGCAGTGGTCAGATTATCAGTTGCAAAAATTCCTAATACTTGCATTTGTAATGTGCAAAATCTAGCAAAATATTTTCAATAGTTTGTAATGTACCCATATAGAACAGACAGTGTCTAGTCAAATTCTCACAATAAGGTGTAAGTACCAATTCATTAGGCAACACAGCTGAAATAATAAAAGCATGCTGACTTACATAAACCGCAACAAATATTTAGATGCTAAAACAAACCCCTTGGTGTCATCACTGTCAAAAGTTGTGCTGGAAATTTCTTCTGTCCTGTGGGTGTATTAACTTTAAAACACATATTTTCTGTTATGCTTTGACTGTCTGACAACATGACCTTGCTATTTCATTGGCTTTTGGCTGGCATGCAGAATACTCCCTGATGTGGTGTGATTTTATGTCCATGTTCTCCCAAACATCTAGTATATTATGTTGTTGTAGCCCCCTGGTGTCTGGTGATTTTTGGGTTTGTATCCTTTCTAACATCCAGTTATTTTTGCATCTCTCTGTGGTTTTAATGTTCTTTTCTGATATATTTTATATGGAAAAAGAGTGCTTATGCAGCCTTTGTAAAACAATATTGGGATCTTTTTGTCAAAATCTGGCAAGGTAGGCTAGGACTTGTAGTTTCACAAATACCGGAATACACTGTGTATGTATGATGGTGTTGGGACAGAGACATATACATATTATATTGTACCTTTAACATTAGTGTGGAAAATGTAGGGGATGAAGGGTAAAAAAAATTCAGATGTTCAGATTTTGCTTTATTTTCGTTCTTCTATGTTCTTAAAGGGGTTGTAAACCCCCGTGTTTTTTTTCACCTTAATGCATCCTATGCATTAAGGTGAAAAAACTTCTGTCAGTCACCAGCCACCCAGCCCCCCCGTTTTACTTACCTGAGCCCTGGAATTTCCAAGGACGAGGACAAGTTGTCTCTCTGCCCGAGGTTCTTGGCACTTGATTGGATAGATTGATAGCAGCGCAGCCATTGGCTCCCACTGTTGTCAATCAAATCCAGTGACGTGGGTGCCAGGGGGGTGGGGCCGATTCTGGCATTTGTGTCTATGGACGCAAATGCTGGACTCGGGAGTGCTCCAGCAAGGTAACCCCTTCGGGAGAGTGCTTCTCCTAGGGGGTTATCTGATGTGGGGAGGAGCCGTGAGAGCCACCAGGGGACCCCAGAAATCGAGGCTCATGGCCACTCTGTGCAAAGCGAGCTGCACAGTGGAGATAAGTAGGATATGTTTGTTTTTGTTTTTTTTAAAACGATCCTTTACAATCACTTTAATTACTGACTTGAATCTTTATTAATTGCATTTGTTTTATAGTTACATTCTTTTTTTCACATTCTTCCTTTGCTGCACAGTCCTGTAATATTTAGCTTAATTTATCTGGATCTTCAATCTTTTCCTTCTGTATAACTTATTCTTCTTTTATACTCTTATTTTATATTGTATCCCATTGCATTTGCCAATTCAGTTTGATTCTGCACAGATCATTTGGATTATTTGGCTATTGTATTGTGGGTGATGAAGCCCAAAATTTGGCTACCATGGTCACTTTATATTGCAGTATTGTGAAGAAAAAAAAATTGTGGTAATATAGAAACACAATTGGGCAGACTTTAGAGCCCTGGAGATTACAGCCAAGGACCCAAAAGTGCAGTAAGAAAGTTAGGTTAGAATTTATTGGCTATGCAAATGTTGTTCTTTTGTTTGAACAACTAAATATGAGAGAGGTAAAGGTCATTTGTCAGTTGCATAATTCCATAAATATGACCGCTTTATGTCAGCCATTTTTCCATAAACAATCTATTTTGTGTACTTGCAATATACATTGTTGTATTGGCAGTTACATTGTTTGTTATCTAGTGGACTCTAGGTGAATTTTGCAATACTAAATAGTGATCCTTTGTGTGTAAAACTTTGACTTTAATTTGGTTGCTTGGTTGCTCCCTAGGCAGATATATTGTATAAAAGTGAGAGATGATGAATGTGGCTATTTTTCTAATTAGTTTATGGCTCAGGGTAAAAGCAATTAGAGCACAGTGACATAGAAGTTAGAACTTGCACCTCAGGTGCATTTGTGGTAACAATAGCTTTCTGAGGGAGCTTCAATGCAAAGGCACATGCATCGTCATTACATACAATTATTGTCATGTCATTTATTAAATTGCTTAAAGTGTAAGCTTTACAAATATTTTGGTGTGAAAAGAAATGGATCAGCAACTTGCTTTTTTAATATATATACTTTATTGCTCAGTAAACTGACCTTCTCATTCTCCAGTTACTTGAATGCTGAATATGCCACCAACAAGTGACCATAGCACTGAGATAGTTGATTGATTGGAACCATTATCCAAAAGCACAGATGATCTAATAGGTATGTATATGACATACAGTACCACTGTGACCACTGTACTAAGAAAAAAAATTATGGTTAGCAACCTGCAAATGTTCATGTTGCTAATTTAGCTTTTTTCTGTCCTCCAATGCATTGTTTGTGATATATTTGTTATATTAACTATCCAAACCAGAAGGTTTCACAAATGTTTTGTATGTTTTATTCCTTTCTATAGAAAAAGTAAAAAATCATTAAATTCAATGAACAAGAAAAAAAGAGGGAATTATTTAAGATTCCATCCATTATTGTGTTATATTTCAAGTGTTCAATCACTTTGATACAGTATGTAATGATGCTCAATGTTGCCCTCTGTTGCCATCTGAAAGATCACAAGTAGTGATCATATTACTCCTCTTTAATTGCAGCAGGAGGGTTTTGGCCCATTCTATTAAACTTGTGAGTGTACTGTAGTTGACAGTGTTGCAATTGCTCCTATTAGACTCTGCATTGTACTGTTTATTTTTCTGTTCACATCCCTAGGCTCATCAGTTTTAAATCTATACAACATATCTGACATTTTAGCCTCCTTTTTTACTTGGCTTCCCATGTTTACATGTATTCTTGAAAAAGGAATACTAGGGACAAGAATAACAAGAATACTAATGTGACTAACATCTGCTTGACAATGGAAATGTAACTGAGGCAATGATTGATGTCTGCAATCAGTTTCTGCCATCTTACCCTCATAGGATGACATGCAGCAATTCAGCTTATAGTATTAAATAAAAAGAGTGATATTGAATGTGCCTGAGGAGGGTACAAAATCCAATAAACATGTCATTTAATATCCAACAAATATGTGAAGGCTTGCGTAGTTAAGTGTATTTTTTTTATAACTGTTGAGAGTCTTAAAGGTACATTCCAGTGAAAAATTGAAAATTTAACTTTAAGATGCATACATTGTATTTTTCATCCAAGCATTGCTGCATTGCACCAGTCCAACTCAATGCATTTTACAGTAATTTGGTGATTTGGGAACCCCTGTTTGTAATCCAAGTGATGAATACTCAAATGCACCCAGTGCATGCTTCCTGTTTTATCTATAATACACAAAACATTGTACTTACAATAAAAAAAAGGTTTCAATTAGTCACCAATTTTATTAAAGTCTGTCCTAAAAGTATATATGTTATTGGTAATACAATAAGCAAAAGTAAATGAAAATGTTTAGTACATGCTACCAAAGCATATTCCCTCTGTACTGTAACTATAATGCTTGTGGGTTACACAGATTTAGAAAGATAAATTATGTGAACTCTCTGATTTAAACAGAGGGTATTTATAAGCACTGTTTTGTGAACATACCTGATGTTCAGAAAAAGTGAAAGCAATTAGAGATTGTCTATGGATTTTGAGAAATTAATACACTAATTATTTGCTTCTACTATTTGTTCTTTAAGAGTTTTCTTTACCACCCCTATATATTATACATATTATCTTTATTAGTGAATCCCCGGATCTGCTGGGATATACAGTCCAAACAGTATGTTTTAGGTCTGTCCTGGGATTTTCTTCCAGATGAACATGTCTGGTACACCTCCAGGGCAAGCCTCTCAGGGTAATACTTGCAAGATGCCCAACTTTTTTCTATGGGCACCTGCTTGAGAAAGATATTTCTGGACCACCATGTACATTACACTTACCTCCCAGCAATGTCACAATGAAACCTAATTTGCACAATTAGGTCATAACCATATTGTGGAGGATAAGGGCCTTGAATGTTCATTTAGCTTTGAATATTCAGTCAGTGCTTTTCTACCACAGATTGAAATAGCATTCTCAAAATTGTAATCTAATCATTATATTCACAGTCTCTCTTTGCAACAGTTATTTATAAAATCACAGAAGAAAGTATTTAACCACTTCACTACTGGACACTTTCACCCCCTTCCTGCCCAGTCCAATTTTCAGCTTTCAGTTCTGTCGCACTTTGGATGAAAATTGTGTGGTTATGCAAAACTGAACCCAAATACATTTTTTAGCATTTTCTTCCCACAAATGTGCCTTTCTTTTGGTGGTATTTAATCACCGCTGTTTTTTTATTTTTTTGCTAAAAAAACAAAAAAAAGACAGAAAATTTTGAAAAAAAAAAAGGTTTTCTTTGTTTCTGTCAGAAAATTTTGTAAATAAGTCATTTTTCCCCTTCACTTATGTGCGCAGATGAGGTGGCACTGATAGTTTGCACTAATGGGCACTGATGAGGTGGCACTGGTGAGCCAGCACTGAAGGACACTGATGGAGTGGCACTGATGAGGAGGCACTAATAGGTGGCATTGATGGCCACTGATAGGTGGCACCTATAGGTAATGATAGGTGGCACTGATGCACAGCACTGATGAGCACTGGTGGACAGCACTGATTGGTGGCACTGATGGGCAGGCACTGATGGGTACTGAAAGGCAGCACTGATTGGCATCACTGATGAACACAGAATGACTTCACTGATGGGAACCAATTTGCATTACTAATGGGCATAGACTGGTGTCACTGATGGGCACAGAGTGGCATCACTGATGGGCATTGTTGGGGCTGCATTGTAATCAGGGCACTGATGAGCAGTGCCCTGATTACCTATACATGTCTCCCCTGTGAGGAAATGCCGCTGATCGGCTTTCCTCTCCTCACACTCTGTCAGTGTGAGACGGGGAGAGAGACGATAAACGGCATCTCCTCATTTACATGTGATTGGCTGTGATTGGACACAGTCGATCACATAGATAAAGAGCTTCAGACGTGGCTCTTTGCTGAGATTTGGGTCCCATTGGGCTCCCATGTCCCAGGGAAACGATGCACCCCTGATCGCTGAACTGCACACCCCCCCGAGTGCGTTATCATGACGAAACTGGGCACTGTCATATGACATCGCCCCAGAACGAGAGCCGCCCTGCTCCATCATCATTTGTCTATACGACAGGTGGAAGGCGGTTCATCATGCAACTTGATGCAGCATTCTGTTTTTTTTGGGAGAATATTATAGCCTTGCATTTGGAGATTTTGATTTTTACTGCTACATTAAATGAATTACTTAGCAATTGAATTAAAAAAGATGGAGAGTAAACATCTAAAATATCACCTTCAACTAGCATATATCTTACCACCTGCCCCCAATCCTATGTAAATAAGGATCTTAGCTAAAAAAAAAACATGTGACACGAGGAAGGGGTTGATCTCCGAAACAAGTAGTCCTTTGTTCCTGCTACCTGCTATTAATGTATTTGCCTTTTCATTGCTTTTTGCAGCCATGTGACTTTTGGGGCAGTTTCCTGAGTCCTGTGGTTCCCTCACATTGAGGAGCACTGTCAAACACTTCCGCCAGCATCTGGCGTCACTTCTGGTCTCCGAGTGGGTCAATCTGGCCCACAGGTGCATTGCTTCCAGGTCCTCTGGCTGCTACTGGCTTTCTCCATCCTCCTTGGTGTCACCTATCCACCCTGCTTACCATCAGAAAGTCCATGGGATCCAAGTCATCCATCTGGACCCACGTCTAGGCGATAATATTACCATCAGTTACATATGAGTTTGGCTTGTACCCTCATCTGTTATGCACCTCGGTCATCTGAAATTATCCTTATGAGATGTTTAATGCACATGAACTCTATCCTTTTACTTAATTAAAAGTGTATTTGAACTTCATCGATTTATTTTGGTACTTACTACACCACTTGGATCAGCGCTCCCTGTGAATGTACTTTAGGGATCTTAGCTAGTACACGTTGGTATAGTGGTAATGTCCTTTATTCACATAAGACAAGAAGCATCACAGGCTGATGTTTTGGGACCTTGCAGAATTACTTTCTAAAGGCAGAATAATTGCAACAAAACAAAACTGCCCCCTATCTTGGACACCCTTCCAAACACATGTATACCTTGATATGCTGTCCATAAAGACTGAAAAGTTGAGGAGACATAATCCTGACAGAGCCTAATCTTCACTTTATTTTTTTCCCAAGTATGAATTGAATTCACACTATTATGACACTATCCACAGAGGAGTGCATTGTCAAATGACTTTCTCTAGTGTGAAAGGGCCTACAAAGAACATGAAGCTAAGCTCTATAAAGAACAATAAACAAAAAGAAGATGCTTCTTTTTGGAACGTCCTTCAACAAGTACTGAGCTAGGTATACCCCAACCCACTCAGAATACACTGATCAGTGCTGCAAACATCAGCTGATTGAATGCTGGTTTTCCAGCATAACCGTTCAACCTAAGCTGGTTGTTAGACTCACTTCTGTTGAACAGAGAGCAACACACACACCATCTCTGAAATACACCCATTTCAGGCACAACAGTTATGCCTGTTCACTTCCTCATGTGAAAATGTCCAGTGGCCTTCTATTTGACATAATGCAACTTCACAATTTAAAATGACTGGCAAAGCTGACAGCACATTGGTGAAGATATAGGAAAAGCAAAAGCAACATTTCTGTTTTGGGCCAAAGATCTGTTAGAATATGTTCAGAAGACAGTAAGGAGTATAAATGGCAAAATAAATTGTTGCCAATCAGTAGTAGTAAGCAATGCTTCACTCAAGCTATTTTAAGAGGAACAGATAACATTTTACATGTGCTCTAGTTTACCAGAGTCCACATTTCCATATATTCTGACAAACCTGTAGGGAGGTGCTACAAACAGCTTTTGTATTCCCATTGAGCAGTCACTTATTTTGTAGGCAATGTTATATGCGATATTAGTGGCTGTCAAATTAGTCTCAGTTAAAATACAGTAATTAACATAAGGGAATCTAATATCCTTATCACAGTAAGGCACTTGTATTCAAACCATGTTATAGTGATTAAAATCTTAGAAATATATTCTGTCATTCCTATTGCACCAAAACCCAGGGGCATTTTTGCCTAACAAAAACCTTTCAAATCCATCAGAGACTTAATTTTCTCTTGAAGAAAGAATAAAAGTCAATGAAAAAAATGATCTGAACTTTCTGGGTTATAAGCTTTGGAAAATATTGTATATAAAGCATCATAATAATGGTAAAGCAACCTAACCTCTTACACTGCATATGATTAAGGCAATCCAGGGAATGTAAAGTTCAATGACATAGCATATTTCAGAATTCTAAGTAAAATCCCCATGATGGCTGAAAAGAAAATGCTTACATTACACGTTGCTTTAGAGTTTGCTCCATTTAAATAGATACTGTTGTGAAATACAATATAAATTAGGTGAAAATATTGTGCTGAATATACAGATAACTTTTTCTTGTTCTAAAGCTAAGCTGTAAACACTAAGCAACAGAACTCTGGAAACAACTTGATCACAAAATGCTTTTTTTAAATTAATGGTATTTATGTTTGTTTTATGTTCAAAAAAGTTATAGGAATTATGGGGGATTACCTGATTTGAATTTACCTAGTTTAGAGGTGTGCAGTTGTTCACAATTGGGATTTGGTCCTCATCTTTGCAACATTCTGCCCCCCCCCACCCCCATTCCTCTTCTGCTGCTTCCATTGGGTTATCCTGTAAACCTGTTGCTTTTAATTCCATTTTCCTTTGAGTCTGCACATACACCACAAGCTACAGCTACTTAAATTTCATGTCAAAAGAAGGATTGTTCAATTTTCGAATAATTAGTGTGCCCACAGTAACAGATGATTTTTGTGCGGACATCGAAAATGACTGATCGAACATGATGGACATTTTTATCAGAATGAATGATTTCCTATTCATTTATAGGATTATCAATGGAAAAAAATAAAATTAAAATGGGCAAAAAAGATGTTCTCTATCATGAAAGTTCTGTCATATTCTGTCATCTTATTTTGATGACCATAGTGTAGTGTGTGTGTTTTTCTAGTGTAGTGAGTGTTTTTCGGCTACAGGAAATAAAAAATGTCCTGAAGCTAGTGTTAGCTGTAGGGGACAAGTGAATTCAACATTTTGTGTATTGCAGCCTTGTAATCACAAAATGGAATACAGCCAGATGGGTCTGGAAGTGTGTGAAGCAAAGCTATTTAATATAGTAAACCCAGTTTATTGTTATTACTTAAAGAGGTCAAAATACATTGCATCGCTTCTACAGATGAAAAAAAAAATGTTCAAAACAATAATGGCACAATTGTATCAATCTTTTTCTTTCATTCAATTAATCATTTTTCTACTCATCTATGGCCTGGCTTACCCACATGTGTGGAGATCTGTATACAGATTCTAAGTTGCAATCCTGCGATAGCAATCAACAGATCTATCAGTCTGTGGCAGCATGTTGTGGGTTGTATAGTCCTACAGATGTTACTTTTTGCAATGTTATTTTACCCAATTTATATATATCAAGTAGTGGACTGAGTAGTTTTACTATTAACATGACTTTTTCAGGTTCAGTTTTGATTCCTAAACACTTTGTATTCTAGTTGTGTTAATATGTTATATGTTTTCAGCTTTAAAGTAGCATATAGCTCTAATATTGTCTCTGTAGCTATAAAGCTTGTTTTACGATGGTCACCTATCTGTTCAGCAATATATATGGTAATCTGCATCCTCATTTGTACTAAGCACTTTTCAGTAGTTTTCATGCCAATATGTAGATGGTGCCCCCACTGCTTCTATATGAACAGATTTTTCCCCTGTGCTTCGATTCATGGGATTTAGATCCAACTTTATCACTTTGGACAATTTTTATTTATTTTCTGTACTACATCTAAATGATGATTAAATGTATTTCACATAATATGCAGGGCTTTAACTCCCCACATAAAAGAAAAAGGACAATATTCTCCTGCACAAAACATAGTCCTCTGTGCTTCATAACACTTAAAACCATTGCTGTTTTACCACCACCATCTTTATGCATAACAAATTGTCTTTAGATTTGTATCATATTTAAAAAGACCCAAAAGCAGGTTTACCTTTTTACAGGGCTCTGAGGCAAGTCATGACCTCGCTTTGGCAAATGATGTAATGGATCAATACTATTCATCCCACCTAATTTTGGGTAGTGATTTTAATATGGTGGCACATCCAAATCTGGATGAAAGCCTTTGTCCTCATTCCCTGAAGGACTTTCCAAAATCTCTTCAACAAACTTCCCAATTTATAAATACCTTGTGTAATATAGGCCAAGGGAATTCACCCATTTTTAAAAACTCTTATAAGAGCTATATCAGATTAGATTATAGTTTCAGGACTCCTAAATCACTGGCTAATTCTTCTGCTGCTGCAATTACCTTTGCCCATGGTCAGACCATGATAATATCATCTTTTGTACATCAGGTATAGGTATTTCTAACATGTCTTATAAATGAAAACCTTGATTCCATCCAGTCTTGATAGCACACGCAGCAATACTTAGAGGCTATTTTATTAGTGGGTAAGGCTGCATTGGAAGGGGTCACGATCAGAGGAAGCCTTCAGGAGGATGGATGTAGTCACTGTCAGCAGCGGTGTAAAGCACAGGGAACAGCTGTGAAGCCGGCGTCGTCAGCGTGTGAGGGCTGCGAACCCGGAAGTGATGTCATCCGCTGGGTGGCTCTGTGACCAGCCTGAACCGCAAACGAAAGGCCAGAGAGGGGATGTGATGTCATCAGTGAGGGACGCGTTTCAGAACCGTCATTCGTTCCTTTCTCAACCTCGGATTGCACTGATGGCTGAGCAGAGCAGAGAAGCAGATTGACCAGCTGGAGACTGAGATCAGCCTAGAGGACAGAGGCTGCTGCAATCAGCAGTGAGCATTCTGGTGTTTGCTAGACAACCCAAAGAGGAAGCTAACTCTGAGGTGAGGTCAGAGTTAGCTTCCTCTTTGGGTTGTCTAGCAAACACCAGAATGCTCACTGCTGATTGCAGCAGCCTCTGTCCTCTAGGCTGATCTCAGTCTCCAGCTGGTCAATCTGCTTCTCTGCTCTGCTCAGCCATCAGTGCAATCCGAGGTTGAGAAAGGAACGAATAACGGTTCTGAAACGCGTCCCTCACTGATGACATCACATCCCCTCTCTGGCCTTTCGTTTGCGGTTCAGGCTGGTCACAGAGCCACCCAGCGGATGACATCACTTCCGGGTTCGCAGCCCTCACACGCTGACGACGCCGGCTTCACAGCTGTTCCCTGTGCTTTACACCGCTGCTGACAGTGACTACATCCATCCTCCTGAAGGCTTCCTCTGATCGTGACCCCTTCCAATGCAGCCTTACCCACGATGTGCCTGTTTTTTACTTCTATTTTGTAAGTGTTTTTAACCCAGTTGGGGTATTAAAATTGTTTATCTTCTGCACTTAGAGGCGCCTTTGTTTGTTTTTATGTCATTTTAGACCCTGCTTCAAGTCTTTTAAGTTGCAGCCCTTTTTGCTGAAGATCACCATCCTTTCATCCCTTCCTACCTACATTTCTCCCGTTCATTTTTGGACTGCCGATCCTTAATAGAGACATCATTTGGACTACGCTAGTCCTGTGCGCCCTATACCACCTTTTATTTCCAGTATTTTATTAGTATTGTATTATAGTATTGGTAAACCATGAAGGGTGATCTACCACTCACCCTAAAGAATTCTTGACTATACAGTATTTGATACCCTCTATAAAACCTTGCTAAATTATATAATCAAATCCTCAAGGGTCACCAGTTCCCCTTTACTTCCTAAGCCGTACACAGACCATACTTTACCTCTAAGTTATCATACCATCTTAGTTATCAATAATGATTTGAAAATAGAAATGTAAGCTAAGACCAAACACTGGCTTTTTAGAGATTCATCCAAATGTTGAGGGCATTCAGCTTGGCCGAACATGGCAGCTTCTGGTTGTCAATAGCTGCTAAGAAGCCCTGACCACTGACATCACCTGGCCCATTCACTTGCAAGGCCAGGAATCACCGGTCACATAAGCAAATGGGAAGAGATCAGAGGAGTTACATCATTGCCTAAGTATGGCACCACTAACTCCACCCATACCCTAATATTGCTGTCAGTCTGCAAGTGGCATCGTAGAGTTAGGGATCACTACTTTTTTCTTTTGGTGGGCAGTGAGCATAATGAATGTATATTGTGAGACTTTTTTAAATAAGGAACTTTTCAAAAAACTTTCTGTGTTTTTATTTACTCTGTACTCATTCATATTGGGGTATATTGGTGCTCTCTTATTGTTAAAGGGAGCTTCCAGATTAAAAGTCCCCCACCTGCAGACCCCCACCACCCTAGCCCTTGTCCTCATCAACATGGGGACAAGGTACTTTGCCAAGGGGGTCCCTGGTATGGTGTAATCACTTCCCACCCAGCCTATTGCCAAATGATGGCTGAGCTGGACATTCATTGTTGTGGGTAGACGTCAAATGACGTCCTCCCAGAACGCACCTTGCCAATGGCTCCCACTGCTTTCTTAGCCAAAAAGGAGGGACCGTCCCCAGAGAGCTGAGTCTCCTGTGCACAGTGCTGGCGGAAGATTGGGCTCATGTAAGTATTGGGAGGGGGCTTCTGCACAGAAAAGGGTTTTTATCTTCATGCATAGAATATATGAAAGTAAAAATCCTTGAGCTTTTAGAACCACTTTAAGTGGCTAGTATAAACACATTACCTTAAAGAGGAAGTAAAATTCCCTCTCATGTTTGTACCTTTAGGTAAGCCTATAATAAGGCTTACCTATAGGTACTGTAAATATCTCCTAAACTTGCACCATTTAGGAGATATTTACTGTATACTGCGCCAATTATATAATTGGCGTATGCGCTCTAAAGGAACGGCCACTCGTGCTGTTTCTTCAGAAGTCTGTGCCATGACTGGCGGCTCCCAGACCCATGTCACGCGGCTCCAGCCAGTCACAGAGCCGGAGACTGCAGACCCAGAAGGAAGATGGGCAAACATGGACGCAGCCTCCAGCGGGGACGACGAGGGCTTCGCTTGCAGGTAAGTGTCACATTATGTGCTAGTATGCAATGCATACTAACACATTATGCCTTTACTTTGCAGGTAAGCAAAAAGGGGGAAAAAAAAGTTTTCTTTCTCTTTTCTGGGGGAAAAAAACCTGTTATGCCCTGTACACAGTCAGATTTTCCGACGGAAAATGTGTGATAGGACCTTGTTGTCGGAAATTCCGACCGTGTGTGGACTCCATCACACATTTTCCATCTGAATTTCTGACACACAAAGTTTGAGAGCTTGCTATAAAATTTTCCGTCAACAAAATCCGTTGTCAGAAATTCCAATCGTGTGTACACAAATCCGACGCACAAAGTGCCACGCATGCTTAGAATAAATTAGGAGACCAAAGCTATTGGCTACTGCCCCGTTTATAGTCCCGACGTACGTGTTTTACGTCACCACGTTTAGAACTATCGGATTTTCCGACAACTTTGTGTGACCGTGTGTATGCAAGACAAGTTTGAGCCAACATCCGTCAGAAAAAATCCATGGATTTTGTTGTCGGAATGTCCGATCAATGTCCGACCGTGTGTACAGGGCATTACACTTACTGTGTAAGATAAACCATTGCCTATATTAGCAAATCCAATTGGACTGAGTGGATCATTAATTTCTCCCTAATTAAATATTTGGGTATTTTTTATATTACTAGAGTTCATTTTACCATATTACTTATTAATACCTAATCTACAGTTACTAGATGTGAAATAAAATTAAAATAGCCTTTAGAATTTTGGAACCACAAAACCATTAGTTATTTAGAATGGAAACAATGTTACAATGGTACCACTGATTTTCTCAATATTTTGTATTGCTAAAACATCTAATGAACAGCAAATTTTATTGACACTGAAGAAATGGCGCGCTGTCCTTAATTATATTTTCAAGAAATGCTGAATGGACATTTAGGAGTAAGTGAACACAAACTAATAATTATTTAATTATATATATTCACACATTTTAAACCTAGATTTAGTATTGTCCTGCAGGAAATTCATACACATTGTATTAAAAACAGCACATATGTGCAAAATCTTGGCAGCACAGCTCCAAGCTCACTGTTTGTGTGTCCTGTCAACGTAACATCCCTATCAGGTGCAGGTCCTGAAAGAAGCACATCCTGCTCCACACATACACCACATCACAAGACTCAGGCCACACTCTTATAACCTCAACCATTATCCACTTGCCAACTGACTCATGTAAGAGTACGGTGGCAGAATGGCTCTCCTGTGCCTAGTTCTGGGTAGGGGGCACTTCCAAGTAGGGGGTATGCGCATGATTAGACACAGCACAAGCCGATCAGTTGGTGCCAACCGCTGATTGTCGAGGTGGGAGATAGGACATAGCTCTGTGTATGTAAACAATATAGAGCTCTGTCCTCCTGTCAGTGGGGATGTGCTGGTTTTTATTTCCCTGCAAAGCAGGAAATAAAATCCAGCACATCCCTTAGTAAAAGCACCTCATAATAAACACACCAAGCACTGTTAGGTCCATATTTAACCCTTTGATCACCCTAGAAGTTAATCCCTTCCCGGCCAGTGTCATTAGTACAGTGACAGTGCATATTTTTAGCATGGATCACTGTATTAATGGCACCGATCACTGTATTAATGGCACTAGTTCCCACAAAGTAAAATATAGGTGTCTTGCGAGCCACAGATGGACTAATGCCTCTAAGGAGTAAACTATTTAAGCTGCAAGCACTGAACCACGTTTCATTGCGTGTAGATAGATAAAAAATAGTAAATGTGCCCGCGCTAGTATAGTGTCACATATAAAATATATAATATATAAAAAATATTTTCACATATAAAACACATGTAATGTGATAAATAAAACCATACAGGTAAAATATAATGCAAATAACTATAAATGATAAACCACCAAGTGCATATAAAGGTGCAATCGTGGTAGTAACTAATAAAAGTGCAACGTGCTAAAATATAAATATCAAAACACTTTCCAGTGACAAATGAGTGTATATCCCAATTAATAAATACAAATCACAAAAAAACGTGAATAAATAGTGTCCATAAAATGAATAAACATCATGCTTCTTCTGATGGGTGTATAAATCACAAGACATGAAAACTGTGCTCTCCCGTGACACCCCACATGTGCTTGCGCTCACCTTCAGTCCTGTGACACAGTAATTAAACGGTGTCAAAATAAGCATTGGGGCCACTCCTAGGCTCACTCAGGATACAATGATGCAAAGACACTCCTCTCAGGTGAAACTGCTAGGCTCACTCAGGTTACAATGGTGCAAAAACACTCCTCTCAGGTAAAACCAAGATCCAAAATCATAGAAAAAACAAACAGAGGGACTCCATAGTGCAATATAGCCAGGACATTTATTAAAGAATAAGCCCTCCAAGAGGGTACTCACATTGGATGGGTGCTAGAGTGCACCAGACTGTACAGGTAAAATAATAAGCAGCTGATCGTATGGCGTGCGGTATGGCATGTGCAATCCTCCTCCTCTGCTGACAGCTCCGTCCTACCCCTCCCCGACGCGTATTCCGCACATACGATCAGCTGCTTATTATTTTACCTGTACAGTCTGGTGCACTCTAGCACCCATCCAATGTGAGTACCCTCTTGGAGGGCTTATTCTTTAATAAATGTCCTGGCTATATTGCACTATGGAGTCCCTCTGTTTGTTTTTTCTATGATTTTGGATCTTGGTTTTACCTGAGAGGAGTGTTTTTGCCCCATTGTAACCTGAGTGAGCCTAGCAGTTTCACCTGAGAGGAGTGTCTTTGCATCATTGCATCCTGAGTGAGCCTAGGAGTGGCCCCAATGCTTATTTTGACACCGTTTAATTACTGTGTCACAGGACTGAAGGTGAGCGCAAGCACATGTGGGGTGTCACGGGAGAGCACAGTTTTCACGTGTTGTGATTTATACACCCATCAGAAGAAGCATGATGTTTATTCATTTTATGGACACTATTTATTCACGTTTTTTGTGATTTGTAATTATTAATTGGGATATACACTCATTTGTCACTGGAAAGTGTTTTGATATTTATATTTTAGCACGTTGCACTTTTATTAGTTACTACCACGATTGCACCTTTATATGCACTTGGTGGTTTATCATTTATAGTTATTTGCATTATATTTTACCTGTATGGTTTTATTTATCACATTACATGTGTTTTATATGTGAAAATATTTTTTATATATTATATATTTTATATGTGACACTATACTAGCGCGGGCACATTTACTATTTTTTAGTTCCCACAAAGTGTCAGTTAGTGTCAGACTGCCTGTATTAATATCACATTCCCACTATATGTCACTGATCGCTGCCATAACTAGTATAAGAATAAATAAATAAAAATTCCAGTATATACAGTATACCATCGTTTGTAGACATTATAACTTTTGCGTAAACCAATCAATATATGCTTATTGGGATTTTTTATCAAAAATATGTAGCAGAATACATATTATCCTAATTTTTTTATTGGATATGTTTTATAGCAGAAAGTAAAGTATATTGTTTTTTTTTTTCAAAATTGTTTGGTATTTTTTCATTTATATCACAAAAAAATAAAAATAAACAGTGGTGATTAAATACCACCAAAAGAAAGCTCTATTTGTGGGGAAAAAATTATATAAATTTGATATACATGTCATTTGTGTTGCATGATGGCACAATTGTCAGTTAAAGTAATGTAGTGCCAAAAAGCAAAAGATGGCCTGTGTTGCCTTATGGGTTTATGTGAAATCTCCATTAATAGCTGTAAAATATTGTAATTATGAATATAGTTCAGCTAGCCTTGTATCTATGTAACAGAGCCACCAAGAAAGTTAGGCTAAGCAGACAAGACGGGGCCTAGGCTTTTGTGTACAAACAATGGGTTTCAAACCTATTGTTTAACACATACCCACTTCAAAGGATCCCATGCTGAGATAGGCATTGGAGGGAGCCCAACCCATAATCAATACCTAACTTCCTGGGGAAATTCAATTAACTCTCCTGGCCAGGACAGTCACAAGGATTTGCATGAAAGGGGGCCGACTTATGGAGTAAGCCCTCCAATCATGATCCAAGTTAGGCCAACCAATGAGACATCAGCCTGGTTTGATATACACAGACTAACGGGGAGGTAAACTTTCTCTTTCTGATAGACCAGCCAGCAGCATGGACCTTTGGTAAGGATGGGTAATTATGGGGGAAACGTATGCCCTCTTACTTGTAACTAAATATGTTTGTAGATTACTGTTTTAAGGAATATACTCTGTATTCCTTCATGTAAATATTTTATTTCAACCTAATATTTTCTTTCTTGATGTAAGGCGATAGATAGATGATTGTGTAGTAGCTAGACTTTCAACTGCTTCCTAATAAATGTCATTATATTTAAAGCTTTCACTCTTGGTCAAAAGAACTCTCATTTACCTGAATCATATCTATAAGATATGAAAAATCTTAAATATAGATTTTTCAGGGTAACACCTGTCATGAAGGTAAATCTTCTGTAGGGCAAGTGGGTGTACTTTGCAAAAAACATCAGTATCAGCACAGTCCCCACCCTTCGCCTTAATCCCTGATGCAAATTTAGCTTAATCATAGAGGTCTATGAATTACATTTCATAACTTTTAAACATATATATTAATAACAAGTGTTGTTATCCAAAACTGTTGTAGTATTAGAGTTTTATATGTTTTTTCATGTTAATGTGTATACGCTTATCCATCATGAACTGAAAAATGCAGTACATTAAAGAGAAAGTGAACTCTGGCAGCCTTGCCCAAAAAAAGGCTGGCAGAGGGCAAAGGACTAGTCATTAGTATTTTTTGTGGTCTCCCTGCTATTTTCTCCATTTGGGACATTCCATGCCTTTAATCTGCATTAGGTCTCTGTGGATGTGCCCATCTTGATAAAGGGAGGGTTTTACTTCTTCATGCCAGAGTCACCAGAAAACAGAACAGTGACCATCACAGTAGTGGCATCACCAAATTTTACGTCAAATCACTAGAGAATAGCAGTTAAAGACAGCAGTGCCTTAAAATCACACTACAGATCTACAGCTTTGAAACTGTAAGCATAGGAGTGCCTAGGTATCCTTACATACCAGAAAGTGAGCTGTTATTTTTAAGGAGGAATTCCAGACACTAGGTGCATTTTTCAGGTTACTGCATAGGCACAATAAAAAATGTAGGAAAGCTTTTTGGGTTAAGGTTTACTTTAATGGTTTCTTTTTTTTTTTTTTTTAACAGGTTAATGCCTTAATCCTACAGTAAATCTGAAAGGGGGCCAACATACTGACTGCAAGAAAATGCATCCAAGGAGTGCAAGGGACAAGGTTTGTGGCAGACTCCTAGTGAATAATGGTTTGGCAAAAGCCTCTGGCCACTCTCTGTAGTGCCCAGAGGAGTTCAATGTGCAAAGCCTATGCAAAGGTATTGTTAATTAATTTGTATTTTATCCACAAGATTTTAAAGTAATTATGTACAGTCGCCCTTTAGATTGCCTAAACTTGCTAAATCAAACGCACTTTTTCTTAGAAAGTGGATATGAGCTAATTATAATTTTTCTCCTGTATTTTGCATAGGCTTATCCCCACCACCCCCCACACAAGATAATTTGTTAGAGAGTGGGCCTGATAAAAAGTCACTTAGACACCAGTAAACATTGTTATTACTACTCATGGTGTATCAGGGTATTTCTGTAAGCAAGGATGATGATTATTAAGATTCTATTTACCTTATTGTGAATACAATCTTTGGAGTTCAAAGCTGGCTATACACTGGTATCATATTGTTCAAAAACATTTGTTTAATAATGTTCCTTCCATTTTCTATTTAAAGCGGGGTCAACTAGATGTTAATTTACAACCAGAGTGATTTGAAAATTCGAAGGAGCAGGATGGAACATTTTTCATGAGCTAACAGACTTCTAACATTGAGTGTGGTTTTCATTGGAAATATTAAATTTTTCCAAAATTAAATACAAAACATTGTTACTACTTACTATGGGTATTTGTATTATCACAAACCTTTGGATATTTCTGTGCAGAAATAAACAGAACATGTGCTTGCTGGACTATAAATGATTTCTATATATCTAGAAGACATTATTGTATCTGTCAGCATTTATTAGTACATTAGGCTTGATGCACCCAACAGCTATGATTAACAATGCATAAGGGTTTCATGAATGGGGATAAAACCTGATTTTTATTATACTGCCAGCGTTAGCAACACATTTCTGTATTTGTTCATTACTTATTCTGTATAAAGCATACAGTAAATAAATTAATGCTTATACTAATTTTTAAACTATTACTGAAATGATTTTGCCATTTGGAAATTACATTATAAGTTATGATGGGTTAATGCTCTGTGTATTGTAGAATTATATGATGTCCAGTAGAGAAAGCATAAATGGAACAATAAAAGAGCATTTGATGAGTGAATATCATTGAGCATGGATTCAATCATTGTTATCTGTGGTTAGTCAACAGTCATAAAGTTTTGATACAATTTGTAACATAAAAATGATCAAACCGTATAAAAACTGGAGAAAAGTAAAGTGTTTGTGTGGAGGCAGATCAGTTTTTTTTTTAAATGCATGTTGAAACATGAAAGAAAACATTGGTTATAGGAAACCGAGTCACTTGAATGCAGATTTTCAACATCTACTGCCCATCAGAAAGAAATAATTTTATCTTTAATGAGCTGATTAAGTAAGCATCACAGCTTTCTGCAAAAGAGTGGTGACAAGGCATATGTCAACAACTTCAGAAATACAGTTCTCACTTGCACGTGACTAAAGCTGGCCATAGCTGGTCCTTTTTTTTTTTCATTCAGCCAGTGGGCACACAAAAAAGATGGATGGAGGAATCATTACCCCCTGGGAGATTGTATTCTCACAGTGGCACTTACATTTGTCAGAATACACTGATTATTGTCTGCAGCTGCTTGACTGCAATCGCAAATCAATAAATGCATTTCCAACATGTCCCTTCGACAGAAGTCAATCAAATGCTCGACTTCTGTTAAGTGGGGATGGCCACACACTGATTTAAATGTATCCAATCTCTGTGCTGACCCAGCCAACATTTGATCAATCTATGGCCAGCTTAAGGTATGCATGCCCATGCACAGTTGCAAAGAGATTGTCTTTGAATTAAGATAATATCGGTGATCAGTTTAGTAAAAATAAAGATTAGAATATCTAATTTGGAAGATTAATAGCCACAGGCAAATAGGAAAAAGTGTGAATGAAAATATTTTAAAAGTTTAATTGTAATCAGACCTGAAGGATCGCTATGACTCATGACCTGTGTCATTCATTTAAATTGAAATAAAAAATTAAACTGCATTCAGATATTCAGAATCCTTTTATAAAATACTGCACATAAAACCTCACTGCAATGCATACTGTCTATGTATTAATGTGCATTTAACATGCAATTTTAAATGCTTTGTGTTGCATTATGTTGTATTTTTTATTTTATTTTTTGCATTGGTGTGCATTTTAATGTCATGGACTGTGAACTGACAAGTCCCCGGAAAGGTAAAAATAATAGCAACAGTTTATATTTTATATCTTTACTTTCAGTTGCATTGCATTGCGTTGCATTTACATGTGTGCTCTGTTGCATTGAATGCAGACAGGTTGCATTTTATTGCAATGAACATGTACACAACATTAAGGTGAGAACACAACACATTGAAAACTTTAATTTTCTATGTACCATTGCTAGTAACTTGTGTTCTTCCCGTGTAGAAAAGTGCAGGTCACTGCACATGGTGTAAATAAACCTTCAGGGTGTCACTCATCTGTTCAAGACAAGTCCAACATTTATGTCAATTTAAGATGCATTTGAAAAACTACCATAATGCACCCATAGTGGAATTGAGGTATGTACACTGACTTTTACAGTGAACAAAGACATATTTTATATAAGCTAATACACAGGGCTTTTTTTCTCCAAACAATAGGTGCTGGAACATAACTACGGTCCCACAAAACCCCTCCCCCTACACACACCCTCCAAATCACATCAGATAGTGGGTGTATTCAGTCAAATTTCATGAAAACAGTAGGAGGGTCTTAAAGGGGCATTAAATACCAGGATTGCATTACATACAGAGTGCAGAGCTATCATTTGTAAACACAGAAACCAGACTTCTGTGTTTACAAGTGATTGTGGTGAGCAGGCACCAAAGGATCTGAGCCAGAGGTGGTGGTACTGAGTTCCACCAAGTTCCCCCTGAAAAAAAGTCCTGCTAATACATAATTATGTGTAAATATGCACAGGGACTATTCTGCATATTGACGAGCTGTGCATGTCATGATACTAATAAGGTTTATACACAATTTTGACAGCATTCTGTTACACACAATAACATTTATAATATAGCCAGATGTTCTTACAGTACTGGAATATTGCTAATGATGATGATAGTAATAAAAATAATATGGGTCTAACAAAAATTGTTGTCAAAATTATTACAAATTAAATCTAAGTTACAAATATATTTTTAAACATATTCTATTAACCCATCTACATGTTAAAAAGCAATGCATACAAATCATTTAACACGAAGCAAATTGTTTAACATATGTGGAACTGGCCATATTAGGTCAAGGTGATGACTGGCAAACTTCTAGCTAAGGTAAATACTTAAACACATGGCCTGGATTGTTTTATAATGTGTTAATTATCAGATGCTAAACAATCAGATGACAAACAATTCATTATACCAGGTCTCTGTAAACACTCTATAAGCATCAATATATCCACATTTAGTTCTGTATGTGTGAAGTGATATATGGTAATTTAAGGCCCAAGTTCAGTAAATTATCCCATGCAATGGGGTACACCCGCACAACAGGGGTTAATTGCTCATTTAGGTTCAGGAGACGCAGAAAACAAGGTTTACCTACCTGATCCTTCACACTGCTAGGCTGGTCCTTGAAGTGTCTCCTCCACCACACTTCAGTGGACGAAGGTCCTGACATCACCAAGACTAATTCAGGGTCCATAACCCTGGATTAGATATTAGGATGTGGAGGGACAATCCACTGCCAGAGTGTAGGCAAGTGCCATCTGCTGGGGGTGGAGAGGATCAGGTAAGTAAAAGTGTTTCTCCTCTCCCCTGGACAAAATAAGCAGGTAACCCTTGTAGTGGGGGGTAGCCCCACTGCAAAGAAATTTTAACTTTTTTTTGGAGTTGGGCTTTAATATACTGTATAAATACCTTTATTTGCAGCCCTGAAGAAGAAAGCATCTACCTCCAAATTATGTTGGCACCAACATTTTCTAATTTAATACCCATATACATGTATTACATTGTGGTAAACACTGAAATAATGTCTCATACAACCCCTTGTTATGTTAAAGTTTGTATCCACAAAATTCTATAATATTTTTGCAATAGATGTTTCTTAAGTCTTCTCTCTTTTCCAGAAGGAAAGATATAGTTATATTATTTTTATTATTATAGTTTATGCAGCACTTTACAATGTGAAGGGGGACAGTACAATTACAATACAGTTCAATTCAGAAGGAATAAGAGGACCCTGCTTATGGAGCTTACAATCTAAAGGGAGGGGGAGGTGTTACAAAAGGTAGTAGCTGCAGGGGATGATCTGATGGAGGTGACTTGGGTACAGTTCATAGGTGGAGATGGGGTAGGCTTCCCTGAATAAGTGAGTTTTCAAGGATAATCTAAAAGCGGACAGGGTAGGGGCTGATTGGAAATACTGAGGCAGGGAGTTTCAGTGGATGGGAGAGGCTTTGGTGAAGTCCTGGAGATGAACATGGGAGGAGGTAACAAGGGAGCTAGGAAGCAGGAGATCTTGGAAGAAGTGGAGAGGAGGATTTGGGCAGTATCTGCAGATGAGGTTGGTGTTGTAGCAGGGTGGCAATGTTGTGGATGGCCTTGTACGTTGTGGTTAGTATTTTGGATTTTATACAATGGGGTGATGAGATGGCTGAGAGGAGCAGCAGTCACAGATCAGTTAATAATGTGTATTAGTCTAGCAGCTGCAATAAACTGAAGGGGGAATAGCCTGTGTAAAGGTAGGCCAGTGAGGAGGAAGCTGCAATAGGCAAGGCAGAAAATAACTAAGGAGTGAATTTGTTGTTTTGTGATGTCATTATTAACAATACTTCTGATGGCACTAGCATATATTAATGTGACATGAAAAGTGCAATAAACATTGTTTATCATAATTTACCACATGTTTATTGCTACACAGTTCATATGTTATCAATGGCAATAATGAGGAGATCAGAAAACACAGTCTATATAAGGAAATAAAATGTGACAACTTGCATGTGAGTATAATATGCTTATTTAAAGTCAAAGACTCCCAGTAAAACAAAATCCTTCCTGAACTCTAATGTATTTTAAAAAAATACAGAATGTTTTAAAATCTGTTGTAAGTGTAATCTTTTCCCAAAGCAATAGGTTCTGCTAGATTTAACACTTTTGTCCCTTTGTATTCACAGACTACGCAAAGCTTCCACCACAGTGGCAGGGCAACATATTAGAAATAAAATGCAATTCTAGTATCTGACACTTCAATTTAGCTTCTTCAGCAGCAAAGATCATCAACTGCATTGCTTTCACCCATGATAGAATATCACCTAAATATCACTTAACTGATGGGAGCTCTGTTGGTAATGCATATACCCACTTCCCACTACATTACCACCATGCTGCCTAGAACAAAAATCAATTTTTAATTGACTGGATTATTTGAGGAATGTTGCTTATCCCGTGTGTGCCTTAGCTGATGGATTTTCCTAGTTTTCTGTGTCAACCAGAATACAGCATTAACTGCAAAACTCTTCAACATAACAGCATACATACAGCAAAATATAACATAGGCAGAAAAAGTTCACAGATTAGCAGTTTCTCTATGTCAGCAAATCACACATGTACAATATATAGATACATAATTTTTAAATAATGTTTGTTTTCTAAGTGTATGTCCAGACATTTTTTTTTTCTTATAGTTTTTTTCTTATATTTTAGATTTAGATTTGAAAAACGATTAGAACAGCTGCTTCAGTTTTACTGCTATCCAGGTCATCATTAGCTTTTTTTAAACTCTTTGTCCTGGTTGACAATGGTGAAGGGAAATCTGTACCAGGGCCACATAAAGTAATAGATGACTGACTGTGGTTTTATCTTTCTTCCACTTTGTTTTAAAAAAAAATAACTTTTATATCTGTGTTTCTGTTACCCTTACTTTTCATTATCATTATTACACTTTATTCATAGTCCATACTCCAAGGAGTTTGGACTTCATTCCCAATCCCTGTCATATGAATAATCCAGTGGACACATCCATCTATAACCATGTGTACCTGCTGCCCATTGAGCCCTGTGAGGGACTCTCTCTCTTTTTTGTCCCCCTCTATGCACAGCATTTACCTAGACTCATCTTGAGTACCTAGCCAGCCCCCACGTCTGTCAATCCACTGCCAATCCCATCTGTCAAATTAAAAAGCCCAGGTGCCAAACTGCCTCACTCAATGCTGACTCTGAAGCTCCAGTCCGCATTCGGACAATCATCGATCCGATCAGTATCCCCACTCTCTCGCTTCCATGCTCAATCTGCTATTACCCCTTCACTGTCCTCCCCCGCCACCCTACCCCATAAATTTCCATATTCCTAGTTTCTCTCCCCAACACAGCCTGAATGTACATCAACTGCCGGGCTGCATTCCTTCAACCCACCCGCATCGGTCCCCAGACACACTCGTCGCAGACTCTGATTGCTGGATACTTCCCTTCTGACGGCTGTCATCACTGACCGAGGTATTTCCACACACATTAGCCTCAGCCAGACCACTGTATTCCCCACCATCTTTCCACCTGTTCTTATGATCAGTGTTAGAAAACTGTCACTGCTCACTATACCCCAGCAGCTCTTTTCTCCCTGCAGCACTCTGGCTATTCATTATAGCCACCAGGACCACAAGCAGTCCCTCTCCTTTCTCCTCTGATGCCTTCCCGTACTGTCATAACTGCTACACATCTCTCCCCCTCTCCCCTGCCCCCCCTTGACATCCACCTTCACTTCCCATTTCCTCAGCATCCCCCCTCCTAGTTCCCATTACTCACCTCCAAGCCCCTTCTTATCGTTTAATGTGTCATTTTCCCCACAGATCTATACATCTCAGACAGACCACATCAGGATCCTTTCTTAATAGCATTCATCAGCAGGGCAGTGTGGAGCATTTCCTTTTAGAACATATTTGGATAGTATAAATGTAGTTTAAATCTGTCGTCTTTTCTACATGACAATTGATCATTTGACAATCACATACAGATACACATGCACATAGTCTTCCTATATAGCTCTCAGAAGTTTTACCTGATGGCTTTGAAGCCTTATGAGTTTTTGTCATATGCAAATTCTATTAGTTTTCTTACTGTTAGTTAACAGTTCCATGTGTTTATATATTCTTCTACACAAATGTTGTTGTTTATATTTTTATCTTCTGAACAGCCCTGAGGAAGGGGGGTCTTTTATCCCCCAAAATGCATTGGCTTCATCCTATCATCTATACTCTTAATAAAACATTTTTATATTCACATCTACTGTACACTGGGCACTCCTTTACACTCTCTTTTCTTGACCTTATATGGAAGCGATCATCAGGCCTTACCCGAGGCAGCAGCCCAGGCCCCCAACAGGGCACACCATCCTCCCAAAAAAAGCACTAATCTCTGGAAGGAAATCCTTCCTATCTGCCCCTTTGACCTCCTATATTCAAACAGTGACAGATCAAGTCAGTCCAGCACGACCTCTACCCTCAAAAGACAAGCTTTTTTAACATTGTCCACTGGTGAGTTTGCTGCCAATGTATAAACATGTGAAATGGCAAGCAGAGAAGGATATATTATACTGAAAAGAGCATAGAAAAGCAGTGATAGGTAAATCAACAGAAATGGAAAAACCAGTAGAATAAAGAAAAGAAGGACAACAATTGGCAATGGACTTCATTGAAAATAACAATTTATCCATGATTTACCACAATGGTAACGGCAAAATTTAGAAGGTAAGACTAGATTACGGTACATTATTTTAGCCATTTTATAAATAGAGAAAATTCAATGCAGAAATGAATGATGTCTTTTTTTAAGCAGTGGAATAATAGGAAAATAGCTTCAGCTATAGGCAGGGCCGTTTTTAAGGCAGGGCAAAAGGGGCAGCTGCCCTGGGCCCTGTCATTGTTGTGGGGCCCAAAGCAGCTGTCTCATACTTGCCAACTATCCTGGTTTAAATTCCCTTGTCCCTTGAGGTTTTAATCCTGTGCTGTGTCCCAATATCTCAGTGTGAAGTGCTGCTACTAATGCTGCCCAGCTCTGCCCTATTGTTGTGTAAAGATGACTCACCTGCAGACCCTGTGTTTAAATGTAAATTACCGGCATTCATATGTAAATAGCGGTGGCATTCATATGTAAATAGGGGAGGCCATTGATATGTGTATCATGCCCCCCTGAGGTCATATCCACAGTAATCTCTAGCAACCAGTCAACAAGTAGAAATCATGTGCTGTAACCTCTAGCAACTAATCAGTGAGCCATAATGTGTGCTGTAACCTCTAGCAACCAGTCAGTGAGCGGTAATGATATACCGTAACCTCTGGCAACCAATCGCAATTGCTGCCTGATCTGATTCAGTAAATTGATTTTGAGTCCAGCTGCTATTTATTTTTTGTCTCAGAGCAGGTGCAGAGCAAAACTGCATGGGGGGGCCCAAGAAAAGTTTTGCCCAGGGTCCAATCAATATTAAAGACGGCCCTGGCTATAGGTGAAATACATAGAAGAAGATAGAGTAGTAAGTTCAGTGGGAGGAGTCTGTCCTGCACATTTTAGTTTAAAGAGGAACATTATACAATTCTGTGCTCATCTACTTCTGTTGTGCTTAAAAATATATATTATTAGTATTGGCTATAAAGGTTATCACTGCAAGAAAATACATTAGGCTGTATATTCACTGAGGAAAAGTCAATAGTGGTATATTGGTGGCAAGTAGTTACTGTTGGAAATCAAGTGATTGGTTTCCATTGATTTATTGACCACTTCTATTATAAACCCCCCCTCCCCTTGGACTCTAACTACATGACAGTATTATGTGTGAGAGTACAATATTCTGGTTATCATAATTTTATTTTCCAAGGGGAACAATTAGAAATGACATATTATAAGAAAACATATATAATATGAACAGCTTTAGGGTCAAACTCCAGTAATATATAAATAATATTCTATTTAGTCATGTACTTATTACATTCAATTATTTTAATGAACTAATTTATATAGACCCTCTATAGTCTTCTGCTGAGCACAATTGTAGGAAGAGGGAGGGTCAAGATTCTAAGCCAATCAAGAATTCTTATTTCTCACAGAAAATATGCTTACAGGAAGCACATGAATAAGCCCATCAATGTCCTGTTGCTGCTGCTTCATTCTCCAGTTACAGTCTGGGGCAGGTTCTGCAACAGGTTGCATAGCCCAAATAAACTCTACAATAAAGTGGCTCCTGCAAAGAAGGGGGTTGATTTACTAAACTAATTTTCCCTAGAGCTTAGTCTTAGTGAATATGGTGAACATCTGCTGATTTCCATCATCCAATAGTGTGCAAGGAAAAAATTATGCTGTCATGTGCTTTGAGCTGTTTGGATCAAATTGAGTTTAAAGGTTTACTGAAAAATAGCTATAAATATGATGTAGAACTGAATACATTTTTAGCCTATCCAAAAAAGAGGTTCACATAGTTGTAGGTCTTTTAAAATGTATTTTCTCCCACACTATACCACTTATAGAGTTTTTACCTTGTTGTAATCTTTACCCATATATTGCAATACATCCTAATATAAGCAGATTTTAATACACATGAATTCACCAGACATCGCTGACTGCCAAAATCTATGGTAAATTACACCCCCGTTGTTTGCACATTGTAGTGATGTTTTTCACTTTGCATATTGATTCTGGTACTTTCAGCTGCATATTTTGAGTGATTCAGACACATACTTTGACCAGCATTTCTTTTGGTAATTTTTCAGATAGCAGTAAATGTTTGCTAATTTTTGCTTGTAGATGATTACATTATTGAAGTGAACATATAAACACTCCTGGATTACCCCCTCCTTTTGAAGGTGTATTCAATACAGTTACATGATTAGTTTGGTCATCTTCTTCCTCCTTGTCTGTCCTTTGCAGTGTGGGAGAGAGTGTCCTGAATTCTGCAGAGAATGTACTTGCATAATGATGTGGTGTTATTCTCCACAGCATTACCCTTTGACCCGAGAGCAGCATAATGACATGCCCTCTGGACCTATGTCCTTGTTGTCTTGGCCTAACAGGAAGTGGTTTAGATGATGCTGGCCCTAAATCAGCCTGGAAGAAGAGAGGCACTGAACCTCAGTGTGGTGAGTTTGTGGGGGGCAGTGCCAGAGAGAAGGCGGGTATTGTAGCTGGTTTTGCTTTTTTTCTTAAAGTTTGATAGATAATAGTTAAAAAAATGGAATTGCTTTATGAGAGCAATCTCTAGTCCTTTCAATTAAAAAAAAAAACTCATTATGTTTGTCTACAGTTTTTCTACATTATGGTGCTAGATGTTTCATGTTATTATGAGATTGATTTACTGAACAAAATAAGTTTCACTGTAGCTTTTGTTGACTTCTAATGCTTAACCTAATTAACAGGTTTAAGTGAATAGAAATTGCCCAACATTCACAAGATGAGAATATGACAATATACAGGTTCTGGCCTTATGTAAGGATCCTATTTTGGTTACAAAGTAATAAATAAGAGCACTTAACATTTACTAAGTCACAAATGCTATATGCATCATCTGACTCACACCAGATAATGCATATGTTTTCTTCCATTGCTTTCTTGGGTGTTTCCCCTACAGCACTTCTGTGGACAAGACCTGAATCCTGCAGGGAGAGGGTCTGATTCAATAAAGGAAACCTTTTAAATAAACTATAGTCAATAAACTAATACACTATATACCCAAACAGTTTTTGAAACTGAATCAATAATATAACATTTTTAAGACCATAATTTTGCACTTATAGGCTTTCCTACAAGTTTTTTTGTAGGAAATATGGTTTTCATTAAGCCCCCACACCATGCTGCTAAATTTTAGATGGTATATCAGAGTTGCCAGGAATTATCCCAAATATTACATAGTTTTTATAAAAATTGTTTTATAAATCTAGTGCAGGCATGCTCAACCTGTGGCCAGTGAAGCCATCTGATGTGGCACACAACCTCAAACATATGGCAACCTGAAGCCTCCTTTGGGTGCACGCCACACCACTGAATGATTGCTGGTCCTCCATAACTCTAGTGGCTGTCATACACAAGCCCCTTCTTCAGCTAGCTCCTCATTCTTCGCATTCTTCCTAACACACAGATACGGGAGAGGAGCCCAGTGGTTTACTTCTAGTGGCATCCATATAGGGGCTCTGAAAGTGCATTCTTACAGTTATGAGATCAGCTTGGTGTCATTCTGGGAGCATGTGAGTGCATTATGTGTAATTTTATCTTGGCTTAAAAAAGACGATTTATTAAGCCAATTGTTTAGATTTATTGCACTACTAGGGCATGCGCTTCCGTGGTCTTTTGTTCTTTGTTTAGATTGTTCACAGTACTTGTTTTGGGTATTCAAGGGATGGCTGCAAAAACCCTGATATGGTGAAGGCTGCAACACTGGTTCTGAGCTTTTTTGGCTGGTCAGATCTTAGCATGAGTGTGGGATTAATTGTGATCTGGTTAATAAAAAATGTTTTTTGTGATGTGATTAAACAGTGAGTAAACATTAAACGGGGGATTGGTCCCATGAAAGATGATCATCCCAATTGTTTAAAATCTTCATTATGCTGTTTAAAATAAAAAAATTAAAAGTTCTAAACCATTTCATTTCTGTTTCAATGTTTTTATTGAAATTTTTGCAATGAAAATGTAGTATGAACAAAACATACAACATAATACTCCTCAATGACCAAGGCAGCCAAAAGAGGGAAATACATGGAAGGAACAACATAGCACTTACACAGATGATGTATAAAAGGTAGAGCAAACTTCCTGGCACGTTTACTGTCTAAACCATTTCATTTCATTGTGGCTTGCGACTGGTTACCAAAGCACTTAAGTGGAAATCACTCTTCAAAAGGATGAGCACCCCTGATTTAGTGACTAAATTCACAGTTTTAGATAATTTTACAGATTATTATTAGCTACAAATTTGTTGCCAATTATTTGTGTGTAAAATAATAAAAAAAATAATGTTGAACCAGCTGCATTAAAAAAATTGCCATACGGCAATGATAAATAAATAGAAAACAGTCTACCGTGCTCAGTCTTGGCAGATATATACACATATATGTGGAACAGTCCCAATATAGAGTGATATAAAGTGCTCGTGCTCAGTAATGGTACATCCGTGTTCCAATGTGCTCAGACTGGGTGCCCCACATGAATGTACACTCACCCCTAGGAGTTGACCAACTATCTCTAGTATGGTCATTCCAGCATGTGGGGAATACCCCTGTAGAGATCCGTTGCTGGCGTTTAATGCAGTGTAATGCCTCATACAGGTAGATAGAAATCAGAAAGAATCCTCATTGCGCAATATCGTTCCACAATCAATGGGCTTCCTGATGATGGCCCATTGATTGGCTGAAACGCGTTGAGGTGATACCGCATCACCGCAGTACACTTCCACCCAAGCAAACACTGGGAATTGAGCAGAACCGCTGTAAGCGGTGACACCACCATTGTGGGCCGATTTCCCCTAAACAAATCACCTTCTACACATGCCGGGTGCCAGGATGATAAGGCTCCATTACATGTGAGTGAAATTTTATTATGGTTTTTAAAATAAACTTTTGGAACGATATTGCGCAATGAGGATTCTTTCTGATTTTTGTCTACCTGTATCTCGGGTATAACGGATCTGTGTATAACGGATCTTTACAGGAGTATCCCCACACGCTTGAACGACCATACTAGAGATAGTTTGCCAACTCATAGGGGTGAATGTACATCTATGTGGGGCACCCAGTCTGAGTACATTGGAACACAGATGTACCAATACTGAGCATGAGCACTTTATATGACTTTATATCGGGACTGTTTCACATATATGTGTATATATTTGCCAAGACCGCGCGCAGTGGACTGTTTTTTATTGAATTATTTGCATGTATTTAAATGTTTTAAATGACTTAACTAACGCTTATACATACTTAGAATTTCTGCCCACAAAGATGGATACAAATCTCCTCCTTCAACTTAATGACCACTTGCACCACTCACAGAAAAGCAGAGGAGAACTGCTGTAACATAAACATTCTTCATGGAAAAACACCAGAAACTGCTACTTAATGGCACATGATGCAGGGACACTTCCCTTTGTATCCTCTGCACTTGGTCATGTGACAGCAAAGGAAGCAAAGGGCATAGGGTGGCCAGAAAAAGGTACCCCTGTACCAGATGATTTAAACCCTATTGGAAGGATAGAGTCCTAAACCTAAACCCACTGCTATATAGTTATTTCCTAAGCATTATATCTGGAAATGTTACTATAGTTTGTGGATGGATGTCACTCTTGGCTGATGTCTTTATGACAAATGGGAAACCAAGATAAAATGAAAGTTAGGGATGCATTATGTTGAAATAAAATATTACTAACAAATATGTATGCCCAGATTGACTGCAGACTTAAGATGACTATAGATGAGTCAAACTTTATACTGATTCTATAAAAGTTTTAATAATAGTTTTATCTTTTAATAATTACAGATCATTGTACAGAGTGCCATATAAGAGACAGCAATGCATTTCTATTGTTGTAAAGAATAGTATCTTATTTTTGAAACTTGTATATGGAAAAGATTTAGTAAACTCAGCTGGACCTCAATTACAAAAATGCTAGTAGTTTCAATCGCTAAACAAAATTGACATTTTAACTATGCTGCATTTTTTATTTTACTGTCCCAACAGAATTTATGGATTCAGAAGTGCTTCTCAACATTTACTAGCCACTGACATTATCATATAATCATTAAAAGATTTGGAACAATTTTGGTGGCAGGGATCCAAACATGTATCAATTTGTTTGTAATATAAAAGCAAAATATATTCATAGGAGATGCATGACAGATGAATTAGCTCTAAAGAATAAAATACTATAGAACGTCCTGGGTATAAATATTTTATAAACTGCAGCCTAGGAAAGATGAAACATAACAGCCATATAAGCCATATTATACAAGAAACAGGCTTTATTGTTCTCCAGCTACAGAACCTGATGTGAAATAAAAAGAAATGTGCTAGAATAAAAATGTAATTTCACTCAGGTTGTTCCTGTGATAGTATTGTCCTCTTCACAAATTCATTATTATTATGAAATCTGCATGTATACTTTTATTTGTACATTTTAGCATGTTCGCAAGCAAGAATTAAAATGTTATATTTGAATTGATGTAATGGCCATTTCTTCTTTCTTAATGAAGGAAACGTTCAGGGTGTGGCAGCTGCATTGTTCACAATAGTTAGGGTTGGGGTTGCTTGTATCGTCCATCCTACTGAAGGCCTGTCCAGGCTTTTGCCATAAGATTATGCACATATGAGTGGAGATCAGGGCCATTCTGGAAATTTGTTTCATCATGTTCTAGGGCATCTACACAAAAGAGAAAGACAAAAGATATGGCAGCTGCATTGATCACAATGGTTATGGTTGGAGCTGCTTGTATCGTCCATCTTTCTGAAGGTTTGCACTTTAGGTTTTGAAAGATTTTAGACTTAAATATACTTATGATATTGATTTTATTAACATTAACAATGTGGATAAATGTAGTAGATTTGATATCAACATGTTTAGGTGCACATGCTTTTGCAGGTCAGTTAGATTATTTTAGTTTAATAGGCTGTGCATTGAAGTCTGCCTATGCCAAAATAAGATTTAACTAGACCATTTCCAAATAGTTTTAACTGACCAGGACTCTGCCATTCGGATGGATGGTCTGTGAAGGATATTACTCTTAATACAGGTCAAATATGGCCAATACGGTCGCTTTTGAATGTCTGCACTCTGCAGCCTTAATGGCTGCACAGTAAAAAATAAATTGACACAAAATTGTTGTGTTAAAATACATGCATGCACTTAAGTGAATTAGGCCCTATTTGTATATATAATGCCTCCAGATATTGTTTTTCCTGCCTGTGTAAACTAGTCAAAAATCCAAATCAATTTGACATCCCCTGCAAAAAAGATTTTTGATGCAAAACTTGCTCATCCATCTATATACTGTATTTATTTATTTTTTAACTGATTGCTTAGATTGTTATAAAGAAAACAGAGCCTTCTACTTAGCAATTGGTGTGATAGCACATGGCAAGAACATGATAAACACCCTTTATTTTTGACAAAATCCATGCAATGTTTACAGCTCACCTTTTGAAAATTTGCTAAAGTTACACTTTAAGGATTCCATTAGGTTCATATGTTTAGTAAAATTAAGAAAGTGGTGCAAACCTTTCACATTGCGATTTGCAGGAGGTAACAACCATGGGGAATGTTAAGCTATCACATAATAAAAGCAATTGCTCCAGAGTGTCAGAGGTGCCACAGAGACCATTACATGTCAGCAGTGATGTTTTGAAGGCGGGCCTTTTTTGGGCTCTTCTGAATGAACCCATTGATACAAGCTGATATTAACATGGTCTGCACACCCCCCCAAATGATGGGTGTAATGGGAGTACTAGTTAATGTCCCTCGTTTTCTGGGTTAGTATCTTTAGTTATAAAATACATGTTTTTTTTGTTGTTTTTTTTAAAGCCGAAATCTGGAACAAGTAAGTAAATAAAGGAGGCATGTGTATGCTTACTTGAATCTTGGTGTCCACTGTGTATCAGGTTTGTGCAATACTCTATGCACCCTATATGAAACAACACTTGCACTTTGCCTCTGTGAAGAATATTCTGCATTAAAGACTGGTCAGTGATGAGTTTTCCTTGTGCAGGGTGACCGGTCTTGTATTTGACCCCGGGTAGTTTTCTGCTCGCAGCCTGTAGTGGGTGGACCTCCTGTGTCCCCCAAAGCTCTGTTCACTGCAAGGGCTATGTGCAGCATAGTGATAATGTTACCACTACTGTTGCAAGGTAATATCTGGGTTTGTATAGGCATTTAGTGCCCACAAAGTTTAATTATATATTTTATGAATTTAAAGTCTGTGTGTTCAAAGTTCAGCTTTAAACCTTTCAGTACTGTTTCTTTAAAACAACAGACAAAAGAGCACCCCTTCTTACAATTCATTATGCACAGTAAGAGATATAATGATGTTTATTTGCCCTTTCCAGTGACAGTATTTCCTTTTTATATGCCACTGCAGCATATGGTTAAGATGAGATGTAATAGTTTTAATCCATAAACTGGAACCTATGTTTTATATTTCCAAAGGAAGGTAACATGCTTTTGTCTTAACATTTGTTTTGCTGCTTTAAGCATTTACCTTAATGAGCTTTGTTTTGTTTTGTTTTTTTGTTCCAAAAGAGATTAGTATTCAATACAACAAAACAATGTATTGCCCAAAATGTTACAACTGCCGATAAAATCTCAGCTTCCCCAATACGTCTGCCTTGACAGCTAATACCCTAATGTTTCATTTACATCCAAACAAAGCAGCTTATCTCTGCTCAAAGGGGAATTAGCAGTGAGAAATAATTTTAGTTGTCTGCTTGGTTTCCCAAAGAAAGTGATGACTTATACATTCTTGCCTCTGTAAGAAGACAGGTGTGTAGAATTTGGTAAAACAGAGAGCAATTCTGTAACGTATTCTTTGTAATGCACACAAAGCAGTTACATGGATCAGTGAAGGGTTACCAGGCCTGGTCTGTCAAAATGAAAAAAAAATGCAATTAGCTTTATGCTGTGGTCAGCAATTCTCCTGAAAAGATCAGGCTGCAACTGAGGGAAAAAAAATCAGATTGGATCAATAAATGACTTTCTTTGTTACCAGCAAATGCGTGTAAAAAAATACCAAAGTGTTAAAGCAGCATGGATCGAAGAACTGGATGTTGATAAAATTATACTGTCACTGAAGTAAATGGGTTACAAGTCTGCAAAAGGATAGGATTTTTTTCATCTTCATGTCTGGTTGTATTTAATTCACTTTACTACCACTGTAATGTACTTGCTATCCTATAACATTAGTAAAGAGAAACATTTACATGCATGAAATCCACTGACAATTTAGCTGTCAACAGAATTATAGTATGGACAGTGCCAAAAATTGTGAATTACACTTGATAGCCTCAACAGCTAGTAAAGAACAGCTTTTAGTTAGTTTAAGGCTAGTTTACAAAAACAGTAAAGCTTGAAGCAAATGTTCAGAGCATCATGTCTGTTATGACATGCATTAATGTGTGTTGAGTGAAGCTAGCCATACATGGTTCAGTTTTTTTTCATCCAGCTAGCGAGTTGAATGAAAAAATTAACCAATGCCCCCATCAAGCACATTCGAGTAGGATGGGGAAATCCTCCCTGCTGCACTTTTATATTCTGACATTGGGGAAAGTCCCCCACTGTCAGAATACACAGAACAGCACTGCAGTCTATTGCTTGCAGTGCTGATAGTGTGTTTTTTTATCTGACTGGGCAGTTGGACAGAAGTCGATCAGTAGATCAAAATTAGGCTGGTCCCTGCTGAGCTGGCTGAATTTGAATCTGTGTATGACCAGCAGGGCCGGTACAAGGGGTGGGTGGGCGGGGCTTCTGCCCTGGGCGCAGTGTGGGGGGGGCGGGCGCTAGGTTGTGAGAAGAAATATCTGTCCACAAAATCTAGCTGTGACACCGTATGCCCCTGTTGCCTGCCTAAATGGTTATGCGCCCCTGCTTGCTGCTCTGTGGCTGCAAATACACCTCTTTCCAGGCTACCTTCTTGAGCTCTTGTGAGTCTCCCCACCACCCCCCTAGATCGGAGCTGGTATAGTCCCAGTGATAGTACTATATGTGGGCGGGGCAGGAAGAGAACCTCACACTGCAGCATCGATCTTTGGTTGCTGCCCAGCATAAAACAGAGACCTCCTCCAGAGCAGGGTGGAGATGTGTAAATCATGTATGGCAGGCTGGATCCTCTTCTACTGTGAGTCCCGACTGCTCTGCATTCCACACTATGACGTAAACGTTCCCTGCACTTTTCAGTGCAAGTTTATTAAAAGTGAAAGTAAAATTCTTGAACAGGTTAGGAATTAGTGTGACATTTCAGGTGCTACATCGATGTAATCCACATATACATTATATCTTCTAAAAAGAATGATTTTTAATAAGATATCATGTGTATGTGGATTACATCTATGTAGCACCTGAAATGTCACACTAATTCTTAATCTATTCAAGAATATATGCATACACAGCAAAGAATGGGGTGGCTTATCCCAGCCCAACTACAGGAAAGTCCACTCTTGCAGTATGGGGGAGGGGGGAGAAAGGGGGTATAGTCTTTTTTTCCTACCAGATTCTATGCTTCAGCCAGCTCTAGTGCTCTCCCCCTCCCTAGACATCATCACATCTAGAGAAAGATTAACCTTGTATAGTCCAAAGTGGAGGGTGGCGTGTGACCACTGTAACTGCTAACTGACACAGGCGCTGCAGGGGACCAGTAACAGCACTGCAGGTAGCAGCAAAGGACAAGGTATAACTGGGTATACTGATTAGAATTCATCTGGTTCAGCGGGGGGCTGAATTTTGATCAATGTGTAACCCTCTCTGTTAGGCAGAAACCAATTGTTATTCCCTGTACACACAGGAGGACTTTTCGTCAACAAAGGTCCGACAGTCTTTCCGACGGACTTTTGACGGACTTCTGATGGACTTTCGAACTAACAGACTTGCCTACACACGATCACACCAAAGTCCGACGGATTAGTACGTGATGACGTATGACTGGACTAAAATAAAGAGGTTCATAGCCAGTAGCCAATAGTTGCCCTAGCGTCGGCTTTCGTCCGTCGGACTAGCATACAGATGAGTGGATTTTCCGATAGGATTAGAAAGGAAAGCCGCTCACAGGACTACCACTCCTGGATGATAGTGAACGCCCTCACTCAGCCTCACAGGTGCACAAATTGTAGAAAACAAGGCAAATAACCTGGATGGCCGCACTTCCATGAAGAAAAAAATCACCTTTATTGTAGCAAAAAAAAAAAATATATGGACAAACAGGTCACATAAAAAGTGGATGATACAGGACAACCGCTACTTTTCGATAGGAACTGGGTCCAGCGGAGTTCCGACGTAAAGATTTGAAACATGTTCCAAATCTAAAGTCCGTCAGATTTTCGACAGAAACAGTCCGCTGAAGGTCCGATGAAGCCCACAGACGGGCCGATTGTCCGCCGGATTCAGTCCGTCGGACCATTCTGGTCGAAAGATCTGCTTGTGTGTACAGGGCATTATATCCGCTTCTGCTGGAAATCCGTGTTCAATTTAGCTGTTTGCAGCCAAATGGCTGCAGTGCTGATCAGTGTATTCTGATAGGGGAGAGTCCCGGCTGTGGGATTCAATGTCCCAGTAAAAGGGAATTCCCTAATCCACCCCACTTGTGTGGATGGAGGAATCTGTCGGTCACATGCTCTCGATCCAGCAATGTGCACAAGATCACTTGCTCTCTAGTGGACTGTTTGTTTATAGTGCACTTCATAGTACTTTGCACTGTGTGCTTGATCTGCAGCACTGGGAGTTTGGTAGTAACTCCAACACCAAATTGTGTGAAAATGAACCATAAGCACTTGACTAGACTTATTTGAATATTATTTGGGAGTTATTCACATTATATGTTATAGTATTTACATTTTTTATTTACAGCACCAGGAGTGTGGTCTTAACCCCCTAACAAAATGTTTTTGCAGCACAGGGATTTTGGTCCCATATACATGTGATATGTAATTGAATATTTATGAGTTGTTCACATTATATGTTTTGGTATTCTACTTACAGCTCTGGGAGTCTGGGATTCGCCCCTCACAATTTTGTTTGCAGCACTGGTATTTTGGTTCCATATTCATGTGATATATATAATTCACTTAGTCATATTTGATAATGACACATACACTAAATTTAATATCATTTATAGGGGTACTGCTATGCACTAGGGTGTATATACTGATCTCTGCACTCTGCAGTTTACCGCTCTTGACTCCTGTACATTGTATTTTACTGTACATACACCTTACCTCTGCACTCTATATGATTTCCTCTCCTGACTCCTGCACACTGTACATTATCTTTGCTCCTGATCCTTGTACTTTGTAATTTATCCAATCCTGACCTCTGCACTCTATATGTAGTTATAATGATCAGGTGTGTGTAAGATAATTGGTCATGGGAAGCAGGGGCGCAGCTCGGCATGTTTGCCCTGGGTGCTGTTTGAACTTGTCCCGTCACTGATAGCCAGCTTTAGGGCTCATGCACAAAGGATGTTTAAAAAATGCCAGTGCTGCTGCCAGAAAAAAACTGATGTAAATATATGCTTTTACCAGCATTTTGAGTAGCATTCCTGGGCATTTTTGCTCCTTTTTTTTGTTGGCGTTCGCGTTTCTGTGTGTTTTCACACTAAAACACTCCCCATAATGTAAAAATGCCTAACAAATGCCAAAAGCAGCTAAACGCAGCTAAAAGCTTGCTACAGAATTTAGCAGCATTTAGCTGCATTTAGCAGCATTTTATATTATTTTGCGTTTTTACAGCTCAACAGCCTCTGCTCCTGGAGGCACAGGCTGTCGTTTTTTTTCTACTGCCCCTAAATGCTTCTGCCTCCAAACACCTCTGAAAGTTTATGTGTGCATGAACACATAGGCTAACATGGAGGGGGCATTTAGGGGCAGTAAAAAGAAAACATCAAACGCCCCTAACAGCAGCTGTAAATACATACTCTGTGCATGAGCCCTTAGGGAGCCTATTCAAATGCAATAAATGAAAAAAAAAGTACAAGACCCTTAATGACAACACAGTGCACCACAACACACAGTATATGCATTGTAGTATTCTGCAGTGTGTTTTGTTCTATTTTACAATGCATTTTGGTCCCATTCACAATAAATATGACTCCAATGCACTGCACATAGAGCAGGTATGCCTGCCATATCTTTTGTACTAAAACATGGGCATTGACACTTGTACAGTAAAATTCACTGGGCTTAGAGCTCATTGTCATTTCTATTTTTAAAATCAAAAGGGACTTTCTGAAATTTGCAGCAAAAATATGTATTTGTCAAAGATTGTAGTTATTTGGTAGTTAATCATTAACTCTTAAAAGGCCAACAAAATAGGAAAACATTTATTAGTATCTGATATTTAGAGCATTGCCTGACTATTTGTTTTTCTGTTTTCATTTTAAAATGTGCTCTGCCAGGACCAACTGCGATAACATACTCAAAAAGAGTAGGTTAAGACAAAGTCAGTGGTGAATGAATTGTGTCCATTAATTGCACAGTATCACCCTATAATAACTACTGTAAAATCAGATACTTCCCCTATGAACCTTGGAAAAAGCACCAATACACCTCTTTGCAAATCAAATTGTTTGCTGATGTAACTTCGCTGTTTACAAGCGAGAGCCTTGGTCAACAATAATAGGCTCTATACAATATGAAATATCAGCTAGCTGTCTTGCAACACAGTACAGTTTCCCCTTACACTTTCCACCCTTTTAAATGCTTAAAACTGAACTCCAGGTAAATGGGTAAATACACAGATATGGGAGCTATTTTACCTGACTGCTGCAGTTCAGGAACATTAAGAGCTAGTTTATACTTGCTTCAAAACATGGCTTCGGACACGCTTTTTTAAAGCTCTCTGAATGTCAGTCAAAGCTCCTGTCACTAAATAAAATGGTTAGCTTACAGTCCTGTTGACACCTGCTTTTGTTTGGTGCTTCAATGAGGCTTCAATGAGGCTTCGGTGGGGCTTTGGTGGAGCTTTGATGAGGCTTTCGTGAGGCTTCGGTGAGGCTTTGTGGGGCTTTGATGAGGCTTCGGTGGGGCTTAAGTGGAGCTTCAACCAAGCTTTGCCATAGACTTTTATGGAGGCTTTGAAGACACTTTAAGGAACAAACAGAAAACACACAATAAGTGTAGCGCTAGTGGAGATGAAAAAACGTCCAATAAGGAAAACGTCAAAAACACAGTTCCAAGTATGAATGATGCAGAGGGAACATCAATATGTGTATGGAGGGAGAAGTCTTTAGGAAAACATTCCAACCAAAGCTGTATAAAATCTTGAGATGAAAAACAGACACACCACCACCAATAGTGAAAAGGCTTACCGGATGGAGTGGACCCAATGGGGCATACGCCGGACTGGGTCGGATGCGCTTAGGTGATGGGTGGCTGGAGATGGCCCGGGAAGGCGATGTTGATGGGTGGACCCACGCGTTACTCTGTCACTCTAGGTGATGCAGGAATCCAGGAGGATGCGTGGACCAGAAGGCACATTGTAGTTTCACTCAAATTGATGTTGAAGAAGGCGGGTAAAGAGTGGCAAGAAAGAAAAAGGCCATATAGTGTAAATCCGTTTAAGAAAAAATTTATTAAACAAAAGGATATACACTCACTTATAAAATGATGTAAAAACAGCGCTGAAGATAAAATGTGGTGACAGTGGGGTCCTGTCCGACGCGTTTCGCCTTCATAGACGTCGTCTGGGGGGTTCCCCCCACTGTAGCCACCAAGACATATATAGGGGATGCATCCCTGTTAATGGGAATCAGCTCCATGACCGGGAACAGCAGGCGGTATTCGGCCAAGATGGCCACCCGGCGTGCGTTCCAAGCCTCACTCCAGACTTTCTGGATCCATGAGCTCCGCACACTTTTCCCATTGGGTAATAACGTCAAATTAGACGTCAATGCTTTTATCAATAAAGCTTGACGCCCTCTTGTCTCCGTGCTCTCTCCTTTGGTTTATATGTTTTATTGTTATTTTTACATTTTTAATTCTTTCTATCTCATTGTTTGATACATTGATATTTAATTTTAAGGCCATGTATAAAATAATTTTTTAATGGTACATATATACCTCAATTGTATTATGTTCACTGTATATGTACATCCAGTGAATATCACTAATTTTATTATCCTTTTACTATTGTCTATGTAACATTATGTGAATCTCCTCCATAATAATGTATATGCATACGGTCTCACAAGGGTTCATTTCTCCCTGATTTTTCGTTTTTTCCTTTTTTTAGCATCATTTTGTACACTGTTTTATGGCATACTTGCCACTATTTAGATACATTTTATACCTGCATGCACTTGGTCTGTGTTTTATTTCATATAAATCACGGTCCTGCACTTTTCACCTATTATTACTTATACTCAAGTATACATAATGTTGCTGGATATTGTTGCCTGTAGTATCTTTATCTTTTCATTGCTCCACGCACACTCACTGTTTGTTTTGTTTTTGTTTTTTAAGGCGGTCCGCCCCCATACGGACATCACAACACCTCACACGCACTACGTGCGTCACGCGCATGCGCGGGGCTGTTGTTGACATGCCTCGACCGCGCGCACGCCACCTCGCTTGGAGGCACGCCACCTTAGTGCTTCACACGTGTCACGCACGTCACGTGCATGCGCGGTAGGGCCTTTATGTCTAGATGCGCGCGCACATCACTGCGCCGTTTTTTCGTTCATTCAGGAGCACTTCTCATCATTATTACTAAATATTCTCCACATATTATACGCCTTAGCACTTTCCAGACTCCTTTGGCTGTTATGATTCCTCTCCTTTGTTTTTCTTTTTTACTACCTGGGCCCACATGTTAACCATAGTGAGGCTTGGATTGCACGCCGGGCTGCCATCTTGGCCGAATACCGGAAGTGCTGTTCCCGGTCATGGAGCTGATTCCCATTAACAGGGATGCATCCCCTATATATGTCTTGGTGGCTACAGTGGGGGGAACCCCCCAGACAACGTCTATGAAGACGAAACGCATCGGTCAGGACCCCACTGTCGCCACATTTTATCTTCAGCACTGTTTTTACATCATTTTATAAGTGAGTGTATATCCTTTTGTTTAATAATTTTTTTCTTAAACAGATTTACACTATATGGCCTTTTTCTTTCTTGCCATCCTTTACCCGCCTTCTTCAACATCAATTTGAGTGAAACTACAATGTGCCTTCCAGTCCACACATCCTCCTGGATTCCTGCATCACCTAGAGTGACAGAGTAACGCGTGGGTCCACCCATCAACATCGCCTTCCCGGGCCATCTCCAGCCACCCACCACCTAAGCGCATCCGACCCAGTCCGGCGTATGCCCCATTGGGTCCACTCCATCCGGTAAGCCTTTTCACTATTGGTGGTGGTGTGTCTGTTTTTCATCTCAAGATTTTATACAGCTTTGGTTGGAATGTTTTCCTAAAGACTTCTCCCTCTATACACATATCGATGTTCCCTCTGCATCATTCATACTTGGAACTGTGTTTTTGAGGTTTTCCATATTGGACGTTTTTTCATCTCCACTAGCGCTACACTTATTGTGTGTTTTCTATCTGTCTTGCTTTGTTGGTAGTGTTAGCTGCTTTTTGTCGTTACGGCAGCGCAGAATTGCTTTGTATTTAGACACTTTGAAGAACCACTGAAGCTTCATGGGGTATCATTTTTGAAGCAAAGCTAAAGCAAAGCAAAATCAGGTGTAAACAGGACTGTAAGCTAACCATTTTTTAGTGACAGGAGCTTTGGCATTCAAAGAGCTTTAACAAAGCCTGTCCGAAGCCTTGTTGAAGCCTTGTTGAAGCCGAAAGCAAGTGTAAATGAGCCTTAGGACTCATTTACACTTGGTTCGGCTTCAACACACATTAACGGCTAATTTACGCAAGCTTCAAAACAAGGCTTCGGACAGTCTTTGTTAAAGCTCTCTGAACTCCATTCAAAGCCTCTGTCACTAAATAAAATGGTTAGCTTACAGTCCTGTTTACATTTGCATTTGCTTTGCTTTGTTTTTTTTTCAAAATTGCTTCAAAAATTATATCCCATGTAGCTTCAGTGGTGCCTTAAAGTGTCTTCAAAGCCTCCAGAGAAGAATATGTCAAAGCTTACTTGAAGCACCCCTGAAGCCCCACCGAAATCCCATCGAAGCCCCACAAAGCCTCACCAAAGCCCCACCAAAGCCCCACCAAAGCCCCATCGAAGCTCCACCAAAGCCTCATCGAAGCCCCACCGAAGCCTCATCGAAGACCCACCGAAGCCTCGTCGAAGCCTCATCGAAGCACCAAGAAAAAGCAAGGTGTAAACAGGACTGTAAGTGAACCATTTCATTTAGTGACTGGGGCTTTCGCAAGCATTCAGAGAGCTTTAACAAAGCGTGCCCGAAGCCATTTTTTAAAGCAAGTGTAAACTAGCCCTTACAGGTTTTTTCCTCCTTCCCACAAGCCTATCATTGTACTTTTAAGGAAAAAGCGGCAGACTGATAAGCTCATCTTTCTGTCCCTTTGCTGTGTCTATCTACCACCATGTCTCCTGCACGGCATCACAACTGATTGGCACCTTGTGCTGCTTCTTCTCAGGTTTAAGTTCTGGTGTGAAGGAACAGCAAGAAGCTGATACAGGTCAAATCCAGGTACTTACACTGCTTCCACAAATATGTTTAAGGATGTTTTAATGAATACAGAGTGGCAATAATGTATGTGTGTGTTTTAATCTGCCTGGTGTTCATTTCTAAGCACCTGGTTCAATAGATAAGTAAATAATTTAATACAAAATGCAGCATGGAGCAAACCAGGGCATATGGGAGTTTTTAGGTATCCTTCTTAGTAAAAGCACTTTAAAATGGTCTGACAAATCCCAAGACCCCTTTCACACTTCCGGCGTTTTTCAGGCACTACAGCGCTAAAAATAGCAACTACATTGCGCCTGAAAAAAGCAGCTCCATGCACTCCAGTGTGAAAGCCTGAGGGCTTTCACACTGGAGCGGTGCACTGGCAGGGTGTCACAAAAAGTCCTACCAGCAGCTTCTTTGGAGTGGTGAAGGAGCGGTGAACTCACCACTCCTCCACCGCTGCTCCCTATTGAAATCAATGGGGCAGCGCTGCGATACCGCCGGCAGCTCCGGCGGCAGTTTGTGAGCAGGTTTAACCCCTTTTCGGCCGCTAGCGATGGTTAAAACAAATAGCGCCGCTAAAATGACAGTAAAGCGGCGCTAAAAATAGTCAAAGCCTCCAAAGCCTCCGCCGGTGGCAGCTTGGTGTGAAAGCCCTCCAAGGCTTGTCATACACGGTTTGAATCTCGGCGGGTTCAGCAGGACCCGGACGAGATTCTAATCGTTAATGGCCAGGCTAAATGTACCGAGTTGATAAATCAATAAACCTGGGTATAACCAGCCTGCCGGATTCTCTTATGATTATCGCTAGGGGCTGCTATAGCAACTATCAATAATCATTGTGTTCTCCTGGCGGGGACAGCTTACCCCCCCTACCTCGCCAGGAACAGACAATTGCTCAGCAGGAGGGAGTCATCTGTCAGCACTGTCTGTGTTGATGGGGGAATTGTGTGAATTTCTTTCCTGCAACCCGTGGTTGCAGGAAAGAAATTTGCACCATGTATGGCCTGCCCAGAAGGAGAGCTGCATTGACCCTTTAGGATGCTACACTTTGCCACAATGTTACCCTAGATTTTCTTAAATAGATTGCTGTCTCTTTTAGAAGAAAGAAAATAGTTATCCACCTCACATTGTATTCTTTAACCTGCACCTGCAGCGCCATCTGTGATTATACCACCAGTATTATAAGTAATTTCTTAATGACTTGTCATAGCCTGAATAGAAATAAGAGTCAAAAGTACTAATATGGGCACAGCTCACCTTAAGTACTTTAAGGTCCCTAAACATACATGAATTCATTGATTACTGAGTCTGTAGATTGCCCCCTGGGTGTATGTCCAAGCAGATACAGTGCATTTAAATGCAATCCGTGTGTGTGAGTGATAATTTTTCACCAGGAACTTGATATGCCCAGGTTACATCCTTAGAAATGCAAATATATATATATATATATATATATATATATATATATATATATATATAATATATATATATATATATATATATATATATATATATATATATATATATATATATAATATTTACTGTATTGAAAAGTGCCTCAAGGAGATCTTCTTATCACATGACATGCTGGTTTTCTGTTAAAGTATCTTGCCATATTTTTCACACTGAATATGGCCAGGGAAATCAGAAAACAAGATCAGACTAACCCCCACCCTTGAATTTATCTTAAATGAACATGTGCAGCTTGCCCTTCCAAGAACCAGAATCTTAACAGCTTTCTAGGATATTGAGCAACACACTTAACAGCTTCTCTAAATTATATTCTGTCTGCTTCACACACCTTACTCTTAATATGTTGTCCTTCATATCTAACTTCACCCCATAAGCTTGTACAGCTCACCATATAGCAACCTCAACATTAGCAATGACTCAAATGGTGCAATGTTCTTGAAGTGATAAGGAAATGGGTGACATGATTAAAGTTTGCCTTATCTGCCATCAAATTCTGTGTTTCCTTGAGACTAATAAAAGAAAATGAGACTGCTCTCTTCAGCTTTCTCTTATTGAAAATAATAGGAACCTGGCAGTGGGGCCAGTTTTATTATTGCACTAGAGAGGTCATATTTTCATATAGCTTTTAATGATATTAAATAAGCTTGTAATAGAAAAAAGAAAGAAAAAATGAAATCAACTACAGTACATACACAGTGATTAGATTATAAAGTGTCATTGTAAAGGTCAGCGTATTACTGGTTATTCACACTGCATTGCTAAAATAATGTTATAATACCTACGCCATTTAATTTAGTAAAATGAGGCTTCCTTAAACTGATACACATTGCTATGCAATTCAGAAAGGTTCCTGTCATGTAATTACTTGGAATAACCAGCAACATGCATGACTGTTTTCTTATCAAGTTCAGGAGCTCAAGAACAAATACATATATTCATGAAAGATATACAAATACTTTCTGGATTTAACCCTTTTCTACACATATTTTTTTTTTATTAACAAATATTGTTGCACACTAGTTTTTTTATTTTTTAACAACACTACCCCAGAAATATAAACTTTTACTGATTGATATTGATTGATTTACAGGTGCATCTCATAAAATTAGAAAATTACCAAAAAGTTAATTTATTTCAGTAATTCAATTCAAAAAGTGAAACTCAAATATTTTATATAGATGTGTTACACCAGCAGATGACATGGCTCCCCAAATCATCACTGACTGTGGAAACCTCACACTGGACCTCATGCAACTTGGATTCTGTGCCTCTCCACTCTTCTTCCAGACTCTGGGACCTTGATTTCCAAATGAAATACAACATTTTCCACAGTCAATGATGATTTAGTGAGCCATGTCATCTGCTGGTGTTAGTCCACTGTGTTTTATCAAGTCCAAAGTCAGCGCAGCCATTTACCAGGAAATTTTAGAGCACTTCATGCTTCCCTCTGCTGACCAGCTTTATGGGGATGTGGATTTAATTTTACAGCAGGTCTTGGCACCTGCCCACACTGTCAAAAGTACCAATATCTGGTTTTATGATCATGGCATCACTGTGTTTGATTGGCCAGCAAACTCACCTGACCTAAACCCCATAATCTGTGGGGTATTTTTAGGAGGAATATGAGAGATGCCAGACCCAACAATGCAGACGAGCTGAAAGGTGCTATCAAAGCAACCTGGCTTCCATAAGACTTCAGCAGTGCCACAGGCTGATTGCCTCCATGCCACTCAGCATTGATGCAGTAATTCATGCAAAAAGGAGCCCAGACCAAGTATTGAGTGCATACTATACTGTACATGGACATACTTTTCAGTAAGCCAAAATTTCTGTATTAAAAATCCTTTTTTTCATTGGTCTTATGTATAATTCTAATTTTTTGAGATACTGAATCTTGGGTTTTCACTAGCTGTAAGCCATAATCATGAAAACTATAGAAAGAAATGCTTGAAATATATCACTCTGTGGGGGTTATTTACTAAAGGCAAATCCACTTTGCACTACAAGTGCAAACTACAAGTGCAAAGTGCACTTAAAATTGCACTGAAAGTGCACTTGGAAGCACAGTTGCTGTAAATCCAAGGAGTACATGCAAGGAAAATAAAGAATTGCAATTTAGCTTGCACATGATTGGATAATAAAATCAGCAGAGCTTCCACTCATTTCAGATCTACCCCTCAGGTCTACAGCGACTGCACTTCCAAGTGCACTTTCAGTGCAATTTCAAGTGCACTTTGCACTTGTAGTTTGCACTTGTAGTGCAAAGTGGATTTGCCTTTTGTAAATAACCCCCCTCCCGTAACACAGCTATATAAAATATATGAGTTTCACTTTTTGAATTGAATTAGTGAAATAAATTAACTTTTTGATGATATTCTAATTTTATGAGATACACCTGTATACTAGTTAATATGTGATATTGTATGTCTTGCAATATTATGGTAATTTTGTGTGTTAAAGAAAAAAGGAGGACATTTGGGAAGACTTGACTATTCAAATGTATCTGTTGATCACTGAATTTTAAACATTCAGGTAATTTACAAATGCCATTGCTATTTCCCAAATTAATTTTAGATACTAAGAATGACTACTTTGTGTAGTAATACAGAGGGGTTCTTCACCAAAACTCCTTCATAACCAGAAGGAAGACGCATATTTTCTTGTTCATATGCACAGATCAATGTAGGATATAAATCTAAACTACTGGATTCTACTTGAATATTGGTGTTCTTTGGGTATGTCTTCCTAAGTCATTCAATAATGCAGTATGAAAATATCCCTCTGTGGAAAAGCTTCTTGTAATACAAACCAGTTACTGCTGCTCTCATTCCTTGTGCAGGGTAACTGGTTTTGTCTCTGTCTTCCTGTAGTTTTCTGCAGACAGACTGTAGTAGGTGGACCTGTTAGATCCCACCTACATATCTGCTCTCTGTACAAACTAGGTGCAGCACATTGATGATGACACTATAACTTTTACAAGGTAATATCAGGGAAAGCAAAGGCCATTTGTTGCACACAAAGTTGATTTATATCCATTGTGGCTATTGAAGATTATGTGGAGCTATAGATTTGGGTATGTTATTGATATTGAAGAATATATTTCATTTAAAATTGTTGTTCCCAAGTTCGGCTTTAAGCACTAGGACCAAGCAAATAAGATATCAATTATAGTACAAAATGGGTTAGCTGTACAAAATGCTAGTAGACCAAGAAATATTATAGCCTGATTCCTAAAAAATCAGTAAAGCAAAAGGAGAGGCTAAAACATTTCTAAATGTAGTGGCACATCTATATTTACCACTCATTTTAATAGTATAACTTGTTTAAAATTAACTAATTAAATAAGTAGCTGTTTTTGTTGAATTGTCATTTGCTGATTTTGTGCACTTAAAAAATTGACACTGGAGGGCTATTTTCTTTAGCTGTAAAACAAACAAAAACCCCAATGTGCTCCATGTGCTCCACTCCATTGATATGAATCCAAGCCATTAACACCAGGATTTGGGGCTGGAAGTTCCATTGCAAAAGTAATGCAGAGTCCTTGCTATGTTCTCACCAACTTGTATTTGTATGTCCTGCTTACAACTCATTTTTGATGAAGAGCTGAAGCTACAAGAAACATATTTCTCAAGACCCTGGAATGTAAGTGTAATGTGTAATGTTATGTTGCTCTGCTAAAACGTATCTGTCAGCAGTAGTATTGTGATGAATTGTAGATTTAATCAATACAAGTGATAAACATAGGGCTACAGATAGATAGACAGGCAAGATTTTAATCACTGAAGCCTATGGGTACATATTTTTGGTGGCCAAAGCAACATCCCTCTGTGGAGATCACCTCTTTTAACTTAATGTTTCCTTGTTTTACTGGCTCTAACCTTACTTAGAATATTGTTACAATGTGTTAATAGGCTTTTTAGAGATGATATTTCTACTTGTAAGGGGGAAAAATATGTTTGGAGACATAGCTCTAACGTCTAAGTAGCAGGGCCCTCTGATTCCTCCTGTATTGAATTGTATTGTAACTGTACTGTTTGCCCTAACAATGTAAAGTGCTGCACAAACTGTTGGTGCTATATAAATCATGTATAATAATAATAACTAAAAGTGAAAAAGATGCCCATAGGTATAGGCCTACTCTGTCTAAGAATAAATGTGGCCATGGGGATTTATATAGTATATATAGTACTTAATTCATATCTAGACAAATATGACAAAAAAGGTCAAAAACTTTGCATAAAAATGAATTATGGTTGACTGTGATTCTGAGGAGTAAACTTAGTACTTACAAACAGCACAAACCTGCTTAAATAGCTTTTAACCACTTTGACTCTTATACTTGTTTACCCTATATGGACCAGAGCAGTTTTCACATTTCTGCTATGAGCCTGTGTATTCAGCGATCATTTTGTCATTACTTAAGATAACAACGTAATACATACATTGTTTTTTAAGGACAAACAAGGCTTTCTTTCTGTGAATATTGTTCTACAACTAAAGAATATTGTCCTGCAAAATATTTTTTTCAATCTTTAGACAATTAAATGTAATAAAACTAAACAAAAGACATATTTTTCTTTTTTTTTGAGCAATGTTAGTTTAAACATAAATAGTGTTATTGCACAAAAGAAGCATGCATTTTATTCTGTAATTTGTTCTGTGTAAAACAATACTAAAATTATGATTTTAGTACAAAGCATTGCAAAGTTATTTACAAAGGAAGTAAAGTGTTTTTTTTCCAATTTTGCGCTATTTTTAGTGTGATACATGTAAATATATGTAAAAGGTGTAAAAATATTGATGAACAAAGCAAACAAAAAACAGAAAAAAGTTCAACTATTAGTAGAAGAGTAAAATAGAAACAAAAACACCAGAAAATTTATTATTGAATAGAGAAGGAGAATGTAGAGTTATTTAGAGTTATTTAGTGTTGATTAGTGTAAACTAAGAGGTTAATAAGGGGTTCAACAGAGGAACAACAGAGTTGCTTAACTCTCTTCATCTATAGATTGAATTTCATCCCTTTGATCTGTAGATGCAAAACACAGAAAGTTACAATTGATACAATGTTTCAATGTAACTTTCTGTGATCCCAGCTGAGCAATGTTGCTTTATAAACATTGCCATACTGCATCTTTTTTTTACATCTCCTGTTACCGACCTTGTGTACTCTGTGCCGGGTGCTTTGCCACGCATGCTCAGAGACAAACCTGCTAGCAGCTTCGCTGTCGAACATGTAGCGTGGCGGGCATGGGGAGGAGTCCTGGTCACAGCAGCCATTTCCTCTGCCCACATATATGAGAGAGTTCACAAGGGACTGTTAGAGCGTGTGACTCAGTCCCTACTCTAGCAGAGGGCTCTGAGTTTAGCCAGGATCAGCATGGACACAAGGATAGAGTGGATATATAGGGTATATTATCTGGTCTGTTTATGTGCACTGAAAACCCATTCAAAATCAGCTGCCTACCTTAATGCAATGCAAGTTAACAGGTGACAAATGACACAATGCAATGTGTAAGAATGGACAAGTCTGAATGGGTCCTTAGACATAATGACCACTTTACTCATTTAGACATTACAACTGTCAACCTGATTTTGAATTACAACCAGTGTTGTATATATATTTATATATAAGCTAAACCTCTGTTGTGCAATTATAATTTCCCTTCCTGAAAGTGTGTTTATTTGCATACAATGTATATAGCATCCCAAATATTTAACATGCTAGGAATGAGAAAGAATCTTCAAAAAGACATCTTTCCATTCTGGGAAAATTCAAAAGAGAGGAAGTAATGATTTTATCACTAATCGATTAGACTGTTTAACCTCTTGACAGAAGGATTCCCCGAGAGTACAGAAGCTGCTGAGTTGGCAAGCAATCACTGAAACAATGAAATCTCATAGTACTTCTGATAACAGAACAATACTCAGAAATAATAAGTACTCAGACTGCTTACAATGTAATTTGTAGAAATTGAAAAATATGATACAATGGAAATTGCTAATCAAAGGTCATGCTGTGATTTCAGAATATTGAAGCCATTATTTATAGGTTCAAGACATTTCTTGAACTGTTTTGCAACCTTTAAAATAAATACTATATTTATTTATTTTTTATTAATAATACTTTTTCAAATTAATGCAAGTTTAAATAGATAGTATTTATTGTACTTTCTAGACTCTTAAAATCATCTGAAAAGTGTTTATTGTGGGAAAACTATCCTGATGACTTCTAACTGGCACATAAATAATTGATTTAAAGCTGATCTCTGTTTTGAAAAGAAAAAAAAACTCTACATTTACCTGAATTGTGGTAATGTACCAGACAAGGTAATTCTTCTTGTCTCTAGTGTAGGTGGGTCCTTCTTGCAGTACCCATGTCACTCCCTGGTTTCATGGATAGAGTTTATTAGAAGGGTATTCACAGGGTTTTTCAGGCTTCAAACAGTGTTATGATATTATAACATAAAGGGCAGCAACAAGGTTGGTCGGCAGACATTTCCATGGTACAAAGGCATCTTGCAAGGTCATGTGATGGTGAATCCAGTTGTAAGACTTTTTAAGAACATATTCACTAAGATTGGGGTAGAAAATGTTTGTGTCTGTTGTTAGGCTTTAAACCATGATAATCATTACTAAATACTGTACTCTATACCTTCCTTACATGGTCAAAAATTATTAAAAACCATCTAGCATCTAAAAGATTTACCTTAATCCACTAAGAAAGCATGAGAGTCTTTTCAGTCTCTCTCTCTCTCACTTCATTTTTATTCTCTCTCTTTTTACATATTATAGTATAGTATTTTCAGTCTTCAGCCCGCACACACTTTAAAAACACCACACCCAAATTAAATTGTATTCATTTTTCTGAGACAGTTAGGGATTTATGTTGGTGGTATTTAATCACCACTGGGTTTTTTGTCATATATATACGAAAAAATACAGAACATTTAAAAAAAAACACAAGCTATGATACTTACAGTGTACAGTATTTTAAAATTGATCTCATTTCTCGGGACCCTAAAATTCCAGGACAGTACAAACCCCTCCCCCAAATTACCCTATTCTGGAAAGTAGATAGTTCAAGGTATTTAGCAAGAGGCATGGTGAGTTTTTTGAAGTTGTAATTTTTTTCACAGTTTTTTGGAAAATAAAGAAATTAAATAAAATGTGTTTTTTTTCACAAAGTTGTCATTTTAACAAGCTATTTTTTCACAGCCTAGATGCATAGAAGGGTATGAAATCTAAGGAGCATTTTCAGGTGTTCGAGGGGTATAAATTATGCATAAATTACACATCTACTTTGTTGACTACCGATCACATTTTTGGAGGTCCTGGAGCACCATGACAGTGGAAATATCCACAAAATGACCCCATTTTGGAAAGCAAACACTCCAAGTTATTTTCTGAAGGACATAATGAGCCTTTTAAAAATGTAATTTTTTGCCACATGTTTTTGGAAAATGTAGGAAAGAAAATGAAAATCATTTTTTTTTTTTTTACACAAAGTTGTCAATTATTAAGATGTTTCTAAGAAACAGCATGGACATACTTGAAAATACACGCCAAAACACATTCTGCTACTTCTCCACATGTGTGAGTCTTTTTTCACAGCCTACGCACACAGAGGTGCCCAAAATCCATGGAGCACCTTCAGACTTTCTAGGAGCATAAATTACACATCTAATTTGCTGACTATCAATCACATTTTTGGAGGCCCTGGGGCACCAGGGCAGAAGAAACACCCACAAAATGACCCCGTTTTGGAGAGTAAATACCCCAAGGTATTTTTAAAAAGGCATGGGTAGTATTTTGAAGACTTTTGCCACAAGATTTTGGAAAATGTGCAAAGAAAATGAAAATATATTTTTTTACACAAAGTGGTCAATTTAATAGGACATTTCTCACACATAGCATGGACATGCTAAGGAATTACACCCCAAAACACATTCTTCTACTCTTCCCCAGTAAGGGGATATAACATCTGTGAGACTTTTTTTACAGCCAGCCATACAGAGGAGCTCGACATCCAAGAAAAACCCTAATCACTTCCAGCCTGGGCCCATTCTTACATTCCTCTCCTACATGTATAAAACATAATAATTGTTTTGCTAGAAAACTATTTAGAACCCCCAAACATTATCTATTTTTTTTTTAAGCAGAGGCCCTATAATAAAATGGTTGGTGTTGCATAGTTATATGTCAGATGGTATTTGCGCAGCGGTTTTTCAAAGGGAAATTTTTGGGAAAAAATACACTTTAATGACTTTTAATGCACAAAAAATCAATACAATACCCATGATTTTGGAAAAAAGAAAAGATTATATTATGCCAAGTAAATAAATATCAAACATGTCATTCTTTAAAATTGCATCCGACCTTGGAATTGTGACAAGCTACGGTACCTAAAACCCTGAAAATACCTGAAAAAAATGTATAGGTTACCAGTTTAGGGGTACACGGGAGTTCTGGAGCTCTCACTAAAAATATTGCTCTCACTCTGATGTTTGTGGTGTGATCATGGTTTACATATACAGCAATTGTGAGACCTTTGTACGTGTTCACATTTGTGCATGAGCATGGATGGATGGGGATGCTTTAAATGTTTTTTTCTTTTTCATTTTATTATTTAATTTATTTTAAAAAAAAATATACACTGTCTCTTTGATTTATTTATTTTTTATCAACTGTATTGCTATCATAAGGGATGATCAGGACCCTGGTATGGGGTATGGTGGTGATCAGGGTGCAGGTATGGTCTATGGCGGTGATCAGGATGCTGGTATGGGTTATAGCTGTTATCAGGATGCTGGTATGAATTATGGTGACGATCAGGATGCCAGCATGGTGAATGGTGGTGATCATGATGTTGGTATGGGGTATGGTGGTGATCAGGATGCTGGTAGGGGTTATGGCGTGATCAGGGTGCTGTTATTGGGTGTCGTAATGATCAGAATGCTGGTATGGTGTATGGCGATGATCAGGATGCTTGTATGATGTATGGTGGTGATCAGGAAGCTGGTTTGTTGTGGTGGTGTTCAAGGCACTGGTATAGTGTATGGTGGTGATCAGGGTGCTGACATGGCATATTGCTTTGATGATGGTGCTGGTATGGTATATTGTGGTGATCAGGATGCTGATATGCAGTATGGCAGTGATCAGGCCGCTGGTATGGTGGTAATTAGGACATTGGTATGGCGAATGGCAGTGATAATGGTGCTGGTATGGGGTACTGTGGTGTTCAGGATGCTGGTATGAGGTATGGCGGTGATTGTAGTGCTGGTACAATCATGGGATATGACTATGACTGTGATCAGGACGCTGGTATGATGGTGATTAGGACATTGGTATGGTGTATGGCATGAGCACTGGTGACAATGGGACAGGTGACAGGGGCTAGCTGCACAATTTATGGTTGTTATGTTGGGGACAGTGACCAGGGACACTGGGGCAGTGATCAAGGACACTAGGGCAAGCTGGCACTGCAGTCTATGAGTGTACATGGAGCATGACAGGCTGCTATAAACTGACAGGCTGCCAAATTGGTTCTTTCTGCTCTCACAGCTGATCTGTGTGAGAGCAGAGATAACCAATGTTTACATCCCATTCCCATTGAGTACTATGTACTCAATGGTAATGGGCAGGAAATAGAAGACATTACTGGATGAAGCAACAGAGGAGCTGGCATAGCAACACTCACAGTACGGACCTGAGACATCCAGGGCTGCTACACAGGGCAAACACTGTGACCGCTCAAACCCCTGCAGGGGTGTCCCTATTTGGTGAGTGCAAGCACAATAAGACCTCGGCTAAGGAGCACCATCACAAGACCAGCACTTGAATAAGGAATGGTTTTTACAAACACCATCTTCTAATGAGAATTAACCCTCTCCAAACCACAACTCAAACAAAAACTTTTTGAACCACTGAATTATTCAAAAGACTTTTTTCACTATAATAACATATCTTTATAGCAAGTACTGGGCTTATGAGGCACAAATCACTCGGTTACAGTATAAGCACCAGTCACTTTATGATATAGCATAAATAGCACTTTTTTTGCACTTTTTTTGCACTCAAATTAAATGATATACAACATAAGTATTCACATATGTGTAACCACTAAGTAGTTTTTATTTTTAATTTTGGTTTAAGCGACACCTATTTATGGTTTTATTGTAATTTTATTTTTATTTTTTTTTGCATAATTTTGCATACCTCTGTATATTTCTACATATTTAATTAGTTTTACCCACATTCCCACCCATTTTTCAAACCACAAACAACATTTAAAGGAATAATTTATATTAATTTTCTAATATAACAATATTTACACCAGAAGGTGTAATACAATTGAATAACAAGCACCAAGTGGAAAATCAGTATTCACCGGCCTTTCAGGCCACATCACATATAAAAAATCTTTTGATTTTCAATAGTGGAATTGGGTTCAAGTTATGCTTCCTGTAAAAAAGTTATTCCATTTATAAAGTTTTCATTGCAATATATGCAGCCAGTAATTTCTAATTAAGTTATTACACAAGATAACTACGAAAAATCGCATTACAGCAGAGCAGCGCCACACCTACATCTCCATTTTCATTCATAACTTTTTGAATTGCCTGGGTCATCCGCCATCACTAGTTTGACCCCCATTTTGCCTGAGGGGCCTGCTACCCTACCCCCCACTGGGGTGGTGCGGCAATCCCCGGCGGCAGAAATTGGACTGATATGTCCTATTGTTGACTTTATTAGGCTGGGCGACCTATGGTCCCCCAACCCCCATTTTCTCTTTTTTTCAGTTACAGTTATTTTTGCCCTTTTGGCAACCTTTGCATGAAATAAATTCCCAGGAAGACTTATACTATTACTCAGTTCAGTTTATCTCACTTTGGGTATCTATTTACTGTCACCTTATATCTTACACAGGATTTATTCCCTTAACGTAATTATTACTACTGCTTTATCTCACATATACCAACTTATAATTGTTTTTAAAGACTATTATTATATTGTCATTCACTATGTACTGTGCCCTTGTGTATGGTCCCCGTTAATCCCCATCCACTCAACTAACATAATCCTCCCCCTTAAAAATGGGACTTAAAATATTTTCTCATAATGTCCAAGGCTTCAACTCCCCTAGCAAACGGAAAAAAGCATTCAAACACTACAAAAGATTGGGAGCGGACATAATCTTGATGCAGGAGACCCACTTTTCAACCACTAACCACCCACAATACTTTGACAAATCATTTAACCAACTCCACTATACCACCTTCTCAAATAAATCACATGGTGTTGCAATCTTTATTAAAAACTCTATAATTTTTGAACCTCACAGTATTTACAAAGACGATGATAGTAGATTTATCATGATAAAGGGTAGTATAAACAGACAAACTGTTACGATTGCTTCACTATACGCCCCAAACGAAGCTCAAGCAACATTTTTCACCAAATTCTTTAACACATTAGAACACTACATTTCTCCCCATATGATAATTGGAGGAGACTTCAATCAATCTGCTCACCCAGCCCTTGGCAGAAGTAGGTTGGTCCCCTCTTCTAGAGCCTTCAGCAAATCTATAAACTGCTCGCTTAGTAAACTACAGCTAATAGACTCCTAGAGAGCACACAATATTGGAATTAGAGCATACACTCATTACTCCTACCCTCATGATTGTTTTGCCAGACTAGATTATATTTTCTGTACCCCTATGCTTTTAGCGAACTCTTCCAAATCGAATATACATCCCTGCCCATGGTCAGACCATAACATAGTAGCCTTTGAAACTTCTCATATTGTCTTGGCCCCCACACCCTTCAACTGGCGCCTCAATGATTAACTCCTTTCAAACCTCTCCAATGTTCAACTCATTAGCTCCCACATCGAGGAATACTTCCAAACTAACACCTCAGATGAAGTCCTTCCTACCTCATTTTGGGCTGCCCACAAAGCAGTCCTAAGAGGACACTTAATCAATCTGGCCGCTGCAAACCTACTAAACTAAACTAAACTTACAGAAATTAAATGTCTTACCATTTAATGAAGAATTATATAATAAATTAAACAACAATACCTCTCGTGAATTAACTACACTCATTCAAATAAAACGCAAAGCTCTAAATACATTACTCTCTGAGGATACAGAAAAATCATTACGGTTTTCTAAAGCTAAATTTCTGCTGCATGGCAACTCTTCCTCAGCAATGTTTGTTAGAAAGTTGAACCACGACACTAAACCCCCTCATGTTTACAAACTTCGAGACCAAAAAGGAAACTTGGTGACACACCCCCAAGATGTCCTCCAAATTTTCACTTCCTTTTACAAAAACCTTCTCTCTGGCCCTCCAACACATCCCCAACCCACTAGTTTAAACTGGTTAAACACCCTTCAACTCCCAAAACTTAACCAACAACAATCCTCTTCTTTAAATGAACCATGCACTGACACCGAAATTCTAAACATAATAAAATCCCTTAAAACCTCGACGGCACCAGGCCCAGACGGCTTTACCACAACACATTATAAAAAATTTGCCCCCCTATTGACCCATAGCCTCACCAGAATGTTTAATCATATCTTGTCGGGTGGTCATTTTCCTGAAGACATGCTATTAGCTAACTTATCTTTGATTCCCAAACCCCAAAAAGACCATTCCCTACCTCAAAACTTCCGTCCCATCTCAGTCCTTAATAATGATCTCAAACTGTTTGGCAGATTATTAGCAAATAGACTTGCCACAGTTATCATCTTCCTCACACTGACCAAACAGGTTTTATCCCAGGCAGACAAATAGTAGACAACATTAGATTAGATTAGATTAGATTAATTTTTCTTTACTATGTCCAAGGGATGGAGGTGAGTTTCTGCTCTGCTATGTTTGGGCTGATGTGGGTCACATTTCGGGGTTCTCTATTTTTATATTTGTGCTATATAGGGTGGAAGACACCCATTCCTGTATGCGACCCCCCATACCCAACATATTATTCTTACTTTTATTATCACTTTACCCATAAATATCCATAGACCTCAACTTTTAATTATTTATATTCAACCTACAAACGAGATTATTTAATCATCTCTAGGTCCATCTAATCACCATTTATACAACCCGTTTTAAGGCTCTCTCCTTAGGGGTTTTTACACCAGCGTTCTCATATTCCCTAGCCGGATGTTCTTGGTCCTGGTCCTTGTGGTCTCACTCCGGGGTTGCGAGGTGCTCAGTTCCTCCCCCTCGCCTGTCCCACCTGTGACGGGGTAGGGGTTGACCTCCGCACCTCGACGTCATGCTCATGCACCCTCTCGCGCGGTGTCTCTTCGAGCGCCGATCGAGGATTGGGTGTTTGTTTCCATCTCACGTTGCGGCGGCTATGGAGCGCCTCTCCTCCTCGCCGCCTCATGTAGACGCATGATGTTGGCGGGGTCCCGCCCCTTTTGGCGGGTATTTCAGTCGGTAGGGAGCCGTGGGCTACTCATAGGCTGCTACCATCGTGTTGGGACAATCTTATCCTTATCCTGCCAGACTCAGGTATGTGTGGTTTTCCAGGACCTCACACTCATACACTTATGCTTACTTATCTCTTATTATATACATATTATACTTTTATATACATTTACTTAGTTCCTTATTGTATGTATTGCAGGATCCCTATGGACACCCCTTTCTTGGATGTGCCCAATATACAGTTACCCTAATTATCCTGGGTTCTTTACCTCCCACTTTGGTCCCCCCCTCCTATGTGTGGTCCTCCTCCTGCACCCGGCTGGCTGGCCCCTCCAACCCCCCACCTGGCCTGCCCGTACATCCAGGGCGGGACGATGATGGGGGGATTGCACTGGGCTGGGTTCCCCCGCCTCAACCCCGGGGTAGATCAACTTATCCAGGCCATACTCATCCTAACACAGTAGCAACGGGTATATACCCTTTGGATACTTTATAGGTCAGTACCATATCTACATTTAATTCCTCCTCTAATCTAGAGAGCCTTTTGTATTACATAGTTATCTGGTGTAGGCTCATCTACTTATTTATTATTATTTTTATCTTTATCTTTAGCATCCTACTCCTGACGATTGGCTTTAAACGCCATGAAACGCGTTGAGTCCATACTCAAGGGTGCCAGGTTTACAACATGTTTTATCATGAATTCATCTTATTATGTTTATATTTATCTTTACCAATCATGTATATTATTTCTTTATTATCGCTTTGTGTAAAACCAATCATGTCCTTCTATGTATAAATAATAAATATGTGACTATTGTGCATCGAATATGTTTATATCGTGCCTATATTGTACACAAGAAATATTTTATTTTGTTCATTTTAGGGACTACCCATTGGGGATTGGTTACAATTAATAGGTCAATATTCCTCATTTGCAGAGACACACCTCATCTAAAGTCCCATATTCTTTTCTTTTAATTGTTCTTTACTATGTCCAAGGGATGGTGGTGAGTTTCTGCTCTGCTATGTTTGGGCTGATGTGGGTCACATTTCGGGGTTCTCTATTTTTAACATTAGATTTGTCACAAACATCGTCCAAGATGCCAACCTTCATTCTCGCCCTTTATACTTACTCAGCCTCGACATTCACAAGGCCTTTGACAGTGTTAACTGGTCTTACCTAAACCACTTATTACCCAAAATTGACTTATCAGAAAAATGTATACACGGCTTCAATGCTCTATACCACCTTCCCCAAACCAGAATTAGAATCCCAGGTAGTAATTCGGATTTCTTTCCCTTGAGCAGAGGAACCAGACAAGGTTGCCCATTCTCTCCTCTCCTCTTTGCCTTAGCCATTGAACCCCTAGCAATTGCCATTAGAAACAACATTAACATTAAAGGATACCATAAAGACCCTTATCTCTTTAAACTTAGTCTATATGCAGATGATGCTCTACTATTTTTAACAGACCCTCTTATCTCAATCCCCAATCTCCTTTCAGAACTCCATTTATTCCACAAACTATCTGGTCTTTATATCAATACAAACAAGTGTTCCATTTTGCCTATTAACTGCCCTCCAAGCTTATTATCTCTGTTAAAAAAAACTTTAATTTCCAATGGTCCCTACATTCATTTAAATATCTTGGAGTCAACATCACAGCCGCCTATAACCTATTATACAAAATCAACTATCTCCCCATGTTCTCACATATCAGTGCATTGATTACAATTTGGTCTACTTATCATATCCTTCCTAGGAAGGATTAGCGCTTTTAAGATGACTATCCTCCCTAAGCTACTCTACTATTTTAGGGCTCTTCCTATTAATGTTCCCAAAACAAGATTGGAATCCCTTCAGCGTGAAATTAATAAATTCATATGGAACGATAAAAAAGCTAGATGTAGTTATTCCCTCGTGCACAGATCTCATCATAAAGGTGGACTGGGACTCCCCAACCTCTGGTTTTATTTTTTGGCAGCCATACTAGTACAGTTGGCCCAATGGTACTTCCCTGATACAAACATCTCTTGGCTGAACTTTGAGTCCTCCTCTTTTCTTCCTCTAAACCTTAAAGGCATCTTGTGGTCTAATATGAAATCACATCACACCCTTAATAAAAGAAACACAATAGTTGCTCAGTTTATTCAACTATGGAATAGAATTAAAGATAACTTTAAACTCTCCTCAGAGACCCCTCCATTAGCTTCATTCTTAGGTGATCCTAGATTCCCCCCTGCATTTCTAGACAATACTTTTTTTCATAACTGGACTAAAAACAACCTCACCACATTAAAAGCACTTACACACAATATAAAATTCCCTTCTTTCACCTCATTACAAACTAGATTTAATTTTCCCCCTTCAGAAATTCACCAATATACTCTAATCCAAGACTTTTATTCAACACACTACTCCCTATCCATCAACCCTCCTAGCACAACATTTGAACATATTTGCATATCCACTCCTAGAGATAAAGGGTGGATATCCCATCTTTATAACTATCTTAAAAACCTTCATCAACCTGAGAAATCTGGCCCTATGTTACGTCGGGAAACAGAAATTGGTTGCTCATTTCCTATTGACTCATTATCTAAAATGATAGAAAATATTCGCAAAAGTAACTGCGCTGCTGCATTTAGAGAATCTCCATTGAAACTCTTCATTAGGTGGTATATGACCCCTGCTAAGATTCACTCTTTCTATCCCACGGCTTCTCCTGACTGTTTCAGGGGGTGCCCTGAGGAAGGCAGTTATGTCCATATTTTTTGGAGCTGTAAACACCTGGAACCAATATGGAATGCTGTAATCGATAGACTAAAAAAACCCCCCTCAAAAAGAAAATCTCTCTATCGCCACAAATATGCCTCCTATACGCCTCAGTTCCAGATATCCCTCTCCCATGCAATAGATTAATCCATTCTCTAATCAGCTCCATACAATGGATGATAGCTTTTAATTGGAGATCACAAAACTTACCATGGCCTCAGGTTGAATCCAGAATGGAAACACTCAGGCTTTCTGAGAGGATCCACCACACCTTATCGGATAGCATGCACATTTTTAATGATAAATGGATATTCTGGTCCTTATCTGATCATAACTTGTCATAATCCTTCTAACCCATTCATAGAAATCTCCCCTATAACTTGTTATTTCCCCATAATTACTTTCTCTGAATACCTATTACTCCCTCCTGTGAACTAGTTCATCATACTATATATTCATCTCTTATATATTCCCCCACTATACCATAACTGCGTATTGTATAATATTGTATTATAACCCATTATAATGTATACCCTATAATACTTTTCATACCTCTACAATCCTCCTGCTTCATTTGTAACTGTTTTATTTCCTGTCTTGAAAAAAAAAATCCTCCAGCGGTACGCTGCCTTCCTTCTGGGTTTGTGAGCTCCGGTCCTTTGAATGGCCTAACTGTGTTTATGTCATTCCCACGCATGAGCGCAGGAGTCACTGTTAATGGCACAGGGCTCTGAAGGAGCACTAGGAGCACTGATTTATTATCACTTGTCCTCACTGCCTACTTAAAAAAAAAAACTGTTGCAAGGGTGAATATATTTTGCTGATAAACACATGTATACATGTGGCCGTCCAATCCCTCCAGTCGGGAAGCAATGTATTTTTATCACTTTCTTCCCATAGCAGCTTCTCCTCACCAACATCAAAGAGAGATGAAAGGTAGACAACCGATGGGCTGCTAATTTATCCCAATACAATGTCCATCTAGTCTACCCTTCAAATCCTTATAAAAATCCTGTAAAAATATTATTGAAAGGCTGGAGGTCCCAATGTCTAAAAAGTCTTGGTTATCAGCAAAACAGGTACCTCTTGAAATATTATTTCAACAGGCTGTAGGGACTAAAAACAAATAAAAGAAAACTGCTGAAAGTGCATATTTTTAAAGGAAAAATGTATACTCCACCACCAAAAATATAAAAGCCAAATGCCACATTAATACAGAAGCCCACTTCTAGTACAATATATAGAGGAATGCATTTTATTATCTACTACTTATCTACAGGTAATACATTACTGTAACTGTCGTTTCATTGCAACCTGTAAGCAATATCTTTGATTTGCCTCTGTGCCTTTTTTTCTGCCCTCCGGTAACCCTAAAACAAAAATAAATCTCAAAGAGTGATATTTCATTTAGATGTGCATTGTGCCTTAATCCAAGTAATGAAGGGATAGGTAGTTTTTTTTCCTTCCTTCTAGATGTCAAGAGATAATGAAACTATAATTGTTGTATTGATCACAGGCTCCAAGTACAATCTTTGCAAAGGTTTCCATTTCTGAAATGTGTAAATAGAAACCTGTGGAAGTAAGATTGCTTACTATTTTTTAAGCTACAGCATGTAAATGCAGATGGTCATAACCCTTCTTGAATAAAATAGACAAAGAGTAGGCATCATGAAAAACAAACTCTTATTGCAATAGTAATGAAACCATGAGAGTTAGATATTGCACATATGCTGCTTTATTATGGCTTAGGTAGGTAAGTGACTGTTTTTCTTTACTAATATGTTCAAGTATGGCCCCATGCTATGGAATTAACAGATTAATAACAGATAGTAGTCGGTTAGATCAGTGTTTCTCAACTCCAGTCCTCAAGGCACACCAACAGGTCATGTTTTTGGGATTTCCACTATTTTGCACAGGTGATTTGATCAGTTTCACTGCCTTAGTAATTACCACAGCTGTTTCATCTGAGGGAAATCCTGAAAACATGACCTGTTGGTGCGCCTTGAGGACTGGAGTTGAGAAACACTGGGTTAGATTATTGTTTTCACTAGTCAGAATAATGAATGCTGATTTCTGATTGATATCTTAGGATTCCTGTCTTTCAAAGTAGTTGTTTGATTTTTAATATATTTTTTAAAGGATTTATTCCATTTTATTGTGATATCTTTCTGTTCTATTTTCTGCATATGTTTGGTTAATTTAGAGCAGTGGTTCTCAACTCCTGTCCTCAGGACCCACTAACAGGCCAGGTTTGCAAGATAACATCACAGGTAATATAATTTGCTGCTCAGTGATTGCAGTATTCTAGTCTGCATCTCCCAAAGGTAATACGTAAAATCTGGCCTGCTATAAAAATGCACTGATTACTGTGTAAATGTCACTGGCAGGGAAAGGGTTAACACTAGGGGGTGATTGAGGGGTTAAATGTGTTCCCTCATATGTGTTTCTAACAGTGGGGGATGGGGTTGACTAAAGGAGGAGACATATTGCTGTTCCTAATTACTAGGAACAGCAGATCTGTCTCTCCTCCCCTGTCAGAATGGGGATTTGTGTGTTTACATACACAGATCTCCATTCTAGATCTCGTGCCTACGATCCAGGGTGGCCAGTGGACATTGCAGCCACTGGCGACACGCATCAGGTCCCGCCTGCTATGGCTCTTAAAGGAGCTGATGTACCAGTAGGGCGATTTGCAGAAATGAGCCGACCTGCCACCGTATAATGAGGGCGACTGGTCGGCAAGTGGTTAAAGTGCACCCATGTACATATTTCCACATCTTTATTACATTTTGTTAATAAGCGCCCTTCCATCATGTTTGGGAGGCCAACAAGGAGAGGCAGGAGTTCCCATGGCACTGTGAGGAGGCCAGCAGTGCATGTTTCCACAGGCAAAGGTAGATATGCTCCGTCCTCAGGCAGGGCATCAATTCCTTTGTTTAGTGATGTTGCCCATGCCATCCAGCTACAGCATGCACAGGATGTGGTGGACTGGCTTACTAAAACATCATCATCCTCACCCAGCATCAGGCATGGAGGAGTCAGCTGAGTTATTTGAACACAGCACCAGCCACTTGCTCCTTGACGATGCACAGTCAATACTTGGCTCTGATGTTGGTTCTGAGGTTGAGGAAGGTAGGAACATGAGCCTACAGAAAGGGGTGAACACTAGTAAACAACAATTTGGCAGTCATGTTCCCCCAGCTGCAGTTTATTGTCAAGTTGTCTCCAGTGATAATGAGGATGGAGGGGATGATGATGATGAGGTCACTGAAGCAAATTGGGTGCCCGATAGAACAGAGGAGGAAAGTGAGGGTGAGGCACAACTTCAAAGAGGCAGCCATCATGGTAGAGTAGAGAGCAGCCACCCTATTTCACCAAATTGTGGAGCTGTTATCTCCCGACCCACTTCCCACAGCTCAGCTGTTTGGGCCATTTTAGCACATATACAGCTGATCGCACTGTTGCAATTTGCAAACTTTGCCTCAAGCACATCAAGCTTGGCAAAAACACCATTTGGGTACCACATGCATGACAAGGCATTTAACCTCCCACCACTCAGCCCGTTGGCAAGAGCACCTAAAAGCCACACAAAAGGGATGCAATTCTGGGCCTGTTCGCTCCTCACCTTTCTGGTCTACCCCCACTATACCTCATGACCTTTCAGCAGCCTCCACTGACAGGGAAGATGGTCTAGCACAGGGTGTCCTGGGTCCTTGCAGAACGTCTTCCGGTAGCACACCACCAGCTGTAGATTATAGCATGCAAATTTCTCTGCCCCATCTGCTTCAGCAAAAAATAAATAAAATATAGTCACTGCCACCCATATGCCCAGCATCTAAATTTAAGCTTGTCAAAGCTGCTGGCTTTACAACTCCTGCCTTTCTGTCTGGTGGATTCTGCCACTTCTATAAAATTGTAGAATGTGCTATGGAACAATGACAGGTTTCCAGTCACTATTTCTTTTCATCTAAAGGCTATTCCAGCTCTCTACCATCACTTGGAAGGCAATGCTGTGGCATCGTTGGGCAAGGCAGTAAGCTGCAACTGCTGACACGTGATCCAGCAAGCATTGTCAGGGACAATATATTTACTCACAGCACACTGGGTAACTCTTGCAATTTGGAAGAATGCAGGACAGGTCTCAGTGCTGCAGCTTGTTGTGCCGACCTGTCTCCATACAGCTAGTGGTGATGGTGCAATATTTGTCAGCTCCACCCCCTCCTCCTCCATGCCCTTCTCTGTTGAATTGTCCCATGAACCACAAGTACCTCCTTGTGTGTTCAAGCACAGCAATGAGTCAGTCTAAAAGGTGCAATGCAGTGCTTTAGCTGGTCTGTCTAGGGTATAGTAGCCACACAGGAGCAAAGATTCTTGCAGCCCTGCAGGGGCAGGCCCAGAGGTGGTTCATGCCATGCTAGCTGGAGCCAGAAATGGTGGTGTGCGATAATAGCACAAACCTCCTGTCCGCCCTAAACAGGGAAAGTTGACACATGTGCCATGCCTGACACATGCCCTTAATTTGGTGGTGCAGCATTTTTAAAATAGGTACCCAGGGTTGGAAGATCTGCTGAAGCAGACCAGAAAAGTCTGTAGCCATTTCAGGCGATCATACACAGCCAGTGCATGGTTGGCTGAAATTCAGGGGGAATTCCACCTGCCCATAAACCGCCTGATTTGTGACATGCCCACCAGGTGGAACTCAACTTTGGCAATGCTGCAGTGGCTGCACATGCAGCAGAGGGCCATCAATGAATACCTGTGTGAGTATGGCTCAAAGACAGGCTCATGCCGGCTCTGCTTTTTTCCCCATACCAATGGCTATTGATAAAGGATGCATGCAATGTACTGTCACCATTTGAGGAGGCCACAAAGATGGTGAACCATGACTATGCATGCATTAGTGACACAATCCCCGTTATGTTCCTGTTGGAGCAGACTATATGTGGCATTATGAACTGGGCACTCGAGGCAGAGCAGAGGGAGGACGAGGAGGAATTCCTTTCCTCTCAAGGCCCACTTTATGCAGGCACCATTCTTCCTATGCCACAGAACACACAAGAGGAGAGGGAGGACTGTTTGAGCGGGGCATCAAATTTCAATTAATTGATTGCAAGGCCAATTCTTGCTATCATCGAGAGTACCTCTATAGGGTTATGGTGTGAAGGCTCCACCAACATCCAAAGTCCAATTTTTCCGCACCTGAAAACCGCTGTTGATTGGGAAGTGCCAGACCACCTGAACATTTGGAATGAAACAATAGCTCTCTGGATATTCTAGGATGTCTGTCCTTCCAGATGAAGCGAGAGATCATGGATTGTAAAATAGTAAAAAAACCCACAGGGACACTCAATGGTAGCATTTGAAAGAGAAAGAGGATGCAAGGTAAAACGTTCATTTTAATTATATTTATTTTCCCTAACCAGGTGTGGGACAGGTTAGACCAATTTCGTAAGTCAGTTCTGATCTTGTTTAACATGGGAATATAATTGTATCGAAAGAGGGATTGGAGATTAGAGGTAAGATAAATACCTTTCATACATTTTGGTTCCCATTTAAAGGGAAAGAGGGGTTTGAGAGAGAGAGCCTCGGACTTAGGGATGTTAATGTTTAAAATTTCAGGTTTATTTTGAAGTTAGAGATTGAATGAAGCGTGGAGAATGCACACATCAGGTTGGGAATCGAAATACGTGGTTGTTGAATGAAAAATAGAACATCATCTGCATAAGCTGCGTATTTATGGGATCTGTTACCTATTTGTATGCCTTTGATATTAGCATTGTTCCTAATTGTAGCTAAGAAGGGTTCTAAGGTAATAGCAAAAAGGAGAGGGGAGAGGGGACATCCTTGCCTGGTTCCATTGCGTAGAACAAAGGGGTCACTTAGCGTCCCATTAATTCTAATTTGTGCTGAGGGATCAGAATAGAGGGATGAGATACGATGGAACATTTTGGGTCCCAGACCAAAGTGGCGTAGGGTCAGCTTTAGGTACTCCCAGTCCACCCTATCAAAAGCTTTTTCTGCATCAGTGGAAAGGAGTAGGGTGGGCTGGGAGCATCGCTGAACATATTGAATCAAGGAGATTGCTCGAAGGGAATTATCTTTTGCTTCTCTAGTGGGTATGAAACCTGATTGGTCTGCCGAGATCCATTTAGGTATAAGGGGAAGTAAACGGTTTGCCATTACTTTGGTGAATAATTTAATGTCAACATTTATTAATGATATTGGTTTGTAACTGTTACAAAGGGTAGGGTCTTTATCTGATTTGGGAATAACAGTAATATGAGTTGAGAGTGATTCTGGGCGTAGACCTGAGGAGTGAGAGATAGAGTTTGCATATGCGGAGAGGTGAGGAAGCAGGATGTCACTGAATGTTTTGTAATAAAGAATAGTGAACCCGTCTGGTCCGGGGGCTTTACCAGAAGGTGAAGACTTTAATGCTACCTGAAATTCCTCAACTGAGAAGTCTTCCTCTATGTCTTTAAGGACAGATGTGGGCAATTTAGGAAGGTTAGCTTCTTTCAAGTAGGAAAGCATGCGATTCCGTCTCTCCTTTTGAGGAAGAGAGGATAGGTCGTTTTTGACGTTATACAGATCCGTATAATACTCTCTGAAGGCTTTAGCAATGTCTGGAGTTGCATGAGCTAATGCACCTGACGTAAGTTTGATTTTGGGAATAAATGATTGTGATTGTTTAGTTTTTAATGATCTGGCTAACAATCTACTAGGTTTGTTCCCCCATTCGTAAAATTTCTGTGACAGACGTTGGAACTTTCGCTTGGTTTCTAAGTTAAGGAGGGACTTCTTTAATTCCTCTCATTTAAGTGTGAGGGATTGAAGGTGTTCAATACGTAAAGAAAGTTTATGTTGCTTGTCAAGAGCCGCTATCTGTTGTAAGACCTGGTCAATTTGGTGACCATGCTCCCTTTTCTTCCGAGCGCCAAGCTCAATGAGTCGGCCTCTAATAGTGGCCTTGTGAGCCTCCCACACAATAGAGGGGGAGGTATCCGAAGGTTTGTTTTCCTTAAAGTACTGCGATAGATGAGAGGCCAACATGGAAACCTCCACTTCATCCGAGAGAAGGGAGTCATTCAGCTGCCAATTGGTGGAGCGTCGGGGTAGGGAAGGCATGGTCAATGTCATCGACACAGGTGCATGGTCTGAAATAGATGCGGTGCCTATGTGAGTAGAGTGTAAGAGGGGGAGATGAAAGTGATCTATGAATATATTGTCTATTCTGGAGTATGATTGATGTGTTGAGGAGAAATGTGAGAAATCCTTCTCCTTAGGATGAAGAAGGCGCCAGGCATCCATTAATTGAAGATCAAGAAGACGTTTTTTCACAAATTTCAGTCGTTTAAAAAGATATTAGAACGATTTTGTGACGTATCAATAGTGGGGTCTAGTGGCATGTTTATATCCCCCACTAGCATAGTAAGTCCCTTAGAGAAGTGTGACAATTTAGTCAGTATTTGGAAGAGGAAGGCTGGTTGATTATGGTTCGGGCAATAGATATTTGCAAGAGTGCATTGGGTGTTTCCAATAAATCCCCTAAGAAAAAGAAAGTGACCATGATCATCCGCAAGCATATCGGATAACCTGAAGGACATGTTTCTGCAAAAACCAATAGCTATCCCCTTGGCCTTATTGGTGTCTGATAGGCTATAATACCACTGTGGGAAGTTAGGTGATGTTAGTTTAACGGGTGTCGTATGAGTTAAATGCGTTTCCTGAAGAAAAGCAATGGAACATGTGGCTTGTTTCAGCTCCCGATAAACTTGGTGTCATTTAGCAGCAACGTTAAGACCCCTAACATTATAGGATACAATCTTTACCTTAGCCATTTAAAATAGGAAGCTTATACAAAGATGCACGGTGGGCAAACGCCAACTGGGTAACAGTGTCCTGCCATTCTTTAATAGCTAATGCTTGCGTGTCTTGGCGCTGCTCCGTTTCCTCTACTCTGACCAAGATATGCGACATATCAGATCTGACTGCAGTTATTTCTTTTTTAATGGATTTCTGTAAACTGTGAAACATACCTGCAAGTTCTTTTTTAAGACTGTTCATTAGTGAAGACATTTCAGAACCCGTGGGGATCCAGGATCGTCCATAAGGTCAGAGCAATAGGAGGATGCCGGAGAGCTCTCTCTCACAGATGCGGCGTGGGATGATGGAGAGGCGCTTGTTCTCGAGGTTCTGGCTTGGTCGCCACATGCGTTGGCTAAGTATTGCTGTATGGATCCAGTGGAGACTGGAATGGGTAGTGATCTCTTGTTTGGACGCTTAACTGGGGCAGACCGGATTTTAGGTGTTTTGGCGGGCATAACTGGAGCTATATGGCCGATAGCTGTAAAGAGTACCTCCCCTCACATCTGAGCAATATCACACATTCATCAAGATGTTATTAGCACACAGGGAAATATCCATGTAGGCAGTATGCAGGCAGCATTAAATGTACTCCAGCAATTGCAGAAAGGAGCAAGGAGGGTTATTGGAATTGAGATTAATATGAGCAGCAGAATATATGGGGCTCATACAATTCAGTAAGGATCCAAAGTCACAACAGGAGGTGTATAGCCCAGCTCTGTAAGGGGGGGTGGATCTTGCTGCAGGATGAAAACTGTAATAGGACTTCAATGAGGTGATCAGTGGAGCAGGTGAGTTAGAGGAGTATTTGGAGCACCAAGATGGCTGCCGGCCTCCAGAAGTAGGCCGAAGCCGCGGACTTTCCTGACGGCCGGGTGAGCGCCGCCGTTAATTAAGAGGGTAGTCTCCGTGCGGTGCGTGGATGGAAGGGGGATGCTGTTACTCACTGTGTCCCGGTTGGTATAGAGGGCAGATCAGCTCTCGGTTGGTGTCCTAAGTCTTGATACTGCAGGCCGGAGGCTCCGAACGAGCGGTAGGCCGCAAGATGGCGTCCGGCCTCAGGGAATCAGAGCCGAGGGCTCGGGCTCACAGGCAGGGTACCGCCGCTGATCACCTGTGATCTTCGGTAGGGCGGGGAACCGTCGACCCGGGGCAGACGTCTGCTCAGCACCCGGGTCACCAGAACGGCAGGCCGGAGGCTCCGATCGGGCAACAGGCCCCAAGATGGCGGAACAATCTGCAGGCCCGGAACAAAGTAATCGACTGGAGCCAAGAAAGGACCCTCCCGGAGTATAGCAGGGGAGTCCAGGAGGCTGTATAGGTGTGATGGGGGCTCAGAGAGGTGAATTAGCTCCTGGATGGCATCCGATTCTCTGTGGCTTTGAGGAGCTCAGCTAGCCCACGTCCTCCTCGGTGCACGTCCAGACACGCCCCCAATTAATTTTTATTGTTATTTCTTATTTTGATGGTTTCACTTTTTAGTAAATCACTGCTCATTTAAAAATGACGTTTTTTACAAAAAAAATTTCATTGACACGTGTCCCCCAAGGCAGTACCCAGACCCCCATAACCATTGTATGCCCAAGTACTTGCATATAAGTCTTCAAAATGGGCACTTTTGATTTTTACAGTTTGGGTCCCATAGACTTCAATGGGGTTTGTTATTCAGTTCCAAACGTTTGAGATGTTCGAAAGTTCTACTGCTAACCGACCAGGGGGTCGTTTGGCCCATTTCTATTGGCAATTGGCAATAGCAAAACAGCTAGATTGGACAACAAATATATCATGTCCATCAGTGTCCTATGTTAAAGAACTGTTGCCTTAAAAAAACTAGTGGGGAGAATATGAAGATGTAGGTTGCATTCAGAAAGGCAACTAAGATCTGTGTGAAGGCAGAAAAAAACCTTCAAACTTTGTTATAGATGATGCAGACAAGTTGGTGTGTACACAATTTGTCAGCTTACAGAGAATGACTTTCAGCCAGTGGTAGACCTATTTGTATGCATCATGGGGTTACAGGGATTGCCTGCTAAAAGAGCAGCAGAGGAATGTTCACAACAATGCACATAGGTTTTTTCTTTAAACTACAGCAAAATGTTTAGAATCATCTATGGTATTCAGTTACTACTGCTTCTAACTGAGATACAATGAAATCTGTTGAGTGCTACATTGACTCCTGATTAACTCATTATTCTCATAAATTATACAATGTACGGAATAACGACTTCATTTTGAATAGCATTGTGCTATTTGTCTGATGAAAGAGCCTCTCTGTTTTTGTTTTTTCCTTTTATATGTGACTCTTTTTTTGGGGGCATTTAGAGAAGAAAACAATTCTTATTAAACAGATTTTACAAAATCCGATTGACAGAGTTCTCCATAAGTCTGGAGTGTGCATGTATAAACTGAATTTTAGCATTTTCAAAAGATTACAGCTACTTAATTGCATTATACTTGTGTAAGTGGTCGGTAATTTAGTCTGAAGTGGTATGCACTTATGTATTCTCCCTTTTCAGATTTTCTGAAGCACTGAAGCACTGTTGTTAATAGTTAATGCATTGTATTGACTTAACCTCTGAGTACTCTTGACTTACAGGTTTCTACAAAAATATCTTATTATTTATCATATTACAATGCTTTTGTATGTTAAACATTTAACATCGTTAAGTTATGTAAAGTATATTGTTTGTGTGTTTTTAGATTAATATATAAAAATATCAGCCTATTGTCAGCTTAATTTTACTAATTCAAGAGCACTAGTTTGTTTATAGCTTATACATATATAATTTAGGAATCTAGACTTTTTATTCATTTATGATCATCAGGAAAAAAAATACATTAAAACAATTCTAGTTATGTGTATATTTTAGTCTTGGTCTAGTTTGGTAAATATGAAATACTTCATATACTGTACATTAGCAATAACTAGAAAAGAAGCTGAAATTATGTCCCTTAGGTAAGATGCTGCAAAAGGCTAATCTGTTCCTGATAAATACAGCCAAGAGCTAGACAGGCACCAGAATTTGCATGACTGTGTCATCTCAAATCCAGCTTCACAGTCCAGAAAGAAGATGCTACCCACAAATTACCCCTAGACCCCCTAAAGGTTGGATCAACATGAAAGAAAAGCAAATGGAAGAATTATTGAGAAGAGTACTGTGATCCTGTGAAGGGTAATACATGCCCTTAGTTTTACACTTAGACATTACTTATCATCCATGTACAATATAATAGTTTTGAAGATACAGCAAGTCTACCTTAAACAGGAGCAGGCAAATATATTGATATGCAAATATAATTGTAAAACTGAAAAAAAACTACTTAGAAAAAACAACCCCCCCCACAAAAACAACAAAAACAAAAAACAAAACAAAGAACAGTACTATTGCTTATATAGGTCAATTACATTATGACATTATTTATAGATACATTTAACACTACTGTAAATGCAGTAAACTCTTTGTTAATGTATTTACATTTGATTAGGCAAAGGAGTCATGGTGATTTTCATGATACCTTGAAACAGGTAGCATTTTTCAAGAAAATGGTTTTATACATGGGTGTATGCATATACCCCGTTTCCCCGAAAATAAGACCTAGCGTGATTGTCAGTGATGGCTGCAATATAAGCCCTACCCCCCAAATAAGCCCTCCCCTGTTTCCCCGAGAATAAGAAAGTATTTACTGTAACATTAATCCTTTTCAAATATTTGCTGCTTGCTTACTGTTTGCATAAAAAATAATAATAATTAGCCTTCTAGTGTTGAAGCTGTGTGTAAAATAGAGATCCTTGTAAATATTACAGGGTGCCTTTGCAAGACCCTTGTGATTTGGAAGTTTTACACACCTTACATGTAACTACATAGTGTCACAACAAATGGAGGATTTTGAGTTTTTATGTTAACTACTTTCTCTACCGGACTGAAAATTCATTTTAAAACACATAAAAAAATCTATAGTAATAGACATGTCAATATAGTATATACAATTTGTAACATATCTAGAGACTATTGACAAACACAGCAATAAATAACAATCCGCAGCACATAAACAATTTATTATCATTGATTCACTGATAATAGTGTCCCTATCCACTAATGCCATATATACAATATGTTCTTTTAATGCTTTAGTTTCATTGATCTGCAAGGGTTTTGTAGCAGTACTAAGAATTTTCTATTTAGATGGTCAAGGAACGCATAGTATTTTTAAAAAAAATGTAGTATTTAGATCACATAGTCTGGTTAAAAACTCAGTTCACTTAAATCAAACAGTAACTAACTAGTATCACTAATAATGTATTAACAAGCAAATCTGTTCTCAAGCATCTAATATTAAAGTAGCTCCAATATTGATCTGTTAATTAAACCATGAATAAAAAGGGAGGGTAGATCTAAATGAATAATAATAATATAATTTTTAAGTAAAAAATGAAAAAGTGAAGAAAAATCTTTGCCAGGTTTTAAGGGGAAGGGAATTCCAATATTCACTTCCCTTTCAAACATTTCACACATCCTGAGATATTAGTGAACTGAAAAAAATGTGGTTCACTCCCTTCGCTTTTAAAGACTGTGCAGCTGTGTGACATCACTTCCTTAATATGTGGTAGATTTCATTTTGAACCACTTTACCAGTTTACTTAAGTCAATCAAGTTTGCCAGTGTTGGAGATCACAGTTTCCAGGCAAACCCCAAGTTAAAGCAATCTGGTCATATTTGCTATAGGTACTATTTGATTACCCATCAATAAAACTCAGCAACCTGGAGTGGATAAAGAGCTGCCCAACTAAACATATTGCTACATACAAACTCAAAAACATTTAATATAGTAAATGAAGAACCTATTGACAGATTTCTGACATCTCTAAAATGTAGCCCGAATGCTAGATGTGCTCAAGGCTGTAGGGAGAAGTGAAAGAAGTCAAATGGAACCTGTGTGTACGGTCCAGTCCCATGAAGATGTAAACTGCTTGTTAACAGGGGTTTAGCTGGAGAGACCCAGGAAATTGCTGTGATAAAGAAAACTTGCAAAGTCTTTGGACATACAATAGTAGATGGGCAGAGACTGCAAACATGATACAGGAGTTGGTACAATACTTCAGAAGTACTATAGTAGTGTTAATAGCATGGAGATTTGCTACAGGAAAAAAAAATCAGAGACCAGGGACAGTTAGAGAATATTGAATAATTAATGAATATCTGATAATCGGAACATTGATAGTCCTAAACAATGGAGCCGGGTCTTGTCTGCTCTGTCTTAATACACTGATCACTTTATTTAGTTTAATTAGTGTACACAATATAACCTCTATAACAGCTATAACTAACTTCTACAATTGCAATACATGACTCTTAAAAATTTAGAATTCACAATACCTTATCACATTGTTAATGCATATACTTCTTCATAAACCACAAAGACACAATAGTTTAGTCATGAAAAAAAAATATTTTTTTACGCTTAAGAACCCATGCATTCAAACTTTCACCTCAGAAATTCTTATGGAGCTAATGCTGGACCGTTATCTTAACCACTTCAATACAGGGCACTTAGACACCTTCCTGCCCAGACCAATTTTCAGCTTTCAGCGCTGTCGCAGTTTGAATGACAATTGCGCAGTCATGCTCCACTGTGCCCAAACTAAATTTTTATCATTTTGTTCCCACAAATAGAACTTTCTTTTGATGGTATTTGATCACCTCTGCGGTTTTTATTTTTTGCTAAACAAATAAAAAAAGGCCGAAAATTTTGAAAAAAATAAAAGTTTTGCTTTTGTTTCTGTTAAAAAAAATTGTACAGTAAATAAGTAAGTTTTCTCTTTCACTGATGGGCACTGATAAGGCAGCACTGACAGGCACTGATATGGTGGCACTGATGAGGTGGCACCAATGAGCGGGCACTGACGGGCACTGACGATGGGCACTGACATGCAGCACTGATGGGCACTGGTAGGCGGCACTGATGGGTGGCACTCATATGCAGCACTGATGGGCATTGATAGGCGGCACTGATGAGTACTGATGGGTGGCACTGGTTGGCACTGATGGGCACTGATAGGTGACACTGATGGGCAATGATAGGCAGCACTGCTGGGCATTGCTGGGCACTGATAGGGTGGCACTGATAGGTGGCACTGATAGGCGGCACTGCTGGGCACTGATGGGCACTGATAGGTGGCACTGATGGGCACTGATGGGCACTGATACGTGGTACTGATGGGCACTGATACGCGGCACTGATATGTGGCACTGATAGGCATCCCTGGTGGCACTGGCAGTGGTAGGCATTGAAGTGGGCACTGACTGGCAGCTGCCTGGGCACAGATTGGCAGCTGCCTGGGCACACAGTAGCATTTCCCTGGTGGTCTAAGGGCATACCTGGTGATCCAGTGTGGATCGCTTCCCTGGTGGTCCTGGGCAGCTTCCCTGGTGGTCCTCAGTAGGATCCGAGGGGGGGCTGTGCTGATAAACAATCAGCACAGACCCCCCCTGTCAGGAGAGCAGCTGATCGGCTCTCCTCTACTCGTGCCTGTCAGACGCGAGTGAGGAAAAGCCGATCACTGGCTCTTTCTATTTACATCGTGATCAGCCGTGATTGGACACGACTGATCACGCGGTAAAGAGTCTCCGTTGGAGACTCTTTACCTAGATCGGTGTTGCAGGGTGTCAGACTGGCACCCCGCAACAACGATCGCCGCGATGCACGCTCCCCAGGGGCGCACAGCGGCTCGATATTCCTGATCACGTCATATGACGTCCGATCAGGAATATCAAACCACTTTGCCGCCGTCATTCTGTAATAGGGCGGGTGGCAAGTGGTTAAGCGCATAAATCCGAATACATTATCCATAGAAATCAACATCTGTATGACAACCACGTATACCAGTTCTCAAAAGTTCTATAGAAGTTAGCTTAGGTAATCTAACAGTCAATTAATGTACTGGACAGGCCTTACAAAATTTTTGAAAATACCAGATGCAAGCATGTGTTCTTTTTAAAGTTCCAGGTTAATGAACTACAAGTGAGAATGAGTGAATTGGCCTGGGTTCAGTTCATGAGCTATTCATCTAACCTATAATAAAGTCAGAAAATTGCAAAATTTAATATAAACCCTATTAAAGTCTACGGGACTTAAATCTCAAAACTCAATTCTGAACATTTTTAAATCTAATAGGGACTGTGAAACAAATGGCATGGTGAGATGGGTACTGCCATTGGAGACATGTATCAATGCAGGAAAAATGTATTTTAAAATACCATACAATGGGCAGAGGGTCATTTTATTTATGTAATTTTGAGGGCAACATGGAAAAAACACCATTCCTTCCTATCACATTCTCGGGAGATGCCTTTAACTGTATGTGGTGTTATCAAACGGTATGGTTCTCATAGACAGCAACAGTGACACTGTTTTCCAACATCGCATGTTGTTCACCGGTAATTCATTTTTACTTTTACATTTAGCTTTGCTTAAATACAACAGCAGCAGCTATAGGAATGTTTATTCTTAATACAAATAAAGCTAAAGCCCTCAAAGTCATACCAATTGATCTGTGACAAAAGAGTTTTATAGTATAATTAGTGATTTCCTTTTATTACTGTAACAAACTGCATTGTCTTAAAAGTGTAAAATAAATTCAAACCAGAGTCCAGAAAACACATCAGCAGTGTATAATATAGGGGGGGGGGTTACTAAAACAGGATCACCCTGCATCTGGTGCAGCTTTGCATGGTAGCCAGTCACCTTTTAACTTCAGCCTGTTCAGTTAAGTTTTGACAATAAAACCTGGAAGCTGATTGGTGCCTACTCAAAATATCTAACACACAGTCTAGTTGCCTGTTTGTACATGTTTATTTGCATTTTTGTTTGAAATGGCAATAAATAGCAATTAAAAAAAAAAACAATACCCAATATAAAAAACTGTAAAGAAGTAATTCTGCTTTGTCAACAGAAAGGTGGAGTTGAAAAATACACTGTAGTCCTGAGCAAGCAGAGGAATACATCTTTATGGTAAGCTTGCATTGCAGGTCTCCATTGCAGGTCTCCATTAGACATATGCAATTTGTTTAGTTCCGAATTCGTTTTTTAACAAATTTTAACAAATTTGTTAATTCTGAAATCTCCGAATTTTTCAATTTCTGAAATTTCAAATTTCGAATTAGCAAATTTCCAAATTTTCAAATGTTCTAATTTTCGAATTTCCAAAAATTTGACATTTCAGAAATTTGGAATTTCAGAAATTCGGAATTCAGAAATTCAGAATTCAGAAATTCAAAATTTGCAAATTGGAAAATTTCAGAAATTGGAAAATTGGAAAATTCGAATTCCGAAATTTGAAATTTCGGAAATTCGGAAGTTCGGAAATTCAAAATTTCAGACATTTGGAAATTTGAAAATTCGAAATTAGGAAATTCGAAAATTTGGAAATTCGAAATTTCAGAAATTTGAAAATTCAAAAATTTGTAAATTTGAAAATCTGAAAATAAGAATGAACATCTAAAAATTCAAAAGAATGAAATCCGAAAATTTTAAAACCCGAAAATCTGAAATAACAACTAGCTACTAATGACTATTAAATTATAAGTATTGTAATTTCCTTTCAAATTTGGCTGTTAATGAACGTAACGAGTTCGAACTTATCCTAAGTTAAGAATTATCTGAAATATTGAATGCCGTATCTAAACAAATGGAACGTAACAATCTAATAATAACAAATAACAATAATAATAATAAAACCTTTTTATTATTATTATTTATTATTAATTTGATCCATTTGATTTGTTTAGATTTGGCATTCGTTATTTTGGATAATTCGTATTTTCAGATAAATTTGTATTTTTTACGTTCACAAACAGCCAAATTTGAAAGGAAATTCCAATACCTATAATTTAATAATTAGTTATTATTAGTTAGTTATTATCTCAAATGTTACTGATTTTCTTTATTTTTTTCAGATTTTCAAATTTTCAAATTTCTGAATTTTCCAATTTCGGAAATTCAGAATTCAAAAATCTGGAAATTCAGAAATTTGGAATTCGAAAATTCAAAATTAAAAAATTCAAAATTTGGAAATTTGAAATTCGAAAATTCGGAAATTCGAAAATTCGGAAATTCGAAAATTCAGAAATTTGAAAATTCGGAAATTCGGAAATTCAGAATTTGAAATGTGAAAATTTGGAAATCCGAAAATTTGAAAATCCGAAAATTCAAAAATTCAAAAATTCGGGATTCGATACTTCAGAAATTCAGAAATTTGGAGATTTGAAAATCCAAATTTTCGGATTTCCGAATTTTCAGATTTCCAAATTTACGAATTCTGAATTTTCGAAATTTCCGAATTTCTGAAAAAAGCAAAAAAAATTAATGAAACTAAAATTAACTCATTTTTTTTCGTGCACATGTCTAATCTCCATGCTACAGATGTTTGCCTAGTGGATACAATCCCTGAACCTATGTTCCCCACTGTATACTGGTTTATTATGTGTACAGTGCCTAGTTTGCCATGCAGGCATGTGTATTTGATGCAGTTGTATTCCTACATGTTAGGTAAATATAAAAATGCTAACAGCAGTTAAACCCAAAACATTAAAAAATACATTTTAATGTTGAACACTGGAGCACTTATGTGTAGAACATTTATGTGTAGATTGTAGCCTGTGTGCATTTGTGTGTATCTATTGTGGACCAGTATCAACTCCATGAGGATACAATGTGTATGGCTCTTCACTGTCGATACACCAGCAGTCATGTATATTCTTTGGTATATCTGGTCCTGTATGTGCCTAACCTTACCAGGGAGATATGGATGCTTGTGTTAGAGGCATGAGTTCAAGCTTTAACAGGGGTGAGATTCGAAAAAATTATATGAGGTATTTTTGACAGATAGGTGGCCCATATTTAAAATTAAATTCAAGACATATGGATGCTAAACTAGAGATCTGGTCTCAGACACTAACACAGTGGCTAAGGTCTCCTTATTCTTAAAATATATGTCATTTTGAGCAGAGATCCCTGCTTAGATGGTTGTCACTGGAGTAAGAGTTCTGATTGAAAGATATCCTCTTTATTTCTGTACCAGTGACTGCTATAAAAGAGAGGGTGAATCTTCCCACCAGGCAAAAGTTAGGAACAAAAACTTGACATAGCTTCTAACCCTTACCCACTAGATCCAAAACTGGAAAAAAATATTTTGCCACATTTGCTATACTTTGCTTAGGCTACAGTAGTAGTAATTGTCTCACTTGTGAGGTTTGATAACCCTAATATAGGCTGTTATCTATTCCTAGGCTTGACTAGACTGGAAAGGCACATGACAAGCTATCATAGCTCATGTTTTAGATGATGGCAGACTAAACATGAGAAATGTGGTTCTAATCTGGTGCTCAATTACAATCTGTGCTGGCTCTTAGCAATCACTAGTTGCAATTGTTTGAAAGGATACAACGTTTTCTATATAAGATTACACAGTGACACCATGGCTTTGTGAATGGGGAAAATCATCTAATGTTAAAATTATGATGTTTTTATCACTTTCCCAAGAGCTTTAAAAAAGGTTTAGTGGACAGTTCAGTTATTTTTAATCAGTCCCTATGGCACTCCACCAGTCCTCTCAGGAATAGACTATTCTTGCTTCAAACAATTGTTACAGTTTGAATCCAATTGACTCCAGACAAAAGTATTGAGATAATCAGCATATTAAAGCCAAAAGTATAACCATATGTTAATTATGTAAATGATTCGTTTTAATCAGGCAGACCCAATGTAAAGCGTTACCAGGAATGCAAATGTATTGAGTTATTAAAAATCTCATTATTATTCCTCTTAGTTCCATGCTTGAATCTATCCATCCAAACAGATAAATTAATAGTTTGATGAAAGATGAAAGAGCTGGAGGGGAAGTCTGTGGGAAACCATCTGTCTTTCTTTGTAGCCCTTCAAGGCCTTTAGAGTTCTGCAAAGATTACACATAAATATTGCTAGACCAGAGACAACAGTCTGATATCAATGTGAATACAAGAACTTGTAGTCAAAGTTTCAGCCATAGCTGTTGCAGTACTTTTTATCATAAAGTTTTATGCTTCACATTATGTCAAAAAGAAGTACTCTGTCACTTGTCACTTTAAGTCTTCTGCCAGTGCTTTGTTTCTTCTGCCATTCATTTTGATTCTTGTGGCATCCAAAGGAGATGCTCATGAAATTCCTTTTTATCTACTTGTTTTTTGTTTTGCAATCATACAAGTTTTCCAGACAATGTGTTGTAGTCAATATGACCAATTTTAAAGTGAAAGGTCTAATGATTTTGGCAGATAAAACCATGAGAAAAAAATGGTTCTTGGAGTCATTGGATTGAAAATGATTAGGCAGTCCCCTCTAGTTTTACTCCTTATCCAGAATTATTTTTACTTCTTGTTAATAGTAATTGGAAAACTGTTAGGGGGATTTGCACACCTAGCCTGAATCTGCCAAGCCTGAACATAGTTCCCAAACCCCATTGAGGTCTATGGCTTCTGTTTGTAAATATGGTGTCTGGAGGATGCTGGGGGGAAGTCAGTGGCCACATATGGCTGTTTTATATTGTGACAATTAAGTAATATAGCTGGATAAAAAAAATCTTAGGGTTGTTGTAGAAGTGTATAAACACTAACAAGTGTATATGTTTAAAGCAGAGTTCCACCCAAAAGTGGAACTTCCAATCATTGTACTCCTTCCTCCCTCCAGTGCCACATTTGGCACCTTTCATGGGGGAGGGGGAGAGGATCCCTATCTTTCCCCGGTGGGTGGACCTCCACTTTAAGGTCTAGTCTGGTAGCTTTAAAAGGGCCAGTGGTAGCTTTGTCTCTTAAGCTGGCCATATATAAATAGTCATTATTTGGTCAAATCAACACCTGTTTTCAACTGCAGTGATGAGAAAGTTTGAAGGAGAAGGACAGAAAATGTTCTCAAACGAGCACATTTCTAAGGCAGGCCATACATAATTCAGCAGGTTGAATGAAAAAATATGAATCAATTCCCCCCTCCACACAATCAACGTGGATGAGGGAATCACTCCCACTGAGCTATTGTATTCTGCCAATGGAGAGCCTTCCCCACCAACCGAATACAATGATTAGTGTTGATGGCCATTGCCAGCAGCTCTGATCATTCAGGAAATACCTGACAGGCTGGTTGTATACAAATCGATCAATAGATTGACTTGTGTGCAACCAGCTAGCCCATATATGGATTGAAATTTGGCCAGTCCCTGTTGAACCTGCTGAATTTTGTTCTATGTATGGCCAGCTTAACAGTGCATGTGGTTTTGGTTTGGGAAAGTCTATTCATTCCAAAATCAAATTTTAAAAGCAAATGGAATTTTGAAGTAGTTTCAATTTTTATACAAATTTATATATAAATTTTCATACAAATGTTTATTTGAAAAGCTACCAGTGTATGGCTAGCTTAAAGCTGGGTACACACGGGCTGAATGTCGGGAGACAACGGCCGGTTAAAAAAAAAAAGGCCAACATTCGGCTTGTGTGTCTCTCAGTCTGTTGAACATGCATGCTGGAAAACCAGTGTCCAACCAGCTCCCAATCAATGCTGTTCAGAGTGTTTTGGTGTCCCCCTGTCAGAACAGTGGCTCCGACAGGATATAACAGTTTTTTTTTTTCGTTCAACTTGTGGGGTTGAATGAAAAAAAACTAATAGTGTGTACCCGGCTTAGTGAATCTGTAATAGCATAGAAGGTAAAATCTTGTACACTCAATTGTCACTAGAGTGGCTACTTATCTAGAACAGCTGGCAAAAGTGAACAAAGAAGACTGATGGTATTAATCACCTTTGTCCCCAGATTTTTTTATTCCATGACATTCTACAGTTTTTTGTTATTTTTTTAAATTTAGGACTGCTTATCAAAAGTATAATTCAATATATAAAACAAGCAATGCATCTTGTTTTTTTTTTCATTATTACTAACCTGTTTGGGAGTCTTGCCTGCACCAACAAAATAGATAGCTTAGTGAACCCACCTATGCATTTTTTATATCTATAAAATCTAAAATGCAAATAAGCTGCATGACATTTCAATGCAATTATTTTTTTGACTATAATTGCCTAAACTAAGTTACTAAGGTACCTAGTTTAAAATCAAAGGGTACCTTATTACAGGTAGTGGGATAAAACTAAGACAACTTCTAGTTTGTAAAGTAAGATGGTTTCATATATATTAATTATTTTATTGATGCTGTCTACTAAATCAACACAAATCAGCACTGGAAGGGATTGTTTTCCAATTAATCTATGCAATTATTTGTCTGGTGACAAAATCAACAAGCCTTTTGCATCACCAAGTAAACAAGATGAAAATAAACACACGCTTTATGACATTCATATCTCTGATAGAGATAAGACACCAAATATTTGCTAATTCCAATTAAATTTCAATTGGCTTTTATATTGTTTCAAAGAATGATGAATTTTAAAGTATTTTAAAATGTACAATATTTTTCAGATGTCTTATGTGTGCAGCAACTATGCTTTTTAATACAGTAAATACATTGGTATATCATTCCAATTTTTGAAAAAAATGCTGTTATTTTATTCAAAAATGACCACACCTAGATGCTGTAATTACTGGGAACAGCAGTGACCCACTTATATGCCGTTCATTGTTTTTAAGGGAATTTCTATTTTTTTTGTAGCTGCAAGGATATGGGAATATAGTTTTCTGTTTTGCTTATGGCAATCAGTTTTTGGTTGTAATGTTTCTAGTGCTGATTTGAAATAGCATGCCAACATCTAATTAGTTATTATTGGCAGCATATACCCATGTACTTAAGCCAACTTTTGTATGTGACATTCATATTTACTTCAGTAAACAACACATAGCATATTGGATTTGTGTAGTAATGTTCTGCTTAGACATGAGTTCAAATGATATGCATATACCACAGTAAAATTCCAGACCAGCAAATATCTTGTCTAGTGCTACAAAAATGCATATACTCTTTGAAAAGAAATTTGTTTTATAATAGATGTACGTGCTTTAAAGTGGGGATGAGATCTTTAAAACACATTGTGAGCACACAATAAAAGTAGCCCAATGTTGCTGAATGGTTCAATAAATAAAGTAATGAATCATTCTTAAAACAATTATTTGAATTGTTGAAAAGTATATAAATAGATCCTAATATGAGCTTTGAGAGAATTACTGCTTAAGTATATTATCTGCTATTCAAATAGCCAAATATTTCCTTTGGTAAAAATAATAATTTAATTAACCTCATAGACCCAAGAAAGACACTCAAATAAATAGATTTTTTGGTCACTAATACTTTTACTGAAATGCTTCATTGTTGAAATAAGAAGTCATTACTGTGTAGAAAAGATGACTGAGTAAATTTAGTTTAGTGAATTATCATCACTTGAAAGCTATGTAGGTGCAGAGTCATTATTCAGAAATAATTCTATTTAACCAATGCGGTGTCCTTTATTCAAACATAGTTACAATTTACTTTCTGTGCAATTGACTTGATTAGTAAAAAGTAAGAACTAAAGCAGCCTTTATTATAGTTCTGACCATTCCCCTGATTACCCTGCATAAGATCATGTGCAATGCAGCTGATCAACTACTGTAAAGGGTTTATTTTTGCAAATGTTATTAGGTTCCATTTATAAAACAATAATGCACAAAGAATCACATTCAAAAAATGATAATCTGAATACTGTGTTTTTTAATTCACTAAATGTTTTCTCAAACAGATCAGCTACATTTATTATGTGCACAATATATTAATGTTATTTTGTGTATTTAAAGTGAATAAAGGCATGTGCAAAATGGCTCCTTTAGCAAAAGAAAACCTATGTATCAAGCTTTTGAGTTTGGCTCCACACTCAGACCATGACCTAAGTTGAATCTATGGGTCTGTAGAAACTGTGGCAAGGTCAAGGAAGCTGCAGATCTCTGTACTATTCAAATTTTTCAGCAGTTATGCATCACAGTTACAGTCGACTTACACTAGTACGGTGTCACATTACTAAGACTGTATTCTCAGCAGTGGACAGATGATGTACCGATTATTTGCAGTGCCAGTTGTTAGAGGGACTTTAAATTACATGTCATTAACAAATCTTGTAAAGAGTGAAAGCCTTATTGGTTGGGATGTTTATATGACAGCTTACTTTGCCTTTATCAGTTTAGCTCAATAAAATAAGATAGTCATGTGGTTAGTAAATACCACAGACCTAGCATTCAATAGCATAAGCTGAAAAACACTATCCGGGATGTTAGAAAATGCTTGCCACTATATGAATTTTAAATGGTTAAATTAACAGTGAAGGAAAGAAGGCAAAAAAGGGGGGTTTTTAGGGATTTTGCGGAAATCATGACCTGGTAAGGTCACCCATTTCCATCCCAAGGGACTTTATATGAAACCATGACCTGGTAAGATCATGCGTTTCCATCCCAATTTACATCACGAAAAGCTAGGAGGGAGGTTGGGACTTTAAATGAAGCATGTGACAGCAAAAGGGTAATAGGATGAACATAGAGGAATTTATTGACATAATATTCAAACATACGCATTGTAACCGTAGAGTACATACAGTCAACCAATACATGCACAGATAAATGGGTAAAAATGTATAATTAGATAAGGAAAGAACCTTTAACTTGGCCTATATTAACAGAAAAAAAAATCTAGGGGAATGTTTGTGGCCACAAAAGGTGCTCAGTAATCCTATACTTCTCCTATAGTCCTATGGCTGGAGTCCACAGGGCCAGTCAGGTTGACAGTGCAGTGGGTGGAATATCTTGTGTTTCCACTTTGCAACACAGAATCCACCTACCGCTGCTGCCTGCTGCTTTCAGCTTCACTATTCTTACATTTGTGAACATAACAAAGAGTTGTGGTTGGTTGCTAGGACCGCCCAGCATCCTAGCAACCAACCACATGCTTGCTCTGTTCCCAACATTTTGAGGAGGAGAATGTAATTTCTTTCTCCAGGCCTTCTTCCAGTGCTCCACCTCCTAACATCCCCCGGTAGCTGCTGGATGCATGAAGACAGAGCAGACTGATGCATGGAAGGTAGAGAAACTCTGATAAAAAAAATGTAATGAATGAATTTATTGTGAGTGGGGCAGCTCTGGAGACCGCAATGTAAAGGGTTGGATACTGATGTAATAGGGGGGGAGGGACAAAGATGTAAAGGGAGGAAACTGATGTAAAGGGGGAATCCTGATGTAAGGGGGTGCACTGATGTAAGGGGGAACACTGATCTAAAGACTGACCCTGATGCAAGAGGAAACTCTGATGTAAATGGGAACATTGATGTAAGGGGGGAAACTAATGTAAAGGGGACCCTAATATAAGAGGGAAACTCTAAAGTAAGGGGGGCATTAATTTATGCATTGACACTGATATAAGTGGGACCCTGATGTAAGGGGAAAACCCTGTTGTAAGGAGGAAACTCTGCTGTAAGGGGGGGATAATGACCTAAGGGAAGATCTTGATGTAAGGGGGCAACACTGATGTAAAAAGGAATACTTATGCAAAGGGAGGCACTAATGTAAGACAGGAACCATGATGTAAGGTTGGTGACTCTGGGAAACCTGATGTAAAGGGAGTGGCTCTGGGGACCCTAAAGTATGGGATGGATTCTTGTGTAAGAGTAGGTGGTTCTGGGGACCCAGATGTATGTGGAGGAACTCTGGGGAACCTAAAGCAATGGGGAACTCTAATGTAGAGGGGGGACTCTGATGTAAGTTTCCTCCAATGGGGATTCATGATGTAAGGTGAGAAATCTGATGTGAACACAGGAGTTCATTCTGACTGTTGCACTCTATATGTTGTTTTGTGTATTACTTACCCCTGACCCCTGCACCCTATATATATAATGTTGTACATTATATAGTCCTGACCAAAGTGTTCATTGTCCCAACAGTTGCTGGTTTTAATGAAGTTCTTCTTTACGTTAGGCTCAGAAAGACAAAGTGATCACTTTTTGTGTGTGTAGAAAGGCATACGTGATGGAAAGGTTTAATTTAAACAAATGATTCTTAGTTCTGAGATTTATATGTATCTGTGAGACTCTTACTTGTGACATAGGAGTACTTTGTGGGCACAATGACTGCAGTATACGTGTGCAATACATACACCAACTAGGCACAGGTTCTGTTTAATCATCTCAGTTTAAGCCCCTAACACTCACCCACTCTAATGTTTTGACAGGCAACCAACTGGTAGAAATGCTGGAGGATGGAGGGTAGATTTTGAATGGGAGGGTTGTGCTAGAAGAGGGAGATCATTTATGCTGGAAATTAGGGGAGAGATTTGTGCTGGAAATTAATATTGGGGGAAGGAGGATTTGTGCAACAAGGGTTTGGAGGGAGTGATGAGGGGATCAGGGCTGTTGTGCTAAGAGATATTTGTGTGGGGAGGGGGAATTTGGGAGAAGAAAGCATTTGTGCTGGGAGGAGGGATTGGGGAGAAGAGGATTTGTTTTGGATGGATTTGAAAGTGACTACAATTTGTACTAAAAAAGGGATTTACAGTGGGGGGGATTTGTGTTGGGAGGGAGGATTGGGAGAATATTTATGCTGGGAAGGGGAATAGGGGGTAGGATTTGAGAGGGGGAACTGGGGGAAGATTGTTTTTGAGAGGGGTAAGAGGATTTGTGTTGGGGGTAATTGTAACAGGGGATTTGGAGTGGGGGGGTTGGGGTGGGAGGAAGAATTGCAAGAGCATATGTGCTGGGTGATGGATTAGGAGGAAGGATTTGTGCTAGAGGGGAGATTGGGGAAGTGGATATGTTCTGATAGGGGGATTAGGGAGAATGGTATGTGTTCTGATAGGGGTATAGGGGGAAGGAGGATTTGTATTGGGAATTCTGGGGGGAAGAGAATTTGTACTAAAAGGGGGATTTGGAGTGGGGGAATTTGTTTTGGGAGAGAAGATTGGATGGATTTGTGCTGGCAGGAGGAATAAGGGGGAGAATTTGTACTAGGAGGGGGCGATTTTGAAAGTGGAGTAGGATTTGTTTTGTGAGGGGGAGGAAAAGGATTTGTGTGGGTAGGTTGGAGTGGGGCCAACAATTTATGCTGGGCGAGGTAGGTGAGCATATTAGTGCTGAATTTTTACTTTTTGGAGGAGCAGTCAGGATTTTTGCTGAAAGGATAAAGTGGGGGAGACATTTTGTACTCCTGATCCCTACTATGCATTGCACACTCCTGACCCAGGTCTCAGCGTGGTATGTAAATTTGAGTAGGTGTTCACTGCTCCAGAATGATTACCTCTCCTATGGTCAGCTGTCTCCACAGTTAAACAGGGTGCTGGCTCTGTTTACAACAGAGATAATGGAAAAAAATGAAAGGCTGGATAGTCGCACTCCAAATATTCACCTTTATTGAAAAGTAAAATCAAGGCATCAAAGGTAGGTACAGACTAACTGCACTGCTGCTGACATGTTTCACACCAGGCACGGTGCTTAGTCATAGGTAGATTGCTGAATTTACATACAGACATTATATACACCTGAGTAATTAAACAAATAGACAAGACATATATTCCATGAGTAATATAATGGGAAGCACCTGTGAACATCTAAAATCCAAGGTTTAACCATTAAACAGATGGAAAAACTCTCCATCCTGGAGATTCCACATATCGAAGATATATGTAATAATAAAGGACATAAACAATCCCACACAGAGAAAAGAGACACCGGTGCAACCTAAAAAAGAAAAAACATAACATATAAAATAATACTTTATGTAATAAAAAATATATCATGCACCAACAAATAAACAACGAGGGAAAAGTCCAAGACGCCCATCCCCCGTGTATAAATACTGGTGCATGTAGCTCAAAAATATCTAATCAGCTAAAAGATGGTACAATCCCTCCTCAATATTAGTTCATATCCATATAATCGTGCAGTGACAAAGTTTATATTACTAAAATTCCTCTATTTTTCTATTCACCACTAAAAAAAGTTAGAAAGAGAAATAGAAGAAAGAAAAGTGGGAACATAGCAGGAAAAGAAAAAAGGTGAGCCAAGCAGAACTAAGATGGAATATGCTAGCACACAATGGACAACTATGACCCCCTATCAAGAAGCATCATAAAAATCAAAATCAAAATACATGAACATACCAAGATAGGGAAATCTCAAACAAAATATATATATATACCAACAACGCTGACATATCAAAGCAAGTATGGAACAACCAGTGTACGAGGGTATGAAAGTCACTCATAGAAGTGTGAGACATCCCACTCAAAGTTGAGGCCGGTGGGCTGCCTCGTATGGAGATGGAATATCCAGTAAACCTCTCTCTTACAGAGTAACCTAAACTTATCACCTCCCCTTTTTGATGACATGACTTTTTCAACCCCCTGGATGCGTAGGCTGCTGACATCTTTATTGTGGCATAAATTCCAATGCCTCGCTATGTTGGTGGAGTGGTTTCTAGATATATCATAAAGATGATCATATAGCCTGTCTCTTAGCCTACGAGTCGTGCGTCCCACGTATTCAATGGAACATTGTTCACAAGTGACTACATACACTACATATCTAGTGTTAAAATTGATGAATGAAGTTGCCTTAAAATCTCTATTTAAGGATCTAGAGTGAATCATTTCCCCTCGTAAAATGTGGGGCCATCACGGGCAAGAACTGCCCCCATATCAAAACGATCCTTTAAACTGTAGCCAATGTGAACATTGGGACCTACTTGTATAAAGGCTAGGGGACAGTGTTCCCTTCGTGACACTGCTTTAATACCTTTAGACAAAATTTGAATGTATATAGGATCATTTTACAAGATTGGCAAATATTTTTCTATCGTACTTCTGATCTTATTAAATTCCAGACTATAGGGGGTGGAGAAAACAGGAATATTGATGAATTTATCAGCTCTGTGTTTTCCTCCATCTCTATTCTTGATATTGTCACGAAGAAGGTGACTTCTTTAAGTCTTATGGGCTATATTAAATGCCCCATCAAGAACAGAGGCTGTGTATCCCCTCTCCATGAACCGTGTCCTCATGGCAGAAGCTTCTTCAAAGAAAACTGACTCATCGCTACATACACACTGGGATGCCTTTAATGGTGTGTTTGGGGTGGCCTGAGTCTGCCCTTAGCAGGGAGTTGCCAGCTGATGGCTTCCTATAAAGTTTAAAGGAGATACACTCTCCTTCACCTACTAGAACCACGTCCAGGAATAGGGGGAGAATTTGTACTAGAAGGGGGCGATTTTGAAAGTGGAGTAGGATTTGTTTTGTGAGGGGAAGGAAAAAGTGGGGGAGACATTTTGTACTCCTGACCCCTACTATGCATTGCACACTCCTGACCCAGGTCTCAGCGTGGTATGTAAATTTGACACAGACTGCAGCATTCTGTGCTTTATGTACTCCTGGCCCTTGCACTCTTTCCCTTACACACCCCTAACCCCTGCATTCTTTCTTACAGTCTTTTGCACTATATACACTAAATTGTACATTACATACTTCTCACAAAAGTGTTAATTTTGTTAACATTTTCTGGTTGCTAAGTAGTTTCTGGTTATTTTAATGAAGTTCTTCTTTAACCACTTAAGGACCAGAAGAATTTCCCCCTTAATGACAGGCCATTTTTTGCGATACGGCACTGCGTCGCTTTAACTGACAATTGCGTGCGACCCTGTACCCAAATAAAATTGATGTCATTTTTCTTCCCACAAATAGAGCTTTCTTTTGATGGTAGTATTTCATCACCTCTGCAGTTTTTATTTATTGTGCTATAAACGAAAAAAAGACCGACAATTTTGAGAAAAAACTGTATTTTATACTTTCTGCTATAACACAACACAACCAATAAAAAAAAAATGTAATTTCTTCATCAATTTAGGCCAATATGTATTCTGCCACATGTTATCGGTAAAAAAAAAATCCCAATAAGCGTACATTGATTGGTTTGCACAAAAGTTATAGCGTCTACAAACAATGGGATAGATTTATGGACTTTTTATTTTTTTTAATTGTTTTTACTAGTAATGGCGGTGGTCAGCGATTTTTAGTGGGATTGTGACATTGCAGTGGGCAATCACTTTTTGGGGACCAGTGACACCAATACAGTGATAAGTGCTAAAAAAATGCACTGTCACTGTACTAATGACAGTGGCAGGGAAGGGGTTAACATCAGGAGTGATCAAAGGGTTAATTGTGTTCCCTGGGAGTGCTTTCTGAATGTGCGGGGGATGGCTTAACTGAACTTAACTGCTTACATAAACAAAAGATCTCTGTCTTTCCTATTAGCAAAACAGTGATCTGCCATTCTGCCTCTCTCCAAACAATCGCTGGGTTCCCAGCGGACATCGGGTCCATCAGACCCACTGATTGGCTCCCAATGTGTCCAATCACAGCAGGAGCATGGCTCAAGCGGCATGTGCACTCATGCCCCAAAGCCGAAGAAAGGAATCATAAACAGGTACTTGATTTTGCGATTACGCAACCGCATCCGCGCAATTGTCAGATAAAGCAACACAGTACAGTATCGCAAAAAATGGCCTGGTTAGGAAAGGGGTAAGACCTTCCGGAGCTAAAGTGGTTGAATCATTACCTAGTGTATATACTGTATAAGCTTTTCTTTCAAAGGTTGTGTAGCATGGGTTCCTATTTTTTTTATGTAATGGAATATCGTTTAATTTGTTATTTAGCCTCTGTGTGGCCTCACTTTATTCTGTCTTCACTCACTCTGATTAATTACTTCAAATTGTCATTACTTGCTGGGTGATTGTTAATATTCCTTTCCTAAAAACAAAAGTGTTTTATATCTAGTTGAGAATATGAAAACCTCTCCTTTTATCAGACATTATTCACTTTCATGAATTATAGCTATAGGTAAAAAAATTGCTGGAATCTACAAGCAGTTTGGGAGAAAGGTTAAAGGCAATGTAACAGAGACTTTTCATCTCCATTGCCCAAAGCATGTACTGCATAATATGATTGCTGCTTCAAGTATTCTGTGATGACTAAGATAGAAAGGTATACTTTCTAGAATTAGATTACCTATACTGACAAAACTTCATGATATGCTTTTGTGGCCTAGGGCAACCATGGTAAAGTAAATGAAGTTCAGTGCTCTGTCCACTGTTTTCTCATTAATAGTAATTCTCCTATATCTTGTTTTTGCAATGACATTTCAGCCTTCTTCCCTGAACTTATCATTAGGACCAGTTAAGCCTATTTCTTACTATACTTAAATGGCTTTTTTTCTATTTAGTATCTAATAGCTCCACAATATCATATTCCAGTTTCCCCAGAGCATGGTAACAAGTATGCCATTGGTGCAGCTTGGGTATTCTCTTTTAACACTATGCATTGGTGTTTAGAAAATTAAAAAGAAGAAAAAAAAAGTTCTGTCGCCATGAGAATGAAATTACCAGTTTAAAGGATGAGCTGTGACCTAAAGATAAAGAGAAAAATTACTGTAACATTGTCATCTTGCACTGTGTCTGCCTTGCTTATAACTTTAGCCCTGGTTCACATTGATGCTACTTTTAAATTGTGCTACTTCACTGGAAGAAGCACGATTTCAAAGTAGCAGGTCAGCACGATTTCAAGTGCCACTTAAAAGACATCTGTGCTGCTACATGCATAGATGTCTATTGTAGTCGCACCTGAAATCGGCAAAAGTAGGAACTACTTTTGCAAATCGATACAGAGCCGCAAGGTCGGTGTCGCACCGATTGAAACGGTGCCATTGCTGGCAATAGGCTGCGACTTGTCATGTGATCTGACCTGTCAAATCGCATGACAAATCTATCCAATGTGAACGAGGCCACCTAAGCAATGATTTGTCACCCCTTGAAATGCAAATTGCAGTGTCCTATAATATTATTTGTCAATCACATCTAAAACAATGCCAATTTGCTGTACATAAATTTAGAGTTATTAGGGCCATTTTATTACATTCATCATGTGATACAGGGAGGGTTGTGATGCGTAGTTATGGGCAATACAATGATATAGCTCCTGAGAGATAGAAGGAATCTCTATGAATATATATATATATATATATATATATATATATATATATATATATATATATATATATATATATATATAGACAAGTTGATATACACTTTTCCCAACCTCACTGCTATAAAAAGCAGGCAAAGTTGGAGTGCACATCCCCACTGCTCACTATTCATGGGCATGAGGATGTGTCCCTGATCCAGTTACAGTTATATAAAATTCCTGTAACCCTTGGTACCCTTTAGCGGTCTCCGATGTCTAATTATGAACAGTTTCTGCATTGCAACTTTGGTACAAACCTTTGTGAAATGCTCTACCTCTTTATTCAACTCAATTTCTAAAACTTTAATAAAACCTATTGAAACAGAAAAAGCAGGCAAAGTTACATATTTAGCCCAGTTGAAAAAATCTAGTTCAACCAATTGAAAAAAAAAAAACAAATAAAAAAGCTCCATATAAACAATCCAATACACACAGTTGAGTGTGAGAAAGGCAAAAAACAAAACAAAAAACAAAACAATAAAGCATGATTCAATTCGCTTCAGCAAGAAGAAAAAAAAATCCTTCCTGATCCCTCAGGAGGCAATCCGATATTCCCTGGATCATCCACCTCTGGTGTTATTACTTATAAATGTCAATATTCAGTTATATTTTATGCATTTGGGACTGCATTCAGATTGTCAAACTACAGTAATTCTTAAAGGGAGTATATTGCACATTTTCATAACTCCTACTGTGAAGAAACCATTCCATATGTAGAGGTTAAATCTCTTTTCCTCCAGATGTAAAGAGTGCCCCCTTGTCCTCTGTAAGAACCTTAAAGTAAATAACTCAACACCAAGTTCACTATATGGGCCACTTATATATTTATATATGTATACAGTACATGGTGATGATATCCGAGGCTTGATAACTTTTAAAGAGATAATGAATGGCACTGCTCAAGGACCAGTGCAAAGCATGTAAGGTCATAACCCCATTTAGATACATCCCATCAAACTATCTGTTTGAGTTTCACCTTGGGGTGCAGGCTGGACACATACAAAAAAAGAAAGAAAAGTGCCCTTGTATTTATTTATACATTATACATGGTGATCATATCCCCCTTATAATCAGCTGAGCTCCTCCCTGCCTTTTATTAGTTTGGTTGCCCTTCTCTGTGCTGTCTCCAATTCTTCAATATCTTCTTAACAATTGACTCCCCCAGCTGTTCTCCTTCTAAAATGTATACCGTAATTAATGCATGTTATTTAGCCTCCAAGTGCATAACTTTACATTTACAGTATCAACATTAAACATTATTTGCACATATAGTCCTTGCCCAAATAAATAGTGTATTGAGGTGTATTTAGCCTCCAAGTGCATAACTTTACATTTACAGTATCAACATTAAACATTATTTGCACATATAGTCCTTGCCCAAATAAATAGTGTATTGAGGTCAGCGTGTAAGTTGGAGACATCCAGTAAGGATGTTGGTAAAAGTTGATTAAAGTGATTGTAAATGATCACTTTGTAAAAACATCCGATTAAGGCTAAAACAGAAATAAAAGGCAAAACATTTTTGTATAGATATAAAAAAACATTATAAATACCTTTTTCCCTTTTTTATAAGTGAGTACCTTCCCTCTGTTTTCAGCTGCATTAGAGCTGGTGGGAGTAGAATCAACAGTGCACTGAGCTACCCAGTGAAAGGCTGTGCGGGGGGGCATGCTAGGACAAGTCTGTTCATTGGAGGCTGAGTTCCCAGCATAGCTAGAGAACTGACCACAGTGTGTTCTTCTGCTTAGTGTGGTCAGTTTTTACAAGGAAAACAGAGGGACTGGCAGGAAGGAACACCAGGGATTTCACAGAAAGGAAGCAATACAAAAAGAACAGGACATTTTCTCATACAAGTACATGGTACAGCAAGCACTAATCAGGAATATGAAATGTTGGGGTAACAAATGCTTTAAATCATTTAATCCATATGGAATATAATATTTTAATCCATACATCCATTTGTTTTCTAATCTAAGCAATTCTTTGGTCAATATAGCTTGCATATGTTACAAGAACATGCTTGGCTATTGGCAAATTTAAATTCCCAGATGCTACATCTGAGATCCTAACCTTGAAAGGATATTTTTATTATCAACATAATATCGGTCACATTCCAAATAAGTAGATATATATCTCCATTCAAGAAAAACAACACCACTCTGGGTGCACTATCACTATTAAGCAAGTTTATTAGAAAGTAATAAACGTGTTTAATAGTGATGCTGCACCCAGACTGATGCTCTTTGTTTGTCTTGTTTTGCCAGAGAGATCTCTTCACATCTCCCAGGAGCTGCCTTCAGAAGTGCTGCTTATGATGCCATATTGATTTTTTCCTGTGGATTTAGTGACTGTTTTTTTGTGTCATCTACACTAACACACTGCCAATATAACTCCATTCATGTTGCTATTAGTAAACTGTGTAGAAAGCAATGTTTTACCATTCACACATACATTTGTACCTGTTTCTCTACACTTGCACGATACAGTGATGCACACACTGCACTTAATGTGCCTTTCACTTGGCAACAATGTGATCATTGCTTTTGAAAATGGCTGTGCGTTTAGAAATCACGTATTGGTTTTGGTCATCTACTGTATGTAATCTTTGGATTTCTTTCTATACTTAGTGATACAATGGATGCAATCATCTTCTTTTTTTGTTTGTTTAGAACCATTAATGTTGTTTCTTGTATAACAACCCTGGGTTTATGGTAATCTTTCCATAAATTCCTACTCTTATACATTTTTTCTTACATAATTATTTTCCTTCATATTTAAAAATGTAATCTTTTGAGCAGTTCCTAGAGATTCTTTAAACTTGACTAATGGGAATTCCTCTTATTAAACTTTAAGGGTGAAAACTGTTGGCATGTAAAAGCATATTACCTGTCACAGGTTTACATAACAATAATTACATTCAAAAAAGGTTAATTTATGGTAAAAAAAAGCATGTTAAAGCTGAAATTGTCCCCATTAATATTTAGGACCCCCACAAACTCCTCCTGCAATGATTCTGCAATAGCCCCAAAAACAGGATATTATCAATGCCCAAAGCCAATAAGAGCAAAGACTATTTTTAAATTTGATTCAGGGCTGCTAGGCTAGTGCACATCCCAAAAGGCATTAAACTAATCTATTACAATGACATTTGGGCATGTTCTTAATCATTCATAGGGGTCAGTAGATACAGCTATACAGAGCTGCCAGGTTTTGCTGGATTGTTTTTGTGTTTTTGTTCCCCTTCTCCTTTCCTTGACACTATTGCAGGAATTATTTTTATAAATAAAAGTTGTTCCAGGGAATATCCGATTGCCTCTTGTGGCATCAGGAAGGAATTTTTCCCCTTCTGGAGCAATTTGGATCATGCTTTGCTGTTTTTTTGCCTTCCTCTGGATCAACTGTGGGTATAGGATTATGTATATAGGATTGTAAATTTTGTTTTGTTCATGAGCAGCAATGCTGTATTAACATAACTGTAAATATGAATGTGAATATGAATCAAAGTGGGAAACATTCTTAAGGAGCAAAGAATGGCATATTCAATAACCATAAAAACCACAATGAATTATGAGCCATTTTAGATTACTGATTTCACTTTTAAAAACAGATTATAGACATATAGGGTCCTTGACTAATCCACAAGGGTGGCCAATTATCTCTGGATGTGGTTCCTTCACTGAAACAATAACAATTTCCAGGGACAGAGATGGGCCTGTGCTTTGACCTATGTAAATCTGTACCTGGAGCTGGGGGGGAGACATATTTAGCAGTGATGATTTGTTTATATACCGGCACCACATTTTACTGTGGCATAGGTACATGGATGATATTCTGTTTTTGTGTGTGTGTTTTTTTTTCCACACTGTCAAAGGAGGTGGAGGTGTTTGCAGGGATCCTAAATATCAATAGGAACCCATTCTCTTTACCATTACTTTCAGTTTTAAAACGTCATCTTTTTTAGATATAATTATTACAAAAGAACCAGATGTTTCAATTTCAACCTCGTTGTATTGCATACATGTAGCAAGTTCTTAATTTCTAAAATGTTTTACTTTATTAATATTATTATTATACAGGATTTATATAGCGCAGTATATAACAGTTTGCGCAGAGCTTTACAACATGAGGGCAGACAGTACAGTTACAATACAATTCAATACAGGAGAAATCAGAGAGCCCTGCTCATTAGAGCTTACAATCTAGAAGAGAGGGTCAAGTGAAACAAAAGGTAATAACTGTGGGGGGTGACCTGATGGAGAAAATGAAAATGCAGTTGTTAGGTGTGGGTAGGATAGGCTTCTCTGAAGAGAAGGGTTTTCAGGGTTTGTCTAAAAGCTAAAGTGTAGGGTAGGAGATAATTGGACAGGTTGGGGAAAGGAGTTTCATAGGATTGGAGAGGATCTGGAAAAGTCCTGGAGGCGAGCAAAGGCGAGCAAAGGAGGAGTTGATGAGGGCGCCAGAGAGCAAGGGGGTCTTGAGAGGAAAGAAGAGAACAATTAGGTTGGTATTTTGAGACTAGGCTAGTGATGTAGCTGGTGGCTAAATTGTGGATGGCTTTTTAAGTTGTTGTTAGTATTTTGAATTTAATTTGTTGGGTGAGCAGGAGCCAGTGGAGGGATTGACAGAGAGGAGTAGAAGACACAGAGCGATTAGTAAGGTGGGTGAATCTGGCAGCAGCATTCATGATGGATTGAAGGGGGATAGTCTATGTAAAGGTAAGCCAATGAATAGGGAGTTGCAGTAGTCGAGGCGAGAGATGACCAAGGAGTGAATTAAGAGCTTTGTTGTGTCATTGGTTAGAAAGGGGCGTATTTTAGATCATAAAACTTATACAAAGAAGTTGGTCACAATAATTATCATGACAATGTCAATCTCTATTGTTAAGAAAATCCCTTCAATAAAAATCTATTGTTAAAAAAAAAAGAAAGGGGCGTATTTTGGAGATGTTGCAGAGGTTGTGGCGGCAACTTTAGAACAGTGATACAATGTGGGGCTTAAAGGAGAGTTCAGAGTCCAGGACTACACCTAGCACCTGGCATGTGGGGATGGGCTGATAGTTGTGCCATTGATTTTGAGAGAGAGAGATCATGGGAAGGTGCACGTGTTGGAGGAAAAAATTATAAGTTCAGTTTTAGATTGAATTTGAGGAAGTGGTGTGACATCCAGACTGATGTATCTATTAATAAATTACAGTTTACATTCAATCTTACTAAGAAGTATCCACATTGATCAATATCAAGGAGACCATGAAATTGCTCAAAAATACCAAGTTTTTGAATAAAAGCAAAAAAAAAAATTTTTTTCACAAGATTCCATGAAAGAGTCCATGAAAGAGTTTATTGAGATAATGTAAGGAAAGCCTATCATAAAGCACTTCAAACCTAGAAACAAAATTCTTGCCCAGCATTGTCACTGGCCCAGTTATTTCCAAATTTATGGCACCTCTACCATCAATTATATATAGAAAGCAGATTTCTTACACAACCTTTTTCAACAGCAACGCTGACATTGTTGTTAATTGAAAGACACATATATGCACGCATGCACTATACAAACAGGTAGACCTTGTGCATGGTAAAATCCCAGTAAATAAACCCCACATAGCTGGAGCAAGTTCTAATTCGTTCCTACTCTACCTAGAGTATCTAGAAAAAAGTTTTTGGCTTTACATACATAGAATGGGATTATATACTCCTCACTGTGAACTATAAGAATATTACAATGCTGTGACAGAAACATACTCACAGGAAATATTATAAAAAGAATGCACAGTATAATTTTCAAACGTTAAAAGTAATACTGTTAGGCATACATTGATGCTGAAAATATACTGATGAACACTGACAGAGATTGCCAGTGATGCTACTCACCTGTCCACAAACTGTCCTTTTATTAGACAACAAACAGTAGTTCTCCCTACTGATGGTGCAACAAACATTTCCTAACATCTAACATGTTTGTATTTGCCATATACCTGTAAAGCATGCCATTAAAAAGATAAGGCACAAAATTCCCCCAGAAAATTACAATCCAAGCAGAGGTGGTACATATAGTGAATGATAGCAAAGTACAGAATATCAACTGCCTTAAAGGGTATTTATGAATAGCTGCATTTTTTTACAGGATAAGAACACATGACTGTAGTCTGAGCTATATTATTAGCGTATTTAGTGTGACCACAGACACAAGTGGTGGTTAAGTTATGCACTTACTAATAAACTGCTGGACAATTTGTTTTTCATTAAAAGATGTACCGGCATGCATATCTGTATCATATAACCTGATCATGCATGTCTGCAGAATCAACAGACATCCACATTGCCCACATTATCTCTATGCTATACAAAAGTAGCCTGGGGAAGATCTCTGGCAACTTCGACTGTCCAAATGAAGCACTATGTAGTGTATATGATTACTAAGCATTTTGCTTCCTAAACAATAAAACTGTGTTATGCTGTTGTAACAACTGTCATTAAACAATTTTCTAATTTTACCCAGACGGGAAATAAAATACTGCAAACATTTCACAAGAAAATTGAACAATCATAATTGAACAGACCAGGACTTTATGGAGTTCTGTATGTATTGAGTATTCTAAGGTAATTTGTTTTTTATTAACCTTTTTGCAGTTTTGATATCTTCTGTAGTATGGAAATGTATGGTCTGCAGAAAGGCACATATGTTCTTGTGAAGACAATATAACATGCAGTTAAACAGAACACAAAGCACTAATTCATGCTTCTCACCTTAGGTGCTTATACAGGACTCAGCTTTGATAAACATGTGATTTTGTTTTATTTTCTATTTGATCCAGTGTGCATTTTACAGAGATATGGCTTCGCATTATTTAGGCATGAAATGTAAGGCGCTTTAACAGCCCAAAGCAGTGAACCACTGCATTCTCTACAATTAGAAGTTACATGTTTCTAATGTTCAGACAGAATACATTAAGCACATTACTGAAACAAAGAAGGCAAGAGCATCTGTTATAGCACTGCACATTTTGCTTTAAGCAATATTACACAACTTTTTGTATTTTTTTTTTTTTTTAGATTCTCATTTCAAATAAATGACTGCTTTTGATCAAAAATGGGTCTACCTAGGAACTACAGTGAGCCTGATTTTCTAAAAGTGAGCTCACATTGTGAAAGAGATGAGCAAACTTCACTTTTCCCCTATGGCATAAAGAAATGTCAAGAATGAGGTGAAGCTGTGCTAACCTAAATCATCCAATCATGTTCAAATGAAAATCCTGTTTTATACACATTGTTCTTGCACATGACTGGGTATTCTTTGCAATGCAAATATTCACTTAGCTTAACCACTTTCTGGGGACATACCAGGATCGTGGTTGCAGTTTATCCAAGCAGCTCCACACTTTTACAGAGTGTGTAAAGGGGTCACCCTCCCTCTGCCACCTTGTGCTTCTGTTCTTTGGCTACATTTGGTTGGACTGGCTGTAGACAGAGCAGAGGAAGGAACATCCACTCCTTCCCCTCCTCTGTGATGAATGAAGCCAGAAGCAAGGTTTATTACATCACTTCCAGTTTTCAGTTGATAGTTTGCCAAGCTAACATCTGATCATGCCGATCTCAGTTTGGTCAGATGTTTTTGAGGGTAGAGGAAAGATTAGGGTTCTCCCAATAAAGAGTACCTATCCCTGCCCATGCTACATGCTATCACAAGGGATGTTGTTCATCCCTTGTGATAGCAATAATGTGAATCCCCAAAAAATGTGATAAAATAAAATACAGAAACAGTGTAAAAAAATTTTAAATAAAAAAAATAATACCATATTTTTTTTTTGAAGTGCCCCGTCCCCTTGTGAGGTCTCACATGCATAATTTTAAATGTATGAGAGAAATGTCAGAATTGGCTCAAACTGGATGTGTTTAAAGGCATTCTCTAAGCTTGGTAACAATTCACTTTGCAAAGTGAACTTGTTCTATTTCCTTAGTATATTAAATCCTAATGCAATGGCACACTTGTAAGCATAAATAAGGTATTGTAATTAGGAAACATTCATTATCATAAAACATTGCCAAAATGTTTATAGTTTTATATTTCAGAATCTTTGGATGACTCCTAGAGTATATACTTTTTGAATCCACATCCCTTTAAGAATACTTTTTCTGACCACAATATTATGGGACCTCCACGGTGCCACACAAACAATACTTTCTTTAAAAGCAGAAAGTTTTATGTTGAATATTTTAAAATCACATTAAAATATGCTTTACAAATGATTTACAATTTCATCTTTCATATACAGCAGAATTTGGGACTTATTGCCCCTTTTATACAGACTAGACTGTTGCCAGAATTTAATAAGCTGTATACAAACAATACATATATCAGTTAAGCAATTAATCATATAAAGCATTAACAAAATCATTTTCAAACATGCAAGGTATCCCCACCAATCCATGCATACCCATATCCTTATCTATTAGATAATTTCATTCATAGTCACTGACACTTATAGTAGCGGATCCATTCACTAATCCCAGAGTGGTACTCAGGCAGCCATAGAAAGGGTTAAATAGTCCCAGCTATAAATATAATAATAATACCACAAGTACTATGTTTCAACTGGAATTCCATATGTTTGCATATACAAATAGGTATGTTATACTCATAGACTGTTAAAGTCACCACTTACTATTGGTACTTATTAAGGATGGACAAAGAGGGACCCCAATTTTGCCCAGCATACAGATCTCTATAGTTGGTCTCCCTTGCAATAGGCCACGTCTAAACAATAAACAATAAACAACATAGAGGCTTTCATTAAGATTGCTCTGAGCAATGAATAGCATATAAGGTTCTATTGATACACTATACTAATAGTTCAACATAGTATTGGCTATTTGTTACCTCCCCTTGTCTTTCTCCCCCTGTTCAGTGTATGCAGGCAATCACATTGACATCCTCATGGCTCCAGTCGGTGGACAGCCGAGCCGCCGGCTACATATATCCCTTCTGCCCGGCAGTGTCTGATGTCCCCAGGCAAGTGCGGGCATCAAAGAGACTCACCACGCATGCATCCACCCCACGGCAGCGGACATTTGTAACACAGAAGATCTCAAGGCACACTCATTGCCCTAGATGCCACAGAACCATCTCCGGGTGGAGACAAGGGTAACCACCAATAGGAGGACGAAAAAAGCTCCCATCCACCATGACATATCTCTGGATCTCTATAGAGACAGTGGCACAGGGACACCCCAGGTGGAAGGTTAGAATTACAGTAGTAGTGAGGTAGTGAGTCAATACGATTCTCCCTGTGATTGGGCAGTAAGCTGAGTGAGGGCTAGATAGCCTCCACTGGGCTCTCTGGCCTTTGAGGAAGGAATGTCACGTCTACATTTTCTGCTTTTAAGTGTAAATGTGAGATCTGAGGTCTTTTTGACCCCAGATCCTGCAATAAAGAGGCCCTGTCATGTTTGTTTCTATTGCAAGGGATGTTTACTTTCCTTGTAGTAGAAATAAAACTGATTAAAAAAAATTAAAGGGACAGTGTAAAAATAAAAAATGAAAGTAAAATAAATAAGAAAAATAAAAGAAATTTTAAGTGCCTTGTCCCTCCGAGCTTGCACTCAGAAGTGAACGCATACGTAAGTCGCACCCACATATGAAAACGGTGTTCAAACCACACATGTGAGGTATCACCATGATTTTTAGGTACCGTAGTTTGTTGTCATTCCAAGAGCATGCACAATTTTAAAGCATGACATGTTAGCTCATATTATCCAAAAAATGGGCTAACTTTACTGTTTTCTTTTTTCAAAAAAATGTACTTTTTAAAAAAAAAATTGAGCTTGTAAGGCCGTTGTGCTAATACGGTGTGACATAAAATATTGCAACAATCCCTTTTTTATTCTCTAGGATCTCTGCTAAAATATATATATATGTAATGCTTGGGGGTTCTAAGTCATTTTCTAGCAAAAAATACTGAATTTAACTTGTAAGCAACACATGTGAGAAATAGGTCTGGCCCTTAAGTGGTTGATGGAGGAGTTTCCTAAAACAGGGGTTGCAGGTACACTATGGGAATCCATTGGGTTGTTTGGCTTAGACTGTTTGTCATATATCACCTTATACATAAGTTTTCTAGTGAAAAGGTGTACATCTTTAATTATTTCAAATTTCTCCATCTGTTGCTCAGGACACAGTGTTAAGCCCAGGCTCAAAACCTGGGTCTCCTCCTCTGTCAGTATATGTGAAAAGATGTATAATTTCAATTTGTGTAGGTGAATTCAGGTCTTGCGCATTTGTGCTTCTGAGTGCAATATCTTTTTCTGTCCAGGAATCAGAGTGCCTAAAAAAATGGGTGCCATGCGACAATCTCCCTGCGAGTTTGTCGCAACAATATTACTGTTACTTGCCTTGTGATTTGTGCTTGCAAGTGTAGGTAATGAAACAGTGCTCATAGTGTCAACAATTGTGACTGTTTGTGTGAAATAGGTTTTTGAACCACTCTGGAATTAGTAAATGGATCCGCCACTAGAAGTGACAGTGACTATGAATACAATTCTTTAATAGACAGGGATATAGGTAAGCATGGATTGGTGAGGACCTTGAGTGTTTTAAAAGGATTTTATTAATGCTATATATGATGCATTGCTTAACTGATATGTGTATTGTTTGTATACAGCTTATTCAATTCTGGCAACATTTCTCCTGAAGAAGCCAATGTTGTCAAAACATGTAGGGGAAACAACAGTCTAGCCTGTATGAAAGAGGCAATTATTGTCAAAATTTTATTCAAGTCCAATACCCCTACTTTCCTTCTCCTGTGGGAGAAGGGGAAGTAAGCAAAGAAAAAATCTAGGTATAGTAAACTATCTTATACTAATATTGGCCACACACGGCTCAACTTTTGTCCAATTTCTCATAAATCGTCCTAAATTCAACAAACTTTGACCTGGAAATCGAAGACGCTGGACAAAAAAATACTTGGCTGAATGGTGATTACGGTCAATCATATGCAGTCACTGCTTGGGTAGTCTAACAACTATGGAAGCTGCGGCTGCTAGAATACAAGCAGAATACAATACAGCAGGGGAGAATCCTCCATCCACTCAGGTTAGCATGGATGAGGGAGTATATAAATGTATCTCATTCAGCCTGCTGGGCTGAATGACAGAAATCTTAATGTGTATGGCTAGTTTTAGGGTTAAACTATCCTGTAAGCTTAGAACTGATTACATAACATTTCATAGCCAAATGAAAGAGTTCTTGTTGGCCACTAAGGATGCTTGCATTGCATAGTGTGATGGTGGGTGGGGCTTAGTTTTGTTTGGGTCTTACTTAGCCTATAATTTTGGAACATTTTATTCATAGTAACAAAATACAGGATCAAAATGACTACTAAAGATTATAGGACTACCTGGCACCTATCTAAAAAAAAAGTTTCTGAAGTATGAAAAATGCACTGGTCAATATTACCTATAGCACATATGAGTATTTGACATTAGTGAATTGCATAAACAGGATTGTATAGACAGAATCAGGAGTTTGTGTGCATTCATGTACATGTGTATCATTATCTATTTAGAAATACGGTATTCCTGCTAGCTAGTGAATCAGAACATTTCGGCAAACATGATTTTATTGCAGAAGACAGAAACATAAATGAGTGATGGCAGAAAAAAAACACGTGGGCTATCAAGTCTGCCCCCATAGGATATACATTATATATATATATATATATATATATATATATATATATAGGCCAGATTTGTGGCGTGTACAACTAATAGTTGTCCTGTGGACAGATTCTCCCACCTGAGCTGTAGATCTCTGCAGCTCCTCCAGAGTTACCATGGGCCTCTGAGCTGCTTCTTTGATGAATGCTATCCTTGCCCAGCCTGTCAGTTTAGGTGGACAGCTATGTCTTGTTAGGTTTGCAGTTGTGCCATACTCTTTCCAGATGAAGGATTGAACAGTGCTCCGTGAGTTGTTCAAAGCTTGGAATATTTTTTTATAAGCTTACCCTTCTCTAAACTTCTCCAAAACTTTACCCTGACCTGTCTTGTGTGTTCCTTGGCCTTCATGATGCTGTTTGTTCACTAAGGTTCTCTAACAAATCTCTGAGGGCTTCAAATAACAGATTTATTTATTCTGAGGTTAAATTATACAAAGGTGAACTCTACTTACTAATTAGGTGACTTCTTAAGGCAATTGGTTCCACTAGATTTTAGTTAGGGGTATCAGAGTAAAGGGGGATGAATACAAATGTGTGCCACACTTTTCAGATATTTACTTGAAAACATTTTTGAAAACCATTTATCATTTTTCTTCCACTTTTGGTTGTAACATGACAAAATGTGGAACATTTCAAGGGGTATGAATATTGTTTCAAGGCACTGTATATATATATATATATATATATATATATAGTTGTGCTCTTGAGTTTGTATACCCTGGCAGAATTTATGATTTCTTGGTAATTTTTCAGAGAATATGAATGATAACACAAAAAAAACATTTTATTCACTCATGGTTATTGTTTGGCTGAAGCCATTTATTATCAATCAACTGTGTTTACTCTTTTTAAATCATAATGGCAACAGAAACTATCCAAATAACCCTGATTAAAAGTTTACATACCCTGGTGATTTTGGCCTGATAACATGCACACAAGTTGACACAAAGGGGTTTGAGTGGCTATTAAAGTTAACCATCCTCATCTGTGATCTGTTTGCTTGTAATTAGTATGTGTGTATAAAAGGTCAATGAGTTTCTGGACTCCTGACAGACCCTTGCATCTTTCATCCACTGCTGTTTCTGGATTCTGAGTCATGGGGAAAGCAAAAGTATTGTCAAAGAATCAAAAGGTACTGTAGTTGAACTGTATAACACAGGAAAGGGAAATAAAAAGATATCCAAGGAATTGAGAATGCCAATCAGCAGTGTTCAAATTCTAATCAAGAATACTATATAGTAGTATATAGTATATGTGTGAGCTACAAAGGCACAGGAAATTTGGTAAATATTGTTGGCAAGATGAATGAACATACAGGGATATACAATGTAATACTGACATATAATCACACGCATAGGTTGGACTTGATGGACTTGAAAAAAGCTGAAGTGAAAAATACTGGAGGAACATTTGCATTCATCAGCCAGGAAGCTGCGCATGGGACGTATTTGGACATTCCAACATGGCAATGATCCAAAACACAAGGCCACTTAGACCTGTCATTGGCTACAGCAGAATAAAGTGAAGGTTCTGGAGTGGCCATCTCAGTCTCCTGACCTCAATATCATTGATCCACTCTGGGGAGATCTCAAATGTGCAGTTAATGCAAGACAGCCCAAGAATTTACAGGAACTTGAGGCTTTTTGCAAAGAGGAATGGGCAGCTTTACCATCTGAGAAGATAAAGAGCCTCATCCACAAATACCGCAAGCCGTCATTAATGTTAAAGGGGGCAATACACAGTATTAAGAACTGGGGTATGTAAACTTTTGATCAGGGTCATTTGGGTAGTTTCTGTTGCCATTATGATTTAAAAAGAGTAAACGCAGTTGATTGATAATAAATGGCTTCAGCCAAACACTAACCATGAGTGAAAGAAAAGTTTTAGCGTCATCATTCATATTCTCTGAAAAATGGCCAAGAAATCATAAATTCTGCCAGGGTATGTAAACTTATGAGCCCAACTGTATATACTGTTGGCAGCTGAGATACATCGTGGATTTACTGGTTCACGGTGCAGTTCACTTCGCAGGACAATTTTGCCTTAGCTTACTGAATGAGGTGGAATCACGTGCAAGCAAAAATACTGTTGTATTATTTTCCTTGCACATTATTGGGTATTCTTTGCAAAGTGAGGTTTTGCAAGGGAAAAATTCACTTGCAAAGTGAACAGCTTATCTGCCTATAGTAAATCAACTCTACTGTGTTCGTCTTACGCATTCTATCAGGTTAAAGTGTTTTTTTTTAAGATTCTTCATAATCTAATTAAGTTCAGTGGGGGCTGGTGTAAAAATAATTTCTTTTGTAAAATGTAAATGTATTGGTGACAAGCATGATTACATAATTGCACACACCATCTACAGCATTATAACTGAATGAAAGGGCTCTGCCAAAGTCCTTATGTTAAGTAGGTGGAATGTAACCTTCTAATTCCAAGTTAAAAGTTTTTCATGTCAATTTGTATGGCAGTGCTGGGAAAATTGAAAATGCACGATCATTGCTATTAATTCAAAGAAGAAAGGTTATACTTTGCTTATATTTTAAATGAATTATGAAAACTGAAACAAGTAAACAGCAGAACAACTGTGCAGCTGTTAGCCACAACAACTAATCAGGTTTCATGTGTAAAATGAAACAAGAAATTTGAATAGCTGCAAAATTATTTTATTTGTTGCAGCTTTCAGAAATCATCACAATGGTGTTTTAAAATGTACAGTTTATATTTGTAACAACCCATTATGGTAAAAGTAAGACTATATCCTTAATTGCATTGACATTTTCCTATGTGAGAATAATGGAAAGTTTTGAAATAAGTAACATTGAAATTAAAAACATGGCTTCTACTTTATACATACATTTTTAAAGTTGTTTTGAAACAGAATATCAGATACTACTCTTTTAATTAGGCCACAGAAGGCTCTATTTTCATGATAAATATGCTTAGCATCTTTATTATGTAATGCAATCTGTTTTTAGCTTGAGACATAATTATCCTCCTCACTATTGAATATAGTATTCAGTTCCTATGTATGACTGTACGCCTACATTGTTGAAATAAAAAAATATGTACTCAGAAATACAGTGCCTGATCAATCTATGTGCTTATTTAGAGATTTTATTTTAGTTAAAGCTAAACCTAAACTTCAGGAAATTGAAAGCTCCTCCCTGGTAGCAGTTCTGAGCCTGCACTGCAGGGTGAACTGCTCATTTAGGTTTGGGGGGATTTAGAAAAGCACCTTTTACTTATCCAATCTTCTGATACTGCAGGCTCCTCTTCATTGCTAGACTAGTCTCCACAGTCTCCTTTGCACTTCAGCAGCCTAAGACCCTCTGACATCAACACTGATGCATGGCCCTAAGCCCTGCAAAGAACATGAGGAGGCTGAAGGACAGTCCATCTTTGGAACAGTAAAAAGCACTATCCGGGGGAGCAGAGGATCAGGTAACTAAAATGCTTTTACCATCTATTAGACATAAATGAGCAGTTAACCACTGCAGTGCCAGCAAGGCCCCATTGCAAGGGAGGAGTTTTAGTTTTAATGAATATAGACTTTAAAATTAAAAACACACACCTATACTCCAAGCGCTAAAGCCAGATTACCATGATAGAGTAACTGAAGAGCTGCCGCAGGCTTCTGTTACAGGCACACTTGGAGTAGTGATGGGAACAAACAGACAGACAAGAATAAACAGCGCTCAGGGCCTTCAGTACAAATAAACAGATCACAGTATTCACCAATGGTAATTAATGACTTAATGGATATAGTGAGTCTGTGAATTGCAAATTACCTTTGTTTATACCAAGACATAGAAAACACAGGACAATAAAAATTCAATAAAAGCAAGCAGTACCAAGTGCTAGATGCTCTGGGCTTACAGCCTGCAAGTTGCTGTCCAGTAGTGTGTTCAGACTAGGCGTGCCGTGGATGACACTAGAAGTGATTCCTGGAAGGAAGTAGGAGGGAGCCACAGGGAATCAGCATGGACCGCAAGTGTGGGGATGCCACGATGATGCGTTTCACTCACATGAACTTTGTCCTTTCTGGTTGTAGTGTCATCCGCGGTGTGCCGGTGCACCTAATCTGCACACACTACTGGACACAATGACACTAGACACAATGCATCACAATGCACTTGCATTGTTGTGCAGTGTAGAATTTAGGTGTGAACCATCTGTGGATTGAGTTGTGCTAAGTTGAAATATTTCTGTATTGTGTAGCTTTGGCAACCAATTCAAAATAAATGGGTTGTTAATGGCAACAGTCACTGAATGTGTGATACCTTGCATCAAGTGCTTGTGGGATACAGTAACCCATTGGTACAAATGAGTCCTAATACTTAAAGTGTATGTAAGCAACAGTACAAACACATGGCCACTATGCCACCCTTCCATGAGCTACTTACTGAAAAGGCCAGTTATAGGTGGAGGCAATGGCCACTTGCTTGTACTGTTGGAATACTGTCGAGGGGACGCACTTGGCACCTTTGGTGCCATTGTGCTAAATGCTGGGTGTCCAGTGCACCCCTGTGCCTTTAAGGAGGGGTGGGCTCCCTTCAGGCTCACCTGCCCTCTGCCTATACATTATAATGCAAGTGCTTCTGCTATGGAGGCTCTCAAAATTTAGAGTTAGGACTGCAGACAATACTGTGGTGTCCTGAAGTGGCTCTGCAGCTTATGTATGTATTTGCAGATGTGTGAAAACTAAACCCCTGTTTTTAACACATACTGTTAGACAGGGTAATTTGGTTGATTGCAGGCTGGTTGGTAAGTTGAGCTGGGAATTCTCTTTGGTTTTGTATGATGTATGTAAGCGACTCTTTAACAGAATAAGCAAAAAATAAGCAATACATATCTGCAATACATGCATATTTTCCTATGTTTTATCCCTTTGAAAGCCCTGCAAGTACAGAAAAATAACTGTTAATCTGTCAGAAATATTCTCGGATCCTCAGGTCATGGGCTACAACAACAGCATTTTTGTGGACTGATTATTGTCAGCCCTATTCTGTTTTCTCTTCCTAAATCCCAGGCCTACCTACTCTCCTATCTCCACAATACAAAGGCTTACTTTATGCATTTTAAATACCCTAGTAGAGTGCAAAAAAAAAGATTACAATCTAACTGGTTCTAACTAGGGATTGTGTTCATATAATCCCCATTGAGCAGCCTTTAAAAAAAAATTAAAAACATAAATTCTATAGTCCAGATATAACAGATGTATACAACTGTAATTGCCAGATGTTTCTTGTTGTCATATTTTTGCATGTAGAAAGGTTTCAATAGTAGGACTGTTTTCTTATACATAGCAGGGTCAGTATATAAATTTAGGCAGAATAATAATAAAATATGCAGCATGTGTAGAGGAACTACTAGAATACATTTTTATCTATGAATACAATATACAGGCAGCGCTCAAAATTAGAAGGCTGAGATTTTGGAATCTAAATTGCCTGTTGGGTTGTCAGTTAAATGAATTCTGATTCAGCCTCATATTCTTTCAAGAAATAAATGGCATATGGCCAGTTTAACTGACATATGGGCATCACATCCAGTGATCTAGTGAATACTAATTAAATGATGAATAGACATTTTGTACTAATATCCCGATAATTGCATTTATAATACACAACTAATTTTGAAAATGCAAAAACAATGTTGGCTAAATAAAAATGCAACACTTCTGATCAGTATATGAAAAATATAATCCTACCACATGCTTATTGACATAAAGCGTAAAATGTGGGGTTATCAAAAAAAACAGCCCTAGTCAATGACCTAATATATGTCAATCCAATTAATAAACTTTGCGAAGTGCAGAAGACCTATTGAGAGGAATATAACAAAGTATATCCACCACGTTTTTGGTGGTATGAGTCTTTAAAAAGTCCTGCACCAAATTAAAAAAAAAGCCCTACTGCCAGTTTCAGTAGGTTTACAAACACATTCAGGCAGTTCCTAATAGATCCACTTTGGCTGCAACAAATGAAAAAATGAATTACCTCAGGTTTGTAAATAATGAAACTGGAGGTGGCCAAGACCATCTCTACCTGTCAGATTGCCTATGTAGCAGAATAGCATGTTTTCCACTATTACCTCCTCCCTACCTGTCACTGGTCATCAAGGATGCTATTGGCTTCACAATCGACAGGTTCTTAACAACCAGTGAAGCTGACAGTGGACGAAGCTGAGGAACTAGTTTCCCCTCATGTCCGTTCATTTCTTGTGATGAACAGCAGGCATTTTGTGGAGCAGTTTATTGGCTATAGAATCTGCCCACTTCCTGTTGTTAATCATAAGGGGAAGATAACTATGTCTCTGAATACCCATTATGCTCTGCCTACCCAGCTACAAAACTCCTCAGACACTGCACTTTGCAACAGCTTCAGTGGTGAGGAGGGAGCTTATCTGAGGATGAAGTGTTCATAAAGACACTTTGGCCTCAGTGTGTCTTTGTGTCTTGGTACAACAATGTCAGTGCTTTTCCCATATTTATGTACCTGTTATTGTCAGCAACATGAATTTGGAGCAAACATCAGCATTTGTTGTGCAGAGGCATGATGGAATTATAAACACATTGTCATAGGCGGTCTTTGTGAATTTCTGGGATTATGTTTAACAGCTTCTTCAAATGTTGCACATCTCTAAAATATACCTCATTATAGCACATGAAACATCAAAAATATTTATGCAGACCTGTCTTGACTACTATCCTTCAGTTTGGTCTTCCATTATGCTTACATGGGCAATTTATCTTGAATACTGGTGTAAGACATATCCACCCCACTCACCTCTCTGCATCACCTCTCTGCTATTATTTTCAAATTCTTTATTTATAATACAAAGGCTCATGTTAGGTAATCTAGTAGTGTGAGATGATCTGTCATTATTTTCACCTATTTCATGTTTTCAAAAATAAATATCCAGATAGCACAAATTGAGAAATTGCAAAAGAAAAATGGTTTATCTAGAGCTGTACCACATCAAGCTCTGTTTCCACATACTATGTTTCTGAGCTTGTCTGGTTGAAGTTTGTATTTTGTATTTCACTTCAAAAATCAAATACTGAATTGTCTAAGACACTAAAGTATTTTCCTTCCTGACTACAATTTCCCAAGGTATTTGTCAAAAAGTAATGAACTTGTCATATTTGTCAAATTTATCAATAGAGCTTGAAAGTCAAAATATATACATCCAGTATATACATTTAGAAGATGTTTTACTTTAATGATTGAAGAAAAAAATGCATAGACACAACACAGTTGGTATTTTTCGAGTAACAGTACTAACAACAACACATGATTTTTACATGTATTTTTTTGTGTTTTTTTTTTTCATTTTGATTGGTAGTATGCATGGAAGTTTAGGTGTTTGAGAGAATTAAAGTTTATATGTTTTTTTTTGTTTTTTTTATGTCATGGGAACAAAATGCCTCCTTACATTTGTGTTATATCTTTGGAAAGAGAAAAGATGCCCAACGCAGTCAGTCAGTGCTTGTCAGCTAAGGGAAACAAACATATAGTACTTCTTTGTAACAGTGTCCTGAAAATTATATAAATGCAGAATCCAATACTTTACTTTTTTAGAAAACAAGCTTATCACTGTCAACAGCAAGCAAACCATTTTTCTTTTAACAACAAAAAATTTTATGGCACACAAGGTATGTGAATAGTAAAAAAAAACTGAAACTTCAGGCACTGAACCACTGAAGCAAACAAAACAAGAACATTGTCACTGTAGCCTGAAAGTCGTGTCTGTTTCCAGTGGTAACCACTGCACTCAGCAATTCCCACACCTTCTTTTTATTTATTTAGGAAAGGGGGATGGCACTTGGGAGGATTTGTAGGGATTAACACACAATGGAACATATGTGTGAAACAGCAAAGCCCATATTAAATCCTAGTTTGCATTAGTTTAGTCTTTCCTTGTATAATTATTCTACCGACAGTTAAAAAGAACAATATTCAGGAGTTAAAATGGAAGTCAAATATATTGAATAATATCGATTTCAAGTACACAGTGATTGCGTCCTTGAATACATTTTTCTGTGTTATTTATTGTTTATCCACTTGCTCTTCTTAGTTTACATAGAATTACTCTAGAAAAAGAAATCACTGTTGAGTTTTCTAATGCCAAACCTTGAGTGTGTCTCTGACTTGTGTATGTTTTATTGTGGATCTATTTCTGGCAGCTTGCTAGCGGATGTAGTGCCTTGTTCTGATAGCATGCTTGCCTTAGTGTGAGATTGCACTTCTCAGCTTAATCTTGTCATGTATTGTTCTTTGTTGGTAAATCCTGTTTTGTCAATTTTAAAAGTGTCCACCTGGGAAATTAAATGAGTCTGTAAAAAGGAGACTTTGATATTGAAATAATATAAACTTTCTGTTTATGAGTTCTGCACCTGTCCAAGCTTTTTTCAAAGCAAGAACGGTCAGTTTAAACAAAATAAAGGAAAATTTATTATCAAATACTTACCGTAATTTTCCTTTCCTGATGGACTCCATGGCAGCCTACGTGTGGGTTAACCCCGCCTCCTCTCCAATGCTATAGGACCCCATACCCTATAAGATTGAGCTCACCTGAATAGACTGTGTTCCGTAACTAGCCTACTCTTTGACCGATGGGTGGGGACTCCGTCTGCCATGGAGTCCATCAGGAAAGGAAAATTACGGTAAGTATTTGATAATAAATTTTCCTTTTTCCTGACAGACTCCATGGCAGCCTACGTGTGGGAAATAACTAGCCAATCCACACGGGTGGGCATGCTAAACAGCAATAAATTTCAATTTGACCCGTCAACTGACAGGAATTATAACCAACGTTCACAGAAGATAGCAAAGCAGGCTCAATATCGTAATGTGACGATAAAGTTTTAATAGAGGCCCACGAGGCCGCTTTGTAGATCATGTCTGGAGCCACATGCCGGGCTGCTGCCCATGAAGTCGCTATACCCCTGGTGGAACGTGCCATCACTGCTTCCAGAAGATCCAGGCCCCTAGTTCTAAAAGACTGATGGATGAACTAGATGATATAGGCCGCAGTTCTAGCTGAAGCCCAATTCAGTTTGTTACTGCCAAAGTGCAGGTCGGCTGAGTGTCTAAAAAGGGAAGAAGCAGCTTGCAGGTATACCGACAGAATTTTGCCCATGTCCAGAGGATGAACTTCGGCGGACTCCTGGTCCTGAATGTTGTTAGGATGATCTCTTGGTCTTTATGGAACTTTGAGGTAATTTTTGTATTTGAGCTAAGTCTAGGAATGAGGACCATCCGGATCGGAAAGAAGGACAGAAGAGGTTCTTTGTAATTTAGTGGGGTGACCTCCGAGACCCTCTTGGCCAAGGTAACAACTACAAGGAAAGTGATTTTAGCCAAAAGGTCTCCAAATAGAAAAGCGGGGAAGGCCCCGTATTTACTGAGTTCAGTCAGTGAGTTGTGGACAAGAGGAAGATCCCAATTGGGGAACCTTGGTTTAGTTCGAGGGCTGAGTTTAAACTCCCTACGGAATTACTGCTGGATAAAAGGGGTGAACAGTCCACGAAGCACCGGAGAAGGCTGACAAAGCTGAGACTCGGACTCTTAGAGAGCTGATGGATACAGACAAATAAAGAAAGCCGGAGATATCCTGAGCCTTGGATTTCTTCCTGATCCGCCCGAAGAATATGTTAACTTGACCGATTTGGTCCATCTTCTTCTATAGATCTAACTCGTGCTCGTCCCCGTAGAGCTCATGAGAGTGGAAATCATCCTTGACCTGCACCCGAACCGGACAAGGATGCAGGACTGCCACTTGAGCAGGAAAGTCAGGCCCGAGAGGGAGATGCAACGGGTCCCGAAAGCTGAGCTCGCACAAGAGGGGAAACCAAGGTTTGCTTCCGCCAGTAAGGGGCTACTGCCACCATTTTGACTGCTTATGCATGAGGTATCGAAAAGGACCTGAGGATTTGTAGGAGCTGTGGAAAGGTGTATGCCCTCTTGAAACTTAATTGATCTGTCAGGGCATCCATTCTGGAGGCCTAGCTGCCACGACCCCAAGTGTAACACTTCACCAGCTTGAAGTTACCTGGGAAGAGAATAGATCCACTGCAGGATTGACTCCCAGGGACAGAATCCACTTCAATGCCTGCCTGCGAAGAGACCACTTGTTAATGTCTTAACCGAATGCGCAATAAGAATTCGCTCGGACGCTCTGGACCCTGGGGAAGTAGGTCGATGAAATGTTGTCTAGGCCCAAAACCTGAAGGGCTCGACCTCCCAGAATAGTGTGGAGCTTTGAGTGCCTCTATGACTCCTCACATAGGAGATTGCCATTTTGTTTTCCATCTTCACTTTTTATTTTATTTTATTTTATTTATTTATTTTAAATCTCTTTCGTCGAGTATAAGACATACAAACAGACAAACACCAGTACATCTACCACAGCACTGGGGTGTCGTCCATTCTTAATAATACTGATTCTCCCTTCTGGAGATGGGAGAAGTACTGAAGGGCACACTAGGCTTGCCGAAATTCCATAATGTACTGGCCCGGGTTGAGAGAACACGTACCCTTGAGCAAGATCCGATCTGCAGAGGGCTCCCCAACCGGTACCGCTGGCATCGGACATGACCTTGACACGTAAGGTGGGGCAACAGAGTGGCAATTGGACAGGTTTTGCGCTGAAGCCACCAGAAGAGGCTGCTCCTCATCGTTGATGACATGTGAATAGGTTGACTGTTGCCTCCTGATTTCTATCACTGCAGAAAACCTGACTGGAAAGGGAATAATTTCCGCAAGGACCACTTTACCATAGAGGTCGCGGAAACCGACGAGCCGATAGATTCTTGCACAATAAGGCCCTCAGCCCTGAAGGGATTAGAGACCACAAAATTCTCTCCTGGATGACAGTGACCTTCCCCCACTGGGAGAGAGATGGAGCCTGTAGCAAACCGGGTCCCAAATAACATCTGGCGCTGGACTGGTTCTAGGTGTCTTTTTCCTAGAATTAGGAGCCAACCGAAGCTGGTCAAGGTGGAGATTAACTGTTCCCTGTGAACCAGCAGCTGGACTTTGTCTTAGGATAGCAACAGGAGGACATAGGAATAGTGATAAAGACGTACCCCTCTCCTTCTGATGTGAGCCATTATGGCCAGAGGAATTTTGCGAAGACTCGGGTGAGGTTATCAGCCCGAAAGGGAGGTAGAAGAATTGTCGATGGTCTTGACAACTTGGAGCCAGAGGTATTGAGAAACTCCTTCACCACCTGAACACGGAAGGAAGCATCTTTAAGTCAAATGAGATTAGCCAATCGCCTGTCCGTACAGATGGTTGACAGAGCCTATATTTTGGATCTTCTGAATTTATATACTTGTTACTTAGATATTACTTAGATCTAGCACTAGATGCCATAAATCGTTTAGCACTGTATAACGAAGAGGGGAAGGTATACCCCCTGGAGTTTTTCGTCTCTTGGGACGTGTACCACTGTTCCCTGAGACCATAGTGAGTCCATGCAGGACAGTAACGTCTGCTTCTTCTCTTCCGACCGAGCTTAGCAGAGTGGAATAAATCTGGGTGGAGGAGTAACAGTGAAGGACCATGCGTTGCTTGAACAACCGTTTTGACGACCCAGTCGTGATTGAGGCCACCCAGGCCACCCAGGAAGAGGAGCAGACAAGCCCCCCCCTGCCCGAACTGTCTGGGCGGGCGTAACCTAAAAGAATTAGCCGGTTCACCACTACCGGACGCCTGGTTGTTAGCGGGTTTTTCGGAAGGGCACTTGCCCTCTGCTCCAATTGTTACAGAAGTCCCGGCAGGCCTTTACAGCAAGCTTCTCTCGAGCGTTCGGCACCTTCTGTACCGGGGACTCTTCAGACCGAGCTGGTGCCTCTCGTGGGAAAGGCGTAACCATAAGGCCCGTTGAACCGCGACTGAGGACCCTTTAGTCCAAGCCAACAGGGGGATCGGATTGACGCCAGCTCCAGCTCCCTAACCGCTGAACTTAAGTGTTCTGAAACTCCATTTGAGAACAAAACCACGTTCTCTGTCCTGGTTTCCTTAGCCCTAGACATAGCTGCTAGAGCCAGGGCAGGTTTACAAGTCATGTTGGCATACTCATACGTCCTTCTTGAGGTCTTGATATATTTCTCTCAAGCCTGTCCAAAAGGACACAGCATCTTTTAAGGTAGAGTAACCTGTTTTTCCAGACGCAACATTGCTGCATCAATGAGGGGAGTGTTTTCCAGATACTTCGCTCTTTTACCTTGAAGGGATACAATCTGGAGGTTTTGAATGACATAGAAGTTCTCTTGTCCATCTTGCCCCACTACCCATTCTTTAACTCCGTAAAGAAAACAGAGAGAGAGAGAGTGTTCTTTCTCCAGGCGCTTAAAGAATTGGTTTGCTTAGCTGGGGGTGGAAGGATCTACCTACTTAAGGGCTTCCATAATCGCTTTGACTCGTGGAGGAACCCGAGAGACGTCAAGGCTTCCGACATATTCGTCCCCCCCTAAATCGCCAACCGAGGAATCCGGAGAAGCAGCGTAAGGCTGGGAAGGACCCAGATCCTTTGGGTCACGTCAGCCAAGGAGCCAGGTAGAATATACAACTGGCTCAATGTGTGAGATGTATCCCATTTCTTTAGGGACTGCTGCATCACACATTTCACAAGAGACTTCACATCACTGTTATCTGTCTCTTATTCCCAAAACTGCCCAGGCATAACACCGGTCACATAAAGACTTACCCTCAGGAACTCGTGTCCCATATGTCCAGCAGACTCTGTTATCCGAGCAGCTGTCATGGCGGTGGGTGCGGTGACTGGAGGAGGAACGGGAACATCTCCTCTAGATGGAGGAGGAATGGTAACATCTCCTCTAGTTGCAGGAGGAATGGGAACATCTCCTCTAGTTGCAGGAGGAATGGGAACATCTCCTCTAGTTGGAGGAGGAATGGGAACATCTCCTCTAGTTGGAGGAGGGATGGGAACATCTCCTCTAGTTGCAGGAGGGATGGGAACATCTCCTCTAGTTGCAGGAGGGATGGGAACATCTCCTCTAGTTGCAGGAGGGATGGGAACATCTCCTCTAGTTGCAGGAGGGATGGGAACATCTCCTCTAGTTGCAGGAGGGATGGGAACATCTCCTCTAGTTGCAGGAGGGATGGGAACATCTCCTCTAGTTGGAGGAGGGATGGGAACATCTCCTCAGGATGGAGGAGGAATGGTAACATCTCCTGTAGTTAGTTGGAGGAGGAATGGTAACATCTCCTCTAGTTGGAAGAGGAATGTGGAACATCTCCCCTGCTGTTATAATGTTGTGGCCTGGCAAGGTCTCTGTCGTTCTGGATCACGACCTGAGAAGGCTGAAAAAAAAACAAAATGTGGGGAGGGGGAAGGCGAGACGCCAATACTTTGCAACCGTAAGCTCAACCCCTCCCCTCACCTGCACGTACCATGTGCGTGAGGGCTGGCCACACGAAGGCGGAGACTTGTCCATAACCTTTGGACAAAACGTCAAGAGACGGACGGTCTGCAAAAGACCTGAAAATGCCAAAATGTACCAGAGCCAGCCAAAAGATTATATAATCTTGCTTACCCCATTTTTTTTTTTTTTTTTTAAGTAAAGAAATATACTTATACATTACTTCCATCTCTTTTTTTTTTTTTTTTTTGAAATACACTTATTTTTATCTATTATTATTATTATTTTTTTTTTTAAGAAAAAAGTTTCCCTTTAAGGGAGGACTAGGCACTCTGAGGCATTCATCAGGGCAGACCAAGGCTGGAGGGGCTGGAGCTGCTACTGCTCACTGCCTGGGAAGATCCCATTTTGACAGGAGCTAGCAGCCGTTTTTGAATCCCCCGCCTGTGACATCACCACCCCCCCACCACGCGCCTGCGCTGTGGGGAGGTAGCCGAGCGGCACCCGCACGGCCGCCGGGGTGCCTGTCAATCTGCGCATGCGTGAGCCAAGCCTCGCGCTGAGGCTCCGGCGCCTGCGCAATGACGGTGGCGGCCATGACTCGGAAGCGCTGCGGAGAGCTGGAACGCAGAAGCGTTCCAATCGCCATGAGGGGTAGCTGGGGATACGGAAAGGCACTGGTAAAAGTGAAAACAGGGGCTACAAACAAAAAACACATAGAAACGACTGCCATGAATATAGGAAGAAAAATAAAGTCGCAGACCTTGCCAGCCGTTGATGCGTCCATGTTCAGGCATACAGAGGCAACCTCCCCTCCACCATTGGGGTATCTAGTGCCTTAAAAGCTTCTCACCCGCCCGTGGCTGGGTCCTGAGCTGCACCGCAAAGTGGTATGCCAAATCCCGGAAATATCCAACCGGACGTGAACAGGAACAATCGTGTGTGTAGGTCCATTGGAGGAGGACAAAAAAGGAACACAGTCTATTCAGGTGAGCTCAATCTTATAGGGTATGGGGTCCTATAGCATTGGAGAGGAGGCGGGGTTAACCCACACGTAGGCTGCCATGGAGTCTGTCAGGAAAAACTGCAATCACATTTGCATTTCTAAACAAAAGAAAAAAAAATACAATGCAGCATAGTTCATTGTGAAAAGTTAAAATATATTAACAAGTGTTTCTGTCTTAGGATAATTTTCCTTATTTCCTGTCTATTTCACAGGTGTCAGAACAGTAAGTCAGGGGAAATCCACTCTAAAAGGCACACACAGAGGTAAGCTCCACTCAGACCAAGCAATGCACATGTACCCAAATCTTGTCATACACAGTATATAGAGCCATCCATCATAATAGCCAAGATAGACAGGTGAAAAGGCAGGATTTTTGGATAATTACTAATCTATGGCAGGTGGCATTATCTCAATGAGGCAGCGTACACAGCCCAGAGGATAAAGCCTGACCTGCTTTGCTGGAAATACTTGGCTGCATTAAAGGCTTTCATCAGCCTCTTCTAAAATTTTCACACTTATACGTATGGTGAAAACAATATTGGGAGGCAGTAATAATACCAGTGTGTTTGTGCATTCTTGGCCAAGATTTTTACATGTTCATGCTTTTAATGTGTTGATTGATAAAGCACAAGATTTTAAGTTCATACTGTGTCATACATTAATTGGATTTTTTTGACCAAGGGGTTGGTAGTCAAAGTCTGGTTTGTTTTTTCTTTAGGTAACTTATAAATGCAACAAACTATTTAAAATTTGAATAGCCTACTTAAACCCTGCAGGTTTTTTGTTACTTTAAATAGCTTGACCCAAATAAACTGTTTCCATTACTAAGCAATACAACTGTTTTCAGTGGTGTATAATCTGTATGTAGCATCAGCTGCATATAGTGGCAGTGGCACGGGAACCTCTCATCGCAATCCCGAAAAAAGTTGGACTGAACACTGATCACCACTTCACAAGAAGCCTTATATTTTTCTGATTGATTACAAGGATTCCTCTGTCTGGCTGAGGTAAAGAGGCAGGTGGATAAAAGCACAGTGCTAAATACAGTTTATACAGCAGACAGCAGCAGCTTGGCCCAAATGAACTATTTGAAATAATACAAAGCCTGGAGTTAGGCTTTAAATTTCAGTAGATTAAAGTTTACTGCTATGACCTAAATAAAGTATGCAATCAAAAGTCATAGTTTGCCAATAGCAAACATATTCACAGCTGATGTATACATAATATAAAACCATCTTAGAATTGGGGTATGAAGGGTACATACAAGCGGTGTATCAGTAGAGTTTTTTTTTTCAATACTTAACTAAACATTTGTTATTTGTGTCAACATAATCTAAAATTAATTTAAACATTCTATGACTTTGCTGCATCGATAAACTCATTCTGCTATTGTCATTGAAATCAAAGTAAAGTAAGAATTTTTGAAGTGCATGTTTGTTTCATGTGGACTCCAGCATGATTGCCAGGGAACTGGCATTATCCATTTTACTCTCAGCACAGGCTTCCTTTAAAGTGAGAAATAAAAGAAAGTGCGCTTACAATCTATGAAAACATATAATATTACAAATAATTAAATGTGCAAAACACAATACATTGAGAAAAAACTACCAGCAAAATAAATTACATAAATGCACACGTATGTGGGGTGAAGAGGTCTAATAATGTGAAGTACAACCTGTGAAATATGGGCAAATCTAGTTCAAATAATAAATATAAAAAATGTATCTAAACAGTTGTGGGGGAACTAAAAGTCCCAGTCCATGAAGTGAATCAAACAAAGTTCATCAGTGAAAAGAACCTCCATCCACTTTATAAGAAGTCATTATCCTTATGGATAGATCAAAAGGAGAGAGGGATATACAAGATGATATGACTCCACTTGCGGTGACTCCAAAAAGTGAAAATAAGGTAAAAGATGGACCCTTACCCTCCGTGTTGGACCCCCTCACTGGCGAGGTCTATCAAGCGTGCAGACTTTGCCCTCTGCGGGGACCGTATCAAGATGATATCTGTAACAGCTGACAAGAACGGTATCTCCGGTCCGGGCTGGTCCAAGTCGTGAGCCTGGAGGGGGGGAGAGGGCTCTCTTGCTCCCAGAGTAGTAAAAAAGAGAAAACAAAAAACAGGGCTCCAATAGTGTAAAAAAGTTTAGGTTTTAATAATAAAAAAGTGCAACAAAATCGGAGAGTGCACAAGTAATAAAACGGTAAAATATGCCGGCATTAAAATAAACAGCAACCCGTGCAATACATGGGGCAATCAACGTGACAGTTTACAACACGTAGCCACGCCCTACATGTTTCATCATAAGCTGACGTCTTCAAAGGGGCACGGGCGACGTGTTAAGCCATCACCTATGTAGTCTCAGACGCGCACCAAGCCTCGTTTCAACCTCCACTCACGTACGGCAAAAGCCTAATTACAATACAGATCAGAGTGGGGAAACCAAGCCTCTACCTGTTGCCCTTCACTAAATTGATGTTGCCATAGTGACACACTGGGAAACAGAATAAACTGAAAGAAACTTTAACTCCTCAGAGGGTCACGCCACAACACACCACCCGGAGGAAATCCTAGTACTACTAGGCTATTATTAAATCCTCCGAATGACGATTTAAAAAGTTCAATAGCAAGGCGAAGAAAGAGGACTTTACTTATTACTAAAAAACGTTAAAAACAATATGGTTGAAAATAATAAGAAAATGTATATGCGGTGTGATAATAAAGCAAGATTAATCCAGTACGAATTCTATGTTGCAAAGGAATAAAAAATATAGAGTGTGAAAATATCTATATTTAACCAAAAATTGTATATAAATCCCGGTGTAAACATGGAGGCCCATCCATTGGCATGAAGAGCACCCAGTATTACAAAGTTGCAGTTGCAGTTGTTTTCTCCTTTTTACTACTCTGGGAGCAAGAGAGCCCTCTCCCCCCCTCCAGGCTCACGACTTGGACCAGCCCGGACTGGAGATACCGTTCTTGTCAGTTGTTACAGATATCATCTTGATACGGTCCCCGCAGAGGGCAAAGTCTGCACGCTCGATAGACCTCGCCAGTGAGGGGGTCCAACACGGAGGGTAAGGGTCCATCTTTTACCTTATTTTCACTTTTTGGAGTCACCGCAAGTGGAGTCATATCATCTTGTATATCCCTCTCTCCTTTTGATCTATCCATAAGGATAATGGGTTCTTATAAAGTGGGTGGAGGTTCTTTTCACTGATGAACTTTGTTTGATTCACTTCATGGACTGGGACTTTTAGTCCCCCCACAACTGTTTAGATACGTTTTTTATATTTATTATTTGAACTAAATTTGCCCATATTTCACAGGTCATACTTCACATTATTAGACCTCTTCACCCCACATACGTGTGCATTTAAGTAATTTATTTTGCTGCTAGTTTTTTCTCAATATATTGTGTTTTGCACATTTAATTATTTGTAATATTATATGTTTTCATAGATTGTAAGCGCACTTTCTTTTATTTCTTATTTTTGAATTTTATACACAGATATTGGTGTGTCCTAGGTGCAGCTATCGATTTGCTTTCTTATATTTGGCTCCGCAGCGCGGTTTTTCTCTTTTATTTCCTTTAAAGTGACTCTGTTGCTGAAGAAAAAAATAAAAAATCCAACCTTTAAAAAACACTGGTATTACCTACCAGTCTTGCCATGCATGACTCCAGTCCTTGCTCTCTTGTAAAACTATGTCAGTCAAAGAATCTACAGCATCTAACACTGTTGGATGTGCTTCACAACCGCGCCCACAGATGCATCCTGTGGTTCCACATGCTATGTCGCTACAACCAGTGGCAGTCAGAGTTGAAAAGAGATCCCTGTGCACAACAAATGCTTGGGGCTCCTTCATTTAACTACTACAGTACAGAAGTAAAAAGACTTACTCATTATATATTGATTGATAGATAGATTGCTAAATAGAAGAGAGCAGTGTTCGAGCTGATGTGAAGCTGGGACAGATCTCAGCACCCATCTGGTTTTGACTGACATCTTATAAAAATGGACCCCTAAATACCAGTGCGCCCTTGTACTGCTGTGCTGCCTGCACAAATGGTATGTATATCCACAACCACAATTCTGCAGGGACTCAGTACTGATATTGCAGTGAGTGAGTGGAACCACAGCAAAAAATTAAAGGCACGGGTATCTGCCACACCAAGAAGATTTACATACTAAATATCCTTTGGCTGGTGTAATTTTTCAACAGAGCACAGATATAAGTCATCAGGGACAGGGCTTTACTCTTTATAATTTTCCAAAATGATAACTGAAAACAAGATTAAGATTAATGGTATTGTACAACGGTCTAAGTATTCATATTGTGGCAATTTACTCTTTTCAATTCATCTTTCTTGAGGTAAAGGTACATTCACACTTAAGGAGGATGCACAAAACAGTAGATACAGTATTTTTCAAATAGACATGCAGCTTTATTAAAAAGTAATTAGAGAAAATAAATAAAATAAACAATGTCAATATATATATATATATATATATATATATATATATATATATATATATATATATATATATATATATATATATATACTCTATCATGGACACTGATAAAATACATAGCTCTCAAGCTGCTTACAGGCTTGTGTCAAGAGCAACTGACAAGTTTGTCAGAGAATATGTGTTAGTGACTTTGCTTGATCTGTGTTTTAAAGTGTGTGTATATATATTGAAGCCATTGTTTCAGGAGCTTGAAACACTGATAACTGTATGGAAGTCATTGTAAACAAATAAATAACAGTCCATGTCATCCACCTTATCATGGTTCCTTGCTTTCCTTTATCATGATATAGCATTACATCATCTTAAGAAGTGGGAATGTGAGTATCAATGACAATGACAAGAGTCCATGACACTGAGACATGGAATGAATTGCAGCCTAATTATGTGGGGATGTGATGTGAACATACTGCAATTCACATCAGTATATGGATGAAAAGAAAATAGGAAGGGTAGTGTAGGTAGCCTTGTCTTTGCAGTTGCTAACTGTATGCTATATTTGAGAACGTACATTTTTCAAAGAAAGCGACTAGTCTACTGGAAATGCAACTAAAAAGATTGGTTTTTTTAAACCTAGACAATTTGGGCATTGCTATAACCTCACTCAGGACTATATCTACCACCTATTACTGCCAGAGGTCATTCAATTAGTGCTGTTATTACTGCCACCACTTAATGATAACTTCCCTCTGTAGGGGCACAAATGCTTTGGTCGCTAGAAGGCAAGTGTCTGGCAGCATGGACCAACCACCTGCATCCTAGCAATCAACTATGTCATGATGCCGATGGCTATACAGTCATTAACATGTCGATGGCTATTAAGTCTTACCCCAAAGCACCTTGTCCTCATCAACATGGGGACAAGAGCCTCATCCCAACAACCCTTGCCTGGTGGCTGTGGGGGTATGCAGGTGAGGGGCTTTTTGGAATCTGGAAGCCCCCTTTAACAAGGGGACCTCCAGATCCCGGCCCCCAAAGGGAATTGGCAAAGGGGTAGGCGGAACTGTTGCAACTTTTTTTTTTCTTTTTCGGTCCTTCGGCAGAGTGAATTTACACCGCTGGATATTTTTATTTTTTTATTTTTTAATAAAGGACTTGTCCCAAGCTGTCTCTTGTCTTTATTACCATTTTTGACACTTTTTTGTGAAATGGTAGGGTTACAATGTACCTCGTTACCAATTCACATGGGGGCCAGGATATGGGGGTCCCCTTATTAACAGATTCTGATAAGCCCCCCGCCCACATACCCCCACAACCAAGGGAGGCAAGGGTTGTGGGGATGAGGCCCCTGTCCCCATCAACATGGGGCAAGGTGCTTTGGGGTCAGACCCCAAAGCACCCTCCCCATGTTGAGGGCATGTGGCCTGGTATGGTTCAGGAGGGGGGGCGCTCTCTCGTCCACCCTTTTTTCCTGTGGCCTGCCAGGTTACATGCTCAAATAAGAATCTGGTATGGATTTTGGGGGGACCCCTATGTCATTTTTAAAAAAAATTTGGCGCAGGGTTCCCCTTAAAATCCATACCAGATGGTCTGGTATGGATTTTGGGGGGACCCCTACACCATTTTTAAAAAAAAATTGGTGCAGGGTTCCCCTTAATTTCCATACCGGACCTGAAGATCCTGGTATGGATTTTGGGGGGACCCCCACGCATTTGTTTTTACATTTTTGGTTCGGGGTTCCTCTTAATATTCATACCAGACCCAAAGGGCTTGGTAATAGACTGGGGGGAACCCATGCCATTTTTTTCAATGAGTTTTATCTATATTGCCGAGGCCCGACAATTCATTACAGCCGTGATCAGTTTTAAATTACTTTTTTTCCTTTAGAAATGTCATTTTGCTGCGTTACTGTTCTAAACACGGGAAAAATGTGCCACTTTACAGGCATACAATAGACACCCCCAGGCATGATATTTAAAGGAATATTTCATTTTTATTGTTTCACTTTAAGCATTAAAAAAAATCACTGCTCCCGAAAAAACGTCTGTTTTAAAAACAAAATTGCATTGATACATGTCCCCTGGGGCAGGACCCAGGTTCCAAACACTTTTTATGACAATAACTTGCATATAAGCATTTAAAATGAGCACTTTTGACTTTAACAGTGTTCCGTGGCTTTCAAATTTGCTGCAAACACTGCATAATGTTCAATAATAATGGGGAAGAAAATTGGGGGAATTTATGGGACTTTATATGAGGTATAGGGGTGCCGTTCAGGTCCCCCCCTCCATCCCGATTAAATGAAGAAAAAAATATATAGAGAGGTAGCGGGACTTTTTATATAGACACTCGGGAGCGGGAATAAAAATAAATAGCTTTTATTGGAATCAAATGGTTATAAAGTTTCTGTATTCGAATAATTCCATGCATGATGCTATATATAAAATCATTCGTACAACTATTACAATTCATTGAAACCAAAAGAGATATAAATACATACATGTTCCAACAAGGAATCAATACATAATACATAATGTAAAAACATTTAGAGCAAGGTTACATCATTAAATGGAAAAATTGAAGAACAAAGAGAAAAAAAAAAAAAGATTTCAAATCATAGGGGGCAAAAAACGAGTTATTATGGAACGGCCTGGTAAGATGCATCAAAATGTACACTAGGTTGTTTGTTGGCTCTACGCGTTTCAAGGTATTTGACCTATCATCAGGAGCAAGGAACCATAGTGATAATCTAAAAATTTGAAGGAAAAATATTTAATTAAAAGTATAAGGGAAAGAAGAAAAAAAAAAAGGGAGAAAAAAGAAGAAGAGAAGGAAAAGGGGGAAAAAAAGGGAGAAGAAAAGCTCAGAACAGGCAGGAAGGGTCCTCCCTAATGGACCCGAACTGTCTGTACACTTACATGTGTGGTCCACACAGTGGCGGTGCGGCCACGGAACGCACAGGCCAAACCAACCATGCCATGCACGGGAGCTGAGGGGACATGTCGCAGCGGGCAAAACACAGGAACGGACGACGTCCCGCAGGAGTGTCATTGTAGATAGTGGTGAAACGAGGGACCAAATCTGTAAGGGAAAGATAATTATGTGGCTGTGAAGTGAATGTGGGGCAAGTGTGAGGGAAATGGGTGGAGAGAGAGAGATGTAGAGCAAGGGAAGGAGTGGAAGGGGTTGAAAAGGGATTAGTGTGAATGGAAAAAGGTGTGAGGACATGAGAAGGGTGGATAGAATAGGAGAGAGAAAAGGGAAAAAAGAGGGGGTAGAATAAGCGGGGTGGTGCAAAAGGGGCAAAGAGTGAGGAACTGAATAGAGGAGGAAGGGCGAGAGAAAGAAAGGGCAGGAGTGAAAAAGAGGAAGGGGAAATTTACAAGGCCAGGAAAGTGATGAGGGGAAAGTGGGATACGGTTTGAAAGTCAAGAATGATGAGAGAAAAAATGTGTACCTGATAGACAGTGTGTCCAGCCGAGGATGCATTATTGCATGGGTGATAAGTGAAAACAAAGTGTGTGTCAAACGAAGTGCAGAATCCATGCAGGGATGGGGTCCATAACCGTCAAGCCTCCGCAACCATGTCCCCAACGTCAGACGCCGGCCCACAGATGGGGAGGGAAGGGAAGAACGCCGACAGCCCAGGACCCAAGCGACTAATGGTCCCAACGGCGGCGGCGGCGACCAAACCACCCCCCAATGGGCCAGGGGATAGTGATCACTCGGACGGCACGCCGCGCTATATGGCGCCAGCGTGTCCGGCCGGGATGTGTGACGTCGACGCGCAGTGAGCACAGCCCCGCCCACCCTCCGTCACAACAGGGTGGAGGGGGGGTCCGCAGTGCGCGTCGCAGCTCCCGAGCAAGACAGAGAGGCAGGCCCGGCAAACCAACAGACGCACGCACCACTGCGTGCATGTAAGAAAAAAAAAACAAGGTAAAAGTAAATACTGAAAATTGGAAATAAGGTTAAAAATAGAAAACGAAAAAGAAAAATAAAGAAGAACAAAACTAAAATTGTCAAAGCAAATAAAGATTGGTATGGGATTGAAAAATGATGTAAATGATTTTAGAAGCAATGAGGCCTCTGGCAGATGGGAGTGGGAGTCAGAGTAATATTTCAATGTAGATTAATGGTTAACGCCGCCAGGTGCCTATCATCCCTAATTGGTTAATAATAATGGGGAAGAAAATTGGGGGAATTTATGGGACTTTATATGAGGTATAGGGGTGCCGTTCAGGTCCCCCCCTCCATCCCGATTAAATGAAGAAAAAAATATATAGAGAGGTAGCGGGACTTTTTATATAGACACTCGGGAGCGGGAATAAAAATAAATAGCTTTTATTGGAATCAAATGGTTATAAAGTTTCTGTATTCGAATAATTCCATGCATGATGCTATATATAAAATCATTCGTACAACTATTACAATTCATTGAAACCAAAAGAGATATAAATACATACATGTTCCAACAAGGAATCAATACATAATACATAATGTAAAAACATTTGGAGCAAGGTTACATCATTAAATGGAAAAATTGAAGAACAAAGAGAAAAAAAAAAAAAGATTTCAAATCATAGGGGGCAAAAAACGAGTTATTATGGAACGGCCTGGTAAGATGCATCAAAATGTACACTAGGTTGTTTGTTGGCTCTACGCGTTTCAAGGTATTTGACCTATCATCAGGAGCAAGGAACCATAGTGATAATCTAAAAATTTGAAGGAAAAATATTTAATTAAAAGTATAAGGGAAAGAAGAAAAAAAAAAGAAAAAAGAAGAAGAGAAGGAAAAGGGGGAAAAAAAGGGAGAGGAAAAGCTCAGAACAGGCAGGAAGGGTCCTCCCTAATGGACCCGAACTGTCTGTACACTTACATGTGTGGTCCACACAGTGGCGGTGCGGCCACGGAACGCACAGGCCAAACCAACCATGCCATGCACGGGAGCTGAGGGGACATGTCGCAGCGGGCAAAACACAGGAACGGACGACGTCCCGCAGGAGTGTCATTGTAGATAGTGGTGAAACGAGGGACCAAATCTGTAAGGGAAAGATAATTATGTGGCTGTGAAGTGAATGTGGGGCAAGTGTGAGGGAAATGGGTGGAGAGAGAGAGATGTAGAGCAAGGGAAGGAGTGGAAGGGGTTGAAAAGGGATTAGTGTGAATGGAAAAAGGTGTGAGGACATGAGAAGGGTGGATAGAATAGGAGAGAGAAAAGGGAAAAAAGAGGGGGTAGAATAAGCGGGGTGGTGCAAAAGGGGCAAAGAGTGAGGAACTGAATAGAGGAGGAAGGGCGAGAGAAAGAAAGGGCAGGAGTGAAAAAGAGGAAGGGGAAATTTACAAGGCCAGGAAAGTGATGAGGGGAAAGTGGGATACGGTTTGAAAGTCAAGAATGATGAGAGAAAAAATGTGTACCTGATAGACAGTGTGTCCAGCCGAGGATGCATTATTGCATGGGTGATAAGTGAAAACAAAGTGTGTGTCAAACGAAGTGCAGAATCCATGCAGGGATGGGGTCCATAACCGTCAAGCCTCCGCAACCATGTCCCCAACGTCAGACGCCGGCCCACAGATGGGGAGGGAAGGGAAGAACGCCGACAGCCCAGGACCCAAGCGACTAATGGTCCCAACGGCGGCGGCGGCGACCAAACCACCCCCCAATGGGCCAGGGGATAGTGATCACTCGGACGGCACGCCGCGCTATATGGCGCCAGCGTGTCCGGCCGGGATGTGTGACGTCGACGCGCAGTGAGCACAGCCCCGCCCACCCTCCGTCACAACAGGGTGGAGGGGGGGTCCGCAGTGCGCGTCGCAGCTCCCGAGCAAGACAGAGAGGCAGGCCCGGCAAACCAACAGACGCACGCACCACTGCGTGCATGTAAGAAAAAAAAAACAAGGTAAAAGTAAATACTGAAAATTGGAAATAAGGTTAAAAATAGAAAACGAAAAAGAAAAATAAAGAAGAACAAAACTAAAATTGTCAAAGCAAATAAAGATTGGTATGGGATTGAAAAATGATGTAAATGATTTTAGAAGCAATGAGGCCTCTGGCAGATGGGAGTGGGAGTCAGAGTAATATTTCAATGTAGATTAATGGTTAACGCCGCCAGGTGCCTATCATCCCTAATTGGTTAATAATAATGGGGAAGAAAATTGGGGGAATTTATGGGACTTTATATGAGGTATAGGGGTGCCGTTCAGGTCCCCCCCTCCATCCCGATTAAATGAAGAAAAAAATATATAGAGAGGTAGCGGGACTTTTTATATAGACACTCGGGAGCGGGAATAAAAATAAATAGCTTTTATTGGAATCAAATGGTTATAAAGTTTCTGTATTCGAATAATTCCATGCATGATGCTATATATAAAATCATTCGTACAACTATTACAATTCATTGAAACCAAAAGAGATATAAATACATACATGTTCCAACAAGGAATCAATACATAATACATAATGTAAAAACATTTAGAGCAAGGTTACATCATTAAATGGAAAAATTGAAGAACAAAGAGAAAAAAAAAAAAAAGATTTCAAATCATAGGGGGCAAAAAACGAGTTATTATGGAACGGCCTGGTAAGATGCATCAAAATGTACACTAGGTTGTTTGTTGGCTCTACGCGTTTCAAGGTATTTGACCTATCATCAGGAGCAAGGAACCATAGTGATAATCTAAAAATTTGAAGGAAAAATATTTAATTAAAAGTATAAGGGAAAGAAGAAAAAAAAAAGAAAAAAGAAGAAGAGAAGGAAAAGGGGGAAAAAAAGGGAGAAGAAAAGCTCAGAACAGGCAGGAAGGGTCCTCCCTAATGGACCCGAACTGTCTGTACACTTACATGTGTGGTCCACACAGTGGCGGTGCGGCCACGGAACGCACAGGCCAAACCAACCATGCCATGCACGGGAGCTGAGGGGACATGTCGCAGCGGGCAAAACACAGGAACGGACGACGTCCCGCAGGAGTGTCATTGTAGATAGTGGTGAAACGAGGGACCAAATCTGTAAGGGAAAGATAATTATGTGGCTGTGAAGTGAATGTGGGGCAAGTGTGAGGGAAATGGGTGGAGAGAGAGAGATGTAGAGCAAGGGAAGGAGTGGAAGGGGTTGAAAAGGGATTAGTGTGAATGGAAAAAGGTGTGAGGACATGAGAAGGGTGGATAGAATAGGAGAGAGAAAAGGGAAAAAAGAGGGGGTAGAATAAGCGGGGTGGTGCAAAAGGGGCAAAGAGTGAGGAACTGAATAGAGGAGGAAGGGCGAGAGAAAGAAAGGGCAGGAGTGAAAAAGAGGAAGGGGAAATTTACAAGGCCAGGAAAGTGATGAGGGGAAAGTGGGATACGGTTTGAAAGTCAAGAATGATGAGAGAAAAAATGTGTACCTGATAGACAGTGTGTCCAGCCGAGGATGCATTATTGCATGGGTGATAAGTGAAAACAAAGTGTGTGTCAAACGAAGTGCAGAATCCATGCAGGGATGGGGTCCATAACCGTCAAGCCTCCGCAACCATGTCCCCAACGTCAGACGCCGGCCCACAGATGGGGAGGGAAGGGAAGAACGCCGACAGCCCAGGACCCAAGCGACTAATGGTCCCAACGGCGGCGGCGGCGACCAAACCACCCCCCAATGGGCCAGGGGATAGTGATCACTCGGACGGCACGCCGCGCTATATGGCGCCAGCGTGTCCGGCCGGGATGTGTGACGTCGACGCGCAGTGAGCACAGCCCCGCCCACCCTCCGTCACAACAGGGTGGAGGGGGGGTCCGCAGTGCGCGTCGCAGCTCCCGAGCAAGACAGAGAGGCAGGCCCGGCAAACCAACAGACGCACGCACCACTGCGTGCATGTAAGAAAAAAAAAACAAGGTAAAAGTAAATACTGAAAATTGGAAATAAGGTTAAAAATAGAAAACGAAAAAGAAAAATAAAGAAGAACAAAACTAAAATTGTCAAAGCAAATAAAGATTGGTATGGGATTGAAAAATGATGTAAATGATTTTAGAAGCAATGAGGCCTCTGGCAGATGGGAGTGGGAGTCAGAGTAATATTTCAATGTAGATTAATGGTTAACGCCGCCAGGTGCCTATCATCCCTAATTGGTTAATAATAATGGGGAAGAAAATTGGGGGAATTTATGGGACTTTATATGAGGTATAGGGGTGCCGTTCAGGTCCCCCCCTCCATCCCGATTAAATGAAGAAAAAAATATATAGAGAGGTAGCGGGACTTTTTATATAGACACTCGGGAGCGGGAATAAAAATAAATAGCTTTTATTGGAATCAAATGGTTATAAAGTTTCTGTATTCGAATAATTCCATGCATGATGCTATATATAAAATCATTCGTACAACTATTACAATTCATTGAAACCAAAAGAGATATAAATACATACATGTTCCAACAAGGAATCAATACATAATACATAATGTAAAAACATTTAGAGCAAGGTTACATCATTAAATGGAAAAATTGAAGAACAAAGAGAAAAAAAAAAAAAAAGATTTCAAATCATAGGGGGCAAAAAACGAGTTATTATGGAACGGCCTGGTAAGATGCATCAAAATGTACACTAGGTTGTTTGTTGGCTCTACGCGTTTCAAGGTATTTGACCTATCATCAGGAGCAAGGAACCATAGTGATAATCTAAAAATTTGAAGGAAAAATATTTAATTAAAAGTATAAGGGAAAGAAGAAAAAAAAAAGAAAAAAGAAGAAGAGAAGGAAAAGGGGGAAAAAAAGGGAGAAGAAAAGCTCAGAACAGGCAGGAAGGGTCCTCCCTAATGGACCCGAACTGTCTGTACACTTACATGTGTGGTCCACACAGTGGCGGTGCGGCCACGGAACGCACAGGCCAAACCAACCATGCCATGCACGGGAGCTGAGGGGACATGTCGCAGCGGGCAAAACACAGGAACGGACGACGTCCCGCAGGAGTGTCATTGTAGATAGTGGTGAAACGAGGGACCAAATCTGTAAGGGAAAGATAATTATGTGGCTGTGAAGTGAATGTGGGGCAAGTGTGAGGGAAATGGGTGGAGAGAGAGAGATGTAGAGCAAGGGAAGGAGTGGAAGGGGTTGAAAAGGGATTAGTGTGAATGGAAAAAGGTGTGAGGACATGAGAAGGGTGGATAGAATAGGAGAGAGAAAAGGGAAAAAAGAGGGGGTAGAATAAGCGGGGTGGTGCAAAAGGGGCAAAGAGTGAGGAACTGAATAGAGGAGGAAGGGCGAGAGAAAGAAAGGGCAGGAGTGAAAAAGAGGAAGGGGAAATTTACAAGGCCAGGAAAGTGATGAGGGGAAAGTGGGATACGGTTTGAAAGTCAAGAATGATGAGAGAAAAAATGTGTACCTGATAGACAGTGTGTCCAGCCGAGGATGCATTATTGCATGGGTGATAAGTGAAAACAAAGTGTGTGTCAAACGAAGTGCAGAATCCATGCAGGGATGGGGTCCATAACCGTCAAGCCTCCGCAACCATGTCCCCAACGTCAGACGCCGGCCCACAGATGGGGAGGGAAGGGAAGAACGCCGACAGCCCAGGACCCAAGCGACTAATGGTCCCAACGGCGGCGGCGGCGACCAAACCACCCCCCAATGGGCCAGGGGATAGTGATCACTCGGACGGCACGCCGCTCTCCCTTTTTTTCCCCCTTTTCCTTCTCTTCTTCTTTTTTCTTTTTTTTTTCTTCTTTCCCTTATACTTTTAATTAAATATTTTTCCTTCAAATTTTTAGATTATCACTATGGTTCCTTGCTCCTGATGATAGGTCAAATACCTTGAAACGCGTAGAGCCAACAAACAACCTAGTGTACATTTTGATGCATCTTACCAGGCCGTTCCATAATAACTCGTTTTTTGCCCCCTATGATTTGAAATCTTTTTTTTTTTTTTTTTTTTTTTCTCTTTGTTCTTCAATTTTTCCATTTAATGATGTAACCTTGCTCTAAATGTTTTTACATTATGTATTATGTATTGATTCCTTGTTGGAACATGTATGTATTTATATCTCTTTTGGTTTCAATGAATTGTAATAGTTGTACGAATGATTTTATATATAGCATCATGCATGGAATTATTCGAATACAGAAACTTTATAACCATTTGATTCCAATAAAAGCTATTTATTTTTATTCCCGCTCCCGAGTGTCTATATAAAAAGTCCCGCTACCTCTCTATATATTTTTTACTGCATAATGTTCATTGTTCGCCGAACGGCCAAACAACCAAAGTTCGACCCGAGGCTGAACCGTTCAGACTGAACCGTTCGCCCATCCCTAGTACAGGGGAAACCACAGCAGCCCTGTACAATATGATAGCTGTGGTCAATCACAATTATCACAGTAGTGCTCAATGGCTGAATGAATGCACCTGAGAACTGTCAGAAATGATTGCTTTCATAGTCATCATGGCGGAATAAGCAATCATAGTGCAAAAAAAATCCCAATCACCTCTCCTCTGCAGTGTCACCATGGTAACATTGCATTACCCTGGTGCAATATGTAAAAAATATAAACATAAAAAATTGTAAAGAAAAATTTAATTTTTTTAAATACTGTCACCGGAGCAAGCTCATTGTCACATAATACTGCTGTAGCAGTGATCATGTACAATGGATGACTGCTCTGGCTCTGATATCAATACAATGTCACCAGGCCAGCACTGCCAGTCAGTATCCCTAATAATTTCCTCACTAGTCAGTGTCCCTAATCACCACCACCTACTCACAGTGTCCTTAATCACTGCTACCCCACTCACAGTGATCACCGCCACACCAGTCATATTGCCCTTGATCACCGCCACACCAGTCATACTGTTCCTAATCAGTACCACACCAGTTACACCAGTTACCCTAATCACTAATACACCACTTACAGTGCCCCTAATTACCACCACACCAGTTACAGTATCCTTGATCACTGATCTGTTTGAAAAAAGTCACAAGTCCATACAGTTAAACCAATGCAAAAAAAATACACATACATAGAAAACCCCCGTATACACTATCCTTTAGCCACAGTTGATCCAGAGAAAGCAACCCCCCCCCCCAATAAAGCCAGATCTAATGGATCTGGATCAACTTTACCTATAAAATATTAGTATCCTGTTATATTATGTGCATTTAGGAAGGAATCCATGCCTTTTTTTAAAACTGAGCTGGCCAGAATCAGCTCTTGAGGGAGTCTATTCCACATTTTTACAGCTCTTACTGTAAAGCCACTCTGTATTTGGAGAATAAATCTCTTTTCCTCCAGACATAAAGAGTGCCCCCTTTTCCTCTGTGATGACCTTAAGGTGAATAATTCTACACAGAGTTCACTATATGGACTACTTGCAGTATCTCACAAAAGTGAATACTACACCTCACATTTTTGTAAATATTTTTTTTTTTATGCTTATTCTTAACTTTAAAGTATTTTATTGAGTTTTATATGCCAACAATAATGCAAATGTATACATTACATAGTGAGTATGCGATAAATGAATAAGATAAACCGAAGAAAAATAAATCCAACTGTCTCAAAGTCATATAAATTGTAATGATAGTTGTTTTCATCAGGTATATTTCGTTGTCTCCGCGGTAAGTGACTACAAGCGCCAATACTGATATCCTGTGCGAGGAAGTCTTCCCCCCCCATCGAGCACCCCGTTAGGGATCTTGCTGTGCCCTCCTGGGGTGATCAAAGGCTCCCCCCCATCAAGACCCCGTATCCTGCATCACCCCTATAGTCACCCACCCGATCCTGATACTAAATAAGTCCTAAGCCCGTGTTATATTGATAAGGTATGAAAAATAAGAACAAGAGAACCCCTGTCTTAACTATATGTAACCTAAACATTTTAGGAAAGAAAGGCATCGTATTTTATTGTATTTCTCTCCTGAGTGATCTGCTTTGTGTTTGTGCCTACTTCATATTGCCATATATTATCTACTAAGTGGAATGAATAATTCATCCCTTCAAGTGATAAAACAGGTTCTTTCAAATATCCAGTGGGCATATCCTCTAAATTATCCCAATGGGGATGTTTCTTGGTGCATAGAAGGTATAGAAAAGACCAAGAGAGGCCTGTGAAGACCGAAGAGGCCCGATGTCCTCTTTCTTAGAGAAAGGAAAACGTGTTAGAAAGAGGAAAAGAAAAGTAAGAGAAGAATAGTGTCACTGTAAATTACGTGAGTTTCTTGATCCCATCTCGATTCCCAGATAGAGTGGAATATTACAGTATCGTGCCCATGGTTCCCAAGTGACATTGAATTTCTCAACCGTATCCAACAGTTTCGCTACTATCTTCTCCTGGGACATTATCCATGAGACTTTTCTCCTACAACACTGAAAGGACACTGAATGCCTTTTCCAGGCCTTTGCTATGGTAAGCTTTGCTCCTAATAATATAAAGAAGGCAAGCTTCTGGGAACTTTTAGGTATATCTGGTATGTTATGATTGAGTAGTGCAATAGTGGGGTCAGGTGATATCCGTAAACTCAGAATGCTGCCCATCATACGGAATATTTTCTTCCAGAAGGTTCTAATGCGCGGGCAGATCCACCAAATGTGCAGCATAGTGCCTTCCAGGTTGCAGTCTCTAAAGCAGATTGGAGAAGTCCCAGGATAAAACATAGCCATTTGGCAGGTACATAGTACCATCTTGCCATAACCTTTAGGCTAGCCTCTATCAGAGAAATATTACAAATACCTTTAAATGAGCGGTTCCATCCTCTGAACCAGTCCACTGACGTCCAAGATCCCCTCAGGTCCTCCTCCCAGGTCCTGGCATATGTAGGTTTGTTCGACTTAGACATAAGTGCTGTGTATATTATAGATATCCCCCCTTTTGGCCCATCGAGGTTAGAGCACCAATGTTTGTATGGTGTAATTGAGGGAGCAACATGTTTGTCGTTCCAAATAGATTGTATGAAGTGTGAGATTTGGTTGAATCTGAACCTCTCAGAGTCAGGCATTTCTAATGTTCGTTTACAGTAATTCAAACTGATGGGACCTGTCCCTGTTAGATAGTGTCCTATTCTGTAGAGTCCTTTGTCTGTCCACCACTTAAACGCCTTAATGTTTAACCCTGGTGGGAATGCAGTGTTATTAAATATGTGAGACAGAGGTTTAAGTGGGGAAATTAGAGTCGATTGAGTGAAAAGTTTGTTACAAAGTGCGATCGAATGAGATAAAGTGGGTGCCATGATAGCTGGTCTACTTTTGGGGTCGCACCACATAAGAAAGTCAATGGTGTTACGAGGAGTGGCTTGCCTTTCCATATACAGCCAATCAGGTTTTGAGCCCCTTCCAAAAATGAGGGAAATCTGTGACAATTGAGCAGCCCGATAATAACCCCATAGATTGGGCAGTCCCATACCACCCTGTGAGCGTAAACGTAGAAGAACATTGGCTTGGCATCTGTAACCCTTACTTCCCCATACAAATCGGATTATTGCAGATTGTAGTTTGTGAAGGAATCCTTTTGTCAGAGGGATTGGGAGAAAACGAAATAAATACAAGAGGCGGGGAAGCAATGTCATCTTGATAGCGTTTATTCTTCCTACCCAGGAAAGACCATATTTAGCCCATTTATCTATCTCTTGTCTACATTTAAGTATCATTGGAGGGTAGTTAGCTTTAAATAATCCCCCTATCTCAGGGGTCAAGAAGATTCCCAGATAGGGGATGGCTGTGTCAGACCAGGAAAACTCGAAGCTTTGTTTGAGTTGTGGAAGAAGCTCTGATGGCACCGTGATATTTAAGGCAATAGATTTGGACATATTTACCGTCAGTCCTGAAATTTTACTGAAGTTTCTTAGTATCCCACATACCGCCGGGGTGGATATCAGGGGGGAAGTGATGTACAGTAAGAGATCATCTGCGTATAAAGCGCATTTGTGTTCCTGGTCCCCACAGACCACCCCCTTTACATTCGGGGTTTGATCTGATGGCTATAGCTAGGGTCTCTATCGCAATAGCGAATAAGAGGGGCGAGAGTGGGCACCCCTGTCTGGTACCCCTGTTGATAGGCAGCGATGCCGAGTACCTACCCATCAAACGAACTTGCGCTGAAGGGTTTGAGTACAAAGACTTGATTATATTTAGGAAAATGCAACCGAATCCCCACCTTTGCAGAATATCAGACAGGTATGCCCAGTCAATGGAATCGAACGCTTTGTGTAGGTCGATTGATAAAATAAAGCCTTTTTGTTGTTGTCTCCCATCCCAGCGTGAATGCAGAAGAGAGAAAATGTCAATGGACCGTCTGATTTGGTCCGGCCCCTGTCTGCCAGGGATGAAACCTACCTGGTCTTTATGAATATTTGATGCAATGAAGCTGGACATTCTAATTGCTAAGATCTTTGTTAGAATTTTAATGTCATTATTAATTAGGGAGATAGGCCGATAGTTCCCAATTTCGCTTGGATCCTTCCCTGGTTTGGGAATTACTGTTATATACGCAGCATTCAATTCCGAACCCAGTGGTCCCCCTACTCTAAGGGAGTTCAAGAATTGTGTTAAGTGTGGTACTAGCGTAGTTCCAAATTTTTTGTAATAACCGTTAGAGAACCCATCTGGGCCAGGAGAGGATCCAAGTTTCAATGAATTCATGGTTTCAAGAACCTCTTCCTGAGTGAAGGGTTCATCCATTAAATCCCTATGTGACTTTGTTAGTGCTGGTAGGGTTAGGGAGTCAAGGCCTACCTTCCGAAGATGATTTAGCCTTATAAAGATTACGGAAGAAGTTATGAAATTCATCCATGATCTTACTTGGGTTTTGTGTTAAATCCCCGGATCGAAGCTTAATTTTGGGAAATGCTAATGCCCGATGTTTTGGACTTATCTTAACCGCTAATCTTGAGCCTATCCTATCTTTTTGGCTGTAAAATTTTGCTCCCGTCCACCTGAGATGTTTTTCTGCCGCGGTGGTCAAAGTAAGATTGAGGAGAGCTCGAGCCCTGTCCAAATTTGCTAGAGAATCTACCGTGGGTGCCCTTTTATGTTCCCTGGCTAGAGCCTTAAAGTCCTCCGATTGTTTTAATGTGTCTGCTCTAAGTTCCGCCTTTAGTTTCGCTGCCATTTGCATTATCTTTCCCCTGATCACTGGTTTGTGCGCCCCCCAAATCACTTCAGGTGAGACATCTGAGGTTGTGTTAATTTGAAAGTATTCCTTAATGGAGTTTTCCAAGATTTTGCACTGGATTGGATCACTCCGCATAGATTCCTGTAACCTCCATCTTGGGGGGTTATTGCACCCAGATGGCTTTTTGAAAGTCAAGATAACCATCGAGTGGTCCGATAGGGGTGAGTCTACAATCTTGGAGCTCAGTATTAACGGGACCGAGTATGAGCCGGTAAAGATATGGTCAATCCTGGTGTATGATCTGTGGGGTGCAGAATAATGTGTGTAATCTATTACGTGAGGGTTAGTTTCCCTCCAGGTATCAATAAACCCCGCCTCTTGTATTATTTCCGCTATTTTGACACTTTGCCTCGAGGGACGCTTGGGTTTTGGTTTACCCGAGCCGGGTAAAGTCCCAAGGAAAAGTCAAAAGCAACATTCGTATCTCCTCCAAAGAAGACTGTACCTTTTAAATGAGGTCGTAGCTTGATCATCAGAGATTCAAAAAATGTTTTCTGTCCCTGGTTCGAGGCATAGTATGAAACAAACGTAAAGAATTCCCCATCCACATTTCCTGTTACCATGATGTAACATCCCTGTGGATCAGTGATCACTTCTGACTGGGAAATATTTATGTGTTTAGCGAAGCAGATTGCGACTCCCCTCGTTTTGGTAGGCGCGGAAGATAAGAAAACTTGGGGATAATGGTGATGTAAAAATTTAGGTTGGTATGATATGGGGAAATGAGTCTCTTGTAAGAAGAGAATGTCAGCATGCATAGATTTATAAAGTTGAAGCATCTTCCTACACTTAATGGGCGAGTTCATACCCTGGGTGTTATTAGAGATAATATGGAGAGAGGGAGTAGCATTAGACCGTCCAGTCATGAGGTGTGTGTTGTGGTGCTATGGTTGTAAGAAAATTCTTACCTAGTTGAGAGGGATGATCTGCTTCACATGGTGGGGATACATTAACTCGAACCAATGTGGGACCTGGGAGGAGGGACCAGTTGTGGATCCGGGACCCGTGCTCACTCTGTAGTATAGATTTTAAGAAGTAGAAAACAGAGGTGAAAAAGAGAAAAATAGAAATCGTATTCGTTATTATAAACAATATTGTACTGTTCTTATCAATTACCGCTTGATATGTACCTAAACCGTTATCTTGGGAGTCCCCAGACTCCCCCCCATTCCCGAGGCAGAATGTGCCGGACATTCTAATCCTCCTACCCCATGGGCTGTGTCCCCTTACTAGTAGGGAGGTCAGCCATGGTTTCAGGGGCATGATTGCCCTCCCGGGACCTACCAGGGGCACATTGAGACCACCACGGCCCCATCACCTGAATTACAAAACGATTATAAAGTAACTAGCGAACTAAGACCAAAAGGGGGTCTAAAGGTAATCAGGTTATCACTCATAAAATCTGAACCTTAACCAAACTGAACAACCCGATCCCCGATGAGGAGAGCCCCCCCCATGACCCACCCCACAGCGGAAGAGGCCAGGGGGAAGGGTCAATCCCCCATCACGGATCCCCGCACAAGCCAATAACATGTATATGCGGAGCCTCCACTCCTATCAGGAGGCATCACCCAAAATGATATTTATCATTAAGCAACATCTGCATATGTATGTTAGATGAAATGTTATCACCCGTTATCATTAACATAGAAATACATCAGAGTATCAAACAATCACCCTCCACACCAAACCAGACCCCTCATGGGTAGAAGGATGTTCCAGAGATATATATCAATAAGGGTAACTCGTTGCCCATGTCACTACCTGGTTGTGAATTGTTCCTCTATCTCCCCCCCTCCCTCCCCCCAACTACCAACCGAGTCGACCCCCAGACCAAAGAGGATCTTAATCTCTGACATGCGTGAGCCTCTCGTCTGTCCAAAGTCACGGTAGACTATGCTGTATTCAATTTTCAGTAAATGGTAGGGCCTACAGAAATGTCCTTATAGGCCTATGGGTCAAAGAGAGAAGTGGTAACCCGGAACTTCAGAAGGGTCCCTATGGATCCAACAACTTCAGGGTGGGATGCTTTCTTTGGAGCGTTTGGAGTTCTGCTTTAACCATGTAGGTTGCAGAGGACTTGCCGGCGGTGGACGTTTTGCTGATGACGGGGTGCTTCTTGCTTCTTCCTTCCTGTGTGTGACTCGGGCCTTGCAGAAGTATTCCCAGATGCAGAAATAACCGTTCTCCTTCAGCGAGCAACGAGAAGCCATAATTTTTGTTCCTATAAGGAAAGTTTAGTCTCAGGGGGAACAACCATCTGTATGTGATGGATCTCTCTGTAAGCAGATGTAGCAAAGGTTTCAGGGAGCGTCTCTTCTGCACCGTGTATGGTGATAGATCTGCAAATATTTGAATTTTGTGGCCCAGTAACTTTAGATTTTCGGTTCCTCTCGCTCTCCTCATAATTTCTTTCTTGATAGCAAAATAGTGGGTTTTCACAATAATGTCTCTTGGGAGACCGTCTGAGCGGGGGGGTTGCAGGGCTCTGTGTGCCCGATCAAGTTCTGTTCGATGTTCAGCTATATCTGGGATGAGATCCTTCATTAGGGTCTTTACTGCTGAGCTAACATCCTTCTTGGTTTCAGGTAGGCCCCGAATTCTAAAATTGTAGCGTCTTGAGCGATTTTCGAGGTCATCGACTTTAGCAAGAGCAGTGTCAAGTTGTTCTTGTATATCTTGAATCCTGTCTGAGTTTTGATTTATACGGGCTGCTGCTTGATCTGCTCTCTTTTCAATAAAATCCATACGCTGCAGATCAGCATGTATGGAGGAGGTTATGTGATCAGCATTCCTGGCCAGGCTCTGAGAGAGCAGTTGGGAGAAAGCCTCCATCATGGAAGGAAAATCTGTGGGGGCAGGGGGGTTGCCAGCCTCCTCTGTGTCAGACAGTAAAAGGCCTGTGTGTCCAGCATGGGAGTGGAGGGGAGACCACCCTGCAACCTGCCCAGCAGTGATTCTGTAGAAGCAGGAGAAGCTCCCATAGGCAGAGGAGGGAAATCGGTACCTGATGGCAGAGGAGACCGAACATCCTGATCTGCAATTGAATCATCTTCTTCCTCTGTGCTGCGTGTGCCTCATGCAGCTGCCGCCGCCATCTTGGCATAGCTGACCGGACCGGGCGCCGCGGTTGTCTGGCCGTTTAAACTTCTCCTGGCTTGCGCCATTGTGCTTTACAGTCCCCCCCACAGATTGAGCCCGGTTAGCAGAGACTGTGTTCGCTTTAATCTGTCCGGTGATTAATGAAGGGCCGTGGTGGAGCGGAGCTTCAGTGACTCGCGGCCATCTTAGAAGCTGCCACGCATGCGCTCTGTTTTGTAAATATTCTATTATATCTTTTCATGTGACTACACCAAAGAAATTACACTTTTCTACAATGTAAAGTAGTGAGTGTACAACTTGTATAACAGTGTAAATTTGCTGTCCCCTCAAAATAACTCAACACACAGCCATTAATGTCTAAACCGCTGGCAACAAAAGTGACTACACCCTAAGTGAAAATGTCCAAATTGGGCCCAAAGTGTCAATATTTTGTGTGGCCACCATTATTTTCCAGCACTGTATTAACCCTCTTGGGCATGGAGTTCACCAGAGCTTCACAGGTTGCCACTGGAGTCCTCTTCAACTCCTCCATGATGACATCACAGAGCTGGTGGATGTTAGAGACTTTGTGCTCCACCTTCCATTTGAGGATTCCCTACAGCTGCTCCATAGGGTTTAGGTCTGGAGACATGCTTGTCCAGTCCATCACCTTTACCCTCAGCTTCTTTAGCAAGACAGTGGTCGTCTTGGAGGTGTGTTTGGCGTTTGTTGTCATGTTGGGGGAGGGGATCATGCTCTATTTCAGTATGTCACAGTACATGTTGGCATTCATGGCTCCCTCAATGAACTGTAGCTCCCCAGTGTCGGCAGCACTCATGCAGCCCCAGACCATGGCACTCCCACCACCATGCTTGACTGTAGGCAAGACACACTTGTCTTTGTACTCCTCACCTGGTTGCCGCCACACATATATTTAGGTATATATTTTTATATGTATTTTATCAACTTTATTGAATACTAAAGGGGGTTTCTCTTTTTCTATTTTGTACTTCATGTGGCTGTATGTTTTAAATTCTACGTGTTTAAGTAATGTTATGTGAATTGAAGTTAATAGGAAGTCTGTAATTAACACCCCAATACACCTGTTGCAGGTGAAGGTGGTGATGATTAAGCACTCATAACAATGTAAAAACTCATCTTGTTCCTGCAGTGTCACTCTTGGATGTCCTAAAAAAGGATATTTTTTTGTATATTTGGATTTCAACAACAAAAACTTAGCATTTGCAGAGGCAAACCGAGACGAGCACCCACGAGTTCCATTAGGCTTACTCATCTCACCTGGAGTGGCAAGCCTTCCTTTGTTCTCATTGCAATTACCTCGCAGCACGCTGGCTCGGTGAGGTAAGCCCTTTTCCAAGAGACTGGTTCTGTTCATTCAATATGACTACAGTGTCAGAGACCAATACATCGCAGAACATCAGTCGCACTTTCCAATTGCCGACAACTCACTGAGGACTAATGCAAGTGACACTTTAAACAGTAAAGCTGATGTGGGCTCAGTGAGTGTACTCTTCTGGAAGCTTGAAAAGAGTATGTCAAAGGAGATTCGGGCATACTGAGACTCTAGCTCTCTCTCTGAATATCACTCTATGGAGCGTATACTGCGTAGATTGAGAGTAAAAAAGCTCCCCACCTTTGAACCTGGGTCCTTGAGTCCTCGAAAAAGACCTGGACAGATACTCTATCTGCATGTTCCTTTGACTTGATTGATATAATTATTATATCTAAGAAAAGGGAAATGGAAGTTTTACAGCAAGAGATCCTGGACCTGCAACAAGCTTTAAAACTGCTACAAAGTGCTACACAGTTTGAGGACTTTGATTCATGTTTAAATGAGAAATTGAACCGCCTGGAGAAAGAAATTATATCCAGAAAAAAAAAAATTTAGAGACAAGATCAATTATGACACGAAAAACGTATATGTCTGGAAACTGAGGCGCCAATGGAGTGGGATATCCCAGCCAGCCGGCGGAACCATCAAACATGTCAGTTTTTCAGACACAGAGAATGAGTTCTGGGATAACACTATGGCTGCATCGGATTTGGATCAATCATTTGCATGATTGGCCACCGGGGGGTGCACAGGATCTATTCCTTCAGCAGCAGCAAAGAACGGGGTCTGGAGACGCAAGTCCAACAAGAGGGGCCGTAACTGCAATTTAAAAGGACACGCCGGGGGTTCTGAAGGAGTGGGAATTGAGGAACAGAAAAGGTACCCATCTCGCAGGCAACCACTCCTGCCATAAATGACTGTTCTAATGTCCTTAATCTTTCCAGTAGGGTCCTTGGAGACAGTGAAAGATCCTTATTGTCTAAAGGGACTAAATTTTTGTCCACAGAGACATTTAAATTTATTTGACACTATCCTGGATGTGAACAGATTAGTTAGAAATCTCACTATTAAAAAGCATTATTTTTCAATAGATGTGGTGGAGAGTTACGAGCAGTCTGTGGATAGAGTTACTGATATGGGATTGGATGGAATGGATTTCACATTCAGGGAGCATTGTGCTGCTAGAGATCCTGAAGACTTTCTGTCCCTCAGTGATCCCCCTATTGCGTCAGTCACTGATGCCAGTGCTGTCAGACCGGTCTTCTTCAATAAACAGTCTCATTTTTATCCTTATAATTCCTGTTCTCCTGAGATGACTAAATTCCAATGATTTGTGGAGCAGGATCTGACTGCACTGACACACCGAACAATGGAGGGTTCTACACAGTGGAGGGACAATCTTACCAGGGAGGAGAGAATGTCATTAAAAAAGTTGGAGGAGGATGACTCTATTGTCATCCGCTTCTCTGATAAGGGAGGACTTATAGTTGTGATGGATGTAGATCCCCACAGGGAGGAAGCTATTCATCAACTGTCTGATGTTTGCACATATGTTAAACTCAGGGGGATCCCACTAAACAATTTAGAGCAGTCCTCGCAGGATTAATTGGGAGAGAGATTAGGGTGGGTGTATTTAATCAAAAGGCAGCTAGTACAATTATGCCAGAATATCCCACTTTTTACCACCTTCCCAAGACCCACTAGGGGTCAAATCCCCTTAAAGGCAGACCAATTATTTCAGGCATTAACTCCCTGAATGAAAGGCTAGGACAATGGCTGGATAGGCAATTACAGCCTTTGGTCCAGCAACTTCCCAGCTATTTAAAAGACGATAACCATCTTCTGAATATCCTTAAGGACTTTAAATGGGAGAGTGGATTACCGTGGGTCATCTGTGACCTCACGAGTTTGTACTCCTCTGTTCCCTGTGACCTTGCAATTTTGGCTGTTTCTAGAGACATTCATTGACCTGCCTGTTGAACAACGAGAATATATTTTAGAAGTTTTGGAATATCTACTGTCCAACAAATACTTTTCTTTTGATGGGGAGTTCTACCTCCAGAGATGCAGGGCCATTAAGGGGGCTCAATTCTCACTCTCCCTAGCCAACCTCTATAAGGGTTGTGGGAGCAGTCCCGCATCTTTGGAGGGAAGAACCCCTTTAGGCCATTGATTAAGTTGTACCTTCGGTACATTGATGACCTATTATTAATCATGAGAGATGGGACTGACACCTTAGCTTCATTTTTAGAATATTTGGATTTCAACAACAAAAGCTTAGCATTTACAGGGAAAGCGAATGCAAAGAAAATTCACTTTCTTGATGTGTGTCTCACAGAGGACAATCCTGGGGTTAAATCTACATGGTTTAGAAAACCCCTCTCAGGTAAGTCCTCTTATTAGCACAATCGGGACACCTGAGACACACTATCAAAAGTATACCTGTAGGGCATTTTTTGTGAGTCAGGAGGATATGTAGTGATGATGAACAGTTTGAACTAGAAGCAACCTCCCTTTACAAACGGTTCCTAAATAGGGGATATCCTAAATCGGTGATTAATAGGGCCCTAGCTCCTAGCTATAGCTAGGAGCAAGGACAGAAAGGATCTATTGGAAAAGAGAACTGAGGACAATAATTTACATCAAATTAAATTGACCCATTTCACCCCATATAGTGTGGAATTTGGGGAGATAAGGAATATCATTAATAAACATTTGCCCATGCTTTATTCAGATGAGTTTTGCGCTAGTATTCTGGGGAATGGCATTATTGTGGTGCCTCGGAGAGCCCCCACTTTGGGTCATACATTGTCTCCCAGCTTCTTTAATAACAGTAAAAATATAATGAAATCAGTTACATGGCTGCATTTTAAGGGAAAGTGTGGAGCCAAGGGATGTCATTGTTGCAGTCATATCATGGGAGGTAATTTCCGCTCATCTGTGTCACAGAAGGAATATGACATTTTTTTGTTTTATAACTGTAATACCAGTGATGGGGCTTATCTACTAACTTGTGACTTGTGTCACATTCAGTATGTAGGTAGAACCACTAGACTCCTGCGTGATCGCTTTGTTGAACACATTTATAGTGTGACAAAAAAATCTTTCCACCAATGTGGAAAAGCACTTCAATATGTGTCATTATGGCAATGTATCAGCTAGGCGTGTGCAGGTGATTGATAAAATTAGGGTTCCAAAAAGAGGGGTGACGTCTTTAGACTCTTCTGTCGGAGAGAAGTATACTGGATTTTTCACCTCCAGACTCGCATTCCACTTGGGTTAAACTTTGAGTGGGATGTGAGTCATTTTTATGATCAATGATATGATTTGCTCTTTCAGATGGGGGAGTATTTTTCGGGATCACCCCCTCCCAGATATATGCACTTATAGGGGACTTGACAATACTGTGGCTCATTTATATATGTTTAATATTTACTATTTACAGTGTATGTATGCATACATGCATGTGTATGTATATATATATGTATATATATATATATATATATATATATATATATATATATATATATTTTTTTTTTTTTATCGTTCTTTTTTGGTACAGGTTTTGTTGACTTTGACAATCTTAATTACATACATTACTATGTTCCGGACATATCCAATATTTACATGGGCTGACCGGAGAAACAGTATTGGATGGCTGCATGTGCTTAGATGCATTTATTTTAGGATTACAAGGGACAATTGCTCCCCGTTGTTTTTTCCTGGTTATTTCATGCTATATGCACTATATACACATGCATTTGTCCTTTTTGTTCTCATAAACAGTGTTGCCTACTATTTATGTTGTTGTTTATTTTGTGGTAGTATTTTGTGTTTTTTATTTACAATACACCCATACTGTCTAGATTGAATATTAATTAATTTAAATGTTTTTAGATTTTGTTGTTAGTATCAATATATATATATATATATATATATATATATATATATATATATATATATATTCACACTCGGTTTAGTGTTTCCATTTTCTAAGGGTTGGTTCTTCACTTGGTGGTTTACATATATCTTTATATTTAGGTATATATTTTTATATCTATTTCATCAACTTTATTGAATACTAAAGGGGGTTTCTCTTTTTCTATTTTTTACTTCATGTGGTGTATGCTTTAAATTCTACATGTTTAGGTAATGTTATGTGAATTGAAGTTAATAGGAAGTCTGTAATTAACACCCGATACACCTGTTGCAGGTGAAGGTGGGGCTATATAAGAAACTTCATTTAGACTTACCTGTGTAATGGTTAAGCACTCATCACAGTGTGAATCGCGTCTACCGGGCACCTTGTCCCTGCAGTGTCACTCTTGGAGGTCTTAATAAAGGATTGTGGACTATAGTCGTGGTGTGTAGCCTATTCTTTTTGTATATTGATTGCGGAGGTGAGCACCCACGAGTTTCATTAGGCTTACTCATCTCACCTGGAGCAAACCTTTCTTTGTTCTAACTGTAGCTCCCCAGTGCAGACAGCACTCATGCAGCCCCAGATCGTGGGACTCCCGCCACCATGCTTGACTGTAGGCAATACACACTTGTATGTACACCTCACCTGGTTGTGCCACACACACTTGACACCATCTGAACCAAATAAGTTTATCTTGGTCTCAGTAGACCACAGGACATGGTTCCAGTAATCCATGTCCTTAAGCCTCGTACACACGCTTTGATTTTCGGACGACAGAACATCTGATTTTTGTGGCATGCTAGTCTCATGTCGAAAGTGAAGAGGTTATTAACAATACGAGAATTTTCATTTGACAGAATACAGCATCAGAAGTGACGTAACGTGTTGAATAGTTTTGTATGTATTCTTTCGTTTCTGAACATGCGTAGTCTTGCTATTATGATTTTTTTCAGATGAAAACCATACCGGTGAAATGAAAATCAGACGTTGAGTTCACATCCGACAAAAAATTTATAATCTGCACTTCCAGCTTTTGTCTGACGAAAAAGTGAAATCGGCTGTCGAAAGCACTGTACTAACGGTAAGATTTGCGGACAATCAGTTGTCGTAACACAATTGACATCCGATAATCAAAGCGTGTGTACGGGTCTGTAGTGTGCTTTTCTTCAGCAACCTATTTGTGGGCTTTCTTGTGCATCATTTTTAGAAAAGGCTTCCTTCTGGGAGGACAGCCATGCAGATCAATTTGATGCAGTGTGCGGCCTATGGTCTGATCACTAACAGGCTGACCCGCCACCCCTTCAACCTCTGCAGCAATCCTGGCAGCACTCATATGTCTATTTCCCAAAGACAACCTCAGGATATGAGGCTGAGCATGTGCACTCAACTTCTTTGGTCGACCATGGCGAGGCCTGTTCTGAGTGTAACCTGTCCTGTTAAACCACTGTATTGTCTTGGCCACCGTGCTACAGCTCAGTTTCAGGGTCTTAACAATCTTCTTGTTTTAATTGGGCCCAATTTGGACATTTTCACTTAGGGGTGTACTCACTTTTGTTGCCAGCGGTTTAGATGTAGATGGTTGTGTGTTGAGTTATTTTGAGGGGACGGTAAATTTTCATGTTTATACAAGCTGTACACTCACTATTTTACATTGTAGTAAAGTATAGTTTCTTCAGTGTTGTCACATGAAAAGGTATAATAAAATATTTACAAAAATGTGAAGGGTGTACTCACTTTTGTGAGATACTGTATGTATTTATACATGTTGATCATATCCCCCTTTATCTCATTTTCTTAAATTCAAAAAAACTCACCATGCCTCTCACTAAACACCTTGGACTGTCCACTTTCCAAAAAGGGGTCATTTGGGGGGAATTTGTACTGTCCTAGCATTTTAGGGCCTCAAGAATTTAGATGGCGATCATTACATAAGGATTGATCCATTTTCAAATATATACACCATAGTTTGCAGACTCTATAACTTTCACACAGACATATACACTGATTTGTATTATTTTTACCAAGGGCACATAGCATAACACAATTTGGCCTAAATTTATGAAGAAAGATTATTTGCAAAATTGTAATAACAAACCAAAAAAAACTTTTTTTGGGGGGGCATTTTTTCACTTTCAAAAAAAATAAAAAACTCAGTGGTGATTAAATGCCACCAAAACAAAGCTCTATTCATCAATCAAAGTGTGACAGCACTGCAAGCTGAAAAAAAAAGGGATTGGTATGGAATTGAGGGGGGGGGGGGGGTGGCACACAAACAAAATAATATGGGGTCAGACCCTTATCTGATTAGGGGTTTGGTTTGGGTTTAAAAGGAAAACCCCTTTCAAAAAGCAGGAGAATAAAATCTGCGATCTCCCCATAAAATATGTGACCAGGGATGACACCCTGTATATCAATCTCCTTTGTTTACATGCAGATGCGGGGTCAGGGGCTGTTATCCATGGTGTAAAATCCATTGGAAGCAGACCTGTCTGTTGATCTACTTTTGATAGTGTTTTTTCCAACGGATTTAAATTGTGGGACTTTTCTTGGGAGTTTTTCGTTTAATAATTTGACAATTTTAACCATTTAAAATTGTTTAACCCCTTGCCGACCAGCACACGACGATATATGTCGGCACAATGGTATGGCTGGGCAAATGGTCGTACAGGTATGTCCCCTTTAAATCGTGGCATTGTGGGCATACTTGTGCCACCGGGGGGCGTGCGCGTGCCCGTCGCGTACTCCGTGCGCGTGCCCATGGGTCCCATGGACTCGATATCCACTGGGGGCCCGCCATCATGTCATAGAGTGGCAGAACAGGGAGATGCCTATGTAAACGCTCCCCTGTCATTGGAAGCAGTGATCTCTGTCATGTTCTAGTGAGACAATCCCTCCCACAGTTAGAATCACTCCCTAGGACACACTTAACCCCTTGATTGCCCCCTAGTGTTTTCCCCTTTCCCTGCCAGTGTCATTTACACATTAATCAGTGCATTTTTATAGCACTGATCGCTATATAAATGACAATGGTCCCAAAATAGTGTCAAAGTTGTCCGATGTGTAAACCATAATGTCGCAGTCACAATAAAAATCACAGATCGCCACCATTACTAATAAAAAAAATCGTAAAAATGCCATAAATCTATCCCCTATTTTGCAGATGCTATAACTTTTGTGCAAACCAATAAATATACGCTTATTGCAATTTTTTTTACGAAAAATATATAGAAGAATACATATTGGCCTAAACTGAGAAAGAAATTTTTTTTTTTAGATATTTTTTGGGGATATTTATTATAGTAAAAAGTAAAAAATATTGCTTTTTTTTCAAAATTGTTGCTCTTTTTTGTTTATAACACGAAAAATAAAAACCACGAGGTGGCGGGGCTCACAAAATGGCCGCTAAAGCCTAGAGCTCCGCTCCCTCACGGAACAGTGGTGCACACAGCATCATCCATGGTGCACCGAACGGCTTCAAAACAGCAGGAGGCACCCTCCACAGTCCCGGCTACACCCCCATATGATCGGTGCTCCGGTAAAACGGAATCTGTGGCCACAATTTGAGAAGGCAGGAATGGCCGAGACATCCAAGATAGCCGCCGCAACACAGGCACAGCCACAGACACAGGATCTCTGCTCCACAGGCCAGGCAGATTACAGGTCAGAGCAACCCCACATCCCCCTACACTTCACACCAGAAAGGCAAACGGCATTCCCACCTGCAATCACCCCTTCCCCAGCTTCCACAGAATCCCTCCTCGAGCACTCTCTAAATGATTATTCCCCGTACCCCATGGGGCCTAACGCAGAGGGACAAACGGGCTACCCTCCTCACAACATCCCGGCCAGAGACCCTGCCTTTCACATGGACACCCTCTTCCACGGGTTCTCTGAGCTACTGGACAAAAGCCTGGCTAAAACAGCTGCAAAAATCACAGGGGATCTAAAGGCTGACTTTATCAATTTAGGAGCCGAACAAAACCATCGAACAAAAAATGGAGGAAACTGTAGCTATCACTAACCAAAATTCTAAGCACATCTGTACTGTGCAGGATCAACTCGACATAGCCATGGCTCGTATTGACGAACTTGAGAATAGGTCAAGACGATAAAATATCAGAATCCGTGGCCTACCAGAGACAATACAAAATGTTCCAGAAGCAGTGCAAGACCTGATTAAACAACTGTTTCCCAACATTTCCCACTGCCTTGAGCTGGACAGGGCCCACAGAGCCCTGGGGCCCCCCAGAAAAGATGGCACCCCAAGAGATGTTATTGCCAAACCCCATCATTACACCGTAAAAGAAGAAGTTATGAGACAGGACAGGTCTACTCACAAAGTGATGTGTCTGGGTCACCAGGTGCAGATCTTTGCGGATCTTTCACCTTCCACGATCCAGAGGAGGAAATCATTGAAACCCCTACTTCACATTCTCACCCAAAGAGACATAAAATACAGATGGGCCTTCCCGTTCGCGGTTAAGTTCTCCATTAAGGGGAAACATTACACTTTCTCCTCCCTCCCAGAAGGAGAGAAACTTCTCTTGCACCTGAAAATCATAAACCAGAAAGCTGAGATGATGAGAGATCTAATGCCGGTGCTAGCTCCAACAAACGACCGACACACACCAGCCCTCAATCCCCCTTGTGGACCACAGGAAAAGCAAAGAAGGCCAAAGACAACAACCTAACCTGAAGCTAGTACTCATTTAGACTGACTCTCCTACATCCCGGATGTGCAGAAGGGACCAGAAGAATATTTCCCCCGAATGTTGGGGGTCCCTCGTGCCTATAGCCTTAAGGCATGTTAGCCACCCGGGCCTCGTTTTCTGAGTTTTCAGATTTTTTCTTGTTTTTTTTTCTTGCCTTTATTTGGGTTTCCCCTTGTTTTTATATTGTTGCTGGATTTTCTCATAGAAGAGAAAGGAGGTCACAAGGCTGCTGAACCTCTCCGAACCGTTAGTTACTCACTCCCCACACCTCCCTAAGGGGCAGTTTAGCCACTCTGTGCAAGGCTCCCTGATCAGTTCCCCCAATGGATGCTCTGCTGTGATAGAGAGGGGAATTGGGAGTTTAGGGGATAATACATTCTGGGGAGGTGGAGGGCCTTATGCCAGCCAAGCTATTCGGACACCGTGTTATAATATGATTGGGGTTTTATTTCCCCTAGAGGAACATGTTTTTTGTAGGGCGCCCGTTTTCGTGAAGGAACACTTGTGCATCTGCCTAACCCTTAGACACCCGTTGGTCTCTGGGGGCTAGGTTGTCTGAGCCTATATGGGCCAGACATTATCTGATTGCTATCCTACGGACACAGGGGGTTTCTCCTACCCCGTATCCTTTCTTTCTTTTCTAGGAGACCTTTTCTTCTCTGTCCTGTTCTCCCTTCCCTCCTCCCTGCTCACAACAATGTGCCTAACTTCACCTTGTGTTTCAGATATTGCACTTTCCCCCAAGGAAGTGCCCACTCAATCCCCAACAAGACGGAGTGAAGATCCCCCCGATGCTGTCCAGGTTGCAACGCATCTACGGGTAAGTGAGGGTTGTTTCCGCTGCATTCCCCATCTGCTCCATGGCTGACGGCCCCATAGCTGAATTCCACATAGCATCCCACAATGTCCAGGTACTTAACTCCCCGATTAAGAGGAGGAAGGTTTTTGACTACTACAAGTCTCTCAAGCTAGACATTCTCATGTTGCAAGAAACTCATTTTCCCTCCCGGCATAGCCCTAAGTTCCTCCACCCACACTTCCCTCAGTTCTTCTTAGCAAGCGCTGAAATAAAACCAAGGGGGTTGCAATCTTAATATCCAAAAACTGCAAATTTGCAAAAATCTCTGAACATGCTGACCCAGAAGGTAGGTTCCTCCTGGTCAAGGGCATGGTAGGGGACCACCTGTTCTCTCTGGTCTCCTACTATGCCCCAAATAGAGGACAAGCTAATTTTTTTGACTCCTTAATGCGCATCCTCGCTCAGAAACTGGAAGGGACAGTCATCTTTGGCGGAGATTCGAATGTAGCGTTCGATCAGGGGCTAGACAAGTCTAAAACCCCTCAACTAACACGCCCCACAAAAGAAAGCCTAAGAATCGCAAAGATGCTTCATGCCCATGGTTTAGCAGACACTTGGAGGGAACTCAATCCCACCAAGAGGGACTACACCCTCTACTCGCCACCCCACAACACTTATGCGAGGATCGACCACATACTGACCCCCTCCTCCCTCCTCCCTCCTCCCATTAATACACAGAGCCCACATCACAATAATAATCAAAACAGGTGCCATGGGTGGGTCTAGAAGACATTGGAGACTTAATGAGTGGTTGCTATCTGATCCCATCAGAGTCATAGAAATTGAATAAGCCCTACAGGGGCGGAGCCGGCAGCCAGAGCTCATGGACGTGTGAGAGGAGAGCTCTGACACAAAGGGTGTAATCAGCGGCTCACAGCACACCAAAAACAGCCAAAAAGCATACCATCTGAGAGAGGAGAGCGAGGGGCACACAGCAGGCACGATGTACAAAAGGAAGGAGAGAGAGGGACCCCGAAAACTGACTGATTTCTTCCGCCCTGCTGAGGGCCGAAAATTCCAAGATGGAGCCGGCCCCAGGAGCCGTTCATCTGCCTCCACAACACAGCCACACAGCAATCCAAAGCCATCCTCGGGTGAGTCACACTTTAATGACAATCCCTTGTCATCCTCCCCATTCTGCAGCCCTGTTAAGCAAAAAAGGAGGCTTGGGGAAGGAGGGGAGAATGAGGATGAGACAGGAGCAGCAGGGGAAGAAATGGAGGAATCCTCCACACAGGCAGAGCAGCTAGATGCATTCCCCACCTCAGGTCAGCCTATTATTGACACTACAATGAAGGAGATGCTGCAAACCCTGAGGGGAGCTCTTCAATCTGATATGGCAGTGTTTATGAGCAACACAAAAAGGGAAATATCTGCTGTCAGCAATAGAGTGAAATATGTAGAGAATAAAATGGAGGAGTTCACTCTAGCACACAATGAACTGGTAGATGCCCACTTTGAGGTAGAAGACGAAATCAGAGCCATGCGCCTTAAAATGGCGGATATTGAGGACCGGGCCAGAAGGAACAATATCAAGTTTAGGGGGGTCCCTGAGACGGTCAAACCCGCAGAGATCACTCCCTACCTGCAAAAGCTCATGATGACTGTCCTCCCCTCTCTAAGCCCAGCAGACATCACTATTGACAGGGCACACAGACTGCCAAAACCTTCCTTCCTGCCTGAACAAACACCTAGAGATGTGATAGCAAGAATCCATTTCTACCACATTAAGGATCAACTCATGCGATTCGCAAGACAACATCCCTCTCTACCTGACCCATATGCTGGTATCGCACTTTATGCAGACCTGTCACAAGCCACCCTGTCAGCCAGACACAACTTGGTGCCTATCACTAAAATTCTGTGCAACAATAAGATCCTCTACAAATGGGGATTCCCTGCTAAACTCCTGGTTGACATGAACAACGAATCGCATGCGATAACATCGCTAGAAAAGGGCCTGGATCTCCTCCGAAAATGGCGCTTGCTTCCCGCAGATGCAGTACCTGAGGACCCTAACCCACAATATAACAGACGCAACAACCACCGTTCAACTAAGAACTACAAGTAGCAACCTGCCTCAGTTGATGCTACTTGATGCTATTTCTTTTAGTGAGCACTCTCCCCTAATAACTGTCATCTGGCTAGTTATGGTGCTTTGCAGCTCTCTAGGAAGCTGTTCTTTCTGATCAACCACCCGATGTTCGGCTGTTCAAGGATTTACCTTGTTGAACCCCCCTCGTTAGTTACGAGATGATTCCCGTGACCTACTATCCGCAATTCATGCGGCCTACATCCCATCATTTATCAACAGTTCAAGTTTTTTCAGTTAAACTGTTCATTTACAAAGCTATGAGGACATTGCTTTCTCAGACCCCATGCATTATAACCATATCCAAGATCTCAACTCCAATTCCTGGAACTACCACTAGATGGCACTACTGCACAATTTTCCACAAGAATGAATCTTAAACTGATGTCATACAATGTGAGAGGCTTGAACAGCCCCTACAAAAGGAGGGCCCTTTGGAAGTCAACCTTAGAAGAGAAATGTGACATTCTATGTGTGCAGGAAACCAATTTCGCCAGTGACAACTCCCCAAAATGTACACATCCCAAGTTTCCGCACGTATTTATGGCCAAGAATACGACAAAGAAGAATGGAGTAATGATTGCATTTAGGGACACACTAACCTTCTCTCTCTTACAGGAACATATAGATCCCCAAGGTCGCTTTCTGATCGTGGTCGCAGAACTGGACCACATCACATATACTATAGTTAACCTGTATGCACCTAATGTTAGATCTCTAAGGTTTATTCGCAAAGTTGTAAGTATGGCTAAAAAGGTACAAAAAGGCAACTTAATAATATGTGGTGATTTTAACTCGATTAGGAACACAGAATTAGATGTGTCCTCGATGGCCTCTAAGCGGCGGCCCTCTCTAGATTCGCTGTGCCACGAAGAGAGACTCTATGACCCTTGGCGCTGCCTTAGAACCACCGAGAGGGACTACACATTTTATTCGGCTGTACATAAGAGCTATTCTAGAATAGATTTTTTCCTCACTGACCTGTACACTCTGCAAAATGTCCAGAAAGCTGACATCCACAATATCACATGGTCTGACCACGCCCCAGTGACTATTGAAATTGTGGATGCCAACAAACACTCCCACAAACCATTGTGGCATAACAATAGGTTTCTCTTATCACACCCCAAAATCAGAGACGAAATTGCAGCAAAAATTACAGAATTTTTTCAATTCAATAATAATGCAGATTGTTCACCTATGACCATCTGGTGTGCACACAAAGCATTCGCTAGAGGCGCCCTTATACAGGTAGCCTCTAGGGAAAAGAAAAAGAAACAGCAGCGCATGACAAACCTACTTGAGAAGATAGCAGATCTGGAAGCGCAACACAAGAATCCTGCTACCTCCTCAAGTGAAATACTCAAAAGCCTTAATAACTGCCGGGAAGAAGTAAGACAGGAAATTAGAGTGGACTATGATACTTTTTTTAAAAAACTAAAAGTCTCCTACTACTCCCAAAATAACAGAGCAGGTAAAATCCTAGCCTCCCAGCTTAAAAAAAACAGGCACGTTCTAATCTCAAAAATCTCAGACATCACAGTACCAAAGCCCTACATCACAATCCCAAAGATATCGCCAACGCCTTTAAGGACTATTATGAATCCCTATACAATCTCCAGACGGACCCACTCACTTACCAACCCTCGGACATAGAGATTGACGAATTCTTACAGACTGTTCACCTTTCCTCAATAGACAAAACTTCCCTACAAAAAATAAACGTGCCCATCACACTCACAGAGGTTGAATACGTAATTCACTCTCTACCCATGCACAAATCGCCAGGAGCAGACGGGTTCTCCGCTGAATATTACAAGGCTTTCTCTGCCATCCTTGCCCCTGAACTGGTAAAGATATTCAATATAGCAGCCTCTGATGGTACCTTCCCGAAAGAAATGCTCCAAGCCATCATTATCACTATCCCTAAACCTGGTAAAGACGTAGCGGATCCACAAAACTTCAGGCCTATTTCCCTACTAAACTCCGATTTAAAGATCTATGCAAAAATTTTAGCAAACAGACTTATGGAAATAACCCCCTCCCTCATAGGACTGGACCAGGTAGGTTTTGTAAAGGGCAGACAGGCACCAGATGGGACGAGGAGGATGCTAGACCTCCTGCGCATATCAGAATTAAGCAAGCAGCCCAGCATCTTTTTAGCATTAGATGCAGAAAAGGCCTTCGACAGGGTCCATTGGGGATACCTGTCCAGGACCTTACTCAAGTTTGGTCTTTTGGGAATGATACACTCAGCAATTATGTCCCTGTATTCAGACCCATCTGCAAGAGTCTTCACATCTAGCTTGCTATCCGACCCCTTTGCACTAACTAACGGCACTCGGCAAGGATGCCCATTATCCCCAATTATTTTTTCTTTGGTCATAGAACCACTAGCAGAATCTATTAGAGCTAATGATAAAATAGAAGGCATTAAAGTTGGTTCTGTTAACCACAAAATAGGACTGTTTGCTGACGACATAATCCTCTCTCTATCAAACCCAGCCACTTCTTTACCCATCGTCAAAACGCTATTACATAAATTCGGACAAATCTCCTTTTATAAAGTAAATACAACCAAAAGCTATGCACTCTCGCTTCATATATCAAACGAGAACAAAAGCAGGTTGAAAAATATTTTTCCTTGCAACTGGGACCCACCTTCCATTACTTATCTTGGTGTGCAGCTGACTTCCTCTTCCTCCAAAATCTATTCCCAAAACTTTCCTCCATTATTAACAAAAATCGAAGAGGAACTACATCAAATTACCAAACTACACCTTACATGGTTGGGGAGGATAGCTGCATACCAAATGCAAATCTTACCAAAACTCCTATATTATTTTAGATCATTACCCATACCAATTCCCCAGAAATTTTTTAAACAACTAGAGAAATGCCTGAAAAAATACATATGGGGGGGTAAAAAACCCAGAATAGCATTGGCCCACCTCTATAAACCTAAACATCTAGGGGGAGTAGGGTTACCTAATGCACAGACTTACTATAAAGCTGCAATACTGGACCAAATGAAGTACTGGTTCTCCTGCCAAACAGACAACCGCTGGTCAGACATTGAACGCACCGTAACACCAGGTCACGACCTCCCTGCATTGGCTATAGCAGCCTGTATACATTGCAGACCAAACGCCCCACCTTACTCAACTATACGAGCAACAATAGATGCCTGGTCCTCCATAGTGCATAAACACTTAACAGACACCCCAATTAGAAAACTAAATGTACCACTGGCATCCTACGAATACCTAATCCCAAACTTCTCAGTCCAACCATGGAAATCCTCGGGAGACAACTTCACCCCACCTGCTCCACCTCATCAAAATGCGATAGATAGATATAGAGAGTACCAATTACACCACTACAAGAGCAAAAACCCAATACGACAAATTGCTATACCACAGATTCTGTGGGACTTCCTCTTAAGCAAGACTTCTAATAAGCGTAAGGGTATATCGCTCTTTTACAAATTCACCACCCCCCTCTACCTACACTCCAAAACCCCAAGCATGATGAAATGGGAATTTGAATTACAAAAAGAATTTTCTATGCCTCAATGGCATGAAGCGATAAAATACAATCATAAATCATCAGCATGCGTAGATCACTGGGATAATGCACAAAAACTCTTACATAGATGGTACATTACTCCGCACAGATTAAACAAAATGAACCCTAGTATTACACCTCTCTGCTGGAGAAACTGCCAAGCTATTGGCAATATCCTCCATATATTCTGGAACTGTACAACTATAAAACCTTTCTGGCAAAAAATACAGTCACTAATTAGAAAGGTGACCAGCTCTGATTGTACCATCAACCCTGCTCTTGCTCTTCTAAGCTTAGGCATCGAAAACTATCCTCCTCTGAGGAGAAAGGTAGTCACCCACATTTTGTTTGCTGCACGTATAGCAATAGCCAAGGAATGGCGCTCTACTTCACCTCCAAAAATTGCAGAAGTCATATCAAGAGTGAATGCTCAATACACTATGGAAAAAATCCTAGCATATACAGAAAGAAGAACCCAGAGTTTCCACAAACATTGGGAAACTTGGAGTTCCTCTAAATATGCCTCCTCACATGTATGAAAACTATTCCTAATCCTCCACTACTGAAACACAACCATCAATGATCTAGTGGTACAATCCATTATTGGGTATGGTCATATATGATATGGTATTATACTAAGCACACAGCATAGCAACACTACGTGGTTTACCTGTTATCAAAAGAATGAGAAAGTCTAATTAAGATGAATCAGTCATTCTAAGTTTATTATTATTGGGTAACGACAAATTTACAGGGAACTTATGTGATAGTATATTTGAGGGGACCCTCAGTAAGGTCCCCTCAGGGCTAACTTTGAAAACTTAAGCAGAAAGTCTGTTTACAGTGTGTACCCACAAGGGGTGACAGGCTTGACAAATGTACAATGCTTCATTGAGGATATTTCTTAGTAACCCTACCAGGTAATCTGTTTTACTCTATTAATGTAGTAAGCTCCTGAATGGCGAACAATATGTACAAATGAGAAATGAGAAATCTGCTTGTATTTTGTATACTTTGGAAAAATACCAATAAAAATTTATTGTTTAAAAAAAAAAAAAAAAAAAAAAGAAAAAGCCCTACAGGAGTACTTTGCACTCAATAAAACAGAGGAAACCTCCCCAGAACTGCTCTGGGCTGCGCATAAAGCTTTCATAAGGGGCAAGCTCAGATCTCCACACAGGTCAAATGAGAACAGAGGGCTGACATAATTCATTTAGACAGGGAATACGCTGAACTTAAGGCTTTACACAAAAAAGATCCATCCAAGACCCCTACCACTCTCATTGACAAGGCCAGATTAGACCTCAATCTAGCATTCACAGCCAGGGCCAAAAAATCCATCCGCTGGAACGGACATAAATTTTACGCGCAGGCAGAAAAATGGGTCCCCTATTAGCGGCCAGACTATCCCCTCCCATCAAGATCCACACATTTACCAAGATCAGGATAGATGGTCAACCCCCCACGACCAACCCATCCAAGACACTGGAAGCTTTTCAGGGTTTTTACTCTAAACTATATAGTCAGCTACATCCACTGCTGAACTGATCAGTTCTTGGAGAGCCTTCCCATCCCCTCCCTAAATGATGTTCACAAACAAAGCATGGAAACACCCATTATGGCAGAGGAGTTATTGGGGGTCATTAAGGATCTCAGAAAGGGATCTGCACCGGGACCTGATGGTCTATCCATACCCTACTATAAGTCCTTTGTGAACATTCTAGCACCGCACCTGACCTCCTTCTTTAACTTCAAGACCAATGGAGACCCCCTAGACACTCACCTTAATATGGCTTTTATCACAGTCATACCCAAACCTGACAAAAATCACAAAGACGTCAGTAACTATAGGCCAATCTCCCTCATAAATAATGACTTAAAAGTACTCACCAAAATAATGGCCAACAGGTTGTCATCCTTCATTAGTCAATACATACATAAAGATCAGGTGGGATTCATACCCGGACGACAGGGCCCTGATCAAATACGGTGGGCAATAGATATAACCTCGATCCTACAAACTAACTGGGAAGGGGGGCCGAACCAATCGGGATTTCTTCTATCCTTAGACTTGCAGAAGGCCTTTGATACGGTTTCCTGGCCATACATCTTCTCTCTTTTGGAGAGATGGGGCTTCCTTGGCCTTCTGCATGCTCTCTACTCCCAACTGAAGGCCTAGATACGCCTCCAAGGGCATTACTCGAAACCAATAGACATTACGAGAGGCACCAGGCAAGGTTGTCCTTTATCTCCTCTTATATTCGCTAAAGCCATAGAAACCCTGGTGATCGCTGTTCGCCATAACCCTGACATCAAAGGGGTGACCTGTGGGGACCAGACGCACAAATGCGGGTTATTCGCCGATGACATCCTCCTTTTCCTTACTTCCCCCCTCACTACACTTCCCAATCTATACCGAGAGTTAGAAAACTTTGCCAAAACCTCTGAACTTAAAGTTAATTTCTCTAAGTCCCAAGCTCTCAATGTTTCCCTACCTCACCAAACAGTCTCCTCACTAAAACAGTCCTTCAAATTCAAATGGAGCGACACATCCATTCGTTACCTAGGTATCTCATTGACGGCCAAAACAGAAACTCTTTATGCTCAAAATTACCCCTCCCTCTTCAGGAAACTGGAGGCAGACCTTAATCTCTGGTCAAGGCACGAGCTATCCTGGCTGGGCTGGATCAATTCCATTAAAATGACCTTACTCCCCAGACTTCTCTACTTCTTCCGCTCTCTTCCTATACCAATCAGGAAAGATCACATATGATCGTTCCAGAGTAAAATACTTAAATATATCTGGGGTAAAAAGGGATATCGCATCCCTCAGAGCACCCTATTCAACCATAGACGCAAGGGAGGGCTAGGTCTCACAAATTTGCATAAACATTACTTAGCAGCTAGAGTAGCCTAATTGTCCACAATTTATTCCTGATATGAAAAATCAGACTGGGTAACTATAGAACAACAGGCTATCCCCAACCACACATTAGATCACATACTTTGGTGCCCGCCTAAATCTAGGCCACCTATCCTTTCACCCACTTTATTCCATTCCTGTGCCTTATGGGACAGCCTTCGGCTCCCCCCAGCTCTGGTCTCCACAGGACGCCCTCTAGCACACCTCTTTCACAATCCCGATTTTGCACCCGAACTAGACATTTCAGCATTCAAATGGTGGCTGGATAAGGGGCTATACCAGATAGGACACTTCTTCACCTCTAAAGGACCAATCACTCTCAGTTTCTGTATCAAAAGCCTGGAACTCTCTGAATCAGAACGATTCCGCTTCTACCAAATCACCCATTTCCTACATACTATTTGAAAGGAGAAACCCCTCCCCCCAAATTCACAGTATACGAATTGTGGTGTGAACAAGCCATGGAGCAGAGGGGGGGTATCTCGGTGATATATTCAGCCCTCACTTGCCCTACTGATAAAACCCCATACATAAAGGCTTGGGAGGCCGACTTCCAATGCTGCAGGGACATGGAGACCTGGCAAGCGGCACTAACCAGATCCTTTAAAGGGATCCAGAACATCTCCCTCATGGAGGCAAGCATCAAACTAATAACCAGATGGTACCTGACCCCTGCCAGGCTAGCAGTAATTTACCCCTCAGCAAACACTCTATGCTTCAGAGGCTGTCACCACCTGGGCACCATGGCCCACATATGGTGGGAATGCCCCAAAATCCGCACTTTTTGGAGAAAAATCTTCACTATGATTCACAAGGTGACGGCTTGCCAGGTCCCCAGAGGTGACAATTCTCAATGCACGCATCCCAGACCTACCTAAGGCATCCCAAACTCTGATCAACTTTATCCTTCTGGGTACCAAAATCACAAATGCCAAAGCATGGAAACAGCCGAAACCATCATTACATACAGTCAAAAGGAAGGTTTCATGGATTATGGCCCAGGAAAAACTTTCCAGTATTCTGACAGTCACCTCAAAGAAATTCCAAAAGATCCGGGAGCCTTGGGCCCAGTATGTGGGAACTTCCCTCATACTGGGTGTTCAGGTACGAAACACCTCCTAAACCATTATAGGCACGTTTCTCTAACAGCTCTGCAAGAGGCACACAGCTGAACTCCCCCTCCCTCCTCATCAATCCTGAGGACTCCCCTCCCCAACCTTCCCCTTCTCACTCTTTTTCCCTTTCTTTCTTCTCTTCTCTCCTTGCCTTCTACCTCGCATCAGATTGCTAATTGGTAATAATTCAGTATGAAGCTACCATATGGTAGTCTCCCTGGCTCAGGGGGAATCACAACCACCTTAATAATCCTGTTGGCTCAGTCCACATGGGCAGAGGAGATGTAGGGGAATTTCCCCGTCCAGCACAGTCAGATCCCGTTGGGGGTGCCGGGGGGGAAGGAACCCTGATGACCTGGGGGCACATCCTGTAGATTGATAATTTGGATTTTGGGACTTCCTCGTTAACAGGTTGGCCTTCTCAATCATCCATATGGTTGAGACAATTATTGCAATATATTTTCGACTGTAACCTTTATGTTTTGTATATTGGGGGCTTTCCCTCCTGAGCACTGCAATATGATGTGACATAAAATGGTTGTGCTATTTGAAAATAAAAACATATTGAAAGTAAAAAAAAAAAACTTAAAAAACAAAAACCACAGAGGTGATCAAATACCACCAAAAGAAGGCTCTATTTGTGGGAAAAAAATGACGTAAATTTTGTTTGGGTGCAACGTAGCACGACCGCGCAATTGTCAGTTAAAGTGACGCAGGGCAGTATCGCAAAAAGTGCTCTGGTCAGGAAGGGGGTAAATCCTTCCGAGGCTGAAGTGATTAACAAGATACTTTTGTTTAAGGCTGATTTCACACTAAACGTGATGGCCATTAGTGGTAAAGCGCCGCTTATTGTAGCGGCGTTTTACCGCTGTTTAAGCGGCGCTATTGTACCACTTTTCAGCCACTAGCCGAGTGCTTTTAACCCCAAAAAAGTAGTTAAAAACTCCTGTGTTGTGGCGTGTGAAAACGCAATGGGCAGGGGTGTTTTGGGAGCACTGTATACAGGGCTCCCAAATCACCCCAAAGATGCTGCTTGCAGGAATTTTCTGAACGTCCCACAAGCACACCGCCTAGGTGTGAAAGCACCCATTGTAATGAATGGGAGCCAGTTTTCAGGCGCTTTACAGGTGCTTTTTCTAGCTCTATAACGCCTGAAAACTGTCTCAGTGTGAAAGGGGTCTAAGGTGTCAATGGATTAATTTACTATTTGACATTTTTGTGAATGTGTTAACTATAGGACAATTTAACAGGAGGTCTACCCTAGCAAATTACCCTCCCCATTCTCCCATCCACCCCTTTTCTGGCCAGCCAGGTTGCATGCTCTGAAAAAGATCAGGTGAAGATTTTTCTTTTTTTTTGGGGGGGGGGGATGCTTTTCTGTCTTTATTAGATTTACACCACCAAAAATCTTATCACCAGTAAAAAAGAGGATTCTATACATCTACACAATGATTTGGGGCATTTACAGTAAACACTAATGTAATAGGAGCATTTATACATCCTACCATTCCATATAATGTGCTGTTGTTGTGTGATATAATTTGATGTTTGCAACTTCTATAAATTGCTTTTTCAACATAGTCTGTTTTTTGTGGGTGATATAATATGCTGTTACAGTCTGATGCGTTCTTGCTGGGTAATATCATTTGCAGTTTTGTTGTACCACCATTTGTTTTTGCTAGTTGATGTAATTGATTATTGCAGTGTGATATATGGATATGGCTATTTACATAATGTGTTGTAATGTCATGATGCAGTATAATGGGCAGATATGCATTAAAATAATTTGATGTAGCAATGTAATATGGAATGCTTTGGTGGCACAACATACTGGGCTCAATTATCTGCTAAAATATTAAATGTGCAATTATAATTATCATTTATCTGCTAAAAGTGTGTTTTGCATAAAATAAGCATTTAACTAATGAACATCTTTTGTCCTAATGAATTATTATTTTCTTTCCTGAAAGGCTCAATTCACTTAGCTATAAAATAATTGGTTTTGGTGAAAATAACAGTTATTATTGCAAGTAATAACAGTTATAGCTAAGTTGGGGATGGGGGTAATATTTGCATGAGGTTTGACTTTGCCTGTCTTATTGCTCACCAGAAGCCAGAAGCTGATGCTTCTAGTTGAGAAAAAGACACAATAAGATTGCTTTTCAAAGGAATAAATACTCCCCTGTGCTTCTGATCTCCTATAGATATATACATACTGCAAGGTTAGTACCAGCATACAGAACATATAGATTAGTAATAAATTGTGATAAATGAATATGGGGTCTAAAGGAAGAGGCATGCTTCCACATAAAATCGTGTACACTTTTTCTTTGATAAGCAGAGTGTAACCAATCTTTGTGACTGCTTTGTGTCTTTACACTGAGGGCTGTCACTTGTCACTCAACTGTTCGGATCACAATGAGCTTTCATTTCAGTCTGAGTTCTTTTTATGGGTTGCCAGCCTAACTGATTTTCTTTATTACCTTTCACTTGCCTTAGTTCAATACTTTATTTTGAAGGCATATGCTTTTTCTGCAAAGAGTATTCAGCAAATTAAGGGGATAGGCATTGCTGATGGTTTTCCGGCATGTCAAAAGAAAGGGGTGATGTAAAGGAGCTAGAGTGGATACATCACTGAAAGCAGTTAAACAAAACTGTGGTAACAATAAAAGTGATACATTAACAGCAGTTACAAGCACAGTGTAAGCCTTCAGTACACACATATTTGTTTCAGGTTTTGTTCCTCCAGCATTGTCTGGTGCTCCTAAAGTTCCTCCACATTCTTATAGTGCAGAGTAGAGACACCCTTAGCCCCCAATCCCACAATGCAAAGCTCAGTGATTGAGAAATCAATTTGTGGGTACATACATCGTCATGCAGATTACAGGGGGAGTGTTATTAGTTATGCAAATACAGACTTTGGAATTTGTAAAGCCACTATGAAAGCACTTTGAACAGCCCTAGAAAGATAAACTTGACACAAAATGTATATAATGTTACCTTGAAGTTTAACCTATCTCAAACAGCTATCAGCTTAGTAATTTAAATAGGGTTCACTTTAAGGTTGAGAGGTGATAAAACAAAGTATGCATTGTTAGTTTTTTTAATTTAAAAAATGGAGAGCAAACAATAATTATCCTTGAATTCAGTAATCCAATAAATTATGATTTGTTACCATTCTCTACATGCATATACTTATGAATGTAATTCATCCATTTACCTGATTGGTCAGATAATTTGCCTATTAGTAATTTTAGCATTAATTATATCCTTATTCAGTAACTTTCCTGATATAGGTTGAGGATGCTCTGCCCCTGTAGCCCAGTTGTGCTCCTGTGCTGTCAGCCTGTCACATACACATCTGCTAGAGGCTATGGGGTTTATTTACTAAATGCAAATAAACTGTGCACCTCGCAAAGGCAGTTGCACTCTGCAAGGCCATTTGCGCCAGAGCTTAGAAAATTGAATAAAGCTTCAATCTGCAAATATTACCCAATCACATGCAAGGAAAATAAAAATGTTGCATTTTTTTCATGCACATGATTGGATGATAGAAGTCAGTAGAGCTTCCCCTCATTTACTAAGCTTTTGAACAAATGCTCCTTCAAAGTGCAACATTCATTTTAAAAAGTGCAAAGTTTATTTGCCTTTAGTAAATGCACCCCTTTGAGTTGCTATTTCAACACACATTACATAGACATGGCCACTATTTGTTGCCATCAAGAAACCCACCGTGAAAAATGCAATACTGTTTACAGCAAAGGGGTGACAGGCTGTTCTCCTATAAAAAAAAAACTGTTCCCATGTTGCAAAATCTAAAAATGCATTTCTGCACAATAATTATACATTAATAGATACATTGGAAATTATTTTAAAGTGCTTTTATTCCTTGTTCAGAATATTTAGATACTTTAGTGTGTAAACTAAATGTCACTCATGTACTATAATTGTCAATATCATTATTGTAGTTACTGCTACCATGTCTGCTTTACAAAGACATCAGCCATATGCCCAAGGTACAGTATCAATGATGGCTCATTTTGTCCTTATCAGCTTGATCTTGTACACAAACTAAGGAGCTGTGACTTGTCATAGCATATGGGTTTGCCTGAGCAAGTTACTGACACTGAGTGGACAATCTCTAGGGTCTCATTCGGCTGTTGTCTGCAGCACAACATCAGCACCTTCAGCAAGTCTGAGGAATATGTGACATACTGTAATTGTGTCTCTGCAAGTCCCTACTGCCTCTTACCTGAGACGCAGAGGGTAACCCAACCATCTAAGACACTTGCAGGGAGCATGCGTTAGTGAGACACTTTTTTCTACATACTACCCCTTCCTCTCCATCATCATGGCAGATGTCAAGTTACTATAGATAAGGACTTAGGTTTTGCTATTGGTTTTCAAATAGGAGTCACAATCATGACAAAGAACAAGGGGAAAGAGCTTGCTTCTTGTTCACCAATGTACTTTTCCCATTGAACAATATAATGTCATTTTATATAATGTATGATAGCTCTAAATACAAAATGTGCTAGGAGCCAGGATTTAGCTTTTCCATACATTGTACACAGTCTGTGAGACCAGATATCAGAACAACCTACTTTCTCCTAAACTGCCACAACGTGTTTAGAATCTGACACCCAAAATATGGCAGCATCATTATGGTATCATGCTTTCATCTTTCTCCTAACATCCTTTTCCAAGGGTACCTCTTTATCACTTTGTAAATGGGTGTGAACTGGATGGAGTAAAGAAGAACCCTTTTCAAGTTTTTATTGCTACCAGAGTTCTAAGATGATTGACCCTCACAATGCAAACTCCAAAATGTTATCTCCATGGGCCATGAACCATTTTTATATTGTTCATTACATATTAAAACACACAATAATTTCACTAAAAGCCCTTAAACTGAATATTTAAAAAAAACAAAAAACAGATGACCTAAAAGTAGAAAATCACTGCAAGAGAAAAGCCATTATACAACCCAAACCGGCTTATTCTACCTTCTTTCCATTTTAGTGGTCACGTCTGGGATTGTCAGACATTTGTGTACACTATTGTGCAATGTGGTGCCTTCCTCTGAATCCTACATCACTGAGACATGCGTTCTGTAGCAACACAGGGGTCAAGGGAAGGTGCATCGGCTCTTCTGCTGGGATCTTCGGATTCTATTTATTTATTTTGAAGATTAAGATTAGTTTCTTTAAGAGCAATACAATCACAAGCTTTACTTTCCTACAGTGCAAGGCCAAGTACTCCTGGCTACGTTCACTGCAGCAGTGAAAGGTACATGAGAATACCCTGCTACCCTGCCATAAGACATATAGTTACATGGCAGTTAAAAATGGTGATTTCTCATATACTTCTTTTATTTTCACCATGGCACCTCTCAAAACACTCAAAATTTTCAAAGAACACTGATCGTGAAGTTATAAAAAAGTTAAACTTTTTATTCGCAACACCGATTTACACTCCACTTTTTACATATGTATCTGATAAACAAGAGCAGGTAAGGATCTTTAAAGTACAGTATATATAAAATCATTTTTTATTTATTTTTTTTTTAGAGTGGGGAAACCCATGCTTTTGTTATTTGTGTCCTATTGTGAGGATTTCCCTTCCCTTCCTAACTTATAGATACAAAAGATAATAGGAAGAAAGAAAAGTATATGTAGTTGACCTGCAGGAAATAATTTTAACTCAAAGCTTTGCAGACATGTTTATTCAACATGGCAAAGTATAATACAGAGGCACAGAATGCAGCAGGCTTTACCACAGGGGTAGGCAACCCCCGGCACTGGTGCCGCAAGCGGCACTTAAAGCCTCTTTGGCGGCACCCAGTGAGAAAGCGGGTTACAGTGGTGCAGCAGATGAGCAGATGGGTTCAGTGTTAGGACAGATGAGAAAGTGATTCAGTAGTGAGACAGAAGAGCATGGGGATATGGTGGTGGAGCAGATGTGCAGGGAGGTATAGTGGTGGGGCAGATGAGAAAAGAGGTACATTGATAGGGCAGATAAGCATGGGGGTTGCAGTGGTGGAACAGAAGAGCAAGGGGGTACAGTGGTGGGGCAGATGTGCAGGAGGTACAGTGGGGGGAGAGATGAGAAGGGGGTTCAGTGGTGTGACAGAAAAGCAGCGGGGTACAGTGATGGGGCAGATGAGCAGGGGGTTACAGTGGTGGGACAGATGAACAAGGGGGATTCAGTGTTAGGGCAGAGGAGAAAGGAGGTACATTGGTGGGACAGATGAGCAGGGGGTTACAGTGGCGGGGCAGAGTTGCAGGGGGTACAGAGGTGGGGCAGATGTGCAGAGGGGTGCAGAGGAGAAAGGAGGTACATCGGTGGAACACACGAGCAGGGGGTTACAGTGGTGGGGCAGAAGAGCAGGGGGAACAGAGGTGGGACAGATGTGCAGGAGGTACAGTCTCATGGGGCAGATGAGAAAGGGGGTTACAGTGGTGGGGCAGATGAGCAGTTAAGTTCAGTTTTAGGACAAGTGAGAAGATGGTTCAGTGGTGGAGCAGATGTGCATGGAGGTACAGTGGTGGGGCATATGAGAAAGGGGAAACATCGGTGGGGCAGATGAGCAGGGGGTTACAGTGGTGGGACAGAAGTGCAGGGGGTTACAGTGGTGGGACAGATGAGCAGGGGGTGTCAGAGAGGATCTCGGTTCAGGACACTTGCTGGGCACTCTGGAGTGTGCCGCGTCAGCTCGCGCTAGCGCCGGTTGCCCTATTTAGGTTGCTGGGATGCTGTGCTCGGTGCTGTCCGATCATCAGCTTCCTGTTCCCATGCTTCCTGTTTCCTGTGTACTGTTTGATCTCTCTGTGACCCGGCTTGTTTACTGGACTCTGCTCTGCTATCCGCCTGCATCTGACCCCTGGCCTGCCTCCAACTTTGAACCTGCCTGACCCTCTGTACCATGCCGACCGCCTGCTGCCAAACCTGCTTGTGACCTGGACTTTGTATCTGCCTGCTCCTTTTGTACCGTGCTGACTGCCTGTTGCCAACCTTGCTTGTGTTCCGATCTGCCTGCTCCTGCTCTGCACCTGTAGCTGACCTACAGCCTACCTATCATCTCCTGCCAGCTTGCATCAGGACTTTGGGCCTCATCCCTGCTAACCACCTGCCAGGCTCTCATACCATTCTGTGCTCCTGTGCCTTCTGTGTGCTCTATCAGGGGCCGGGAACCAAATACGAGGCCATCCTCTGCTATATCGGGTTCGTCAGTCTGATACGGGTAAGTCTGACAGGGGGGTACAGAGGTGGGGCAGATGGGCAGGGTAGTACAGTGGTGGGGCAGATGTGCAGAGGGTTACAGTGGTGGGGTATATTAGAAAGGGGGTACATTGGTGGGCCAGATAAGAAAGGGGGCACATTGGTGGGGAAGATGAGCAGGGTGGTACAGTGGTGGGGCAGATGTACAGGGGGTTACAGTGGTGGGGCAGATGAGCAGGGGGGTTACAATGGTAGAGCTGATGAGCAGGAGGGTACAGTGGTGGGACAGATGAGCAGTGGGTACAGTGGTGGGGTGGATGTGCAGGGTAGTACAGTGGTGGGGAAGATGTACAGTGGTGGGGCAGATGTGCAGGGGGTTACAGTGATGGGGCAGATGAGCGGGGGGTACAGTGGTGGGGCAGATGAGCAGGAGTTACAGTGGTGGGGCAGATAAACAGGGGGTACAGTGGTGGGGCAGATGAGCAGGGGGTACAGTGGTGGGGCAGATGAGCAGAGGGGTATGGTGGTGAAACAGATTTGCAGGGGGGACAGCGATCTGAGTTGTGACGGTACATGAATTGGGGCTGATCTGAGGCGTGAGAGTGCAGGATATTAATTTCTCATTACTTAAGTTGTTTAAAGCATTTACTTTATAAAAAATCCTTTTCGTGATTGAGAGTATGAAGTTCACATTTTTTGTGCCAAAATCGGCACGCTCAATTTCTTTAAAAACATTTTTCGGCAGACTATGCTCAAAAGGTTGCCTACCCCTGCTTTAGCATCTAGATAAAGGTATCCTCATTTATGTGATGACTTACTACATGTTTGCTGTTCTGTTACTTTTTTTTTCTAAACACACTGTAACTGGCTGTTTAAACCAAACCGGTTTGTTACATTGGCAAATCTTTAGCACATTGTTCCAATTGACATTATTATCCAAAATATGATAATCTTTTCCTGGATTTCTAACACTTTTTCCAATCTTGTCTATCTTCCCAGTGACTTAAGAGACCCAGTTCTACCTGCCTTATGCCCTGTTGTTAGTTTTTTCCCAGGACACTTAAGCTGACCTAACTTTATTACATGCAAAATGTAAACAGCCCTAATATGCAGCATGTAAATCAGGAGCTGCCAATCCGCAGATTGTGTGGCAGTAATTGAATTGACCCAATAAGATTAGTTTCACTGATGTTGAAGTGTTACAAAGTATAGCCATGGGAAGATAAATATTTTTTTCTAAATTGTGAACTAGTAAACAACATAGTTAAAAAGAAAATAAAGCCTATGTTTCATTATGCTGTATTTGTAGTTATCTCTTGATCAATGTAATAGCTTTTGTGTGATTGATAGCGAGGATTGAATTATGCGAAATCTGCTGAACTGGGGCTTTGTGCAACCCGTGCATTCTTTAATTTCAGGGTTAATGAATCCCCTGTAAAATTTTCAGTTTACTGGTCAGTGTGTTACAATGAGGTTTTACACGGTGATTCTTGTGCAAGGATGCAGGAACCTCCTTCCCACTGACTGCTCTACACCCTGTTCCCCCATTGGACCTTTTGTTTGCACAAAAATTGTAGATGAACAAGTAGAGGGAAATAGCATATTTTAGTAATAGGATATTGCCAAATAAAGTCTTTGTTACTACACTCAATTTATTTTTCATTGACCATATAGAGGGGTGAAGGAAAAGGACAATGGGTCATGATGATGGAAAATGTCCGATCGGAGCGTTGTCGGAAATTCCGACCGTGTGTGGGCTCCATCGGACATTTTCCATCGGATTTTCCGACACACAAAGTTGGAGAGCAGGAGATAAAATTTTCCGACAACAAAATCCGTTGTCGGAAATTCCGATCGTGTGTACACAAAGCCGATGGACAAAGTGCCACGCATGCTCAGAATAAATAAAGAGATGAAAGCTATTGGCCACTGCCCCGTTTATAGTCCCGACGTACGTGTTTTACGTCACCGCGTTCAGAACGATCGGATTTTCCGACAACTTTGTGTGACCGTGTGTATGCAAGACAAGTTTGAGCCAACATCCGTCGGAAAAAACCCTAGGATTTTGTTGTCGGAATGTCCGTACAAAGTCCGACCGTGTGTACGGGGCATTAGACAGAATTTCATTTTTGTGCTTTGTGTCTCAGCATTTTCTTCTGAGCGTCTCAGCTTTGTGCTCCATTTTCTTCCTGAAACACTGAAAACTGCAACCAAAGCAAGATACCACTGCTGATGGACAGCTATAATGGGCAGGAGAACCTAACATATTTGGAACATATGTAAGAGGACTACTAAAGATACACAGAAAATTGTTCTAAGGGATTTCTTGTTTGAGCTTTTCCATGTTAATTTTGGTTTTACATAGGCAGGTTTTTAAATAAGAACGATTTAAATAATTTTCTAATATTCAAACAAATGCTGAGAGCATGTACCATATCTTCCTTTTTTCACTGTAAAACACATGTGACAAAATCCATATTTTATCTTTGCTAATCACTATTTTTGAAAAGAGCTTTCAACTCTCCAGTTGGTGGAGAATGCTACTGACAATGCATCAGAATCAAATTGCTTCAAAAATATCAGGCTGAGCAAAATGTTGCTAAACTCCAGGCAGATAAAAGACATAAATTATGCAGTGCTGTAATAATCAATACATCCTTAAATGCAGTTTTTAAAAGCAAGCAATGCATTATGACTACATAATTATGCTTTAAAATCAGCTGCTTGCAGAGCCTTTACAATAGAGCTCAGACTAGGAAGTACTGATAAGCTAAGGTTTGTGCTGAACACACAAGAAGCTGTCACCTGACAACAGGTTGCTGGCCCAATCAGCTGTTGCCAGGGAACTCCCCACCCATACCTGCATGCAACAAACAGATTGGGTAGCAAGGCAACACCATTGACCTAATATGATCACATGGTCAATTGTCCAAATGTTCTAGGGTATACCGATGAGCTAAGGTTCTGGCCAAAACCAGGTTTGAACAGATCCCTTGTGAAGCTGTCATATGACAGCAGACTGTTAACCCAGTCAGCTGTACCTGGGGAACTCCTCGCCCTGCACTCACAAGTGAAAGAAAGGGTGAGTGGGGATGTTGGAGACATTATTGACATAATTTAGACACATGACCGTATTTGGTTAATGACATTGTCAGAAAAAAATAGTGACATTATCAATGTTGTTAACTTAGCTACTTTCTCTATTAATTTAGGTCTTATCCTTTTTTTAAAAGATTACATATAGCTTTTAGTTTGGGGTGATTAGAACACATCAGGCAATGCTGACATCCCATTTTAGTGCAGCCTTTTTATGCAGAAATAACACTGCAAACAAAATTAAAAACACTGCACCTCACCCTGAATGCATCCCAACTTTATTCCATATCCCAAAAAACCCAATTTTTAAAAAATATCTGAGCTATAGCCATTAGGCATGGTTTTGTAAAAATTGCAGCAGGACAGTACATTAATGTGACCAGGAAGAATAGGCTAAAATGTGAAAACACAAACAAGGTGCTCTGGGTGTTTGCTAACCTAGACATTCAGGGGTATGATCTCGAAGATACTTAAGAAAAAACCTGAACAACAGCAGGGTAGTTTTGTATACAGATGAAAAAGGGAAGATGGCTTAGACACAATGCAACTATTTTGTTACACAAAAAAAATAAAAGTGTACTGTCCCAGAGACAATTCAGAAAAAAATGACCAAGCAACAATAAGGCATTACTATAGCCAGATATAAAAGTTTAAACTGTGCAGACAAACAAGGTAGGTTTGTTTTCTACAATAAAAAATAGACTGTATTATATTATACACTCGTGAAAAATAATTAAGCAGAGGCACAAAAATATAAGAGCTGCTCAAACAGGCCACAATGTGTGAACACAGATCAGGATTATTTATTAACTCAATTTTTTATTTCTTTTTGTTGTTCAACATTTTTTTTGAACTGCCAAAGAAGGCGAAAAAAGAAGAGGGGATTTTGCCAATAGCAGCAAATAGCTGATTCATAAATGCTAGCTAATCAGTAGAGATGGGCCGAATACCCACCTGTTTGGTTCGCAGCAGAACTCTCGAACAGGGGAAAAGTTCTCACCCATACAGCGAACCCCAGTAAAGTCTATGGGAGCCATTTTGAAGGCTTGTATGCATATAATTGGCCATAAAAGGGCTATGGGGGCCTGGGTACTGCCCTGAGGGACATGTATCTATGTAAAAAAATGTTTAAAAAACTATTGTTTTTTTCAGGAGCAGTGATTTTAATGATTCTTAAAGTGCAACAATAAAAATAAAAAAATCCACAGTCTGTACACATTACTTTGATATCTTTAACCTTCTTTCTTTCTTATCTTTTTCTCTCTATTCTTACCATTATATGGTATCTATTTTGGTTACCTAAGGTCTCTGTTGGGCCCAATGTGATATTTCCCTATAATAACTAGATGATAAATTCATCATCTTTTGTTTGCTAAAAATACATGATTATTAGAATCCATATACACTTAAAGCAGAACTTCATTATGTTTTTTTTTATCTTTCTATCTATTAAATCTTCTGCCCTTGTTGTTTTAACTTTGGATAGTAAAACATTTTTTATTCTGCCAGTGAATACCTTATACAGCCCACTTCCTGTTTCTTGTCTGGAAAAAAAGCCTAGGCTTATGACATCATGCACAGCTCTCTCTCTCTCACTCTCGTGAGAGTTTGCCAGGAAGGGAGGGGGGATGAGTCATAAGAGGGCCAAAGAGAGTTGCAGAGCTGGCGGTGTGCCTCTGTGTGTCTGTTTAAATCCAGGAAGTAAACAGGCAGCAGCTTCAGCTGCCCGCAGTTAAAATGATTGCAGCCAGACTCAATGGAGGGAGGTTTCTGCAGCATATTTGGCAAGCACAGAATCACAGTATTTATAAAATAATATGCAAAGTGGTTGGAGGGAAGCTTCAGAAAGGCAAAGATGTTTTTATTACAAATTATGTGAGCAGAGTGCAGTTCCTCTTTAAAGATATTTTACAATAATGTATTTTGGAAATTTATTCTAAATAACTATTAATCCGACACATATCTATTAAATCAACACTGTATTATTTGTTCTTATACATAAAAAGGTTACAATTTAATTGCGTATTTGACACGCATCTATTCTTTTATGAATTAACAATATATTTGTAAAAATTACTGTATGTAATATCCTTGCTGTACTTTTTAATGAAATGTATTATTTGTACATTCTTTCTTTGAAAACTCTGAAATAAAGAAAAAAAATAAATAAATAAAAATTCCTTTAAATATAATTGCCTGTAAAGTGTCATATCTGTAGCATGCATAGAACTTGCTGCAGCAAAAATGAAAATTTTAACCACTTGCCGACCGCCGCACAAAGATGTAAGTCGGCAGAATGGCACGGGCAGGCATAAGTACGTCCCTGCCTGCCCGCGGGCGGGGGGTCTGATCAGACCTCCGCAGTGCCTGCGGTGGTCGGCTTCGTTACAGGAGTGATCCGTGCTGAGGGGGAGGCCATCTATTCGTGGCCACCCCCTCGCGATCGCTCCTGATGAATGAAATACTTCCTCTGCCTCTGTAATGTAAACAGCAGCAGAGGAAGTGATGTCATCTCTCCTCGTGAAGCCCTTTTGTTCCAGCTTCCGAGGAGAGAAGGCATCAAGTAAGTGCACCAAACACTACACTTACAGTAGAACACTCTAGGCACACATTTCACCCCCAGTCACCCCCCAATCACCCCCCGATCATCCCCCTGCAACCCTTGTCACAGATACACCAATAGCAGTTTATTTTTTTTACTGATTATTGCATTAGTGTCATTTTGTGACAGTTATAAGTGGTAGGACAGTTAGTGGTAGGCCCCTTTAGGTCTAGGGTACCCCCCTAACCCCCCCTAATAAAGGTTTAACCCCGTGATCACCCCCTGTCACCAGTGTCACTAAGCAATCATTTTTCTGATCGCTGTATTAGGTGACGCTAGTTAGGAGGTAAGTATTTAGGTTTTCCGTCAGCTTTTTATAGCGTCAGGGACCCACATATACTACCTAATAAAGGTTTTAACCCCCTGATTGCCCCCTAATTTACCCTTTCATCAGTGATCACCATATAACTGTTATGGGTGACACTGGTTAGTTAGTTTGTTTTTTATAGTTTCAGGGCACCTGCCGTTTATTACCTAATAAAGGTTTAACCCCCTGATCGCCCAGTGGTGATATAAGTTATGTTTTAGGGTCAGATAGGCCCCAGGCAGCGTCAGCTTAGTGCCAGTACCACTAAAACCCACGCACGCAGCATACACCTCCCTTAGTGGTATAGTATCTGAACGGATCAATATCTGATCTGATCAGATCTATACTAGCTTCCCCAGCAGTTTAGGGTCTCCAAAAATGCAGTGTTAGCAGGATCAGCCCAGATACCTGCTAGCACCTGCGTTTTGCCCCTCCGTCCAGCCCAGCCCAGCCCAGCCCACCCAAGTGCAGTAACGATCGATCACTGTCACTTACAAAACACTAAACACATAACTACAGCATTCGAGGAGTCAGGCCTGATCCCTGCCTTCGCTAACAGTTTTTTTGGTAGCGTTTTGATACAGTCGCTGACAGTCTAGGAGCTTTTTTACCTGTGAGTCTCACTAGTGTACCACTAAATTTGTAGCCCAAAATGGCAAATTGAAGGTACACTAGTGAAGAGGCCTACATGTTTCTGAGCATGACAAATAGTAAAGAGGAAGTCACTCATCTGTCAGATTCAGGCTCAGAATACGAACCTGTAGACAGCAGTGGCTCCATGACAGATAGCTCTGACAACGGAGTTGTGGTCGCTGCCAAGGTCAGGCGTACCAGACCCCAATCTTCTTCATCTGCTGTTGAGGTGCAAGAACCGCAGGGCTCTCGTATGGAGCAGAGAAGTACTAGCGCTGCTATGCCTTCTAATGAACTGGCAAGCACCAGCGGCCTAGTACACCCTGGTCGTACATCCAGCACTGCAGTAACATGTGGTGACGTGGCGAGTCCCATAAGTGCAGTTCAAGCTGGTGAGGTGGCAAGCACAAGTAGTGTCCCTCTGCCACCAAGAAGACAAAGACAGGTCCGTCGTGCCCATAGAGTCCTTCCTGCAGAATTCGCCAATCCTAATTGGGAACCCACCACTTCTGCAGCACCCATACTTCCCCCATTCACTTGCCAACCCGGCATTCAGGTGGAAAAAGTTGATTTTACGTCACTTGATTTCTATTCACTGTTTTTCACCGAAGATCTCTATAGATCTATTGTGGACCAAAGCAATTTTTACGCTGGTCAACACATCACCACTATTCCCCAGTCCTCCCTTGCCAGAGATTGGAGATCAATTACGGTCTACAAATTTATGACCTTTCTGGGCCTTTCCCTCAACATGGGCATAGTTAAAATGAGTATGTTGCGGTCATATTGGTCCACTGACCCAATGTGCCAGATGCCCGTGTTCTCTGCTTCCATGGCCAGGGCACGATATGAGCAGATTTTGCGGTTCATGCACTTCAACACCAATGAACTCTGTCGTCCTCGTGGAAACCCTGGATACGATCGGCTCTACAAAATTCAGCCCCTCGTAAACCACTTCAACCAACGTTTTGCAGACTTGTTTACTCCCTATCAAGTTGTCTGTGTTGATGAGTCCCTAATTAAGTTTTCTGGCCGCTTATCATTCAAACAGTACCTTCCCAGCAAGTGTGCCAGATAGTCAAGATGTATAAGCTCTGTGACAGGGCCACAGGCTATACATGTAGTTTTATGGTTTACGAAGGAAGAGATAGCCACGTAGAGCCGACAAACTGCCCTGACTACATAGGAAGTTCTGGCAAGATTGTGTGGGACTTGGTGTCACCCTCATTTGGAAAGGGGTACCATTTGTATATGGACAATTATTACATGAGCGTGCCACTTTTAAGTCACCTTTTTGATCATCAGATTGGAGCATGTGGCACCATGCAATCTAATCACCAGGGCTTTCCCCGGCGGCTTGTAGATTCTTGTCTTAGGCTGGGGGAGAGAGCCTGCTTGAAGTGTAATAACTTGCTCACTATGAAGTGGAGGGATAATAAGAATGTTTTCGTTCTTACCTCCCTTCATGCAGACATGACGGTCCAAATTACTACGGCGACTGGTGTTGTGGAGAAACCTCTCTGTGTCCACGAATATAACCAAAATATGGGAGGGGTGGATCTCAACGACCAGTTGTTGGCGCCGTACCTAGTTGCCCGTAAGGCCAGATGCTGATATAAAAAAGTGTCTGTTTATTTATTTCAATTGACTTTTCTGAACGCTCATGTGCTATACAGAGCTTCAGGATGGACTGGATCCTTCCTTAAATTCCAGGAAGAGATCATCAGAGCCCTTTTGTTTCCAGACGATGCTCCACCTCATCATCCCCAACCAAATGCAGTAAGCCGGCTGCATGAGAGGCATTTTCCTTATGTCCTCCCGCGTACCCCTACCCAACGAGCCCCCCAAAGAAAATGTTGTGTCTGCAGAAAGCGCGGATATAGGCGTGACACCCGCTATTATTGTCCCTCCTGTCCTGACAATCCTGGTCTTTGCATTGGTGAATGTTTTGAACGCTACCATACATTGGTTGAGTATTAGCGTAGGGTACAGCATTGCACAGACTAGGCACACTTCCACAGTGTCTCCCAAGATGCCATTGCATTTTGAGAGACCCGAACCTGGAACCGGTTACAGTTACAAAAGTTATTTACAAAAAAAAGTGTAAAAAAAAAAAATATATATATATATATATATATATATATATAAAATAAAAAAAACAAAAATACTTGTCGTTTTATTGTTCTCTCTCTCTCTATTCTCTCTATTGTTCTGCTCTTTTTTACTGTATTCTATTCTGCCATGTTTTATTGTTATGTTTTTTCCTGTTTGCTTTTCAGGTATGTAATTTTTTTATACTTTACTGTTTACTGTGTTTTCTTGTTAACCTTTTTTTGTTTTCAGGTACGCCATTCAGCTGCGGCGCGGATTTATTTATCTTGACAGCAAAAGCGTTTGCTTCCACGATACATAAAGCCTTGACTCCAGCGCTGTCAGAGGTGATTTCACCACCACAGTCACATACTTCAGCATATATGCCGAAGTGTGGGGGCAGCAGGGGCGGAGGAGCAATTTGCTCCTAACTTTTGCGGGTGGATGCCCCATGCTTCGGCATATATTTATTTTAGGCACAGGTTGCGTTAAAAAATGTTTTATTTTTTACTATTTTTTTTGTATTTGCTTTGCAGGTTTGGTAAGTCTTACTGTTATACTGTAATGTTACTTTGTTTTATTGTTAACCATCATTTGCTTAGCAGGTACGCCATTCAGCTGCAGCGCAGATTTATTTATCTTGACATCAACAGCGTTTGCTCCCACGATACATAAAGTCGTGACTCCAGCACTGTAGGAGGCAATTTCACCACCACATTTAAAAAAAAGAGCATATATGCCAAAGCATGGGGGTAGCAGGGGTCGAGGAGCGATTTGCTCCTACCTTTTGGGGCAGATTCGCCCATGCTTCGGGCATATATAAACGGTGCATGTATGCCCATCATTAGAAGTGGGTGGATGAAGGGAGGTATTCTAATGGTGGGCATACCCACTGATCAATCTCCTTTTTTCTTGCAGCCCACAGGCTGCATGAAAAAAAAGATTACAATATATGCCCAACAAGGATCAGCAACATACTGGTATGTTGCTGGACTTTGAGTGGTTATACCAGAATGATGCCTGCTGGTTTAGGTATCATCTTGGTATCATTCTTTTCAGCCAACGGTCAGCTTTCATGTAAAAGCAATCCTAGTGGCTAATTAGCCTCTAGACTGCTTTTACAAGCAGTGGGAGGGAATGTCCCCCCCATCATCTTCCATGGTTTTCTCTGGCTCTCCTGTCCCAACAGGGAACCTGAGAATGCAGCCTGTGGTTCTGCCAGCTGACCATAGAGCTGAGACCAGAATGGCTCCAATCATCTCTATGGACTAAGAAACCGGAAGCTACGAGCATTTCATGACTTAGATTTTGCTGGCTATAAACAGAGATATTGGGAAATTGGGAAAGCATTTTATCACACCGATCTTGGTGTAGTCAGATGCTTTGAGGGCAGAGGAGAGATCTAGGGTCTAATAGACCCCAATTTTTTCAAAAAAGAGTACCTGTCACTACCTATTGCTGTTATAGGAGATATTTACATTCCCTGAGATATTAATAAAAATGATAACAAATATAAATAAAAAGAACAGTTTAAAAATAAAATAAAAAAGCAAAATAAATAATTTAAAAAAAAAGCACCCCTGTCCCCCCTGCTCTTGCGCAAAGGCGAACGCAAGCGTTGGTCTGGCGTCATATGTAAACAGCAATTGCACCATGCATGTGAGGTATCACCGCAAAGGTCAGATCGAGGGCAATAATTTTAGTATATTGGTCCAGAAACGCACCAGCACCTTTGCAGCCATAGTGCTTAACGAGGCTCTGTGGCTTACGCATGCATTTGCAAATGCGTGCGGACTAAACCCCTGTTTTTAACGCGTACTGATAGACAGGTTAATTTGGTTGTCTGCGAGCTGGTAGTAAGTAGGCTTTGGTTTTTCCCTGGGCATTCCCCAGGCTTTGTTTGCATCTGTTTGTAGCCCTCCAAAGCCGCTTACTGCGATAGCCAGCTTTAAATGAAGGCGGAGGCAATTTTTTTGAGATCACCTTGGTGTGTTTATTGGTCCAGAAACGCACCAGCACCTTTGCAGCCATAGTGCTATTTGCTGGGTGTTTGGTGTGCTTCTGTACCTTTAAGAAGGAATGGGCTGCCCTTCAGTCCACCTGCCAGCATTTATCCATTAGAATGCATGTGCCTCCACTGTGAGGACACTCATATTTTAGTGTTAGGATCACAGATATCAGGGTGCCTTGACGAGGCTCTGTGGCTTACGCATGCATTTGCAAATGCGTGTGGACTAAACCCCTGTTTTTAACGCGTACTGTTAGACAGGTTAATTTGGTTGTCTGCGAGCTGGTAGTAAGTAGGCTTTGGTTTTTCCCTGGGCATTCCCCAGGCTTTGTTTGCAAATTTTAGTAGTAGACCTCCTCCGTAAATCTAAAGTGGTAACCTGTAAAGGCGTTTAAAGGCTTTTAAAAATGTATGTAGTTTGTCGCCACTGCACGTTTGTGTGCAATTTTAAAGCATGTCGTGTTTGGTATCCATGTACTCAGCCTAAGATCATCTTTTTTATTACATCAAACATTTGGGCAATATAGTGTGTTTTAGTGAATTAAAATTAAAAAAAGTGTGTTTTTAAAAAAAAAAAATGTGTTTGAAAAAGCGCTGCGCAAATACTGTGTGAAAAAAAAATTAAACTCCCACCATTTTAATCTTTAGGCCATTTGCTTTAAAAAAATATATAATGTTTGGGGTTCAAAGTAATTTTCTTGCAAAAAAAATATATTTTTTCTTATAAACAAAAAGTGTCAGAAAGGGCTTTGTCTTTTAGTGGTTAGAAGAGTGGGTGATGTGTGACATTAGCTTCTAAATATTGTGCATAAAATACCAAGACAGTTTAAAACCCCCCAATGAAAGTAGACACCCCAAGCTATTTTCTGAGAGGCATGTCGAGTCCATGGAATATTTTATATTTTGACACAAGCGGAAAAAAGACAATTTTTTTTTTTTTGCACAAAGTTGTCACTAAATGATATATTGCTCAAACATGCCATGGACATATGTGAAAATACACCCCAAAATACATTCTATTGCTTCTCCTGAGTACGGGGATACCACATGTGTGAGACTTTTTGGGGGCCTAGCCGCGTATGGGACCCCGAAAACCAATCCCTGCCTTCAGGCTTTCCAAGGGTGTAAATTTTTGATTTCGCTCCTCAGTGCCTATCACAGTTTCGGAGGCCATGGAATGCCCAGATGGCACAAAACCCCCCCAAATGACCCCATTTTGGAAAGTAGACACCCCAAGTCATTAAAAAATAAAATATTCAATGGGCTCAACATGCCTCTTAGCAATTTCCTTAGGGTGTCTACTTTCCAAAATGGGGTCATTTGGGGGGGTTTGTACTGCCCTGCCATTTTAGCACCTCAAGAAATGAGATAGGCAGTCATAAAGTAAAAGCTGCGTAAATTCCAGAAAATGTACCCTAGTTCGTAAACGCTATAACTTTTGCACAAACCAATAAATATATGCTTATTGACATTTTTTTGTATGGCTGAATACATTTTGGCCTAAATGTATGACTAAAAAAGAAAGCTCTACTTGTGGGAAGAAAAGGACGCAAATTTTCTTTGGGTACAACATTGCATGACCGCGCAATTACCAGTTAAAGCAGCACAGTGCCAAATTGTAAAAAGTCCTCCGGTCTTTGGCCAGCCAAATGGTCTGGGGCTGAAGTGGTTAAAGAAAAAAAAAAAAAGTCAAATCACATTTAAATTGACTCGTGGTTGCAATTGCCGGTACCTAGTTATTAAAAAAAAAGATAAAGAAAAAAACGGAGTGGGGTCCCCCCAGTCCATACAAGACCCTTATCTGAGCATGCAGCCTGGCAGGTCAGGAAAGTGGGGGATGAACGAGCGCCCCTCCCCCTCCTGAACCATACCAGGCCATATGCGCTCAACATGGGGGGTCTGCCTCATCACCCCAAAGCACCTTGTCCCCATGTTGATGGGGTCAAGGGTCTCTTCCTCAAAACCCTGTTTAAGGGTTTTTTGGGGTTCCCCACGCTGTTTGTTTTTTACAATTTTTTTTTTACTGGCAAATGTTTTTTTTTTATTCAGATGTCAGCGGGGAAGCCCATTGACAGCTGATGACTCATCGGTTGCTAAGGACGCCGTGACCGGCTTCCCAGCCCAGCTCCTTAACAACCAGCTTTTACTGTGCCTTGATTGGGCAAAGCTTTGCCCAATCAGGCAGCAGAATGCACTGTGCAGCACGCATTGCATTGCAGGGTGTTCGGTGGGGCAAACACCCTGCAATTTCGGATGTTTCCTGAACAGGGCGAACAGCCATTGTTCGGCCCGAATTCTTCCTCTGCCCAAACCATTCCCCCAACTCTATTAATCAGTCACAAATTATCCCACTGCATTAAAAGCCCTCTCTGACAAGACACCTTTAGCAGGGCAGGGTGTTACTTTGAGTGCATATTGGGCCATCTCCAGCCAGTGTTACATTTTTTAAACCCAATAGTCCTTTTTTTTATTTGCAGCATTGCTGTCCTAGTTCATGTTTACTGGACCAGACCAGGGATGGCCTCAAACCTGACAAACCACCCATGAATCAAACATGGGCAGATACAACCATACCTAGATAACTTAGCGGTTGTGCTGTAGTGCAACAAACATGCTGATATCAAAGTAAGAGGGATATGTTCATCAGTCTGAAGTTTTTCATTTAACTATTTAAACACAGAATGGGGAGTAAAGGAAAACTAAAAGTCTTACCCAACTGCAGCAGAGATTGTGTGGTATGGCAAAACTGAGTATTACTGGGCATACCTGTGTTTTTTTTTCCATTCAACTCACTGGTTGGAAAAACTGACACATCCTTGCATCAATACAAACAATGTTGATGCAGGGATCTCTCTGTTCTGTTGTAGAATACATAGATCAGTGCTTGCAGCCATTGGCTGCTAATTCTGGTTGAATGCTGGTTTTCCAGCATGATTGTTCATTAAATTGGATTGGATAGCAGTAGACACATACCAAATTTTGTTTCCTGCTTTGTTATGTGTGTACCAGTCTTAAATCTCAAAACTGCATAGCGAAAATACAAATCTTTTGGCAGGTAAAACTACTTCCATATATGTGTTTTATTGTTTTATTTAGCATTTATTGTGAAAGATTTAAAAAGTGCATAATACCACTGTCCTGTAATTTACAGCTACTGCAGCTAGCAAATTCATCAAGGAATAAGGAATTTGTCAACTAGTAACAACACATACAAATAGTATTTTACAATAATGAGTACTTTGCCTCTTAGTGCTACATGTAAGAGCACTGTAATTACCACAACCTACATCATTAACACAGAGCTCCACCAACTGACAATCATTACTATCCATCCTACACATACAATGGGTGATAATTAGGGATGAGTCAAACCCATGTTTGACTTGAACATTGTCTGTTCGGACGTTCGCCGAATTGCGAACGATATGGGCCGTTCGCGCCAAATTCGAGTGGCGCATCACGGCCCATAATTCACTGCGGAATCGCAGTGCATTGCTGGCTGATGATTGGCCAAGCATGCACTATGACCCGCATGCTTGGCTAATCACAGCACCGTCTGTACAGAGAGCTGTAATTGGCCAAAGCTAGGGTGGCTTTGGCCAATTATGGCTCAGGGGGTTTAGTACACGCCCCACACTATATAAGGCCGCCTGCACGTCGGCCCTGTGTAGTGTGTTCCGTCGTTGAGAGACAGAGAGACAGTGTCATTTGATTTAAGTTAGATAGATTAGGCAGGACAGTCAGTTAGCTGCACTTACAGTGTATTGTGTATATATATGCATCCCAGGTGTTGTATATATATATATATATATATATATATATATATATACACTGTATTCAGTTTAGCTAGATCTGTTCTTGTTATTCTCTTCCTACTGACAGGCAGGTCTTGTTACAGTATTTACAGCTACCTGAAGAAAATTTCTGGTGTTCTTCTGATCCTATTAGTACCACAGTCAGGCAGCTACAGTATTTACAGTTAGTGTGGTGTGTCCTCTGCAAAGTGTTCAGCTGAAGCTACCTGTAGAAGATTGGTGGTGTTTTTCTGATCCTATCACTACCGCAGGCAGCTACATTATTTACAAGTTAGTGTAGTGTGACCTCTGCACAGTGTTCAGCTAAAGCTACAAGTTAGTGTAGTGCGACCTCTGCACAGTGTTCAGCTAAAGCTACAAGTTAGTGTAGTGCGACCTCTGCACAGTGTTCAGCTAAAGGTACAAGTTAGTGTAGTGCGACCTCTGCACAGTGTTCAGCTAAAGCTACAAGTTAGTGTAGTGCGACCTCTGCACAGTGTTCAAGCTAAAGCTACCTGTAGAAGGTTGGTGGTGTTTTCCTGATCCTATCACTACTGCAGACAGCTACATTATTTAAACGTTAGTGTAGTGCGTCCTCTGCACAGTGTTCAGCTACAGCTACGAGTTAGTGTAGTGCTACCTCTGTACAGTGTTCAGCTAAAGCTACAAGTTAGTGTAGTGCGACCTCTGCACAGTGTTCAGCTAAAGCTACCTGTAGAAGATTGGTGGTGTTTTTCTAATCCTATCACTACCGTAGGCAGCTACATTATTTACACATTAGTGTAGTGTGACCTCTGTACAGTGTTCAGCTAAAGCTACCTGTAGAAGGTTGGTGGTGTTTTCCTGATCCTATCACTACCGCAAGCAGCTACATTATTTACAAGTTAATGTAGTGCGACCTCTGCACAGTGTTCAGCTAAAGCTACAAGTTAGTGTAGTGCGACCTCTGCACAGTGTTCAGCTAAAGCTACAAGTTAGTGTAGTGTGACCTCTACACAGTGTTCAGCTAAAGCTACAAGTTAGTGTAGTGCGACCTCTGCACAGTGTTCAGCTAAAGCTACAAGTTAGTGTAGAGTGATCTCTGCACAGTGTTCAGCTAAAGCTACAAGTTAGTGTAGTGCGACCTCTGCACAGTGTTCAGCTAAAGGTACAAGTTAGTGTAGTGCGACCTCTGCACAGTGTTCAAGCTAAAGCTACCTGTAGAAGGTTGATGGTGTTTTCCTGATCCTATCACTACCGCAGGCAGCTACATTATTTAAACGTTAGTGTAGTGCATCCTCTGCACAGTGTTCAGCTAAAGCTACGAGTTAGTGTAGTGCGACCTCTGCACAGTGTTCAGCTAAAGCTACAAGTTAGTGTAGTGCGACCTCTGCACAGTGTTCAGCCAAAGCTACAAGTTAGTGTAGTGCGACCACTGCACAGTGTTCAGCTAAAGCTACCTGTAAAAGATTGGTGGTGTTTTTCTGATCCTATCACTACCGCAGGCAGCTACATTATTTACACGTTAGTGTAGTGCAAACTCTGCATGGTGTTCAGCTAAAGCTACATGTAGAAGGTTGGTGGTGTTTTCCTGATCCTATCACTACCGCAGGCAGCTACATGATTTACAAGTTAGTGTAGTGCGTCCTCTACACAGTGTTCAGCTAAAGCTGCTTGTAGAAGGTTGGTGGTGTTTTCCTGATCCTATCACTACTGCAGGCAGCTACATTATTTACACGTTAGTGTAGTGCGTCCTCTGCACAGTGTTCAGCTAAAGCGACGAGTTAGTGTAGGCGACCTCTGCACAGTGTTCATCTAAAGCTACAAGTTAGTGTAGTGCGACCTCTGCACAGTGTTCAGCTAAAGCTACAAGTTAGTGTAGTGCGACCTCTGCACAGTGTTGAGCTAAAGCTACCTGTAGAAGATTGGTGGTGTTTTTCTGATCCTATCACTACAGCAGGCAGCTACATTATTTACACGTTAGTGTAGTGCGACCTCTGCACAGTGTTCAGCTAAAGCTACCTGTAGAAGGTTGGTGGTGTTTTCCTGATCCTATCACTACCACAGGCAGCTACGTTATTTACAAGTTAGTGTAGTGTGTCCTCTGCACAGTGTTCAGCTAAAGCTACCTGTAGAAGGTTGGTGGTGTTTTCCTGATTCTATCTGTTGGATAGCAACATGGTTTAATATCTTACTTCTGGTATTTCACTTCCTGTTTGATGCAGCCAGGTAGGAATGAAACACATCAAAGCTTTGTGATCAGAAGAACAATGCCTTGGCTCAAGCCCACCTGCTGTGACATGTGTGAGTACAAATTTCAAAGAGACCACTGCTGCCAAGATGTCTATTTAAGATCTGACACAGGGCTAATAGAGACGCTGGCCCTGGTGGACAATATACCATGCTTCCTGGAGAATGGGCAGACATTTGGGAGGGACACCTCCTCAGCAATGTATATTGGATAAAAGGCAAATGGGGGTGGCTACGAGTGGGCGTGTATGTTTGAATGAAAGGAAGACACAGGCTTTTTGTTCCCTCTCTTGGTTGCTGAGAAGCCTGCTGTAAGGTCATCCCCTCTGCTATCTTGGGACCTTGCTCTGACCGAGGGCTTGGGCCTATATTCCATGAGGCCCAGACCCCTTTTATCATCCAGAACCCGCAGAGGAAACCATGTGTGATAAGTATCTTTGATATTTCATTGTTGTTATATGTTGTAAAGATGTGCTGTTAGTATAGTGTGTTCTGATTGTAAGCTATGTAACATTGTAATACCCTTTTAGTACTTTTATGATAGTTTCCTAACTCCTTGGGAAATAAAATAAGATATTGTTTTACTAGCAGCACCGTGTGTTTGGTTTCAAAGCTAACCTGGTATTATTGTGATATTAACAATAGCATGTGCTCAGAGTTTAATAGACCAACTAATGATAGGGACTAGACAAATTAATACGCAGATATAATATTAATAATTATATCGATTACTACAATTGGCACCCAGAGAGAGTGTGAATTTTATTTTTACACAGAATCCACAAAAACCTAATGTATTTTTGTCTTGAGTCCCTGTAAGGATAAATCCTAAACTATTCCCAGAACTCAAAATCATCTCTAGTGTGGACAAGATTGGCGCTGGCTTGCGAATTCTGAAACCACGCTTGGATGGTCATGAAGATTCTGTGAAATATTTCATCAGGGAAACGTAGAACCTGGTGAGATCTTTCGCTGATATATGTATATATGTTAAACGTTTGTATCATTAATTTGCTTTAGGCCTGTAACCAGCCAAAGGTGCTGGCGAGTAAAGGGGCTGATCACCCTTGGTTAGAGATTGACAGGAATTACCATACATCTTTGAGGAAAAAGTGGGAGAAATATTTTAAATTTTTAATTTTTTACATTTTTTTTTTTTTTTACCCACGTGAGAGTGAAATAGCTTTGTTCCAATAGGAGATCAATGTGGCCTGCAACCTAACGGGAAGGCATTGATTGAGAGTCTGCCTTGTGTCTTAGAATGTGCCTTACGTCTGGTAGGCTGTAGAACTACAAGTCACTGTTAGGTTTAAATGGCTTTGTAGCAGGTTTTTTTTTTGTTTGTTTACCTTTGAATGGTAAGCAACTCTGGTAAAAGCAGGTCAGACCAGCTTCAGTGGGGGGTAGGCTAATTAGCATAGCAATGGATTTTCACCAGTAAGCATGTGTTAATCCTAAAAGCCACATAGAACCTACAGGACAGAAGTGCTCATATACAAGGCAGCTGATAATGCCACAGTAAGTGTGGTGGGTCTTTTCTATGGATATGCAAAAGTTTAATGGTTTTGAAGGATATCAGGTAAAAGTGATAATGAATGAAGAATATTGAATGCTAGAAGAGCAATTCAGTTTTTTTTTCTGTGAGTTGTAAGAGCTAACAATAATTGAGTTTGGTTTATTACTCAGTGCAGTGTTGGAACGCTAGTACAAATAGAATTGTGCATTGTGTGGATTGTATGGTTGTGAAATGGAACTGGTGTATACATATGTTAAAAAGTACGCTTCTGCCAATTATCATTCATGTGCAGATGAACCTCTTAAAAGCCAGTGTAATGTATTATTGTCTCAGTGTCACCAACATAATAGCAGATTATTGGGTAAACAGCTAAAAAAGAAAGTTAAAAAAGAAAGGTTGGCAAATGAAATTCCAGTGTTGCTCAGAATTAAATTTATATCTGAGCAAATGGAGGGGAAGTGGGAAGCAGAGAGGAGACGTCTCGGGGAGGACATAGAGAAAATCAGTGAAAACCTTCTAAAGATTGCAACAGCCTTCAGTAGTGAGATGGATGAATTGCGGACTACAGCAGGCAATTTGTCAGAAAGAAACAGTGAGCTACAAGAACAGCTTCAGAGGTGCAGCATGGACTGTGATATGAAGAGCAAACTTTTAGCGTCATTGCGAATAAAGGTGTCAGAGATGGAAGAGTTGGTTATGTCTTTAGAAAGAAAGTTAGCAAATGCACACTCCCAGCTTCTTACTAAAGAGCAATGTATAGTATCGCTCAATGAGCACAAAGGAACGTGCCAATTGGCCAATATCTGCACAGTCAATGAGGAGAAGGGCTGTGATGAAACACATTCTGCTACTGCATCCATAGCTTCGAAGCAGGATAACAGTTTGATTACAATCCAAGACAGACTTACTTTGTGCCAGATTCTGGGTGAATTTAATGCCCTGGAATCAACAGTGAGTCTGTCCAATAAATTTGAGGCTCTAGTCCTTAAATTTCATTTGACTAATGAGGATGCATGTTCTCTTCTGAGAGCATGGCTACCAGGACCTTTGGCAGGCCAGTTATTTGCACAGGTTAATGATAACTTAGCAGATGCAGAGGTGCGGAGGAAAGAGTTGCAGCGTATTGTGGACAGTCGTGATAATGGTATGAGTGATTTACAACTAATGAGATTTAGGAGAGGAGATGACCCAATTTTGTTCTACAGTGAGTATCTTGCATTGTATACGAAAGTGTTCAACTGTCCTGCTTATTGGAGGATGATACAAGTTTCATATACTCAATGGCCAATAAGTGTTATGTAAGCTATCCCATTAGAATGGCTCTGAGGAATGCTAGATCCTACCAAAATTTTGTCAATATCCTGCGAGACTTCTGTCAAGAGTCCAGTGATAGGGAATATGGGTCAAAGGCAGGTGTATCCGTAATAAGCAGAGGTACAGGAAGGCAGAGAGAGTTCAGACGTTCTAAACAGAATAGGCATGGACATCGATTTTGTAAAGCCCTTAACATTGCTAGCATGGAGCAGGAAACCCCAGAATTACAGGATGCACAGGCAGCCATAATGGAGTTATCCTCCAAACATGCAAAAGCTGAATGTGCAATGGTGAAGGTACCCTCCGCACATGTGCAGCTCAGTAAAAATAGAAGTGGAGCATGCAGAAAAAACAGACGCTCCTATTGCTGCAAGTGATGTTGTTATGACAGAAATCAATGGTGGAGATGTAAATAAAAGTGCGATAACTGTGCTTGAAAGTGATTCAGTAATTGAAACTTCTGATGACTTCTCAAACGATGAAAGTGTAAAGTCTGCTTATTCCAAGCATAGTAATCGTAGTAATAATGTCCAGCAATGTGAGTTTCCACGGTCGTATGCTCAAAGAAGGGCCTATACAAAGAGACCAGCCCTCAAATGTTTTTTGTGTAAAAGGGGGGGTCACATCGCTACATATTGTTGGGCGGCGAATAATGGTATCAAAAGAAGATCGCAGTACCCCAAAACGACCCCAAGGCATTATGAAGGGTATTCCGCCCGATGGGGTAGCAACCCAAAGCATGGAGGCCATAGTAATCAAACCCATTTCCCTCTAAAGACCCAAATGCGGAGACTACAGACTGAAGATCGCCAATATGGAGAACAGTTACGTAGAGTCAAAATGGAGGTAGCTGCATGGTTATTCAAATGTAGCACCGGGGGAAACAATGTTAGCAGCACTTAGTGAGCTGCATGGATGCTCCTTGCCATATTTTATTTATATACGACCCTCACATCTAAACCTTATACATAGCAAATGTTCCCCTACATTACAATTAATGGGAAAAGGCTTGGGGGACTTAAAAAGTCAATGTCATGATAATTGTGTGTAATCACTGTCTTTGTGTTCCTTTTTCAGAGAACTTGGAAGAAGATAAAACTGGTTTGGATACTAATATCTGTGTTTGTTTGCAGGTTCTTCAAAGAGAGAACAACAGTGGGCACATTTAGCAAAACAGGGGTTAGGTTATGGTAAAGGCATAATCGATTATCAAATGGTACCATGAGCTCATTAATTAGTAATTGTTTGCAAACAATGAAAAAGTAAGATAAACAATGGTCAGGCATTAAGGGTTTCAAGTGTTACAAGTGAAGTTACAAATGTTGTGATGAGGTACAGATATTTTGTTTTTTGTTTTTCCCATTAACTAATTGTCTTTCAGATGGAAATGAGCACTTACTCTTCTCAGGATGAAAATCCATGGATGTCTTTAGTTAAAAGTTGAGTGTTTGTCATTGTTTTATGGTGGTTGTCTTGTCATGTTGTTTTTGTGTAATAATGGCCAGAATTTTAATTTTTTTGTTAAGTTTTTAATTTTTTTAAATATTTTTGGTATTTGTTTGGTCATCCATTTTATTTTTGTTTGTTCAGATGGAGAAATTATTGTTTAGTCCACCTCAAAGGGGGGTAATTGGCTATTCCGTCAATTAGCAGCTGAATAGATGGTCATGGGATATGTCCTGCAGCTGAATACATTTTGTTGATTTAAGACAAGAGTTGGTGGTAGGAGGCCATTCTAGCTTCTGGAGTTCGTTTTTTTCTTTCTCTTTGTTTTATGTTCATTCAGGTGGGAAAAGTTACAAGGTGTACGCTTTGTCCACCTGAAAGGGGGGTTGGTGCATAGGTCTGAAAGTACAGATAATGCATTGTCATTTTAATGCTTAAAATTTTTAATTTTTGAGAAGCAACGTTCAAGTTCATGTTTTTAAAATTTTTGATCATACCATTTTTAGAGTGGGTTCAGCCTAAAGAGGTCATGGTTGTTTTGATAGGTTGGTCAGAGTTGCAGAAACCCAGAACACTAAGTTCCTGGGTTCCAAGGAAGGAACTATAAGTAAACGTAGTAAGCGAGCAGATATTATGGATAAGAATTTGATTCTGCTCTTGTGTTTCAATTCCAGAGTCCTGGTGGAGTGAGATTGGAGGGGTCTCTGGAACATGGATGACAGATGTTTATCTGGTTGGCAGTTTGGCTGTGCCGTACCACACTGCAAATTTGTTCTGATAGACATCAGGAGAGAAAGGACAAACAAAAAGATTCAGTTTAATACTTGTTTTTGTTTTTGCTTATGGACAATTTAATCCTAATCCTGAATCTGAAGGACTGTGCCTATCAACGACACTTGTGAGACATTTTTGCCGAATTCACTCCTGATGAATACAAACGTGCTATTAATACATGTGCGATGGGTTGGAGGTTGGGGAAGGAATATACACATCCAATCTGTCAGAACCTGAAATGTAAAATATGTTTTTTTGTTGAAGGGAGGAATTGAAAGAAAAGGTTTTTAATGTATGACATGTATTGACATAACGGAAGTAATATGGTGCAGGTACCCAGGAGACTGGCGCTTATACATAATAAGGTGTCGGTTGGCCAGACTAGAGGTTGGCCAGGTGATACATCAATGGGGTGAAAATTTCCTTGTATGGGGAGATACGCCTGGCTGATGTCTCACCTGAGAGGTTGAAACCTGGCACAGGGAAGGCTAGTGAATACACACAGGAGCATGCTCCGTTACATAAAGGGAACAAAACGCTGGCTACCAGGGTACAGTATACCTTCGCCACATGGCACTTCAATATCTCGCAATGGTTGGTAAAATTCCATTACCCTATATGTGCTGAATATACACTGAATCAAGTGCGGTCAGTATACCAGTGACTTGCTCCCAGAGATGTGCGGACACAGAATGAGGTTCATGCAGGGCGCGTACTTCTGAGGAGTAACCCGAAAGAAGAGGGATGTATTCAGCACTATATTGGGGGAATAGGAGCTGGGATGAGTGTTGTGAATGGGGTGGACATCGGCCTCCTGAGGAACAAACTCGCAGCCATAGCTTCAGAGAATAAGCGTGGCTTTGTTACTCAGAGAGATTGGTGGCATCCTTAATAAAATTCAACAAAGTCACATAAATACCCAGGTTAAAGGGGCTCAAGATTTTGTCAACCATGTTGAGAGGTTGGTAGAGAATGTGATGGTATAGGACAGGAATCTGTCATTGGCTCTTGCGTGCACGAAGTGGCAGGTGGAAGGGTCAACCAACATTGAGCTGATTGTACAGTCTCCATATGAGGGACAGAGGCCTTATGATTTAGCATCACAGCTCAGTAAGACTTTGACAAACACGTCGCTTACACTGATTCAAAGTGGTGGTCGATTGCCTGGATGGGCTGTACCAGTTTGGATTGTGAAAGGTGTTATGCTGTATGATCTCAAATACAGAAGTGCAGACTCGGTCTGTATATTTGGTGGCATTAATGGGCTTACTGACTGGGGATTCTATCTTCTTGCGTTTGAGGCTAATTGCCCACATATGATCAAAGAAGCTGGAAGATGGAGGCAGGTTGATACTTCCCTTGGTCAGAAGCATGACCATGATGTCCTTTGTATGCCAGGTCAATACATGGTGGTGAACAATAAAATGTTGGGAAGATATTTCATTCTGTATTTGGGATAGATGGATCATTGCTGGGAAGGAAGCACCTGGGTATTATTTGGGACAAAGACGAGTTTGTTTCCTTGTCCTAAAGAATGCCGATGTAACGTTAGTCATGGAACTAGATGGTTCTTTGAACCTAACAATAGGTAGGGGTGCATGGTATACCCTGGGCATGGTCTCTTGAATCCAGGCACAGGGATGGAATTGTGTGGGTTTTGTCATTGTTGCAGATTTATATGTGTTATTGGACTTGTAATTTATATAGAAGGGTCGCCCAGTTATCTATGCAAGCTGGGGAGCGAAGTGATGGTAGGGTCTCTGCGAACAAGTTAGAGACTTTGCTGCCAAGTCAGAGCCCTGCAATACCACTGACATGCCCGAAATCTGATGGGTCATAGGTATATATGTATATATTATGGTAATGGGTGATTTATGTCATGGTATAGTATGATAAAGGTATATTTTAAGCTAGTAACATGGGCAAAAGGCCCTCCTCGAGACTCTATATCTGAAAGCTGGTTAAGATGCTGCTCTGAATGTGTGCTGTTGAATGATGAGTGTATTGACACCCCTTGCCTGTTTTATACCCCTTCATGAAGATGTTAGAAAGGAGAAGCTACAGAATGGTGACATGGGAACTGTCGCGGAAGAATGATGTTGGTGTGTCACACAGTAACAAAGCGGCACGTGTTGGGAAACACAGCACGTTAGGACCGTTATGGACTGTTCCACAGGAGCTGGTTCTGAGGCCTATGTTGAGAGGCGCAACATGCGTTAAGACATTTATGGACATTTATGATCAGAAGAACAATGCCTTGGCTCAAGCCCACCTGCTGTGACATGTGTGAGTACAAATTTCAAAGAGACCACTGCTGCCAAGATGTCTATTGAAGATCTGACACAGGGCTAATAGAGACGCTGGCCCTGGTGGACAATATAACATGCTTCCTGGAGAATGGGCAGGCATTTGGGAGGGACACCTCCTCGGCAATGTATATTGGATAAAAGGCAAATGGGGGTGGCTACGAGTGGGCGTGTATGTTTGAATGAAAGGAAGACACAGGCTTTTTGTTCCCTCTCTTGGTTGCTGAGAAGCCTGCTGTAAGGTCATCCCCTCTGCTATCTTGGGACTTTGCTCTGACCGAGGGCTTGGGCCTATATTCCATGAGGCCCAGACCCCTTTTATCATCCAGAACCCACAGAGGAAACCATGTGTGATAAGAATCTTTGATATTTCATTGTTGTTATATGTTGTAGAGATGTGCTGTTAGTATAGTGTGTTCTGATTGTAAGCTATTTAACATTGTAATACCCTTTTATTACTTTTATGATAGTTTCCTAACTCCTTGGGAAATAAAATAAGATATTGTTTTACTAGCAGCACCGTGTGTTTGGTTTCATAGCTAACCTGGTATTATTGTGATATTAACAATAGCATGTGCTCAGAGTTTAATAGACCAACTAATGATAGGGACTAGACAAATTAATACGCAGATATAATATTAATAATTATATTGATTACTACACTATCACTACCGCAAGCAGCTACATTATTTACAAGTTAGTATAGTGTGACCTCTGCACAGTGTTCAGCTAAAGCTACAAGTTAGTGTAGTGCGACCTCTGCACAGTGTTCAGCTAAAGCTACAAGTTAGTGTAGTGTGACCTCTACACAGCGTTCAGCTAAAGCTACAAGTTAGTGTAGTGCGACCTCTGCACAGTGTTCAGCTAAAGCTACAAGTTAATGTAGTGCGACCTCTGCACAGTGTTCAGCTAAAGCTACAAGTTAGTGTAGTGCGACCTCTGCACAGTGTTCAGCTAAAGCTACAAGTTAGTGTAGTGCAACCTCTGCACAGTGTTCAAGCTAAAGCTACCTGTAGAAGGTTGATGGTGTTTTCCTGATCCTATCACTACCGCAGGCAGCTACATTTTTTAAACGTTAGTGTAGTGCATCCTCTGCACAGTGTTCAGCTAAAGCTACGAGTTAGTGTAGTGCGACCTCTGCACAGTGTTCAGCTAAAGCTACAAGTTAGTGTATTGCGATCTCTGCACAGTGTTCAGCTAAAGCTAAAAGTTAGTGTAGTGCGACCTCTGCACAGTGTTCAGCTAAAGTTACAAGTTAGTGTAGTGCGACCTCTGCACAGTGTTCAGCTAAAGCTACCTGTAGAAGATTGGTGGTGTTTTTCTGATCATATCACTACCGCAGGCAGCTACATTATTTACACGTTAGTGTAGTGCAAACTCTGCACGGTGTTCAGCTAAAGCTACCTGTAGAAGGTTGGTGGTGTTTTCCTGATCCTATCACTACCACAGGCAGGTACATGATTTACAAGTTAGTGTAGTGCGTCCTCTGCACAGTGTTCAGCTAAAGCTACTTGTAGAAGGTTGGTGGTGTTTTCCTGATCCTATCACTTCTGCAGGCAGGTACATTATTTAAACGTTAGTGTAGTGCGTCCTCTGCACAGTGTTCAGCTAAAGCGACGAGTTAGTGTAGTGCGACCTCTGCACAGTGTTCAGCTAAAGCTACAAGTTAGTGTAGTGCGACCTCTGCACAGTGTTCAGCTAAAGCTACAAGTTAGTGTAGTGCGACCTCTGCACAGTGTTCAGCTAAAGCTACCTGTAGAAGATTGGTGGTGTTTTTCTGATCCTATCACTACAGCAGGCAGCTACATTATTTACACGTTAGTGTAGTGCGACCTCTGCACAGTGTTCAGCTAAAGCTACCTGTAGAAGGTTGGTGGTGTTTTCCTGATCCTATCACTACCACAGGCAGCTATGTTATTTACAAGTTAGTGTAGTGCGTCCTCTACACAGTGTTCAGCTAAAGCTACCTGTAGAAGGTTGGTGGTGTTTTTCTGATCCTATCACTACCGCAGGCAGCTGCATTATTTAAACGTTAGTGTAGTGCGTCCTCTGCACAGTGTTCAGCTAAAGCTACCTGTAGAAGGTTGGTGGTGTTTTCCTGATCCTATCACTAATGCAGGCAGCTACATTATTTAAACGTTAGTGTAGTGCATCCTCTGCACAGTGTTCAGCTAAAGCTACCTGTAGAAGGTTGGTGGTGTTTTCCTGATCCTATCACTACCGCAGGCAGCTACATTATTTAAACGTTAGTGTAGTGCGTCCTCTGCACAGTGTTCAGCTAAAGCTACGAGTTAGTGTAATGCGTCCTCTGCACAGTGTTCAGCTAAAGCTACAAGTTAGTGTAGTGCGACCTCTGCACAGTGTTCAGCTTAAGCTACCTGTAGAAGATTGGTAGTGTTCTCATACTAATAATACTACAGGCAGGCAGTTGATTTTGCTAGCTGCAGTATCAGTATATATATATATATATATATATATATATATATATATATATATATTTATATATATACAGTATATATATATATTTATATATATATATCCCAGCTTAGTGCAGCTACATCTCACTGCAGGCCATTAATATGTCTGGAAGGCCAACAAGGAGAGGCATCAGCATGTGGCCGTGGGACACGCTTGACCTTTTTTTCGGCAGCTGGCCATATTGAGCTGCAACATGCGTAAGACTTGGTCGAGCGGATGACCAAGCCGTCCTCATCCTCCTCATCCTCTCTCACCCATGCTCAGGGTACTTTGTCTGCAAAGCAGCTGCCAACCCGGCCTCTTCCCTCAGCTCAATGGAATCAGTCACTCCTTCCCTAGTCCCACCATGTCCTCCTGAGGACTCTCCCGAACTGTTTGACCACAGTGATGGGTACATGCTCCAGGAGGATGCCCAGCGTTTTGAAGGCTCCGATGATGGTACTCAGCTAGAGGAAGGCAGTAACCTGAGCCAAGACAGAGGGGGTGCCCAAGAAGGACAGCAATCTGGCAGTCATGTTGCCCCTGCTGCAGCAAACTGCTAAGTTTGCTCCAGTGATGAGGAGGGAGGGGAAAATGAGGTCACTGACTCCACGTGGGTGCCTGATAGGAGAGAGGAGGAGGAGGAGGTACATCATCAATGAGGCAGGATGCCCTCCAGGGGCCAACTTAAGGGCAGCACACTGACTACATCACACCGCAAAGCTCCGCATGTGCAGGGCACTGCTGTCTCTGTGCGTTATTCCAAAAGTTCTTTGGTGTGGGCCTTTTTTGAGACGAGTGCATCAGATCGCACGCTGCTATTTGCAACATATGTCTCAAGCGTATCTCGCGTGGCCAAATCATCTCCCGCTTGGGCACCACATACTTGACCAGACATATGTTGACCTGCCATGCAGTTCGTTAGCAAGCGTACCTAAAAGACCAACACCAAAACACACACTTACTCCTCATCAGCTGAGATCTCCAACCCCACTATACCTTCAGTCCTCTCTGAGACCTGCACTGAGAGTAATGAAGGTGTAGAATTAGGTGTGTCACAGCCAAGTACTTGTGGGCAATCTACTATCGGTACACCGACGTCAGATTGTACCAGGCAAATTTCCCTGCCCCAGCTGCTGCATCGCTGAAAGAAGTTCACTCCCAGCCATCCACATGCCCAGCGGCTGAATGCTAGCTTGGCAAAATTGCTAGCACTTCAACTGCTACCTTTTCATTTGGTAGACACTGCCCCCTTCCGTGAGTTTTTGGAATGTGCGGTTCCTCAGTGGCAGGTACCGAAACGCCACTTTTTCTCATGGAAGGCAATTCCGGCTCTCTACCAGCATGTGGAAGGCAATGTCCATGCCTCGCTGGACAGGGCGGTTAGCGGTAAGGGATCATTTACAGTCCTAAGAAACCCATGGACTTGTACATGGCTGGGAGGAGGTAGCTGCGAATCATGTCATCCTTAGTAACCCAGAGCACTCCGGACCAAATGCCTCAGCAAACCTACCCTGCATGGCCTCCCTGATCCTGCAAAGCCTGTGGAAGGATCCTCGTATTTGTGGTATCAAGGAGAGGGATCAATACTGGCTGGCAACCTTCCTTGATCCACGTTACAAGGGTAAGGTTGCGGACCTTATCTTACCGTCGCAGAGAGAGCAGAGGATGAAACATCTTCTGGAGGCCTTGCAGAAAGGTCTGTGCAATGCGTTCCCAGAGACTGGGAGGTTACAAACATCTGTTCCTGGACAACGTGTTGCTGAGGCTTCGGTCAGTCAAAGAAGGAGCGGTGGAGAAGGTGGCCGTCTGACCGATGCGTTCAGAAAATTTTTTACTCCGCAGCCCCAAGGTATGATCGGTTCCAGCAACCATCGCCAGCGTCTGTTTTACATGGTGCAGGAATACCTAGGGGCAAGATCTGACTTGGACACTTTTCCCACCGAAAATCCTGTGAGTTACTGGGTCTTGAGGATGGATCACTGGCCAGAGCGTGCACAGTATGCAATTGAGCTACTGACCTGTCCTGCATCCAGTGTTCTTTCGGAACGCACATTCAGTGCTGCTGGAGGTTTTGTAACCGATCACAGGGTGCGCCTGTCCACCGACTCGATCGAACGACTGTCCTTCATAAAAATGAATCAGTCTTAGATCACCACCAGCTACCAAGCACCTGATGCTGTTGTAACCGAATATTTTTTTTTAAATGTCAGATCCCTTCAAGACTGCCTATGCTGATGCTGAGTGACTATCCTTTTATGCTGAGTGACTATCCTCTTCCTCCTCAATGATCATGCTGATAGCTTGTAAGAATATTTTTGGTTCTGGGTGCCGCCACCAGTGCCTAAGGCCCAATTTTTCAGCCCCTGTGTAACAGGGGCGTGTAATTACAATTTTTGATGCAACATTTTGCAAGGAGGGTTCGTTGCTGCACTCAACTAGAGTATTTGTGAGAGGTTGCAGTGTTGTGGCACCAGTGCCTAAGGCCCAATTTTTCAGCCCCTGTTTAACAGGGGCGTGTAATTGCAATTTTTGATGCAATACTTTGCAGCAGGGCTTGTTTCTGCGCTCCAACTAGAGTATCTGTGAGGGGTTGCAGTGTTGTGGCACCAGCACCAGTGCCTAAGGCCCAATTTTTCAGCCCCTGTTTAACAGGGGTGTGCAATTACAATTTTTGATGCAATACTTTGCAGCAGGGCTTGTTCCTGCGCTCCAACTAGAGTATCTGTGAGGGGTTGCACCGTTGTGGCACCAGCACCAGTGCCTAAGGCCCAATTTTTCAGCCCCTCTGTAATAGGGGCGTGTAATTACAATTTTTGATGTAATATTTTACAGGAGGGCTCAATCCTGCGCTCCAACTAGAGTATCTGTGAGGGGTTGCAGTGTTGTGGCACCAGTGCCTAAGGCCCGATTTTTCTGCCCCTGTTCAACAGGGACATGTAATTACAATTCTTGATCTAATATTTCAAAGCAGGCCCCGTTTCTGCGCCCATCAAGAGTAACTGTGAGGACTTACAGTGTTGTGGCACCAGCACCACCACTACCAAAGGCCCAATTTATCTGACCCTATTCAACAGGGGCATGTAATTACAATTCTTGAACTAATATTTCACAGCAGAGCCCGTTCCTGCGCCCACCAAGAGTAACTGTGAGGGCTTACAGTGTTGTGGCAACACCAACACCTAAGGCCCCAATTTCTGCAGAGTATATAGGGCAGGCCCCTACTTTCAAACATCCAACTTACAAACGACTCCTACTTTCAAACAGAAGGAGACAACAGGAAGTGAGATGAAATCTACCCCTAGGACGGGAAATTCTCTCCTGTAAGAGTTAATATGGGAAAAACGTGTCTCCTTTCCACTGATGCTTTATTACCAATCCTCGTTTCACTAAAAACCCCAAATTGTCAAAAAAACATTTGTCATTGGGACAGAAAGTGAGGTAAAATCTTCTGAAGAGGTGCACAGACAGCAAAACAAATGTCACAGGGGTGATAACCCTTCCCTATGTTTTCCAAGAAGCTTAAAAATAGATTTTTTGGCTGGAACTACACTTTAAAAATGTACCAATACAAAATTACAAACAGATTCTACTTAACAACAAACCTACAGTCCCTGTCTTGTTTGCACCGCCTGTAAACTGCTGTTCAGAGTGCCTGGGCCCCCATGCCTTTCCCTTTATTAATTTGGGTGCTGGGTTCCTCTTAATATCCATACAAGACCCAAAGGGCCTGGTAATGGACTGGGGGGGTACCCATGCATTTGCCTCACTGATTTTCATCCATATTACCACGAGCGGACATTACATTAAAGCCGTAAGCAGTTTTAAATGACTTTTATTCCTTTAAAAATGTCATTTTGTGCAGGGACTGTTCTAAGCACGGGAAACATGCGCCATTTTACAGGCGTACTATAGACACCCCCCCAGGTATGATATTTAAAGGAATATTTTACTTTTTTTTCACTTTAAGCATCATTAAAATCACTGCTCCTGAAAAAAAGTCAGTTTTTAAAACTTTTTTTGCATTGATACATGTCCCCTGGGGCAGGACCCGGGTCCCCAAACCCTTTTTAGGAAAATAACATGCAAATTAGCCTTTAAAATTAGCACTTTTGATTTCAAACATTCGAGTCCCATAGACTTCAATGGGGTTCTAAAGTTTGCACACATTTTCGTTCCGTTCGCAGTTTCTGGTGCGAACCGAACCGGGGGGTATTCGGCTCATCCCTAGTGATAATGTAGGAATTTAAGTTTTGAATCCCTGCACCATCAACCCAGTACCTTTGTGGTAACTGAAGCACAATAAGGCAATGTGAAAAACGTATTTCATTCCAGTTTTAGAGGGCACTGTATGGGAAAAGAATCTCACCTTGGCTTTTTGAAGAACACTACTTACAGGGCATTTTCTTACATTTTTGACTATCAAAGTAACATTTTAGGAGTTATAATAGCTTGTTTCAAATCCTTTAAAAGAGGAACTGATATTTGAGTGATTCCTAGACATGCACATTCAATTTCAATGTAAATTAGTTTACTATTCAACTTCAACCTCTATGTTGCTTTCTTACAGCAAAAAGTCCCTTTTTAATAGTATGGAAAAGAGCATTTTTTTTCCTTTACTAAAATGTTCTTTACTTACTGGGCTATTTGAAGACCCAAGAGGAAGAAAGCTGAAGTCTATTTAAATACATGAACTCACTGAACTGTTTCTAATGATATCACATCACTATCATAAAGTAATATTGATAAATGTTACCAGTTAAATTGATCCTTGAGAAGGTTCCAGGTTAGTTGATTTGTTATAAATCAAAATGAGCTATAACATTGAAATACTGATTATAGATTAAACATGAACTATAACGTTAACATTCTCACCTATTCTGTATACATAAACATATTTTTAAATAATGCTTTTCTTATACATTGTTCACCATCAAGTAAAATGTGTACAATTTCCACATTTTTCTATGTATGTTGAAAGTGTTTTTGAGAAAGCCCTCACCAGTCAGACTTTAACAAATTATAATTTTGTCACACTATTAGGTTTTAGGAAATCTTAGGTTTCTGCTCAGGACACTGTGGTTGATAAAAATGAAGAGTGCAACGTCTGGTGCAACTATGCATGGTAGCCAATCAGCTTCTAATTACAGCTTGTTCAATTAAGCTTTGACAAAAAAAACAGAGCTTTGCCAGATTTTGCACGCTCCAGTTTTTGTAAAACAACCCCACTGTGTCTACAAAGTGTAAACAGAGGGCCGTGTAATGGTTGCTAGTATTGCCCATGGGTTACTTGCAGCTGATCTGCTTACAGACTTACCATGCTTAATTTTGCACTGTGTCTCTGTGTAGATGTCACCATCTTAGTAGAGGAGGGCTTTGCTTCCCTATAACAAAACTGTGCCACGGATGAGTAATGATTTGATGCCTAGTAGGGCAATATTCAAAAATCAGCAGAAAGGGGTGAGAAAAAAAAATGATCTGCAGAATGAATGAAGCAAAAGCAATGATATGTACTTAATTTCGTCATGCACAGATTCTTTCCCAGCAAGCAGCATAGTAGTGACATTACCAAATCACATTTTAAATGTTATGAGATTAGTAGCACAGGAAGGCACAGGAAGAATATTTCTATATTTTAAAAGAATTTTAAAACAAAAGATATATTTTGTATGGCAAAATAAACCTTTCTAAATTTTCCTTACAAGACAAAAAAATTGTAACTTTTTAACTCAAGTCCATTTTAGGAAATCTTCAATGACATTCATGTCCCCACCCATTTGTGATTTGTAAGTAAAAGTAAAGTCTTAGTTGAGAAAATGTACACTTTACAGTATCTAAGATCTGCACTCAGCAGTAGCTAAACATTAAAAGCTGGTTCTTTTGTTAAGAAATGTAATAGAAAGCACTCGGGAAAGATAAAAAGAGCATGTCAGAATGCCCCATAGATTCACTCCCAATAAGTCTCACAGTTTTTTGGGGTTCTCACATGTTACTGATTCTCATGCAGCTTGGATAAAGTAGGTTCCTCTACCGGTTCCTATGAGGTTCCACAAAGTAGGTTAGGGCAATAAGTATGCACCTCCTTGAGCCCTCAACTCATTGGCAGCTTAGTTCGCAAAACACATGGATACTTTTATTCAGGGATTCATCAAGAATACCAGATTATAAACACTAACATGTAGGCAATATTATCCACTAGGTCAATATTCATGATTTGCTGATCTGTTATTGATCATAATTTTATACAAAAACTAACCCTGTCTCAGCTTAGTGGATTCTTCACAATAACTGACAAGTGCTCATACAGACTAGAAATCAATAGCAGACTGGGATCACAGCCCTATTGCTCCAAATAAATACAATGCATTACCAAGCAAAGGCCCTTGAAACACAGTTCCTTGGCTACTAGACAAGTTTACTAAGGGTCTGTGAAACTTTACATACCACATTGTTTATTATGCTATCTTCTCACAGCTTGCATTTTTATAAATCTTTTGCAGTTAATTTTTCTATTGTTGAAGACAATGTCGGTAGACCTTTTTCAGTCTTGCTCCTTCTAAAGAAGTTTGGCCGGCTTCTGTTGGAGTGGCTGCAGTACACATGGGCAGAATGACACATGGGCCACCCAAAATCCTGCTTGTGTGTACAGGGCTTTACTGTGAATTATCTTCAAAGAACCTTCACTTTACCCACAGTGACTGCCCCAACCTCTTTGGTCACCTATGCTTCTTTGAAGAAAATACTAATGTTTGGCAGCAGCCTGGAAGGTAGACTGTGTTAGCACTTGCAGTGTCATACATAGTATGCTTACTTGCTAGGCATAGCCACAAAGATTCTCATAGCAGGACTGCCCTCTCCCTTGAAAACTGCATTAGGAAATCAGATCCAAGGATGATAACTTAATGATTTGCAGCCTATTACCCCATTAACATGCAAATCCCAGGTAGTACTCTGATATCATAACTGGTGCAACTATATTAATTAGTTCAAAGTGATCTAGGGATACAGAGCCAAGCTGCTGATACAGCATCATGTAAATCAGTTGATCTCAGTATCAGAAACTTTGCACTCAATATTCTTGGCACAGGGATGGAGAGTTTCATTACTGATGTTAGACGGGCAATGACTACAGTTTTGAGGCTCTAAAGGTAAGTATGGGCGTTGGCTTCAGTTACTTGAACACGTTTTTTTCTTTTGGAAAAAAAAGGATTAAACCATATACAGTATATACAATCTGATCATTGTAAGAACTCTTATCGCCATTTTACATTTTTTCTAGGCTCCTGCAACTGGGACTTTTGCTGAAAAGGAATTGGAAAAATAACTGCTCTACTGGAAGGATCAACAGGTGAAAAATCGATTTCACTGGGAAAACTCAGACCGACTAAAACTGCTTTGTTAATCCTATTGGAGGAAATGTGCAGGTAGTACTGGAATTTTGAGATTTACATATTAATATTACTATCCAATAATATGGAGGTTGTATTGCATAGAGTTTCTGGACACTGGGCTGGCAGCTTCAACATCATAGAATTCCCAAGGCCACTTTAATTTGTTTAAAGAATGAGTAGATCTGAGACTGAAGCATCATTTCATAAAATCCATGTCATGGAGATCAAAATAACCTCAAATGTCAGAGGAACCCCAAAATTGTTTACATACAAAACATAGATAAAGGTAGGTATATTAGACACTAGCACATTCTGCAGCCGACTGTTGCTTCCTCAGACTTGTGGTATATACAAGTTCTATAATAAAAATACATAGTCACATATAGTTACATCTGGTTGAAAAAAGACACAAGTCCATCCAGTTCAATCAGCAGAGGAAAAAAAGAAAACCTCCATATGCATTATCCAATACCCATAGCTGATTCAGAGGAAGGCAAAAAACCTCAATAAAGTACGAACCAATTTTCTCCAGCAGGGGAAAAAAATAACTAAATAATGCTTACAGTGTACACATATAAAAAATAATACTGTTTATATACATGAGAAAACATCACAGAAGGTTAAATTAAGACAGGTCTTGTATGCATAAATAGTAAAAGTTATGGTAACTATATGAGATCTCTTATGAAGGTCAGTTATGCATGTTAGAAATAACTAAACATTTGACAAGAAGCTGAAAAAAGTATCACATGCAGAGATGAGAGCTCCAATGTACTAGATTCTGCAAACCCTGTAGTTTTACAGAGACAAAATTATCAATTGAGTTTAACTGTATGAGAAGGAAAAAAAGAAAAGAGAGGGCGTGATGAGAAAGAGGGAACCGAAAAAAAACCCACACTTAACCTCCAAAATGCTTAACTCATTGTGTTCTGCAATATTGTCCAGAGAATGCAGGTACCCTACGCTTTAGTTGCTTCGTTTGTCAGGTAGAAGAAAAAATTATCTTGTATTCTGGTCTGAAGGTGGCGACCCAGTAAGAATGAAAGGGAAGAATAAAAACTGGTAAGAGATGGGAAAGGGTAGGTAACTGATGGGGAATGAGAGATGAAAAGGGGGACAAAGATGTCCTGAAAATAGGAGCCACACAGTCATTAAAATTCTATTCAAAATTACTAAGGGTATCTTATAAACCTAACTTTAATTCAGTCCTTTGATGGCTTTATATGTTTCAGAGGATTGGAAGTCTTTTCATGCCTGCCACGTGCTATTGAAGTGAGAAGTCTGTCTAGGATATAAGTGTACATGTATTTGTGCTGGGAGCTCATTTGATCATGCACCTCCAGCACAGAGACCAAGCTGTTACCAACAGCTTCTGGTCTTGGACTAACTGGCCCCAATCATGTGATCACTGCAACAGCCAATCACAGTAATTGCACAAACAGGAAGCCTATAAAATGGCTCCCATGTATCTCTTTCTTCCCAGAACATCTGTGAGAAGAAACAGATACTTTGTATCCGCAGTGGAGATTTTCTTTTATTCAGTCTCAGTTTTAGTGTTCATGTCAAAGGTAATATTAGTTTAAATTTCATCATCAGTGTCAATATTTCTATCAGCGTTAGTGTACTTATTAGAATATTATTATTATTCAGGATTTATATAGGGATCAACAGGCATAGACATTTATGTACACACAAACAGTTATTGCGCTATATACCCCACTACTACTCTGGCAGAAGCCAGACTGTGGAGAGCCAAAAAGGTTTGCTATCAGAGGGGTGACAGCTGAGATGGTTGTATAAAAGGCATTCAAGAAGTTAAGAGGCAAATAGTGAGTTAGAAATCATTGAGCAAAGCTGGAGAGTGACCATAGCAGTTTTGAGGGAATGGGATCCAGAAGACAGGTGTTTATGTGGGCATCAGAATGAAGTTTAACAATTTCATCAGTGGTAGCAGGGTCAAATACTGGCAAACCATCTTCTCCTCTTCTTGTCAGTACTGATCCATCCTGACCATGCAGTATTCATTCCATAAAGAGAAGTAAGGGAGGATATCGTGAGGAATATGAACCTAATCTATTACAGTATGCTTTCCCCTGAAATGCTAAAAAAGCATTTGACAAGCCTAATATGCAAAAATGGATTCAGCCCAGATACTTTTCTCCTCTGTAGTCAAGACCAATGTTGTTCTCTCGAATACATTACCAATTACAAATGGGGCTGGACAAGGGTGTTCTTTGTCTACTCTCATATTTGATCTCAGTATGGAACCGCACTTGTACATGATCTGCAAGGTCTCTTTATGCAATCAGGCCACAACAAAATAGCTGCCTAAGTAGACAATCTTCTCTTTTTTCTTTTACATCCCTAAAATGCTCTTCACTCTCATTACCCAACTATAAGAATAATTTTCATAAATGTGAAACCTTACAAATAATTAGGGCTAACTTCACATCTAAATAGCTGCTTTTATAGATAACCTTTTACATTTAAGGTACCTTTGCATCTACATTGCAGCAGACCTCAATAAACACTTTAAACCGCTCCACCAATCAATTAAAGGTGACCACAAGAAATGGCACCAAGGCACAGTCACTCAGTTTGAACACAGTAACACACTTAAAATTGCTTTCTAAGTGCAAAAATGGGTTAGGCTTTCCAGATCAATAGCCCAGACAGGGCTGAGATTTTGTCATAAAGACAGTCAATTTCAGAATGGACAAGGGGAGAGTTAAAATGGCAAAGGTTTCTAGGGATAATTGTTTGCTGGTTGGAGGGCTAAGAGTTTGAAGACAGGGGGAGTATAAAACTCGGTCAGAGTAAGTAGGAGTATGTCTTTATTGTATTAGGCTATAAAAAGATGTTAGGTTGCATAGTTGAGAGGTAGCTGGGGTGTTATCAATGACTGAAATAATAAAGTCACAGAGGATGATGGTGGGCATTCCAGAGGAGAGAAATCAGAGTAGCATTACAAAAAAGTATTTGAGGAAGCATGACACAGGTTCAGGAGGTCAATAAATCACTGCAATCCACAAAGAAACCAGGAAAAATAGATACGTCTTTCAGTTAGCATTACTGTCAGCGTTAATGTCAGTTAGTGTTCCATTTCACCACTAGAGTCTTTTAGCATTCCTATCAATGTTAGTGTCAGATTTGGTGTTCCTGTCCACGTTAGTATCAGGGTTGAGGTTAGTGCCATTATTAATGTCAATGTCAGTGTTTTGGAAAAAAAACTTAAAAGGTTTTAAATTTATTATCATTCTAGTGTGTGGGGTGGAGTGTGTGTCTGATCGTGCTTCTATAGTATCTGTTTGTGCCAGTGCCAGTGTTAGCGCCAGTGTCTGTGTTTTAGGATTTAAAAAATTGTGCGTGTTATTATTTCTGTCAGCATTGTTATCAGTGTCATTGTTCTGTCAGCATTATGTATCCTGTCATCGTTAGTATCAGTGACCATGTCAATCCCAGTGTTGACTTCACTGACAGTGTTTTAGAAAAAATAAAAACAAAAATGGTTTTAGACTTATCATTTTAGTGTGTTTGCTGTAGTGTGTTTCAAATGCATTCCTATAGTGTCAGCATTTGTGTCAATTCCAGTGTTAGTATCTGTGTCTGTATTCCTGTCAGTGTTAGTGCTTTTGAAAAAAAAATAAAACATTTCAGATTTATTACCTGGTAGTGTAGTTTGTGTGATTTTTCAGTTTAGGGTCTGTTTGTTGCCAGTATTTTAGGATTAAAAAAAAAAACTTTTTTTGCACCTTGTATTTATTATTGTGTAGTGTGCTGTCTGTAGCTTATGTGTGGTTTATGCCATTGTTTCAAGAAGATGGCACAACGGCTCTCTACAATTGAAGAAGCATATGTCCTCCTGTGCTCAGGCAGTAAAACATAGTCAGCCTCAGATACTGAAACTTTCCCCAGTGATAGTGACAGTGATAGTGTCACTTCAGGAAGCTTCATAAAATGTGCAAGGCCCAGTACCAGTGGATAGCGAGATAATGAATGAGGCAGAGTTACATCAGTTGTTGCAGGGCAGAACACTGATTCACCCATATTTACCTCTCAGTGGATATTAGCTGTATTTTTCACCTCTAAAATACCCCAATGCATGGCTTCACCAGGTGTAAATTATGATGTCACAGATTTTACTCCAGTGGATTTTTTTTTCAAGATATATGTGGGTGTTGAGCACCCAGAGCTTATAATCGTTCAAACAAATCTTTATGCCATCATTTTCTAGGTCAACACCTGACATCTCATCTAAAAAAAGAACTTGGTGCTAACACACCTCATATACATTTAAATTGTGCTGGGTGTATCACTTAACATTGGCCTAGTTCAAAGTCCACAATTAGCAATAATGGGCTTCTAGCCCCATCCATGCCACATCATCCTTTCCCACAGTTCCCACAAACAGGAAGCCTATAAAATACCCCTCGAGTATCTCTTTCACCTCAGAACATCTGTGAGGAGAAAGAGATACTTTGTATCACCACTGGAGATTTTCTGTGGGGGAGAAAACACTGTTTATTATAATAGAATCAATCTGCGTTAGTTAGATCCGAGCTTGATCAGAAATGTTACATTGGTATTAGTGTTGATTTCAGTGTTAGTGTCAATGCTATTATTAGTCTCAGTTTTAGTGTTAGTGTATGGTATTATTAGTTTCAGTTTCATCATCAGTGTTAATGTCATCAGTGTTAATGTTTCTATCAGCATTAATGCAATTATTAGAATTATTATCATTATTATTATTCAGGATTTATATGGGGCCAACAGATTGTGCAGTGCTTTACAATGTAAAGGGAAACAGTACACTTCCAATACAACTCGATACAAGAAGTTTAGGAGGGTCCTAATCGTGGGATTTTACAATCTAAAAGGGAGGAGCAAGCTGCAGATTGGTTAGTAAAGGTAATGAGTCTAACAGGAGCATTCACAGCACTCATAACAGACTGGGCTATTGATCTCTATGGTATTGAGATGACATTAAAAGACTTGGGAGATTATCAACTGGCTTGGGGAAGAGGTATAGATGGAGAATAGAAGGGGCATAATGATAGAGCCTTAGGGGACCCCAACAGAAAGAGGAAGAGGAAAAGAAGAGATAGAGGTGTAGGTTACTACAAGATTGCTATAAATTTTGCTGCACTCATATCCACAAGCAGCAACCCCAGCATACCTATTTGTTTAAATTGGGGCAACACATTTTTTTTTTTGAAAATTTTCTTGCAGTTTTAGCACCCCAAAAAAAATCTTCATAGAAAATCCTCTAAAAAACGTAAAGGCTGGCTGCTTTTTAGGCAGTGTATACTAGCCAAACATGCCCGCTATGGTGTCAATGTTTACAAAATGTGTAAAAGCACAACCAGGTATATGTTCTGAATAAAAATCTATGAAGGATACAGACATATAGGTACACATAAGTGAACCCCCTGTGCTGTCCTGACAATTTTTAATTCAATAGGAATCTTGTTAGGCAACTGATGCAACTTCTATTCTACCAAGGCTAATATCTGCCATTTTAGATCTATGCATGCTGCTGGCAAGAGAGTATGTCGGACGATGCAAAAGAACTGCATGCAATTTTCCCACAGTAGCTGATGATGCAAATTCTAAAAAGAAGCACATTGCTCAGTTACAGGATGAACTACTTGCAGTCAAATGCAATGTCTTTATACCAATGACCATCCATCTAGAAGGCACTGGAATGAAAAAGGGTAAGCTACATTGTAGGAAAAGTCACTGTTTACTATGGCATACACCAAATGCATGAGTTAGGTCAACCTCTTGGGACCTGGTCCTGCAGCCCTACTTGGTCAAGATTAATTACACTTGTATTAATTGCCCTCTCAAAGCAAATGTGCACTATTATTTATGGGCACCACTGGTACAAACAACACATAATAGACACATATGTGGTATCTTCACTCACTTCAGGGGTAGAGAAATGTATTATGGGTAGTTTTTTTGGTGTGGGGTCGTGGTAATGGCAAGACATATGGAGCTAAAGTTTAAAATGTATTTTTTTTTGCCATTTTGGGTCTGTTTTCCTTTGATAATGAAACAAAACCAAGGAGTTACACTATCCATTAAAGAGGAACTGTAACCTGGAAATAAACAATTAGCAAACAAGCAAGGTTTTAAATGGGGATTATTTACTAAAACTGGAGAGTGCAAAATCTGGTGCAGCTCTGCATAGAAACCAATCCGCTACCAAGTTTTTTGTCAAAGCCTAATTTAACAAGTTGAAGTTAGAAGCTGATTGGCTAAAGTTGCTCACCTGCCTGTCTGCTGCATGTACATTGTACAAATTTCAGCAATAGTGAGATGAAAGCACTCCCTGTGAATGCGCAGGAGTGACATCATCTTAGCTGGGCCAATGAAAATGGAAAAGATTGGTTCCCAGAAGCCTGAACCAGCCACAAATAACAGCAGCCAGGAGAGGATTACGGGACACTGCAGTGCTGAAGAAAAGGTGAGTATAGTTCCACTGTAACATTTGCCACCAAAAAAAGCTCAATATGAAAAAAAAATATATAATTCATCTGTATACACAAGGTAGTTGCAAACATATGTAAAGTTTAACTAACACATTGCAAAACTGCAGACATTGCAAACTCAGACATTAAAGCAGAATTAAACCCATGAATTTAACTGTTTCTCTAAACAGTTACATTTAAGGTATGCGGTGAATAAAAACTGTCACAGTTGATTGTGTTCTCAACTGAACTGTCAAGCCATCAAATGGCTGGTGTCATAACTGATTCCACGTGCAGCACCATTTTAACTGCAGACCAAACAGAGGCTAAGATGACAAACTATTAATATTGTGTGGGGTTCCCAAGACCAACAAATTCTTTGGTGTTAAACTTCCAAGTTCTTGGAACCTCAAAGTGGTTGTAAAGTCTCATTTTTTTTCTATAAAAATAACAAATATGGTATACCTACCTTCAGGGGCGTTGCTAGGTCTGCAAAAGATCTGGGGCTAGAGCCCATAGCAGCGGTCACCAACCTTTTTGCAGGCACGGGGGGGTGGACTAAGAAATTTTTCGCAGGGAAATCTGTGCAGTGGCTGGTGTTGGCGCTTCAATCATCATGGCACCATGGTTGATATGTTGTCAGGGTGAGTGAAGTGCATTATTTCTATTGTTATATTGTAATATATAATGAAGTGGTTCAAGAGTGCTATCCAGTTCTGGGAGGGCGTCTATTGACATCCTCCCAAAACCGTGCTCACTGCGGTGCACACCCAGCTCACTCTATAACACAGCTGATCACAGATTGGGGTAAAGAACCAATAACAGCAGCTCTTTACCACGTGACCAGCTGTGTCCAATCACAACTGATCGAGATGTAAACACACTTGTCGGTTATCGACATTCCTTTCCTCACACTGAAAAAAGTGGCCAGTAGGCAAGCGGTTAAACCTGCAGGGGGTCCAGCTTTTTCATTAAAAAAAATGATTTTACTAACGCTTTAGGCCTAGGTCACATCTATGCGGGTTTACAGTGCATGTTTGTGCAGGCTGCTGTGCCTGCATTTTTAGAAAAACGCAGCAGCTTTTACACTTTGCGATTTCCCTGCAGTTCAATTTTAGATGTGTGGGGGTGCCATTAAGAATGAATGGCAGCCTCATGTGTTTTTAAACAGCAGCATGTTTTGACTCTGGGTGCTGGAATTGCTGAGTTTCCTGCACATGCTGCTGTTTAAAAAATAAATTCCTAATGGCACCCCCACGCATCTAAAAATGCAGCGCGATTGTGGGTGCAGGACATGCAGGGAAATTGCACAATGCAAAAAACACCATGTGATTTCAAGGCCGCTTAAAATGCTGCATGCACCTTTTCTCTGCAGGAAATTCAGGCATGGCAGCCCGATTAAATAAATGTGCTGCCATCCCAGCGCAAAAACAGGCCGCAAACCCGCATAGATGGGAACTAGGCCTAAAGGAAGCCCAAGAAGCAGTGGTGCATTTCACCATGTCTGTGTGGAAGATGTGCCAGTACCAGTGGTAGTGGTGCATGCTAGTGCTCTAATTGGTGAAAAGTTCAGCCACAGCCAGATCAAGATTTAGTCCACACTCACAGGCAGAGTATTTGGGGAGAAGGACCTACCTGGTCCTGCCCAGCTGGGTTCACCATCCTCTGGCTTTCAGCACAGTGGGCCCCTTCTCTCTCCCACTTGGATCCCAGCTCCAAAGCCTCTGGCTCTCACCACCACTGCTCCGATCTCAGCTCATATCCTGCGGCCTCCCGAGTTCCGAACGTGCGGTCTACATTGGGCGGGGTCAGAGCAGCAGTGGAGCTCCTGGCCCCACCTGCTCCCTGCTAGCCGGGGAATAATACAGTGCAGTGCTGCCGGTCTCCTGCCATATACATAGTCACTTCGCAAGGCGGAAGTGTACTGATGCGGGGCGGGTGGGCGGAGAGAGATGATGTAATCTCTGCTCGCTCGCTTCTTGCACCTGCCTGCTCGGCTCTGTCATGCAGCCTGTCCACTGCACTCGCAGCCCGGTGGTTAGGCAGGGACCCCTGCGGTAGGAGACTCGGGGCTATGGCCCCCAGATTCGGGGCTATAGCCCCAATAGCCATCCCCTAACGACGCCCCTGCCTACCTGCTCTGTTGCAGTGGATTTGCACAGAGCAGCCCAGAACCTTCTCTTCTCGGGTTCCTCTTTGGCTCCCCTGTCCCCTCCCTCCTGTTCAGTGCCCCCACAGCAAGCAGCTTGCTATGGGGGCACCCATGCAGAGGTCCAGGTCTTCATAGTAGTCATTATAGCAATAATACAAATGCTGAGATTTGAGAGTGTAAAAAGTCAAGAAGTAAAAATATAAGTGATAATAGAAGATTAAATAGAATTGAATAGATTAAAATCCAATTTTCCTTAATCTAGCTTTGGTTACTATGAGTTACTGCACTTTTACATTCTTTTTGCACTGTTAAGACTATTTGTGCTGCACATTTTTTCAGAAGTGGACTGGGACTTCTTATTCTTTATTGGTTTAAAGCCTTAGCCTACACCCCATACCAGGTACCACGCTATAATGGCTAAACTGCCATTACTTTTGAGCCCTTTTTGTATCACCAAACTCTGTTCTGTTATGTAATTCACCAGACCTGCAATTTTAGACACTGGGAAAACAATTTAGTTATGCTGATCCTACATCACAGCTTTCTCTCCCTGCTGGCTAAAGTCCAAAACATGAGGTGAGAACTCAAGAACCTCATTGTATTCCATCTCTAGAGGGTTTATTTTAAAGACAACATGTTTACCTCACCTCATGCTAGGATAGCTCTGCATTTGACAGTTAAGTGGCAAGATATGCTGGCTTGTTGCCGGTTTTAATATTAAAGTATTTTGCACTGATGAGCTCATCTTTTTGTCACACTGCCCTCTCTCTCACATGCTCTTTCACCTGATTGGCTTCTTGTTATACCCCCCATCCCATACTCTACTGTACAGGGACTGCAAGAGGATGATACCAAATACAATTTAGTTACTTACACAGGTTGCATTTTTTAAATATATTTAATGTCAGATAAATGATTACAGAGCTGTATTACATTGTGTCTTTTATCCCTGCTTGGAATTTAGCTTTACATTAAATATCCAGACACAATAATGCAAGGTATTCTAAACAGCATATTTGCTGATCTAGTATCTCTTTAAAATATGTTATAATGAAAGATATGCTTGCTGTTCCTACGCAGAAATGATTGACAGCATTGTTTTAAGCATATAATTATTGGATTGTGAATTGATGATAAAAGAAAAACACAAAGCATTTGCTTGCAAAAATCAAACATAGTTTTCCTATAAATAAAAGATGTGGAAGAAAAAATTAAATAAGCGTTGCGGTATTAGTCTGGAAAGAACGTAAAAGATATCACAGAAAGTTAATGTGTTTTTATAAAGTTCCTGTACTGAATATTAAAGGGGGTATAAGCATTATTAGATTTTTTGCACAGACTCATGATGAAAAATTGCCATTAATTTTGAAGAGAGCAAACACCAGGCAATTATTTTGATATGTTTTGTTTATGAGCTAATACAGTTTCTTAAATAATGTTTTTTGAAAGCTTTTCATAGATCTAATTAAATATATCTAGAGTATTTTAATGATTGCATGGCAAATAATTAAGGGTTTTATAGCGTGAACTGAAAAAAAAAACACACATAGAAAGTTGTGGTCCAACTCACGGTCAATTATTACTGTATTGCAGGGATAACGTTTTGGTTTGCCACTATCATGGATTCAAGGTGAATCCTGTGGGTTCACCAGGAAGAGTTTTTTTAAACCAAAATTTACTGCAGGGTCTCCATTGAAAAAAATTAGGGTCAGTTAGTAAACTTCTTAAATTATGATTGCTAGCTCATTTGTAAATCAACCCCGTTGCTGCCTTCTTTTTTTCTTCTTGTTTTTAGGGGATTATTCATCTTTTATATTTGTGGTTGATTTGAGGTCAGCGGTCACTTTTAGTTGCTTTAACTTCCAAAGGAACCTTTTTTTTCCCTGCCTCACTTTAAAGAAAATGTGAACTTTTGTTAAAAAGGAGCAGTATTTTGGGATTTTCATGTCTTTTGTTTTTAAATTTATTTTAAGTTGATATGGTCTTTTTAAAGTTTGTGGTGTTCATAGTGGAGCATTTACTTGTTACTAACCACTAGAATTGCCTTTTGTTTTTTGCATGTTGCTGCATTGTTTGGAGGACAAAAAACTAGGTGTAAGAACAATGTGCCAGTTTTACACTTCAGAGCCTCAAACGATCTATAACAATTGTGTTTTAGGGCAGGTAGTCAATCAATTTCAAGTAATAAAAAAATCACATATTTATTCATGTTTATGCTCATTTTCCTAATTAATTAATTAAAATTTGCAGACCTTTTAAAAATCTGTAGCATGGTGTAAAACTATTTGTTAATCAGAGAGAGCAAAATGACAATGCTAACAAAGGACAGGTTTGGGGTTGAAGGACAGCAGCAGGAATTAAGTGTCCATATGTTTTAATACCTATGGCGATATGATTCTATACCACAATATTTGCAATTTCAAAGGATAGGCACATTTTGTATTAACCCACCCATCTCATCTTTACACCACTGCTCATTAAAAAGGTAAATATACTTCCAAACATCCAATATAAAACATATTATTACTGTGGACTTCTCTGAACTTCTGCTTTGATCTCCAGTGCTTTGCTAGCCCTAAACTTTAATGAACTCTCTCTAAAATATGTCTGTAAAACAGTGCATTATTCTCTTTGCAGGTGCACATTTAAGATGACAGGGCAGGAAGGAAGTGAGTTGGCCAAAACAGTGCTTGATTTTTGGACAGGCCCAGCGGGATCATCTGCATCTGAGGTATTTCATTATATGTGTTATTTTGAGGAAGGAATGTGGAGTAACAGAGTCCATTTAATGTGCATATATCAATAAAAATCAAAAGTTGGGTGCTTGTTCTTGGAACCCTCTCTCTGTTGCACCACAGAGCCTTCTGGAGAATTTTATATTCAACATATTTCCAAATGCATTGCATGCCTGCATTCCCTGTCACTCTTCATGGTCCCTTCTTCGGGTCCTTTATCACTGCTGTATCCTTTATTCTGTATCCAGGCATCTGACCTAGAACAGTGTTTATGCTCCAGGGCAAATGAAGTTTCCACAGGCATCAGAAATATAAGTATGAATATTGTGTCTTTAAAGTTGCCTTTTTTCTATTCAGTGACAGGGTTGTTTGAAAGGTTTATTTGTAAATCTTTCAATGCTTGTGTCCTAAAAAATATAAGACCGAATTCAAGAAAGAAAGAAAACAATAAAGGAAAATGTTCTAATAAATAAAAAAAATCAGGGTCTGGTAATTTGCTTTGGCCCTGGGTCTCATTTCCTGTTGTCCTTGACAGTGGTGTTTATTTTGAAAATGTGTTGAGTTAAGCTATTGTTTCTTTGAGCTACAACAACTTGCACACAAAGTTCAATAAGGCAGCACATCATTTGGAAGGAAGCAAGTAAACCATTTAGCTGCAAATCCCAATTCTTGCCAGCTTTGACTTAGTGATGGAACGCAGTTGATTGCAGTGAGCAACGCATCAGGGCACAGAATAATGTCTGCAGTTAATTCAAGTATACTGAGTGAATCACAGCTAGACTAATCATAAATCTTTCCCAGGATATTACAAACTCTCCACTTCGTTCTCAGTGTTTGTGAACTTTTCATTGCAATAAATTATTCTCCAATTGTATCAAATATTATGAGAAGAAATGAGTAAGCAAATTAACTTGGCATGTCAAAATAAAATTCATAGAACAACACATGCCTTTTGTGCTGCCATTAATCCATCATGTCATTAAATGTTCCTGTTTCAAATATTAATATTATTATTTTCATCTGCTTCTTTTTTTCTTTGTAACTAGAAATTGGCAGTATAGCGCTCTAGCTTCCTGGCTTGGATCTACTGTTAATGTGTTAGACACAGGTAAAGATGATCGTAGAACCAGACCAAAAGACCGATTTTTATTGGGCATGATGACTTTAGACATTGCTATTTGGTTTTTTTTAATACAATTTGCCTTTTAAGTGTATTTACAAAAGTCACTTAAAGCTATAATATCATGCAGCGAGTTGTAGATTTTATATTCAATTTACTTATAACATTGCCTGCATTGTACTAACAGTTTATATAATGTAAAGTGACTATAAATGTTTTAAATATGTTTATTTCTCTTTTGTTATTTAAAAGATGTCCTTCACTCTAATATATCCACCCTGGAAATGCTTGCAGATTTGGCATTTTGTAATGACAAGAACATCCCAACAAATCAATAGTTATTTAATTCTCAACAAGCTCTCAAGTCCATTAAACCTGATTACATTCACCCATTGCAGTTGAGTACAGTTATTTCTCCTACACCAGCACTTAATCTATAACAGGAACTTATGAGAACTTTCAAAAGCAATTCCAGCATTAAACAGCGTATAGTGAAAGGTACAATTTGCTTGTAATTATTTATTGAATTGGATGGCAGTGGGTTTGACTAAACTCCAGTATCTAGATAGAAAAATAAAATAAAGAAATAGAGGTGAATGGTCAGTCAGATTTTTGATATTTACTGAGACTACACATTAATTAATCTCTGCTGTGACTTTTACTAGAATGTATAATATATATCATTTTAAACAGATTATGCTACATAATTACAGCAAAGCTGTCATTTTGAAAGACTGACATATTCATGATAATAAACCCTATCACCTAATATATACAGAAATTAGGGTTGATTTATAAAATGCATAATTACTTCTCTTTTCAAGGGAGTTTTTCCATAGATTAGTGAATCATGTGCAAAGGAAAAAAAAGCAGTGCTTGCACATGATTGAATGAATGAATGAATGAATGATTTGTAAAGCGCAGCAAATGCGAACTGAATCACCTCAAGGCACTAAGATAACAATCTCTGTTGTCAGCTTGTTAGAAGAGGAAGGTCTTTAGTTTTTTCCTGAAGGCCTGGTGGTTTTCTTCCATGCGGATGTTGGTAGGAAGAGCATTCCATAGTCGGGGTCCTTGGACTGCGAATCTTCGTTCTCCCTTTGCTTTGTAGCGGTATTTGGGAATGATAAGGAAGTTTTGGTTGGCTGATCGAAGACTGCGATTCGGTGTGTAGTGTTTTATTTTCTCCCGGAGATATAGCGGAGCATTTCCTTGTATACATTTGTGGGTGAGGCAGAGGGTCTTGAATGTGATCCGATTCTTCACGGTTAGCCAGTGTAGGCTCTTTAGGGATGGGGAGATGGATTCCCAGGGTTTTTTTCCTGTTAACAGTCTTGCCGCCGTGTTTTGGATGAGTTGTAAGCGCGCAAGCTGATATTGGGGAAGTCCTACGTAGAGGGAATTTGCGTAGTCGAGTCGGGAATTGATGATTGTTCCCACAACTGCCGCTTTGTCCTCTTCTGGGATGAAGGGGATTAGTCTGCGTAGCTGGCGGAGGAGATGGTGGGATCCGCTCACCACTGATCCTATTTGTGCATCCATTGTCATTCCTGAGTCGAAAATGACTCCGAGGCTCTTGGCTTTGGTGCTTGGAGAGATGGTCTGTCCGAGGATGGTGGGAGGTGTCCACGGAGTCTTTGTTGTGGAATTTTTGTTAGCTTGAAGGAGAAGAAGTTCTGTTTTTGAACCATTGAGTTTGAGGGAGCTACTTGTCATCCAGTCATCTATTAAAGTGAGGCATTTCTGTAATTGCTGATGAAGGTCTTTTTGCCCATTGATGCAAAGGTAGAGTTGGGTGTCGTCAGCGTATGAGTGGAAGCAGAGATCGGTTTTCCTGATGATATTGAGAAGTGGGCGGATGTAGATGTTGAATAGTATTGGTGACAAGGGTGAGCCTTGAGGGACTCCACAGGAGACTGCCCAGGTTTCCGAGGTGAAGGTTCCTAGTTTCACTGTCTGGGAGCGATTCTCTAAGAAGGATGTAAACCATTTTAGAGCAGAATCTGTAGCTCCTGCAACTTCAGCGAGGCGGACAAGTAAAATATTGTGGTCCACTGTATCGAATGCTGCGCTGAGGTCTAACAGTACCAGGAGACTCGGTTCTCCGTCGTCTGCTGCTTCAAGGGCGTCGTCCCATATCTTCAGAAGTGCTATTTCTGTGCCATGACCTGGGCGAAAGCCTGATTGCAGAGGGTCCAGGAGTTGGTGTGAATCCAGGTGGTGTTGTAGCTGCTGTACTACTGCTTTCTCTAGAATCTTGGAGATGGTGTTGAGGCTGGTTATTGGTCTGCGGCAGTTAGGGTCCTTGGGGTCGAGATTGGGTTTCTTTAGCAGGGGTTTGACGATGCCTTGCTTGAGGGAGGTTGGCACAATCCCTTCTTTGAATGATTGATTTATGAGATGTGTTAGGGTACCGGCCAGGATGTCGGCACTTTCTTTAAACAGTTTAGTGGGAATGATGTCGTTCGGTGATGTGCTGTCTCGAAGGCTTCTGACGATGTTTTTAGTCATGTCCGTGGTGATTGGGGACAGAAAGAAATTTGGCGGTTGAGTGAAGTTCGTAACGCTATCCTCTTTTTGCTTTGGTTGAGTGAGGTTGGTTGTTATTTTTTGATGGATTGATTTTCGAATGAGGTCGATCTTGTCGATGAAGAAGTCTGATAACTCATTGCAGAATTCTTGAGTATCGTTTGATGGGGGCTCTAAGCAGGTCGGGTTCATTGACTGAGCAACTATTTTGAAAAGTTCACGTGGGCGGTTTAAGGCGGATGAGATGGTGTTTGAGAAATGTTCTTTTTTGGCTTTGAAGATTTCCTTGTGGTATTTCACAGTGTGTGTTTTGTAGTTAGCATAGTTTTCCCTGGTGGGATTTCTTCTCCATGCTCTCTCAGCTCTTCTGCGTTCTTGCTTGAGTAGGGTGAGAGTACCATTAAACCAATTGGAGTTTTTTTTGCGGATAAGAGTTCTGCGTTTTGGTGCCACGGAGTCTGCTGCTTGTAGTAATGTATTGTTTAGGAAGTTGAGTGTTTGTTCGGTTGAGAGATTTGAGTTTAGCAAAAGAATTTTGCTTGATAATGTAGTTTTGAAGAGATCGGAGTGAAGTTTCTTCTGAGATCTATTCCAGTGAGTTGCTGTTGCGTGTTTCTGTTTTTGGAGGATGCCTTTAGTAGTGATTATAAATTTAATAGCATGGTGGTCCGTCCATGGTAGTGGAGTGTTGTCAAGTACTTTGATGTCCATATTCTGTTTGAAGATGAGATCTAAAGTGTGTCCTGACCCATGGGTGGGAGAATTTATCAGTTGTTGAAGGCCAAGTTCTTCCATTTGGCTGACGCAGGCGGTTGCGATGGCGTCTTGGGCAGAATTTGCCCAGAGGTTAAAATCACCAAGTACCAGAAGGTTTTTGGTTTTCAAGGTGTGTATTGAGAAGAATTCAGTGAGCGGCGTAAGGAGATTGGTCTTTGGTCCTGGTGGTCTGTAGCATAGTAGTATGTGAACGGTGTCCTGAGGTGTTGTTTGAAGATGCAGTGAGAGTGTTTCCATGAAAGGCACTGGGTTTTGTAGATGGAAGTCACCAGAGCTTTAGCAGAAAAGTTCCCTTGCAAAGCAAATAGCCTATTTGCCTTTAGTAAAGGCAAATTTCTCAACTTTCTCTGTGAAGAATGTGAAAGAAATTAATTAAAAGAAATCAGTGATAAACACTTACAGAAATCTGGAAAAAAGAGCATTAATAGATCCAAGATATACTTGGAGGCGATCGACCAGAAATGGCAGACCAACAATTTCAAAAAATAGGCAGGGTACAGCCGTCCCCTATTTTTGGAAAGTATATATTTGCATAGTGTAGGACATGGACCCCATGTCCCACAGGATGTGATGTTAAAGCATGTCGGGTGGAGTCCATGTCCATGAGGTACCACGCACGCCAATCCTGTATACTGGTCAATCGACTTTTAGGATGTCTTTGATCTATTAATGCTCATTTTTACCGGATTTCTGTAAGTGTTTAGCACTGATTTCTTATAATAAACTGTTAAGCGGTTTCACACTATGTGGCTGTTTTATCTTTCCTTCATGGGCCCTACTATGGAATAAACTTTACCATCAGCCATGACAGTACCCATACCTGCAATATAATAGAGGAAGCTGATTGGATCTTCTATACTTGCATACCATGCCTGTCTAGATTCATAATTTGGAGTTTAGACCTCTGGTAAAGAGGAATTTTATATCAATATTGGTGGAGGTGCACTTGGATACTGTCCTATACTTGGGTAACTCATTGTTACTGGATGCTTATCAAGGAATTAATTTGCACTATTTAGAACAATACCAGTTATTCACACTTTATGGATATTGTTTATTCAATATCTATGTTTAGCGCGGCAACATTTTTTATTGTTTCACGTTTATCACGATTGTTCCTGTTGTGTTGTTGCCAGCAACTTGCACTTTTATGTTTAGACTGTATACCTGCACAATAATTTTTTTTAATTTATAAATGAATATTTAACAATGCATTGATAAACTTCATTATTGGAATCTTAAATAACATGAAAGTAACTCCATGTTAAACATATTGTGGTACAGTGATATCGGCTAAACTTCAGATTTGTTCCTGCCCCTGGCGACTTCTTCTCAAAATCTTAGTACTTGTTATTAACCAATGAGGTTATTAGGTCCATTGGCAGCTGTAAATTATCTGCTTTTGCTTGAGCTGTCCTTTAAATTTGCATGTGAAGGGGGTGGCTGGCTCAAACACACAAAGCTCAATTCAATGTTAGAATTCCTTAAGCCCTTATTTTACCATGCCCTGTCCGCTCATGTAAAAGTTACCAGAGGGGGCTGTACACAGGCCTCAGCCATGATGCTTTGTAAGTTGACAGGTGGCATCACCTGTCAAACTCACGCAACTTAAGCCAATGGGACAATTCTGCAACCTCAAACCAAATGCTTTGCTCATGGTTTGCACATTAGTCCTATTAAAGATCACTGTTTGGCACAAAAAAGACAAAAAAACAGGCAGGAGGAGGAGGCAGAATCACTGCATCTGACAGCTGGTGCTTAGCCACCCTCTGAAAAGCAATTCATCGTGAATCACTTTTCAGAAGCTGCCGAAGTGAGAACTTAACCTTATTGATTTTACCAGTTAAATCCTCTTGCTTTATAACAAATTCCTGGCATTCTTTAACATAAAGGAATGTCTTTATTTACTACTAGCTTGCATGTAATAAAGCCATGCCATGATCTGTTGGCATGCTTTATGAGTTTCCTAGAAATCCACATCAGATAGAAAATCCTCTTCTCTCTGCCCTGTGGTCAACCTTGCAAAGTGATGGTATGAATTTTAAACAGCAGTAAGATCAATACAAGCAAATATAGCTCAACTACACCATTTATTCAGCCATGAGAGATGTCAATATACAGATTAGGGTGATCCATCTTTTTGATTTCCTACTGTCTTCTCAGTGACTACATGAGAGCTTTTGCCTGTATTAAAAGTGTTTGCTTTCTCAACCATAAAAATTCCAATTATCACACTAAGTGCACTAGAGTTAAGCTGCTTGTTGAAGGCAGCCCTGCATTACTTGAGCTACTTCTGTGAAGCATGGCTCTGCAGACAGAATCATGAGCAGTCCAGAAGAAAGCAGTACAACTACTGGGCTTACCGTGTAATTTCTTACTTTGAACCCCTCCACTAAATCTAAATACTGTATATAAACAACCTTTCTTAACTTTGCAGCTTCCAACAAGATTGTTTCAGGCAGGATGATATTATTCCTAAACATTGTTTTCTTCAAACAGCTCCAAGGAAGAAGAAAAAGAAGCAGTGGATTGATGCACAGTGAACTACGACCACTCTTTAGTATTTTTGAACAGATTCAAGGTACTTCAAACTAGAGGACCCCAGAGCTATCCAAGTAGAAAGATGGTTATGTCAGTTTTTTTTTAATGGAGAAGTCTGTGTGCAGAGCTTGGTAATTGAGGGAGAAAGAGTAGGCGGATGAACAATGTGTAAGAGATGTTAGATAAACTATGGAGTGATGCATATACCATCTGTCTTAGCACCTTTTGTGGATTGTGTTAGTTATCATGTAGTGTACAGTAGATAGTAATAGAGCTCCTCCAGGGAAGCCATAGCAGATGCCCTTATGGGCATCAGAGCCTTGCTAGAATTGTAAGAACAGCATTATAGCCTACCACAGGAAGAATTAAAGATTCCACAAATTTTAAACAGGATTGCATCCTATTACATGTTTTAGCACAGTGTTGTATTAAAAAACCGGCATTTTATTGTAGAAATGTATTGTAGCATATTATCCACCTGAAAAGCAGAAAATACGCAGTCACAACACCCCTAATAAGGTGTTACTAATCTTCATTACCTAGTGGGACATCCAACCATTTCCGCCAGTTCTATTAAACCTAGTATAGTTTGCAGTATTGGTAAATCTCAACAGCTTTAAGGGCTATAAGCATCTGGAGCGGCCAAGAGCCTAACTGAATGCCGTAAGTGACAGGTTGTACATATAAGATTTAAATGTGTGTCATGCAAAAACATGTGCAGCTTCAAAGTACTGACAATTACTCACCTTTCCTGTCCAGTAGGGATGAGCTTCAGGTTTGGGTTGATGCTGAGTTTGAGTAGAACTCTAGTTGATTAACGTTAGCCAATCAGGCAAGCTAAATCACCAGATTATGCCTGTATGCCCACCCAAAATTCTGGCTGCTGCTGCAGCTAAAAGTGATTCATTGTTCATTTAGTGGTAGTATTATTATTACCACTAATGAATTACTTTAGGCTTTCCCGCTAGCTGATTCACATAGTATATAATCCTAGGGATGACCTGGGTGATGATGTCAGCTATCATCACCAGCTGGCTTGTTGACATTCAGTAACTGGCCAGTGAGCTGTAATTTATATCAAGAATCTAGCGGGAAAGGATCATCATGTGTGGGTTGTTGTGTTTGTGTCAGTGGGTCATTGTTTATCATGCTTCATGATGTATGTACATCTCTGGAAAATTTGATTAACAATAGATTTACACTATGGGACGTTTTTGATACTTTGTCAGTGATGTCTATGTGTTTACATTTATATTTTGTTTAAAATAGCAACAAGGGATATTATGTTCCCTTTACATTCAGTGGGAAGAGGCCGATATCTGGATGCCGTCTTATGCTAAAGGGGCCTTCCAGATTCCAATAAGTCCCATCACTGACCCCTCCATCCACCAGACTATGGATGTTGGGATGAGACCCTTGCCCACATCAACATAGGGACATGCTGTCTTACCACAGGGCCTCCTGGCAAGGTACCACGCCCAAATTGAGGGCATGTGGCCTGGTACAGCTCAGGAATGGAGGAACACTCGTTGCCCTTCCTTTTCTTGGCCAGCCCAACTGCTTGCCTTGATCAGTTATGGATTTTGGGGGACCTTAAGTCTTTTCTTTTTGCATGTGATCCTTATCTATGATAAGTTTCTTGTGTGCATTTTGAAAGGACCAATACTATATTTTATAAAGAAAATAAAACTGGGCAGTAAATGTAATTTGCATTTACATGGTAGAGGCATGTCATTTAAAAAAATAGATTTTTAATGTTGGACTTAAAGCAATACTAAAAGACCCCACTCCCTGCTAAAAGATATTTTTTAAACTTTTTTTTGCCTTGTCTTCCTGTCAATGTTCAGCAACTAATGCCATTCTTCAATAGACTTCAATGGTGCTCAGAGCTTGTTTGGGAATCAAAATGTTATCTTTCGACTAATATCCAATATACCAAGCTTTGCTCGGTTCATTTATCACTATTCTCCAGCACGCACCATCTTTATCCCCGAGTCAATATGAAGAAGGAGATACCTAGACTTCTGGGTCAGTTTCTTTACTATAAGGCTGTGCTTTCATGTAAGTGTTTTTACACGGGAACATGCAAATATGGTATACTTGATTTTTCAAATTACACTGCACCAAACCACATAGTACTGTGGTACCATACATTTTAGTGGCTGCAAAGGCATGCATGTTTGTTGGGTGCATTGGGCTGCCAAGTTTGGACTATAAACGTGTCATTTGAAACACCAGTCAAAAATAGGACTTATCAATTAACCACTTGAACTCTGGAACGGTTTTGCCCCCTTCATGACCAGGGCATTTTTTGCTATTTAGCATTACACAGCACTAATTTGTATTTTTTATTATATAAATGAAAAAAGACAGAACATTTTGAAAAAAAATATTTTCTACTTTGTTATAAAACATTTCCAATAAAAAAAAATCAATAATCACATTTCTTCATAAATTTAGAGCAAAATGTAATCTGCTACATGTCTTTGGTAAAAAAAAAAAACAATAAATGAATATTAATTGGTTTGTGTGAAAGTTATAGCATCTACAAACAACTGTATATATACTGGTATTTATGCAGCTATAATGCTATACTGGTGCTGGTGATCTATGACTTATAGTGGCACTGTGATAGTGTGATGGGCAATCTGGTGCTAATAGACCCCTCGCTGAAAGGTACACTAACTGACAAACTGACACTGAAATTGATAGTGACACTAATACACTGATCGGATATAATACTGTACACTGTAATAATGATACTTTTACTAACAGGTCTGGCTGTTTTTTCTTCCTGTTGTGCAGGGAAAAGAAACAGCCAGATCGTTGATCTGTGTACAGAACCCTGTGCTACAACTTTGTGTGACGTGTGTATGCAAGACAAGTTTGAGCCAACATCTGTCGGAAAAAATCCATGGATTTTGTTGTCAGAATGTCCGATCAATATCCGTGTGTACAGGGCATAAGAGTTTTCTTATTACTATCTAGTAGTGGGAAGGTGGTGTAAATTTATGGTGTGTGGATACTGGACTGGTGACTTCTGCACATCGAAAGGCTTCCATCTACATCTTTTGCTTTGATTAGAATGAGTAATTTTAGGACATAAGTGTCACACCATGATGTTTATTCCAAAAAATCAGACGGTAGACCATTCTGGAAGATATGCACAGTCTTCCATCTGAATAAATGTGTATATGTATATAACATCAGGGTGTGGTGTTTCAATTATGGATGTACACATCTGTTTAAATATGGTGTCCTGAAGTTCCAAGTTGTTAACAATGATTATTACAGAGTAAATGAACTCTGGAAGGTGTGCTCAAAAATTGCAGGCAGAGGGCATAAGACTAGTCATCATTATTGTCTGTGCTCTCCATGTAGCTGATTTTTTCCCCATTACTGACAAACCATGCTTTGTTTTATGCTGTGTCTCTTTGCGGAGGCAGCCATTTTGGAAGAGGCAGGGTATGCTTCCTCATGTCAGAGCCTCCAGCAGAGAGAACAATGAACAGCACAGTAGTGACATCACTTGGTCTCACTCTAAATCCACTAGGATTAGTTGTCAGAGGCAGTAATGCTTTAGAGCTCTCACTGCAGACGTTCAGCTATAAGGCTGTAGACACAGGAGTGCCCAGGCACATTAACATCCCTGAAAGTGCACTGCTAATTTTCAGCAGGAGTTTTAGACAAAAGGTTGATTTTTTTAGGGTACTGCTTAAGCACAAATAACATTTTAAATGTCCCTTTTTTTATTCAGATCCATTTTAAGTTCTCATTTAGTATCTAGCCTTGTGCAGTAACAGTGTTATGTGACAATGCTGCTAACAGCACAGATTGCCTCTTATTTTTTCTTTATTCGCACATTTCAAGAATGACAGTTGTGATGGGTGGCAGGAGGTTTCAAATGATTGCAGCACTGATAAAATAGAAAACAATAAATACATTAGCAAGTTTAAACACTTCAGCCATGGAAGAATTGGCTGCTCGATGACCAGGTCATTTTTTGTGATTCGGCGCTGTGTCGCTTTAACTGACAATTGCACGGTCCTGCGATGTTGTTCCCAAACATAATTGACATCCTTTTTTCTCACAATAGAGCTTTCTTTTGGTAGTATTTGATCATCTCTGCGCTATAAACAAAAAAAAGAGCGACAATTTTGAAAAAAAAAACACAATATTTTGTACTTTTTGCTGTAATAAATAGCCCAAATTTTTTTAAAAAAAGCTAATTTTTTTCCTCAGTTTAGGCTGATATGTATTCTTCTACATATTTTTGGTAATAAAAATTGCAAAAAGCGTATATTGGTTTGGGCAAAAGTTATTGCGTCTACAAAATAGGGGATAGGTTTATGGCATTTTTATTATAATTCTTTTTTTACTAGTAATGGTGGCGATCTGCGATTTTTATTAAGACTGCAACATTATGGCAGACACATCGAACATTTTTGACACATTTTTGGGTCGATTGACAATTATACAGCAATCGGTGCTATAAAAATGCACTGATTACTGTATAAATTTCACTGGCAGGGAAAGGGTTAACACTATGGGGCGATCAAGGGGTTAACTGTGTTCTCTATGTGTGTGTCCTAACTGTGGGGGATGGAAGTGACTATAGGAGATGAGAGATAGTGGTTCCCAGCTTGTAGGAACTCACAATCTCTCTCTCCTCCACCTCGCAGAACTGGGATGTGTGTGTTTACACACACACATCCCTGTTTAGCCTCCCACGCCCGGGATCGCTCGTGGCTGGCGGTCATCGTGACCACCAGTCATAAGCATCGGCACCCCGCTGTGCAGCAGGCACACGCGCCTGCTATCCCACTTAAGGGGACCGAAGTATAGCTACAACAGTTCACAGGATTGTGCTGACCTGCCTCAGTATAATGACAGCGGCTGGTCGGCAAATGGTTAAAGTAACCTTTCTGATTAGTGTGGTGAAAAAGTGTACTCTGACCTATTAAAGCAACCTGTATAAAGTGCATCCAAATTGTTGAATGCAGAACACACTTTAGCTCCAACACTGGGATGTGAACTGCTCCATTTCAAAAATGTCAGTATGCTTTCCTGAGCATTAAATGAACCCTTGAGCAAACTCAAAGTGAAATACCACATTTATTATGCAATGTGAAAGCATGCATGTTTATTTTAAGTTTTAATTTTGCATTGCATATTGTCTGAATATTCCAGATTATTATCCACTTCATGCTTACAGTACATTTGGATTAATAGACATACACTAAGATAAAGGTATGTTCATCCGTTTGATAAATTATTACTAGTATAAGAAAAATATGTCATCAGATAATGTCACATTTTACAAATCTCCAGTAATTGACTCTCACATATGAGAGGTTTGCTGGGAGTTGAGTTAAAAGTGACCCTTAGCATCTTCTTAGCGGCCTCTGTCATGAACGGCATCATACCATACTATTTTTAGATTTGATAATCTAACCCTTAATTCTTTCGATTTGAACCCTGGAATTCAGCATAGGGAATTACATCAAAGACGTGTCATGTGACTGCATTGTGTTTGTGGAACCCTAATAGTTGTGCTTCCTGACATGCTACTAATGAGGATTACAGGAAAATTTCCAGCAGCAAAACAGTGGTAGTGGTAAAAAAAAAAGACTTTTTTTAGTGGTAAAAACAAGTCTTTTGAAAAACTGAATTATTGGCCATTAGTAACAAAATGAAGATATTGTCTGCTTTAATGCTAATTTACAAGGCTTGGATTAATGATTTAAGTAAGGTTAACTCTTTAAATCTTTGTTTCTCCATTTACTTCTCCAACCTCAACTGGAAGCATAAAATGGTTTTACTAGGTTTTTTTTAAGATTCTGTTAACCAAAGTGTTTGCTTTTTACAGTTTTCTTTAAAAAAAAATGAAAACACTCAGTAAAAGAAAGATACATGTCTGAACCCACAACCCTTATATGCTCCTTGTTACATTTATAAAAAATAAGCAGCTAAACATCTGCAAGAGCTTTGTTTAAAGGTGAGATGAGCTCCATTAAAAACATAGCAAAACAGTAGGTATGTGTACACATTTGATGATTATCACCAGTCCTCCCAATTATAGTTATGATCAAGATGTCTTATTACCTAAACAGGCACCCCCTAGGTAACACTACTCTGGGAGTAAGTCTGATGTAAGAGAGTTTTGTTCTTCTTAGACACTGAAAAGCTGTCATTGCACATTAAAATATGATCATACAATGTCCTACAGATGGAATAATTCAGCTTATGGACAATATACCAGCATTATAGCACCACATCCCTAGATTAAATTGTGTAATTGAAGAATGTGGTAATTTTAATGTGCATGCTCAATAAATTCATGAAGATATCATTAAAATATATACATTTTATTAATAATCTTTAAAAGGTAAGTATTTCATAAAAGCAACACAGTGCATTACAAAAGACTCATACAATACATTCCTTGTGGGTACAGCATGATGGCATAGTTCCCAACATGTTTCGCCCTATTTTGTGTAAATAATTCATTCATATAATTTGTGACAATATATGTATTTTTATGCTCCCTTTGCTAGAAGGCTCTGTTACTCAAGTAGACAGCATCCCCTGAGGAAGCCTCATTTATAGGGCGAAACATGTTGGAAACTATGCCACCCTGCTGTACCCACAAGGTAATAATTTTCAATTACAAAATGTCCTACAGATCTACCAACATCTACTGTATGTCTAAGGATATTCTTGGTGTGATACAAATTCCATGAATTGTTTAGGGAGGCCCTTGCATTAGCATTTGGTAAATCTATAGCTGGCCATTCATTTTACAGCCTGATTATACAATCTCTGTACACTCTCTTTTAGTTTTACCAAATATATGTAATATATGGCCCTAAATTAACAATTCATTACATTTCTGTCCAATCAGACAGGTCCTTGTACCACATCTTAGTTGATAGCACTAAAGAAGGTTGTAACATGTCTTAAACAATATAGCACAGATATTATACAATCATATTGTAATGTATGATCAGTTTTACAGAGGTTTTACAAGCATCTGTTATGAACATAGGGATACATGCTTGTAAGGAAAATAGTGTGTGTGTGAATTTGAAACTACATCTAGAAAAGGATCATAAAATTCTAAAACTTTCTTTTAACTTCAGACTACGGTCAAATGTCAATGGCCAATTTTATTCTAGTTACTTTGTAGGGGGGCACCATGCACTTTGATTAGTGTGTGGCTTATACAGTATGTGCAAGAATTTAAACAGACAAAACAGAATAAGAGAGAAAATAAGCTCTTATGCACTTGCTCTAGGACTACTGTGCAGCTTTCATAACACCTATCCCCATTGTCTCATGTTTCAGAAAATGTGATAAACTATCGCGTTAGTGTTAATTGTTAAATAAAAGTAGCTAATTGAGTCTAATAAGCATGTTTGATCAGTACAGTGAAAAAAAAGCATTTACTCATGCAAAATACAACATTGGTTTACAATGAAATTATATATCATTTTTGGATATATTTTTTTATTTTTTAGACGCCATATAAAGAAAATATATAAAGAATGAGCTACATTAGGCTTTTCTTTACCTCATGTAGTTTTATGTAGGAGCAGTGTTGACTGTATGCAAACTGGGTGTATCTAGTCTGTAAGTATGGTCACAGACTGATGTACCATCTGTATAATTGACTCTCATTTCTCTTATTTTATAGATTCAACAGGATTATTTTACAGACATAGTTGTTTAGCTAGGTAATTCAAAGAGTAATAGTGATGTGCATGCAATGTACAGTAGCAGAAAAGAACCAATAAATGTAGTTAGATCAGTGTAATATAATTGGATTCCTGGATTACTGATATGTTACTGACCTTTGCACATTGATCAGTGTCTTATTAAATAAGGAATCATGCCCACGGGCATACAGTTTGCTGCGTACAGATGCGCAATTCATATGAATCTGAACGCAATGGTATTGTATGCTATAAGCCTATGCATGCTGCTTCATTTCGGTTCACAGCTTTGAGCTGTGTACACTAAAAGTTTAAAAAAAATCTGTGTCCATTGTTGTACCTTATGGACCAATGTTTTTCTGTATACATGTAAATGCTTGTGCTAATGCTTAACTGTGTACAGTGTACCATGTACATAGACCCTATTGGCATTCACTGCTGCTTAGGACCCACACGTAAATATCAGCAATGTGTGGCCAGAAGTAGAGCTGCCACTGATTACACACCAAAGATTTTCACTTATCCCTCCAAATGAGTCATTCATGTGGCAGTGGCACGTGTGCAGAATGACATTGGCCTTTAACCATTAAGAATCTGCCAAGGTCATTCTGCACATTCACTGTATGAATGACTCACTCAGGGGGAGATGTAAACATTGACAGTATGTAACCAGGGGCAGCACCTCTGGCTACACATTGTTGATATTTACACACAGGCCATGAGCAGTGGCGGCAGCCAAAAGGGCCCATCTATGCTGTCACATGTAAACATTAGTACAAATGTTTGATACATACATGCATGGACAACTTTTTACACATGATCTTCTTGCCAGGTGAACTCTGCATGTTCAAGGTTTATGGTGTCAGGGAATTAATGTAGGAATTTGCAAGACCAAATCACCATAATGCCCTGCCTGGCATTTAAACATAGGTCAGCTAGCACAGAATGGTGGATAAAATGATTTTGAATAAGCCAGCTTTGGCACTAGAAAAGGGTGAGGTCACAGCAGCCATATTGACAATGTGCTTTATCTATGATAGGGGAAGCATGGGGAGTGCTGCTGACAAACTGCATCAAGATAAATAATGCATGCTTGTAGGCTCTGGTAGGTCTGTAGGTAGATGTAAACCCTAAATTGCATCTTAGAATCTTAGGGTTGAGAGGGGATGGGAGGGAAGAGTTTTTACCATGTTTAATCCTTTTTTACATCCTAATGCTGCTGATGTCCAGCAGTCTCATTATATCCTGCCCCTGTTCACATGCACTACAGTGATATCGGGCTTCATGTGTTTTTTTCACACATCATATTTCCTAATAGTTATTGACTGCAAAAGCTTTTTTTTTAATTTAAAGGCCTATTTTTTTATGGTGACAAGACTGCCATATGCATTGGCACAGAAACTTGGTTAACTTTGGTGAAAGTATATGACAGGGTGATTTATAGGGAAAGATTGTGGAAAACAAGGGTGTTTCACCCCATAATACAAAATTCCCACAACAATGACCTTTATATGAGTGTCCCCGGATATTGTTTTCATGAAAGCCATAAATTAAAATAAAAACACAGACTTTTTTAGTGATATTATCTTGCTAAAGTTTATATGAAATTGTGCCTGGGTCTACGTCTTTAAAAAACTATGTTTAAGTTCTTTAAATTGCAGTGCTGGCATATATTTTATTGTGTGCCCTGTCTGTGTGCACAGATCTGTAAACCCAGTACATGACCAATATCTGTCCATGGCAACTGATTGATAGCTATCAACACCTTTTCTATCTTTTTCTATTAATTCTATTTAGATTAGTACTTTTAGCCTGAAGAAGGAATCAGGCAGTTGTTGTTGACAGTTTATTCAACAGCTGCCTTTTTTCAGTACCTCAATGCAACCTTTAAAAAAATATATAAAAACACTGTGCACCCAAAACACCACACACCATCATTACAGATTCATCACAAGCCATTTTGACATCCTAATGTACCTAAAAAATTGTCCAGCACCAAGACCAAACAAGAACGTGACCAGATATATTAGTCTAAGAAAAAACAAACCTAGCAGAAACACAAACAATGTGTTTTTCTGCAGTAAGAATGCAGGTGTATCATCTCAGAGATATTTGGTAAAGATTGACAAGCAGCAGGGTAGGTCTGTAAGTGGATTGAAGAGGAAAAAGACTTAAGCCTGGTACAGAAGGGCCGAATGTCGGGAGACATTGGGACAGTGAAGAGGAGGGGTTGCAGGTGACTGCACTGTCACCTACAGACAAAACATGTGGCAGCACCACCAGCTCCAGTGGTGTGTCCTGTCCTGCATTATTTCACTCAGCAGAACATTGAACCAATGTACTGTAAAGTATACAAAGTGCCTATGTTTACTGATCCACATACCCATGGTCATGTGGTCTTGTGTACTGTCCTGACAATAGACAATTAAAAAAAAAACTACCTGAAGTCTATATTTTGAATCATATTTTGAATATTTTTTAACTGTTAGCCTATGTTTGAAGCATTTTGAACACTTTGTTTAGACATTTTATTAAACATTTAAGACAAAGCAGTGTGGTATTGCTAAAAAATAAGCTCACAAACTACAATATTAAACTGTTGTGCACTGGCTAATTTGTAAACTATTAAGGGACCAGCTTTATTTTATAACAGTAAACTTTCCTATAGTTTGTAGAACTGCAAAACCAGCTACTGCCACTTGTTATTTCAGCTCTATTACTGCTTAAAAAAAAATAGGTGTCATGGTCAAAATGCCCGAAAAATGCTTTTTATTAAGTTAAAATGAATCATAATTGGGTGCTGCTGTATTTAGACCAAGCTGAATGTAAAAATTCAAAAATGATTTAAACATTCATAATATGGGACATCAGAATATGATACTGGTGATGATGACCATTAATGTTTTTTAAATTGTAACCCACTTAAAACCCAAGCATGAAAGTTAAAGGATTGGTGTTTTTTTCTATGTCATCTCTAAAGTCTCAAAGGAGTCTCTCCCCACTGGTGTTTTTGTTCTTTTTTTTTGCTTTCTTAAATGTTCTCCATCGCAGTGCCCAGATTCCCATGCTTTGACAATAGCTTGCCTATCAAAAATTATAAATGTTCAATATTTACAGCATGATTCATTGCCTATAGACTTTTACTGGGATTTGCTCCTAAGTTTGGGCTTCAAATTTTAGACAGGAAATTACAAACTTCATGCTAATAAAGACAGGACAGATTCATTCATGCCTACCTAGGAGTTTTTATGTAAATCTGTGAGTTCAATAATGAATATGCAAATGCAGACTGCTGATTTCTACTGTATTTACTGCAGTTATTGATATTTGTGAAGGCCTTAAGGGTAATGTATAATGTTTCACATATAACTTTTATTATGTTAAGTACCATAAAATAACAGTTTTGCTTTTTTAAAATGTTTTAGTAAGGTAAAATTAAATATTGAATATAGATTTACTATTTCCTAAGTGAGATAGATGCAGTGAGATAGCAGTGAGCTAGTGATTCAATGAGATAGATGCAGCCACAAACCAAAAAAGCTACTTTTATGCAATCCCTTTAAAAAAAATGATTTGTGAAACTTGTCATGAGTTCACCCCATATTTAATGTTCATTTGTAAAATAATGATGTTATATACATAAAAATAAAATAAAACAGTAGCATCTCTTTAAAATATATTTGCTGTTGGAAATATTGACAATTATCAATTAACATAAAACATTTTAGGAGAAGCTCCGCGCTTAGGATAAAACAAGGGTTGCAGCCTCCCCTAATAGTCTCCCATAAGGGGCTATGGTAAATTAGAAAATTAAATGGGGTAAACGGCGCTACTCTAGGCTGGAGAGGGGTATCTCAATCCCTCAGTATTAAGACAATGGTGCACCACCCAGAGGCTACTGTACTCCTATAGTGATAGTCTAACGTGTATAAATCACATACACCAACATATAATGTGACATACAGTAGGTGACCGCGATATTGTGTCAATCTCGCCGCATTTCTCGGCGAGATTTGACACCTGCGAGCCCCGTCGCAGGAGCCAGCGCCGAGAACTTTGTTTTCCTCCCACGATGAGTGACAGGCAGTGCTGACAGCTGTCTGGTATGAATCCTGAGGCGGGAACACCGCGTCAAATTTTAAATGAAAAAACTGGCGTGGGTTTCCCCCCAGGAGCATACCAGGCCCTTAGGTCTGGTATGGATTGTAAGGGGAACCCCCCTACGCTGAAAAATTGGCGTGGGGGTCCCCCCCAATCCATACCAGACCCTTATCCGAGCATGCAGCCCGGCCGGCCAGAAAAGGGGTGGGGACGAGCGAGCGCCCCCCCTCCTGAGCCGTACCAGGCTGCATGCCCTCAACATGGGGGGGTGGGTGCCTTGGGGGAGGGGGGCGCCCTGCAGGGGCCCCCCCACCCCAAAGCACCTTGTCCCCATGTTGATGAGGACAAGGGCCTCTTCCCGACAACCCTGGCCGTTGGTTGTCGGGGTCTGCGGGCGGGGGGCTTATCAGAATCCGGGAGCTCCCTTTAATAAGGGGGCCCCCAGATCCCGGCCCCCCACCCTGTGTGAATGAGTTTGGCGTACATGGTACCCCTACCCATTCACCTAGGGAAAAGTGTCAATTTAAAAAAAACACAGTACACAGGTTTTAAGAGTAATTTATTAGTCAGCTCCTTCTTCCGACTTCGGGGGGTCTCCTTCCGACTTCTCCCGGTGTTCGGCCTCTTCTCTTCTCCCGGTGCTCGGCCTCTTCTCCCGGGCCCCGCCGCTATCTTCTTCCAGCTCTATTGCCAGCGAGGGGCCCCTCCCTCCCCCAAGGCACCCACCCCCCCATGTTGAGGGCATGCTGCCTGGTACGGCTCAGGAGGGGGGGGTGCTCGCTCGTCCCCACCCCTATCCTGGCCGGCCGGGCTGCGTGCTCAGATAAGGGTCTGGTATGGATTGGGGGGGACCCCCACGCCAATTTTTCGGTGTAGGGGGGGTTCCCCTTACAATCCATACCAGACCTAAGGGCCTGGTATGCTCCTGGGGGAGAACCCACGCCGGTTTTTTCATTTAAAATTTGGCGCATTGTTCCCGCCTCAGGATTCATACCAGACAGCTGTCAGCGCTGCCTGTCACCATCGCGGGAGGAAAACAAAGTTTTCCTTTCCCGATGAGTAAGCCAGCACGACGTGCACAGTACCCTGTCGCCGAGAACCAGCGCGATGGTATCGCGCTGGAAACACAATCTCGCGGTCAGGAACTGTATAATAACTGATTTAAATTGCAAAAAACAAAAAAAAAAAAAGCCTCTGCTTATACATTAGTTAAGGTAAATAATACTTGATACCCAACACGAATAACTATATTCCACCTGTGAAAAAATGGCACCATAAAAAACCTCAAAAGCAAATTGTGTATAACTATAAATAAAAATGTGAGCACTGAGTTGTCAAAACACAATGCTGACAATCAAAAAAAAAGTAAATATATAACTAATAGTCCATAAAAAAATTAATACGTATGTTAACATAAATAGTCCCAAAAGTGATGTGAAGTCTTGCTGTAACAAATGCCAGGAATTCAAAAGTGGCCAAGTGCTCGGCAGATCAGGTGACTTGCGTGCTCCCCCTTAAGGGTCTCCACTCACCAGCTCCTATTGCCCCTGCAGGGGTAATTCGCATATATAGATAACTAGCTGTGCTGTCCCTTGATGGCTTATCCAACCGATTCACCAAACCAGTTACAACTACTTTTTTTTGATTATCAGCATTGTGTTTTGACAACTCAGTGCTCACATTTTTATTCATAGTTATACACAATTTGCTTTTGAGGTTTTTTATGGTGCCATTTTTTCACAGGTGGAATATAGTTATTCGTGTTGGGTATCAAGTATTAATTACCTTAACTAATGTGTAAGCAGAGGCTTTTTCAGTTAATATATGTCACATTATATGTTGGTATATGTGATTTATACACTTAAGACTATCACTATAGGAGCACAGTAGCCTCTGGGTGGTGCACCATTGTCTTAATACTGAGGGATTGAGATACCCTTATCTAAATGATCAATTAGCATTTACAGTGCAAGAAAAGGTCATAACAGATACGACTAGAGTATTGTCAGTCAGGGGCGGACTGACCATTAAGCCACTCGGGCACTGCCCGAGGGCCCTGGGCCACTAGGGGGCCCCATAAGGGTTGCCAGCCTCAGTAAAACCAGGGAAAGTATTTATAAATCCGTTTTTTTTTTTCATCTGTCTGTGTATACTGTGTGTACATGTATGTGTATACTGTGTGATTGTATACTGTGTGTGTGTATACTGTGTGGCCCCATAATCTCTGATTGCCTGGGGGGCCCCATAATCTCCTATTGCCCGGGGGCCCCATGAGTTATCAGTCCGCCCCTGTTGTCAGTAGATAATATTTTATTGGATACTGTGTTAAGAAAATTATAAGTTGTTATTGCTGAACTCTCCTTTTTAAAGTGCTTGTTTTCTGGCTAGTTATATTGATCCAGGGGCTTCATTACAAATTGAGCCGATGACTTGAATCATGTATTCAGATCAAGAGTTCCAGCTTCTTTCTGTGAATTTTATCTGGTAATGATTTACCATAGCAACGCCATACCTTTACAGTACAGTAGGAACCAAGCAAACCACCCACTGGGAATACAAGACTGGCTGCTTGTAGGCCGTATCTCTTCAATACAGAAAGTTTGAATACCCTTGTCCAGACTGAACTAGGCAAATCTACAGCTAGACTATTTATAGAGAGTTTTCTTCTTCCAGACACCTGTGACGTGTGGTAACAATATATCTGTTTACTAACAGAAATACCAACATTCTGTATCTACTGATGAGATTTAATAAATGTAGGGCCCCTTTTAGTGGCATGGCAAGTATTGATTTGAACGTGATAATACAATATTTGAGTATGATATTGAATATTTTGCCCACTTTGTTAAGGTGTAGTTTAAGGGTACATTTGCATTATATGTGTTGGTCTGTGCTGGGCAGCCTTGCCTAATGCAAGCCTAAGCATATACAAGCATATTCCTTAAGTCCTATGGGCTCAGTTCGCAACACTGTGCTGAGAAAACAGGACATGAGCTACTTTTTTTTTTTTAATGCAGCATGTTACAATGCAGTACAGCACATCATAACCCACTGCAGTCAATAAAGCTACTCTATGACATTTCAATAAAGCTTACAAAAAAGAAAAAATGTAATAGCTAAGTCACTTTATGGTGCATCAGCATCAGTGCACACCAAAGGACTCATTTTTTTAGAAGACAAATTTTGGTTTTTCCTTAATTTCAAAATGTTATAACTAGTGTCTATTAAACATTTTTTACTCTTTCTATATATTTGCAAATCTCTCTCTCTCTCTCTCTCTCTCTCTCTCTGTATATATATATATATATATATATATATATATATATTATATATTCTGTATGACTGTATTTATTTACTTTCCATAGGCATTTAACATCTTGTAGTGCAGCTCAGTTTCCTCCTTATGGTTGTTGATAGGGAACTTCTTTTAACCCAGACACCCCTATTCTTGACACACACTGCGAAAACGTTATTATGCTTGGAAATGTTCCACTGCTTGCTTTATATTCAGAGACTTGCCTGAAGCAACCCATCTGAGCTGCTTACATCGACTGGAAGCAATGTTTTTATATTATGTTTTCATGTTTGAATAAATCTCTGTGTACATTTCTCATATCTCAGCTCAACAAGTCAGTGGTTATCTACTCAGATACTGATGCACAAATATCATTTTTTCCTGTTTAGTCAGCAAAAACCTTTTACATCTCACTTTTATATTCTGGTATATTTTAGAAACACACAGCATTTATTACTTATGTTTTAAATGTAATTGTTAAAACTAACTGTACAATGTGTAACAGTGCAAGCAAATCCCTCCCCTAATCGAACAATAAATATGCATGCATACTTGAGATCATCATCCTTGTACTGCTAGGGAACCTCTGCTTTAAAGGCTAAGCTCACTTTTTGTAAAAAAAATAAAATAAATGCACATTTTTTTGCAGGTAAAAAAAAATCAGCATTTATTATTTGTTTAATAATAGAACCTGCAAAGCATTGCACCTGCGATTGGTAGATCACAGAATGTCAAGCTCCTGCAGACTCAAGAATCAATGAACTATAAGAGTACTCACCAGCACCATTACAATTCGTTGAGAACTTAGAGCCTTCTGCTGCAGTGGAAGACAGGACGTATTAAAATTCATTCACAGAAAGCAGCTGTCTGGCCATAGTCTTGCACAGCAACACTGTTTTTAAATTGTGACAGTGGGTACAGGGAGAGGATCCCCTTCCCGCTGTCACAGTGGGGGTCTGGGGGGCTGCTGCATTAGTAGCATGTTACATGTTATGCCCTGAATATGGGTGTAACATGTTACTACATGTGAACTTATCCTTTAATGTGCATATGTGAGAAATGGTCCATAGAAATCACTTACAGGCCTAGCAGCAAGGCCTGAGGTATCTGTGCCTATTTACTTTTTTGATTAAAGGGCCCAGGACTTTCTAGCAATTTTACTTTTTAAATAAACACAATAAAGCTGAACTAAAAGCTCCTGCAAAAAAATGTGATTGTATGACACTTGAACAAGCATGGGTCAAATAAGATTTAGAGCCAGAAAGCATATTTACTGTACATACCTCTGCCTAGCAGTACTAGGGTTGTTAATTCACCACTGCACTACCTGCTTGGAGTTTGTTCTCACTTTGCCTGCATTGGTTTAAGCTGGGTATACCAGCACCCACCATAGCTGCATCTGGCGGACTTCCGCGCGCATTGGTGCACACAGATGGGCAATGGTGCAAACAGGCACACGCAGATGCGCAACACCACTAACCAGCATGCGCAATAGTTGCTGGATTATCGCATTTCATGTGCTCCTGTGTATCCTGATCCTTGACCTCCCTTTACAAACCTGGCTTACCTTGACTTGCTTATCCTGATCTCCTGGTTTGACCTCTTGCTTGTACTTTTGACTCTGCTCCCGTCTGCTCCATTGTGTTTGACCTCGGCTTGGCTGACCAACTCCGCTAATGCCCATCTAACTATGTATGACCCCTGCTTGTACCAGTTCTGCTACTTGAACCTGCTACTGACTGATCTATCGTGTATGACCCTTGGCCAGGCTCCTGGTTCTGTTTCCGGTCTGCTGTACTGTCAAGTTTGCCTGGTGCCACCCAAGCACACCTGTCCTTCAGTGCAACTTGCCTATTCCAGCTATCTTCTGGTGATCAGCTCATCAAACCACAGCAACTGGCAAACTGTGCTTCTTTGGGCACTGCATTCCCTGTACCACCTTCAGGGGAACGCTGCACTTAGCCTCAAGGGAAGCCCTCTCAGCACCTCGGCCTCGCACCTGGTACATGACAATGTGTATGTATGAATATGAGTTAGGGACCTTAGAGTGTAAGCTCCTTGAGGGCAGGGACTGATGTAAATGTATAATTAATGTGTAAGACACTGCTTAAATCAACAGCACTATATAAGCACCTGTGATAAATAAATAAATATGTACCTGTGAATATCATCCATCAGTTGTACAGCTTTCAGTTGGCCTGCATACAGAATGTGTTATTTGTTTACATCAGGTATTACAGTGCAGCACACATACAGCTCAGTACACCATCCATACATGTCAGTAAGTGCCTGAGAACTTGTGAATGTGTGAGAAGCAATGCCTCATGGGACATGTAGTCCTGGGTAGGTGGTGAGTGGTTCTAAAGGCAGAAGTTTTCTTTACCTTGCTATTGGGGCACTCTATACTATACTTTGCAGCTATTGGGATGCTCTGAAGGCAGGAGGAGCTAGAAGTGTCGGTGGGGGACCCTTGAAGAAGAGGATCGGGGCTGCTCTGTGCAAAACCATTACACAGAGCAGGTAAGTATAACATGTTTGTTATTTTTAACTAAAAAAAAACAAGACTTTAAAGTCTCAGGGAAGATCAGCATCTGAACCCAGAAAGGGTGGAGGCTGATAGACTGGAGGTAATAGAAGGGATTACAATTACATTTAAAGTAATCTTTTACCAGTATTGTGCATTATATTTAAAATGACCATATCCATGGAAAAAAAAAGTCTCAGCTTTTAGTACTACTTTATTATAAAAGATTTATATCTCCATCCACCCTTCATAAAGCTTCACGTCTGACTCATAGTTAAAATGTCCATATATCCTACTTCTGGGTATATTTATTATTATATCTATGATATAAGTAATATATATTTTTACTTTCACTGTTACGCAGCAAAAAAATGAACCCCTTATAGTAGTGATTATCTGCTCTTTTTGTACTATAAAGGGCTAATTTTTTTTTTTTTTACCCCATTATGACAGTTGATACAAAATAAAAGCATGCTGCTACTAAACATCTTAGGCCTGGTTCACACCTATGCGTTTTTTGGTGTTTTTTTGCATAAACACACTACAGTTCAGTTAACATGGTTTCCTATGGGACATGTTCACATCTTTGCTTTTTTCAGCTGCTGCGCATTTGGAAAGTGTCAAGGACTTCAATGCAAAACTGTGCTTTTTTGGTTCAATAGGCTTCAATAGAGAAGCTGCAGAAAGGCATGTAGTGCATTTTTGCATCAATTTGTGTTTTTTTATCTGCCCAAAAACAAATTGACCAAAAAAAGCATAAAAAATGCAAAAACGCAAAATCATGTGCGCAAAAATCAAAAACGCACATCAGAAAGCACTGCAGAAAAACATCAAAAGCAAACTGCATAGGTATGTACCAAGCCTTTCAGATGAGAATATTCATACGAAAAATCTTGGTACATTGGCTGAATGAAAGAATGTTGTTTGAAATTTTCACTTGCTTTTAACATTCTGTTTTAAAATGAATGTAATTTCTGAACGAAAACCACATACACTGTCTGAAAATTCCTTTGACCAAGAAGTTTTCTATTATTTCTAAATTTTCCCATAGGTTGAAGTAGGGTTGTCCCGATACCACTTTTTTAGGACCGAGTACAAGTACCGATACTTTTTTTCAAGTACTCGCCGATACCGATTACCGATACTTTTTTTTAATGTCACGTGACAGTGTTTTTTTTTTGCTATTTTTTTTTGGGGGGGGGGGGTGAACGTTGTATGTGTGTGTGTTTTTTTTTTTTTTTTTTTTTTTTTACAATTTGTATTTTTTCCAATAATATTTTTTTATTCTTTGTTTTTTTTTTTTTAATCAGCCCTTTTGGGGGGCTTTGGTGAGATATCAGGGGTCTTAACAGACCTCTGATATCTCCCCCTTGAGACAGAGAAAGAGACAGAGGATAGAGATTCCCCAGTCCCTTTCTCTGCAGCGTCAGCTGCACTGAGAATCAATGGAGAGAAGACAGCAGCTTCTCTCCATTCATAAACTGACACATCGTAATCACAAGAGATTACAATGTTTCAGTTATGTGAATGGACAGAGTCAGCTGACTCTCTCCATACACAAAGGAAGGAGGAGGGGGACGGAGGAACGTAGGGGGAGAACGGAGGGGACAGATAAGGATAGAGGAACGAAGGGGGAGTACGGAGGGGGACAGATAAGGTGAGAGGAATGCAGGGGACAGATAAGGAGAGCAGAACGGAGGGGACAGATAAGGAGAGAGAAACGAAGGGGACAGCGGAGAGGCACAGAGGAAAGGAGGGGGCACGGAGGAGGATGCAGTGACAGTCAGCTGTGAGCGATCACCGCTGTCTGTCACTAAAGCTGGTGAAAGCCGCTGGGGGAGAATCTTGTAACTCCCCCACGCGCCGATCACAGCTGTCTTCTAGGTATCGGGGGAAGCATCGGGAGCATTTACCCGAGTGCAAGTACTTGGGCAAATGCTCGGTATCGGTGCCGATACCGATACTAGTATCGGTATCGGGACAACCCTAGGTTGAAGGTTGAACTTGATGGACGTGTGTTTTTCCGACCTCACCTACTATGTAACTGTGGTTGAAAACAAACGTCGATTTGACCCCCACTAACTATTAGAAAATCGAACAAACGTTCCTAAAATTACATTTTTTTTTTAAGGAAGACATTGTTTTTGTATGGCCAGCACATAATATATTACAATTCTGTTTGAAAATTTGCAAAACAATCTTTAACTTTTTTTTTCTTTACATAAAAACATTTGATCTCTGAGTCTGATATTTACCAGATTCAACCTCTAATAGTATATACAGTTTATCTCCTCTGTCTGTTATTCTCAGAGTAGATTCCAGATTTTGCTCCCTAACCATATAGTTGGTTATTTATATTTACCACTGCATAGAGATATTTAAGAATAAATTGCCTTTTCTTTACATGTTAACTAAATTATACACCACACTTTTCTTAAGGTTATTAACCGATTAATCGATTAATCAAAACAATAAACGGTCAACTAATCGATTCTGAAAATAATCGTTAGTTGCAGCCCTACCTTACACCCATGTGAACGAGACCAAATACAGACAGTGTAAGTTTAGTGATGCACGCCTGCACAAATGTCAGAAATGCACAAATGTTGGGAGCAATGGCTGTGTACATGCAGCTGCTGTGTCCCAATAGACATTAATGGGACTGCCTTAACAGGGATGCATGGAACACCTGTGCATTCCCATGAGAGTAAACATGGTCCTTACATGGAGTACGCATTGATACGCCCCATGTGATTGAGGCCTTAGTAATCTCAGATGCAACTCAAACTGATGCTATGGACACAGGCCAAAAACCCATTGGCACAGGTCCATAGTCGGCCAGTACTACTCTCAATCCCCGCAGTGCTGAGCAGCCAAGAGGAAGATATTGACCAGCAGTTGTTGCACCAGAAGGACCTATTGCAGTTCAGTATGAACCTCCTACTGGCACCACAAAGTACCAAGTCAAGCTGTAATACAGCTTTTTTAAATGAGACAGGATTTATAAATGGAGGATGGGCAGATGATTTAAAGGTCCGCCCCCTCCGTTTATAGATAGCATTTCATTCATAGAAGCTGTAGTTATGGCTTCTATAAATGGAAAAGCTGGGTGGAAAAGGCAGCCATAGTCAGGCACTCTTGATGAGTGCCTGTCACAGCTCCCTGAGTTCTATTAACCCTTCCATGGCAGGAGTGGAGTGGCATTGGAGGAGGAAGATTTCTACTAAAATAGATATCAGCAGCACAAGGGGGGGACACATCACGTTGAAGGTAACTAATATCACTTGTGAATTTTTTTTTTTTTTTTAAACTAAATTTAGGTTTTAAAAATTCATAACATGCAGTGGTGCAGAATAATAAAAGGCTGAAACGTTCTCAATTGGGCTTTAAAGGAGATCAAGACAGCAGGTTGAGCATTTTAGAGCTAAGCTGTTGATAATCATCACATTCTTAATGAAAAATCTACTACAGCATACATCATAAGCCTTTGATGAGACTGTAAAACAGTTTGAAGGGAAAATCAGATCACACAACAATTCCATTCCATAAGTTACACTCTCTATATATGTGAACTTTGTATGGCTACATTGCTAACTAAATAATCCAGATGCTTTTGAATTTAATCTTGCATAGAATATTATTCTCTGATCATCTTCAGTCAATATTTATTATTATATTGTTATATTTTTTTACTTTTGTGTCTGCTATTTGTGTTTCTCTTGCAAATTTGTAGATAGGGGCTACCACATAGACAGCTTTTAAATTGAACAATGCACCTCATTGTAAAGCTGAAAAGACCTCCTCGGCTAAATTACCAGAGCTGTGCTGTCTGAAATAAGAAGCTTTCCTCGTACAGCTTTTTTTGCACAGCAAGCAATATTACAATGAACATTTAGCACATGACTGCTTCAGCACAGAAACAAACACAGCATGATTCCTACATCAGGTCAGCTGACCATTGTAAAGACAAGGAGTGCTAGCTTGACTGAATTTGTAGTTGGGAGGTGGGGGTTGATTTGAGCATGTGTTTGGCAATAAATAAAGCAATAAATGTACACATTTGTTTGTTAAATTGCTCAGTTGGTATAATGAATTCAGAAAACAGCTGCAAGGTGTCCTTTATAGACTGTATATTCCCCTGTATCCATTTTAGTTAACTGGTAATTTTATCAAAAGCTACTCTAGTACATATATATAAAAGTCTATGTCAATCTATGAGCTTACATATTATTTTAATTCTAGCCGCAGAGTACATTTTAAAAGATTGCAAACTGTTCAGGTGTTTAAGTCAGTCCCCTATCACCCAATAAGTGCCACCACTCCACCCTGGCTGAAAGTGTATTTCCACTTTTGTAGCCAAATTGGAATAACACCTACTTTATATTTGTTACTATAATTAATGTTGTCTGTACTGTGCTGGGAGATCTTATTATCGGTTATAAACTAGATTTAAACACTGGCTGTCCTAGAAAAAGGTTAAAGATCCAGGAGCTGGGGTTCTTCATTGTATGTTAATGAAGAGAAACCTAATGGGGGAGATTTACTAAAACTGGTGCACACAGAATTTGGTGCAGCTGTGCACAATAACAAATTTTAAATTCAGCGTGTTCAATTAAGCTTTGACAATATAATCTAGAAGCTGATTGGCTTCTATGCACAGCTACACCAGATTCTGTATGCACCAGTTTTAGTAAATCTCTCCCAGTGTGTCCTTCTTTGTCAGTGAGGACAGACCAAATTTCATCTGTTTTTAAATTGTTGAGAGTTGCTTGAAGTTCACCCGAGGTCTGCTCCAAACAAATACCTAGAAAGGTAAGAAAATATTTTAGGTATGATGAGTGAATATATACATATAACCGAACATATAGTGGGGTTTTCTCAAATTTGAAAAAGTGGAAATACACTTTAAGGTGGATTTAATCATCATGTTTGCCTGTTGTGGTTTTACTATTCAAAAATGAAACCCTTTGGTTTTACTATTGGGCTAATGGTTTATCAAACTAAAATACATACAAAAAACACATACTTAGAGTAAGCATTACATTTTTGATTAGATAATAGCTTATACCTCATTACTTACAAACTAGAGTTCACTTAAAGAAAAGTTTTTAATTGAATGATTTGGTAAATGTATCTGTCATACAATATGCTGACAATCACTGTCAATCTGGGACAATAGTACAAGTAGAAGGTTAGAAGCAACTAAACTGCACATATTTACAATTAAGATCATAAACCGGAACTAGCTCTTCTTTTTCTTTAAAATACATTAAACAAACATGCAAAAAACATTATAGTAGAAAATAGATAAATAATTGGAGACCACATTAAGTTTCTTAAGGGGTGGTTTTATTTGTGGTTTTTTCTTTGTTGCTGAATGTAATTGAATTACAAGTGTCTTTGATATAGTGTTACAGAATGTTTTAGCTCACACCTATCTTGGAACTTTTGCTGTGAATATCAGCACTTTCATTGGCTTCTGCATACAATGCAAATTCATGTAAGGTGGTTTTAGATGTTCAGTTCTCATGCTCCTTGAGCACTACTAGTAATTTGATCTGTGGGGTTGATTAACTAAAATTGGAGAATGCAAAATCTTGTGCAGCTTTGCATTAAATAAAAAAAATCAGCTTCCAGTTTTTTTTTTGTCAAAGCTTAATTGAACAAGCTGCAGTTAGAAGCTGACTAGCTACCATGCACCAGATGTTGCACTCTCTAGGTTTAGTAAATCAATCTCTGTGTACAGGAGGGCATGTGGGACTGTCAAAGGCTCAAGCAACTGTGATGCCTGTGAGAGCAGGGGTCTGACTCTCTAGAGTGCTGCAACACAAGGTACTTTAGCCCTTGCTACAGCACAAAGTACTTACAAACATATGTATTGCTGTATATGTAACCTGACTCAATTACAGTACTGTAATAAATAGAGAAAGTTTTATTAGGTTTTAATTTTTGCACTTAAGCTCAGGTTACAATAAACATTAATTGTTCATCAACTATGTTTACAGTATGTATATATAGCAGCTTGTTGGTTTTCTTGCTGTTGTACTTCCTTCTTCAGGATTGTATCCTTCTATCCCATGGTTCCTTGATGCCTGGACAGTAATAACAAATCACGGTATGCTATCATCTTTTTCTCCCTCTTCTCATGTAAATCTTTTTCTGTATTTAGTTCGCTATTGTCACAAGATTTTCCATGCACTATACTATTCTCTTTGCCAGAAGTAAATTATGCATCTCCTTCAAGTTCAAGTGGGTTAAAACCAAATTATCTTGTTGAAATGATATTATGTAACATTCAAAAGAACTCTTTGTTTCCACATGATCAGCAAAATAAACATTTTTCCATTAAACATCAAACAACAACAACAGTGATGTGGTGGTGTAAATCACTTTCTGTCTTCATAAATAGTGCAGATTTAAAAATAACTTTTTTCTTCAAACTATTTTAACTATTAAATTTAAACATAGCTTAAAAAAAAGCCATTTTAAAGTAGGTAACTATTTTCACACAGTTTTAGGCTTTCACTATTTCTTTAGCTGGCATGGGCAATCGCAACTTTCTTGCCTAGTTTGTCAACCAATCACCCTTAACCCTAATTAGATATTGGATGTATTACCTATTTAGCCTGTATAATTATGACTTAGTAATCAATTACAATTATTAATTTATTCTACACAAATTTCAAGATGTATAAAAACACTTACTGTGTAATAAGTTAGCCTAGACTCTCTTTTACTTAGTATTTGATAAACCTAGACCAGTTTCATAACGTTATTAGCCATACCTTAGCAATTAGATTAGATTTTTTGTATACAACAGCTTTTGTTGCTGCTGCTCATTTTCTATTTTCCCACCAACGTCCAGCAGTGGACACATGTAAAGTTCACATAAGGGTACAAGATCTTACTGAGGAACGTTTCAAATATTTGTATTTTGTATTTGCATATACTGTATAAGATCTAATCAGTTTCATATTTCAGTTTATAGCTGTGGGGATTTCTTTAAGAAGTACACATATGCTTATACATGCAAGAGTGAGTATAATCAAATCTATCACTTTTATCTCCATCCTTCATTCCATTGATTCTTATTAACAACCACTGGCCTTTATCATAAAATGTAATTCACTGTGTTGTAGGCTACATTCGCTATAAACCAGTCAAGAAAATATAGTGCTGGACTTCAGGCCATAAAAATGAAAAACCACTGTGCAAATAATTTAGAACAGCAATATGGTTGTTTTCTTTAGTAAGCTACTCTACCCAGAGTTAACAGTTTCTAATATTTACTAGTATGATATTAAAACATAATAGTGGGAGTGTGAACAACCTAAAATTTAACTCAAATCAGGCAAGTTTAGGAAACATATGAATATTTGCTGATCTGTACAACTACACTATATTGTCAAAAGTATTGGGATGCTTGCCTTTACACACACATGAACTTTAATTGCATCCCAGTCTTAGTCCGTAGGGTTTAATATTGAGTTGGCCCACCTTTTGCAGCTATAGCAGCTTCAACTCTTCTGGGAAGGCTGTCCACAAGCTTTAGGAGTGTGTCTATGGGAATGTTTGACCATTCTTTCAGAAGTGCATTTGTGAGGTCAGGCACTGATGTTGGATGAGAAAGCCTGACTCGCAGTCTATGGGGTTGAGGTCAGGACTCTGTGCAGGCCAGTCAAGTTTCTCCACCCCAAACTCACTCACTCACTCACTTACTCACTCACTCACTCACTCACTCACTCACTCACTCACTCACTCACTCACTCACTCAATATAGTGTATGACTATCCTTTTTCCTTTATCTCTTAGTTTTTGTTGTTGTTCGTTTTTTTTTGTCTTTTTTTTTTATTTATTTCCATCAAAATACCTGCCTAGCAGTATATCAAACATGGAGTTTGGTTTCCAAGGGGGCCTTTCTTGGTATATTAAAATCATTCTGTATGTTAATCAGTACTATGTGGAATGGTGTTTCTAGAAGGAGTAAAAAAAGTGTAAATTATTTTAATAATTCATACCATGTAGGAACAGTGTAAAGTAAACAATAGTGTGTCCTCTAAAGATTGAAGAGTGTTCTCCACTGAAGAGCCCACTGAAGATTGAGGAACTGTAGCTACTAAAGTGTCCACTAAAAAGTGAAGCATAGTATTTGCTCCTATTTTTAATGAGCCCCTTTAGTATTTCTGAAGTTATTCCTTTGGAGGAATGACCTGTGATCTCACAGGATAACACTTTTCCTCTGGGTCAGAATTTTCACAAATGCCTTCATAATTCCATTACTGAAAAAAGGTACATGTTCATCAAAATCAACCACCTACTGTAGAATTAATAAATATTTGTTTTTAATATTGTTTTATATATTTCGTAACCATCACTGAAAAGAACAAAAAAAGAATTTAGAACCTGAGATATCACTCTGATTGGTGGCTGGGGGAAATAGCTCCAAATGAAGCACCAGGCTGGTCTCCACTCTCATGGTATACTAGAAATTCTAGTATTATTAAAAGGGCACCACGGCTGGTGTTAAAATGTTTATGACCAATGCAGCTGCCTGCACAAAATTATCTGCTAGGGTGACCCCAATCAATATATATGTATATATGTGTGTGTGGCACTACTATTTGTGAAACATACCTGTGAATCAATGTGTAAAGTGCTAAATGTCCTAAATAAACATAATTCATATGATGTCATCATTGTGATGAAATGTATTGCTGACGCCACTTACATCTTACATCATCTGCGTTTGGAACGCAGATGAGTATTACATGCCAAGAAGACTGTTATATGCGATCTTAGCTTGTGTAATGTGAGCATTTGCCTAATGTGAGTGCATCTTAATTGTTTTTAACGTATTTGACCACTTCTGGACCATCCAATGCACACATACTGCTACACGGCTGTGCAAAATGACGCCGGGGACTCGATGTCCGCCAGCCACAGAGAGGCAGAATGGGGATCTGCCTATGTAAACAAGGATTTTTCGATTAAGTTCCCTCATACCTAAGGGACTCAACAATGAACTTAATTTACAGTCTTTTTTGGAGACCTAGGTTGTGATTTTTACTGGCCACCTTATCTCTGGAGTTGAACAAGTTAATGTCGGGTCCGTGTAGTCCTGTCCATGTGTCTTACCCCATGATATTGAAACCCCTTCCTTTTCTCCCCTATCTCTTGTGCCTGATGCCATCTTTATATACTTTTGAAATACATTCCTGGGTCCCCTCATGTTTTCAGCATGGTTGCTGCCTAAGTATGGAGTGATTGAGTGATGCTGGAAAACTTGAACAATGGATATTTGACACTGATTTGTATATATGAATTGTATCTAGTTGATACCTTGTACTTGTTGACCCTACAATGTCCCTCTATTGGGGAAAAGTAATACAGAAGAAGAAATGGCAATGTGAATGCCTGGATTCAACAAACGACATAACATCCTTTTTTCTGCATGTTCTTGTGGTGCTCTTTTTAGAAGTTCTTTTAAGGGCAGATGTACTTGAGGAATGGACGTTGTTAAAAGGAGCCCTCTTACGCTGCCACAACGTCCAGACGAAGCTATGCATTAGCATTGTGAAACGCATTGACGTCACTTCCGCCCAGATGCCATGCTACGGCAACATCCCCCGTGGCTTCTGCAAACCCACTGAGAGAGTGATGGGTCACGATCGTCTGTTTAACCTCCCTGGCTGTATTCCCGAGTGTGGTTCGGGGTTAAAATTCAGTACCATTAGCGGTAACCCCGAGCCACACTCGGGATCGCATTGCAGGATCCTGGTGCGGCGTTACTTACCTTGTCCCCAGGATCCTGCGATGTCCCCCGCAGTGTCCATGGGCTTTGTGTCCTCCGAAGCCTCTCCTTGCCAGGCTCCATTCCCTGCGAGCGTCGCAATGCATGGGGCGGAACCTGGCGGCAAATTAAAAAAACTGTAAAAATCATAACACATACAGTACTGTAATCTTACAGATTACAGTACTGTATGAAATCATTTCACATCCCTTTTGTCCCCAGTGCTTTGTCTAATGCCCTGCATGCAGTTTTATATTATATATACTGTTCTTTCTGCCTGGAAACTGGAAATTGTCCATAGCAACCAAAAAGTGTCCCTTTACGTCAAAAGTGGCTTTAGACCAGCTAGAAAACAGCGATAGTAAATTAGAACACTTGCAGAATTGAGCGATAGTGAATTGTGGGGAAATTTATTTTATTATTATTATTATTTTTTTAATTATTTATTTTTATTCATTATATTATAATTTATGTTTTTGTGTTTCAAACTTTATCATACCCGAGATATCTACTAGACTCTCGTTTGGACAGATTTAAGTGTGTTATTGTTAAGAATTACAGGCCTACAATATAAAACGCCAAATTTTCATGCAAAATAATTGTACCGCTTTCAGCACCTAAAATCCAAAATAATCATACCTTCAGGGAGGTTAAGGGGGATGGGAGGTAACAAGGGAGTTTATCTCCCCATGGATCTACTCCAGTCTCTGTAGGGGTAAAAGTGGAAGCAGGATTCCTTTGGCTTTGCAGCACTGTACCTCCACATGATACCTGTCCGGAAAGTTTCTCCATATACTAGGAGACATGGGCAAAGCAGAGTTGTGCTGTTTTAAAGGATGAACCACGCTGAATGAACCTATAATTGCCACCAGAAGTGGTAATGTATGGCTCATGCAGTACAGCAGTATTATCCCTGCATTGCCATTTTTTGAAAATTTTTGCCTACTATTCAAAGTCAATGTCCACAGTGGATTTATCATATCATCATATACCCTTAATCTGGTAATATTCTAGTTTACATAGATATCTGGATTTGTTCATGGACATTTTTTGCTTTGAGAAAATACTTGTAATGGTACCATTGACTTTTTAACAGCTGTACTACCGCACTAACACAGTTAAGACTGGGTTTTATGATCCCCCACCCATCCCTTCTCATGGCTCGAGCCCCCAGGGGGTTGGTGCCAGTTTGCCTTACTTATAGCTGTTGCTAAATACTCGGCATATCCGAACAAGCATAACTGACAACAATTCACTTGGCGTCCGGCCGTTTTGTTTATTCTGTTATATGTTGTCTATGTCCCACATGTCCGTGCATGTTTTTGACCAGTCCAGTGTGGCCAGTCATTACATGATTTGGGCTAGTCTAGTACTTATCACTTCTAAATACCTTCATGTTTTATACCTATTCAATAAATTATTGTTTTTGATACTTTCAAACTAGTGTTTACTGTCACTCGATAAGCCCCAACTCTTTCTTGTCCCCTTCTGTTTGAGATGTATTGTATCTATGTAAACAAGGCGGATCCCTGTTCTGACAGGGGACAACACTGAGATCAGCTGTTCCTAGTGATCAGGAAAAGCAATCTCTGTGTTGTCCCAGTGAGCCCATCCCCCACACAGTTAGAACACACACTGAGGGAACACAGTTAACCCCTTCCCTGCCAGTGTCATTTATACATTGATAAGTGCATTTTTTTTAGCACTGATCACTGTATTGGTGTCACTGGTCCCCAAAAAGTTACACTTAGGGTCAGATTTGTCCGCCACAATGTCGCAGTCCCACTAAAAATCGCAGATCGCTGCCATTACCAGTAAAGACAGTAAAAGAACATTTAAAGTCCCTAAATCTATTCCCTATTTCATAGACACTATAACTTTTGTGCAAACCAATCATTATATGCTTATTGGGATTTTTTTTTACCAAAAATATGTAGAAGAATACATATTGGCCTAAACTGATGAATACATTTTTTTTTTACATTTTTTGGGGGATATGTATTATAGCAAAAAGTTATTAATGCTAGAAACTCTGTTCAACATATTTTGCTTTTTAGGACCTTGTCAGTAGGGCAGAATGTAATGCTTCAGGGGTGGTTTTTCCTACACTGTAAGCCTTTCTTTCTATATTCATGACTCATACTATTAAAGCTTAAAAAATATATGAGAAAACATGTAGTTTGCCATTACCGATTTCTGCTTCTGGTTCATGACTGTCCTACAGATATCTTGGATCATTACATTCTAAACCACTGACCTGCTGAAGTAAGCTTGGTGTATGTTTGTGACTGCCAGACACAGCCAGGCAAGACAGACAGAGCCAGTCAAGGGTCAATTTCAAAAGATGATCAGCAACTATAGCCACAATATATTCTTTTTTGCCAATGGGACATTTATATATACCCTGAAGGTTTCACTGAAGTTCTTTGGGACATATATACTGGCAAAGGTCTAGAAGTATTTAAAGTGAACGTTTGCTTTTGGACATTATTCTCCGTGGTCGAGTTTAGTGCATGCTGGACGGTTGCAGAATACAAAGCAACAAGAAGCTACTAGCTCTTTCTGTACCTTCAATAATTAGGCATCAATCTGAGCAATTTTTATAGCTAAAAATTAGGGTTTAAAATTTACAATACACCAAATCTCATTAGAACCGGCCTGTTTTCTTCTACACCATCATTCCATACCACAGAAGACTTATAAACAATCTATTCTTCCCCACCTTTTTAATGCAGCCAAATATTGCATACCTGAGCTTTGGAAACAAAATTGACCCCCATCATTTGCCAAGTACTTGACTCAGATCAAGTATATAAACAGAGTGGAGGATCTTATCCATTCTGATAGAGGCACTCATAAACAGTTTTTAAAGAAGTGGTTGTATTGGAACTCTCTGCAGAATATAAATCTATTTTAAACCAATCTGAGACTAATTCCCCTTCAGGAAACCAATTGTGACACTGAATAGAAGATATTAGGCTAATTTTCTACTTACCTCCCTCTTACCCCCACCCCCCCACCCTCCTGTTCTAATTTTTTTTCCTCTTTTTTCATCTATGAACATGATAAAGATTATCCTTATTAAATGAATCTCCTATTTGTCATGACTTCTCACACACAAGTCTATTTGGTTCAGATCAACTGCATAAATATACTTTAAATATGATATATTTCAAATGAATTTCATTTTTTTATTTTTTTGGAATTATACAGTATATTTGGACACTTTCTGATGATTGTTACATTGCTTTAAAATGTTAAAATGTATATATTTTCAACAATGTACAAATCCACTTAATACATAAATAAAGAGTATATATAAAACATTAATAAAATAATAGGGTATGTGTGTGTTTCTATAAGTAACAATGAGGGTATGTGAATGCTTCTTGGGTTTCTATAGGTAACAATGAGGAAATGTGTGGGTTTCTATAGGTAACAGTGTGGGCATATGTGTGTTTCATGGGAAAATGGAAACATGGGGGGGGGGCTTAAATTTTAGTTGTTTGCTAAAATAAAATTCATAGCTTTGCAAATGTACTATGACATACAAATAATCTGATGATGTGAGTGCAGCCCACTATGCACATTAAATATAGAAGTGATCTACTGTGTTTGCTATTTTTTTTTAAATAATTATTTCACAAACATACATTTTAATAAGGTTTGTGATCTTTTATTTTGTTAATGGCTAATTCTCCATTAAATTAACCATTTGTTAGCCATGACCACCAAAAGTCATAACTTTCCATAAACTGGTATATCACCTACTGAATATTTTTTTTTGTTTTTATTTTTTGCTCCACCTCAGATGTCTAGGTTTACTGCTTTCCTCAATAGACCCCCCATTAAAACCCAAGTGGTAATCTTTGAAACTGACTTGTACATTCAAAATCAAGCAAAAATCATTTAAAAAAAAATATTGCAAAAATCAATAAAAAAAAACAAACATTCAGGCAGTGTGCTTGATACATTCTTTAGTTACCCTATATACTCGAGTATAAGTCGTTCCGAGTATAAGTCGAGGCCTCTAATTTACCACAAAAAACTGGGAAAAACGTATTGACCCGAGTATAAGATGAGGGTGAGAAATGCAAAGGGTCATCAATGCCCATCTGCAGCTGCATGCCTTCCTGTGTCCTGTGCAGCCTACCTGTACCCTGTGCATGTGTCCTGTGTCCTGTACATGTGCATGTGTCCTGTACATGTGTCCTGTACATGTGTGTCCTGTACATGTGTCCTGTGTCCTGTGTTCCTGTGTCCCTGTGTCCTGTGTCCTGTACATGTCCTGTGTGCATGTGTCCTGTGTGCATGTGCAGCCTACCTGTGTCCTGTGCAGCCTCCCTGTGGCGATCTCCATCCTCCCTGTGGCGATCTCCATCCTCCCTGTGGCGATCTCCATCCTCAGACGGCTGCCGGCGTGTGATGATACTGTTCGTCGGCCATTCCACAGTTCAAAAGCCGCACCTCCTCCTCGTCTGTGATAGGCTGACTGCTGACTGCCTATAATGGACATTCTCTCATTCTCATACCACGGACGAGGATGAGAGACTGTCCGTGATAGGCTGTACACTGACAGCTGTTCAGCCTATCACAGACGAGCAGGAGGCGCGGCTTTTGAAAGCTGGAATAGCCTCCGAACACTATCATCACACGCCGGCCGCCGTCTGCCTGTCTTTGTAAAGTGAAGCTTTACCTCATTTACTAAACTCTGTAGAAACCGCACTTGCAAAGTGGCCTTTAGAAAAAAAACCCCAGTAAGTCTGAATTACAATGGGAGTTGCGAATCTTCACACAATAGATTGATAAATATTCACAGTTTTTGAATCAGGGAAAATCCCTGTTTATGTATTTCATTTGCATATTAATGGGTAATTGATGGGAACATTCATACAATGTATTTTCTCATTTCCTTTAGTAAATCAACCTCAATTTCTTCTGATTTGCTGTAGGAAAATACTGAAGGGCACAGCAGTGGATAGGAGGCCATGCAAGGTACCAGAATGAGCACAAGATACCGTAAGGAACTAAAAGTGGTGGGGGCTCTTGGCACAAACCAAATGATTATAGGATAATGCACTAGTGAGGTGTTCTGTGATGAAAGAAAATATGGTATACAGATGAGTTCTACAAGCATACAGAAATAAATGAATGGATTTTGAATTAGTTTAGCTTAAATAAATCTTTTATTTCATTAAGAATTCTATTTTCAGTGGAGACCTGGGGACAAGTAATATAATATTAATCATTTTACCACAACCATGAAACATTAAATCACAGAAATCTAATCATCCTAAATTATATAACAATAACAAGTAATCTAAACATTCAAAATTATATAAGATTAACAAATATGTGACAGACTGCCGTTGTAATGCACGGAACATAATTACATTTTCTGGACCATCTGATGACCAGAATGCGTTTGTGCTCCTCGCTTATTGACTCAGCTGGACAGAAAAGTAGTCCAAAAGCCAAGACATTTGATGGATACTACCTAGCAAACCACTAAGATTTGCAGTTATTACCTATTAATGATGTGTAGTTACAAAGTTAATTATAATGAAAAAAAAAGACTTGTGCCCACAGTTATTCACAGTTCCAGCAGGGTTTTGTCCACAGGAAGGCAAAAAAACAATCCCCTTTAGGCAATTATGTAAAGGCATCTATTTACATTTTCATTCAATGGAAGATAAAAATAATTTCCTCACCACACATGGATAGTTGGATCTGCTCCCTGGATCAAAATATTGCCCTACTTTTCTACATTAATTACAAGTATGAACAAATCCATTTTTTTGTTTAAAGAACAAAACAAAATGGTTATACTGTAAAATGATGGCAACATATTCTTTACTCTATTTGTAATTAATGTCTCCATTGTTTTGTACAGTATTGGCATACATCTGTCATATCCTTTTTTTCATAATCATGGATATACAGTATTTAAACATACAGTAGCAATTAGAGTCATTATATTTTTTTGAAAACTAATCATATCTTCAATGTAGGTGAGGTTTTCCCAATCATTTTAATTTATAGTGCAGGGCCTAAAACTCTACTCCATATTCTAGATGTAGCCCTAAAATCTATTTATGCAGGGCCAAGAGCATACTAGCATCACACAATTCGTCCTCCTTTTTATACATTACAATATTACCATAACAGTTTATATTTATTTTTCCAGTTAGCCCAGTTCTTTAAAAAAGACATTTCCTTCTGCACCAGATCATCTAATTCCTATAGCTCTTCACTTTGGTGTACAATGGCATTTGTATCATTTTTGAATATACTGTCTTACTCCCTGGATTTATTTTAATCTTCCTCCTGCTGCTAACTTTTTCATTAGTACTAAAGTTTACAATAATCGCTTAGCTAATCCTAACACAGCAGTCTGTCAATCATATCCATGGCAGACAATCCTGAGCACCTGGGTAAAAAAACAGAGGTGACAACAGATTTCCTATTTGTCCATCAAATAATAGCATTGCCCCTAACTGACACCTGTCTTGCTTTGTCGTGCACTCTTAGTTATGTAGGATTATAAAGAAAAGTATTTTAAAATGTGTGTTTGTGTGTGTGATAATGTAGGCTAATGGAAAAAGAAAGCACTAAATATCACTTTATATTCCCAAAATACATGGGATTTTTGGATTGACCCCTAATTAAGACAGACCTTTTGTCACCATGTCTAAAATACAATGTTCCTATTTAGGTAGTTTGCTTTTTGACACCAGGTGTGGTGAAAAGAAGTGCTATGAGCAGTGGATGTTTCTGTCAGTCACAAGATTGATTTAGGACAATATAGAGGAAAATATAGGAAAAGGCATAATATTATCTGACTAATGCTGGTGGATGAGCAGAGAACATCTCTAAAAGGGAAAAAAGGCAGAGGTTGATTTGTCACATTGTCACCTACTCCAACGCCTGCTAATTAAATTACTCATCGCTTTATTGCTAGGGTTTTTCTTATTAACAGTGTCGCCTGCTTTTAGTTATGTAAATTGTACAGACCCAAAATATTATTAGGCTCAAGACGTGATCATTTTATTAAAAAATATGCACCTAAGTTGACCTTACAGTAATATATCGGAATCATAAATCGTTACAGTGTTCTGTGTTTGAAAGGTTAATTGCATATCTTTTGGAAAGGTGCTAGATATTGTTCTAGTTTAAATTACCACCTGTCAGAAGTAACTGAAAATCTTTAAAAAAGTATAGATTGTGAGGTGACATTTAAAGGGACAATTTCTAAATTGGTGTCAAATTGCAGTAAGCCCCAAACTGATTGAAAGCTGAGTGGGCGCTTAGCAAGTGTTTTCACTTTATAATACTACACTTCCTTTATATTATGCATAGCTACATAGAAAAAAAAGATAGATAGATAGATAGATAGATAGATAGATAGATAGATAGATAGATAGATAGATAGATAGATAGATAGATAGCTCTAAGCAAATATAAAAGACCCAGATTAATGCAGTTTATTATTTAATAATATGACCTTAAAGTAATTGTAAAGTCTTGTTTTTAAAAAAATATATAAACATGTTATACTTACCTCCTCTGTGTAGTTGGTTTTGCACAAAGCAGCCTGGATCTTCCTCTTTTCTTTGCCCCTCCCCCCTATCAAATGCCCTCACAACCAGCAGCTTGTTATGGGGGCACCCGAGCCGAGTCACAGCTCTGGGTATCCATTAAGACACGGAGCCCCGAACCGGCTGTGCCCCTCTCTCCCCTGATTGGCTAACTGACTTTAATTGACAGCCCCAAGAGCCAATGGTGCCGCTGTTGTGTCTCAGCCAAACAGGAGGAGAGTCCCGGATGGCTAAAACACTGGTGGACAATGCTGGAGTGAGATGAGGCTCAGGTAAGTATTATGTGCTGGGGTGGCTGCTGCACACAGAAGGTTTTTTATCTTAATGCGATGCATTAAGATAAAAAAAACCCTTCCGCCTTTAAACTCCTTTAAATGTATTTTTAAAGGCAAACAGTGTATTTACCTTAATGTGAACTGCTATTAGCATTTTGAAGTTCCCCAAACAGCCAACAATCAGTTGTGCTGCAATGCAAAGAGCATGCTGATGTCAGGAAAGAGCAAAGTGACAGAGAGATGAGTTAATGGTCCTGCTGCTTTTCCTTTTATTATCCATTTGCAAAAATAGTTTGCATTTGCACATACATGGTACAATACCCAGTATACAGTTCGCTGAGTCTTTTTGCTGTTGATGTACTTCCTAAATGGTAGGCATATTAAAATAATAATAATAATAATAATATTGGACAAAATAAAAAATTTTCATTTTTAGTGTGCCAAGGTTTAGCTAGTAAACGTTTGGATTTTGGTATGTTAATTCCCTAGCAAGCTACGCTTGCTAGTAAAATTGCCCATATGTGCTGTAGCAAGTGCACAAGCGGTAGTTCACATTCCATGTGCATACTAAACAATGAACATTCAATGTGCTGGATAGTAACACTTGTAGGCAGGGCATCTGTAGCCCTAAAACTTTTGCTTTGTGCTTCAAGTCTAGCAAGAACAATTTATAGATTGTAGGTTTATATCAGAACTACTACACATATGAACTGAAACCCATAAATCATTTACCAAGAACTATGTAGGGAAAGATACTGCTTGATTGTATACAAGTTAAATGTAATACCTAGGACCAACATCATATGATTCCATTTTTGTGAATTTAAATGTAATTGTACAGAGATTGTTAAATCAAAAAGCAATGTGTAAGGCCAGCTTAGAAGCAATTAAGTGTTAAGAACATGACATTTGCTATTGGTTGTCTATGTTTATGCACATTTTTAAGACTTTTGTTATAATGCTGCAAGTGTTGAATGTAAGGGATGTAAATAAGCCAGTAAAGATTTTTATAATGTTGATGTAGCATATTATACAGTACCTCTCATGCTTCTTTGACAGTGTTTACCTTATCTTCACACCCACAATTTACTACAATGCTCACAGCACACTGCATTTTACCAGAGTGGCGTCCTAAATATTTTGGGAGCCTAGTGACACCTCTGCCTGTAGTTACAAATTCCAAGTGATATATTCTATCACCCATAATTAAGAAAAAAAAGACTGGCATCATGTTACCTCATAAATACGTCTTTCTGTTTATTAAATCCTTGGACACCCACATTTGCTTTGGAACAATATCAAGAAAAGCTGAATCTCCACACCATGTTTCTGGTATATTTTTCCCTTTTGAAGCTGGAGTTATCATTACCATAAACAGTTTCTATTTACTCCAAAGTTAATTACCAAAAATGTGGCAACCTTGTTATTGCATAAAAATATAGGTGTTGTTTCTTCCTTGACAAATGGATAACGGTAAGTGCAATTATTCTTTCTCCTTTTGACCACTACTTATTAAAAAGTGTACAATCATCACTTTTAGGATATTTAAATACCTTCCTTATCCTCAATCAATAATATTTATGTACTGTGATCATCACACCATCTTGAAGTGAAATACTGCAATGGACATCAACTGAAGAATGTATTTAGGCAGCTGTAGTTTTGGATGTTGCATAGATGCATGCTTTTTATGCAATTAGGTTACATTTATTAAAGACATAAGAGACAGAGACTGTTACAATAATCACAGGAGTGACTATGATTAAAAATATGGGTCCCATGAAAATAAGTATAATCATAAATTAATCATTTTAACAAACATAAGCTAGCTAAACACCAGGTGTCCTAGCAACCCAATGCTATCTTGACATGGAAGGATTCCTTATATGTGAGGTGAGAGTATGTGAGATCTGTTTAATTAGTTATAAAAACAGTCCAAGGTAAGAGGAAAGGGAAAGGTCCTAGTAACCAAATAACAGGGGGGAATAGAAGGGGTGAGAGGGGGGGATAGGAGGCAAGGATGGGGGGGCCCAAATCGTATCTAAATAATTATTTTTATAAGAGTAATGTTGAATAGGGCTATGAAACTGGCTTTGCCACATCAAACCTCTAAACTAACCTGTGCCCACGTAAATAATCCATGAGATCCATCTATCTCAATAGGTTTCATACTGTATGTGCCATTTTGTGGAGCTAGCAATTCCTCCATCCTCATTTGTCAGCAGACCTCAGCAACCTATCTTGAAAGGTTTTATTTGTGTCATTTTGGTGATCATATACTTTACATACAAGGTTACATAGTTACATAGTAGGTGTGGTTGAAAAAAGACACAAGTCCATCAAGTCCAACCCATGTGTGTGATTATATGTCAGTATTACATTGTATATCCCTGTATGTTGCGGTTATTCAGGTGCTTATCTAATAGTTTTTTGAAACTATCAATGCTCCCCCCCCACTGAAACCACCACCTGTGGAAGGGAATTCTGCATCCTTGCCGCTCTTACAGTAAAGAACCCTCTATGCAGTTTAAGGTTAAACCTCTTTTCTTCTAATCTTAGTGAGCGGTCACGTGTCTTATTAAACTCCCTTTTGCGAAAAAGTTTTATGCCAGTATAGTATTTGTAAACTGAAATCATATCCCCCCTCAAGAGTCTCTTCTCCAGAGAGAATAAGTTCAGTGCTCGCAAACTTTCATCATAACTAATATCCTCCAGACCCTTTATTAGCTTTGTTGCCCTTCTTTGTTCTCGCCCCATTTCCAGTACATCCTTCCTGAGGACTGGCGCACAGAACTGGACAGCATACTCCAGATAAGGCCGGACCAAAGTCTTGTGGAGTGGAATAATTATCGCTTTATCCCTGGAGTTAATCCCCTTTTTAATGCATGCCAATATTCTGTTTGCTTTGTTAGCAGCAGCTTGGCATTGCATGCCATTGCTGAGCCTATCATCTACTAGGACCCCCAGGTCCTTTTCCATCCTAGATTCCCCCACAGGTTCATTCCCTAGTGAGTAGATTGCATTCATATTTTTGCCACCCAAATGCATTATTTTAAATTTTTCTACATTTAACCTCATTTGCCATGTGGTTGCCCACCCCATTAATTTGTTCAGATCTTCTTGAAAGGTTTCCACATCCTGTGGAGAAGTCATTGCCCTGCTTAGCTTAGTGTCATCCGCAAATACAGAGATTGAGCTGTTTACCCCATCCTCCAGGTCGTTTACGAACAAATTAAACAGGATTGTTCCCAGCACAGAACCCTGGGAGACCCTACTTCCCACCCCAAACACTGCAGTTTAGGTTACTGAAGCCCCCCGATTCCCTTGTGAAGACTAAGGAGAAGAATAAATTCAATACCTTCGCCATCTCCCCATCCTTTGTAACCAGATGTCCTTCCTCATTCTTTATGGGGCCAATATGGTCTGTCCTCCCTTTTTTACTGTTTATATACTTAAAGAATTTCTTGGGATTTTTTTTTGCTCTCCTCCGCTATGTGTCTTTCATGTTCTATCTTAGCCGCCCTAATTGCACCCTTACATATCTTGTTGCATTCTTTGTAAAGTGGGATGCACTGGCTAATGCCCTTATTTAATATGCTCTTAAAGCAAACCAATCTCTTCTTCGTGTTCTGTGTTTCTAAGATTTTATCCCAATTTATATCTTCTAGCAAGGTTCGTAGTTTAGGGAAGTTGGCTCTTTTGATATTCAATGTCTTTGTGTTCCCCTTGTGTTTCCTATTTGTTTGGTTTATACTGAAGCCAATTGACCTGTGATCACTGTTTCCTAAATTGCCCCGTATTTCCACATCCATGATCAGGTCTATATTGTTGGTAATCAGTAGATCTAGTAACGCCTTGTTTCTAGTTGGTGCGTCTACCATCTGACCCATGAAATTTTCCTTCAAGGCATTTAGGAACTGGCGAGCCTTAGACGAATGCGCGGTTCCTTTCGCCCAGTCTATGTCTAGATAATTAAAATCCCCCATTATTATTATTATTATGACACTTCCCATCCATACTGCTAAAATGTGATAGGAGGTCCATCTCCCCCTCCTCCCTCAGGTTAGGGGGCCTATAGCATACTCCCAGTTTTATTTTCCTCTTAGCTTCATCCCTTTGGAGCTCTACCCATAAGGATTCCATAAGGATTCCACCTCCTCCCTAGCTCCCTTATTGATGTAATCTCTCACATTCACTTGTACATTATTCTTGATATATAGGCATACACCTCCCCCTTTTTACCCTCTCTATCCCTGAGATAAAGGGAATACCCTTGAATGGTTGCCAGCTAATCAAGAGAGCTGTTGAACCAGGTCTCTGAAATTCCCACAAAATCTAAATCCTCCTCGTTCAACAGTATCTCTTGTTCAACCATCTTGTCCGCCAGGCTCCTGGCATTGGTGAACATTCCACATAGTTTAGACCGGTCGCATACTGTCCTCTTATTGGGTGTTCCGAGATTGCATATAGGACTTGCTACTATACTTACCTCGGGTTTATGTGCTTTAGTCAACCTACCACTAATGCCCCAATACTACCCTCTGGAATATGTTAATTGCTGACTATCCCTACCTCTGGACCCCCTCCCCCCGTTGCCTAGTTTAAAAGCCCCTCTAGCTTTTTGTCCATCTTCATTCCCAGCAGATCTGGTTGATTGGTGCAGAACTAGTACCCAGCCCCAAATGCTCTTGGCCCTTACTGTCCTAATAAGCTAGCATTCCAGGCCTGCCCCTCTAAATCACTGCGACTCACAAAACACTTGTCTTAATTTACTAAAGTGTAAAGAGAGGTGAAGTGCATAAATCGAAGTGATTGCATCAACGTGAACATCAAATCAAGTGTGGGGGAATTTGAAAAGAAAATGGATCTTCTCTCACCTATAATTAAATGTTTCATGTGTGCACAGGTAATTTCTAAACTATACTTTCCCTGACTACACACTGCAACATCTCAGACCCACAGAATCCTATATGGCAGGTGAGAACTGCTTAAATACTAAGATTTACAATCTGTGAAGGTAATTAAGGAAAATATTTTAATTGTGTGTAAGCTGTGTTACAACCTGTATTGTTTTATTCACAGCACTGTTTTATTTTGTTGTCAGGATCTTTTTTTACTGAATAAAATATGTAAAAAGATGCATATTAGGCTAGACAAACCATTTGCATATGTAACAGTCAATCATCTCTGTCATCAATTTTTTTAAACATGAATTACGATTATAAGCAGTTCTTATAATAATCAGAATTGCCTTTTGACAGTCTAATATTTCTTCATTACCATCAAGTCTTTTCATGTTTGTTCTCTTACATAAAGAGGTAGTGTCTTTTAAGTACTTTTGTTTATGTAATGCAGGGCAGCCTTTGTTTGCGTACAGCACTTTGGTTCAACAAAGTGATGTGTTTTATTGTATAGTTCACATTTGTAGAGTAGTATGAAATGTGCTGTTTGTTCCTCTGCTATCCTCTGTTTAAAAATAGATTGCCTAATAAGCCATCAAAGTTATATGTAAACCTGGGAAACAATACAGCAGATGTTGACTTCTGTCTTGCTCTTCATAGACATAATTAAATATGATGAGACACTCATGCAACCACATAATAGAGGACAAACAAATACAAAAGCGCAATATAAACAAAAACCACATTTAAAGGACACCTGTCCAGTTGTTATAATGTGATAGGATTTGTGTACTATTAAAGAACAAGAAACAAGTAAGCCTTATTTTGCTTCAGGAAAGAGAATTCTGACTGGCCCTTATTAGCAATTATAAAATCAGGAAAATAACCAGAATTCAAATGTCTTATTTACTTGAATATTTGCAGGTAGAGCTGTTTGACTTGTTTGACGGTTTGGCTAAAAATCACACAATTAGAGATCCAGGCATTTTTGATTGCTAAATTGTTTGATTATTTGCAGATTCATGAACTGGAATTTTGGTCTCTGCCTCCACCCTGATTCATACTGTCAAATTTGTCTGCATCCCTACAGGGAATAGCAGACCTCCATGCTGCTCTGGCATAGATCCTGTCACAAGTGGCCATAGCCATTGCCCTAGAAAGAGAAAGGTTCCAGATTTTCTATGCAAACCTTTTTGTCACTCCCAAGGGCAAAGGGGGCACCCGCCCCATGTTAGAGGGTGATTAGGTGTCCAAGGAGCGGCACATCCAGTCAAGACCTTCTGTATGATAGTGAATGACAGTCTCAGCCTGGACCCCCACCAGACCACGCCCCCAATCCATTTCACTCTGCCCACCGAAGCTTACTAACTTGGTGTGCAGCACTCGGGACACCCAGTCACTCTCCACCATTTCTTGGAGCATAGACAAGCTCCTTTCCTGGCCAGCACTCACAGCAGTGGGCACAGGACTTCATTCCCATACAGCCTAAGTGGCTCACACACATATCCTTCATCGACCCATACTGGATTTAAAGATTTTCAAAATATTCTTCCGAGTACAAAAATTCCTCATGGAATCAGTCAGGTAAACCATTTCTTGCCTCCATACAGGAAAATATCTGGCCTCTGTAGACATCAAGATGACATTTGTGCATGTCCCCGTCTTCCCTCAATTGACACAATCTGCATATTGCTGTGCACACACAACATTACCAATTTGTTGCCCTTCCCTTTGGACTGTCCATGACATTACCAATTTGTTGCCCTTCCCTTTGGACTGTCCATGACATCTCAGGTTATAGCCCCTTTTCTTGCTCTATTTTGCTCTCTCTGCATCTCTATCATGGGATATCCAGAAAACCTATTTCTGAGGAAACAGTTGGCACAAGTCCTATCAACCAATGTTGAACAGACATTCTGGCCTCTATAGATGTTCAGGTGGATCTCCATAATCCAGTACTGGAACAGTTTGATCGCCTGGAGTATTTAGGCCTGCTATTGGATTTGGCCCTATCCAACGTTTTTCTCCCCCTGGACAAACTCCAGACTCTCCCCAGTTTGGATACTACAGTCCAGGAGAAAAGTAAACCCTCTACTTTTACATGAGGATCCTGGGCCTAATGGGAGCCTCTTTTAAAGCAGTTTCAGATGCCCAGTTTCATATTATATTTACTATGACCAGCATATTTATTGGCAGATTTCAGATATCTTACTAGTGAAAATTGATATGCATCTTGTTTGCAATTTTTCACAGTTCAGGTTTGTTTTAGATATAGTTTGTAAGATTTAGATGTAAGTTTGTTGATTAGCCATTCAAGTCAGCAATTGATTTCTGTGAGTTTGCTAATACATTAGGAGAATGACCAGAAAAAACACAAACACTTTAATAATATGCCTTAAAATGCAATTAAACAAATAAAAATAATACACAGAAAGAAAGTATTTAAAGACATTGTGCGCATTAAAATGTTTTTGCTGTTTTTATTAGGTATTAGTTTAGTTATAATCGCTATGTAATTTGTTTGCCCTGCCTTGTAATCATAGGCTCACATGTTGTAGCTGCAGTTTGTAGTGTCATGGCTGATCGTTTCTTCCAGGTCCAGGGTTTCATTCACCTACCTTGTCACTATTTGCTAAAGGAACAGGTAACATCTTGTACCAGGTCATATTATGTCCAATGTATGCCTTGTTATTTCCTTTGTATTGCAAAAGCAATGTGGGTTTGCTAATGTTATGAAAACACACATTTTCCATTTGTTGCTCTGCTTGTTTGTATCTATCTAATTTTCACCTGCAGAACACTAGACTGACAGACTCAGGGGCTGTGGGATATGTAGTTTCCTTACGTGAAATGTCAATGCATAAGGCAGCCAAATGAAATGAACAAGCTGCCCTACGCGTAGCGAGCAAGATCATACAAAAGCAAAAAAAGTATGCATTTTGTTGGACCTGAAAAAGGTGTGAATGGTGCCCTAGTGATTATAAAAAAATTAAATACTTAGTTGTCAGGTGGATAAGGACTCATTCACACAGGTATTAAAAACATTGTGCACAGATGAGTGCAACCTGTAGTTTTGTACAACCTAAAGTTTTGTACACATCTGTATATCAATCTATAGGCCTATTTATTAAACTGTGTTTGGGGCCATAAAGTTGCTCTGCATTAAGCAGTGTAAAAAAAAATGGGCACAGCTTCATCCGGAGCCATACATTATAGCATTAGTTATGCTGTGCACTTGTAAATAATAATGTTTATATATACATATATATATATATATATATATATATATATATATATATATATATACAAGCATACAGCATTAAAACATGCAGTATCTTTGGTCAGAATGCAAAATCATATATTCATATCTACACTGAATTTCAATTATTTCGAGCCTATTCATATTGATCTCAAATGTTCTTAAATTGTGTAAACTTGCTTTGTGAAGATCCCCACATGTTTATGTCCTTGAATTATGTGACATATATTCAATATGCCCTGTGAGTAGTCACTGCTGTGTCACACGTTTCACAGAGCCTGTCTTCTGAGGTACAGAGGTGCTGAGAGGAGGAGTTTCAGGAGGTGAGTGAGTACAGGACTCACAGCAGGCAGCAAGGTACCATAGGGCATGTAGTCCTTAGACAGTGAAAGTAAATCAAAGGAACTGGCACAGGAGAAGTTGCAAATCATGCAAGAAATACAGGAGATGTTGAAAAAGATGGCCAGCAGATTCATATATGAAAGGAGATTTTTCAAGGAAGCGTATACTAGATTGTCAAAATTTTTTTTTGTATTGCCATTACAATGCTTATGTCATAAAATGAAAGTTTATACTGTGACCATAGATCACATTTAATTCAGTCTACAGCCAGCTACTGGCAGACTGCATCTTAGCAACCTAGGATGCTAGGCATCAGGAGCCACCTGTGACCTAGCAACATAAGTTTCTAGGGTGCAGGGATGGCCTGTTTCCTAGCAACCTAGATCAGTGGGCAGCAGATGCTACCTGTGCCCTTACAACCTAGGACTCTAGGTGACAGAGCTGCCAAGGCTCCAAGCAACCAAGGACTCTAGATGTTAGGAGTAACCAGTGACCTAGCAACCTATGACACTAGACAGCAGGGGCCTATCAATAGTGTGTAAGCAATAGCTCAGGCACTGCTGACTATACAGTGTTAATATTGTCTGACAGTGGTGGCCAATGGGGCTCATGTACGCTGTACTGTTGGATGCATGTAAATGTGACAAAAACATTACATGCATACAGTGTACTCACAGCTAAAAATGGAGAGTCGTGCACATTACATATTTTTAGCTGCTTATCATAATAACAGTGTAGGTCTCATAATTTAAAACATCTACTGAACTATGGCATATGTGCTGCAGAGCTTTGCCTTTGCAAAGTCTCTCAGATACCTATCTAGCCTGCCGGTGAAGTTTACCTCATGCACCCTCCTGTTATGGTGTGGCAAAAATACTACACTGCTTCTGAATTTCATGTAGACTGATCTGAAAAAGTTGCAGAGGGCATGACTATCAGCATTGTTACTGCTGATTTACAAGTGTGTAGCTTGTCAATTAGCAATTGACCACACCTAGTCCTGCCAACTACTTTCTGGACTGACAGCAATGCCTCTGTTGATGAACCCCTCTTACTGTGAGCTGCAGTATCTGGGTGGGGAAGTCTGTGAGACATAAATGGCTCTGTCAGGGAGGATAAATTAAGTTTTTCTTGATACATCCGATAGTAGCTGGATTTTATAATGTTTTTAGACTGTCATTTTGCAGCCTTTAGTTTTTGCTTAATGTATATATGGGGGAGATTTACTAAAACTGACACACACAGAATCTGGTGCTGCTGTGCATAGTGACCAATCAGCTTCAAACTTCAACTTGTTTAATGAAGCTTTGGCAATAAAACCTGAAAGCTGATTGGTTACTATGCAGAGCTGCACCAGATTGTGTGTGCCAGCTTTCGTAAATCTCCCCCTATGTGACAACAAACAGCACACAATAACATGAAGCTTTTTATTATGTGGCCATTATATGCTCCTTAGACCTGTTTTATGATTGGTTCATATACATATTACCACATAATACTTTTTGAATTATGATTTTATATATACCAAACAATCATAATATGGAGTATACAAGAGTACAGTTCATATATATATATATATATATATATATATATCGTATTGAAGAATGTCTCTAAAAATGAATCCAATTCAAAGCAGAAAAACAGCTGCATTTTACAAAACAAAATATTTTACACTTTATTACACTTAACATGGTTCAAAAGACTTAACATTTTCAGTTTGTAGATGCAGCTAAAATGCCTAAACAAATCTCTGTTCAGTAGCCTGGTTCTTGAAATTAGATTATTAATATAACCAAGCCTTGCTAGTGTACAAAAGCACTGTTGCGGTGTATATAAATCATTAATACTATGCAATGCAATGGCTGAATTTGCTGCGTTGGCAAGAAAGCCTTTTGCACAACAGGGATTTGGGGGATAGAATTGGCTGCAATGAAATACACTCTATCATTCTCTCTGACTTCCTCTTTGCAGCAGTTTTCTGTTTTTTTCACACTCTTTACTGCAGTATACCTCAAGTAAACACATTCTGCTAATACATTTAGGTGTGGTGTCAATGTTCTTTGCTTTACACAGACATGCAGAGATAAAGATTTAATTGCCCAGTGTCGTACGCTATCTTTGCTGATATCTTATTTAGTGTACATTGGATGAGAGTGGTTTCATTATTTTTTTTTACAAATCTGACTCTGATCCCTTTACATTTGTTTGGCAGTTATGTTGGCCCCAAATTATCATTAGCACCCCTTAGCACTTTAGCATATTCATTAAGACAGTGCAAAGAGAAAGTATAACGTGTTAAATGCTGTAAGACTAAGCAATTAGTCGGTTGTATATCTATTAAAAGGTGATTTTATTTTAGACTTCTAAGGGATGCTGCATTTTGCAGATCACCTTTGTTCTTTTGCACTGTCTTACCTAAGAAGATTGACTAACATTTATTTGTTCATTTTATTGACACGGTATCATCATTATACAAGAGCAATTGATGTAGATTTGCTGTTTCAAATTAAAAACATAAATAAAAGAAGTAAGCCTATTTTTCAAAGTCGACCTATTTGTAAGTTTGCTTGAAAATATTATTGACATGTCACATACTACGGAAACAGATTAATTAAAAGTTTACCTTTCTTTATACTAAAGCAGCCGAGTGGCTGTGCCTAAATACAAGACTCTCAAAGTCTGCCTGAAAGGGGCAATCTGGGAGAATGACTGAGCGTTATTAATCTGCTGAAGCAAGAGAATGCATTACCTTGGGTTATCTCAATCTGGTTTACTTCTGACTATAACATTGTCACATTTGGCAGCTCACAAGATGTGAGGCAGTAGCACGGTGGGGGGATTTTGGCTAAAATGTTTTCATTAGGGGACACAGATTGATAGTAACCTAGGATAATACCGCCACCTACAGGAGAAATGGACACTAGACAAAAATAAACTGAAAGCCAGCCCCCTAAATGGACTCATTCACACCGGGAAACCTGCATTCTGTGCATGTTTTCTGGACCACATTTAAAATGCACTGGGTGTGTGATCTGCTGCAGGTGTCAATATAATTCTAATGACCACCCAAACGCAGATCTCAATGCAGTGTATTTTTTAAAAAATAGTGCATGTACTACTTTTGGTGCGATGCAGTGCAATTTTAGCCCATTCAAATGAATGGGCGAAAAATCACACTGTACTGAGTCACACAGAAACATGGTCTGTCACAAATTCAGATGTGAATTGTGCCCTTAGGGGTGTCCCAAACCAGTCCAAACTGAGGGGCTATCACAGGAACACAAGAAAACAAGGCCAGCAAGAACAGATCAAAAGGAAAATCAAAATTATATATTAAAAAGCCTTTTTTAGGACCTTTTAATCAAAACTAGCACCTGCAGAGGCAGACGCCTCAAACTTGTAACATTTGAAAAATAAATAAATACATACATAATTGCATTTAGACCAATCTGAGAAACAGAGGTATGATGATAAAAAGTTCAAGTGGGCTGTAATAGGAAAAAGAGCCACTTATTTTGGCAAAGCACAGACCTGCACAGTAACATGTTGAATCCTCTTAGCAATGCAATGGCAGAAAATGATGGCCCCTCATCCCATCCAGGCACAGCAAAGGTAACACAACAGTGAAGGTGAGTTAAAGAAAGGGTTTATTTTTAGTGCCACTGTTAGTGTTAGTGTTAGTGTGTTTTATGTAGGATAAAAAATAAAAGCAAAATGTGCACTATTGTTTCTAAACCCTATTACAAGAACAAACCACGAATAATGCACAAAGTGTGGACCCCTATGCATGTCAGGAGTAGGAGAATTTAGTTTGGGTTGTTCTTTTGGTGACAATAGCAATACATATACAGCTAAAGGGTACATAGTCATTACCCAGAGAACCTGCATTGTTCTGTCTGAATTGGCCAAAACCAATTGTTCCTTAGGCTATATTCTTTACTGAAAAAAAAATATTTTTTATGATAGGTAGTAGTAAAATACCATATTATGACCACTAGATGGAGCTGAGAAGCATAGGAAATACGTATATCTTTGTAATAAGAAATAGACTATATAACTCCAGAGAAGGCTAGAGGAAATAAATGTAACCAATGATCACTTCCTGAATGCTTGGTAGTCACTGTTGCACAACCCCCTGAAAAGTGATCCATTTTACATCGCTTTTCAGAGGACTATAGAGACTACCACCCAGTTGAAAGAGCCTTTGACATAAGTTTCATGTTTAGCTCACCCCTGCCTGTCTCAACAAATTTTTCCAGAAATGGTATTTCAGTTTTGTAGATTCAGAAAACTATAGCTGTCATTGCCATAAGCTGCCCAGAGCAGAGCAGTGGTCATGTCCTCTCCTGGTCTTGTGCCACACTTGTATGTGACTAAGACATAGAGATTAATGGCCATTTTAATTTAAAGCTTGATATATGTGTCCAGGATATCAAATATTAATAATAGTTAAATCCAGCACATAATCGTTTCCCAAGATACCAAGCACCAGAGATAAACAAGCAAAACCAAGTTTAAACTCTCCATCTGAGGCTTGTGCTATTACTTTAAATTTTGTTGGGGGGTGTTAGGGAAGGCTAAATTAAGTCTGTTTCCCGCATCAAATTATTGTCATATTTTTAAAGCTGAACTTTAGGCTTGCACAGTTTTACAGGCTTCCCTCCTGCTCCCTAGCTTGATTTCATTGTACACTGTGAGCTTCTAACAGTGTGCATTAGAAACTGCAGCAAATCAAACAGAGCAATACAACTCATCATCCTTCCAGGATGGGCAAAGTAATCTTTCCTGCCTAGCTTGACTGTCCCTTTTTCATCTATTTAATTTAAGTTCTTTGTATTATTGAGGCTCAGAATCACATGTAGGCTTTATCAAGGGCAATCTGCAAACAAATGTGGGCTGCGTAGGAATGTTCACTTCTTCAGACTAACGCCGCATGAAAGCATTTGGATACTGGGATAACTCCTCCTAAGAGCCAGCCCACTGCATGCACCAGGGGCGAGGGCTCCCAAATAGGGGAATTGAGGCAAGGTGCCCTGACTTTTTTTTAGGAAGCTATGTACAACACCTTACCAGCTCCTCTTCCACCCATAATCTGTCTGCAAAATCTGGAAAAGCAGGGAGTGATAACAACACTAGGTCTAAAATATGGCATTCAATGAAAACAGATAGATTATAAGGGGGAGAAGGAGGAACCAGGAAAGGTAAAATATAAGTAGATTCAATTTTAGCTTTAATTTTAGGTGCAATTATCCCTGGCGACAGGGCCATATTCCTGTCAGTGAAATCTGTAGGCACACAACTTTTAATATCCAAAGTACTTCTTTTATGCAGATTATTCAATTTTTCAGGGTTTATTGGTTTTAATCTGTCTTAAAATATTGTGACAGTGTGTCTGATTAACTATAGCTATAAGTGAAAGCACGGCTGAATTATACCCTTGTTGAACAGGACCTATTTAAGTGAATAATATTGCTCTGCAAGAGCCCTACAACCATGTGCAAAGCATGCAGTTGCAGTGCGTTGGCATGCGGTTAAAGCTCTCTGACTGTTCTTCAGAGAACCAAGCACATGTAAACAAGCTTTTCATTTTTTTTTTTACATTTTTTATTGGGTTTTGGTGCGATGTTAAGGTTCTAAAAGACACCTGATGTGTTATTTTTAAGATAGATAAAGAGACAGAGATTCCCCAGACCCTTTCTCTGCAGCTGCACTGGACATTAACCACTTCAGCCCCGGAAGGATGTACCCCCTTCCTGACCAGAGCACTTTTTGCGATTCGGCACTGCGTTGCTTTAACTGACAATTGCGTGGTCGTGCGACGTGGCTCCGAAACAAAATTGACGTCCTTTTTTTCCCACAAATAGAGCTTTCTTTTATTTTTATTTTTTGCGCCATAAACAAAATAAGAGCGACAATTTTGAAAAAAACGCATTATTTTTTACATTTTGCTATAATAATTATCCCCAAAAAATATATAAAAAAACATTTTTTACCTCAGTTTAGGCCGATCCGTATTCTTCTACATATTTTTGGTAAAAAAAAATCGCAATAAGCGTTTATTGATTTGTTTGCGCAAAAGTTATAGCGTTTACAAAATAGGGGATAGTTTTATGTCATTTTTATTAGTAATTTTTTTTTTACTAGTAATGGTGGCGATCAGTGATTTTTATTGTGACTGCGACATTATGGCGGACATGTCGGACATTTTTGACACATTTTTGGGACCATTGTCATTTATACAGCAATCAGTGCTATAAAAATGCATTGATTTCTGTATAAATGACACTGGCAGTGAAGGGGTTAACCACTAGGGGGCGGGGAGGGGTTAAGTGTGTCCTAGGGGAGTGATTTCTAACTGTCAGGGGGATGGGCTGGTGTGTGATGTCACTGATCTCTGCTACGATGACAGGGAGTAGAGATCGAGTGACACTTGTCACTAGGCAGAACGGGGAGATGCTGTTTACAACGGCATCTCCCCATTTGTCCTCTCTGTGAGGCGATCGCAGGTATGCCCGCGGCGATCGAGTCCGCGGGGCCCACGACCCGACTCACGGAGATCGCGGTAGGTGCGCGCGCCGCCCGCGCACACAGCGGCAAATTCAAAGTAACGTACGGGTACGCAGCCGTGCCATTCTGCCGATGTAAATGTACAGGAGCCGGTCGGGAACCGGTTAAAAGAATGGAAAGTGCTCTGTGCTGAGAGGCTTCATATTCATTCACAAACCGAAGCTTAGTAAATGCAATTTACTATTCTTCAATGATGAACAGGTGCAGGAGTGAACGGTACTGGTCACTTACTGTGTTCATTAAAGAAAAGGAAGGGCTGGTACATATGACATATTTACTGCCCCCCAGCTCTCCATCCTGAAATGATCCACCTGTGTGCCCTCAGCAACTGCTGACAGAAGAGGAGAGGAGGGAACCCAGCAGCACTGTGAGGAAGGGGGGGGCACCGGAGGGCCTAGACAATTAATGGAGGGGGGCACAGATACTAGAACCAATCCTCCTGCAGAACAGCTGGAGGATGAAAGCAGGCAGTGCTGCAGGGGGATTCACAAGAATCACAAGGCAATACAGCCAGCCCTCCTGCTTTTGAGCTAATAGGGCCCGATACAGAAAGGCTGGCTGTACTGCCTTATCTGTGGCCCTGGTTGTGGCATGCTTGCAGTATGGACAATCATAAGCATGTTCCAGCACCCTGAATCCAACTGATCATATACTGATGTTTAATGCATATAGGTTGGTTGTAACCTGTTGTGCATGTTAAGCTTGCTGTGTGAGATTATAAACTATGAACTCACTCCAATTTTACATAAGCAGTTACAAAATGATGTTAGCAATGGCAGCCTTCATTGTTCACAAGTACGGGGCCTGTTCACAAGTGCAGCAGGTACTGCTGCTCCTCTGAAATGTAGTCAATGCTCATATCACTTTTCAGAGGTTTTTTACAGACAGTGCCAAGGTGATATGTTGCTTCCTCACTACTGGATTTAACCCTATATGTGTCATACTACCCTGTTGCAATCACATGCATTGCGTCGCAGCCCTATCGTTCTCAATTTGTTGCAATTGCTGTAAGCGTCTTTATGTTACTATTCAGGTGGCTGGTTGGAGGGGGGTGTAGTAAAACCATTGCTTAACTGCTACCTAGCTTTACTGCCCCTGGTCGCATGTGTGAACTAACCCTTAATGACAGGGTTTTTTTTGTTGTTGTTCAAGCTACAACTTATTTTCTATTAACAATTGACAGTGATTTATTTTGGGTGTAATATACCCACTTTTTGATTTTTATGGTAGTTCATAGCCTCTCTCATTTTATATTTTTAGCAAAATGTATTGATTATTTACTGTTTGGCAGATATACCCGTTTTATTGGTTTCTTCTAGGTGATAAAGTGGTTGTATTTTGACTTTGAGTGGTTTTCTCTTAGGTTATAGGGTACATTATATGGGTACAGTCATTTCAATAAAGCTTTTTGGTATTTTTGAGTTGTTTGCATTTTTATAAATTATTACCTTTCTGTAGTGTTGCCAACCGTCAGTATTTTTACTGGCAGCCAGTAAAAAACAGGCAATTTCCTCCTGCCAGTAAATGCCAGTAAAAGGAAAAAGTTGCCAGTAAAAAAATATGGCTGTGATGTTCGGCTCGGTCCAGAGCCGGCCGAGACCATCCGAGTCCCTGCTACAGTGTGTTCGGGCAGCTCTGGTGGAGGGTGTACGAGTGTGTCGTGTGATGTCATGGTGCAAGGGAACCAAGCAGAGCGGCCAGAGCCTCGTGTGCGGGTCTGCAGGAGAGGAGCAGGGCAGGTCGGGAGCGGGACTGTCAGTGCTGTTTAGACTGGAATGGACTGAAGAGACCAAGAGTCAACTTCATGTGCCTTCCTATTGTAATTTCTTGCCCTCCTAAATCTTGTCCCTGAGCTACTTACTTACTATATCAAAAATAAAATAAGAAATATGTTTTTTGCCCTAATATCTACCTTAAATCACGTTGCTAATTGCATATTGTACTTGTACTAAAATTTGCACTTAAATCTGTAATTTTGTAACTTTTGGAAATGCCAGTAAAAACTTGACTGTGCCAGGAAATTTTGGGTGTCGTGTCAGTAAATTTCAATCTGGTAGGTTGGCAACACTGCCTTTCTGTTAGGTAACTAGAGGACACAACCTCATATCACTACCCTTCAAAGTCAAGTTTGTCCTCCTTTGGATTATTTGCATTTAATTTGTATAGGGAAGCTGGGAGTTCTACTGGAGCTACTTACCTCCCATTCAGTTTTCCTGTTGGGGAAAAAACATGGGGTTCTATTAAGGACTTGTTTTAAAGGTACAGACCTCTTGCTATCATCCTCATCTTTACTTCACAATAGTGAGTTTCTGGCATCAAACATTTTCAATAACTGAGACACCTGCTACACACGTTTGTTCCAGCACAGTGACCCAGCGTATGGTGCTAAAAGGGTAATACTCCCAGCCCTGGTGCCTGCACATTTAAAACAAGTAGGAAATGGCAGCTTCCATATTTGGAACATGACAGATTTATTTTGAGTTTTTCATTGCTTTTAATTCTGTTTGTTTAATTTGCACACACATTACAAAATCCAAAAGCAAATCAGCCAAGCGAATATTAATGTGAATATTTTAGCAGCTTTAGAGCTCGCTCTGAAGACTAGGTATAAATAAATGTTTAAATGTTGGACAATAATAAAGATTATAAGAATTAGCCCAAACTGCATGAAGGAGTCAGTCTGTATTACCCCATAATGAAATTCTGAATGGAAGTAAATGAAGACCCTGCAGTGCTATTCTGTCAGCCTTTGAAAGTAAATAACTTGGCTTCTGACAAGAGAGAGACCATTTTTTCCTCCTCCTGCCATGGCGCATTAATTGAGCTGTGCAGTTATGTTAACTGAGACAGAGAAGTGCCTTACACTGAGAAGGAAAAAGATGTGCTTGCTAAATTATATTTTCAAGAAAATATATAACTTTCACCTTATCTTGTTAAAGGCAAGCTGCACAATAGACCCCCCATCTGTCCAACAATTGCTTTATATAACTGCTTATATAAACTAGCATAGAAGTATGCAAACAAATTGCACAATAAAACAGCTACTACAGAAATAGAAATGCAATGGACAAAGTCCAATAAAAATGATGGATCCCCTTCTAAAAATTGTTTTTGTTTGGTAGTCATACTGATCCTTGCCTTTAATGCTTCCTGAGTCACTGACCCAAAACAAGTATGTGGCCAGTTGAACCCAGAACACCTGAGAAGCATACTTGCCCCAGCAAGCATTTTCAAAAGGAAACTGTTCTTTAAATATAAGTATAAATAAACAAGGCAAATGGCCCTTAAGCTCACCACACACGTTACAATCTGATTGTAAAATCTCCTTTAGCTCTACCATTAAGTATGTAGTGCAAAGGCTTGTTCTGATTGAATAAAAAATTATTGGTCAGATTAGATAGATGTCGATTTCAGATGTAAAGCTGGTTGTATAAAGATTGTATGACCAGATTGTAACATGTATGGTGATCCATAAGACATTAGAAGGTAGTTAGATGTGTAGGATATGACAGTTGTTGGGACTTTAGACAGAAAGTAGGGGCCAGTTTACACGACTGTGATTTCTCCTACCTCTGCTACTGTACTGCAATGCACAACAATGGAGATCACATTATTTTCTGTGATGTTCGTTCAGATAAAAACAACATATTGCAGTGCTGTTCTCTTTAAAGGTGCAGGGGCTTCTTTTGGTGCATCATAGTGTATTTTTAGCTCCTTAGATTTCAATAAGAGCTAATGAGTCCATGCATTATTGGCACATTTTTAATGTGTTTATGGCAGGGTTTTGTGCTCAACAACTAGTCTTTTACTCTTACAAAAAAAATGTACAAACCATCTAAACGCATTAAAAGAGTGCATTAAAAGACACAAAAATAAACTAAAAAAAACTCATTGAAAAACAAACTATCATGCAGCAGCACAAGTGTCAACTTAGGCATAAGGAGGGGCAGGTGAGACGTGCCGATACCAGTTTATGAGAAGAAAACAAAAGCAATCAGACAAGGTTTTCCAACATACCCCATTGCATTTCTCAGGTGTCAGCTGGGGTACCATAGAAATTAGACAGTATTTCAAACTGCTTTTTTTCAGCTGGATTGTTCCCTAATGTCTATGGGGAACTTACTACATTTAATTATACAACGTCAAACATATCAAGCACATTAATATGTCAGAACGGGGTAATTTATTAATACCACAACTCTGCAAGTGTGTCCTTAGTTGTCCAAGTGTAGTTGGACACACATATACAATCAGCCAGGTATTACCTTTAACAAGCGCACAAGTATAATAATTCAGCTTTTCTTGGCATGATACACATTTCTATAGAGAGGAAAGATTAGAAGATAATGGCACTGGCAAAAGCTGTCGAGGCTTCTTATCACCAGGGAGTTACAATAGCGATAAGGGAAAGTTCTGGAACCAGAGTCATAGAACTGATATAGGCCTGATTAGATATTTATCATCATATGTGTATGGATAGATTTTACCTTTTACTAGATTAAAAATCTATGCTTCTAATACCTAATTAGGTGTATATTAGGGCAAAAATAAAAACATTCAGTACATCTCTGCTATATATGCAGGTTTCGTAATTTGTTTTCGCTTTAAAACTGTACATCTACTATAAATACAGTGTACTCCCCATTTCTCTTTTGATCTGATAACACAGTGCCTTTCCTGTTTTGAAATCTTAAGTAACATTATAAGCCCTGCTTAACTAAAGAATTCACTCTATTCCCATTCTCCTCTGTCTCTCTTCACATGCACACATCAATATCCCAGCAAAACAATGCTACTGACATGACTCCTGAGAGTCTACATACAGGAGTTGATTTACTAAAGGCATTTAGACTAAACACTTTGCAAGAAAAGATACACTTTGCAAAGGAATTTTCCCTAGAGCTTAGCGAATGAGGCGAAGGTCTGCTGACTTCTATCATCCAATCATGTGCAAGTAAAATGCTGTCTTTTTTATTTTCTTTGCATGTGATTGGGTATTTTTTTCACCACATTAATTAGCTCTGTGGCAACTTCCCTTGCAAAGGGAACTACCTGTTTTCCTTTAGTAAATGAACACCATACTGTGTAGTGGAAAGGCTTTAGAGAAATGTCGTTCTGGGGGAGTTTCTATGCCAAGCAGTTGCCCCTGCAAGAATTTTAGAAGCCTGGTCATGAATTTTTAGGGGGTAAAAATTATTTCTAAATTAGAAACAAGTAAGAAAAGGTTATCTGGAACATGATCTAGTATAGGAGAGGGAGATTTGGTGATAGATTTGAGTCAAGACTATACAAATCCTTTAAGAAAAATGCTATAGGTAACATTTGTAGTTGCATATAAAGACAAAAGGGGAAGCGCTGATCCAAAGGATGATGAATAATAAACCATGATGGAATCCCTTATATGATAAAGGTTCTTTATTGGCAACAAAACAAAAATTATTGTAGCTGCCAGAAGATGCATATACAGTGGATATAAAAAGTCTACACACCCCTGTTAAAATGTCAGGTTCCTGTGATGTAAAAAAATGGGACAAAGATAAATGATTTCAGAACATTTTCCACCTTTAATGTGACCTATAAACTGTACAACTCAGTTGAACAACAAACTGAAATCTTTTAGGTGAAGGGAAGTAAAAATAAAAAAAATAAAATAATATGGTTGAATAAGTGTGCACATCCTTAAATTATTACTTTGTTGAAGCACCTTTTGATTTTATTACAGCACTCAGTCTTTTTGGGTAGGAGTCTATCAGTATGGCACATCTTGACCTGGCAAGATTTGCCCACTTAAAAAAAAAAACAAATCTGTCAGATTGCGAGGGCATCTCCTGTGCACAGCATCTCCTGTGCACAGCCCTCTTAAGATGACCCCACAGATTTTCAATCAGATTCAGGTCTGGGCTCTGGCTGGGCCATTCCAAAACTTTAGTCTTCTTCTGGTGAAGCCATTCCTTTGTTGATTTTGATGTATGCTTTGGTTCGTTGTCATGCTGAAAGATGAAGTTCCTCTTTAAGCTTTCTAGCAGAAGCCTGAAGGTTTTGTGCCAATACTGACTGGTATTTGGAACTGTTAATAATTTCCTCTACCTTGACTAAAGCCCCTGTTCCAGCTGAAGAAAAACAGCCCCAAAGCATGATGCTGCCACCACCATGCTTCACGGTGGGTATGGTGTTCTTTTGGTAATGTGCAGTGTTGTTTTTGCACCAAACTTATCTTTTGGAATTATAGCCAAAAAGTTCAACTTTGGTTTAATCAGACCATAACACATTTTCCCACATGCTTTTGGAAGTCTTCAGATGTGTTTTTGCCCAGACATATGAAGAATACAGGCGATTGTTGTCATATGTACCACACAGCCAATACTTGCCAGATATTCCTGCAGCTCCTTTAATGTTGCTGTATACCTCTTGGCAGCCTCCCGAACCAGTTTTCTTCTCGTCTTTTCACCAATTTTGGAGGGGCATGCAGTTCTTGGTAATGTCACTGTTGTGCCATATTTTCTCCACTTGATGATGACTGTCTTCACTGTGTTCCATATCGTATCGTATATCTAAAACCTTGGAAATTCTTTTGTACCATTCTCCTGACTGATACCTTTTAACAATGAGATCCCTCTGATGTTTTGAAAGCTCTCTGCAGACTATGGCTTTTGCTGTAGGATGCCACTAAGAAAATGTCAGGAAAAACCAACTTGAACTTTATTTGGGGTTATTTAGAGGCACTTTAAATGATGACAGGTGTGTACTGACTCCTTTTTTACATGAGTTTGAATGTGATTTCTTAATTCTGAACACAGATACATCTCCAGTTATAAGAGGGTGTGCACACTTATGCAACCACATTATTTTCATTTTTTATGTCCCCCCTAAAAGATTTCAGCTTGTTTTTCAAATGAGCTGTACAGTTTTTAGTTCAGATTAAAGGTGGAAAAAGTTCTGAAATGATTTATCTTTGTGTCTTTTTTTACATCACAGAAACCTGACATTTTAACAGGGGTGTGTAGACTTCTTATATCCACTGTAAGTCCAGAACAATAATCCATAAAAAATTATATAAAAAAAAAGATGGTCTCTGCACTGTTCAAGATCTCAGCATTTTTCCTGGATAATCCCCTGGACTATTTCTACCCCCTTTTGGTTTTTGACCATGGGACGTTTGGAGCCTATTGGAACATGCTGGAGCCTGTCATTGCATGGAGGTCTGTCAGCTGATCACAGCCTCTGAAACCCGGAAGTCGAGCCGTGGGAGGATTTAATCACGGGAGGATTTCACCGCTTTCCCTGGTTCACTCTAGCAGTGCGCGTGCTGCCGATCTTTTCTCCTGAATCTCTGGGTTACACAGCTGGAGTCATCGCTCCTTCTCCAGGCGGTCTTTGCTGTGAGGCTTGGGGCTGGTGGACAGTCCCGCGCCTCTGGCACTTTTATCTATTTTTTACTTCCCTGAGCATTCCACAGGCTCCGCTCTACCACCGGCGGTTTAATCCACCCTGCAGGTGGAATAGTCTCCTTTCCACCTCTCCTGGCTCCTGAGTGTTCCCACAGTCCTTGTAAGTTAATGTAAATGTTAATCAAGACACTTGTATTATTTTTTTAAATTTTAGATCATTTATTACAGATTATTGTTCTGGACTTATATGCATCTTCTGGCGGCTACAATAATTATTTTTTCTTGCCAATAAAGAACCTTTATCATATATGGGATTCCATCATGGTTTATTATTCATCATCCTTTGGATCAGCGCTTCCCTTTTGTCTTTATATAAGAGAATTGGGGTGGGATTATGACGGTGCCAACAGATAATAATAGAAACCGAGAATAGTTAAAATTTAACATTTATTATAAACATAATTAAAAAAGCTAATCATATCAGATCATTGTGTTTCATTGTACATTTCCATGTGGATGGTCATACAGGTAAAATTCAGGCTGTACAAAGGTTATATGTTCATGTGATATCCCAACATGTTTCACGTATTTGGCTTCATCAGGGGATTAGCGAACCAAACAGAAGACACAAAGAACTGTACAGAGGACTACAAAGGTATAATGTCAAAATTAGAAAATTAGACACATATACAGCATTACATTAATAAAGAAAAACAATTATAGCTCATTTGTCATTGTCCACACCATCCCAAGGCTTACCCCAAAGAAGCCCCAAAGAGGATCACCACTGTACTCAGGACCAAGACACAGAGGGTGCACTGTGCAGCCACAAAGGATACATAGCGACAAGGCTAAAGAAGCATGAAGGGGAAGAGAGAAATATTTAAACACCTGCATTTCTAGCCATTCCTTTCCCTTCATTCCTCTTTAGCCTGGTCGCTATGTGTCCTCTGTGGCCACACTGTGCCCCCTCTCTGTCTTGGTCCTGAGTACGGTGGTGATCCTTTTGGGGGCTTCTTTGAGGTAAGCCTTGGAATGGTAACATAGGGCCTTGGAATTAACATAGGTAGTGCATGATATGGTAATGCACACTTTTAAATTATTTTTACCTAGTTTTTTTCAAATTTTGCCTACCTGCAACCTTGATTTTAATAGTGCAAGATATTTTGCCCTGTGTAAGTTTGCATGTTTGCACCTAATCTCCACTATTTGTGAATGGTGTAACCACAGTCTGACATTTATTCTTCAAAGAAATGTTTTTTTAGAAAAGCTCAGAGCATCTGAGATATGTACTGCCCCAGAAAGCTAATCTATGCATGCCCGATAACTCAAGTGTGGAAATGTTGAAGTTAGCTGACTCTTTGCTCCTCCATCTCTATATTCATGTGTACATATGTGACCGTACAGTGCCATGTTGGATATTAAAAGTGAAGTATGGTAATTAGGTTTTTTGCAGATTCATACTTACCTAGGTGGATGCAGCATCGGTCTGATGCTGCATCTGTCCCCCGCTGCCTCCAACACTGACAACTGTGCAACCAAACACCGCCGGTTGCTCGGTTTTTAGAGCTCTCTGCTCTGCCCCACCGTGCTCACTGGAGCTCTGGGCTGTGGAGGGGGTGGGAGTGGCTGCCTCAGGCTCTCAGTGGATCACTGAGAGCCTAAGCCGGGTGATGGTCCAGGCATGTAGGTGGATCCCGACCATATGGTCACAATCTTTCCTGAGCCTGGACCGGTTCTGTGATATCAGTTAACAGCCCAATGTCTGCTAAAAACGGGACACAGCAGTGCAGAATGAACTGCATGTCTGTGATCCACAGGCGAAGTACAGCCAAACAAGCTTCGGCTGTACTTCTCTTTTAAAAAGCTCTTCACTTTAAGTATGTAAACTATGTTGTTTATGTTGTTATTAAAGATTAATTAAGAATTAATATTAAATGTTAATATTTTGATTAAAGCTCATTGGGGTTGGTTTACTAAAGGAATAGAGACTGATCACTTCACAAATTAAATGTTTATTTGGTTCAGTAAATAGGGCGAAGCAATTATTACCTTGAAATACCCAGTTGCTATGTTTAAGAGACATGAGAATAAAATAAATGTGCATGCTCATGGTTAAGTTAGCCATAGATGGATCAAAATGTGGATTCATGTGTCACTGCTCCCATGTGTAGTTGCTCCCACACAATACACATTGATCCAATGATTAACTTTTGTTGAATGGGCTTGCTAGTAAATTTTTCTTGATCAGTGACTGCAGTGGCTGCTGATCAGTGTATTCTGACAGCGGAGACACTGTCAAAATACTATGTCTTAGGAGGATTCCTATATCCACCTTGATTATGTGAATGGAGGAATCTATTTGTTGTTTTTTTAAGCCCTCTGTCTGAATGAAAAAAAAAATCCATTAATGGCCAGCATTTGGCTGACATGGACACTGATTTACCCTGCAACCTGTTTACTAAACTCAGTGAACATTCACCTTTTTATGTAAACAGTCTTTGTTCATTAACTACATCAACCCCAGTATCTGTCAAAGCACTATCAAAGGACAAATCGCCATTTGTGGGCACTTTATTTATCAAATGGCCCTTTAAGCGTGTGTGTGTGTGTGTAAATCCCACACATCCACCATTGCTTCAAGGTTCTATAACTCTTCTGCTGGAATACTCATGCTTTCTCAAAGGTCAACTCCATCCAAAACGTTTTCTTTTAGGTTTGGAAAAAGTGGAGAAGGATTATCACCCTTGTGGTTTTTTTTTATCTTAATCTGTGTCCCTTTTCGGTAGATTTCTTTGTACTTTTAGTTAGAACAGGAACATTTCTCCAAAGTGGACACAGTCTGCAACAGAAAATGCTGTGTTTGTAAAATGTGGAAGGATTGAAACCCATTTCAGGTTAGTATTACTACCTAAGTCTTTCTGTTCCAGTGACAACTTCCACCTTTATTTCTTGTTGCGCTGTCAAAGGAACATGAAGTGACTTGAGATATTTTTCAATGGGATCACTTTCCAAGTTGATCCAAAAGTGAAAAAAACAAAAAAAGATATTCAGAGAAAACCTGATAATTACAATGGGATCATTAATTGCTAGTATCTGTTTTTGCTAGTCTGCTTTTGGTGGTTGAAGGTGCATATTATCAGATTTTATCAGATTGATTTCAATTTGGGATGGGTCCCTACCCTTCACCATTCATTAACCTCCCTGGCGGTATGATTTTTTCTGATTTTAGGTGCTGAAAGCGGTACAATTATTTTGCATGGAAATTTGGCATTTTATATTGTAGGCCTGTAATTCTTAACAATAACACACTTAAATCTGTCCAAACAAGAGTCTAGTAGATATCCCGGGTATGATAAAGTTTGAAACACAAAAACATAAATTATAATATAATAAAAAAAAAATAATAATTAAAAAAAATAAAAATAAATAGTAATAAAATAAATTTCCACACGATTCACTATCGCTCAATTCTGCAAGTGTTCTAATTTACTATCGCTGTTTTCTAGCTGGTCTAAAGCCATTTTTGACGTAAAGGGACACTTTTTGGTTGCTATGGACAATCTCCAGTTTCCAGGCAGAAAGAACAGTATTTGCAATATAAAACTGCATGCAGGGCATGGGCCAGAGCACTGGGGACAAATGGGATGTAAAATGATTTCATACAGTACTGTAATTTGTAAGATTACAGTACTGTATGTGTTATGCTTTTTACATTTTTTTTAATTTGCCACCAGGCTCCGCCCCTGTGCGTCGCGACGCTCGCAGGGAACGGAGCCTGGCACAGAGAGGCTTTGGAAGAGGACACAGTCCGCGTACACTGCGGGGGACATCGCAGGATCCCGGGGACAAGGTAAGTAAGGAGGCACCAGGATCCTGCGATGCAATCCCGAGTGTGGCTCGGGGTTACCGCTAATGGTCCTGAATTTTAACCCCGAGCCACACTCGGGAATACCGCCAGGGAGGCTACAGAAGAGTGGAGAATAAGCTGTCACACATGTGTGCTGTTTGCAAAACCTCAGTCACCAGAACAACTTGTGCAATAACAGATAAAGCACAGAAAACTATGGGTTGATGTCCAAGAAATGCACTTATCTTAGTCCTTGCGTGTGCTGGCAAAATAAAGCATTTTTGTGGTCTGAGTGGTGTCAGCCCTTCACAGTATTCTTTTGATAAACTATTGAATAATTCCCTGTCTATCGATCAGCTAGTGTAAAACCAGCCTACTGGATTTTACTTGTGATTATCGCTAGAGGCCACTATAGCCACTAGCAATAATCACTGTCTTTTCCTGATGGGAGGGGCTTCAACTGACCCACCCCCCACCCACCACTGGGAGAATACAATGTCCCAGCAGGAGGGATTACCCTGTCAGCACTGTCTGTGTTGATAGGGGATTCATGTGAATATCTTTCCTGCAGCCTGTGGTTGCAGGAAAGAAATGTGCACTGTCTGTGGCCCGCCTTAGATGCAAACTCAGAGAGAGATATAACAACTCACTTTCAATGGCGTAGGGAAACCATATTTGATCAAAAATTAAACATATTTTTTAGTTCATTGTTAGAGTTTACATACACTTTAATTCTGTATTTTGAATTCACTTTACTTGCTCCAGCAGAAATGGCTTTTCTAGGAGAGTTATTGACAGGCATTCTGACACCGGTTGATTTCACATCATCCAGAACCTGCTGATTTTAATACTTATGATCAGAATTGGCTGTTTTTAGTGAACTTGCTGATTGTCATTTATACAAGTGAGAAGTCTCAGTCACTTGAATATAAATTTTCCAGTGGTGTATCCACTTGAGTAAATGTTTTCCAGCCTTCTATTACTTAACTCTTTAGGAAACATTCATATGCAACATTTCAGTAGTGGCCCAAATGAAATATACACTCATATCTTGAAATACATTAGATGAAATACTGACATATCTATGACTTCCTCAAGATTGCACATAAGTAAAGTTTGCAGTTTGGATTTGGGATAGTAAATAGCTCACATTGAACTGTAAAAGCTCATCACAATAATGAACTATGCTTTCAGCTTATAGCTCTGCTTTCTGTCTAATTAAATTTACAGCGTTGCCAGGAAAGAGAGTATAATGCAGAAGAAGCAAAATGGTTGTGCATTGGTCTACGAAGAAAGCAAATGAGAGATGATAGTAAAGGAATGGCAAGATTTCCTCAGGAGAATCCAATGCATTAAATACTTCAATTGCAAACTGATAAATCAATTTCACCAATTCCTTGAAAAGACTGCAGACCTTTAGGGATCTTTTCATATGGAAACGTTCAGCTTCAGCTCTCGCTAATGTCATTATGGCTCTTAATGCAAAGTGATATACTCTTTTGCAGAAAGCCATTGTCACTTTTTCCTTCACCTCAAAGCCTGCAGGATTTTACCAAGGCTTAAAACAGAGATGGCACAATAGAATTTCTTTGGATACATTATGTGACAGGCAAAAAACGAGTTGTAATAAAATATAGTGCTATGTGTGAGGAGGAAAATCTTTATCTGGGCTTGATAAATAATACAATAAATCCACTTACAATGATGTCTAGAAAATATAATTGTATGCACTGCATTTCAGTGAAGTTGCTGCTATAACAAGAGATTGGCTTACAAGTCAGCTAATGAGACTAGTGAATCTAACAACAAAGAACGGTGATGTACAATAACCCACAGCGTCCAATTAAAGATTAGCTTTTGCTAGCCTAAGAGCACTCAAGAGCTGCAAAGTCTTTTCTGATTGCTTGATGTGAAATTGAATTAAAATCGATCATCTGTATTTGTTTTATGTTATAAGCCAAGACCTTAATCAAGCTAAAGCTTGCTATACACGGTTGTGTCATTATAAACTGCAGAGAGAGATCTGACAATTGCCTGTCTTTGTGACAACTGATACCTGGAGTGACCACAGCTCTTACTCCCGATCTCAACAGTTATCCTTTACAAGCACTACATCTCTAAATTAAGTGAATTATCAGATAAAGAAATATCCCTGCATACTTTTCAGTTCTTTGTTCTCACAGCAGAAACTAGAGTTTTGTATCACTTCCAAAAACAGGACTGTTTAAAGTTAGCTAAGTCAAATTAAGTTGTTGCTGTTTGCTGTTCAGACCATTAATAGACATAATTAATGATATGGTATTGCAAATACGGCGCTTCACACTCAGCAGATATGGAACAGTTTAATTATAGTATACTCACCAATCAACAAAACAAGGATAAATGGCATAAAGGGTTAACGTTTAGTAGCATCTTAATGCTTCCTATAGATTGACTTGAATGTTGCAGCTACCAACAGTAAACTGATCAAGCACATTCTGTTTATAGGCATTGTTTGCTGTCCATTGTTAAGGCAACCCTGTGTGTCTAATATATAATGCAAATATTTGTTTTTTAATATATAATGCCCTACTTAGTCATGTAATGCTTGAATGCTTGAATTTCCAGTGGTGCCTGCAAGTACCTTATTTTGTTATAAAATAAGTAAACAGCATTTCTCTTAGACTTGGCTACATGTAGTATTTTTCATTTTTACATTAGATGGTTGAATATATTAAATATTAAGCATGCAGCTGTCTTCAGTGCTGATAGGATCCTGACAGAAAGCTAACAGCAGCATGATACAAAAGTCATTAAGGTATGAATAACATAAAAACATTCTACATTGATTCCTAATTTGCAGTAATTTATTTAGTCATTTGTCAAAAATACATAATTTAATGATGAGAAAGGTATGTCCAATTACAAAGTGTATATATTATTGTTCCTCTGTATTTGTAAGATACAAGTGTAAATGCAGAATGTTAGATATAGCAGCATATGTGTATTAATTGTGCAATACAATGTATTTGTGTTTCTATCTTTTAAATAGACTATTTTATTTCAAATATACAGCAGTTATATATATATATATCAATTGCTGTTTCATATGCTAGATCTGCATTTGTTTCAGGAACACCATTTATCTGGTGTCTATTTTTATTATAAATTTTATTATGACTCTTTGTCTACATAGCACCAACATATTTCTCTGTGATTTATCATCTGAGGAACTTACATAATGAACATAAAAGGAATAACATATGTATCCACCAATAAGTGAGAAGCTTCTGCAAGAGTTTACAATCTGTTTGCATTGTAACACATCGGCTATGAGCTGTTTCTTTGCTATTATGATTTTGTTTGACATTGTGCACTTCATTTACATTTTGTAAATTGTAATTTTGTAAAGTGATGCTTATATTGGCAGTACATACATAAATTATGCATATATTTATTTCATGGCTAATAGCAACATACATATTATTAAGTCCATAAAAAGCAGGATCCCAACAAAGGGGTCTCCAGGTTAATAATAACTTTGTAAATAAACCCTGGAAAACATATAAGAATATAACTCCTATGACATTTAATGGTAGCTTCAGATGTTGTAATTAGAGGCAGACTATATGCATTTCATTTGCTGGGAGCACAACACTGCCCTCTGTGGTGAATAGGCTCACCTCCTAATCATATAATCATGCAGTTTTGCAGATTTACAAAGTGTCATTTGTCAGACAATAAGAGCCGTGTATTTGGTGAATAAATAGCAGTTGCTTTTTCTTTGTCAAATGACTGTATAGAGGTTACATTAATCACAAAACAAAACAAAAACATCTAGTCCCTGCCCCAGACAATCATTCAAGGCCCAGCTGTACGAAAAACAGATGGTGAGTGAGCATTATTGGTAATGTGGGCTCCTTTTTAGTCAAGTAGGCAAAGCATTGACATTTCTCACGTGAAAACAATGAGAGACAAAAAAAAAAAAGCAAAACAAAAACAAATTTCTATAATGAGTCATTTAGAATAATACACTTGTGAAAAAAATGAAAAAACATGTTGTTCTTATTTATATGAATAAATCACAAATATATAAATAAATAAATAAATATATATATATATATATATATATATATATATATATATATATATATATATATATATATATATATATATATATATATATATATACACACATATATATACACACACAGTATTATACATATATTTATATATTATATATATCTCATATACCCCCATACATTGTGATTTTTTACTTGGAGATTTGGTTTACATTTTTTTAATCTATGTATGCTAGTGATTGATTACATGTAAAAATGCAATATAATATTGATAGCATGTGTGAATGTGCAGCTTTAAATTAAAAAACGATTGCCCCTAAAAGCGCAGCATCTAATATAATGCAAGTACAATGCAGCAAAAGATAAAAATGAACAGCCAAGGCACCCCCCTCCCTTGGTCCTGGGGGTGATATTGCTTATATCAGACATGGTTATGTAATCAAGTCCTGTCAACACAGTACGATGAAGCAGCGTTCCAGTTCAGGCATAGAACAAAGTATCTACCATTAGGATGATGCTCATGTTTCTCACAAACCCTGTTTTGGAGCTACGATTTCTCCGGTATAAGATTATAATTTATGCTGGGGGATGTGGGGGTTTTCCCATCTTCCACGTCACTGCTGAGATTCCTGGCGGTATCCTTGCCAAATGGGAATTGCAATAACAAGCAGCAGCATAGAGCAATCTGCCTGCAGCATCATTAGACTGCAGTGCAGATAGCACATGCAGTACTTTCACCATCAACTGCTACAGTCACTTGCAGAGTAAGCTCAATAAAACATATGGGTTCACATTTTAGGTGATTTGCCGCAGTGATTATGTTTCTGCGGCACAAGTAACCTATAAAACTATAGCCTTAAATTGGTACATATTATGTGCCAGATCATTCCAACATATCATTAAAACACAGCTTACTGAAAAGACAGCAGGGAAGTTAGCTCTAAACTCCCTGTGATCATTTATAGCTAAATAATATATATAATGGAATATATATATATATATATATATATATATATATATATATATATATATATATATATATAATGCGCATTATGACACGCCTTAACATGTGTTGCATTATTGCATTAAGGCAGTTTATTTATTATAAAAGGGCTGCCATCACACCACAACAGATATGATTAGGTTCACCACACTTTTATAACACTGCAGAATACTGCAGCACATGGTATATGGATTATGGTGTGCTGTGATGCATTGTGCTCCAATGTACAATGCAATAGCGCAGTGCACATAGAGCTGTGCAAGCATTTTAGAACACGTCACTATAATGCAAAAGTTTGAATGGGCCCTAAATCTTTTCTGAAGCAAAAGCCCATATACAACAAACAAGAGGTTTACTCTAAATATGTAATATGTACTCTAGATTTACTCTAAATATGTAATGATGTGGCATACAAACATACCAAAACATTTAGGACTGAAAGAAGCAGCACACCATGCATTAAACAGTAATACAAGTAATTGGTGTATTTTGCTTTTGTTAAGTGGAGTCAGTGGAGATAATATTATTATTAGTAAAAATAATGATAATCATCAACAACAATAATCATTTCTATTCCAGGATAAACCTGCTGATTTTTTTTAATAACTATTTCCTTACGGGCTAAAGCAAGAAAAACAATATAAAGAAAAATATTCATTTTGTAAAAATGTACTAACAAATATGTAGCACAGTACAGAATTTTAAAAGATCGAGGTTTGCTGCATTCATTAATTGGAAAGGGTTCCCCGTGACAAACCCACAAATTAAGTTACAAAAGATGCTGATTGACTTAACACGTAGACTATTTAAAGAACGCAGTAACAGCTCTACGTTTTTTTATTTCCTTTGGGTAATGGGCCTATGCAGCTGATTCCTAGTCTTGCAAAGCCAGCATTTTTCAAATGCCAAATTTCTTCTGTTTAAGCACTTCTCGATGACCAGTTGCAGCCGCCATTAATGATCTACTGAACAATACTTTCTAATTAAAAAAGTTGATCTGGAAGTTTCAGTTCAATTGCTTTCGATCTAGGTATGTCCAGTTTGAGCAATGTCTCTAGTTTAGTTAAATTATTCCCACTTTACAGATGACTTCATTTTGTAAAATAAACTCCATGTATCATCATTAAGTGAGGAACACAAATTAACATTTCTAGCATGTTGACAGGGGCATGGCCCACCATAGGATAACTTATTATAGTGCATGCGAACAGATGGTCATTTGACCAAGGCTTAGAAATATTGTTTACAGAAGTCTGTAACAACATACAAATAATATACATACAGTATGGTTTGCAATGCATCCCAAGGATTTTTTTGCTGCTTTACTACACTTCTCGCTAAACCAAAAGAGGCACATTATTATTATTATTGCTAAAATTAATGTCTGGGGGGCAAACAAACTGCACAACAAATTCATATACAAGCAAATCTAATTTTATTATCGTACCTCCTGCAAATTTCATAAATGTTTTAGTTTTCGAAGGTATTGCATTAATAAATACATCACCACAAAGCTATACAGTTATGAGTATACAGTGCAATAGGAAACCTATGCCAACACACACATAAATATAGGATTTTGAATTTGTTTTCATGCGTAAGAATGGATTAACTATTGCAGTGTCCAATTCAAATTTGTAATAGTTATAAGTTACATGAGTTTGGTAAGGAGTCTAAGAGCTGAATGGTGTAAATTGTTTCTGTAGAGATGTTTTAAACATAGGTATGCTTCTTGATATTTGTCAAATCACTCTGTACCACCTTTTGTGCCTAATAAAAAAGTTTGTAAACAAAAATAAACATAGGTATGCCAGTCATTAGGCATTAAATATTCAAGGTATGCCAGCCACTAGGCACTAAAATATTCAAAAAGCACCGTTATGTTATTTCATGGCTAAATAAAAACATATATATATATATATATATATATATATATATATATATATATATATATATATATATATATATATATATATATACAGTATATATGAATCGTGTTATGTAGATATAGCTCACATATGTTGAAATATTATATTGAAACTGAAACACTGTTACATGTCCCCTTCATGGATGATGGATAGCTATTTTTAGGGGGAAAACCTAAATTGAGAAATTTAAAGTATAAGTGCAAGAAGGAGTAGGTCATCACAATATTCCTAAATAAATCAAGCTTGATTACAAATAGATCAGAAGGATCATCACAGTTTGTGCAAAGTTATTCCCTTATAGCTGTTTTTAGAGTGCATAGGTCTGTGAAGATGTCACTAGTGCATATTTTTTTAGTAAATAACTGTTACTCCTGCTTAAAATATCTGTAAATCTATTTTGAAGCTGACTATAAAAGCTTCCAGTAATATATCCCATTATATCATAACTTATTACTGTCTGGCCAGAGTGCAAACAGGTCACGTGGTGTGTACAATATATTGCACACATTTTATGAGCCTCATACAATTGAACAGCAGAGCACAGTTGCCTCTCTTTACTTTAGTATCTATATTAGTGTTGCCCTTTTTAAATCAAAGGTTTCCAAAATATAAATTACATGGAAAAAATAAAAAATCTAGCCTGCAACATTTGAAATAGTTTTCATAGGCGTTAAACTGCACAAAAAAAACCAAAAAAAAACCTGAATATAAACACAAGTGCAATTTCTGCTATGTGATGGTGCATGTATGATTCAAAGGGAAATATATATTTTTTTAATCTAGAACTCAGTTGAGACTTACAATTTACAGATGAACTATAAGGGGAACAATAGCGATATAATAATTCTTGGATTTTTATAATAAGCTTTTAGGGTTTTTTTTTTATAAATAATTAACCATTATACACATGTGTATTATGTTTCAAAGTGACTATTTTACTTTATTTAATTATTTTTTAATTATTTTATTTTTTTAATTATTTTTTATTGTATTTATTTTTAAGTTACTTAAAAAAAATATGATGGGTGCATATCCAGTCCTATCTATTGCTGTAACACTTTGTGCTTTATAGAAAATCTGTATAAAATAAATCAATCCCTTTTTAGAAAGCTGCAAAATAAAGTAAACTACTTGACAGCAAATTGACTTCTGCAGTGAAAAAAAAATAGTTTTGGTGATCTAATGCTAAAAGCACTACATATCATGACACCCACATACAACTATACACAATTAGACACTATTCTTACAATTGTTGCAAGCATATCATATCATGACACCCACGTACAACGATACACAATTAGACACAATTCTTACAATTGTTGCAAACTTTTTCTTTTTTGGATCTGCTAAAATATTTTGGATGATGAATACAAATATTTTTGAACACAAAAAGGTAGTGCTGTTTTATTTATAGGTTTCTGGGAAAAACTATTAGGTTTGCAATTCAGCAGACCAACAGCATGAATCTTTAAAGAACATTTTAATCCTTTCAGCTTTGCATAGGTTACAATGCATGCCTATTTTTCGGTAGAAATGTGTGTATGCACTTTGTACTATACATAGCTGAAAATATCTTTTTGCACAGATGCAGATAAAAAGAAATGATAATTACAATAAAGTACAATTTCAATAGTGTTTATTTGATACCTTCCTGTGTAGACATATTGACCCCTCACCTGGAAACACTTTCCAGATTTCTTTACCTATATTTCCAGTTATTAATATACTTCAGATGGATAAACAAGTGTATTCACCATGATAGCAGGAGTTGCACCAAACAAGAAACTAGCTTCTAAAAAAAAACACTCCAGAGTGAGCTGCAGAGCAGTTATAATCAATGAAAGATTTATTCAAAAGTAAAAGGACAGCCTGCTATTAGGGAGGAGGTAATTAAAAAGACAAACTATGAAACTTGATGTATTTAGCATTTATCAAATGCAAATTCACATTCTGCATGCAAAACCATGTACTGCCTCTACTTTCCTCAAAACTCATTCACAATATATGTGCACATAAATCTTTTACTATGCATATTAGAGTAGGCAAAAGTGACAACAAAACCCATAGGGTAAAGAGGAAGAGCTGAAACTCTTGTTTACTGTCTTTTCACTCCTACACAAGCAAAAAGCCCAGACTATTTTAGGATACCAGGTAAATTATGAGCATACATTATACAGGAGATGTATCATTAATTAATTAAATTACTGGTGAGAATGAAAAATGCACAGATTTGAGACCACACATTATTTATTACTTGTTAGTTTGGGTGTATTTGTATCAGGACAGGGTGAAATTAGACTTATGGTGGTGTAGTATACATGCTGCATCGCACATGATACAGTAATACGTTATGAAATAAAAAGGAACATTTCACCTTAAAAGTATTCACAGACAGACCAAGAGAGTATATACTTAGCTCTCAATTGCACTGCTATTTTTTTTTTTTTCAAAAAGCAAAATAAGCTGACTAAGAGTAATGATACGTGAAATATAGTGTTACAGAAAATGAAGAGTACACCATGTACACAGCTGAGGGTGTTTAGATATCAAATGTGTATCTGTATGTATATCCATGACTATACTAGCATAAAGAAACACAGTAAATATACCTGCACTCACATTACCTATATATAATGAATTCTATACAATGTAGCTATACACATAAAGTGAAAATGGAAAGATTAAACTGTGTATGAATTATATTTCACATAATCCTTATATGTAGTAAGTGAATATTTTATAAAAGCAGCCTTTTTGTAGTGACTGTAATGAATAAAGGTCCATTAATGATTATGCAGAACCATTAGCACAAAGCTAGCCATTGTGAAGAGCAGCTAAGTATCAGGTGAAGACGACTGGAGATTTGAAAATAGACACCTTTTTCAAGATTCACATCAAGATGTATTTTTTTCACATGGCCACAAAGGCAAACACAGAATCACACTTAATATAGCAAATTCCATCAGACAGGCAAAGGCATTTTTAATTCATGTTATACCACTACAACAATTGCAGGAAATCCATTCTCTCTGTTTATCATGTTATTCAAATAAGCATAGAGCTATTCAAGTTTCAGATTAAAAAAAATCCACACTATTCAAAATAATGCTTGAGTGTCTTTTAAAACTACTAATAAGCAAACCTTCCCCTGTGACTGCAGCAAGTACTACACATCTATGAAACCCACAGGCATGACATATTGACTATCAAAATGAAACACAATGCAATGTGTGCTATCATTTATCGTATAGGTTATGTTTCTTGTGCACTACATGCTTGAGACTGAATACATGATGATGAGATAAGAGTACACCATGTACATGCATTAGAGGTACTGAGATCTTAGCAGAATCACATCTTAACCTCACAACCTAAGACATTCCAGCTTCTATTCCTAACAATCCATTCTACCCAGCTCTTATACCCTATCTTAAAAATAGCAAGGAAACAGCATGAAGTTTCCTTTATCACAAGCAACCAAAAGTGCGATGGCACAGATTTAAACAGCTATAGAAAAAACAACGGTTAAAGTCAAACTCCAAGCAGAAAAAGCTGAACTAGCAAAAACAGATAGAGAGAGAGAGAGAGCAAAGCAAGGAGAGCTTACCTGCTGCAAGTACATAAAAGTCAAGGCACAAGAGAGCTGAGGACACATGCCCACATTCGGCAGTGCCACACAGGTTGCACCCGTCAGAGGATGCTGCATGGTGTTGCTCTGGAGTCGACGTAGAACAAGTGAAGGGGCTTGCATGCAAGCACGTTTGTCCTGTCTTGTCAGCAGGTTTTAAATTGTCTTTTAGCTGTGGTTATTCTTATTGTTGAAAAGTCCTTCTTCCCCCTTTGCTATCCTACTGCTGAAAATGTGTGTTCATTTGTCAGCTAAGGCAACTAGGCAAATTAAAACGGAAACCGCTTAAACTGGATAGAATACAAAAACAAGGGATTTAACCAAAGCCTGCAGCTTAATGAAGAGTCAGTGTAACTTCCTCAATGACAGTGAAGAGAGGGAGCTCGCGTTTCCCAACAGGAGCTTGCTGACTAGCACACAGATTGACTCACTGATGCTCAGTCGGCTGGTGTTGATGCTGCACGGCTTCTCATTTGTCAAATGGGTCCTAGGGCAGAGGCTTTACCACTCACAAAATTCAAATACTGCATTTTTAAAATCCCCTGGGAGGGTGGAGAGAAACAGTGAGAGATCGAGTGAGCTAGTGAGAAGGAGAGAGAGAAAGAGAGAAGGCGATTGAACGAGAAAGCTGCATCACAGACAAGCGTGAGATTTGGGCAATTAATGTCACTGCCCAGCTGGGACCCAGTGTCTGTTAGAATTTCTTTTGCATTGCCGTTGGTCAGCAGACTCAGCACCAAATATTCTTTTTTTTTTTTTTTTTAACCTTGCCAGAAGCCATTCATGGAGATATGTAGAAAATCCTATCTAATAGCCAGCGATCCTGATTTTTATAGCCTTATTAAATTCTCTATCCAGATTTCTGACATTTTACTTGATTCTTTTAGGATATTCTTATTACTCATGCGGCGCTGTAAAGTTATACTAGCTTAAGGCTTACTCTGCAGAGGTATTTTTTTAAAGGTGAAAAGGCTTCAGCAAGAATGTTCATTTAAATCAGTATCATGCTAGGTCTGTTAGTGAGATTAGTTTAAAAAGTTCCAATTTTTAAATACATTTAGACTTTTTATTTTTTCATATGTATTTTTTTTCTCTTACCATATTTCACATTATTATTCCAGTCTTTCAGACTTTTTTGTTTATAGTGTAATATTTGTGCACTAATAGGTCTAGTTATTAAATAAATCAAAATGTAACTTGCAGATTGATATCATTTTTAGATTTTTCATTGCAATTATTAAAGAATTATAAACAATTAGAAAAGGGGACAAAATAAACCATTTGCCTGGGTATGCCTATCCTATCTATGTAAATACCCATCAATTACCTAAATGTAGCTATCTTTGATCCTTCCAGTGGTAAGTTAGAAAGACTCTGTGCCAATAAAATTAGGAGGCTTCCCTTGCTGACCTTCTTCTAAAAATGCTAATTTCCTGGCAGTCTTTCTTGATCATTTGATTTCAATGCTTCCTGATTTACCCAGCTGGAAAATGCATGAAGCTAAGGAATGATATAATGAACTCCTAATTTGCATTCTAGTTCCAGGTCAGTAACCGTTAGATCAACATGAAAACCAGGCAATCAGCATTTTCAGTAAAAATGGTATGCAGTAGTAACCTCCATAATTCACTTGGCCCAGATTTCCAATAAACATATTCCATACTGCAATGTGTAGATCATCTTTCTGGTAATTGTGCTCCATGCCGAGAGAACATTAATCTATATTTTAATCTATATTCTGTTTTACAACTAGGAAAACACAGTTGCTATATGCAAGAATCACAGAACTAAATCCAAATCCACCTGATCCTCCTGTTGTACACAAGCCGGCTCCTTGTGTAGAAGTTTGGAATAGTGAAATGTGTCATGAAGTTCAAATCTAAGTGGAAATAATGTTCATGCAGCTTATTTGCTGATTGTTTAACAAGTACAATAAGAAGACCTACAGTGGCTCTCATCTTGTCAGGACCCGGGTATGAACCTGCAACCTCTGCTGTGTCTGGTGATGCCTTGAACAATGATTCTCTTGAAATCTGAACCCTTTGCTCCTCCTGTGAACTTCCTATTTTCCCATGCCTTTGCACTTCCTGTTTGCAAATTATTGTGCTCTCTCCAGCCAATATCTCACTCTCATCTCTCCTGCTGTCATCCGTATCTCCACAACACTTGTTACTGACCTTTGGCTTGTTCCTCGACTACACTTCTGCTTAACTGCTTAAGGACCGGGCCTATTTTTTAGACTCTATGTTTACAAGTTAAAATAATTTTGTTTGCCAGAAAACTACTTAGAAACCCCAAACATTATATATATTCTTTTTTCAGACACACTCTAGAGAATAAAATGGTGGTTATTGCAATACTTTATGTCACACTGTATTTCCGCAGCGTTTTCACAAGCAGTCGTTGCAATACTTTATGTCACATTGTATTTGCGCAGCGGTCTCACAAGCGCAATTTTTTGGGCAAAAATACACTTTTTTGAATTAAAAAATAAGACAACAGTAAAGTTAGCTCAATTTTTTATATTGTGAAAGATAATGTTACACCGAGTAAATTGATACCCAACATGTCATGCTTCAACATTGCACCCGCTTGTGGAATAGTGACAAACTTACCCTTAAAAATCTCCATAGGCGACGTTTAAAAAATTCTACAGGTTACAAGTTTTGTGTTACAGAGGAGGTCTAACGCTAGAATTATTGCTCTCGCTCTAACGTCTATGGCGATACCTCACATGTGTGGTTTGAACACCATTTTCATATGCAGGCGTGACTTACGTATGCATTCGCTTCTGCGTACAAGCTTGGCAGGACTGGCTGCTTTACTTTTTTTTCTTATTTATTTTACTTTTTTTTTACACTGTCCTTTTAAAAAAATTGGATCACTTTTATTCTTATTACTTAAAAAAAGCATGACAGGACCTCATAAATGTGAGATCTGGGGTCAAAAAAGACCTCAGATCTCATATTTACACTAAAATGTAATAAAATAAAATTTCCCCTTTAATTTCCCCTTTCCCCTGGACATTTGACGTCGCTTCTGCCATCCAATGGTGTGGAGCCGAGCGGGGGGGCATCTTTCCCTCACTCTGCATCCAACCTGTGAGGAAAGAGGACCCGACTGTCTCCGCCACTACCGACGGCTCTGGTAAGCGGCAGAGACGACTGGACTGCAGCACACCACCGAAAAAAGTGATCTTGCAGTGAATCTGCCGCTGAGACCACTTTTATCTGAAAGTGGACCACCCACTGAAGAAAAGGATACCGGGGTTATGGCAGCTATCTGCTGCCATAACAATGGTATTTCTCTTCAAACAGCCAATGTACAACTGCGGTGGGAGGGCCGTAAGAAGCTAATCTCAACTGGTGGCATGTGTTACCCACCTTTGGCTTGTTTACTGACTATACTTAGTAGGGATGAGCTTCGTGTTTGAGTTGAACCCATGTTCGACTCGAACATTGGCTGTTCGCCCGTTCGCTGAATTGTGAACGATATGGGCCGTTCGCGCCAAATTCGTGTGGCGCGTCATGGCCCATAATTCACTGTGGCATCGCAGTGCATTGCAGGTTGATGATTGGCCAAGCATGCACTATGACCCGCATGCTTGGCCAATAACAGCGCCATCTGTAGAGAGAGCCAATTATGGCTCAGGGGGTTTAGTGCATGCCCCACACTATATAAGGCCACCTGCACGGCGGCCCTGTGTAGTGTGTTCCGGCGTTGAGAGAGAGACAGAGAGATAGTGTCATTTGATTTAAGTTAGATAGATTAGGCAGGACAGTCAGTCAGTTAGCTGCACTTACAGTGTATTGTGTATATATATGCATCCCAGGTGTTGTATATATATATATATATATATATATATATATATATATATATATATATATATATATATATTATATACTGTATTCAGTTTAGGTAGATCCGTTTTTGTTATTATCTTCCTACCGACAGGCAGGCTTGTGTTGTTACAGTATTTACAGCTACCTGAAGAAAATTGCTGGTGTTCTTCTGATCCTATTAGTACCACAGTCAGGCAGCTAGACTATTTACAGTTAGTGTAGTGTGTCCTCTGAACAGTGTTCAGCTAAAGCTACAAGTTAGTTTATTGTGACCTCTGCACAGTGCTCAGCTAAAGCTACAAGTTAATGTAGTGTGACCTCTGCACAGTGTTCAGCTAAAGCTACAAGTTAGTGCAGTGTGTCCTCTGAACAGTGTTCAGCTAAAGCTACAAGTTAGTGTAGTGCACAGCGTTCAGCTAATGCTACAAGTTAGTATAGTGCTTCCTCCTCACAGTATTTAGCTAAAGCTACAAGTTAGTTTAGTGTGACCTCTGCACAGTGTTCAGCTAAAGCTACAAGTTAGTGTAGTGCGACCTCTGCACAGTGTTCACCTAAAGCTACAAGTTAGAGTAGTGCGTCCTCCTCACAGTGTTCAGCTAAACCTACAAGTTAGTGTAGTGCGTCCTCTGAACAGTGTTCAGCTAAGTCTACAAGTTAGTGTAGTGCACAGTGTTCAGCTAAAGCTACAAGTTAGTGTAGTGCATCCTCCTAACAGTGTTCAGCTAAAGCTACAAGTTAGTGTAGTGCATCCTCTGAACAGTGTTCAGCTAAAGCTACAAGTAAGTGTAGTGCACAGTGTTTAGCTAAAGCTACAAGTTAGTGTAGTGCGTCCTCCTCACCGTGTTCAGCTAAAGCTACAAGTTAGTGTAGTGCGACCTCTGCACAGTGTTCAGCTAAAGCTACAAGTTAGTGTAGTGCGTCCTCCTCACAGTGTTCAGCTAAAGCTACAAGTTAGTGTAGTGCACAGTGTTCAGCTAAAGCTACAAGTTAGTGTAATGCATCCTCCTCAAAGTGTTCAGCTAAAGCTACAAGTTAGTGTAGTGCGACCTCTGCACAGTGTTCAGCTAAAGCTACAAGTTAGTGTAGTGCGTCCTCTGAACAGTGTTCAACTAAAGCTACACGTTAGTGTAGTGCACAGTGTTCAGCTAAAGCTAAAAGTTAGTGTGGTGCACAGTGTTCAGCTAAAGCTACAAGTTAGTGTAGTGCATCCTCCTCACAGTGTTCAGCTAAAGCTACAAGTTAGTGTAGTGCGACCTCTGCACAGTGTTCAGCTAAAGCTACAAGTTAGTGTAGTGTGTCCTCTAAACAGTGTTCAGCTAAAGCTACAAGTTAGTGTAGTGCACAGTGTTCAGCTAAAGCTACAAGTTAGTGTAGTGCATCCTCCTAACAGTGTTCAGCTAAAGCTACAAGTTAGTGTAGTGCGAACTCTGCACAGTGTTCAGCTGAAGCTACATGCTAGTGTAGTGCATCCTCTGAACAGTGTTCAGCTAAAGCTACAAGTAAGTGTAGTGCACAGTGTTTAGCTAAAGCTACAAGTTAGTGTAGTGCGTCCTCCTCACAGTGTTCAGCTAAAGCTACAAGTTAGTGTAGTGCGACCTCTGCACAGTGTTCAGCTAAAGCTACAAGTTAGTGTAGTGCATCCTCCTCACAGTGTTCAGCTAAAGCTACAAGTTAGTGTAGTGCACAGTGTTCAGCTAAAGCTACAAGTTAGTGTAGTGCGTCCTCCTCAAAGTGTTCAGCTAAAGCTACAAGTTAGTGTAGTGTGACCTCTGCACAGTGTTCAGCTAAAGCTACAAGTTAGTGAAGTGCGTCCTCTGAACAGTGTTCAGCTAAAGCTACACGTTAGTGTGGTGCACAGTGCTCAGCTAAAGCTAAAAGTTAGTGTAGTGCACAGTGTTCAGCTAAAGCTACAAGTTAGTGTAGTGTGTCTTCCTCACAGTGTTCAGCTAAAGCTACAAGTTAGTGTAGTGCGACCTCTACACAGTGTTCAGCTAAAGCTACATGCTAGTGTAGTGCATCCTCTAAACAGTGTTCAGCTAAAGCTACAAATAAGTGTAGTGCACAGTGTTTAGCTAAAGCTACAAGTTAGTGTAGTGCGTCCTCCTCACAGTGTTCAGCTAAAGCTACAAGTTAGTGTAGTCCGACCTCTGCACAGTGTTCAGCTAAAGCTACAAGTTAGTGTAGTGCGTCCTCCTCACAGTGTTCAGCTAAAGCTACAAGTTAGTGTAGTGCACAGTGTTCAGCTAAAGCTTCAAGTTAGTGTAGTGCGTCCTCCTCAAAGTGTTCAGCTAAAGCTACAAGTTATAGGGTGTACACACGGTCGGACTTTGTTTGGACACTCCGACAACAAAATCCATGGATTTTTTCCGACGGATGTTGGCTCAAACTTGTCTTGCATACACACGGTCACACAAAGTTGTCGGAAAATCCGATCGTTCTGAACGCGGTGACGTAAAACACCTACGTCGGGACTATAAACGGGGCAGTGGCCAATAGCTTTCATCTCTTTATTTATTCTGAGCATGCGTGGCACTTTGTCCGTTGGATTTGTGTACACACGATCGGAATTTCCGACAACGGATTTTGTTGTCAGAAAATTTTATCTCCTGCTCTCCAACTTTGTGTGTCGGAAAATCAGATGAAAAATGTCCGATGGAGCCCACTCGCGGTCGGAATTTCCGACAACACGCTCCGATCGGACATTTTCCATCGGAAAATCCGACCGTGTGTACGGGGCATTAGTGTAGTGCGATCTCTGCACAGTGTTCAGCTAAAGCTACAAGTTAGTGTAGTGCGTCCTTTGAACAGTGTTCAGCTAAAGCTACACATTAGTGTAGTGCACAGTGTTCAGCTAAAGTTAAAAGTTAGTGTAGTGCACAGTGTTCAGCTAAAGCTACAAGTTAGTGTAGTGCGTCCTCCTCACAGTGTTAAGCTAAAGCTACAAGTTAGTGTAGTGCATCCTCCTCACAGTGTTCAGCTAAAGCTACAAGTTAGTGTAGTGCGACCTCTGCACAGTGTTCAGCTAAAGCTACAAGTTAGATTAGTGCGTCCTCTAAACAGTGTTCAGCTAAAGCTACAAGTAAGTGTAGTGCACAGTGTTTAGCTAAAGCTACAAGTTAGTGTAGTGCATCCTCCTCACAGTGTTCAGCTAAAGCTACAAGTTAGTGTAGTGCGACCTCTGCACAGTGTTCAGCTAAAGATACATGCTAGTGTAGTGCTTCCTCTGAACAGTGTTCAGCTAAAGCTACAAGTAAGTGTAGTGCACAGTGTTTAGCTAAAGCTACAAGTTAGTGTAGTGCGTCCTCCTCACAGTGTTCAGCTAAAGCTACAAGTTGGTGTAGTGCGACCCCTGCACAGTGTTCAGCTAAAGCTACAAGTTAGTGTAATGCGTCCTCCTCACAGTGTTCAGCTAAAGCTACAAGTTAGTGTAGTGCACAGTGTTCAGCTAAAGCTACAAGTTAGTGTAGTGCATCCTCCTCAAAGTGTTCAGCTAAAGCTACAAATTAGTGTAGTGTGACCTCTGCACAGTGTTCAGCTAAAGCTACAAGTTAGTGTAGTGCATCCTCTGAACAGTGTTAAGCTAAAGCTACACGTTAGTGTAGTGCACAGTGCTCAGATAAAGCTAAAAGTTAGTGTAGTGCACAGTGTTCAGCTAAAGCTACAAGTTAGTGTAGTGTGTCCTCCTCACAGTGTTAAGCTAAAGCTACAAGTTAGTGTAGCGCGTCCTCCTCACAGTGTTCAGCTAAAGCTACAAGTTACTGTAGTGCGACCTCTGCACAGTGTTCAGCTAAAGCTACAAGTTAGTGTAGTGCGTCCTCTAAACAGTGTTCAGCTAAAGCTACAAGTTAGTGTAGTGCACAGTGATCAGCTAAAGCTACAAGTTAGTGTAGTGCGTCCTCCTCACGGTGTTCAGCTAAAGCTACAAGTAAGTGTAGTGCGACCTCTGCACAGTATTCAGCTAAAGCTACAAGTTAGTGTAGTGTGTCCTCTGCACAGTGTTCAGCTAAACCTACAAGTTAGTGTAGTGTGTCCTCTGAACAGTGTTCAGCTAAAGCTACAAGTAAGTGTAGTGCACAGTGTTTAGCAAAAGCTACAAGTTAGTGTAGTGCGTCCTCCTCACAGTGTTCAGCTAAAGCTACAAGTTAGTGTAGTGCACAGTGTTCAGCTAAAGCTACAAGTTAGTGTAGTGCATCCTCCTCACAGTGTTCAGCTAAAGCTACAAGTTAGTGTAGTGCGATCTCAACGCAGTGTTCAGCTACAGCTACAAGTTAGTGTAGTGCACAGTGTTCAGCTAAAGCTACAAGTTAGTGTAGTGCGTCCTCCTCACAGTGTTCAGCTAAAGCTACAAGATAGTGTAGTGTGACCTCTGCACAGTGTTCAGCTAAAGCTACAAGTTAGTGTAATGCGTCCTCTGAACAGTGTTCAGCTAAAACTACAAGTTAGTGTAGTGCACAGTCTTCAGCTAAAGCTACAAGTTAGTGTAGTGCGTCCTCCTCACAGTGTTTAGCTAAAGCTACAAGTTAGTGTAGTGCGATCTCTGCACAGTGTTCAGCTAAAGCTACAAATTAGTTTACTGCGTCCTCTGAACAGCGTTCAGCTAAAGCTACATGTTAGTGTAGTGCACAGTGTTCAACTAAAGCTACAAGTTAGTGTTGTGCGTCCACCTCACAGTGTTCAGCTAAAGCTACAAGTTAGTGTAGTATGTCCTCAGAACAGTGTTCAGCTAAAGCTACAAGTTAGTGTAGTGCACAGTGTTCAGCTAAAGCTTCAAGTTAGTGTAGTGCGTCCTCCTCAAAGTGTTCAGCTAAAGCTACAAGATAGTGTAGTGTGACCTCTGCACAGTGTTCAGCTAAAGCTACAAGTTAGTGTAATGCGTCCTCTGAACAGTGTTCAGCTAAAACTACAAGTTAGTGTAGTGCACAGTCTTCAGCTAAAGCTACAAGTTAGTGTAGTGCGTCCTCCTCACAGTGTTTAGCTAAAGCTACAAGTTAGTGTAGTGCGATCTCTGCACAGTGTTCAGCTAAAGCTACAAATTAGTTTACTGCGTCCTCTGAACAGCGTTCAGCTAAAGCTACATGTTAGTGTAGTGCACAGTGTTCAGCTAAAGCTACAAGTTAGTGTTGTGCGTCCACCTCACAGTGTTCAGCTAAAGCTACAAGTTAGTGTAGTATGTCCTCAGAACAGTGTTCAGCTAAAGCTACAAGTTAGTGTAGTGCACAGTGTTCAGCTAAAGTTACAAGTTAGTGTAGTGCGTCCTCTGAACAGTGTTTAGCTAAAGCTACAAGTTAGTGTAGTGCGTCCTCTGAACAGTGTTCAGCTAAAGCTACAAGTAAGTGTAGTGCACAGTGTTTAGCTAAAGCTACAAGTTAGTGTAGTTCATCCTCCTCACAGTGTTAAGCTAAAGCTACAAGTTAGTGTAGTGCGTCCTCCTCACAGTGTTCAGCTAAAGCTACAAGTTAGTGTAGTGCAACCTCTGCACAGTGTTCAGCTAAAGCTACAAGTTGGTGTAGTGCACAGTGATCAGCTAAAGCTACAAGTTAGTGTAGTGCGTCCTCCTCACGGTGTTCAGCTAAAGCTACAAGTTAGTGTAGTGCGACCTCTGCACAGTGTTCAGCTAAAGCTACAAGTTAGTGTAGTGTGTACTCTGAACAGTGTTCAGCTGAAGCTACAAGTTAGTGTAGTGCACAGTGTTCAGCTAAAGCTAAAAGTTAGTGTAGTGCGTCCTCCTCACAGTGTTCAGCTTAAGCTACAAGTTAGTGTAGTACGACCTCCACACAGTGTCCAGCTAAAGCTACAAGTTAGTGTAGTGCACAGTGTTCAGCTAAAGCTACAAGTTAGTGTATGCGTCCTCCTCACGGTGTTCAGCTAAAGCTACAAGATAGTGTAGTGTGACCTCTGCACAGTGTTCAGCTAAAGCTACAAGTTAGTGTAATGCGTCCTCTGAACAGTGTTCAGCTAAAACTACAAGTTAGTGTAGTGCACAGTGTTCAGGTAAAGCTACAAGTTAGTGTAGTGCACAATGTTCAGCTAAAATTACAAGTTAGTGTAGTGCGTCCTCTGAACAGTGTTCAGCTAAAGCTACAAGTTAGTGTAGTGCATCCTCCTCACAGTGTTCAGCTAAAGCTACAAGTTAGTGTAGTACGTCCTCTGAACAGTGTTCAGCTAAAGCTACAAATTAATGTAGTGCGTCCTCCTCACAGTGTTCAGCTAAAGCTGCAAGTTAGTGTAGTGCGACCTCTGCACAGTGTTCAGCAAAAGCTACAAGTTAGTGTAGTGCGTCCTCTGAACAGTGTTCAGTTAAAGCTACAAGTTAGTGTAGTGCACAGTGTTAATCTAAAGCTACAAGTTAGTGTAGTGCACAGTGTTCAGCTAAAGTTACAAGTTAATGTAGTGCGTCCTCCTCACAGTGTTCAGCTAAAGCTACAAGTTAGTGTAGTGTGACCTCTGCTCAGAGTTCAGGTAAAGCTACAAGTTAGTGTAGTGCGTCCTCTGAAAAGTGTTCAGCTAAAGCTACAAGTTAGTGTAGTGCACAGTGTTCAGCTAAAGCTACAAGTTAGTGTAGTGCTTCCTCCTCACAGTGTTCAGCTAAAGCTACAAGTTAGTGTAGTGCGACCTCTGCACAGTGTTCAGCTAAAGCTACACGTTAGTATAGTGCGACCTCTGAACAGCGTGCAGCTAAAGCTACACGTTAGTGTAGTGAACAGTGTTAAGCTAAAGCTACAAGTTAATGTTGTGCGTCCTCCTCACGGTGTTAACATTAATGTAGTGCGACCTCTGCACAGTGTTCAGCTAAAGCTACCTGTAGAAGGTTTGTCGTGTTTTCCTGATCCTATCACTATCGCAGGCAGCTACATTATTTTAACGTTAGTGTAGTGCGTCCTCTTCATAGTGTTCAGCTAAAGCTACCTGTAGAAGGTTGGTGGTGTTTTCCTGATCCTTTCACTACCGCAGGCAGCTACATTATTTTATTGTTAGTGTAGTGCGTCCTCTTCACAGTGTTCAGCTAAAGCTACCTGTAGAAAGTTGGTGGTGTTTTCCTGATCCTATCACCACTGCAGGCAGATACATTATTTACACGTTAGTGTAGTGCAACCTCTGCACAGTGTTCAGCTAAAGCTACCTTTACAAGGTTGGTGGTGTTTTCCTGATCCTATCACCACTGCAGGCAGCTACATTATTTTAACGTTAGTGTAGTGCATCCTCTGCACAGTGTTCAGCTAAAGCTATCTGTAGAAGGTTGGTGGTGTTTTCCTGATCCTATCACTACTGCAGGCAGCTACATTATTTACACATTAGTGTAATGTGACCTCTGCACAGTGTTCAGCTAAAGCTACCTGTCGAAGGTTGGTGGTGTTTTCCAGATCCTATCAGTACCGCAGGTAGCTACATTATTTTAACGTTAGTGTAGTGCATCCTGTTCACAGTTTTCAGCCAAAGCTACCTGTAGAAGGTTGCTGGTGTTTTCCTGATCCTATCACTACTGCAAGCACCTACATTATTTACACGTTAGTGTAGTGCGACCTCTGCACAGTGTTCAGCTAAAGCTAACTGTAGAAGGTTGGTGTTGTTTTCCTGATCCTATCACTACAGCGGGCAGCTACATTATTTTAAAGCTAGTGTAGTGCATCCTCTGCACAGTGTTCAACTAAAGCTACAAGTTAGTGTAGTGCGACCTCTGCACAGTGTTCAGCTAAAGCTACTTGTAGAAGGTTGGTGGTGTTTTCCTGATCCTATCACTACCGCAGGCAGCTACATTATTTACACGTTAGTGTAGTGTGTCCTCTGCACAGTGTTCAGCTAAAGCTACTTGTAGAAGGTTGGTGGTGTTTTCCTGATCCTATCACTACTGCAGGCAGCAACATTATTTTGACATTAGTGTAGTACGTCCTCTTCACAGTGTTCCGCTAAAGCTACCTGTAGAAGGTTGGTGGTGTTTTCCTGATCCTATCACTACCGCAGGCAGCTAAATTATTTACATGTTAGTGTAGTGCGACCTCTGCACGGTGTTCAGCTAAAGCTACCTGTAGAAAGTTGGTTGTGTTTTCCTGATCCTATCACTACCGCAAGCAGCTACATTATTTACACGATAGTGTAGTGCGACCTCTGCACAGTGTTCAGCTAAAGCTACCTGTAGAAGGTTGGTGGTTTTTTCCTGATCCTATCACTACTGCGGGTAGCTACATTATTTTAAGGTTAGTGTAGTGCGTCCTCTGCACAGTGTTCAACTAAAGCTACCTGTAGAAAGTTGGTGGTGTTTTCCTGATCCTATCACTACTGCAGGCAGCTACATTATTTACACTTTAGTGTAGTGTGACCTCTGCACAGTGTTCAGCTAAAGCTACCTGTAGAAGGTATGTCGTGTTTTTCTGATCCTATCACTACCGCAGGCAGCTACATTATTTTAATGTTAGTGTAGTGCGTCCTCTTCACAGTGTTCAGCTAAAGCTACATGTAGAAGGTTGGTGGTGTTTTCCTGATCCTATCACCACTGCAGGCAGCTACATTATTTTAATGTTAGTGTAGTGCGTCCTCTTCACAGTGTTCAGCTAAAGCTACCTGTAGAAGGTAGGTGGTGTTTTCCTAATCCTATCACTACCGCAGGCAGCTATATTATTTTAACGTTAGTGTAGTGCGTCCTCTGCACAGTGTTCAGCTAAAGCTATCTGTAGAAGGTTGGTGGTGTTTTCCTGATCCTATCACTACTGCAGGCAGCTAAATTATTTACATGTTAGTGTAGTGCGACCTCTGCACAGTGTTCAGCTAAAGCTACCTGTAGAAGGTTGGTGGTGTTTTCCTGATCCTATCACTACCGCTGGCAGCTACATTATTTAAACCTTAGTGTAGTGCGTCCTCTGCTCAGTGTTCAGCTAAAGCTATTTGTAGAAGGTTGGTGGTGTTTTCCTGATCCTATCACTACTGCAGGCAACTACATTATTTACACATTAGTGTAGTGCGACCTCTGAACAGTGTTCAGCTAAAGCTACCTGTAGAAGGTTGGTCGTCTTTTCCTGATCCTATTACTACCGCAGGCAGCTACATTATTTTAATGTTAGTGTAGTGCGTCCTCTTCACAGTGTTCAGCTAAAGCTACCTGTAGAAGGTTGGTGGTGTTTTCCTGATCCTATCATTACCGTAGGCAGCTACATTTTTTTAATGTTAGTGTAGTGTGTCCTCTGCACAGTGTTCAGATGAAGCTATCTGTAGAAGGTTGGTGGTGTTTTCCTGATCCTATCACTACCGCAGGCAGCTAAATTATTTACACGTTAGTGTAGTGCGACCTCTGCACGGTGTTCAGCTAAAGCTACCTGTAGAAAGTTGGTTGTGTTTTCCTGATCCTATCACTACCGCTGGCTGCTACATTATTTACATGATAGTGTAGTGCGACCTCTGCACAGTGTTCAGCTAAAGCTACCTGTAGAAGGTTGGTGGTGTTTTCCTGATCCTATCACTACCGCAGGCAGCTACAATATTTTAACATTAGTGTAGTGCGTCCTCTGCACAGTGTTCAGCTAAAGCTATCTGTAGAAGGTTGGTGGTGTTTTCCTGATTCTATCACTACAGCAAGCAACTACATTATTTACACGTTAGTGTAGTGCGACCTCTGCACAGTGTTCAGCTAAAGCTATCTGTAGAAGGTTGGTGGTGTTTTCCTGATCCTATCACTACTGCAAGCAACTACATTATTTACACATTAGTGTAGTGCGACCTCTGCACAGTGTTCAGCTAAAGTAACCTGTAGAAGGTTGGTGGTGTTTTCCTGATCCTATCACTACCGCGGGTAGCTACAATATTTTAAGGTTAGTGTAGTGCGTCCTCTGCACAGTGTTCAACTAAAGCTACCTGTAGAAAGTTGGTGGTGTTTTCCTGCTCCTCTCACTACTGCAGGCAGCTACATTATTTACACTTTAGTGTAGTGCGACCTCTGCACAGTGTTCAGCTAAAGCTACCTGTAGAAGGTATGTCATGTTTTTCTGATCCTATCACTACCGCAGGCAGCTACATTATTTTAACGTTAGTGTAGTGCATCCTCTTTACAGTGTTCAGCTAAAGCTACATGTAGAAGGTTGGTGGTGTTTTCCTGATCCTATCACCACCGCAGGCAGCTACATTATTTTAATGTTAGTGTAGTGCGTCCTCTTCACAGTGTTCAGCTAAAGCTACCTGTAGAAGGTTGGTGGTGTTTTCCTGATCCTATCACTACTGCAGGCAGCTAAATTATTTACATGTTAGTGTAGGGCGACCTCTGCACAGTGTTCAGCTAAAGCTACCTGTAGAAAGTTGGTGGTGTTTTCCTGATCCTATCACTACCGCTGGCTGCTACATTATTTACACCTTAGTGTAGTGCGTCCTCTGCACAGTGTTCAGCTAAAGCTATCTGTAGAAGGTTGCTGGTGTTTTCCTGATCCTATTACTACTGTAAGCAACTACATTATTTACATGTTAGTGTAGTGCGACCTCTGCACAATGTTCAGCTAAAGTAACCTATAGAAGGTTGGTGGTGTTTTCCTGATCCTATCACTACCGCGGGCAGCTACATTATTTTAACATTACTGTAGTGCGTCCTCTTCACAGTGTTCAGCTAAAGCTACATGTAGAAGGTTGGTGGTGTTTTCCTGATCCTATCACTACTGCAGGCAGCTACATTATTTTAATGTTAGTGTAGTGCGTCCTCTTTACTGTGTCAGCTAAAGCTACCTGTAGAAGGTTGGTGGTGTTTTCTTGATCCTATCACTACCGCAGGCAGCTACATTATTTTAATTTTAGTGTAGTGTGTCCTCTGCACAGTGTTCAGATAAAACTATCTGTAGAAGGTTGGTGGTGTTTTCCTGATCCTATCACTACCGAAGGCAGCTAAATTATTTACACGTTAGTGTAGTGCGACCTCTGCACGGTGTTCAGCTAAAGCTACCTGTAGAAAATTGGTTGTGTTTTCCTGATCCTATCACTACCGCTGGCAGCTACATTATTTACACGATAGTGTAGTGCGACCTCTGCACAGTGTTCAGCTAAATCTACCTTTAGAAGGTTGGTGGTGTTTTCCTGAACCTATCACTACCGCAGGCAGCTACATTATTTTAACATTAGTGCAGTGCGTCCTCTGCACAGTGTTCAGCTAAAGCTATCTGTAAAAGATTGGTGGTGTTTTCCTGATCCTATCACCACCGCAGGCAGCTAAATTATTTACATGTTAGTGTAGTGCGACCTCTGCACAGTGTTAAGCTAAAGCTACCTGTAGAAGGTTGGTGGTGTTTTCCTGATCCTATCACTACCGCTGGCAGCTACATTATTTACACCTTAGTGTAGTGCGTCCTCTGCTCAGTGTTCAGCTAAAGCTATTTGTAGAAGGTTGGTGGTGTTTTCCTGATCCTATCACTACTGCAGGCAACTACATTATTTACACATTAGTGTAGTGCAACCTCTGCACAGTGTTCAGCTAAAGCTACCTGTAGAAGGTTGGTCGTGTTTTCCTGATCCTATTACTACCGCAGGCAGCTACATTATTTCAACATTACTGTAGTGCGTCCTCTTCACAGTGTTCAGCTAAAGCTACATGTAGAAGGTTGGTGGTGTTTTCCTGATCCTATCACTACCGCTGGCTGCTACATTATTTACACCTTAGTGTAGTGCGTCCTCTGCACAGTGTTCAGCTAAAGCTATCTGTAGAAGGTTGGTGGTGTTTTCCTGATCCTATCACTACCGCAGGCAGCTAAATTATTTACATGTTAGTGTAGTGCGACCTCTGCACAGTGTTCAGCTAAAGCTACCTGTAGAAAGTTGGTTGTGTTTTCCTGATCCTATCACTACCGCTCTCAGCTACATTATTTACACGTTAGTGTAGTGCGACCTCTGCACAGTGTTCAGCTAAAGCTACATGTAGAAGGTTGGTTCTGTTTTCCTGATCCTATCACTACCGCAAGCAGCTACATTATTTACACGTTAGTCTAGTGCGACACTAGACGTTAGTCTAGTGTTCAGCTTAAGCTACCTGTAGAAGATTGGTGGTGTTTTCCTGATCCTATCACTACCGCTGGCAGCTACATTATTTACACGTTAGTGTAGTGCGACCTCTGCACAGTGTTCAGCTAAAGCTACATGTAGAAGGTTGGTTCTGTTTTCCTGATCCTATCACTACCGCAAGCAGCTACATTATTTACACGTTAGTCTAGTGCGACACTAGACGTTAGTCTACTGTTCAGCTAAAGCTACCTGTAGAAGGTTGGTGGTGTTTTCCTGATCCTATCACTACCGCTGGCAGCTACATTATTTACACGATAGTGTAGTGCAACCTCTGCACAGTGTTCAGCTAAAGCTACCTATAGAAGGTTGGTGGTGTTTTCCTGATCCTATCACTACCGCGGGCAGCTACATTATTTTAAGGTTAGTGTAGTGCGTCCTCTGCACAGTGTTCAACTAAAGCTACCTGTAGAAAGTTGGTGGTGTTTTCCTGCTCCTCTCACTACTGCAGGCAGCTACATTATTTACACTTTAGTGTAGTGCGACCTCTGCACAGTGTTCAGCTAAAGCTACCTGTAGAAGGTATGTCATGTTTTTCTGATCCTATCACTACCGCAGGCAGCTACATTATTTTAATGTTAGTGTAGTGCGTCCTCTTCACAGTGTTCAGCTAAAGCTACATGTAGAAGGTTGGTGGTGTTTTCCTAATCTTATCACTACCACAGGCAGCTATATTATTTTAACGTTAGTGCAGTGCGTCCTCTGCACAGTGTTCAGCTAAAGCTATCTGTAAAAGGTTGGTGGTGTTTTCCTGATCCTATCACCACCGCAGGCAGCTAAATTATTTACATGTTAGTGTAGTGCGACCTCTGCACAGTGTTAAGCTAAAGCTACCTGTAGAAGGTTGGTGGTGTTTTCCTGATCCTATCACTACCGCTGGCAGCTACATTATTTACACCTTAGTGTAGTGCGTCCTCTGCTCAGTGTTCAGCTAAAGCTATTTGTAGAAGGTTGGTGGTGTTTTCCTGATCCTATCACTACTGCAGGCAACTACATTATTTACACATTAGTGTAGTGCAACCTCTGCACAGTGTTCTGCTAAAGCTACCTGTAGAAGGTTGGTCGTGTTTTCCTGATCCTATTACTACCGCAGGCAGCTACATTATTTCAACATTACTGTAGTGCGTCCTCTTCACAGTGTTCAGCTAAAGCTACATGTAGAAGGTTGGTGGTGTTTTCCTGATCCTATCACTACCGCTGGCTGCTACATTATTTACACCTTAGTGTAGTGCGTCCTCTGCACAGTGTTCAGCTAAAGCTATCTGTAGAAGGTTGGTGGTGTTTTCCTGATCCTATCACTACCGCAGGCAGCTAAATTATTTACATGTTAGTGTAGTGCGACCTCTGCACAGTGTTCAGCTAAAGCTACCTGTAGAAAGTTGGTGGTGTTTTCCTGATCCTATCACTACCGCTGGCTGCTACATTATTTACACCTTAGTGTTGTGTGTCCTCTGCACAGTGTTCAGCTAAAGCTATCTGTAGAAGGTTGGTGGTGTTTTCCTGATCCTATCACTACCGCAGGCAGCTAAATTATTTACATGTTAGTGTAGTGCGACCTCTGCACAGTGTTCAGCTAAAGCTACCTGTAGAAAGTTGGTTGTGTTTTCCTGATCCTATCACTACCGCTGGCAGCTACATTATTTACACGTTAGTGTAGTGCGACCTCTGCACAGTGTTCAGCTAAAGCTACATGTAGAAGGTTGGTTCTGTTTTCCTGATCCTATCACTACCGCAAGCAGCTACATTATTTACACGTTAGTCTAGTGCGACACTAGACGTTAGTCTAGTGTTCAGCTAATGCTACCTGTAGAAGGTTGGTGGTGTTTTCCTGATTCTATCACTACTGCAAGCAACTACATTATTTACACGTTAGTGTAGTGCGACCTCTGCACAGTGTTCAGCTAAAGCTATCTGTATAAGGTTGGTGGTGTTTTCCTGATCCTATCACAACTGCAAGCAACTACATTATTTACATGTTAGTGTAGTGCGACCTCTTCACAGTGTTCAGCTAAAGCTACCTGTAGAAGGTTGGTGGTGTTTTCCTGATCCTATCACTACCGCAGGCAGCTAAATTATTTACACGTTAGTGTAGTGCGACCTCTGCACGGTGTTCAGCTAAAGCTACCTGTAGAAAGTTGGTTGTGTTTTCCTGATCCTATCACTACCGCTGGCAGCTACATTATTTACACGATAGTGTAGTGCGACCTCTGCACAGTGTTCAGCTAAAGCTACCTGTAGAAGGTTGGTGGTGTTTTCCTGATCCTATCACTACCGCAGGCAGCTAAATTATTTACATGTTAGTGTAGTGCGACCTCTGCACAGTGTTCAGCTAAAGCTACATGTAGAAGGTTGGTTCTGTTTTCCTGATCCTATCACTACCGCAAGCAGCTACATTATTTACACGTTAGTCTAGTGCGACACTAGACGTTAGTCTAGTGTTCAGCTAAAGCTACCTGTAGAAGGTTGGTGGTGTTTTCCTGATTCTATCACTACTGCAAGCAACTACATTATTTACACGTTAGTGTAGTGCGACCTCTGCACAGTGTTCAGCTAAAGCTATCTGTATAAGGTTGGTGGTGTTTTCCTGATCCTATCACAACTGCAAGCAACTACATTATTTACATGTTAGTGTAGTGCGACCTCTTCACAGTGTTCAGCTAAAGCTACCTGTAGAAGGTTGGTGGTGTTTTCCGGATCCTATCACTACCGCAGGCAGCTACATTATTTTAATGTTAGTGTAGTGTGTCCTCTCCACAGTGTTCAGATAAAGCTATCTGTAGAAGGTTGGTGGTGTTTTCCTGATCCTATCACTACCGCAGGCAGCTAAATTATTTACACGTTAGTGTAGTGCGTCTTCTGCACGGTGTTCAGCTAAACCTACCTGTAGAAAGTTGGTTGTGTTTTCCTGATCCTATCACTACCGCTGGCAGCTACATTATTTACACGATAGTGTAGTGCGACCTCTGCACAGTGTTCAGCTAAAGCTACCTGTAGAAGGTTGGTGGTGTTTTCCTGATCCTATCACTACCGCAGGCAGCTACATTATTTTAACATTAGTGTAGTGCATCCTCTGCACAGTGTTCAGCTAAAGCTATCTGTAGAAGGTTGGTGGTGTTTTCCTGATTCTATCACTACTGCAAGCAACTACATTATTTACACGTTAGTGTAGTGCGACCTCTGCACAGTGTTCAGCTAAAGCTATCTGTAGAAGGTTGGTGGTGTTTTCCTGATCCTATCACAACTGCAAGCAACTACATTATGTACATGTTAGTGTAGTGCGACCTCTGCACAGTGTTCAACTAAAGTAACCTGTAGAAGGTTGGTGGTGTTTTCCTGATCCTATCACTACCGCGGGCAGCTACATTATTTTAAGGTTAGTGTAGTGCGTCCTCTGCACAGTGTTCAACTAAAGCTACCTGTAGAAAGTTGGTGGTGTTTTCCTGATCCTATCACTACTGCAGGCAGCTATATTATTTTAACGTTAGTGTAGTGCGTCCTCTGCACAGTGTTCAGCTAAAGCTATCTGTAGAAGGTTGGTGGTGTTTTCCTGATCCTATCACTACTGCAGGCAGCTAAATTATTTACATGTTAGTGTAGTGCGACCTCTGCACAGTGTTCAGCTAAAGCTACCTGTAGAAAGTTGGTGGTGTTTTCCTGATCCTTTCATTACTGCAGGTAGCTACATTATTTACACTTTAGTGTAGTGCGACCTCTGCACAGTGTTCAGCTAAAGCTACCTGTAGAAGGTATGTCGTGTTTTTCTGATCCTATCACTACCGCAGGCAGCTACATTATTTTAACGTTAGTGTAGTGCGTCCTCTTCACAGTGTTCAGCTAAAGCTACATGTAGAAGGTTGGTGGTATTTTCCTTATCCTATCACCACCGCAGGCAGCTACATTATTTTAATGTTAGTGTAGTGCGTCCTCTTCACAGTGTTCAGCTAAAGCTACCTGTAGAAGGTTGGTGGTGTTTTCCTAATCTTATCACTACCACAGGCAGCTATATTATTTTAACGTTAGTGTAGTGCGTCCTCTGCACAGTGTTCAGCTAAAGCTATCTGTAGAAGGTTGGTGGTGTTTTCCTGATCCTATCACTACTGCAGGCAGCTTAATTATTTACATGTTAGTGTAGTGCGACCTCTGCACAGTGTTCAGCTAAAGCTACCTGTAGAAAGTTGGTGGTGTTTTCCTGATCCTATCACTACCGCTGGCTGCTACATTATTTACACCTTAGTGTTGTGCGTCCTCTGCACAGTGTTCAGCTAAAGCTATCTGTAGAAGGTTGGTGGTGTTTTCCTGATCCTATCACTACCGCAGGCAGCTAAATTATTTACATGTTAGTGTAGTGCGACCTCTGCACAGTGTTCAGCTAAAGCTACCTGTAGAAAGTTGGTTGTGTTTTCCTGATCCTATCACTACCGCTGGCAGCTACATTATTTACACGTTAGTGTAGTGCGACCTCTGCACAGTGTTCAGCTAAAGCTACATGTAAAAGGTTGGTGGTGTTTTCCTGATCCTATCACTACCGCAAGCAGCTACATTATTTACACGTTATTCTAGTGCGACACTAGACGTTAGTCTAGTGTTCAGCTAAAGCTACCTGTAGAAGGTTGGTGGTGTTTTCCTAATCCTATCACTACCGCTGGCAGCTACATTATTTACACGATAGTGTAGTGCGACCTCTGCACAGTGTTCAGCTAAAGCTACCTGTAGAAGGTTGGTGGTGTTTTCCTGATCCTATCACTACCGTAGGCAGCTACATTATTTTAACATTACTGTAGTGCGTCCTCTGCACAGTGTTCAGCTAAAGCTATCTGTAAAAGGTTGGTGGTGTTTTCCTGATTCTATCACTACTGCAAGCAACTACATTATTTACACGTTAGTGTAGTGAGACCTCTGCACAGTGTTCAGCTAAAGCTATCTGTAGAAGGTTGGTGGTGTTTTCCTGATCCTATCACAACTGCAAGCAACTACATTATTTACATGTTAGTGTAGTGCGACCTCTGCACAGTGTTCAGCTAAAGTAACCTGTAGAAGGTTGGTGGTGTTTTCTTGATCCTATCACTACCGCGGGCAGCTACATTATTTTAAGGTTAGTGTAGTGCGTCCTCTGCACAGTGTTCAACTAAAGCTACCTGTAGAAAGTTGGTGGTGTTTTCCTGCTCCTCTCACTACTGCAGGCAGCTACATTATTTACACTTTAGTGTAGTGCGACCTCTGCACAGTGTTCAGCTAAAGCTACCTGTAGAAGGTATGTCATGTTTTTCTGATCCTATCACTACCGCAGGCAGCTACATTATTTTAACGTTAGTGTAGTGCGTCCTCTTCACAGTGTTCAGCTAAAGCTACATGTAGAAGGTTGGTGGTATTTTCCTTATCCTATCACCACCGCAGGCGGCTACATTATTTTAATGTTAGTGTAGTGCGTCCTCTTCACAGTGTTCAGCTAAAGCTACCTGTAGAAGGTTGGTGGTGTTTTCCTAATCCTATCACTACCGCAGGCAGCTATATTATTTTAACGTTAGTGTAGTGCGTCCTCTGCACAGTGTTCAGCTAAAGCTATCTGTAGAAGGTTGGTGGTGTTTTCCTGATCCTATCACTACTGCAGGCAGCTAAATTTTTTACATGTTAGTGTAGTGCGACCTCTGCACAGTGTTCAGCTAAAGCTACCTGTAGAAAGTTGGTGGTGTTTTCCTGATCCTATCACTACCGCTGGCTGCTACATTATTTACACCTTAGTGTTGTGTGTCCTCTGCACAGTGTTCAGCTAAAGCTATCTGTAGAAGGTTGGTGGTGTTTTCCTGATCCTATCACTACCGCAGGCAGCTAAATTATTTACATGTTAGTGTAGTGCGACCTCTGCACAGTGTTCAGCTAAAGCTACCTGTAGAAAGTTGGTTGTGTTTTCCTGATCCTATCACTACCGCTGGCAGCTACATTCTTTACACATTAGTGTAGTGCGACCTCTGCACAGTGTTCAGCTAAAGCTACATGTAGAAGGTTGGTTCTGTTTTCCTGATCCTATCACTACCGCAAGCAGCTACATTATTTACACGTTAGTCTAGTGCGACACTAGACGTTAGTCTGGTGTTCAGCTAAAGCTACCTGTAGAAGGTTGGTGGTGTTTTCCTGATCCTATCACTACCGCAGGCAGCTACATTATTTTAACGTTGGTGTAGTGCATCCTCTGCACAGTGTTCATCTAAAGCTACCCGTAGAAGATTGGTGGTGTTCTCATACTACAGGCAGGCAGTTTTATATAAATATATATATATATATATATATATATATATATATATATATATATATATATATCCCAGCTTAGTGCTGGGACGTAGTGCTTACGTCTCACTCAGGCCATTAGTATGTCTGGAAGGCCAACAATTAAAGGCAGACAGTCACAAGCCAATAAAAGAGGGCAAGCAGGCTCTGTGTCTAGAGGCAACAGTGCTGGTCGTGGAGACGGTGCATCCTCATCAGCACGTGTCCGTGGGACACGCTTTGCCTTTTACCGGCAGCTGGCCGTCCTCATCCTCTCTCACCCATGCTCAAGTACTTTGTCTGGCAAAGCAGCTGCCAACGCGGCCTCTTCCCTCGTCTCAATGGCATCATTAACTCCTTCCCTAGCCCCACCATGTCCTCCTGAGGAGTCCCTTAAACTGTTTGACCATAGTGTTGGGGGCATGCTCCCGGAGGATGCCCAGCGTTTAGAAGGCTCTGATGATGATACTGAGCTAGATGAAGGCAGTAACGTGAGCACAGACAGAGGGGGTGCCCAAGAAGGACAGCAATCTGGCAGTCATGCTCCCCTTGCTGCAGAATACTGCCAGGTTTGCTCCAGTGATGAGGAAGGAGGGGATGATGAGGTCACCGACTCAACATGGGTTCCTGATAGGAGAGAGGAGGAAGAGGATGAGGAGGAGGAGGCACATCACCAACGAGGCAGGATGCCCTCCAGGGGCCAGCCTAAGGGGAGCACACTGACTGCATCACACCGCAAAGCTCCGCATGTGAAGGGCGCTGCTGTCTCTGTGCGTTATTCCAAAAGTTCTTTGGTGTGGGCCTTTTTTGAGACGAGTGCATCAGATCGCACAGCTGCTATTTGCAACATATATCTCTAATGCGTATCTCGCGTGGCCAAAACATCTCCCGCTTGGGCACCACATGCTTGACCAGACATATGTTGACTTGCCATGCAGTTTGTTGGCAAGCTTATCTAAAAGACCCACACCAAAGAACATCAGCTGAGATTTCCAACCCCACTATACCTTCAGTCCTCTCAGAGACCTGCACTGAGAGGAATGATGGTGTAGACATAGGTGTGTCACAGCCAAGTACTTGTGGGCAATCTGCTTTCGGTACACCGACGTCAGATTGTACCAGGCAAATTTCCCTGCCCCAGCTGCTGCACAGCCGAAAGAAGTTCGCTCCCAGCCATCCACATATCCAGCGGTTGAATGCTAGCTTGGCAAAATTGCTAGCACTTCAACTGCTACCTTTTCAGTTGGTAGACTCTGCCCCCTTCCATGAGTTTGTGGAATGTGCGGTTCCTCAGTGGTTGGTACCCAAACGCCACTTTTTCTCATGGAAGGTGATTCCGGCTCTCTACCGGCATGTGGAAGGCAATGTCCATGTCTCGCTGGACAGGGTGGTCTGCGGTAAGGTGCATATTACCGCTGACTCATGGTCCAGCAGGCATGGACAGGGATGTTACCTAAGTTTCACGGCGCATTGGGTGACTCTGCTGGCAGCTGGGAGGGATGCAGGACAAGGTGCAGTAGTGTTGGAGGTATTTCCGCCACCACACCTCCAAAATGCCACTACTAATGATTCTGACACCCCTCTCCTCTACCTCTCCTCTTCTTCTTCCTCCGTGGCCTCTTCCTGTGCTTTGTCCTTGGAACCAGCGGTGCTCCGTAGGCGTTCAAGGGGCTACTTGCGTATGCACTCCAAAAGATGCCATGCGGTGCTTGAGCTGGTGTGCTTGGGGGACAGGAGCCACACTGGGGCAGAGGTTCTGTCAGCTCTGCAGGGGCAGGTTCAGAGGTGGTTGACGCCATGCCAAATTAAGGCAGGAATGGTGGTTTGCAACAATGGCACCAACCTCCCCTCTGCCCTCTGACAGGGACAAATGACCCATGTGCCCTGTTTGGCTCACATCCTTAACTTGGTGGTGCAGTGGTTCTTGGGCAGGTACCCCAGCTTACAGGATGTCCTGAGGCAGGCCAGGAAAGTCTGTGTGCATTTCCGCCTGTTATATATTGCCAGTGCTCAGCTGGCTGACCTCCAAAAGGAATTTAACCTGCCCAAGACCTGCCTAATCTGTGACATGCCCACCAGATGGAACTCAACGTTGGCCATGCTGCTGCGGCTGCACATGCAGCAGAGGGCCATCAATGAGTACCTGTGCGACTATGGCACCAGGACAGAGTCAGAAGAGCTTGTTTTTTTTCCCCACGCCAGTGGGCCATGATCAGGGATGCATGCACTATCCTGTCACCATTTGAGAAGGCCACGAGTATGGTGAGCAGTGGCAGTGCATGCATCAGTGACACTGTCCCACTTGTCCACCTGTTGGAGCACATGCTGCGTGGAATAATGGACAGGGCACTTGAGGCAGAACAGAAGCAGGAAGAGGAGGACTTCCTTAGCTCTCAAGGCCCCCTTTATCCAGACAGTGTTCCTGCGTGCTCGCTGATCACACAGGAAGAGGAGGAGGAGGATTGTGTCAGTATGGAGGTGGAGCCTGGCACTCATCATCAGCAGCAGTCTTTGAGGGATCATTTACAGTCCCAAGAAACACAAGGACTTGTATGTGGCTGGGAGGAGGTGGCTGCGGATCATGTTTTCCTTAGTGACCCAGAGGACTCCGGACCGAATGCCTCAGCAAACCTACGCTGCATGGCCTCCCTGATCCTGCAAAGCCTGTGGAATTATGCTCTTATTCGTGGTATCAAGGAGAAGGAACAATATTGGCTGGCAACCCTCCTTGATCCATGTTACAAGGGTAAGGTTGCGGACCTTATCTTGCTATCGCAGAGGGGGCAGAGGATGAAACATCTTCGGGGAGGCCTTGCAGAAAGGTCTGTGCAATGCGTTCCCAGAGACTGGGAGGTTACAAACTCCTGTTTCTGGACAACGTGTTGCTGAGGCTTCGGTCAGTCAAAGAAGGAGTGGTGGAGAAGATGGCCATCTGACCGATGCGTTCAGACAATTTTTTAGTCTGCAGCCCCAAGGTATGATCGGTTCCAGCAACCATCTCCAGCGTCTGTTTTACATGGTGCAGCAATACCTGGGGCAAAATCTGACTTGGACACCTTTCCCACCGAAAATCCTCTGGGTTGCTGGGTCTTGAGGATGGATCACTGCCCAGAGCTTGCACAGTATGTAATTGAGCTACTGGCCTGTCCTGCATCCAGCGTTCTTTCGGAATGCACATTCAGTGCTGCTGGAGGCTTTGTAACTGATCACAGGGTGCGTCTGTCCACCGACTCAGTCGATCAACTGACCTTCATAAAAATGAATCAGTCTTGGATCACCACCAGCTACCAAGCCCCTGATGCTGATGTAACCGAATAATTTTTTTTGAAATGTCAGATCCCTTCAAAGACTGCCTATGCTGATTCTAAGTGACTATCCTGTTATACTGAGTATTTATCCTCTTCCTCCTCAATGATCATGATGATAGCTTATAAGAACATTTTTGGTTCTGGGTGCCGCCAGTCCCGTTACGAGTGCATAAGGCCCAATTTTTTAGCCCCTGTTAAACAGGGGCGTGTAACTACAATTTTTAATGCAATTCTTTGCAGCAGGGCTAGTTCCTGCGCTCCAACTAGAGTATCTGTGAGAATTGCAGTGTTGTGGCACCAGCACCAGTGCCTGAGGCCCAATTTTTCAGCACCTGTTCAACAGGGACATGTAAATAGAATTCTTGAGCTAATATTTGACAGCAGGGCCTGTTTCTGCGTCCACCAAGAGTATCTGTGAGGACTTACAGTGTTGTGGCACCAGCACCATCACCACCAAAGGCCCAATTTTTCTGCCCCTGTTCAACAGGGGTATGTAATTACAATTCTTGATCTAATATTTCACAGCAGGGCCCTGTGAGAGCTTACAGTGTTGTGGCCACAACAACAGCTAAGGCCCAAATTTCTGCTGAGTATAAAGGGCAGGCCCCTACTTTCAAACACCCAACTTACAAACGACTCCTACTTGCAAATGGAAGGAGACAACAGGAAGTGAGATGAAATCTACCCCTAGGAAGGGAAATTCTCTCCTGTAAGAGTTAATATGGGAAAAACCTTTCTCCTTTCCACTGATACTTTATCACCAATCCTTGTTTTACAAAAAAACCCAAATTTTCAAAAAACATTTGTCATTAGGACAAAAAGTGAGGTGAAACCTTCTGAAGAGGAGCACAGACAGCAAAACAAATGTCACAGGGTTGATAACCCTTCTCTATGTTTTCCAAAAAGCTTAAAATAGATTTTTTGGCTGGAGCTAAACACGTTAAAAATGTACCAGTTCAAAATTACAAACAGATTCTACTTAACAACAAACCTACAGTCCATGTCTTGTTTGCACTGCCTGTATACTGCTGTTCAGAGTATATAGGGCCTGGGGGCCCAACACCTTTCCTTTTTTAATTTGGGTGCGGGGTTCCCCTTAATATCCATACAAGAACCAAAGGGCCTGGTAATGGACTGGGGGGTACCCATGCCATTTGTCTCACTGATTTTCATCCCTTTTGCCAGGACCCGGCATTACATTAAAGCCGCAAGCAGTTTTAAATGGTTGCCTGAAATTGGAGGAGAGGCAGAAGGAGGTGAGACACAGCAGATGCAATTGCTTTGCCAGCTATCCTCCTATTAGTTTATATCTTATTTTCAGTCTAAAAATCCCTGTTTCTCATCCTGTATCTTTGCCATCTACTCACTCTTTTAATCCTGACTGTGTGTTGGATAGGGAAACGTCTGCTGTCATCTGGTCAGCAGGTAATGGTTCCAAGTCAGTTAATGTGACTGAATCTGTGGATGTTCTTTCTTCAAGTAGAACAGCTATGCCTCCCTGTAATGCCAGTGTTTTACCAGACATTTATTTTTAAAGAGTCCCTGCCATTTTTATTATCACCCCTGAGTTTCCATTTATCTGCCAGTGTTAAAGATAAGATATGGAAAGGTGACTTCATAGATATTTTGTCACTTTTTTCATCTGGTAAAGAGTCCTTTTTAAAATCTAATAAAGGCGAAAAAACAGAGGAGAAACGCCACAGATCTGTAACCAAGTCTTTCTCAAATTGGTTGCAGGGGTTTTGCATTTATGCTAGTGTATTATGTAAAAGATTTCCGGAAAGAAGTCCGGGCCTCTTTCAACATATCAACATTATCCAGGAGGCATATAGGTGTTTTACTGGATTCTCTTGGTTCTCATAAGATGAGGCATTTTGTCAAAAATTGGTGGTTTACAGTGGGGTTCAAAAGACGTAGGTTTGTGGTTTAATCTTTTTTCTTCCACAGAAACTGAGCAATCCCAGGTCAAGTACAGGTCATGTAGACAATTTGGGGGGGTGGGGCAAAGTGATGCCCCAAGAAAGCAATGAGGAGGATCAGCCATAGTATACCATATGTAGAAATGTAATTAGCATTATTAATATATCAATAGTACATTAAAAACACAGTAAATGTAAAGCAATGACATTGATGTGGAATTATTTCCCAGCATACCCTATAATAAAAACGTTGCCACAATATGGCGCCAGAACTATGGACCCCACTCATACACACACACATGCATACCCAGTCACAATGGAGATAAATGATGCGGCTATCAGAAAAAAGTTGGACCCAGGGATATCATGTTCAGAAAATGGATAGTATCAAAACTTGATTGCCAGTTTATTAGCTGCTGAATGTCCCTTTAGGACTAATATTGAAACTGGTGTCCATAAGTTGGTTGAATTCCTGGTGAGGTAATTAATAATAATATCACTGCACAAAGACATGATGGACTAGTCTAATACTGTCATTCACAGAGAGGCATCCCGGATTCATGTATGAGCTGATCAGGTTGGAATTAATAAATTGATTAAGCACAATTATTCATGCAGTCTCAGACTTCAATTGTCTTTAGACCTCGTAAGCATACCCGACAGTGCATGATACATGTAGGTACACTCAGTGTTCACTTCATACATGAGGGGGAACGGATAAGGAAGATACAGTAAGTTGGTAACACAGCCCAAATACTCTCACAGCTCCATAGCGATGGCTGGAACCCCCACGATTCTATAAAGTCAGTGCTTCCCCAGTGAATATAAATACTGCCGCATTAGTTAGGCTTGAGGAGTGTCCATTCATGGCAGTGCAGTGGAAGTCCGCTGTATCTCGGCTATGCATGGGGGTTTCCAATCAGCTGTCTGGGAGATTAGCTATGGTGGCTCAGAGGTCAATACAGAGCAGGCTTATCCAAATAGACCAAGGGAAGATGGCGGTACAGAGAAACCACGCACATTAGCTGGGACACATGGTAGAGCATGAGGCTAGTCTGGAGCAGCCTCCGTTAATACATTTCACACACGTGACCATGCGCTTGTTCAAGACGTACGACGTAGGTTATTACGATCATTTTAAAGGAACGAGTGTCCAATCAGCATCTACTACATCCAAATACTATTAAAAGGCCATCTTTTGGTGACAAAACATATTGCATTGGTTAAAAAGACAAGAGAGAAGAAGTGGGATAGAAAGGATATACATAATTTTTCTACTGGATACAATCATCATAATGAGGCTGCGCGAGGAAAAAGTTCAGGCTTAAATTTACAACGTAAACTTTTTCCTCGCGCAGCCTTATTATGATGATTGTATCCGGTAGAAAAATTATGTTTATCATGTAATATCCCTGTACTATCTTACTTTCTATCCCATTGGCCTCTCTATGAATGACAGTATGGGGGTCATTTACTATAACTCCAGGAAGTACTGGGCACTATGGCAAATAATAGAGCCAATTTTAGCCAAATGGAAACAAAACGGCGAATTTGCGCATGAAAAATCAGCGATATAAGCGGAGAACAAACGTTTGTAAATTCTAAATTGCCGCTAATTAGCGCTTCCGCGTACATACAAATGCCAATTCTTATCAAGTTGTTATATAGCACTGTACTGTAGCCATGATCCATGTATGTGAAAGAAACATTTTTTATCAGAGATGTGCTCTAGTTCCCGTGCATCTATTGATTTATATTGCAATTAGTATTCCTAGTTTTTTTTCCTTCTTTTGCTAAGAAATGCAGTTCTGAATGATTATTACATAGTAATGTCTGCTATTCTGTAAAGTTGCATGTATTAATCATTTAGGTTACCTATTTGTTGTATGTTGTTTTTTTCATGTTTTTGATTTATTATTTATTAATTTAGTTGACTATAAAGCAGTAATTATTTATGTTCATTCTTTAATAATACTACACTATTATGTAGGTCTTGTACTTAGCACAATGGCTTAGTGGTCTGCTTGGATATCTCCACACCACTCATGGTATGAGTTCAAACAACAGCCAACCTACCATCCACCAACTGTGTTTATTTTTTCAGTGCACAAGTGAATTAAAATAAACAAATAAATGTAAACTGCCCTTTAGCTAGTGTGTGGTGTTTGGAATGTCACATCATAATATAATTGAATACTTACATACCATTGCATGCATTTAAAGAGTTAATACAATAAAAACTTTCACATTAAACTGCATTGGCTACTTGGCAATCACCTATTTTCAGTAAATATATATACACGTATATTTGTGTTGCTTTGGCTAATTGGCTAACTGGCATTCTCCTTTTCCCACCAATGCAATCTTTTAGGATTTTTCTGTGGGATTTGAACCCATGAGTCTTTCAATATCTGAATGTTTGAAGGTAGAGGTGCTAACTGCTAGCCTATTGGGCTGAGCACAATTATACATACAAAATACTTTTACTAGTGTTTGATGGTTTATATACCATACAATAAAGTTTATCAAATGTAAACTGCTTGTTAGCTAGTGTATGGTGTTTTGGAGATTCACACCATAATATTAGTGAAGACTTATTTATTTTTATTTAAGGTACTTCTATAGTGCCGTCAATTTATGCAGTGCTTTACATATACATTATACGCTAATATGGGCCCCTACCCTCAAGGAGCTTACAATCTAAGGTCCCTAACTCACATTCATATACTAGGGCCAATTTAGACAGAAGCCAATTAACCTACCAGCATGTCTTTGGAGTGTGGGAGGAAACTGGAGTACCCGGAGGAAACCCACGCAGGCACAGGGAGAACATGCAAACTCCAGGCAGGTAGTCTTGTGGTGTGGTTGGGAATACGAACCAGCGACCCTTTTTACTGCTAGGTAGGGATGAGCAGACCCCCCCCCCACTGTTCGGTTCGCACCAGAACATGTGAACAGGAAAAAAGTTTGTTCGAGCACGCGAACACCGTTAAAGTCTATGGGGGTCATTTACTATAGCGCCAGGAAGTACTGGGCACTATGGCAAATAATAGCTCCCATTTTAGCCAAATAAAATTTCAACAGGCGAATGTGCGAATGAAAAACTAGCACTATTAGTGAGAAACACATGTTAATAAATTCTAAGCTGGCGCTAATTAGCTTCCGCGTATATGCAAATGCAAATTCCTACCAAGCTGTTATATAGTACTGCACTGTAATCATGATCCATGTATGTGAAAGAAACATTTTTATGTGAAATGTGCTCTACCTCATGTGCATCTATTGATGTATGTTGCAATTAGTATTCCTATTTTTTTCCTTCTTTTGCTAACTAATGCAGTTATGAATGATTATTACATAGTAATGTCTGCTATTCTGTAAAGTTACATGTATTAAACATTTAGGTTACCTATTTGTTGTATGTTGTTTTTTATTTTTTAATTTAGGTGACTATAAAGCGGTAATTATTTATATTCATTCTTTAATCATACTACACTATTATGTAGGTCTCATACTTAGCACAATGGCTTAGTAGTCTGCTCAGATGTCTCCACAGCACTCATGGTACAAGTTCAAATACCAGCCAACCTACCATCCCCCAGCTGTGTTTATTTTTTCAGTGCACAAGCGAATTAAAATTAACAAACAAAAAAATGTAATCTGCTGCTTTGGCTAATTGGCTAATAGTCATTTGCTTTTTTTCACCAATTCAATCTTTTAGTATTTCTCTGTGGGATTTGAACCCATGAGTTCTTCAAGGTAGAAGTGCTGACTGCTAGCCTATTGGGTGTAGCACAGTCATAAATAGAAAATACATAGAAAATACATTCACTAGTGTTTGATGTTTCTTCTCCCCGAGCTGTCTCTCCTGCTGCCACCATCTTCTCCCGCTGATGTGTTCTTCAGTGCAGCCGGTTACCCACTAATAAAAAAAAAGCCGCTCTTCTTGTGGCGGTCTTCTGTGGCCATCCGATAATGTCACCCGGAGAGTCCGCTCCATGGCTATGTAAGAGATGCCACACAGCGGGTGACAACACAGCGGAGGAAGACCACCATGGAAGAAGAGCAGCTTTTTTTTTTTTAGCGGGTAACCAGCGGTGCGGAAGAACACAGCAGATGGCGGCGGCAGGAGAGACGGCTCTGGGAGAATACAGCTCGGGGAGAAGATGGAGGAGGGAGAGACAGCGTCTGGAGAAGATGGCTCAGGGAAGAAGACAGCTCAGAGCTATTCTACAATAAAGGACTTGTCAAAAACCGGCTATTAATTTTTTTACATTTCACTGCTTTTTTTGGTGAATGGGTAGGGGTAAAATGTACCCCATACCTATTCACATAGGGGGCAGGATCTGGGAGCCCCCTTGTTAAAAGGGGCTTCCAGATTCTGATAAACCCCCTGCCTGCAGACCGACAACCACCGACCAGTGTTGTTGGGAAGAGGCCCTTGTCCCCATCAACATGGGGAAAAGGTGCTTTGGGGCATGTGGCCTGGTAAGGTTCAGAAGGGGTGGGTGCTCACTCGTCCCCCCCTATCCTGACCTCCAGGCTGCATGCTCGGATAAGGGTCTGGTATGGATTTTGGGGGCCCCACATCAAATTTATTTTACATTTTGGTGTGGGGTTCCTCTTAAAATCCATACCGAAGGGCCTGGTATGTACTGGGGGGACCCTACGACATTTTTTTCCTTGAATTTTGGAATTTCATACCATATTATTGAATAAGTACATACCATTGCATGCATTTGAAGAGATAAAATATGGAATAAAGCAAGCTGATGTGCTTTGGCTAATTATGCTTCTGAGTACAATGCACACTTCTAGGAGGTGATGCTGTCAGTGGGATTTGAATTCATGCCTTGAACTTTTGGGGGCAGCAGGGTATACCGCTATGCTACAGAGCTGAGCACTTACCTACAGAGAAAATACATTTACTAATGTTTGATTCAATACAATAATGTTTTGCATTTCAGGCATTAATATTATAGTAACAACCATGCTCGTGCCGATGTGGCATTGGCTAATAGGCATTTGCCTCTTTTCAGCATATGCTGCTGAGTACAATGCAAGCTTTCAGTAGGTGATACCATCTGTGTGATTTTCAGCCATTTGAGCACAATTATATTGAGAACATATGTTTACTAGTGTTTGATGGTGGGACTACTTTATATTCTAGGTATAAACTAGTACTCAGCACAGTGACTTAGGCACCTTTCACACTTGTGCGACCTGAAAGTTGAGAGATTTTAATGCGACTTTAAGCAATGCCTGTGTAATCTTGAGGTCTATGGACGCAGGAGTCGCAGGGAAAGACACGCAACTTTCCCATGATTTTGCATCAGCAATTTTGCCGCAATTCCAGGGAATGCCTGTGTAAACGTGAGGTCTATGAACCTCAACTCGCATCAAAGTCAGACCAAAGTAGTACAGGGACTATGTTGAAGTCAGTGTTACTTGAAGTCACACAGATATGAATGGTACACATTAAAAATCATGGGGTATGACTTGTCATACGACTCTGATGTCCAAAGTCACACAAGTGTGACTCAGCCCGACTTTGTCAGCGATTTCAGAGACATCAGTGCACTTTCCTGCACAGATGTCTAGTGAAATCACATAGGACCCAACTGTTCTCCTTTAAGAAGGTGTCCTATGCCTACCTACTTTTGCTAATAGGTGTCCCTTATACCCATCTCAAAAAGTTGGGAGGTAAGAAATCGCCCCCTGAAGTCGCCCAAAGTAGTGCAGGAACTACTTTTGGGAATCGTTGTGGCATTGCACCAATTCGGACAGTTCCATTGCCATCAATAGGCGCCGATTTGGCCTACAATTTGACATGTCAATTCAGACCTATGTGAACATGGGTGACGTTGCATAGGTATTAGAGCTGCACGGTTCTGGCCAAAATGAGAATCACAATTTTTTTGCTTAGAATAAAAAGATCACGATTCTCGCGACGTAAAATCTTTCACATTATCCCACAAAAAATTGGGCTAACTTTTCTTTTTTTTTTTTTTAATTCATTAAAGTACTTTTTTCCAAAAAAAATTGCATTTGAAAGGCGCAAATACAGTGTGACATAAAATATTGTAACAACCACCATTTTATTCTCTAGGGTCTCTACTAAAATATATATATATATATAATGTTGGGGGGTTTTAAGTAATTTTCTAGCAAAAAAAAAAAAAAAAGATTTTAACCTGAAACCAACAAATGTCAGAAAAATGTTTAGTGTTTAAGTGGTTAAACTTTCCTCACTTACACAGAATTCTATTTAATTGACAAATTGTTACAAGGTTTCTAGTTAAGTTCACTGATAAAGAATGTTCTAATTCTTGGCAGACTTCCTGGTTTTTCGGCTGTGGCTTCAGAAGAGCAGAGAGAGTTCTTTGCATAGCAAGAATCGTGAAACTCTTTTTTCAAGATCGTAAAGGGGAAAAAAAATCACGATGACGATTAATCGTGCAGCTTTAATAAATATGCATGGAAATCAAGGGGGACAACTTTTCATGTGACTCTGAGGTCCAAAGCTCCATGAAAAGTCACCCAAGTGTGAAAGTAACCTAATGCGATTAATTGATAACACCTTTGAATAAGGCCCCATTTGCACTTGTGCGACCTTAAAATTGCACAGCTTTGTCATGACTTGAAGCAATGTCTGTGTAATCTTGTGGTGTATGGACCTCAAATTGCATCAAAGTCAAACCAAGGTAGTGCAGGGACGAATTTGCTACACCTTCAGGATGCACAAGTGACAATAGGGCCAAATTCAAAGGTGTTATCCTTGAATCTCATTCACACTGCTGCGACCTGAAAGTCACACTATTTTGCTGCCACTTTGCCACTGCAACTTGGCCCCAACTTCTGGGAATGCCTGTGTAATATTGTACCCGATATACCTCAAGTCACACCAAAGTATTACAGGGACTACTTTGAAGTTGGTGCGACTTAAAGTAGCACAGATATGAATGGTTGTCATTGAGAATCATGGGGTTCCACTTGTCATGCAACTCAAAGGTCCAAATTTGCTGGAAAATTCGCCCAGCTGTGAAACAAGTCATATATATTTTACTAAAAGGATCTCTCATTTATACTTGCAAAGTCCTTACTGATTTACATCAGCAGAACAAATTGCAGGAAGTGATGTGTGCACATGGGACGGAAGCAAATGTGTGGTGATGCCAAACAAATCAATGAACCCCACCCACACCAAATCTAACTATGACATCCACCCCTGCATTGATTAAGTACAAGTACATATCCTACACTTACCCGGCCAATGAGCAGCGCCTCCTCTCTGCTAAAGAGACCTCGCCATGTCCACCTAGATGGAGATCCTGACCAGCACAAGAACTTCCGGGTGCATACAATGACTAATTTCCAGGTCAGAAGGTGAAACCACACTTTTGATTGCAGCTGCGAATATTTGATCTCAACCATGATTAGTATTTTTTTATTTTCAGATATGCAAATCTGTATTTCTACATATATTTGAAGGTAAACTTAAGGGAGTTTGCTAAGAAATGGTGTCCCTGGGTTAGCAGCAGGTGAATTACAAAGGCAAAAGGCCCAGTTTGAGCCCTGGTTCACACTGACAGCAGGAGGAAATCGTTCAGCTGAACTCCCACAATTTCATTCCTGCATGTCAGTCCCGACTGTGGGGGCAACATCAGAGACATCAGTGCAGGTTTCTGCACCAATAGCAAAACAAATCGCACCAATTAGAACAGTGCAATTGCCACAGATTTGACATGTCAAATCACACCAATGTGAACCAGAGCTGACACATTCAAACACTGCCTATCCACCAGCTGAATTCATTACCTGCAATTCTCCACAGCTGTTAATGATAAAGGTGGAATCTTTATATATAACTTGCAGTTGTGCAGAAGCCTAGGTTTACATTGGAGCGATTGGTCATGCAATTTGAGAGATCAAATCGCATGACTATTGGCAATGGCACTCTTCCAATTGATGCAACATTTTTTTTGTGGCACCGCATCAATTTGCTAAAGTAGTTCCTGCACTACTTTTGCCGATTTCAGGTGCGACTTCAATAGACATTTGTGTATGAAGCCACCTGAAATCACACTGACCTTGCTACTTTGAAATCATGCTACTTCAAGTGAAGTAGCACAATTTCAAAGTAGCATGTGAACCAGGGCAAAGAGATTAGTTTTTTGGTGCACAAATACATATTGAAATAAAATATAAAAGAGATATTGCACTTTCCCAAAACCACCACCCACAAAAACTAAAGAAAGAAAAGTATAAGGAAAAAAAAAAAAAACCCCACACACCACAACAACAAGAGCACAATGTACTTTTATTTTACCAGCAGAAAAAAAAATAAATTTACATTTACTAGCTTCAAAAAAATTTGGACAGGATATATGGTACTACATTTAGCAACAGAATTTTAAGGGCCCTGCTCATAGCAGCTTACAATCTAAAATTAGACAAAACCTTAGAGTGGACACAGCTTTAATTTCAGTGTCTAACGGGCAACACATCACATTATTATCTGAAAGATTATAGAAACATACTTAACAGTCATTCTTACAAAGCATTCCAACATAATATTGCAAAAGACTTATTCAAAACACCCACCACCAGCCCACAATCCACACATACATACATTGGTGACCATGTTCTGCTGGAAGCTGCATTTCAGTGTACACGATTAAACGAGATCAAAAATAGTAGGTCAGCAAATGCTTCCAAACGATGTTTGCATGATCAGACAGGAACAATACACACACAACATTGAAAGCATGGCCACATAAACCCACTTTTGATTGAAAAAATGCACAAGAATTTCATCAAATCTTCCAATATCATTCCTTCTCCATCACAACAAAAAACCTGACCTTCTCAGGCCAAACGAACCCTCTACTGTTGGCCTTTATATAAGAGAGGTTGTATCGTTAGCACACTGACACACCCAATAGAAGTACACGCCCACCAGTATCTTTCAATCTGTCTCTTCATGTATGTCTAAAGTGATTGCACCTGATGAGCAGGAACACATAATAGTATTCACAATTGTGTTAGCCTTGGCTATGTGCGTCAAATCTCCAACTACAGGACAAAGATCAAAGTCCATTTGCATCCACATAAACAAAGCAACAGTTTTCTAAGCATATGTACCTGCGCAGTGTAAACCCTAAAATTTGAAATGTCCAAGTCCCTGGGCATGATTAGTGCTAATAAACATTAACATCAGTCCCTGGCTGCAATGAGCTTCCAATATAAAGTCCAAAATTAACGTTCTTACATTAGAACCTATTTCTACAGGAGACAAATAAGATGCCAGCATGTCTTTAGATTGTGGTGAGAAACCCACACAGGGAGAACATATAAACTTCAACACAAGTATTAGCATGTTGGGGAATTGAACCAACATCTCAGGTGCTGTTAGACAGAACTGCTACCCACTAAGCCACCAGGCAACCCACACATGTTCTCTGCATCTCTGTGGTGTGAACCAGCCCTAAGTCCATAGCCATGCTCAGTGTCACAAGAAATATACAGTATATTGGCCTAAGTATTGGGATGCCTGCCTTTAAACACACATGAACTGTAATGGCATCCCAGTATTAGTATTGGGTTCAAAACTCATTTGGCCCACCCTTTGCAGCTATAACAGCTTCAACTCTTCTTGTCCACAAGGTTTAGGAGTGTGTCTATGGGAATGTTTGACCATTCTTCCAAGTGCATTTGTGAGGTCAGGCACTGATGTTGGATGAGAAGGCCTGACCTACAGTCTCCTCTCTAATTTATCCCCAAGGTGTTCTGTTGTGTTGAGGTCAGGACTCTGTGCAGGCCAGTCAAGTTCCTCCACCCCAAAATCACTCATCCATGTTTTTATGGACCTTGCTTTGTGCACTGGTCCAAATGATTTGGTGGAGGGGGATTATGGTGCGGGGTTGTTTTTCAGGGGTTGGGCTTGGCCTCTTAGTTTCAGAGAAGGGAACTCTTAAGGCGTCAGCATACCAAGACATTTTGGACAATTTCATGCTCCCAACTTTGTGAGGACAGTTTGGGGAAAGCCCCTTCCTGTTCCAACATGACTGCACACCAGTACACAAAGCAAGGTCCATAAAGACCTGGATGAGAAAGTTTGGGGTGGAGAAACTTGACTGGCCTGCACAGAGTCCTGGCCTCAACCCGATAGAACACCCTTTGGCTGAATTAGAGTAGAGACTGCAAGCCAGGCCTTCTCATCCAACATCAGTGCCTGGCCTCACAAATGCACTTCTGGAAGAATGATCAAACATTCCCATAGGCAGACTAAACCTTGTGGACAGCCTTCCCAGAAGCTGTTCTAGCTGCAAAGAGTGGGCCAAATCAAATTTTAACCCTACGGACTAAGACTGGGCTGCCATTAAAGTTCATGTGTGTGTAAAGGCAGGCGTCCCAATACTTTTGGCTATATAGTGTATCTGGAAAAGACTTACAATGGTGGTGGAACCCTCCTACACATAACTACTACATTTAGACATAATTATAGGACCTGGGAGATGAGACAACTTCTCTACATGAAGTAACATGGTTGGGATTTGAACCCAGACCCTCAGAGATACTAAGCAGAAGTTCTAACCTCTAAGCCACAGAGCTGCCACGTGTGAGACCCTCCTACACAAAACTACACATAAATACACATAAAAACACATAAATACTGAATTTCTATGGACATACAGGTGATGGAATTACATTACTCAAGAGTTATTCTTCTTGATTTATTCTGTGATATTTGGTGTTTTTTTGTGGGTGAGAGTAGAATATTACCCTCAAATTTTTGGGAATTACATTTTGATTTCTGATGTTGGTACACATATCACATTTTTTGGGCTCAAATTATGAATATTTGGAAATAATACAAAGCACAAAAAAATGTGATTCATTTTAAATTTTCATCAGCAATGGTATTGTTTGTAGATTATAAAGACACCTGTGTGAGTTTGGGGTAAAGATGGTTGTGAGATGAAGAAAAACAAGTGAAAGTGACAGAGAAAAATATATTTTACCAAAACATCAAAACATTCCACATTGTAGCATTCTTAAAATCAAAATATTTTAAGTAGAAGCAACAATGTTGCAAAGGAAAATTTATTTCACAGAAAGATACATTTCATCTCAACATTAAAAGGTTTTTTTGTGAAAGTTAGAATTGTTCCATTAGAATCAATGACTGAAACTTCATTTGGATTAAATTAGAGCAGATTTTAACTCCCAAAAAATGCTCTCTAATTAGCTCTCATTTTGGTATTTACTATACCTCCAGGTAAAAAAGACACTTGAGTTAAAATGAGAGTTATTTTCAGGTCTGAGCATGCTCAGTTGTGTTGGCACCTAGTTGTCCAAAACGGGGAATTTTTCACTTTTCAGACTTTTAAAGATATTTCAGTGTAGAAATCACTTTTTCACACAGTTTAAAAGCAGATAATCTTTAAATAATATACCGCATATTTCAGTACCATTTAGGCAATTATATCATGCTCTAAAAATTATTTCCATGTGCAATTCTCTAGGTTTTAGCAGAGTAAGGGTTTGGGCTCTATTTAGTTTCAGGGAGCTATAGTAAATTCGATTTTGGGAGAATTTTCTCACCAGCGCTATAGTGAATACCGTTTTAGCGCGAATTACCGCTATTAGCGCTAATTCGCGCTAAATTGCCGCGAATTAGCGCTAAATTGCCGCGAATTGGCGCTAATTCGCGGCAATTTGCGCGAATTAGCGCCATAGCGCTATAGTAAATGACCCCCTATTAGACTAGTACATCACTACTGTGTTCAGTGATATTATTATTAATTACCTCACCAGGAAATCAACCAACGTATGGACATCAATATTAGTCCTAAACAGACATTCAGCAACTAATAAACTGGCAAATCAAGTTTTGATACCATCCATTTTCTGAACATGATATCCCTGGGTTCAACTTAATTCTGATAGCAGCATCATTTATCTCCATTGTGACTTGGTATGTATGTGTGTGCATGAGTGGGGTCAATAGTTCTGGCGCCATATTGTGACAACGTTGTCAACCTTGTATGTGTGTTTTTTATTATAGGGTATACTGGGAAATAATTCCACATCAATGTCCCTGTTTTACATTTAGTGTTGTTTTAATGTACTATTGATATATTAATGAAGCTAATTACATTTCTACATATGGTATACTGTGGCTGATCCTCCTCATTGCTTTCTTGCATCTCTTTGCCCCACCCCCCAAATTTTCTACAGTGACCACTTAGCTTTGGAGGTATCCCGTCTAACCAGACAAATCGGCAACCCCCCTTATATTGGTTAACTATTCTCATCACTAAGTTAACTGGATTCATGTTTGCTTTTATTCTTATATACACGTACAGGTAATGTTTTGAATACATCTGCAGTTCCTTACAAAAAAGGTATATGTTTTGCATTTAATGATAGCCAGTGCAGATGGCCCGATACACGTAAATACAAACATAAGTGTGCTCTCTGTAGAGGCTTACATCCTGTGTCTAAATACTTTCACAAAATGTCTCCAGCAAACTAGCAGCAACCTCAAAGAGAATTTATTCTTATAAGCGATCGCACCAGTGAAATTAGCAAGCATGCGCCCCTGGCTTCAGCGTTATCCAAATTGGCAGACAGTGGATCTTCTCATTAAGGGTTTTGATGAAGGTTTTTTAATCCCCTATTGCACGGTTCCGGTTATACTATGGTTAATAATTTAAAATCTGTCTCTGATTTGCCTTAACAGTTAGTGCAAAGTTGGATATTGAAATTTCACAGGGCAATATCTGGCCCTTTTGATTATCCTCCTTTTATAAATTTTCATTTGTGACCATTGGGATTAGTACCTAAAAAAGAGCCTAATACTTACTGCTTAATGTATAAAAAAGGTAAATTCTGCACTCACCCCAATATTAACTAAGTTATAGTGAATAATAATTAATAAATGCAGCAATCTCAAAGAATTAAATACTTTATCCAAAAAACAATACACATAAACAAAAAGAGATGCGCAAATATTAAGTCAAGTGAAAAAATAGGATAATCATATATATGACCAATGATTTAACACCGTGAATAGGGATGAGCTTCATGTTCGAGTCGAACCCATGTTCGACTCGAACATCGGCTGTTCGGTCGTTCGCCGAAATGCGAACGATATGGGCCATTCGCGCCAAATTCGTGTGGCGCGTCAAGGCCCATAATTCACTGCGGCATCGCAGTGCATTGCTTGCTGATGATTGGCCAAGCATGCACTATGACCCGCATGCTTGGCCAATCACAGCGCCGCCTTAACAGAGAGCCATAATTGGCCAAAGCCAAGGAGGTTTTGGCCAATTATGGCTCAGGGGATTTAGTACACGCCCCACACTATATAAGGCCGCCTGCACGGCGGCCCTGTGCAGTGTGTTCCGGTGTGCTTAGAGAGAGAGAGAGAGAGAGAGACAGTGTCATTTCATTTGAGTTAGCTAGATTAGGCAGGACAGTCAGTCAGTTAGCTGCACTTAAAGTGTATTGTGTATATATATGCATCCCAGGTGTTGCATATATATATATATATACACTGTATTCAGTTTAGCTAGATACGTTCCTGTTATCTTCTAGACTATTTACATTTAGTGCAGTGCGTCCTGCTCACAGTGTTCAGCTAGATCCGTTCCTGTTATCTTCCTACTGACAGGCAGGCTTGTCTTGTTACAGTATATAAAGCTACCTGAAGAAAATTACTGGTGTTCTTTTGATCCTATTAGTACCACAGTCAGGCAGCTAGACTATTTACATTTAGTGCAGTGCGTCCTGCTCACAGTGTTCAGCTAGATCCGTTCCTGTTATCTTCTTACTGACAGGCAGGCTTGTCTTGTTACAGTATTTTGAAGAAAATTACTGGTGTTCTTTTGATCCTATTAATACCACAGTCAGGCAGCTAGACTGTTTACATTTAGTGCAGTGCGTCCTGCTCACAGTGTTCAGCTAGATTCGTTCCTGTTATCTTCCTACTGACAGGCAGGCTTGTCTTGTTACAGTATATAAAGCTATCTGAAGAAAATTACTGGTGTTCTTTTGATCCTATTAGTACCACAGTCAGGCAGCTAGACTAAATACATTTAGTGCAGTGCGTCCTGCTCACAGTGTTCAGCTAGATCCGTTCCTGTTATATTCCTACTGACAGGCAGGCTTGTCTTGTTACAGTATATAAAGCTACCTGAAGAAAATTGCTGGTGTTCTTTTGATCCTATTAGTACCACAGTCAGGCAGCTAGACTATTTACATTTAGTGCAGTGCGTCCTGCTCACAGTGTTCAGCTAGATCCGTTCCTGTTATCTTCTTACTGACAGGCAGGCTTGTCTTGTTACAGTATTTTGAAGAAAATTACCGGTGTTCTTTTGATCCTATTAGTACCACAGTCAGGCAGCTAGACTGTTTACATTTAGTGCAGTGCGTCCTGCTCACAGTGTTCAGCTAGATCCGTTCCTGTTATCTTCCTACTGACAGGCAGGCTTGTCTTGTTACAGTATATAAAGCTATCTGAAGAAAATTACTGGTGTTCTTTTGATCCTATTAGTACCACAGTCAGGCAGCTAGACTATTTACATTTAGTGCAGTGCGTCCTGCTCACAGTGTTCTGCAAAATCTACAAGTTAGTGGGGTGTGTCCTGCTCACAGTGTTCAGCTAGATCCGTTTCTGTTATCTTCTTACTGACAGGCAGGCTTGTCTTGTTACAGTAAATACAGCTACCTGAAGAAAATTGCTGGTGTTCTTTTGATCCTATTAGTACCACAGTCAGGCAGCTAGACTATTTACATTTAGTGCAGTGCGTCCTGCTCACAGTGTTCTGCAAAACCTACAAGTTAGTGGGGTGTGTCCTGCTCACAGTGTTCAGCTAGATCCGTTTCTGTTATCTTCTTACTGACAGGCAGGCTTGTCTTGTTACAGTAAATACAGCTACCTGAAGAAAATTGCTGGTGTTCTTTTGATCCTATTAGTACCACAGTCAGGCAGCTAGACTATTTACATTTAGTGCAGTGCGTCCTGCTCACAGTGTTCAGCTAGATCCGTTCCTGTTATCTTCCTACTGACAGGCAGGCTTGTCTTGTTACAGTTTATAAAGCTACCTGAAGAAAATTACTGGTGTTCTTTTGATCCTATTAGTACCACAGTCAGGCAGCTAGACTATTTACATTTACTGCAGTGCGTCCTGCTCACAGTGTTCTGCAAAACCTACAAGTTAGTGGGGTGCGTCCTGCTCACAGTGTTCAGCTAGATCCGTTTCTGTTATCTTCTTACTGACAGGCAGGCTTGTCTTGTTACAGTAAATACAGCTACCTGAAGAAAATTGCTGGTGTTCTTTTGATCCTATTAGTACCACAGTCAGGCAGCTAGACTATTTACAGTTAGTGCAGTGCGTCCTGCTCACAGTGTTCTGCTAAACCTACAAGTTAGTGGGGTGCGTCCTGCTCACAGTGTTCAGCTAAAGCTACAAGCTAGTGGGGTGCGTCCTGCTCACAGTGTTCAGCTAGATCCGTTTCTGTTATCTTCTTACTGACAGGCAGGCTTGTCTTGTTACAGTAAATACAGCTACCTGAAGAAAATTGCTGGTGTTCTTTTGATCCTATTAGTACCACAGTCAGGCAGCTAGACTATTTACAGTTAGTGCAGTGTGTCCTGCTCACAGTGTTCAGCTAAACCTACAAGTTAGTGGGGTGTGTCCTGCTCACAGTGTTCAGCTAAAGCTACCTGTAGAAGGTTGGTGGTGTTCTCATACTACAGGCAGGCAGTTGATTTTGCTAGCTGCAGTATCAGTACATATACATATATATATATATATCCCAGCTTAGTGCAGATACAGGCCATTAGTATGTCTGGAAGGCCAAGAAGGAGAGGCAGACAGTCACAAGCCAATAAGAGAGGGCAAGCAGGCTCTGTGTCTAGTGCTGGTCGTGGAGATGGTGCATCCTCATCAGCACGTGGCCATGGGACACGCTTGGCCTTTTTTTCGGCAGCTGGCCATGTTGAGCCGCAACATGCAGAAGACTTGGTCGAGTGGATGACCAAGCCGTCCTCATCCTCCTCATCCTCTCTCACCCATGCCCAGGGTACTTTGTCTGGCAAAGCAGCGGCCTCTTCCCTCGGCTCAATGTCATCAGTGACTCCTTCCCTAGCCCCACCATATCCTCCTGAGGAGTCCCTCGAACTGTTTGACCACAGTGTTGGGTACATGCTCCAGGAGGATGCCCAGCATTTGGAAGGCTCTGATGATGATACTGAGCTCGATGAAGGCAGTAACATGAGCATGGACAGAGGGGGTGCCCAAGAAGGACAGCAATCTGGCAGTCATGCTCCCCTGCTGCAGCATACTGCCAGGTTTGCTCCAGTGATGAGGAGGGAGGGGATGATGAGGTCACTGACTCAACGTGGGTGCCTGATAGGAGAGAGGAGGAGGAGGAGGAGGAGCAGGAGGCGGCACATCACCAACGAGGTAGGATGCCCTCCAGGGCCAGCCTAAGGGCAGCACATGGACTGCATCACACCCCAAAGCTCCACATGTGCAGGGCGCTGCAGTCTCTGCGCGTTATTCAAAAAGTTCTTTGGTGTGGGCCTTTTTTGAGACGAGTGCATCAGATCGCACCGCTGCTATTTGCAACATATGTCTCAAGCGTATCTCACATGGCCAAAACATCTCCCGCTTGGGTACCACATGCTTGACCAGACATATGTTGACCTGCCATGCAGTTCGTTGGCAAGCGCATCTAAAAGACCCACACCAAAGAACAAAGAGGACCTCTCCTTGCTCCTCATCAGCTGAGATTTCCAACCCCACTAGACCTTCAGTCCTCTCTGAGACCTGCACTGAGAGGAATGAAGGTGTAGAATTAGGTGTGTCACAGCCAAGTACTTGTGGGCAATCTGCTTTTGGTACACCGACGTCAGATTGTACCAGGCAAATTTCCCTGCCCCAGCTGCTGCACCGCTGAAAGAAGTTTGCTCCCAGCCATCCACATGCCCAGCAATTGAATGCTAGCTTGGCAAAATTGCTAGCACTTCAACTGCTGCCTTTTCAGTTGGTAGACTCTGCCCCCTTCCGTGAGTTTGTGGAATGTGCGGTTCCTCAGTGGCAGGTACCCAAACGCCACTTTTTCTCACGGAAGGCGATTCCGGCTCTCTACCAGCATGTGGAAGGCAATGTCCATGCCTCGCTGGACAGGGCGGTCAGCGGTAAGGTGCATATTACCGCTGACTCATGGTCCAGCAGGCATGGACAGGGACGTTACCTAAGTTTCACGGTGCATTGGGTGACTCTGCTGGCAGCTGGGAAGGATGCAGGACAAGGTGCAGTAGTGTTGGAGGTTGTTCCGCCACCACGCCTCCAAAATGCTAATGATTGTGACACACCTCTCTCCTCCACCCCCTCCTCTTCTTCTTCCTCCATGGCCTCTTCCTCGGAACCAGCGGTGCTCCGTAGTCGTTCAAGGGGCTACGCAAGTACGCAGGCCAAAAGATGCCATGCGGTGCTTGAGCTGGTGTGCTTGGGGGACAGGAGCCACACTGGGGCAGAGGTTCTGTCAGCTCTGCAGGGGCAGGTTCAGAGGTGGTTGACGCCACACCAACTTAAGGCAAGAATTGTGGTTTGCGACAATGGCACCAACCTCCTCTCTGCCCTCCGACAGGGACAAATGACCGATGTGCCCTGTTTGGCTCACGTCCTTAACTTGGTGGTGCAGCGGTTCTTGGGCAGGTACCCGGGCTTACAGGATGTCCTGAGGCAGGCCAGGAAAGTCTGTGTGCATTTCCGCCGGTCATATAATGCCAGCGCTCGGCTGACGGACCTCCAAAAGGAGTTTAACCTGCCCAAGAACCGCCTAATCTGTGACATGCCCACCAGGTGGAACTCAACGTTGGCCATGCTGCAGCGGCTGCACACGCAGCAGAGGGCCATCAATGAGTACCTGTGCGACTATGGCACCAGGACAGGGTCAGGGGAGCTTGTTTTTTTTTCCCCACGCCAGTGGGCCATGATCAGGGATGCATGCACTGTCCTGTCACCATTTGAGGAGGCCACAAGGATGGTGAGCAGTGACAGTGCATGCATCAGTGACACTGTCCCCCTTGTACACCTGTTGGAGCACACGCTGCGTGGAATAATGGACAGGGCACTTGAGGCAGAACAGAGGCAGGAAGAGGAGGACTTCCGTAGCTCTCAAGGCCCCCTTTATCCAGACAGTGTTCCTGTGTGCCCGCCGATCACACAGGAACAGGACGAGGAGGAGGAGGAGGAGGAGGAGGAAGATTGTGTCAGTATGGAGGTGGAGCCTGGCACTCAGCATCAGCAGCAGTCTTTAAGGGATCAGTCCCAAGAAACACATGGACTTGTACGTGGCTGGGAGGAGGTGGCTGCGGACCCTGTCGTCCTTAGTGACCCAGAGGACTCCGGACCGAATGCCTCAGCAAACGTACGCTGCATGGCCTCCCTGATCCTGCAAAGCCTGCGTAAGGATCCTCGTATTCGTGGTATCAAGGAGAAGGACCAATACTGGCTGGCAACCCTCCTTGATCCACGTTACAAGGGTAAGGTTGCGGACCTTATCTTGCCATCGCAGAGGGAGCAGAGGATGAAACATCTTCGGGAGGCCTTGCAGAAAGGTCTGTGCAACGCGTTCCCAGAGACTGGGAGGTTACAAACTCCTGTTTCTGGACAACGTGTTGCTGAGGCTTCGGTCAGTCAAAGAAGGAGCGGTGGAGAAGGTGGCCGTCTGACCGATGCGTTCAGGCAATTTTTTGGTCCGCAGCCCCAAGGTATGATCGGTTCCAGCAACCATCGCCAGCGTCTATTTTACATGGTGCAGGAATACCTAGGGGCAAGATCAGACTTGGACGCCTTTCCCACCTGAAAATCCTCTGGGTTACTGGATCTTGAGGATGGATCACTGGCCAGAGCTTGCACAGTATGCAATTGAGCTACTGGCCTGTCCTGCATCCAGCGTTCTTTCGGAACGCACATTCAGTGCTGCTGGAGGCGTGGTAACCGATCACAGGGTGCGTCTGTCCACTGACTCGGTGGATCGACTGACCTTCATAAAAATGAATCAGTCTTGGATCACCACCAGCTACCAAGCACCTGATGCTGATGTAACCGAATAATTTTTTTTGAAATCTCAGATCCCTTCAAAGACTGCCTATGCTGATGCTGAGTGACTATCCCTGATTAATTATCCTCTTCCTCCTCAATCATCACGCTGATAGCTTGTAAGAACATTTTTGGTTCTGGGCGCCACCACCAGTGCCTAAGGCACAATTTTTCAGCCCCTGTTTAACAGGGGCGTGTAATTACAATTTTTGATGTAATACTTTGCAGCAGGGCTCGTTCCTGCATTCCAACTAGAGTGTCTGTGAGGGGTTGCAGTGTTGTGGCACCAGCACCAGTGCCTAAGGCCCATTTTTTCTGCCCCTGTTTAACAGGGGCGTGTAATTACAATTTTTGATGCAATACTTTGCAGCAGGGCTCGTTCCTTGCTTTCCAACTAGAGTGTCTGTGAGGGGTTGCAGTGTTGTGGCACCAGCACCAGTGCCTAAGGCCTAATTTTTCAGCTCCTGTTTAACAGGGGCGTGTAATTACAATTTTTGATGCAATACTTTGCAGCAGGGCTCATTCCTGCGTTCCAACTAGAGTGTCTGTGAGGGGTTGCAGTGTTGTGGCACCAGCACCAGTGCCTAAGGCCTAATTTTTCAGCTCCTGTTCAACAGGGGCATGTAATTACAATTCTTGATCTAATATTTCACAGCAGGGCCCTGTGAGGGCTTACAGTGTTGTGGCCACAGCAACACCTAAGGCCCAAATTTCTGCTGAGTATATAGGGCAGGACCCTACTTTCAAACAACTAACTTATAAACGACTCCTACTTGCAAACAGAAGGAGACAACAGGAAGTGAGATGAAATCTACCCCTAGGAAGGGAAATTCTCTCCTGTAAGAGTTAATATGGGAAACACATTTTTCCTTTCCACTGATGCTTTCCAATCCTTGTTCCACAAAAAAACCCAAATTTTCAAAAAACATTTTTCATTGGGACAAAAAGTGAGGTGAAATCTTCTGAAGAGGAGGAAAGACAGCAAATCAAATATCACAGGGGTGATAACCCTTCCCTATGTTTTCCAAAAAGCTTAAAAAAGATTTTTGGCTGGAGCTAAACACGTTAAAAATGTACCTGTTCAAAATTACAAAGAGATTCTACTTAACAACAAACCTACAGTCCCTGTCTTGTTTGCACCGCCTGTATAATGCTGTTCAGAGTATATAGGGCCTGGTGGCCCCACACCTTTCCTTATTTTAATTTGGGTGCGGGGTTCCCCTTAATATCCATACAAGACCCAAAGGGCCTGGTAATGGACTGGGGGGTACCCATGCCGTTTGTCTCACTGATTTTCATCCATATTGCCAGGACCCGACATTACATTAAACCTGCAAGCAGTTTTAAATGAGATTTTTCCTTTAAAAATGACATTTGGTGCAGGGACTGTTCTAAACACGGGAAACACGCGTCACTTTACAGGCATACTATAGACACCCCTCAGGTACGATATTTAAAGGAATATTTCACTTTTTTTTCACTTTAAGCATTATAAAAATCACTGCTCCCGAAAAAACTTACGTTTTTAAAAGTTTTTTTTGCATTGATACATGTCCCCTGGGGTAGGACCCGAGTCCCCAAACCCTTTTTAGGACAATACCATGCAAATTAGCCTTTAAAATGAGCACTCTTGATTTCGAACGTTCGAGTCCCATAGACGTCAATGGGGTTCTAACGTTCGTGCGAACTTTCGGTCCGTTCGCAGGTTCTGGTGCGAACAAAACCGGGGGGTGTTCGGCTCATCCCTAACCGTGAATAACAACTCACGAAAAAAGAAAGTAATTGAAAAAAATGTTAAAGAAATGGGTGACAACAAATTGAAAAGGTTAATATAAATTTTTTGTGATTTATTCCCAAAAAAAGCAATTCCAAGCACATAAAAATGGAACATATAAATAAAAACACACAGCTGCAGATATATCAAATTGCCTGCTGGTGCGTGATGACGTCACAGACCTCTCTCCTACCGACAATGTTTCCCTGTAACAAGTATCGACTGAGAACAAAGATGTCACAGCTGTGTGTTTTTATATGTTTCATTTTTATGTGCTTGGAAATGCTTTTTTTGGGGAATAAAGCACCAAAATTTTACCGCACATGAAGTTCTCCTCTTTTTCTTTTTAATTACACTCTACTAAATGGAAACCTCTGAGCTGACTACTTGCGAAACGGCTTGTAAAGTCTGGGAATACATCCCATGGAAGTGTTGGAGTAGTTGTACGGAGTAAGCCTTTGCATCCGTATGTCCGTGAAATAGACCATTGACCTAGGGAGAAACACACGGAGGTGTGTGTGCCTCCGGCCGTTGAGTGGAAATCTACAGCTGATTCCTTCTGATAACCATGCAAGACTGACTCCCGTAGTTAGGAGTCCATCGTGTCTGGTAAGAAGCCATCTTGCTGCTTTTTCTCCCGTCCTATGGATTGATGTGTCACATTTGAACTACTTCATTTGTGCAAGCGGAATACAATATTATTAAAGAGTTTGCAGGATCCCCCAAGTCTGTCTTGCCTCATTCTGTGGGACCCCTCTGTTTTTCTGATTGCTGTTTTCCATACATATCTATTTGTTTGGACTATATGGTTCATTTTATGCTTCCATGCCATCTTATGAATTTTGAGTGCGTTTACGTTTTTTCACATTAATTGTGTCTTTGATACATTATTTATATACAATGTTGTATCACATTTAGTTTTATATCACATATATTAACCTTTTCAATTTGTTGTCACCCATTTGTTTCACATTTTAAAAAAAAAAATTTCTTATTCATGAGTTGCTATTCACGGTGTTAAATCATTGGTCATATACATGATTATCCTATTTTTTTACTCAACTTAATATTTGCGCATCTTTTTTCATTTATGTGTATTGTTTAATATATTGTCTATCTTTTCCTACAGAGTCATCCCTAAATGATCAGACAAATAATGACTTATTGTCAGTATCATATGCATCTTTTGAGCATGCGGTTCAAAAAATGTAATTGCTGGGGGGTTCTGCTTTATTGTCTAAGGCGGATATAAAACCTGCATTTAGACTTTTTCCTATACACCCCATCTGTTTTAACTCGCTGGGTTTTCAATTTCAAGGAAAATTTGATTTTGATCGATCTCTGCCAATGGGGTGTTCGCTTTCTTGTTTTTATTTTTAGGAATTTTCTACCTTTTTGGATTGGGTAGTATCATATACAGTAGATCTGGGTCCCCATTTTTGATCCATTATCTTGACAATTTTTTATTCATGTGGCCTTCTGATTCTTGCCAGTGTCTTTTTCTCCTAAAGGTTTATTGCAGCACCTGCACGGAATTTGGTATTCCGTTCCCGTTTGAAAAAACAGTCTAGCAAACTACTTGCCTTGATTTCCTAGGTATCACAATAGATACAGTAGAAAGAGAGTTTAGAGTTCCTCTAGATAAAGTTGAGAGATTAAAAAAAATTTCTTTGCCTCTTTTATACGGCGGCGGCACAGTGGTGTAGTGAGTAGCACTCTCACCTAGCAGTAAAAAGGGTTGCTGGTTTGAATCCCAACCATGGCACTACCTGCCTGGAGTTTGCATGTTCTCCCTGTGCCTGCGTGGGTTTCCTCCAGGTACTCCGGTTTCCTCACACACTCCAAACACATGCTGGTAGGTTAATTGGCTTCTGTCCAAAATTGGCCCTAGTATGCTAATGTAAGTTGGGGACCTTGGATTGTTGGCTCCTTGAGGGTAGAGACCGATGTGAGTATGCAGTGTATGTGTGGAGCGCTGCGTAAATTGATGGCGCTATATGGGTACCTTAAATAAATAATAATATAATAGATGAACATCTTAATGAGACACAATGTACAGAGATAGGGACAATTGTAGACACTCACTCAGGATGGACTGGTGTCTTTATTCAACCTTACTAACTATGGAACTATGTATACGGAGAAAGAAGATTTTATTAAAAGATATGCAGTCTTTACTGGGTCTCTTAGCATTTGCCACACATATATTGCCAGTGGGCAGAATCTTCCCAAGATGACTGTATTTGTCAATTTCAGGGCTTAAGAATCCTTGTTCACATATTAGATTAACGACTGCATTTTTGGCAGGATGAATTCATTCTAGACAGGGATTTCTGCTTATATACTGATGCGTCAGGCTCAGTTGGCTTCGCAGCAATCTGGAGTGATCATTGGGGTGCTGATTCGTGGCCCCCTCATTAGTTAAGCAAGAATATTGTACTTCTTGAATTGCTCCCTTTGATTGTGGTGCTTGAAATATGGGGTGAGCATTTTGCAAAAAAGAGGATCCTTTTTAGTACAGACAACAGAGGTGTCTTGTTTGCAGTGAACTGCCTGTCTTCCAAATTGTCACCAGTGATTTCTCTTCTGTGTTACCTGGTTTATAAGTGCCTCTGTCTGAACATATGAGTCAAGGCAAATATATACCAGGTAAGGTTAATGAGACAGCTAATACCTTTTCTTGTTCGCAGATGGAGCGTTTTTTTCCCTATTGCCATCAACAGATTATCTCGGAACTACTTGTCCAACTCATTTGTGGGAAATCGTCCAGTATCTGAAAACATTAAGAAATCTTTGGCTTCAGCCTCATGGTCTGGTTACCAGTCATCATGGTTACTTTGGATGCAATTTTTGAATACGCAGAAGGTTAATATGTTAGACTGTTCCTAAACCATGGTTTTATTATTTCTAGAATCTTTAATGAATAAAAAATATTCTTGGTCTCATATATATAAAACACTGTCTGGAATTTCATTTTTTCAAAAGCTAAGCAACTTAACCTCTTGTTTGAGTTATTTTTCAGTTCAACAAGCCCTGAAGGGTTACAAAAGATCTCATGCTATGGTGGATGACAGGAGTCCAAAAACGCCTGATATTCACACATCTTTTTGCTCTGTTACAAGTTCTTTGTTTTTCTACGTATGAAGCTATACTTTTTAATGCTGTTTTTACTTTGGGTTTTTTCATGGCACTGCAGATTTCTGAAATTATTTCAGCTAGCAAAAAGAAGTCTTCTGGCTTGCAAGTGCAGCATGTTATTCTGGTGGATTCTACAATAAAAGTATTTATTCACCCTAGTAAGACTGTCCAAATGGGTAAGGGTTCTTGGTTATAGTTGATTACGTGTCCTGGCTCTCCTATTTGCCCTTTGATGAGGATGTCATCCTATTTGGCTATTCATCTCAAAATGAGTGGGGTGCTTTTTATGCATGAAGATTTTTCTCCGCTCACAAAATACCAACTCAATTATTTTCTGTCCAGATGCTGCAAAACACTGCATTTGTCTAAGGTTCTCATTTTATCACACTCCTTTAGAATCGGTGCTGCTAGGGAAGCTGCTAAACTATGTTTTGGTTCCGGTTGCATTAAAAGGTTGGTCCAAAAATGCTAATGGAAATCAAACTTGTTTATATATTCATCCTAACTCTTTTGTCTAATTGTTATAGGTGTGCCTGAAGTGGTCTGGATTATTGGACACTCTTTCGTATACTGGGGGCAACAACAGGCTGCTGCTCGTTATTATATTGCCAACTTGTGTCTGGATCTGGAATTTTTCCAAGTATTTTGTTTTTTGCAGATGGGGTATGTTGTGGGAAGAACTATTGTTTGAGTTTAGTAAACTTCATCTTTGTTGGCATACACCTAACATTTTGATTTTTAATTTGGGTGGAAACAATGTGGGTCAGATGCGTACACTGGATCTTATTTTTAGCATTAAAAGTACAATCCATCTTTTCAAGATGTCATCCCCACAGTTAGTGATTCTTTTTTGGAAATTATTCCAAGGTTAAGATAGTTGGATTCTGTTGTTTTGAAGCCCTTTGAAAAGATAAGGAAAAGGGTCAATAGGGAGGTTGAAAGGTTTATGGCCCTGGAGTTTGGTTTTTCATATCATCATGTAGATCTAGAAGGGGGTATTTCTGGTTTTATAGGAATGATGGAGTACACCTATCTAATATTGGCCTGGACATAATGAACCTTGCATTTCAGTCTTGTATTGAAAAGGCCGCGTGCTTGGGGTAGGTGACAGATGGGGTTGTTGCAACTCCTCCCTGTCTTTTGGGGACAGTTGTGTTACATAAAATTGAAGTTGTTTATTCAGCTTGAGTCTTAGTGGCTGAGCTGTATTCTTAAGTTTAGGTGTATTGAGTTATGTAAATACTGAAATAATGTTATATTTAATGAATATGTTTGTAAACCAATAATATAAACCATGGCCAAATTGTATCCAATAAAATGTTGTTTTTAAAAGAAGTTGGCTGTTTAGTGTGTTTTATTTATGTCCAGGCATTTCTGCCTGTGATCCCATATGGGAAAAAGGGGGTAAGCCTGTCTTAAGGTCCCCTTTTTCCTTATGGGATCATGGCAGGAGCAGTTTCAGCTGACCTGGATTTTTCTGGAAGTTTAGGGCTCCCCTGTCAGGATAGGTCAGGAAAGGTCAGATGACCCCCTGGAATATTCTAGAATTTCAGGGGGTTCTTATATAAAGGCCTAGTCCATAGGCTCCGGGGCCAGTCGCCTGAAGAGAATCAACAGAGGAACTTTCCACCCCCCCTTTTTCCTGTCGTGACTATATTATATGGTAGGGTCCCTCTTGCTAATTAAGTAAGAGCGGACAGTTGTGTTAAATAAAATTTAATTTGGATTGTTTATTCAGCTTTTCTTAGTCTTAGTGGCTAATCTGTATTCTTACGTTTTGGTGTATTGAGCTATTTAAATGCTGAAATAAAGTACATATGGTCATTTGATATTTAGTGAATATGTTTGTAAACCAATAATATAAGCCGCGGCCAGATTTTATCCAATAAAATGTTGTTCTTAAAAGAAGTTGGTTGTTTAGTGTGTTTTAATTATGTCCAGGCATACCTGCCTGTGTTCCCATAACCCCTGGTTAAAGTTTATTTTCAGGCAAAACTTTATAAATAGACTATGGGAAGATTAGAACCCCTGTCAGATTTTTACTGCTATCCAGGGCTTGGTTGGAGAGATATCAAACTGTCATGGAGGCAATAATTTCTTCAGAAGGAAATAAAGGAAAATCTGCAACAGAGACACTTCTTTTAGACTTCTGCTAGAACCCTAAAGCTTGCTTATTTATGTGTTCCTGTTGGAGATTTTCCCTCACTTTCTGTCTGGGGAAACTGTTGTCCCTCTGACAATAAGTGAAGGGAAACCTCCCAGCCCCAGAGAGCAGTAAAAACTTGATAGAGATTTGAATCCCTCTCTACTCTTAAAAAAAAGAGAAATGAGAAAAGAAATGAGCGGAAACCTATAGAACCTATAGAACTGTTATATCTTGATGCCATGGGATATACCTTCATTCTTCTCTAAGCTGCCACAGTAAATCTTTCATTTCTGCCATATGAATAATATTAACAAGGACAATGATTAATTTACTTATTTTTTTCTAATGTGTTATTTTATGTTGATATTTACAGCAAAATAAAAAAAAAGAATGTTCACTTGTTTAAAGTTTATCTAAATCACAAAACCAAAAATGTAAGTCCTTAGATGTGGTGGCTGCATTAGTTTTTTTTTTTAACTTGGTGATCCAGCCAGTAAAACACCTCCCATCTTTGGGTGGCAAAGCTCATTCACTGCACTCTATGTGGAGAAGCAATGTTGTCACTTTTGGCTGCTCTCCTAATATAGAGATCAAACACTTCTCCCTTTCAGTATCTCAGTTACTGAGTTGTTTGTAGTTCTTAGCAGATAACGGAGAAATATGATAAATTTTGTTTGAGGTAGAAGTTCAATACAAAGGAAACAGAGCAGTGTTTCTGAACTCCAGTCCTCAAGGCACCCCAACAGGTAATGTTTTCAGGATTTCCATCATTTTGCACAGGTGATTTGATCAATTTCACTGCCTTAGTAATTACCACAGCCGTTTCATCTGAGGGAAATCCTGAAAACATGACCAGTTGGGGTGCCTTGAGGACAGGAGTAGAGAAATACTGGACTAGAGGGTGCATTTCAAATAGAGTTGCTATTTATCATTACACAGGATTATAGGACATTGTGTATTGCAATGAACATGTTGTTACAAACATTTATTCATTTCACATATTTACAGTACATACATGGTGCTCTTGTCCCATTGTACAGTCCTATTAGGAAGACGTTTTCTCAGTCCGTCTTCATTATTTGACAAGTCAATTTCACCAGATCCACTAACAGCCCTGTTAAACTTTAAACCCTTGGAGATGACCAGGAACCAATGTCGCCTTCAATTCTTCATCACAACTGCTGTGAAGCAAACAATAGCCAAAGCCAGGAAGATGCTGGTACTTTGTGTGGTCACTATGAAAAATAGAGTCACTCAGGCGATGATATACACCAAGATAGAGGCAACACTCCAGGATAAGGTGTGATGATATACTAAATTCTGGCAACCTTGTAAAAAGAAACAAAGGAACTACACTCTTAAATTAAATATCACCAAAGGCGCATGCGCGGAAGCGTCCAAGATGGCCGCATAGCCCTGGAGCTCTGCACCATGACGGCTCTCTAATCCCAGCCACGGCATGCAGAACTGCTGTCCCTGGCCCACACAGCCACTGGGAGAGAGGGGACTGTCCCAGGAATTGCCTGATGACCTCGGGATCCACACGAAGGGACCTATCAAGCCAGCTGAACTCGGCTCTCCCACAGTCAGACCGAATCAAGATGGCGGCCGCAACTACACGAGGCCTGGACTGGGAGGAAGAAGAATCAATAGCTGACCAGGACGCTGCACAGGACTTGACAATCCTCACACCGCTCCCACAGAAGCACATCACAGCGAGTACCTGGCAGCGCCCCACTCACTCCCCAGCATCCACTGAATCCCTGATTGGGAAAATGATGGGAAGCATTATTCTGTCACCACTGAGCACTGTTCTATCTACCCCAGCAACCCCAGGAATGTAGGGGGCCCAGCTATCCCCCCACCCCCTCTGACTTCCCCTCCATGATGCCAGCATGCTAACAAAGGGCCTGGCCTAAACAGAAGCACAGATCACATATACATGCTGACCTCCACTAAATTGAAGCAAGGAGAGACACAATAGAAAAGAAAACAGATGAACTGCTTGCCAAGATTAATCAAAATTCAGACAGAATCCAGGATCTACAGGACCACTTAGAGACCGCAATGTCCAAAATTGACGAACTGGAAAATAGGTCTAGATGCTATTATTTTAGAATCCGTGGCCTACCCGAATCAGTCAAGGAGGTAAATTCGGCAGTCCATACACTGATAAAAGGTTTAATCCCCACCATACCAGAACATCGCCTGGAGCTTGATAGAGCCCTGCAACCACTATGCACGGATGGCCTACCACAGGACATTTTTGTAAAAGAGGTAAAAGAAGAAGTAATGAAAAAATCCAGCAATGCTAACAAGCTCGTTAGCCAAGGACATCAAGTCCAGATTTTTACAGATCTATCCCCCTACACAGTCTCCCTGAAACCACTGCTTCAAGTGCTGACGCAAAAAGAATTCACCTATCTCTGGTCCTTCACCTTCAGGCTGAATTTCTCTCATCGGAACAAGCTCTTTGGCTTCTCAACATTCTCAGAGGGGGAACGTCTACTTTTGCACCTGGGGCTGATCACACAAGATAACCCAATCCCGTCTGCCTTTAGAGCTTCCTCCTTTGCGAAAAGGCCTTCTCCACTGAGTTCTCTCATCCTGGACTGGCAGCAACAGCAATCGAAGAAGTCGAGGGAAGCACATCCCACCTGAGGAAGAACACCGGGATGTGGACAAAGATGTCCAGCTTCACATCTTCAGGAACTGAACTTTAGAGAGCTACTTTTTCTTTACACCTTATTGATAGGGTGCTCCACAGCTTAGGCACAGGCAGCGCACTAAGACCCTGGAGTGGTCTCCTAGGAGAGTGGGTCAGGCCTGGACTCGTGTTTATGTCCAGATCTTAGATCTACCTACGTTCATCCAACTATTATAACAACCTGGGCTGGGCCACCTGCTCTCTACAATGCTACTTAGGTTTCCCTGCAGCGTCAGCACATACAGGTCACTAAGCTATATGCAGTCCGGAACTCTTGTCTTTAGGACAGGAGACCTAAGTTTAGTTAACACAGTAGATAGCTCTAACTTAAGTTCTCAGGGTGTTAAGTGTGGCAATCTATAGTCTCTCCAGCCTATGAAAACCTGCCCCTACTTTGGGGGGCAGTGCACAGGGTTTGCAGAGATTGGGGAATTTACCATGTGGATCACACCTTTAACTCACGACTGGGGACAGGTTTCTTTACATAGGTTTCTGTTCATATAAATGCTACTTTTTTCTTGTTGTTTTAGACTGGGTAGCCATTGCGTGTGCAATGCACCTCCATGTTACTCCCTCTGGGTCAGACTGATACTCCCCGAGTACAGGGATGTCACCTTTCTTCTGGTTTTGGCAAGGAAGTGGCTAGTCCCTTCCTGACCCGAGTGGTTGTGGGAGTTTTGGGTTATGTATATTTACTAATGACTTCTTTTTCTTCAACCCCCTACTTTTTCCTTTCACTTTTGTCTCTCCCCTTCCTATTTTCCCCATGCTCTTTGGCCCTCCAAACTGTCAGTAATATACCAATCTACGGCCCCCAGGCACAGGGTCCCGAAGGAACCAAACGGTTTTTAACATCACAAGGTATTTGTCTGCATAAGGTGAGCTTTTTCTTTCCTACGAGCTACCCCCTCTGATCCATGGCTAATCCCATGAATGGCAAGGTGAAGCTGCAAATAATTACCCACAATGTGCAGGGGATTAATTCTCCAGGGAAAAGAAGGAAGTCATTCCAACTATATCACACCTTAAAAAAACGGATGTGATTCTATTACAAGAAACCCATTTCCCGACCTGTTACAATCCTTCATTTATCCACCAAAGCTACACTCAATTCAAAAGAAGAGGGGTAGCAATCTGCTTCTCAGAACACTTACACTTTGCCTCCTCTAATGTTATCAAAGACCCGTATGGATGGTTTTTCCTAGTGGAGGGAACAATAGATGGTGAGATCTATACTTTCATCTCATACTACACCCCTAACAAGGGTCAAGGGAATTTTTTTAAAATTCTGATGAGAACCCTACAGCCACACTGCAGAGGCACAGTGGTGATGGGAGGAGACTCGGACATACCTTTCAACCCCTCTCTGGACAAATCACCCAGAGGAACCCCCAAAACTGAAGCGACCTCCCAAACAAAGCTTAAAAATAGCACAGCTGCTTAACTCCTACGACTTTATTAGATATCTGGAGGGAACTGAACCTGCATGTCAGGGACTACACACACTATTCAGCCCCACATCGTACATACTCCAGGATAGATCACATCTTCTTTCAATCTGCAATCTCCCCTCTAGCTTCTCTTCCACAATCCGTGACACAACCCTGTCGGATTATTCCATGGTATACATACTAATACAGCGACCACTAGAAGTCAGGGGAATGTCCAAATGGCACCTAAACTAAGCAATCCTCAGCAACCCGATACACTGTACATTATTAGAAAAAGCCCTGAAAGAATATTTCACAGATAATGATAACAATACGGTTTCACCAACCACATTATGGGCAGTGCATAAAACAGTAATCAGGGGAAAATGAATACAGCTGTCCTCGCAATTAAAACGTGAATGCAAAAATGAAATTAAGAAACTGACGGGGGAGTTTCTCGCCATAAGCAAATGACACAAAGACCCAATGCTAGAAACTTAGCTCAGCTGGAAACCGCCCGAACGCACCTTAACTTGACCTCTGCAGTGGAAAAGCACCTTCTATGGTCTGGAGCAAAATTCTATTCGCAGAAGGACAGAATAGGCTCCAGAATAGCGACAAAGCTTAGCCCAAAGCCACGTACCCTAGCATTCCCCAAGATACACTCTGCATCAGGTGACCTGACCCAAAATCCCATCAGGATCATGGAAACATTCAAAAAGTTCTACGATAAACTCTATAGGTAACAGTCCCACTCCTCTCCCTCTAAATTAGATGAATTTCCTCAAAGCATACCCCTTCCTAAAATTTCCCGAAACCACATGGAACTCCTAGAACAATCCTTCTCGTTGGAGGAAGTACTGGAGATCACAAAATCACTCAAAAATGGGTCTTCCCCAGGCCCAGATGGTCTATCAGTATGCTATTACAAGAAATTTGGACATGCTCTTCCCCCCGTTCTTTAACTCTCTCCGGGATGGAGCCCCCATAAATAAAGATCTAAATTCTGCATTCATCTCGGTCATCCCCAAACCAGAGAAAGAGACGAGCAAAGTTAATAACTATCGTCCAATATCGCTCATTAACAATGACTTAAAAATAATGACCAAAAATTCTAGCAATGAGACTTTTGAGCTTTATCGCAAAATATATTCATAAGGACCAGGTAGGCTTCAGCCCAGGGAGACAGGGTCCAGGTCAGATTAGGAGGGCGATAGATGTAATACGCATCCTATACTCCAGATGGGATGGGGGGCCCAACAAGAAGGTTTTCTGTTATCAATAGACCTCCAGAAGGCCTTTGACTCCATCTCCTGGCATTTTCTTTTTGAAATACTAGAGAGGTGGGGCTTCGGACCTAAATTCCTGGGTACAATCCATTCTCTTTATTCCAACCCTACCACACAAATCCGCCTGATGGGTCACTATTTGGACACAGTCAATATACAAAAAGGAACCAGACAGGAATGCCCCCTTTCCCCAATAATATTTGCGATAGCGATTGGGGCACTAGTAATAGCGAACAGGTCCAACCCTGACATTAAGCGGGTTTTCTGCGGCACGCAAGAACACAAATGTGCGCTGTTTGCAGATATCTTATTGCTTTTTCTCACCTCCCCACTGATCTCCACACCCAACCTCCTTCATCTCCTGAAAGACTTTAGCAAGTTATCAGTCCCTATTGCATATATAGATCAGCTAAAGAATCATTTCCCCATTTACCTGGGCTCCAAACACGATCCCATATTTGGTAATCAAACTGACAGCTAAAATGGAGCAGGTGTTCTCAGCTAACTACCCCCCAATGTTTCAGAAAAGTAGAAGAAGAATTAAAGGCATGGTCGAATTGTGATCTAGCTTGGCTAGGGAAAATTAACGCGGTCAAGATTATTATTATTATTTTTTTGAATTAGAAATAAAGTTTATTGAGTATAGACAATCATACAGATTACATTCAGAAAATATGGTGTGAATGGCACCCAACAGAAAACAAAATTAAAGAATAAAAGAAAAGGAAAAAAAGTAAGGCATAGCTGTGTATGTTCACTGTAAATGTCGGTAACTGCGCCATATGGTAAGCAGACATAATAAGTTAACAAAAACACATTTAAGTTCAATCCGTGCAAGTGGAGGAGTCATCAACCCATCTACCCCAAATCTTGTGAATTTAACCCGGGCATCCTTGATGAGAGTAGAGAACTCTTTTATATGGGAGGGTGAGATTGACAGCCCTTTTCCACTGCTGTATGGTAGGGGAGGCGGCTCTGAGCCACAGGCGGCCTATCTGCATTCTGGCTGTGAATAGTGTTTCCTGTAGGAATGATGAAAAGTGTTTCTGCACCTCAGAGATGGGGAGGAAGCCAAGTAGGTATTGGCGTGGGCATAGCGTCAAGGGGGAACCCATGCAGTCGTGAAGAAATTTAACAACTTGCAACCAGTACTGTTGAATAGGCGGCCAAGTCCAAATTAAGTGATAAAAGGTGCTGTCTACGCTACCGCACCTGGTACAGGTTGGGTTGGTATCTGGTTTATATTTACATAAGCGAGAGGGAGTGAGGTATAACCTGTGGAGAATATAGAGATTTGTAAGACGGTCTGAAAGTTTAGGGGACACTCTTTTACATGAGCTCAGAATCTCCCCCCACTCCTCATCCTCCAACTCCCCCAGATCGCCCTCCCACCTGGTTATGTACATCAGGGGAGCCCCTCGTGCTGCAGTTATTCCCCCGGGTGGCAGCCTGATGGGAGGTTGTATTGGCCCCCTCCCTCCAGGTGGCGCGGGCCCAAAACCTTTGTGAGGAAATCTCGTGGGCACATCGAGGTACAGACCAAGTCCCTGGAGCCAGTGTGAAGGGAGTGTAAGGTCTGTGGAGGGTATCGTGATGGAAACTGTAATGGCTCAACTGAAACGTTGAACAGGGAATTTGTCGCACCCCTGGTTTGTGAGTCATATTGTTGGAACGTGACATTTTGTCTCGGTGGAGCTGTATTTTGGGTCAGTGGAACTGTGGTTGCACTGGTGTCTATGTTGGCCACACCACCGGACACCACGATGTTTCCTGCATGGGGGTTGTTGTTGCTCTGATTACTCTGGTCAGGCTACAGTGAGAGGGACCAGTCTGAGTCTCTTGGCGTGCTGAAGAGTGAGCATCGGCACGATCTGTCTGTGCATGATTTGTTTCATCAGTGGGGTTTGTCTGGTCTCGTGAGGGGCCTGGTGAATTAGAGGTCACAGAGTGGGCGGTAGAATTAGGGGAGTTCTCTGAACCATCTTGGGAACCTGCCATCATCAATGGAGTGGGTTGGGCAGAGATGGGGATGAGTTGGGCCCTGTAATATGTTCTGGAGGATTGGTCCATTACTGGGTATATGTGTGTGGGTTCTGGCGCAGGCGGTGGTGCAAGTGGTTCGGGTGAGTCAGGTGTGTCACGGCAATTAAGTTAGGGGTACAAAGACAAATGTGCCTTGTTTACCTTTAAACATGGTGGGGGAGGTGTCCCCTGTTGATCTATTTCTTGCTGCGTAGGGGCAGTTGAGGAAGGTGCTAGCCGTGGCAGAGGGGCGGTAGACAAAGGGCGGTGCTTATTTCCTGAAGACCAGGTGCCATCTTAGGGCGGTGGTTGTCTACTTAACTCTTTTCTGGTTTCTTGTACACGTACACAATACAACCATTTTGATTTGTTTCTTGTTCAATCCAGCCTTCCTCATGAATGGCTTTTGCAACCTTAAACCAGGAGTCTGCTGTACACAGTAGGCCATGGTCTGATAGCAAACCCCTTTTTCTCTTCAAGAGAGTGCGCCATTTGTCTACTTGTAATCTCCCATCCAAATGCATATCAATCCCACACACTTTTGCTAATTTCTTTCCTCTTTTCACAGCATCCTCTCCCTTCCGTTCTAATACCAAATCACAGGCCAAACTGCCCTCTGTGGGCTTAGCCAACTTGTTTCCCATGTCACAGTTCTTAGTATATGAACAAAAGATGAGACACAGGAGAAATGAGAGAGAGAGAGAAAAAGAGAACTGAATAGAAATACACAGTAGTGATGTGGAGATGAGGAACTGAGAAGATCTCCAATAAGACACTGGAGAGAGAGAGAGAGAGAGAGAGAAAAAGAGAACTGAATAGAAATGCACAGTAGTGATGTGGAGATGAGGAACTGAGAAGATCTCCAATAAAACACTTAATGAGCAGACATGAAACACCAGCAGTTGATATTTAACGAACCACTTTAAACATCATCTACACGTCCCAACACAAAACCCAAATTCCTCTTTCTAGCTTTCTCTGTCTCTTCGTACTTTTCTGGTTGCTGAGGTTGTAAGGGGCACCTTTTAGTTTCCTGTCTTCTTATTCTAGCCTCAGCCTCAATAACTTCCAATGACTTGCCAACTGAAAATTTCACTGGATAATGTACATTCAATCTGAATACCATCAATTGCGGGACCTTCAAGAGGTTTGTAACCAAGAATGGATCTCTTATAACCTGGTTCTACTTTTTTGACCAGACCCCAAGTCTCCTCATTAATGCCAAATAACAGTCCACAGACAACCTCCAACACTACTGCACCCTGTCCTGCATCCTTCCAGGCTGCCAGAAGAGTCACCCAGTGCGCTGTGAAAGATAGGTAACGTCCATGTCCATGCCTGCTGAACCATGAGTCAGTATGGTAGAGAGCCGTAATCGCCTTCTGTGAGAAAAAGTGGCGTTTGGGAACCTGCCACTGAGAGGTCCTCTTTGTTCTTTGGTGTGGGTCTTTTAGGCACACTTGCCAATGAACTGCATGTAAGGTTGACATATGTCTGGTCAAGCATGTGGCGCCCAAGCGGATGATGTTTTGGACACGCGAGATATGCTTGAGACATATATTGGAAATAGCAGCAGTGGGATCTGATGCACTCGCCTCAAAAAAGGCCCACACCAAAGAACTTTTGGAATAACGCACAGAGACAGCAGTGCCCTGCACATGCGGAGCTCTGCGGTGTGATGCAGTCGGTGTGCTGCCCTTAAGCTGGCCCCTGGAGGGCATCCTGCCTCGTTGATGATGTGCCTCCTTCTCCTCTCTCCTATCAGGCACCCACGTGGAGTCAGTGACCTCATCATCCCCTCCCTCCTCATCACTGGAGCAAACCTGGCAGTATGCTGCAGCTGGGAGAACATGACTGCCAGATTGCTGTCCTTCTTGGACACCCCCTCTCTCTGGGCTCACGTTACTGCCTTTCTCTAGCTGGGTACCATCATCGGAGCCTTCAAAACGCTGGGCATCCTCCTGGAGCATGTACCCAACACTGTGGTCAAACAGTTCGGGGAACTCCTAAGGAGGACATGGTGGGGCTAGGGAAGGAGTGACTGATGCCATTGAGCGGGGGAAGAGGCCACGTTGGCAGCTGCTTTGTCAGACAAAGTACCCTGAGCCTGGGTGAGAGAGGATGAGGAGGATGAGGACAGCTTGGTCATCCACTCTACCAAGTCTTCCACATGTTGCGGCTCAACACGGCCAGCTGCCAAAAAAAAGGTCAAGTGTGTCCCTCGGCCACGTGCTGATGAGGATGCACCGTCTCCACGACCCACACTGTTGCCTCTAGACACAGAGCCTGCTTGCCCTCTTTTATTGGCTTGTGACTGTCTGCCTCTCCTTGTTGGCCTTCCAGACATACTAATGACCTGCAGTGAGATGTAGCTGCACAAAGCTGGGATGTATATAAATACTGATACTGCAGCTAGCAGAATCAACTGCCTGCTTGTAGTATTATTAGTATGAGAACACCACCAATTTTATTCAGGTAGCTTTAGGCGCACACTGTGCAGAGGACACAGTACACTAACTGTAAATACTGTAGCTGCCTGTCTGTGGTATTAATAGGAGCAGAACAACAGCATTTGTCTCCAGGTAGCTTTAGGTGCACAGTACACTAACTATAAATACTGTAGCTGCTTGCCTGTGGTATTAATATAGGATCAGAACACCACCAATTTTATTCACGAAGCTTTAGGTGCACACTGTGCAGAGGACACAGTACACTAACTGTAAATACTATAGCTGCCTGCCTGTGGTATTAATAGGATCAGAAGAACACCACCAATTTTCTTCAGGTACCTTTAGGTGCACACTGTGCAGAGGACGCACTACATTAACTTGTAAATACTACAGCTGCCTGCGGTACTAATAGGATCAGAAGGACACCACCAATTTTCTTCAGGTAGCTTTAGGTACAATGTAGCAAGAACTCAACCAGCGCTAATCACATATGTTATAAACTAAAGCAGCTGAATACTGAGGATAAAATTTATCAAATCCCACAACTCAAATTTAAAAAAGGCAGTACAGCGCTAAAATATTAATCCCTATGAAACATCAATTAGCTAAATGTCCATAAAAAGAGAATTCCAGATGAAAATCCAATAAGTGCGAGTGACATCCACATAAGATGAGTGACTGTTAATGTGATAAACCTCCACCAACGATATCGCTAGCCGCTCACCTCAGCAGGTGGACCCCTGAGTAAAATCAGTCAGGTCTATAACAGCCTTTCCCACAATTGGAGATAAACAGGAGCAGGTAACTTAGGACGGTCAGCTTTCAGTCTTTAGTGGAGCTCGCAGAAAGATCACATGCAATAGAATAAACAACATCTAGTGCTCTCTGTATATTGTATAAAAGTTTTATTATAAAAAGTGGACAAACTTACAAGAAAAGCACTGTTAGCCAGTGCGAAGGGTAAAAAGCCTGTAGGATACTCCAGGGAGATCAGTGAGCAAGACGCGGGTGATGTCACGATCCAAGTCACGTGATGTTTTTCCATACGCGTTACGTCACTTGTGATGGGCGGGACTTCTTCAGCGGCGACGGCATGATGTGGTCCACCCGCTTTAAATAACTCAGCTGATCACCACAGCCAATGGGGCATAGTGTGTAAAAACTACCATGGTAACCAATGACCGGGAACGGAAATAATAGTTCTAATGGTAGAACCACAAAGGGGTCAGCTATGACGGTACTAAATAACCGAAGCTAAGCCCATAATGACTGAAAATATGTGTTGTTACTAAATGTAACTAATAGGAATGTGACCAGCTTCCATAAAAGGAAGTCTGGTTTGTGCAACAACCCGTGTACTCGCTGGCCATTATCCCGAAGGCATTCTCAACGACTCTTCTGGCTCTTGCCAGCCGGTAGTTAAAAACCCTCCTCTCCGGGGTGAGGGTCCTCTGGGGAAATGGCCTCAGCAGGTGCTCGCCCAGACCGAATGCTTCATCAGCAATAAAGACGAACGGGAGTCCTTCAACGTTGTCCGCAGCAGGTGGCAATGCCAGGCCACCAGTCCGGAGATGTTGGTAGAACTCGGTCTAAACGAAGACTCCTCCATCCAGCCATTCCTCCCCACGTCCACATAGACAAACTCATATTGTGCTGACACCACCGCCATCTACACTATTCTATTAAACCCCTTATAGTTATAATAGTAAGACCCCGAATGGGGTGGTGGCATGATGTGGACGTGCTTCCCATCTATAGCCCCTCCACATTTGGGAAAGTCCCAACGGTTGGCAAAATGGGATGCCACAGTCTGCCATTGCTGTGGCGTTGATGGAAACTGTGGAGTCAAAACAGAAAAAAATTAGTACTTTTGCACATAACATTGCAAGCAGATTAGACACAAACATTCTTGCCCAACATCAGTATAACATTTATTTTAAGGAGTATTTAAAGACAAAAATATAAGGTCCACTTATCAGATTCCTCACCCTGTCTGATGGCCCATTGTAAAAATTTTAGGGGGGGAGCATTCGAGCTAAGTTTGGGGCCCAAAAAAAAAACTTATGGCACTCTGTCTGGATTTAAGGACAATAACATTTGTACACATATTGGGGGGTGTTTAGGGTAAAGCACTACTATGGAGCTGACAAAATACATTGTTTTTTTCAAAAAGATTTTATTGATTTTTACAGTTTAACACAGTATAGAAAACATACATCACAATCATTAGGGCAACAGACATATAGCAGGTATGCTTTTTCAATTTACAATTTAGCCAATGCACATAACGTGTACAACATGTCAGTTCTTTGCGTAGTAAGAGTAAATAGAATTCCAACTGTCTAAAATGCCGAGTGCTAGAGCACTAAATTTATGATGTGGTGGTAGCTCTATATGGTTAGATCGGAGGGGGGGCAAAGGTCACAGCAATACTGACCAGGGTTAGACCCGAGTCCATTCACCCCTAAAGGGACCATCGCTGTGATCGGGCTGGGATATTAGGGCATTTTATGAGTGGGATCAAAATCCAAGGTGTGTTGGTAGATGGGAAGCAGTCCCACTATGTGACCTGATTATTCACATCAGAGTGTTGGAAAAGACATTCTGACAGCGGAGGCCATGAGCCTGTATAAATGGTGTGGGAGAGGAGAGAATATGCGTGAAGATGTACGCGGCTAAAGTGACTGTGAGAAGGATAGAAGCGGGAGATGGGGTGCGGGGTAGGTCAGGGGATGGACGGCATAGTTGGGTCCAGTTTTCTGGATTTCAATACAGAGGAAGTTAATGTGGTGCATGTGTGTATGATTTAGAGACTGAGACTGAGTGGTCTGTGTAAGGGATTATCTGTAGTGTAACCAACATGCCCACATGGTATTGAATTTGGTAGGGTTATCGTTGGATTGGTATATGAGACTTTCCATATCAGCTATTTTATCAACCCTGCTGATCCAATCTTGGACTGTGGGGGGTGTCGTGTTCCTCCAGAGTGCGGGGATGCATAGATTGGCCGCATTAATGAGGTGTATGGTAAGTGATTTTTTGTATGACCCAGGTGAATCAGGGGTGTGGTGGAGTAAATACCGTTCAGGGGTGAAAGCTGGAGAGTATGTGGATATTTGCGTGATTAGCCGGTGAATTTCTGCCCAAAAAGGTTGTATGAGTTTGCAATTCCACCATATGTGCAATAGAGTGACTTTTGATGTACCACACCTCCAACAAGTTGGGGGGATGGTCGGGTGAAAGTTATGTACCTTATCCGGCGTCCTGTACCATTTAGAGAACAATTTGTACCTATTTTCCTGTGTCGAGACGTTTATGGATCCTTTATGCATGAGGGTGAATATTGAATCCCATTCCTGTGGGGAAAGGTCTAGTGCTAGTTCAGATTCCTATTGCTTTACTAATTTGTCGCTTTTGACCATATGTTGTGAGAACAAGAGGGAATAGGTTGTGGATATTAGATATCCCTGGAGTTCCTCGTTGGAACATAGGAGTTCCAGTAGGGGGTGATCTCTGCTATAAGTCGAGTCTGTTAGATGGGCCTGAAGGAAATGTCTCAGTTGCAGATATTTGAAGAAGGGTATGTGGTAATTAGGTAGTTGCGTGGCGAGATCTGGGTGGGAGCGGATCGTGCCATTTTGAAAGCAACTATGTGCCCTAGCGTGATTGGTAGTCGTTTCTGGTGTAGAATCTTTTAACGGTAGACCCGGAGGGAAGCCTGGGTTGTTATCTAGTGGTGTCATGGGGCCCAGTGAGGGTATGATGCTGAGTGTCTTGCATGCCCTTTTAAAGATTGTGAGAGTAGTGCCGATGGATGGATGTGAGGTGAAATCTTCGGGTATATGGCTATTATTAATCCAGGGAGAGTGGACGATAGGGATATTAGCGAAGGAGTCTTCCAAGTTGACCCAATCTTTGTAATGATGGTGTATGTGCCAGTCAACCAATCTGGTTAAGTGACATGCCCAGTGGTATTTCAGGAGATCTGGGAGCCCCAATCCCCCCAATCGTTTGGGAAGGATTAGTCTATCCCAACTAAGCCTTGGCTGTTTGGATGCCCATATGAAGGACCTGCAAATGCATTTGTAAGATGCAAAAAATGATAACGGCAATTTAATTGGTAAGGCTTGGAGGAGATATAGGAGTCTGGGCAAAACATTCATCTTCAATATAGTGATCCTGCCCAGCCAGGAGAATGATCCCAGATGCCAATCTTGGAGGTCTCTCTGGATGGACAGTATCAAAGGAGTGAAATTACTGTTGTAAAGATCCTTTAGGTCAGTGGTAAGCTTGATTCCAAGATATGATATGGCCGCTCGTTCCCAGCCAAAAGGGAAGTTGAGTTTACAGAGATTAACCATGTCTGTCGACAGGGTAATATTGAGGGCTTTGGACTTTTCAAAATTGATTTGTAAGTTGGAGAGGGTTTTAAAAAGTTTGAAGTCAGAGAGGAGGTTAGGGATGGATTTAATGGGGTCTGTCAGGAAGAGTAGGATGTCATCGGTGTAGGCCGCTAATTTGTACTGTTTGTGACGGATAGATATATTTAATGGTGGGGTTGCCTCTCAGTCTGCGGAGCATGGGTTCCAAGGTCAATATAAATATAAGCTGTGATAGAGGGCATCCCTGACGGGTTCCGTTAGAAACAGAGAAGGCGTCCGACAGCCCGCCATTGATCCTTAATCTAGCCATCGGCGAGGAATAAAGAGCCAATATCATTTGAAGCATACGGGGTGGCAAGCCTATTGCTTGTAGAGTGGCCTTCATATAGTCCCATGCCACCCTGTCGAACGCCTTCTCTGCATCCAAGGATAGAAAGAAACCTTGTGTGGACGTTCTAGTGAAACAGTGGTGTATGTTCAGGGCTTTAGTGGTGTTGTCCCTTGCCTCACGGCCCGGGACAAAACCAACTTGGTCAAGCGAGATTAAAGCGGGTAGGAAAGGTAGGAGTCGATTAGCCAAAGCTTTTGCGTAGAGTTTTAGGTCTACATTCAACAGGGATATGGGGGTGGTAATTTGTCACTAGTGTGGGATCTTTGTCTTGTTTGGGAATAAGTGTGATGTGTGCTGCGAGCATTTCGTTATAGGTATCTGTTGCTGGTGTCAGGGTATTGAGGGCTTTCACTAGGTGGGGAAGGAGGATGGTCGGGAAAGATTTATAATAGCTGGCCGAAAGGCCATCAGGACCAGTCTTCATTTGTCTTAAGGACGTAAGGAGCTCATCTGCTGAAAAAGGGGTATCTAACGATTGTGCATCTTCCTGAGAGTGGGGGGTTGGTCTGTGTTGCGTTAGAAAATCTAGGATAGCAGTTTTTCGATCTAACGAGTTATCAGAGTTGTGAGTTGGGGTCAGATTGTACAGTTTGGTAAAATATCGGACAAATTGCGCTGAGATCTTTTCATTAGTAACGAACTATTCTCCAGCCGAGTTGGAGATTTTGTGGATAGTATGTGAGGCTTTTTTAGATTGGAGAGCTCTAGCCAGTAATTTGCCAGACTTGTTACCAAATTCATAGTACAATTTTTGCGTCAGCATGAACTTGCGTTTTAGCATTTTGTGAAGTGTGTCTATAAGTTCCTCCCTAGCCTGTGTCAGTTCGGTCATTGACGCCGTTGCAACAGAAGCTTTGTGTGTCTGTTCTAGCGCGTGTATACGCGCTGTTAGTTCAGTAATGCGCACGTGTTTAAGTTTATTGCGATGAGCCGATATAGACAGCAGTTCGCCCCGAATGACGCACTTGTGAGCATTTCATGTGGTCACAGGAGAGATATCAGGAGCTGAGTTATTAGCGAAATAGTCAGCAAGGCACTTAGTCAGTCTGTTTGTGTTGATTTCATCTGTCAGTAAGGAGCTATCAAGGTGCCAAATATGCGTCTTGGTGCGCGTCGTTGGTAGTCTTAAGGTCATAGAAATAGGATTGTGGTCCGAGAGAAGGGATGGGTCTTTGGTGGCCTTGGAGAGGTTTGACAGGTCATTCTGAGAGAGGAAGAAGTGGTCCAATCTGGAGTACTTATTGTGAGGCGGCGAAAAGCAGATAAAGTTCCTCTCCTTAGGGTGCATTGTACGCCAAGTGTCATGAAGAAGTAGATTACCTAATTGCAGTTTGATGGCCTTCAAGGCCCTGTAGGTGAGGAAGGATGACCCATTCGAAGTATCGATGGACGGGTTCAGGGGGACATTAAAGTCACCACCAACAATAAGGGTTCCAGATTGGAAGCTGGAGAGTAATTGCAAAGTTGTACGGAAGAAGGCAACTTAGCCAGAGTTAGGAGCATAAATGTTGGCAATGGTGAAAGGTATGTGATGTAGAGTGCCCTTTATAAAGAGGTATCTGCCAAGGGGATCCCGCAAGGTGTCCGTTACTTGAAAAGGGCAGTGTTTGGAGATGAGGGTAGTGACCCCTTTGGACTTTGCCTCCAGATTAGAAGTGTGGATCGCAATGGGAAAGTTGCAGTTGTGTAATTTAGGGATAGAGTCCGTTCGAAAATGTGTTTCCTGTATGAGTGCAATTTGTGCTTTAGATTGCTGGAGGGAGAGTAGAAGTTTAGACCATTTTTCAGGGGTGTTAAGACCCTATATGTTGATGGAGTATAGTTTAAGTGATTGGGGTAGGGGTGGTGAAGCACCCTGTGCGGGGAGAGAGTCTACTGGAGCCGCCTTCGTGCGGGAAAGATGGTGGGGGAGAAGGGTGGGGGAAGTGGGATTTACGTCTGTCGTGGAAGTTGAGGTGTTCGAGCCCACGTAGGTGTGGTACGGGGGGTACCGAAGAGGTGTGGATCTATCTGTCCACTCGCCTCCCAATCGTTAGATCAGTAGGGTACAGGCCTTGCTCGGGATGTCCCAGCCAATAAGGGCGACGGCAGCCCGGCGCAAACCTGTGTCGGAGTTGGCCAAAAACCAGGCAGTGTAGAGATTGTGGAAGTATAAAAGGAAAGAAGAGGACAATGTCCTCTGCCACAGGATAATGTGAAGTAAGAACAGAGGTAATAAGCCTAATTGTGTTGATCTGTGTCTTATGGTTAAGACAGAGAAGAAAGTGTGCATATGTGGTATTTACCAGAGAGAACCCAAAGAGCTACAACATAATAAGGTACTTAGAGGTGCAGGTAAACGAACTGAGATCTGGAGTCAACCAGTCTCCTTGAACAACAGGAGTAGGCAGATTATCATTTTATCATTTATGCCATTACCAGTTATGTAATGACCCACGCCAACCAGGGTGTGGGGCAGTGACATCAGTCTGGTGGTTGAGCCAGAGCCTGAGACATGAATTTAGTTGCCCTAAAGGCACGTACCTATAAACATATAAACAAGCTGATCTATAACATTGTACCTCCAGTCAGGTCTATTGCAGAGTAGGATATGAGTCCTGCAACTAATGAAGGTAGATAGCAGCCAAACCAAAAATAGTTCAATTTAAAACATTGTGTTGCCTAAAAGCCAAAAAGATTATATGGAAAAAAGAAAAAACAAACTTTTATACCGGTAAAGGCAAACCTCGCAAAGGGGGAGAGGTAAACTGCAGCAACGTGCCTAGTCCGATCGGTTGCAGGTATGCAACTGTTGTATGGTGTCCAGAGTGGGTGCTTCATAGTTGTCCGAGGTGTGTCCGGAACAACTGCGGAATCCATTTAAACTTCCATCTGTAGATGTATAAGTAAGTTCCGGGGTTGGATGTGCAGTCCTGTGGGTTGCTTGGAGCCGGACTCTGCTACGTAGAGGAAGTCGGATGCAAAACACGTAGGAGTACGGAGTGATGTGGGTGGAGTCCGGCATTGCAGTGCATGGTGGTAACTGTAGTTCTGAGCACAGCCCTCCCGTGAATGCCCACTGTGGATTGGCGGGGCCGTCCGCCAATGGGAGTCAGGGTAGGGAGCTTTGAGGAGAGCGGTGAATGAGAGGGTCGGGTGGATAATGAACAATTGTCATGAAGCTCGTGCTAACAGGGATGTGAAGGAGTTAGATGTTGATCGGTCAGCGTTCTGCCCATGTAGCCTTTTTCATGTCTCCTTCCAAGCAGTTCAAGCACAAGTGCAAAAAGTAAAAATAACAGTATAAAACAGGCGGGAACACTCACCAAAACCAAAAATAGGAACCAACCATGTGAAGGTCAAACAAATCAGACAGTCATAGGGATAAGGCTATTTTCACATGCCTTTAGCGGTCCCTCCGGGTCCTCCTGGATCTTGGCGAAACAGTGGGGCTAATATCCCGGTTGTTTGCGTGAAATGTGGTGTGGCTTCGGCGCACAGAGGGAGAGCGTCTCCTGCGGTTCAAGGAATTTTGCGCCTTCATGGGTTCCTCTCTGATTGTCTCCCGGGTGTGTGGTCTGGGACGAAAGGCTGCATACCAATTAGGTACCGGCACCAGCGGGAGGCCCAGCGTGGAACAGAAGTGGGGAAGGTCCTCGGGGGTCTTGAGGATCACTGTGTGACCATGAGCCGATGCTGAGAGGCAGAAGGGGAACTTCCATTTATAAAGTATTTGGTGGTCTCGCAAGGCCTCTAGCAAGGGTTTAAGTCGCGCCTGTGCTGGAGTGTGATGCCCGAGAGGTCTTGATATATTTGCACCGTCGCCCCCTCATGCAGGATCTGCTGTCTTCCCCTCGCAATTTTTATGATGTCCTCTTTTAGTTTAAAATCCACTATACAGCAGATTATGTCGCGGGGAGGGTCGGACTCCCTGCCTTTGGGACGTAAAGCACGGTGTATCCTCTCCATTGCAATAGTAGTTTGGGCAGGGTGGTTGAGAAGAGCATTAAAGATGCTTACTACGGCCTGAGTGATCTGTTCCCCCTCAATCGACTATGCGCAAGTTATGACTTCTGCCTCGGTTGTCGAGGTCTTCAAGGTGCAGCTGCATATTGCGCATTTGCATGGTGTGGGAATCAATGTCCTCCGTGACAGAGTGTAAAATGATATCTTGACGTTCTGTCTGTCTCTCTACAACTTGCACTCTGTCATTCAGGGCGCGAAGATCTAGCCGCAATTCTGAAATATCGGCGGATATCGTTTCTTTAATGTCGTTCGCTATGAAGCGGAGGTCCTGCATGTTTATGGGCGGTGGGGGTCTGAGTTCTATCCCCCCTTCCCCTCCGTGTGGAAGCGGGGGTTGAGGAGGTATAGCTGGCGGGTTTAGCGGCTGTGAGGAAGGCAGTGTGGAGTGTGCTGTCGCATGGCGGGAAGGCGCCATATTGCTCCTGCCAGTCCGAAACATCTCCGGGATGTTCTGTCCCTGTGCACCCCTTAGGTTTCGGGGGGATCTTGAGCGGGATGCCGATGAGGTTTGGGAGGCAGTCCCCATAGTTTGGTGTCGAGACTGTGGGATATTACCTCGGTTTTCAGGCGGCTTTCTCCTGTGGCAGACGGAGCTCACGAATTAGGCGACTATCTCCATGCCAGGTCAGGCCACGCCCCAGACAAAATACATTGTTAAGTGACTAGGCTAGGTATATATGGGCCCAGGATAACATGCTGGGAAGGTTAGTGAAGGCAAATATGCATGTAGGCCAAAAAAGGAGCATTAAAAGACTACAGCATGCATGAGGACAAAGGGAACAGTATATTACAATAATGGTAATTATGGAATGATGAAATAAATACAATACATTAACAAACATTAAATACATAGAATGTGATGTTAAAGGAGAAAACTTACCTTAATATAGTCCTTCTGCAGGACCTGAATAATAGCAGAACAGGTCTTTGGGATAAAGATCCCCAGAGCCAGGGGGGAGATGCCTGTTGAGAACTTGAGATCCTGTAGACTTCTCCCAGTCGCCAAGTACCGCAACATGGCGACTAGCCTCTGCTCCGGGGTGATGGCTTGCCTCATGCAGGTATCCTGCCTGCTAATATAAGAGGTCAGCAAAGCCAACAGACGGTGAAAAATGGGGTCCGTCATCCTGAGAAAGTTCCTGAAATCATCAGGATTATTCTCCTGGATCTCACAAAGCAAAGGCATATGGTCATGCTGGAGCAACCAATTCTTGGTCCATGAACTCCTCCCCACCCTGTTCATGGACTGGGCTTGGGGCAAAGCAAAAACCCCAACACCAAGCCCCCACACAGCACGAACTCTACGATGAGTACGTCCCCGCAACATGGCTTCAAAACGGTCGGCTGGTCAGAGCGAACTAACAGAACGCACTGAAGAACAGCAAGGCCTGTGAAGAGCAAGCTGAAAATCAGAAATGAGCAGACAAGAACACACCTGAACAAGCAGGATTCATGCCTGGCAGAGAGGCTAAAGATAATGTAATTAAAGCCATGAATCTCATACATAAAATACACATAGATAAACACGAAGGCATGTTATTATCAACCGATGCAGAGAAGGCCTTTGACCGAGTGTCGTGGGACTTCTTATTTGCCAAATGTTCCCATATAGGTTTAAAATCACATATGTTAAGCCCAAAATAAAATAAATGGAACATTATCTGACAAAGTAAGAATTCAAAATGGGACAAGACAGGGATGTCCATTATCACCCCTACTATTTATTCTCACCCTGGAACCACTAATTTGCATTATAAATAAAATACTTGACATTCATGGTTTCAATGTCAAAAACAAAATATATAAATGTGCAGCTTACGCTGATGATTTACTATTCTTCATATCCCAACCACACATTACCATGCCCAACCTATGTAATGTATTTTCCCAATATACAGTAGCTATATATCAAACTTCAAAATAAATTACAACAAATCTGAAGCGCTGAACCTAACACTTAGGGAGGCTACATTAAATAACACAAAAAACAACTGCAAATTTAAATGGGAAACAATATCCCTCACTTACCTGGGAATACAATTAACCCCAAAGTTGGATTCCATGTATAAAGCCAATTTTCAACCACTTTTAAAACATATCACCAAAGATTTAGAAAAATGGACAATGAAGTACTTCTCGTGGTTTGGTAGGGCAACTATAATTAAAATGACAGTTTTGCCCAGAATACTATACTTCTTCCAAACAGTACCCATAATATTACCTTCAAGCTTCTTTAAATCCCTACACTCCCTGCTAAGAAAATTCCTTTGGAACTCCAAAAAACCTAGAATCAGTCTAAATTTACTTACTATGAACAAACAAAATGGAGGCATGGGTTTTCCTAATATTAAAAATTATTACCTAGCTACACAATTAAATAGAATCATAGACTGGACATGCCACAAAGAGAATAAAGATTGGGTGGGACTGGAAAATAACATAGGACCTATTCCGATATCATATGCTACATGGATTCCTTGGAACCTGTGTCCGAAACAATTAAAACAACACCCTCTCATAGGGGCAACATTAAAAACCCTACAATTAATTAATCAGAGACATTTACAATCACTTTACAACAGAAACACTCCACTTCTAGTCGCACATTGTTTAAAGAACAACAAAATCAAGTCTCAAGCAGATCTACAAAAAGAAATAGGACAAACAGCACTACATTTCAAGGAATACCAACAAATACATGACTTCATCATGAACACTCAGAGACAAAAACATTTCTTTAGACCCTTAACACCCTTCGAAACTTTATGTTTTTTGGCTAGTACAATCACTAAGAACATTTACTTGGTTGCAGTCCAGCGATTTACAGGAATCTAACAGACACAAAACTTTCTGGGAATCTACCCTGAACAAACCCATTACAAAAGACTAATGGCTACAAGCATGTGTGTTCACACACAAGTGTGCATTCAGTGTGAGATTACAGGAAACTTCATTCAAAATCCTAACAAATTGGTATATTACACCAAATAAATTACTCAAATGGTTTCCGACAATACCTGGACATTGCTGGTGCTGCAATCGGGAAGAAGGCACTCTTTACCACATCTGGTGGGAATGTGATTTGATTAAACCCTTTTGGAAGCAAGTAATCAAGATCATAAAACACATCACAAAAATGAAAATTCATTTAGACGCTGCTTGCTGTCTTATAGAGATCACCAATTGCAACCTAAAAAAATACAAAAACTCCCTGACCAGATTCTTAATCACAGCAGCAAAAACAGTAATACCAAGACACTGGAGAAACACCGCCGCACCTACAATTAAAGAATGGTTGGAAGAGATACATCTCCTCAAAGGTATGGAGGAGATCAGGGCAACAGCACAAGGGAATACAGAAAATTTTAATAAAATATGGCAGCCGTGGATCATCGTTAAGTTTTCTGATTCTTATACCACTTTCACATAGGGATATACCTCTTAACACAAAGAAATGTGAATAATTACATCTCTCTTATATTTTATTTATTCTTCTTTTCCTCTCTTTATTTTTCATTTCTGTTACTATATATATTTAGAAGGGTATTTTTAGAGACCCTTGAATTTATTTTTCTCTTGAATTAAATACCGTATTTATCGGCGTATAACACGCACTTTTTTCCCCTTAAAATCAGGGGAAAGTCGTGGGTGCGTGTTATACGCCGATCCCTGCTATCGCTATGTGAATATCGTCGATCACCGCCGACATTCACATACCGAGTAGTTTCAAATATGGCACTGCGGAGTTCGGAGGGGCTCGGCGGTGCTGAACGAGCGCCGCCGAAATCACAGAGCCGAGATACACATTGTCGGGTGTATTCGGCTCTTTCCGGCGCCGCTCACAGTCACGCCCAGTCCCGCCATTGGACCTGTGTTATGTCCATCATAGGGCGGGACTGGGCGGGACTGTGAGTGGCGCCGGAAAGAGCCGAGAACCCTCGGCTATGTGTATCTCGGCGGCGTTCGTTCACTTCCGCCGGCGCCGAGTCCCTCCGAACCCCGCGCGCCATATTTAAAACTACTACCATGCGTATGGCGGCGGAGGCTGCAGGAGGCATGAACACTGGGGACAAGGCTGCACTGGGGACCAGGCTGCATTGACAAGGCTGCACTGGGGACAAGGCTGTATTGACAAGGCTGCACTGGGGACAAGGCTGCATTGACAAGGCTGCACTGGGGACAAGGCTGCATTGACAAGGCTTCACTGGGGACAAGGCTGCATTGACAAGGCTGCACTGGGGACAAGGCTGCATTGACAAGGCTGCACTGACAAGGCTGCATTGGGGACAAGGCATGAACACTGATGAGGCTGCATTGATGGGCATTTTAATGTAAGTTTCTTTTCCTTAAACTTCCCTCCTAAAAGTTTTTTTCCTTAAAATTCTCTCCTAAACTTGGGGTACGTGTTATACGCCGGCGCGTGTTATACGCCGATAAATATAATAGATTTTGATACATAAATTCAGAGTATTTCAAATAAACAATTGATGTAAAGATAGGCTGATTACAAAGCCATCTTGTTGGTTTCGCTAGTAAAATACTCTATCATTAAATTCAATTATATACAGTTATAATTCTATATGATACTCATGTACAAATGTTAGTATGATTGTACAAATGCTATATTTTAACATCAATAAAAGCTTATTGTTTAAATTAGAAAAAAAGAAAAAAAAGAAAAACGGATGCGAACTGACTACTCACACTGAAAAGCAGATACAAACCCACAAGCACAAACTGAAGTAACGGACTGAAAAGCACGAAAGCTGAAAAGCGCAAATCGTCTCTCACCAAACTTCTACTAACACGAGATAAACATGAGATTAGCAGAAGGAGCCCAAAGGGTGGCGCACTGCTTATTGCACTTCCTTTTTCTAGTCCCATCGTACGGTTGAACTTTGGTGTGACCGTGTGTATGCAAGACAGCTTCAGCGGAATTCTGTTGGAATTCCATTGGAGAAACCTTCAGAGTTTGTTCCGATGTTAAAACCGCTCATGTGTACGCGGCATAAGAGTTTGGCTCCCACTAGTGTCTTTCTCTTTTAATGCTATTAAGACCTCCAAAGCATTGTGGGAGATGTAGTTAATGAGGAAGTGACTCATGTGCTTAAACTCAGCCTGGGAACTACTGACCCACAATGCCCAATTCACCAGAATGCCAGGTGACAGAACAGCCTGCTGGGTAGTCAAATAAAAGGCACAGTGCAGCCATTTCCTGGCCTCTTGGGACGCCATTCAAAACCTGCTTGCAGTGAGGTCTGTGTGTGACCAGGAGACTGCGGCCTGTAAGGCGGGGAGCGGAATTGTTTGGCCTCTGTGGAGTTCCAGAGCACAGTCAGCTGAACCAGCGTGCGGATGGACCAGAGAACCCAAGATTTCTAGAGGTTTCCTGCATTACAGTCATCAGCCATCAGAAGGAGCGGTGCGGTGTGATGGCGCCAGCTTGGATCGGACTGAGATATCAGGAAAGGAGCCTTGCAAGCATCTGGGCCTGTTGTGGTGAGCGGGCACTTGCCCAGATCAATATAGTGTACTGTTGACTAAGTGTGTCAGCTATAGACTGCTGATGAGACTTGTAGTCCCACAGACAGTGGAACTTCAGAGTTGCCTTCCCTGTGCTATAAAGTTAATGCTGCATTACCTCCACTCACAAGGAGAAAGTATTACAAGTGTCTTTTGTTTGCAAGTACACAATTATCACCATATCACTTATCCTACATTCTGCTGTCTACTTGCTTCCCTGTTGGATTTACAAATACTGCGGTTGAATATCCTGAGCTAGCAAAGATCAAGAAGACAAAGGGACTTCTATCATCTTCTACAAAGTACCATAGTTCATTTTGCATTGGGAACATTGCATTACAACCTAGGGGGAGCCCTTGAGCACAAGATTTATGTATTGCATTGTATTGCTGCATGTTCATAACAGTTATTGCAGATTTGGTGTGTATGCTCTAAGGTCAGTGGGAAGGCACTTAATAGTTTTTGAGTATATTGGGCGTCTGTCTTACTGTGCGCCTGCCTGCATATACATCCTTATGGTGATCATTGAATGTTCAGTTTCTTGTACACATTGGCTGTTATCTATTGTCATTCTCTATACTTAAGTTACCACAGTGTTTATTGTGCTAAGTATTTTCTCAGTAAACTTCTTATATGGTTAATTGACAATTGGTGTGAGACCTCATCTATTACTGCAACCGGTGAAGTGACGAGTTCCAAAGCTACGGTAAATATACTATATAGTGTACCATTATTGTGTTTCTCTTTACCGTTAGGTCTCATATAGGGATGAGCCGAACACCATCCTGTTCGGTTCGCACCAGAACATGCGAACAGGTAAAGAATTTGTTCGAACACGCGAACACCGTTAAAGTCTATGGGACACGAACATGAATAATCAAAAGTGCTAATTTTAAAGGCTTATATGCAAGTTATTGTCATAAAAAGTGTTTGGGGACCTGGGTCCTGCCCCAGGGGACATGGATCAATGCAAAAAAAGTTTTAAAAATGGCAGTTTTTTCGGGAGCAGTGATTTTAATAATGCTTAAAGTGAAACAATAAAAGTGTAATATTCCTTTAAATTTCGTACCTGGGGGTGTCTATAGTATGCCTGTAAAGGGGTGCATGTTTCCCGTGTTTACAACAGTCTGACAGCAAAATTACATTTCAAAGGAAAAAAGTCATTTAAAACTACTCGCGGCTATTAATGAATTGCTGGTCCGACAATACACATAAAAGTTCATTGATAAAAACGGCTAAAGATAAAGATGTTAAAGATAAGCCCCCTGCCCGTAGACCCCCACAACCACTGGGCATGGGTTGTGGGGATGAGGCCCTTGTCCCCATCAACATGGGGACAAGGTGTTTTGGGGGGCTACCCCAAAGCACCCTCCCAATGTTGAGGGCATGTGGCCTGGTACGGTTCAGGAGGGGGGGCGCTCTCTCGTCCCCCCCTCTTTTCCTGTGGCCTGCCAGGTTGCGTGTTCGGATAAGGGTCTGGTATTTTTGGGAGACCACACGCCATTTTTTAAAAAAAATTTGGCACGGGGTTCCCCTTAAAATCCATACCAGACCTGATGGGTCTGGTATAGATTTTGAGGGGGACCCCACGCCATTTAAAAAAAAAAATTTGTTCCCCTTAATATCCATAACAGACCTGAAGGGAATGGTATGGAATTTAGGGGGACCCCCACGTCATTTTTTTTTAAATTTGGTTCGGGGTTCCCCTGTGGGGAAATCCCATGCTGTTTTTATCAATGAACTTACATGTGTATTGTCAGATCGACAATTCATATAGCCGCGAGTACTTTTAAATTACTTTTTTTTTTTTGAAATGTCATTTTGCTGTCAGACTGTTCTAAACACAGGAAACATGCGCCCCTTTACAGGCATACTATAGACACCCCCCAGGTACGAAATTTAAAAGAATATTACACTTTTATTGTTTCACTTTAAGCATTATTAAAATCACTGCTCCTAAAAAAATGGCCGTTTTTAAAACTTTTTTTTGCATTGATACATGTCCCCTGGAGCAGGACCTAGGTCTCCAAACACTTTTAATGACAATAACTTGCATATAAGCCTTTAAAATTAGCACTTTTGATTTCTCCCATAGACTTTTAAAGGGTGTTCGCGGCTTTCGAATTTGCCGCGAATACCCCAAATTGTTCACTATTCGGCGAACTGGCGAACAGTCGATGTTCGAGTCGAGCATGAGTTCGACTCAAACTCGAAGCTCATCCCTAGTCTCATACTAATATTACCATACAGGTGTGCCAGAGGGGTTGATGCTGTTCTTGGGGTTGATAGGCAGAGTACAGAATTAAACATTCATCAGCAGCTCCTACGGGGGGTAGTGCTACACATAATATAACTGGATACTAATATTTATAGGTGAAGTTGATCCAGCGAACATCTGATTACCTCTTGGGGGATCAGAAAGGAATTTTTTCCCTTGCTGGAAAAAATTGGATCATGCTTTATTTGTTTTTTTTTTTTTGCCTTCCTCTGGATCAACTGCAGGTATAGGATTGTATTTATTTTTCCCCTCTATTGGTTGAACTGGATGGACTTATGTCTTTTTTCGACCAGACTAACTGTGTAACTATCTAATTATGTAACAGTTTCAAGCAGCACTTTGCGCTTTCTCAAGCCATGTATGAATTATTTACTTCTCTCAGGCTCAGTTTACACTGAGCATGACTTAGACCCCTTTCACACTAAGGCACTTTACAGGCGCTAAAGCGCTAAAAAGCGCGTGCATAGCGCCTGTAAAGAGCCGCTCCTGTCTCTCCAGTGTAAAAGCCCGAGTGCTTTCACACTGGAGCAGTGTGCTTGCAGGATGTTAAAAAAACTCCTGCAAGCAACATCTTTGGAGCGGTGAAGGAGCGGTGTATACAATACTCCTAAACCGCTCCTGCCCATTGAATTCAATGGGGCAGCGCGGCTATAATGCCGGATTAGCGCTGCTGCAGCAGCACTTTACAGTGGTTTTAACCCTTTCTCGACCACTAGTGGGGGTAAAAGCGCTCTGCTAGCTGAAGAATAGCGCCGCAAAATTGACGGTAAAACACCACTAAAAATAGCGGCACACCCACTGCCCCAGTGTGAAAGGGGCCTTACAGTGCGACTTTGCCAGGCGACTTCAGTGCAACTTGAAGAGACTTTGAAGCAACGTTGAAGTAACTTCAGGGGGTGCCTGGGTAATCTTCCTGTAATGTCAGATCCAAATCACAAATGAGGATCCGACTTGGACGCGACTTCCATTAGAGTCTCTGAGCACAAATCGGATAGAAGTCGCCTTGAAGTGGTACAGGAGTCTTTTATAAAGTTGGAGCGACTTCAGTAGTGCTAATTAAGACAGCTCTCATTGACTAAAATGGGATTTTACATGTCACGTGACTTGGGGTCTCACACGTCCAAGTCAGTGTCAAGTCAAGCATTTATATATGCATTCAAGATAAATCTTCACAGGTGTTCCGTTCACCAATTAAGCAATTAATACAATGTCCCCAAATCTTATTCAAAACATCTACAAACCGAAACACAACCTACTGACAAATTATTTACAGTACATCAGAACAAGATACAACTCGCTGCTGAAAAATCCTATCCATACATAATCTTTATGATTCCCTCCACCGTAGATATATTTTCTTTCCTCTAAACATCAATAAATATATACAAAGTTAAAATTCAAGTAAAACAAATATATACATTTTTAATCCTCAAATTTCTTATAGAAAAAGGTACAAATCATAATCTTTGTTTAAAACATAGGGATGTAAGGTATTTCATTGATTGAACCACCAAACTTCTCTGTTTCAAGTTCAAAATTCTATCACCTCCCCTCCTGTTCTTTGATATTTCTTCCAGTACTATAAATTTAAAATTTGTGTCCTTATGGTCGCATTCTGTAAAATGTTAAGCTACCAGCAAACCTGGCTGTTTGCCTCGAATGCTGCAGCGATGCTGGACCATCTTTAATCTTTTGTGTTGTTTCCCCAACATACAATAGACTGCATTGGCAAATCAATAAATAAATAACATATGATGATTGACAAGTATGATAGCTCGGTATCTTATATTTCGAACCACTGTTGGGATGTGTGAATAAACTCACCTTTCTGCATCAGATTACATTGTGTACAGCTGAGACACGGAAAGCATCCATTTCTCCAACTGCCAAGAAAAATTGGTTCAAGTACTTTAATGAGGCAGGGGTGGGCTTCCTACAATTCTTGGTAGCTAAAAAGAAGCGTAGAATTAACCATGTTGGATCTAGAAATTAATTCTATTAGAACTAAAATTACTCCCTTTAAGGAAGATCAGGAGTATACACGTAGATCTTAAGCTTTAAAAAGTATTTTGATTAAGGAAGAAATTGAGCAAAAACAAAAGAAGAGAAGGAAGTATAATAGGGATGCTAAGGATTATAAGGATAATCTAGTCTTTAATTGGCAGATCCCTCCTCCTACTGATCCCTCCACTACCACCACCACTCATGATCAACAACCTATGTCTGTAACTCAGGAGACACGGGGAGATATTAGATCATATTAGATTAGGAGATCAAATAAGATCTGATATATCACATACTTACTATGCTTCCCCTTGTGCCTCCAGAGGTAGGGCACCTTAAAGACGCTCTAATCAATCTGGTAATAGGGGAAGGGGTAAAAATTCCCCCCTCTCGATCATACCATCATTCACCCCCACCATGGATACAGCATGGGGGTCGGACAAGGAATCAAGTTCATAAGGATGGTCACCATTATCGTGACCAACGAAACCTCAGAATGGGACGTAACCACTATGTCGGTAGTGGTGAATTGAATCAATATGAGGCTAATATTAATAATAGAAACAGGTTTTCCGCTTTGTTAGGTGTCACTGACGAATGTACACCTAGTCTGAGTGGAAATCAAAGTGCTATGTGTCCACCCCCAGTCCAGCATACAAGTGAAAACCATTTTAGATGGGATTTTCAGTTGGCTGGGAGAGGTAGAAGCAAGAGAAACGGCGACGCAAGAGAGGGTGCAGATGGGGGGAGGAAACTTCACCCCAAAAAGGAGGAGAATATAGATGCTAACGGCATCATAAACTTGAGCACTAAACAATTCTCAAAAGAAGAAATCTCTACCCTCAATAAGGGCCTGAAGTTTGGCCCACCCCGTAATCTGGACAAGTTTCAGGTATATTCTGAGTAATACTTTGAGACAACTAACTAGGGAAGCATCTGTGGTGGTCCATTCGGGACTGTCCAATGCTTTCAATCCTCCTGGGAATTCAGCACCTAATATCACAATTTTTTGGGATTTGGTGCTGAACGACCTGACTAGTTTGAGAGTTAGACCGGTGCAGTCACAACAGAATATCAGAGTTGGGATTGATGCTTTGTGTAATAGGAATGACATAATCATACACCCCGCCGACAAAGGCGGGGCTATTGTTATTATGGATAAAGATTCTTATAATAATGAGATCCGCAGAATCCTTTCGCACATAGATACCTACTCCCTTTTGCCAGCAGACCCAACATCCGCATATAAATGCGAGTTGAGTGCCTTGATAGACAAGGGATACAATATGGGGATTCTTAATAAAAAAGAGAAAGAACATTTAGTTCCTCTAGCCCCTTGTTTGCCTGTCATGTATATATTACCGAAAGTACATAAGGCTCTGACTAATCCCCCAGGTAGGCCCATCATCAGTGGTATGAATTCCATCACATCATGCGTGGGGAAATATATAGATTTTTTCTACAACCACTAGTGATGGGCACTCCCTCCTTTCTTAAGGACACGAAACATGTCCTTAATTTATTGAATGAGATCTAATGGAAAGCCACCTACACGCTAGTGACTGCGGATATCGCATCGCTTTACACGTCAATATCTCACCAATTAAGACATGAGGCGGTGCGATATTTCCTCTACCGGGACTCCAATGTCTCCATCACACAATGTAATTTTGTGATGGAGTTATTTGACTTCTCAATGGAGCACAACCATTTTTGGCACAGTGGTGCGCATTATTTGCAGATAAAGGGGGTGGCCATGGGAGATAAATTTGCTCCCAGCATGGCCAACCTCTTTATGGCAAAATGGGAAGAGGAAGAGGTTCTGCATGACAAGCCTTCCCAGCTTGTCATGTGGAGAAGATTCATTGATGATGTTCTTTTTATATGGGATGGCAATTTGGAATCTGTGGCCACTTTCCTGTCCTCTCTCAATAACAATGACAGAGGTATAGTGCTCACCTATGAGGCTAGTTCAACTCAAATTCATTTCCTTGATTTAGTTATTACAATTGACAATGATAGAATTGCCACCTCCACCTTTTTCAACCCAACTGACAGGAACAGCTTCTTTCCACTGGATTCCTGTCACCATCGTTCTTGGTTATCTGCTGTGCCTAAGGGCCAGTTTCTGCGCCTAAGGCAAAATTGCTCAGATCTAGATCAGTCTTATAATGAAGCCTCTACCTTGAAATCTAGGTTTTTCAGTAAGGGTTATGATGAGGCAGTTCTAGACTCTTTGATCATGGAGGTAGGGAATAAGGACCGTGGGGACCTACTGGTTGACAAACCTCCCCAGGTCAAAAACAGAGAAGATTTCGGACTGGCCTTTCTAACTACTTACTCAAGCCAACATTGGACCATCAAAAGAATTACTAGAAAACACTGTCCAGTTATTAAGAATGACCGCATTCTGGGGCCCCTATTGTCAGACAAACCTCGGGTTTTATTCAGAGGAGCCACTAGCTTTAGACACATACTGGCACCTAATGTACCAGACCCGCCCACACATCTTAGTTTTTTTGGGGACCTCAAGGTTTTCTCCCCGTGTAGAAGGTGCAAGGTCTGTAGGGTTAACACATTAAGAGACAGGAGGTTGACTGAATTTACTTCAGCAAATACGGGCCTCACATACCCTATTAAATCACTCATAACTTGCACTACGAAGTGCGTAGTATACCTACTGAGGTGTCCTTGTGGGTTAGAATATGTGGGACGAACCATTAAGATGTTGCACATAAGGTTAGGTGAACACATCACTAACATTAAACAAGGCTTTGACAAGCATAGTGTCTCTAGACACTATGATCTTGTACACAATAGAGATCCTAGAGGCACCATTTTTATTGGTATAGAAAAATACGTGCCCCATTGGCGTGGCAGTAATGGCAAGAGAACCATTTCTAGATCCGAGACCAACTGGATCTATAAACTTGGCTCTCATGCCCCTAATGGCTTGAACATAGAATGGGACATCAACTGTTTTATCATTAATAACAGTTGATGTCCCTGTGGGTGAATGTACAACACCCTATAATGTGTTTTGTATTGTTGGAGGTTATGCTATGAAAACTATACTTTCCGTATTTTTTTTGCTCTCATGTTCCTTAGTTACTATTCATAATTATGTTAAGTAACCCCCCTTTTTGTTAGTGGTGTAGGTTGCTTATTTTACTATCCATTTTGTTTAATTACTAGGAACACTGGTAACCATGGACATTGAGGGTAATGGTTACTTATTGTTTTTAATTTATGCTTTACCTTTAAGTGTCCACTAGATGGCATCAGCCTTATTAGCATGTCATACTATATGTATGCTTGGCAACGCTCATAGTTGTCAATCAACACATTACACTTCTCCCACTCTGCTTATATGATTAGAATTAGATCCTACCAATTGAGTTTTAGTCCTGGTTGTTTTAGCCAATGGCAGCGCTTCACGAAGCGCCGTGTGGCTATTTAATGCGCATGCGCGTGCACGATTGCGCACCCCTGATGACGTCAGTTGTGACGAAATGGCCGTAGGGTCACAACGTGAACTCGCATCGCGCATGCGCAATTCCATTTTTAACAGCGGTGAAGCCTTTTCTTATCCTTGCTGGATTCTTGCTGGATTTTGATACATTATTTGTGCAATTTTATGCAGAACATGTCTGCTATTTTTTAAATAAATTATTTTGGCATTCTACACTACAGGAGTTCCCTCTTCTTTTTGATATGGTTTACCCCCGCTGGAGTGCTTGCTGTTTCGAGTTATCCTGTTACCATGCTCTCCTGAGCGTCCCTTACTGCCATTAGGAGATATCCGGAAAGGAGGAAGGAGACCTAAAAACCACCAGCTGGTATCCTGTCCTGATTTCTGTGGTAATCTACTTAGCCTGTATTGACCCCCCTGAGTAAGGGCGGTCGCAGGCTTTCTGGTAAGCCTCCATCTTTTTCACCTGGTGTAGGGCAGCACCTTTAAGTTGGAGTATCGCATTTGGATTTTTTACACTTTTTTTATATACAATTATCTTTGGACTTTTTTTGTGGATTTTCACTGTTTCATTTGAACTATGTCACTATTTTAGTTTGGCACTTTAAGAACATTTAATTGTATTGAGTGTCGGTACTTCATGAGTTTTTATCACTGTTTACACTATTTCACTAGTATTTTATCAATTTATTTTGATAGCACTAATATTTATTTGTCCAGCGCTGCACTTTATATATATATATATATATATATATATATATATATATATATATATATATTTTTTTTGCCTTATATTGGGGTTATAGTGCTTAGCAGCAGGACTCCCATCACAGTATTTTTAGTTCATAACACACACAGAATTTCATTGTTTATGCACCTAGCGCAATTCTTTTTTTGTTTTTTTAATCTTCCTGTGATGTCGGATCCAAATCACAAATGAGGATCCGACTTGGACGCGACTTCCATTAGAGTCTCTTGGCACAAATCGGATAGAAGTCGCCTTGAAGTGGTACAGGAGCCTTTTATAAAGTTGGAGTGACTTCAGTAGTGCTAATTAAGACAGCTCTCATTGACTAAAATGGGATTTTACATGTCACGTGACTTGGGGTCTCACAAGTCCAAGTCAGTGTCAAGTCAAGCATTTATATATGCATTCAAGATAAATCTTCACAGGTGTCCTGTTCACCAATTAAGCAATTAATACTATGTCCCCAAATCTTATTCAAAACATCTACAAACCGAAACACAACCTAATGACAAATTATATACAGTACATCAGAACAAGATACAACTCGCTGCTGAAAAATCCTATTCATACATAATCTTTATGATTCCCTCCACCGTAGATATATTTTCTTTCCTCTAAACATCAATAAATATATACAAAGTTAAAATTCAAGTAAAACAAATATATACATTTTTAATCCTCAAATTTCTTATAGAAAAAGGTACAAATCATAATCTTTGTTTAAAGCATAGGGATGTAAGGTATTTCATTGATTGAACCACCAAACTTCTCTCTGTTTCAAGTTCAAAATTCTATCACCTCCCCTCCTGTTCTTTGATATTTCTTCCAGTACTATAAATTTAAAATTTGTTTCCTTATGGTCACATTCTGTAAAATGTTTAGCTACCAGCAAATCTGGCTGTTTGCCTCGAATGCTGCAGCAATGCTGGACCAATTGATCTTTAATCTTTTGTGTTGTTTCCTCAACATACAATAGACTATATTGGCAAATCAATAAATAAATAACATATGATGATTGACAAGTATGATAGCTCGGTATCTTATATTTCGAACCACTGTTGGGATGTGTGAATAAACTCACCTTTCTGCATCAAATTACATTGTGTGCAGCTGAGACACGGAAAGCATCCATTTCTCCAACTGCCAAGAAAAATTCTCTTTATTCTAGTTTATGGCTTTTTAAAATCTGAATGCACCAACATATCCCGCAAAGTGTGAATTCTACAATATGCTTTCAAAGGCACCTGTTGAAATTAATCAATTTCAGGATATGACCGCTGTAGAAGTGGCCAGTGTCTATTTATAATTTAAAAAAATGTCCTCACTGTAACTGGGATACTGCATAATAAATGGTAAATGATAACACTGTCTATTCCTATGAGGGGTTCCCTGTTCTTCTTGGTGATACATTTTTCTCAACTCCTGTTGTATAATATTTTCTGGGTACCCACACTCTCTGTACTTTTGACACATTTCACTGTCTTTTTTCATTGTTGATTCTATTACTCACCATTTGTTTGACTCTACAAAGCTGACTTTTTACAATTGATATAAAGACATGTAGGGAACTGTTAAAAAGTAACAACTGATTCCGATCAGTAGATTTAACATACAAATCTGACTCGATCTTCCCATTCTGAATGTAAACTAAAGTATCTAGAAAATAAACTTTTTCTCCTCCAATACAGATATTAAATGTAATATCAGAGCTAAACAAATTTAATATCTCATTAAATGTATGGAGGGTTTCAATTTCGCCCTGCCACAATGCAAGTACAATATCTATGAAGCACCACCAGGTGGCACAATGTTACTTAAACAGTAAATATCTCATTTATATAGCTAGATTTTTCTCAAAATCCTGCATAAATGCACATGCAAAAGACAGAGCGACATTAGAACCCATAGCAACTCCCTTAGTTATTACTCAAAGTTCAAAATATTTTTCAAACAGTATAACCTGGGGTGTTGTGTAAAGCTGACTGTCTTTTATCAACTGTATTGCTGCTGCAATACCTGACATTGAGATAATTACCTGTGTGCCAAGGAGATGAAATCTTAGTAACTTGGGATGTTAATAGTCTTATTATATCAATACCTCAAAAGACAGATATTATAGCAGCAATTGAGTTGATAAAAGACAGACAGCTTTACACAACATTAGATCTTAAACTAAAACAGTGCCTACAGAAAATAGTAATATGTTTAGTGATTGTAAATCTTGTTTTTTTTCCTATAAAAATAATAAACATGTTATACTTACCTGCTCTTTTGCAGTGGATTTGCACATAGCAGCCCTGATCCTCCTCTTCTCGGGTGCCTCTTCTGTGATCCTGGCCCATCCTCCCTGTTCAGTGCCCCCAAAGCAAGCAGCTTACTATGGGGGCACCTCGAGCCGAGTCACAGCTCCCTGTGTCCATTCAGACATGGAGTCCTGACCTGGCCCTGCCCCCTCTTTCCCCTGATTGGCTAGCTGACTTTGATTACCAGCAGTGGCAGCCAATGGCGCTGCTGATGTGTCTTAGTCAATCAGGAGGGAAAATCTTGGATGACTGAGACACTTGTGGACTTCGCTGGACAAAGAGGACCTCAGGTAAGTGTTAGGGGGGCTGAGGGAGGCTGCTGCACACAGAAGGTTTTTTATCCTAATGCATAGAATGCATTAAGATAAAAAAAAATATATTTATTTTTTTAATTCTGCCTTTTTCAACCACTTTAAATAAAAACACAAGTAAAACGTACCTTTAAAACAATTTATGTAAAAAAAAATGTCAATAGACGTAATGATATGTTGTGCTCACAAGCTAGTTTTGTCCATTTTAGAAGAAATTATTTCTTGTAGGCATTTTGTATACCTGTGATTGTCTCTAACAGCAACATACAGTACTTCAGTTGCAAAATATTGTAGATTTCCTTGCATTTCAAATCCCACAACAACATTTTTTTGGAACTCAAATCATGGCTTTGACTAGGACTTTGCAATACCCTCCATTTTTTTTCTTTTCGAGACATTCTTTAGTGAATTTGCTGGTATGATTCAGTTCATTACATGACATGACTGCAAACTGTGCAGGCCTTGATACAGCCTTAATCCATAATATTTCCACCACTATGCTGAACAGTAGTTATGAGATTAATTTCCTAAAATTTTGCTTTTAGTTAACACCAAACATGTCTACTTTTAGTGTGGCCAAACAACTTTATTTCTGACTTATTCAGCAGAGCAAATTTTTCAAAAAGGCCTAATGTTTTCCTATATGTGCAATAGCAAACTATAGCCTTGCTCTGTTATGGACATTTCTGATTCTGAATGAAACACAGAGAATTAAACAAAATATGCAATTGCAGAGAACAGAAGTGAGATGAGACACCTAGGTTCTTTCAGTGGATCTGTTTTATCATGGTTATTAGTACATTTAACCACTTGACCACTGGGCACTTAAACCCCCTTAATAACCAGACCAATTTTCAGCTTTTGGTGCTCTCACATTTTGAATGACAATTACTCAGTCATGCAACACTTTATCTATATGACAAATAGAGCTTTCTTTTGGTGGTATTTAATCACCGCTGGGTTCTTTATTTTTTGCGCTATAAAAGAAAAAAGACCGAAAAATCTGTAAAAAAAATGCATTTTTCTTCATTTCTGTTATAAAATTTTGCAAATTAGTAATTTTTCTTCATATATTTTGGCCAAAATTTATACCGCTACATATCTTTGGTAAAAATAACCTAAATCGGTGGATATTATTTGGTCTTTGTGAAAGTTATAGAGTCCAAAAGCTATGGTGCCAATATCTGAAAATTGGTCAAACCTGAAGTACTGACGGCCTATCTCATTTCTTGAGACCCTAACATGCCAGAAAAGTACAAATACCCCCCAAATGACCCCTTTTTGGAAAGAAAACATTCCAAGGTATTTAGAAAGATGTATGGTGAGTTTTTTGAAGTTCTCATTTTTTCCCATAATTCTTTGCAAAATCAAGTTTTTGTTTTACTTTTATTTTACAAAATTGTCATATTAGCAGGTTATTTCTCACACACCGCATATGCATACCACAAATTAAACCCCAAAACACATTCTGCTATTACTCCCGAGTATGGCGATACCACATGTGTGAGACTTTTACACAGCATGGCCACATACAGAGGTCCAACATGCACGGAGCACCTTTAGGCGTTCTGGAGCACCCAGGCCAATTCTCACACTTCTCTCCTACATGTAAAAATCATCATTTATTTGCTAGAAAATTACATAGAACCCCAAAACATTATATATGTTTTTTTAGCAAAGACCCTAGAGAATACAATGGTGGTCATTGCAACTTTTTATCTCACACGGTATTTGCGCAGCAATTTTTTTAACGCTTTTTTTTGGAAAAAAAACAGTTTTGTGCTTAAAAAAAAACAAAACAGTAAAGTTAGCCCAATGTTTTTGCATAATGTGAAAGATGAAGTTACGCAGAGTAAATAGATACCCAACATGTCACCTTTTAAAATTGGACGCGCTTGTGGAATGGCGCCAAACTTCGCTACTCAAAAATCCCAATAGACGACGCTTTAAAATTTTTTACTGGTTACATGTTTTGAGTTACAGAGGAGGTCTAGGGCCAAAATTATTGCTCTTGCTCTACCGATCGCAACGATACCTCACATGTGTGGTTTGAACACCGTTTTCATATGTGGGCGGGACTTACCTATGCGTTCGCTTCTGCATGCGAGCACACAGGGACAGGGGCGCTTTAATTTATTATTTTTTTCTTTATTGTTCATTTTACTTTATTTATTTTAGTTTGATGCTTTTTTCCAAAAAAAAAAAATTTTGACCACTTTTATTCCTATTACAAGGAATGTAAACATCAATAAGACCCCAAATCTCACCTCTAGGCTGGGAAGCCTGAAATTAAAAAAAAGATCCTGGCTTCGATCGTAGCGGTGAGTCGGTAGAAGCACCGGAGGGTGGCGGGAGGGGGGTCATCCCCTCTCGCCTCCCGTAAGAATGATCAAGCAGTGGAACAGCCACTATGATCATTCTTATGGTGTAGTGAATCGCCGGCTGAAAAAGCTGATATCTGAATGATGCCTGTAGCTGCACCCAACATTCAGATATCCCCGCACAAAGTCAAGGATGTTGTATGACAGCCGGCGGACGGGAAGTGGTTAAAACGCATTTTTTTTTTTTTACACAAAGTTGTCCATTTATACAATATTTCTAACACATAGCATGTACATACCAAAAATGACACTCCAAAATAAATTTTCCTACTCCTCCTGAGTACGACGATACCACATGTGTGAGACTTCCACAGCCTGGCCACAGACAGAGGCCGAGTACAGCTGAGTACGGCCGAGTATGGCTGAGCATGGCCAGCATGGCTCAGCATGGCAGGGTATGGCTGGGTATGGCTGGGTATGGCTGAGTATTGCAGGGTGTGGCGGGGTATTTCAGAGTATGGCTGAGCATGACTGGGTATGGCTGAGTATGGCAAGGTATTGCAGGGTATTGCAGGGTATCGCCGAATATGACTGGGTATGGCTGGGTATCACCGAGTATTGCAGAGTATGGCTGGGTACGGCAGAGTATTGCAGGGTATTTCAGAGTATTGCAGAGTATTGCAGGGTATTGCAGAGTACTGCGGGGTATTGCGGGGTATTGAGGGGTATTGAAGGGTATTGCGGGGTATTGCAGAGTACTGCGGGGTATTGCAGAGTATGATGACTAACACAGGAGGAGACCCCAGACGGAAATTCTCTGAAGTTAGTCCATAGTTCCAGTCCCCTAATGCCTGTACCCACACAGTACCCCAAACAAATTGTTCCATACAGAGCATTACTCACCCAGCCAACCTCTGCCTCTATCAGAGAACACATCGGCCACTGGGGACAGGCCTGGACTGGCCCTTCTCCCTGGAGTCCTTTCAGCCGCTGGAGAGAAGACAGGGTGACTGGGCTCACTCCTTCATGCTGTTAGGGATCTGGGCTGACTGCTCAGCATCCCTGGGGTATACAAGTGGGGACTGAAGTCCCGTCCACTTTTAGTAGATAAAAATCCCCCAGTGCTTGCAAAGCATGGCTGACATCCTTCTGTCTCAGTGTTGCACCATTTTCTGGGGTTGTGTCAGTGGAGACTGAAGTCCCATCCTTTACCACAGGAACTCCCTCTTCTGTTAGTTGAGGGCAGAGGCCAGCAGCACTCTGCCTTGTTGCCAGCACTTCGGCTGGGGACTCCACATCCTCCGCTCTGGCTAACCGTTGGGGCAGGAGGCTGGCTTCCTCCACTCCCAAACTGTGTAACTGCCATTGGGGAGGTGAGCCAGCTGCTTCCTTTTCCATTCCCTCATCTGGCTGTTGGGACGATATGTCTGTGGTACTGTTTCTCAGGTGCACGGATCTTTGCTGGGGAGGAAAGACCGCTTCCTCCACCCTGGCCAACTGTTGGGGAGGGACGAGGAGCACCTCCTCTCCCCTCTCCCCCTGTATCCTGATCTGCTGCTGGGAAGTGACCACCTCCTTTTCACCCGGAGCCTCTGGAACCTCCACAGATGTGGGGCAGAGGTCTTGGACCCTCTGTCCGGTGGCCAGCGCTTTAGCTGGGGAAGTTCCTTGTGACTGCACAGATACTGCTGTTGGTGCTGGGCAGAGCACAGTGAAGTTTGGCCCTAATAACAGCTCTTCTTCTGCTGGAGGCTCACCAGGTTGTTCTTCCTCAGCAGAAAAGTCTATCAAATCCCCTGTCTCTGCAACTGGTGTCTGGAGATAAAGGTTCACCCTCTCCTGTCCATAGAACCCAGAAGATGCTATCAGTAATGGACAGAGGTTAGCAGAGCTCTGCCCTGTTGTCAGCACTTCAGGTTTGGGGATAGCGATCTCCAGATTTTCCACTGCCAATTCTCTGGCATTCTGCTGGAAAGGCACATTCCTCTATCCAAGATCATCCAATGCAGAAAGAGGTTCATCAAGGTCAGTCAGCACTTGCTCCATCCGCCATAAGACCTCCACGGCCATGGCTGCAGGGGCAGGTTGGCAAAGCACACTGTTACTCTGCCACATTGTCGACTCTTCAGCCAGGATTTCAGAGTTGTCAACTGGTGTTTCCTGATAGTCCCAGGCAAAGGGAGCCCCACCCTGCTGTTGAGCAGAGTCTAGCAGCTGTCTGTAGGCGATCTCCAGCTCCCATTCCTGAACGGCCAGAAACTCCAAATCTTCCTGTGCCCAGTGCACTTCCGAGACATTCAGTCTTCGCTCTCTGTGCTCCATTATTTCCTCCAAACGCCACTCCCGATCACTCCCAAAGTCAGGGTCCCTGGACAGCCTCCAGTACAACAATCCCAGGCCATCGTAGTCAAAGCCTTCCGTGGGGCTGTCATCTGCTGTCCACGGGCACACTTGGGCTACATACCACTGGAGGGCTCTGTAGCTCTCATCCAACAGCATTTCTGCCCGGATCAGCCTGCTTAACTTAGCTGTCCACTCCTGGGGAAACTTGTGCCCCAATAGATAGGTGGGCTCTCCTTACCACCAATATTGAGGCAAGTACTTTTTGAGATTATGGATAATAAGCCCTAAGTGAATTCTTTGTGTTATTAATATTATATACTAAGGGTCTTTTCTCATTTAGTATTTCCCCTTGGATGATTCTCTTCGTGATACCATCCCTGTTTTCCTTTGGATGGTAGAGGCTTCCAGTTCAGTAGTATATATTCTCAGATAAATTTTTCTAAGTGAGTTTCACTATGCATATTTCCTGGCCAGGGAAACTCTTCTATGGATTATTTTATTTTTCAATGTGATATGTACATTAATACAAATTACATATATGTTTATTGGCAGGATATCTATATTACCTGGTTGACAATATATATCATGATTCACCCCTCCCTACGGGTGATCTGGCATTAGTCAGGAGTGTCTGGATTGTGGATGCGGTATTTTGTCAGACTCCATTTTTTTATGCCCAGACCTCTAGACTCACAACATGAGGTAGGGCCCTCTGGTTTCTGTTTTAGGGAATATCTCTTGCCTCTTTTTCAAGTGCAGCCATAGATGTACAGTATCTCACAAAAGTGAGTACATCCCTCACATTTTTGTAAATATTTTATTATATATTTTTATATGACAATACTGAAGAATTGACACTTTTCTACAATGTAAAGTAGTCAGTGTAGAGCTTGTATAACGGTGTAAATTTTCTGTCCCCCTCAAAATAACTCAACACACAGCCATTAATGTCTAAACTGCTGGCAACAAAAGTGAGTACACCCCTAAGTGAAAATGTCCAAATTGGGCCCAAAGTGTCAATATTTTGTGTGGCCACCATTATTTTACAGCACTGCCTTAACCATCTTGGGCATGGAGTTCACCAGAGCTTCACAGGTTGCCACTGGAGTCCTCTTCCACTCCTCCATGATGACATCACAGAGCTGGGGGATGTTAGAGACCTTGCGCTCCTCCACCTTCTGTTTGAGGATTCCCCACAGATGCTCAATAGGGTTTAGGTCTGGAAACATGCTTGGCCAGTCCATCACCTTTACCCTCAGACTCTTTAGCAAGGCAGAGGTCATCTTGGAGGTGTGTTTGGGGTCAGTATCATGTTGGAATACATTTTGGATCCATTCTTTGAAGGGAGCCGATCATGCTATGTTTCTGTATGCCACAGTACATGTTGGCATTCATGGTTCCCTCAATGAACTGTAACTCTCCAGTGCCGGCAGCACTCATGCAGCCCCAGATCATGACACTCTCACCACCATGGTTGACTGTAGGCAAGACACAATTGTCTTTGTACTCATCTGGTTGTGGCCACACATGCTTGACATCATCTGAGCCAAGTAAGTTTATCTTGGTCTCATCAGACCACAGGACATGATTCCAGTAATCCATGTCCTTAGTCTGCTTGTCTTCAGCAATCTGTTTGTGGGCTTTCTTGTGCATCATCTTTAGAAGAGGCTTCCTTCTGGGACGACAACCTTGCAGACCAATTTGATGCAGTGTGCGATGTATGGTCTGAGCACTGACAGGCTGACCCCCCACCCCTTCAACCTCTGCAGCAATGCTGGCAGCACTCATATCTCTATTTCCCAAAGACAACTTCTGGATATGACCCTGAGCATGTGCACTCAACTTCTTTGGTCAACCATGGCAAGGCCTGTTCTTAGTGGAATCTGTCCTGTTAAACCGCTGTATGGTCTTTTGGCCACCATGCTGCAGCTCTTGGCAATCTTCTTATAGCCTAGGCCATCTTTATGTAGAGCAACAATTTTTTTTCAGATCCTCAGTGAGTTCTTTGCCAAGAGGTGCCATGTTTAACTTCCAGTGACCAGTATGAGAGAGTGAGAGCGATAACATCAAATTTAACACATTTAACACTAACACGTCACATGACACCGGGAAGGGAAAATGGCTAATTGGGCCCAATTTGGACATTTTCACTTAGAGGTGTACTCACTTTTGTTGCCAGCGGTTTAGAAATTAATGGCCGTGTGTTGAGTTATTTTGAGGGGACAGCAAATTTACACTGTTATACAAGCTGTACACTCACTACTTTACATTGTAGCAAAGTGTCATTTCTTCAGTGTTGTCACATGAAAAGATATAATAAAATATTTACAAAAATGTGAGGGGTGTACTCACTTTTGTGAGATACTGCATATAGGATACATTCTGTTGATATTTGTTGTATTAATCAGTATTTTTTCTCTGTTTTCATTGCACAGCTAAAGTTGTTGTACTATAGGTCTCAATATTTAAAGAATCTTCACATTCTTTCCTGAAGAAGCCATAAGGCGAAACATGTAGAAAAACCAGAATGTGACTACAGTAAACCATTGTCATTTATAGGATGCTTTGCATACATCCATGTCCATGAGTATACTGCTTGTATTGTTTTTATTGATGTAGTTTATTTAATAAAATTTGTACATATTTTCCTTTTACATTTTGTTGTTTTGTATGATTTGCACCTTTAAAGTCCCATATCTCTTATATGTTCCTTTTTTCTGTGAAGAGGATGTGTGGGCGGGAAAGTTAAATCTGAGCAGTCGGCTGGAATCCAGTGAGTCTCCAGGGTGGCTGAGACCGTCAAAGTAAGTGAACTTCTCCTCCCTCCCCCTCTCTGCAGCTAAAGAGTTTTTTTCTAGCAGCCTGTTACAGTACCTTGCCCTGCTAGGTATTATGATGTGGGCTCACACTGGCATGCTGCGGTTTGGTTGCAGTGCTGGTGTACTGGCAGTCTTCCTGCATGTTGCCCCTGGTCCCATAGTGGTTGCACATTTTTACTGCATGTTCTGAAAGTGCACAAAATGTCCTGCATGCTGCATCTTTGGTGCACTTTCAAAAAATGCGCAAAAGTGTGCAACCTAAAAGAAGTCTGAGGGACTGTGAAACCCACCAGTACACCTGCACTGCAGCCAAACCGCAGCACACCGGTGTGAGGCCAAAGGCTTGTATTCACTTGCAGCAGGCACTGCCACTCCTCTGAAAAGTGATCCATGCTCAGGTCACTTTTCAGAGGCATTTTGACAGGCAGTGAGGAGTTGATATCACATTTCCTCCCTGCCTGTTTTAACCCCCTAAATGCCAATCCCTGCAGGTAATGGCATGGTTCACTTTGAACTTCACCTTATTTCCATTACTCTCTGTAGGTATTAGATGTGCTCTCGCCTTATTGTTTGCACATCTAATACCTAAGGGTATTTTCACACAGGGGTTGTGTGGGTGGTAGTGGTAAAGCGCTGCTAGTTTTAGTGGCGATTTACCGTTGTTTTAGTGGCGCTAGTGGGGCACTTTAAACCCCCACTAGTGGCCAAAGAAAGGGTTAAAACTGACCGTGTTACATTCATTTCAATGGGCAGGGAGGTTTGGGTGCGGAGTATACACCGCTCCCAAACCGCCCCAATAATGCTGCTTGCAGAACTTTTCAGAACTTCCTCCAAGCGTAGCACCCCAGTGTGAAAGCACTCAGGCTTTCACACTGGGGTGGCATGAGAGGCAGTTTACAGGCACTATTTTTAGCGCTAAAACGCCTGTAAAGCCCCTTCAGAGTGAAAGTACCCTAAAGAGAGTTATGGAAATAAGGTGGAGTTCAAAGTGAATTTCTACACCTAAGTGGAGCACCCCTTTCAGAATATTTGAGGATATTATTAAACCTAGAGACCGGTGGACTTAGGCCACCATAGACAGATTGAAATTTCTGCTGAACCGGCAGAAGTTCAATCTATCTACATGCAGGCTGGTTGTACATAATTTGATCTATCAACTGACTTCAGTGCAACCAGCGTGTCTATATTTATTTTTTTGGTGATCACTGCTGGCTGCTATAGCTGCCGGAAGTGATCACTGTATTCGGATGGCTTGAAAACTTTCACCTAAGAGCACACACCGACACACGGCTATTATGGAAGCTTGGTAAATCAAGTGCCAGGCTTCCCTAGCATTACACCTGTGGGGCTGTGACCAAGTCTGGGCACAAGCTAGCACAGACTCCTGGAAACACAGGAGGGTGGCCAGTAAGCGGAGAGCTGGGATATGACATTACTTACCTAATTTTCCTGCCACTCCTAAACCTGCTTCACTGCAGCACCAGGCCCACAGTGCCCTTAAACTGTCTAGTGCTCCAGCATGTGCCTGTATGTGCTTTTCTCACTACCCGCAATTGACACAGGAGGAGCTTGCACCCTGGTGAATCTGGTGGTCATGCCAGGGAGACAGCAGGACTTGTGTGTTTAGCCTGCTGCGCTCACTGTAACTCTCAGCTACTCTGCTTACTTGGCTTGCCCAGTGGTGTGGCACTCACTCACCAGAGAAGCTCCAGACTCCACAGGTGGCGCTTAGTGTGTTGGCAGTGACAGCAGAGTCTTTAGTCTTCATCTTCCTGCAGTCTCATTGGTCTGTGTACTGGGTGTGGGGAAGGGGCAAGCTCTTCTTCTCAGTCTCTCTGGGGGCAATCATGCAGTCTCTCTCTGAGAGACAGCTCCACAATGATTGCCCCCACAGAGAGTGACAGATTCACACTGCCTGCACAGAGAGTGATCTCTTCACACTGCCTGCACAGAGAGAGACCGCTTCACACTACCTGCACAGAGAGTGACCAGTTCACACCACGGGCATTGTGGAGCGGTCTCTCTCTGTGCAGGCAGTGCAAAGCAGTCTCTCTCTGTGCAGGCAGTGTGAAGCTGTCTCTCTCTCTGTGCAGGCAGGGTGAAGCTGTCTCTCTCTATGTGCAGGCAGTGTCAGTCTGTCTCTCTCTGCAGGCAGTGTCAAGCTGTCTCTCTCTCTGCAGGCAGTGTCAAGCTGTCGCTCTCTCTTTCTGCAGGCAGTGTGAAGCGGTCTCTCTCTCTGTGCAGGCAGTGTGAAGCAGTCTCTCTCTCTGTGCAGGCAGTGTCAAGCGGTCTCTCTCTCTCTGCAGGCAGTGTCAAGCGGTCTCTCTCTCTCTGCAGGCAGTGTCAAGCGGTCAATCTCTCTCTGCAGGCAGTGTCAAGCGGTCTCTCTCTGTGCAGGCAGTCAAGAGGTCTCTCTCTCTCTTTCTCTGTGCTAGCAGTGTCAAATGGTCTCTCTCTGTCTGTGCAGGCAGTGTCAAGGGGTCTCTCTCTCTATGAGGCAATGTGGAGCAGTCTCCCGCCCTCTCTCTCTGTGCCAGGAATGTGGTGTAGATGGATGTTGAGCTGATTCGGTGGATCAATGGGCCACTTGACTGGACTTGTCCCCCAGGCCTAAGGCTGTCAGCCCTCCCCTGAAGACACTATCTATTCTGACCTCACCACACCAGACCTACACCCCCAGGATCATGACTTCAACATTGCAGGTCTCTATGAAAAACTTTCAACGCTCCTAGAAAGAGGATTAGCCACAACGGCAGCCAAAATAACGGGAGACATAAAATCCCACCTGCAAACATAGGCTCCAGGATGGAGGCAATAGAAAACAAATAGGAGCTCACTGCTGCAGTGTCTAACCAAAACACCGACCTGATCCAAACCCTGCAGGACCAACTAGATACCGCTTTATCATGCATAGATGACCTCAAGAACAGATCCAGACAGTATAATTTTAGGATCAGGTGTTTACCAGAAACTGTGACAGATGTATCTACAGCAACCCAAGACCTAACTAAAACTCTATTACTTAACATCCACCAACAGTGCGTAGAACTGGACAGGGCCCACAGAGCCCTGGGACCCCCCAGGAAAGATGGCTCGCCTAGAGACATAAACCACACAATTACACCGTAAAAGAAGCTGTCATGAAACAAGCACACGCTTTAGCCCAGGTGACATGTCAGGGCCACGCAATTCAGATTTTTGCTGATCTTGCACCCTCAACCATCCAACAAAGGCACACCCTGAACTCCTTGCTGTCCGCCCTGGCCCAGAAGGACATAATATACAAGTGGGCATTCACGTTTGCGGTAAAATTCTCATACAAAAGTCAAAACCCTGCCTTCTCCAATTTTGCTTCGGGAGAAAAACTTCTACTAAGCCTGAAAATTATTTCACAGGAAGCAGAAATGGACACACCCTCTGCCTCTACAGGATCCACTAAGAAACCTCCACCTATTAGCCCCTCAACCCCCCTTTGGTCAAAGATGATAGCGAGAATATTGGGGGACAAGGTCCCACCTGAACGTTTCCACAAATGGTCCTGGATCTACCCAGTTGTCTAACTATCAGGAACCATGAATCAGACCAAGACAGAAGTATAGTTAAATCACACTTGTTTAATAATAATAATAATAAGGTAAACAGAGTAAGCGTAGTCAAAACAAGCCAGAGTTCAGTAACTGGATCGGGTAGTCAGCCAAGCAAATGTCAGAGAGCCAGAGATAAACGTAGTAATACAGCAAGCAGGATCAGGAGCCAGAAGGAACGTCAGTCGAGCAAGTCTTCAACAGGAACGCAGGAGAAAGTCTCTGTGATGTTGGCAAAGGCGAAGGCAGAGATCAAGTGAGCTGGACGACTTTAAGTAGGCAGGACTGATGAGCAGAATCAACAACAGCTGGGTAACTGTGGAGAGATGGGAGCTGGCAATTAGCCAACAGCTGAGTGGCCAGCTCAGAGCCCAGCCCTGACACTAACTGATTGATCTCCTGAAAATGTACTCAGGACACCCAACAGTAACGGGTTCCTGACCCATTTTCACACTTTTGTGGCCTGCAGCCACGTGAACTTTGCGGTTTAGGTTTACCCCCTTTTTTATCCCCTACACCATAGTTTGTTTTTTCACTTTATATTCTCCAGGTTTGCATATGGACGCATTTGTCTCATAAGACTGTGCAGTTTGCATCTCTCTGCTAAAACAAAATCTGAGCCTCAGAATATCCAGCCTCCCCTCCTCTCCCTTCCTCCCCCCCTTTTACCCTCTTTCCTGCTCCCACCCCCCCTCCCTTATTAATCCCCTCTTCCTCAGAGGAATTTTTATCTCCTCAAACATCGCCGTAGCTTCCCTCCTTATGTAATAACCGACACTCTGAAAAACAAGAAATCCTCCCTGTGTGAAATGTGAGGTGTCAAACTAGTTGCCGTTAAAGTAACTTTTGTTTAGCTCTATACCCTCAGTTCATACAGTTACCCAGTTTACTCTGTTTTATCACAGTGTGCCTTCCTTAACCCTACTTATATGCATGCAATATAGTCAAATTGTTATATTCTCTCTCCTTTTTGTATTGAGCGCCCTGGTCTGGGGTGGTCCACATGTGCCTTTGCCTATCCCTTGAAATCCGTACGGCCTTCAAGGTTTAAAACATCCATTTAGCTTGGATATATTTCATTTTTTTCTGGATACGATAGTTCCCTGGGTTCCCTTCTCCCCCCTGGGACCTATTAACTTCTTAGGGAGAAGACCTCCTTTTCTTTCCTCTTTCATCCTTATGTTCATGATTTGTCTACCATGAAACAGCTAACCAGTATATCTCTGGCAGATAATCTCGGCTCTTGGCTTTCGAACAAAAAGTACTCGAAACTGCTCTAGGAGGTCTCCCTAGGTTTTCCTGAACACAAAAGAAGACTTCCCATGGTAAGTGATGGTAAATGTGTCTACATCCCTCCCCTCTGCTCCCATGGCTAATTCCACACCAAACACCATTAAGGTCACTTCTCACAATGTGCAAGGCTTAAACTCGCCTCTGAAACGCAGAAAAATTTTAACTCATATAAATCCCTCAAGCTAGATGTTATAATGATGCAGGAGACACACTTTCCGGTTCGGTACAGTCCTAAGTTACATACGTGGGCACTTCCCTAAATTTTATCTCGCAAATGCGGAGAATAAAACCAAAGGAGTGGCCATCATTTTCTTGAAAATGTGCAAATTTAACTGGACCTTAGAGTATAAAGACACGGAGGGCAGGTTTATTTTAGTCAAAGGTACGTTGGAAGGACAAATAAACTTCTTGGGGTCGTATTATGCACCTAACAAAGGCCAAGCAGAGTTTTTTGCTCGCCTATTTAATACTCTCAACCCCATGTTAGAGGGAACAGTAAGCCTTGGAGGCAACTCCAATGTCGTCTTTGATCAAGTTATAGATAAATCAAAGCCTCCGGGACAACAGTTAACACGCCCTCTCAAGGTCAGCCACAAAATAGCTAAATTGATTCATGCACAGGGGCTAACTGACGTCTGGAGAGAACTGAACCCCTCCACAAGGGACTTCATGCACTACTCGGCCCCTCACAACACTTTTGCCAGAATCAATCATATCCTAATACACACACATGCGATCCCTTCAGTAGCCCAATCCCAAATCAGAGACACGATTCGAGATCACGCGATAGTAAGCATGACCTTGCACTTAACGTCTAGAAAATCAGGACAGAAACCCTGGAGACTAAATGAATCTCTTGAATCCCTTCTTTCGGACCCAATCAGAGTCACCATGCTTGAGAAGTGATTGCAAGAATATTTTAAATGTAACTCGACGGGGGATACTTCAATGGAAACCGTGTGGGCAGCCCACAAGGCCTTCATTAGGGGGGAGATCATCCGAATGTCTACACAAATAAAAAGGGAAAGAACGGCCGATAAAGAGAGACTGGAAAGGGAATACAATCAAAATCAAGCTGGAACTTAATCTAGCTCCCACAGCACAAACAGAAAGAAGCATACGATGGAGTAAAAACAAATACTATACACAGAAAGATAAAATTGGTTCTATGTTGGCAGCCAAATTATCCCCCAGAATACAAATTAATATAATGCCCCAGATCAGAATCCCCAGACACAGCCTCACAGCTAACCCAATGAAAATCTTAGATGCTTTTCAGACCTTTTACACGAAACTTTATACAGCCACTCCCCCAAAAAACACTGAGTCTATCAAGACATTTCTCAATAATTTACCCATCCCACTCCTGTCCCTCGACTATAAAAATTTATTAGAAGCCCCTTTCACAGAAGAGGAGGTTTTAGGGATTATCAAGGAACTAAAAAGTGGATCCGCTCCGGGTCCTGACGTACTATCTAGCCCATACTATAAGACCTTTGCTAACATCTTAGTTCTACAATTATCAAAATTTTTAAACGCCAAGACCCGAGGCGATCCACTAGACTTACAGCTTAATTCTGCATTCATTGCAGTAACTCCAATACTGGATAAAAACCCAGAGGGAGTTAGCAACTATTGCCCGATATCCCTCATCAACTGTGATCTTAAAATACTGACCAAAATCCCAGCCAACCGATTTGCATCTTTCATCATCAACTACATCCACAAAGAGCAAGTGAGGTTCATTCCTGGCAGACAAGAACCAGACCAAATTAGGAGAGCAATTGACATCATCTCTATTCTCCAATCTAACTGGGAAGGGGGTCCCAAACAAGCAGGTATGATACTTTCTTTAGACTTAAAAAAAGCCTTCCACTCTGTATCCTGACCATATATCTTTACACTATTGGAGAGATGGGGTTTTGGCAATAGATTGATGGGGCTAATCAGAGCCCTCTACTCTCAACCTCAAGCAAGAATACGCCTCCAGGGACACTACTCGAACCCTATTCCCATTGCAAAAGACACTAGGCAAGGTTGCCCACTCTCCCCACTAATCTTTGCCCTAGCAATCAAAACCCTTGCTATCGCAACTCGGCAGAACCCAAATATAAAAAGAGTTACATGTGGCACTCAAACTCACAAGTGTGGGCTTTATGCTGACAACATCTTGTTATTCATCACCTCCCCCATTATGTCACTCCCAAATTTATGCCAGACCTTAGAGGAATTCTTTGGTATCTCAGGGCTTCATGTGAACTATTCCAAGTCCCTAGCTATGAATGTATCCCTCCAACTGAATACGGTGTCCCTGCTACAAAAATCTTTCCACTTTGAATGGAACGAAACGTCCATTAAATACCTTGGAATTAACTTAACACCCAAGATAGAATCTCTCTACAATAGCAATTATCCCCCTATGTTCCGGAAACTAGAAACAGAACTCAAAGCATGGGCCAAACATAACCTTTCATGGATACTAAAGATAAACTCTATAAAGATGACTCTATTCCCCAAACTCCTATACCTGTTTCGCTCCCTCCCCATCCCAATTAAAAGGGGACACATTAAAACCTTTCAGAGTAAGATTTTACAATTCATTTGGGGCAAGGGAGGCTACAGGATATCACAAAGCTCCTTGTACAGTCATAGGAAAAAGGGGGGCTTAGGGCTCCCTAAATTACTCCAATACTTTTATGCAGCTAGATTAGCACAGATTTCAATCATGTATTCCAGATACGAAAAACTGGACTGGGTCCAAATCAAAAGACAGGCAGTACCCCACCACACTATAGACTTTTTAATGTGGTGCCCCCCAAAATCCCGTCCGCCGATAATGGCACCGACCCTTACTCACGCCCTGGCTCTATGGGACCAGTTACGCAAGTCTAATGCCCTAACCTCAGCTAGCAAACCGCTGTCCCATTTGTTCAATAACCCTGACTTCCCCCCAGGCCAGAACATTTTGGCATTCAAATGGTGGTTGGACAAAGGACTGTACTGAATCAGACATTTCTACTCTGCTTCAGGCCCCCTCTCCCTCAAGCATTGCATTAATAAGCTGGAGCTGCTCACAACAGAACACTTCAGATTTCAAAAAATCTCTCACTTTTTAGACTCTATATGGTTGGAAAAACCACTCCCGCCAAGGTACATAGCATATGAACTATGGTGTGGACAGGGCTTGGAGCAGAGGGGAGGGATCTTGATCATTTATTCATCACTGGTGCTCCCAGACTCCAAATCCCCTTCCATGACGGAATAGGAAGCGGAGCTACAATTTATTGTAGCTCCGCTTCTGGTAGCCTGGCAATCTGCTTGCTATAAATCCTTTAAGGGCGTCTTAAATACATCCCTCACAGAGGCCAGTGTGAAAGTGATCTCTAGGTGGTACTACACTCCCTGCAGATTAGCCTCTATGTATGCCTCTGCTGATCCTCTGTGCTTCAGAGGATGCCAACAGGAACAATGGCCCACATTTGGTGGGAATGCCCCAGAATATGCCCTTTTTGGAGAAAAATCTTCAACACTTTAGACAAGCTTGCTGGTAACCAGGTACCTAGATCCCCAAAAATAGCTCTACTTAATCAACAGATCCCAAAGACCCCTTTACATACTCAGAGGCTAATTCATTTTATATTGGTGAGTGCTAAACTAACAGTAGCTAAAGCTTGGAAATAACCAACCATTTCCATCAAAGCTGCCCAAAAGGAAAATATCATGGATAATGTCTCAAGAAAAACTTTCTAGTATACTGTCAGACACTCGAGGTAAATTCAAAGCCACATGGGAACCCTGTGTTCAGCATATGGGCATCTCCCTCTTTCCTAACTGTATGCCAGACTGAGATTCTAATAAATTCCCCCAAAAATCCTGATGATAGTCAATCTCAATCCATACATCCTTCCTTTTCTCCTCTTCTTTTCTCCTTTATACCTTATAAGAAATATTGTTAGAGGGCAGAGACAGTTAACCCTTAGCACCGCATCCCTTTTTAAATTGTAAATAAAGAAGGGGGTTGGGGTATTGGATACCCCTGGGATTTTAATGGTGCTTTTCAAAATTTCAGTAGATCAATATAGAAAAATGAATATTAAATCAAAAGGAAAAAAGAAACACAATGTATGCAAAATGCCCAACTGACTAAAAGTAATCTTTTGATTCAAAATCTTTAATAGTTTACAAATAGTACAAAACATCAGCTAAAAACAAGTACAATTTTGAACAATCACGGTCAATCGAGAAAATATATAAAATTAGAAACCACTTTGCGATACCAATCTCAACATGTTTCGCTCAACACATGAGCTTCATCAGGAGTTTTTTGGTACAGATGTGGCATACTATAAGTGAAAAGGAAAGAGGAAAAAAAAACAGAATACAAATCAGATGCTTACAAAACATTTAAAGATGTAGTTTCAAGACAAAAAATCATTAAGTAGTACTGAAAGATCCAAATGATATATATAAAAATTTGCATACAGGCAATGAATATGTATGGGTGAAACTCTCACGTTTCTACCAATCTATGATAATGACAATCTACAACATAATAAACAAGTGATTATAATTACCAATAATTATCAATAATTATTAATATGATATATGCTTTAGTTTCCAAGCCCACAAAAGCAAGATACACCAATGTGGGCAAGGGGAAGACATAAAAACATGAAAACATGAATAGTGGGATTTGCTTACCAAGCCCAAATAGGTTTGAAGATGAGTAGTAAACAATATAGATTGTAAATGTATATAAAGTTCCGTGGCTCAAATACCAATAAATTGCATGCGTCTCACCCGTCTAGGACCTCCCAAAACCGTTTTTTGGTCCACAGAGGGGCCCAAGTGTAGAGTAACTGAAAATTAAATATTAAAAGGGAATAATGAATTGCTTCTAATTAAGCTACTGCGATGGAAAACGGGGCAGTTAACAAAGGAAGTGAGATGTTTGAAAATTACCTTATAAGTTGAATCAAAGAGTGACTGTTCAGGGCTAAAATAGCCGTATAAACAAAATCATGAAGGAGAGCAAAGCTCCAGTTTCACCACAAGGTGGCACTCCAAGTTGACAACCCCTTAGGAGTCAGACCAAAGAATCCATGTATAACACTGCCCCAATACACTACAAGAAACAATGTAATAAAACAATCAATTACTCTAAGGAACTTCTTGTTGGCAGTATCATTGATTCGGTCATCCGTGAGAGATGACCCTTCCCTAATGAAACGCTTCGCTTACCTGAGAGGTGGGGTGGATGTGTACGGAAGGGGAGAGCGGCACATACCTCCCCTTGCAGCCTCAGAGCCACTGTCAGGCAATAGCGGCTAATGAGCCGTACTATATAGATCCCTCCATCACGATGGCGTCTGACGTCATCACCGGGACGCGGACGTATCGTGAGGCCCTCCCCTAGATTCAATGTGGCCAATGGACAGCAAGAGGGCGAAGCCGGATAACATCCAGGTTCCGCCCCTCCTAGTCGTACATACGTGCTTTACGCACTCATAGTTCCGACAGTGTAAGTGGGCGCATGCGCAGACCGGGAGCGAACGTCGCTCGAGCTCCATTATCGCGCAGGCGCACAGCAACCAGGACATAGAGGAAAAAGTACTGAACGGCAATAGCCTTATGTGTTAGACGTTGCCTATCAAGGACAAAGCAGGAATAGGGTCAATCATTGGATAACATATCAGCCATATTGACTGAGGGAAAGGGAATGGGAAAGAAAGTATATGCACATGGAGAGAGACATTTACAAATAATAAATGCTTCAAAACTCCTGAGCAGTTTCCCAAAGCTGTCTAATATTATGTTCAAAAGATTTACCATGTGCAAATGACAATTGCCATAACTTAACAGATTAGATTAAAAAAAAGGGGGTATAAGATGAATTAACTATATTTGAATAGATAAACTAACTAGGAATAACTTGCTAATTTGACCATCGGACACATGCACCTAAAAGGGAGTTTGGTACCTCTAGGGCCCCCAGGGGAGGGTGATTGATTACTCACTCCAAACCCTAAGTGCCCGTGGCGTCCGTGCGGACCAAAACAAGAAAAGGGCAGAGAGAGGACCTCCATTGGCGGGGAGACAGCAATCATTTAATCTTGTCAAAAAGATGAATTTATTTTAAAGGGAATAATGAATTTAAATTTATATTAGCTTGGAAAGGAGACCCCACTATATATGAAAAACAACCCGGAAATAACCACATAAAATAAACACAAATGACCTTAATATATACAACAAATGTGTACTAGAATTGTGTACCATGAAATAAACAAGGGCAGGTATATCTGATGGATTAAAGGAATGGTTTAAAACTAAAAGCATCATTGAGACCAGGAGGTTTTAAGGCGGACAAAGTATGTATCCACCGGGTCTCGCGTTGCAAGAGTATTTTATCATAATCACCCCCACGCTCGCCTGGGGGGACATGTTCCAACGCAAAAAAATGCATTTTGTTACTGTCAAAATCATGATGCAGGCCCATATGTCGGCTAATAGGCGTCTCCATTTTCTTTTTTAGAACCAGGGACACATGGTCCCTGATCCTGCAGAAAAAGGGGCGCTTAGTTTTGCCTATGTAGAATCCTTGGCATTCACACATCATAATGTATACAATCCCAATGGATTGACAAGTGACTGAGAAATTAGGTTTAAAATGACGGCCATTAGGGAGTATCAAGCCTCTCGCAGAGTAAATAAATCTACAAAAGGGGCATTTGTGGCAAGGTCTACACCCCTTGCGGGATTCTGTTGTTGATTGTACACCAATATCGAAATGGCTATGTACCAAAGTATCCCTCAGAGATCTAGATCTTCTAAATGTGATCTCCGGGTAAGATTTTAAATGCTTGGATACTTTCTCGTCTCCCATTAGGAGGTACCAGTGTTTTTGAATGATCTCACATACTTGCTTTTGTTGGCCTGAAAATCTGGTGATTAATCTGACACTAGAATCTACCTTGTTGGGTCTAGCTTGGTGTATAAGCAGGAATCTCTTTTGGTTCTTGGCTTTTAGATACGCCTTTTTCAAACACTTTTTGCTATAGCCTCGTTGACTCAAACGAGACTGCAAAAGTTTCGCTTGGTATTCAAAATCTGATTCAGTGCTGCAATTGCGTCTTATCCTGAGATATTGCCCATAAGATAAATTGTTAATAAGGGGGGCGGGATGTGAGCTTGTGGCATGCAATACCGAATTGCCCGCCGAGGGTTTTCGGTATAAGGTGGTTCCAATGTTGCCCTTATCGTCTACTAGTACCTGAACGTCTAAAAAGGTCAACTGATGTTGGCTCATTTCAAAAGTGAATTTTAAATTGTATTTGTTGACCTTAAGACTTTCAAGAAAGGCAAGAAGGTTGGATTTGCTGCCCTGCCAGATAAAGAAAATGTCGTCGATGAATCGCTTCCATGTCAGGACATGCTCAAAAAATGACTGCATGTCCTCCCTGAAAAACAATTCACGCTCCCACCCCCCCAGATACAGGTTGGCATAGGCTGGGGCACATTTGGTCCCCATAGCCACTCCCTGTATCTGGAGGTAGTGGGAGCCCCCAAACAAAAAAACGTTGTTGGACAAAATGAAAAACAGAAGATCCAAGATGAATCGGTTGTAACTCACCGAGACATCCGGATCTTCAGATAGGAAGCCCCCCACAACTTCCACCCCCAATTCATGAGGGATAGAGTTGTAGAGGGCTTCCACATCTAAAGCCACTAGCCAAGAGCCAGGAGGTATGGCGACACCATCCAGCACGCGGAGGAGATCCCCGTGTCCTGGAGGTAAGACGTCAGACCCTCCACATGGGGCCTAAGGAAGTCGTCCACCAGTTTACTTGCCATCTCCGTAAGGGACCCATTTCCCGACACAATAGGTCTGCCTGGAGGCATCTTATGGTTTTTGTGTATTTTTGGGAGAGCGTACAAAGATGGAGTTCGTGGTGCACTTACATTAAGGAATTCGTAAGTGTTTTTCGTTATTAAACCTTTATGATAAGCTGAACCTATCAGATGCTTGTATCTCGTGGTTATAAGGGCAAGGTAGCTGGAGGAGACCCTCCGATACCACTGGCTGTTCCTGACTATGGCCATAACCATGGCCTCATAGTGGGCTTTGTCCATAATGACCAAATTTCGATCCCATCCTGGCTCCCTCCATCCCCCCAATCCTTTCCCGGCTCCATCTACCACCCTGATCCCATCCCAGCTCTATCCATCCCCGATCCCATTCTGGCTCCATCCATTCCCCTGATCCCATTCCAGCTCTAACCCCCCAGAACATATCTTCTCACCTCCCAAAGCCCCCCTAGCACATATCCCCCCCCCAATCAAACAGATGCTGTCTGCCACAAAGGGGGTGGCATCCATTTGATGGGCACAGTGGCTGCATTTAATGGGCACAGTGGCTGCATTTGATGGGTACAGTGGCTGCTTTTGATGGGCACAGTGGCTGCATTTGATGGGCACAGTGGATTTATTGATGGAACAGTGGCTGCATTTGATGGGCACAGTGGCTGCAATTGATGGCACAGTGGCTGCAATTGATGGCACAGTGGCTGCATTTGAGGGCACTGTGGCTGCATTTGATGGGGACAGTGGCTGCATTTGATGGGCACAGTGGCTGCATTTGATGGGCACAGTGGCTGCATTTGATGGGTACAGTGGCTGCATTTGATGGGCACAGTGGCTGCATTTGATGGGTACAGTGGCTGCTTTTGATGGGCACAGTGGCTGCATTTGATGGGCACAGTGGATTTATTGATGGAACAGTGGCTGCATTTGATGGGCACAGTGGCTGCAATTGATGGCACAGTGGCTGCAATTGATGGCACAGTGACTGCATTTTAGGGCACTGTGGCTGCATTTGATGGGGACAGTGTTTGCATTTGATGGGGACAGTGGCTGCATTTGATGGCACAGTGGCTGCATTTGATGGGCACAGTGGGTGCATTTGATGGGCACAGTGGCTGCATTTGATGGACACAGTGGCTGCATTTGATGGGCACAGTGGCTGCATTTGATGGACACAGTGGCTGCACTTGATGGATACGGTGGCTGCACTTCATGGGCACGGTGGCTGCAATTGATGGCACAGTGGCTGCATTTATGGTCACAGTGACTGCATTTGATGGTCACAGTGGCTGGATTTGATGGTCACAGTGGCTGCATTTGATGGGCACAGTGGCTGCAATTTTTTTTATTTTTTTTTTAGAATTTTTCAGTTTGTTTGCACCCCCCCAAGAATTGTGAGCACCAGCCACCACTGATCTTTGTATCATGTCTGCAGCCTCTGACCATCTCTTGTATCATCTCTGCAGTCTCTGACCATCTCCTGTATCACGTCTGCAGTCTCCGATCATCTCCTGTACTATGTCTGCAGTCTCTGATCATCTCCTGTACTATGTCTGCAGTCTCTGATCATCTCCTGTAGTATGTCGGCAGTCTCTGAACATCTCCTGTAGTATGTCAGCACAGTCTCTGACCATCTCTTGTATCATGTCTGCAGTCTCTAACCATCTCCTGTATCATGTCTGCAGTCTCTGATCATCTCTTGTATCATGTCTGCAGTCTCTGATTGTCTCTTGTATCATGTCTGCAGTCTCTGATCATCCCCTGTATCATGTCTGCAGTCTCTGATCATCTCCTGTATCATGTCGGCAGTCTATGACCATCTCCTGTAGTATGTCTGCAGTCCCTGACTATCTCTTGTACCATGTCTGTAAACTCTGATCATCTCCTGTATCATGTCTGCAGTCTCTGATCGTCTCTTGTATCATGTGACCTTCATGTAAATCTGGGGTCTCAAATAGGCGGCCCTCCAGCTGTTTTAAAACTACAAGTCCCATGGATAAATATGCGTGTAATATATAATATATATGTAATATATATATTTGATTAAAGAAGAATTGGTAAGAGAAAATTCTATAATTGGTGAATTCATAGTTCATAGAATTTAAAACTCTTAATATATGCAATTTATACAGTTCATTTTTATCGCTTGAATTATTTTTCCCATTATGGATGTGAATGGGGCCTCATGTCTTAGATTTGCCTAGGGCCTCACAAAGCCTAGAGCCGCCTCTGCTTGTCAACTCTTGGTCATGTGGTGGGAGAGGGGTAATGGCTCTGGGGTTGAGACCCCCACCCGGCACAGCTTGCTCCTCTTGGGGGTGCTGGGTGTAAAAGGGGACTCCCCTGGTCCACCCTGATCTCACCACAGTAAAGTTATAATGGTGGGTTCTTTGGATACACAATTTATCCTACAGCATGCATATTGTAAATGTAATGAGCTCCTTTAACTACGTTATGGTTATGAAGGTCACTGATTTAGCCGATTTAGTGCTCGCAATAATATATTGTTGAGCTCTGTTTTGACTCAAGGAAATAGCGCCTGTATTATTTCTCGAAGCTCATCCTCTGTTATCCCGATGTTAAACATGTTTATGTATGTTATACTTCAAAAAAGAACTTTTTGGAATCAAAAAACTAACCATCTCTTTCTCAGGTACAAAATCACCAGTGTCAAATAAACAATATCAATGGTAAATTACTGTATGCAACCAAAGAAATTGTCTGTATCTCAGGCCAAATCCTAACCACTTCATGTCTGGCCAATATATACAAATGGCCAAACAGGAACAAAGCTGATGCAAGTGAATGTATCCATATGTCCATCCACATCAGCTGCTCATGCGCACTCTCTCTAGAGTGCGCAGCGGTGCAATCTTTGACCTATGGCATCCACCAGACACTAGGCACAGATTACCAATCACAGTACCAGGCTGCTGTGAGCGTCTCTGGTACCATGTGATCACTGTGACCAATCACAGTGAACAGTCACGGTAGTATACGATGTTGTCATTGTTTACTACTGTAGGAGCTCTGTGACTGGTCACAGAGTTACCTTGTCCAATCACAGCATCCCTGTACCATGTGATAGCTATGACCAATCACAGCATATCAAAATCCCTGATTAACCCCCCAGAGTAGTAGAGTGTCACTATAGTGACTGCTCTGGTACTGTAAATATATAAGCTTCACTCACAACTTTACATTGTAGCAAAGTGTCATTTCTTCAGTATTGTCACATGAAACGATATAATAAAATATTTACAAAAATGTCATGGGGTGTACTCAATTTTGTGAGATACTGTAGATATATATATATATAGATAGATAGATATATATATATAGATAGATAGATAGATATAGATATATATATATATAGATATATATATAGATATATATATAGATATATATATAGATATATATATATATATATATATATATATATATATAGATATATATATATATATATATATATATATATATATATATATATATATATATCTATATATATATATATATATATATAGATATATATATATCTACAGTATCTCACAAAATTGAGTACACCCCATGACATTTTTGTAAATATTTTATTATATCGTTTCATGTGACAATACTGAAGAAATGACACTTTGCTACAATGTAAAGTTGTGAGTGAAGCTTTGCTTCACAGCTTTGGCAAGAATGTTATCCCCTGTTCACCCACTGATTGTGACCTATTCACGTGAATAGGGGCACTTGTGTGGAGATAAAGCAGATGGTGAGGATTGCCTCTACTAACCCTAGCCTATCTGTTTCCTGGACAGATCCTTTGCCTGTTTGCTGACCATGTCTCTGCCTGCACCTGAAATGACCCCTCTGCCTGTTCCTGTGAAACACCAATACCAGCCATCCCCTGAAACTGCACTCCTGGAACCACAGGGGCTAAGTTGTTGTTCCTTTCTTAAGCCTCCTGTACTTCCTGGCCAGTGAAAATGGCATTTCTGGGGCAGCCACATACCAGTAGGCTAGGCTTGCTTGGTTTATAGGAACTGGGACTGCTATAAGTGGCGCTACACAAAGCTATAGAGGTGATCATTACAGTACATTGGTTTTGATAAAATTGGTTGATTTGTGTAATATACAGTACAAGATACAATGTCCAGTATATACTCAGTCTAGACTGTGAAAAAGTCTCACACATGTGGTATAGCCATATGCAGAAGAAGTAGCAGAATGTGTTTTGTGGTGTAATTCTAAGTATGGCCATGCTGTGTATAAGAAATTAGATGTGTAATTTGTGCCATCAAGAAATGAGATGGCAGTCAGTACAGCAGTACTGATCAATTTTCAAATTTATATACCATAGTTTGTAGACTCTACTCACCGTTTCACACAGACAAAATAATATACACTGATGTGGGTTCATTTTACCAAAGAAATGTAACATTTTGATCAAAATTTGTAGAAAAATTATTTGTTTGCAAAATTTTATAACAGGTATTAAGAACAACGTGTTTTTTACAAAATGTTGGTATTTTTTTTACTTCTGGGTAGAGGGCACGCACACACCGCCGGCAACCCCGATCTGCTGTGATTTTACACAGCAGATGCCAATCAGCTGGTGCTGGCCAATAGATTATCGATGGCACCCGTCACTTGTCCGAAACACACACAGGACAGGTCTCTGGCTATGTAAACAAGGAAGAGGTCTGGCAGGGAAGTAATGGATTTACTTTCCCTGCAAAGCAGGGAATTGAAATGATTACTTTCCCTAGTAAAAGCACCACACTGTTTACACATAAACGCTAGCTAGCCAGACATTTAACCCTTTGATTACCCTAGATGTTTAACCCCTTCCCAGCCACTGTCATTAGCACAGTAACAACGCATATTTTTAGCACTGATCACCAGGGGTGTTTCTAGGTGGGAAAAAGACCAGGGGCTTCAACCCAGAAGTAAAGCAGGGGGGTGGGGGGTGGGACTGAGGTGGGGTGCTCGGGGGGCAGGCTCGAGGAGCGTGATAGGCTCACTTGCTTAACACTTACCTATCTGACATACACTGACCTATTTGACACATACACTGACCTATCTGACACATACACTGACCTACCTGACATACACTGACCTATGTGACACATATACTGACCTACCTGACATACACTGATATACATGACTGATCTGACTGACATACACTGACCTACCTGACATACACTGGCATACATGACTGACCTGACTGACATACATGACTGACCTGACTGACATACATGACTGACCTGACTTACATACACAGATTGTTGCTGCTTAGTGCTCAGCCTTACCTGTTGTGTGTGAGTACACTCATCCTGGGCCCCGGCATTCACCACCACTCAGACAGCCCTGCAGGCACCAGGCAACCAAAGCCAGGATAGAAGAGCCACCTGCCCATTCACACAGAGCGAGTGGCTCAGCGGGGATCTCTCAGTGCCCAGTGCAGCCGCAGTGTCATTCCCACCTCCTCCTGGACCTGGCAGCTCCTATGATGGTCCATCATAGGAGCCAAGTCTTGGAGGCGGGACTTTTTGTACGTCACTCGACCACGCTGGCAGGAGATCGCTCCCTGTTGTTGCGGCTCGGGGCTAATAATGCATTTGGAATTTTTGGGGGCACACATTTGGGGCTTCAGCCCCCCTCAGCCACCCCATCCCGATGCCACTGCTGATCACTGTATCAGTGTCACTGGTTCCCAAAAAGTGTTGAAAGTGTCAATTAGTAGACATGTGCAGAACGAAAAAGTGAGTTTTGTTTCCATTCGTTATTTACATAAATGTGTTTAGTTAAATTTGTTTCATCCGTTTAAATCATTTTCTGAATTTGTTTCATTTGCTCATATTCAAATCAATTCAAATTTTCAAAATACGAATCAATTTCGTATAGTTTTTAAAGTTGAATCAGAATAGTTTTTAAATTCGAAAAGTTTTCGAATTGGAAATGTTTCAACTTGTTTTCCAATTTCCAAAGAGAATAGAATAGAATAGAAAGAAAAGGAATAGAACAGAAAAAAATTATAATAGAATGGAAAAGAATATAATGGAAAATAAAAGAATAGAATATAATAGAGTAAAACAGAATAAAATAGAATAGAAAATAAAAGAACAAAATAGAATAGAATTAAAAAAACAATAGAATTGAATAGAAAGAATATAACCATTTCCCAAAATTCAAATTGAATCAATTCAAATTTGAATAGAATAGATTATTATTATTTATTTATTTATTTATTTATTTTTTTGTTCTGTTTTTGTGTGTTTATTTAATAGTTTAAGACCTGGTAGATCGTATGACAAATGGACATTTAGATATGACTGTTCATATATTCACTATTTATATATTTACATACTGTACCGGGATCTGTTACGCCACTTCCCCTTATCTGCGCGCTCTCACTGTGTGGAACGCAAGCTTCGGGCGCATGCTTCTGACGTCACACCGCTCACCGGGCCACTCACTTGTAGTGCACCGGTCTTTTTTGTCTTCATTTATTGCAAGTTTGGATCCATGTAATGAATTATATTACGGATTCCGCTTACACTATTTAGTGTATTATGGGCCATTTGAGCACACACAATGTTTAATTGATTAATGCCTTTTTGGTTCTAAAACGAGGCGTGGAACGCACGCTGAGCGGCCCATCTTTCTCAGATACCGGAAGTGCCATGGATTCTATGCGGAACGGAATGTGAGTTGACTCTCAGGTTGGATTATTACATTCCCTATATAAATCATGTTGGCAGCAGTGGTGGGACCCCCCAGACGATGTCCAAGGAGATGAAACGCGTTGGGTAGGACCCCACTTCCGCCATTTTTTATCTATACAGCGCTGGTTTTATATATTTACATGTGAGTGTAATTCTTTTATAATAAATTTGTCATTTATTTTTTATACGGGATTACACTATGTGGCCTCTTTTTGTTTTCCCCCTTTCAATATAATCATTTTTACTGAGGATATCACCCCGGAGGCTCATACGGTTCCATATACCACCTTTCACCTTTGGATCCTTTTCCATTTTCCATCGAAGTTCAGCAGCCGTTGATGACCAAAGCTCGTTTGACCCAATCAGACGTAGGTTTCATTGGGTCCAAAGGTTCCGGTAAGCCTTCTGATTGTTGGTGGGGGTATACCTTTGAATCATCCTTTTCCTTGCCTATGGATGTGTGCAACATGCAGTCACATATATATTGAAGACCAACATCATTTTGCCAGACAATTCCTTGAGGACTATTAGGACTTTTCTGCTTTTTATGCATCCTCTATGTCCTCCTCTGTGAAGGGTGTATGGGAGGAATCCATTGTTCATATATACAACACATGGTTGTTTTTTATTTTTCATTAGCGCTACACTACTTTTGTTTTTTTGAGTTTTGCTTATATCCTGTTGGCTGTGTTAGCTGCTTGATGTTTGGGTAGCGCAGAATTATTTGGTGTATATATATTTACATTAACTGTAACTGAAGAGATATATCTGGTCTGTATAGGTCTGATTTATGAGCACTAGATGTAATTTTATGTGCAGATTAACCATATTTTGGATGATATAAATAAATAAAGAATAACATTTTTTTAAAAAAAAGCAAAGAATAGATTAGAATAAAATAGAAAATAACAGAATAGTATAGAAAAAACATCAAAATAGAATAGAACTATCTTCCTATTCCAATCTATTCTTTTTCTATACTATTAAAATAGATCATTTTAGAATTTTGGGAAATGGTTATGTTCTTTGTATTCCATTTTATTGTTTTTTGTCTAAATTATATTCTTTTAAGATTTGTTTATTTTATTCTATTCTTTTCTATTCTATTATTTTATTTTCTATTCTATTCTTTTCTATTTTATTCTATTCTTTTCTATTCAAACTCTAAATTTTCTATTAGTAATTCAGATTTCAGAAGATGGTTATAGTCTTCCTATTCTATTGTATTCTAATCTATTCTTTTCTATTCCATTCAAATTCAATTTTTTTTCTGAATTTTGGGACATTGTCATATTCTTTCTATTCTATTCTATTCTATTCTATTGTTTTCTGAATTCTATTATTTTCTATTCTATCATAGTTTATTCTATTTTTTCTATTCTATTCTTTTCTTATGTATTCAAATTCAAATATATTCTATTTGAAATTAGAATTTCAGAAGACGGGTATATTCTATTCTTTTTTTATCAAAATAAAGCGCTGCACTAATTTACTTTTATATCATTTTTTGGGGATTTAATTTATTGACCCTGAGTGTTCAGCAGCTTATGTATTTATTGTTTATTTGTGCTGATTGATTCTTTTATATAATTCTTTTTTTATTATATTCTATTAGTTTCTATTGTATTGTATTCTATGCTGTTATTTTTTATTTTCTATTCTTTATTATTCTGTTTTACTCTATTATCTATTCTTTTGTTATTTTCTATTCTATTTTTTTCAATTTTATTCCTTAATTTTCTATTCTCTTTGGATATCGGAAAACAAATGTAAAACTATTGGAATTCAAAATTTTTCGAAACTATTCAAATTCAAATTTTATCCACATTTTTTTTTCATTATTTTCTGATAGTTTAAATTTAGTACTACTGTAATTCAGGAATTTCGATACATCCGAATCTCAGAAAAATGAAAAATTTCTCAGAATTTGAATTCAGAACGAAACAAAATAAACATGTCTATCAATTAGTGTCAGGATGGGAAGTCACTGATCATTGCCATTACTAGTAAAAAATAAATAAAGATTAATAAAAATGTCTCATAGTTTGTAAATACTATAACTTTTGCTCAAACCACTCAATATATGTTTAATGTGATTTTTTCCCCCAAAAATATGTAGAAGAATACATATTGACCTAAATTTATGAAGAAATTCGATTTTTTCAATTTTTATTGCATATATTTTATAGCAGAAAGTAAAAAAAATATATATTTTTTAATTGTCAGTCTTTTTTGTTTATAGTACAAAAAATAAAAAACACAGAGGTGATCAAATACCACCAAAAGAAAGCTCTAAAAAAAGGACATAAACTTTGTTTGGGTACAGTTTTGCACATGCAATTGGTCACTTAAAGTAATGCAGGGCCGTATCGCAAAAAATGGCCTGGTCATAAAAACATCAAAATAGAATAGAACTATCTTCAAAAGGTCAAGTGGTTGAATACAACCAGAAGAAAGCTCTATACAAATTTCATTTGGGCACAGTGTTCAAAGTGTAATGCCCTGTACACACGGTCAGACATTGATCGGACATTCCGACAACAAAATCCATGGATTTTTTCCGACGGATGTTGGCTCAAACTTGTCTTGCATACACATGGTCACACAAAGTTGTCGGAAAATACGATCGTTCTGAACGCAGTGACGTAAAACACGTACGTCGGGACTATAAATGGGGCAGTGGCCAATAGCTTTCCCCTCTTAATTTATTCTGAGCATGCGTGGCACCTTGTGCGTCGGATTTGTGTACACACGATCAGAATTTCCGACAACGGATTTTGTTGTCGAAAAATTGTATCGAAAGCTCTCAAACTTTGTGTGTCGGAAATTCCTATGGAAAATGTGTGATGGAGCCTACACACGGTCGGAATTTCCAACAACAAGGTCCTATCACACATTTTCCATTGGAAAATCCTATCGTGTGTACAGGGCATTACAGTGCTAAGAGCTGAAAGATGGGCTGGACTGGAAAGGGGTGAAAGTGTCTGGACTTGAAGTGGTTAAGTGTGTTCACGGTTAATGGATTGCTATTCTTAGATATTTCTCTAAAGAGCTGTGGTGTCCAAATCACATTATCAAGTGTCTCCCTACTCTTCAACCCTTATCCAACGTCTCTTAAAATTATTGTTCTCCTACTACATACCATTTGTGAAATAACTACAACTAAATATTATCCCTTAAAGTCTGGCACTGCTAATCCTCCCTCGCCTTTCCCCTTCCCAAAAACTGCACACTGAATCCTAGGTCATCTATTCTGCCATATAAAACTTAATACCACCAACTTCAGTGTCTTAAAATATTCTTGTGGCAGACTAATCTGGAGCACCTGGAATTTATATAGTATACATTAATAAAAATTTGGACGGCTCGATCCATATATGACCAATGCAGTTGAACAGAAGTCAATCTGATTTTGCTGATCGGCTTCTGTTAAATCTCCCTGTTGGAAGATTTCTGCTTGATCCGAGTATTCTGAGGACGGGAAAGTCTTCCCACTGTCAGAATACAATGACAGAGAGGATTTTCCTATCAACCTTGATTGTGTGGATGGGGAAATCGGGTCATTTTTTTTGTTCAACCCAATGGTTGAACAAAAAAAATAAAAAAAAATAAAAATGGATTCATCTATGGCCAGCCTGAGGCAGAATTCACCTTTTTTACTGTGTTTATTCTATCCACCCAAGAAAGTGGTCTATATCATAGAGAGTGTAATTCTTTCTTAGAGGAATGAGATAATGTTAGCTTTATACAAGGCCTATATTGAAGATGTTAGTTTTATCCCTTGATATTTAAGTTCCATTTTTTCCACAAAAAAGAAAATACAGACTTTATCACATGCTGCTCTTTGAATATCACACTGATATTTAAAATCTCAGACATCATTTCATTCATGTTTTAATTAAATTCAATTATTGTCAATAATGTTTTGATTCCCTCATTATATTTGACACTTAGCCTTGGGTTGAGGATACAGAAAAGTATGTCGTCGGAATAAGCTATGACTTTATAATCTCTCTCCCCAGTCTCAATTCTTTTCATGTTAGACCATGCAAAAGCCAGAAGAGGTTCAAGCATAAAGACAATAATGCCCATTGTCACCCCATCTTGTACCATTAAAAAATTCAAAGGATTTGGGCAAGCTTTGCTAATGTTTTTGCATATAGCTTTGTGTCTATAGCTTTGTTTCTATGTTCAGTAGCAATATTGGTCTATAGGTCATTGTGAGGGTGGGGTCTTTATACACTTATAGTATAGTATATAGTAATGTGCACTGTCAAAAAAAATCAACTAATTTCATGTAAAAAGTGCACAAACAGCAATATCAGCAACTCATTTCATATTAAATACAGTAGACTAAAAGTGCAACATGCTTATTGCACTTTTGTTCTACTTTATTTAATATGAAATGAGTTGCTGATATTGAGGTTTATGCACTTTTTACATGAAATTAGTTAATTATATGTTAACGTGTATTTAAGTTTTATAGACAATGCACTTTAATATTGTTTTTTAAAGTTGTTTACACATCCTACCCAGAAAGTTAATTTGTTGTGGCAGTCTCCTATTTCTTTTAATTGGTAATCATTTAATTAGTAATTATTTTTTTATTTATTCTTTAAGTAGGTGAGAGTTTTGTTTGATATTATTGAACCATATTACTCTATTATTATTTTTTTATTCACTCACACAAATATGTTTTGGTTCATAATTGTCAGAAACCATGAGTCAGACTGAGACAGAAGTACAGTTAAATCACACTTGTTTAATAATAATAAATAAAAGGTAACCGGAAAGGATAGTCAGACAAGCCAAAATGTCAGTGAGCCAAAAGGAATGTCAGCCAAGCAAGTCCTTAACAGGAACACAGGAGAGCATCTCTTGAGATGTGACCAAGGCGAAGGCAGAGATCATGTGGACTGGACGGCTTAAGTAAGCAGGACGGACGAGCAGGATCATTAACAGGTGAGTCACTGTGGAGAGATAGGAGCTGGTAATTAGCCGACAGCTGAGCGGCCAGCTCAGAGACCCCTCCCCCTTGGAGCACCACCAGGCTTGAGGGGAAAACGCCTATGAAAATCACAGAAGAGGACAGGGGCATGTACGTTCGAGGATGGGACCCCTGTCCGAGACAATCACCTTGGGTAGCCCATGTAAGCGAAAGATCTCCTGAACAAAAATGGAAGCTGGTTCCTTAGAAGTGGGCAATTTCTTAAGTGGAATACAATGAGAAATTTTTGAGAACCGGTCGACCACCATAAGGATAACTGTGTTGCCCTGGGAGTTGGGTAACTCCACAATGAAATCCATAGACAGGTGGATCCAGGGTCTCTCTCCATTGGGTATGGGTTGTAGGAGGGCCACTGGAAGGTGTTTTTGTTCTTATGCCGCGTACACACGATTGCACATTCCGACAACAAAATCCATGTTTTTTTTTCCGAAGGATGTTGGCTCAAACTTGTCTTGCATACACACGGTCACACAAATGTTTTCAGAAATTCCAATTGGCAAGAAAGCGCTGATGTACAACACGTACGATGGGACTAGAAAAAGGAAGTTCAATAGCCAGTGCACCACCCTTCGGGCTGCTTCTGCTAATCTCGTGTTAGTAGAAGTTTGGTGAAAGACGATTTGCGCTTTTCAGCCTCGTGCTTTTCAGATCATTACTGCTCTTCAGTTTGTGCTTGTGGGTTGTATTCTGGTTTTCAGAGCATGTAGTCAGTTTGCATTTGTTTGTCAGTGCTTATTTTATAGTACGTATTTGATTCTCAGTGGGTTCTTGTCCACTCGTTTCTGATTTTCAGCTGGCTCTTCTCAGGCCTTTCTGATTTTCAGTGCGTTCTGTTACTTCGTTCTGACCAGCCGACCGTTTTCTAGCCATGTTGCTGGTACCTACTCATCATAGAGTTCATGCTATGCAGGGGCTTGGTGTTGGGGTTCTCACTTTGACCCAAGCCTAGTCCATGAACAGGGCGGGGAGGAGTTCATGGACAAAGAATTGGTTGCTCCAGCGTGACCATATGCCTTTTCTCTCATATGCCTTTGAGATCCATGAGAATAATCCTGATGATTTCAGGAATTATCTCCAGGTGACGGACCCGTTTTTTCAGCATTTGTTGGCTTTGCTGTCCCCTTATTTTACAAAGCAGGACACTTGCATGTGGCAAGCCATCACTCATGAGCAGGGGCTCGTCACCACGTTGCGGTAATTGGTGACGGGGAGAAGTCTGCAGGACATAAAGTTCTCGACTGGCAACTCCCCCCAGGCTCTGGGGATCATTATTCCAGAGACCTGTTTTACCATCATTCAGGTCCTGCAGAAGGACTATATTAAAGGTAAGATTTCTCCTTTAACATCGCATTCTATGTATTTAATGTTTGCTAATGTATTATATTTCTTAAATCATTCCCTAATTACCATGATTGGAATATGCTGTGAATGTCCCCTTTGCATGCTGGAAGTTTTTAAACTTCTTTTTGTCCTTCCTGCATATTTGCCTTCACTAACCTCCCCAGCATGCTATCCTGGGCCCATACACACCTAGCCTAGTCACTTAACAATGTATTTTGTTAGCTCCATAGTAGTGCTTTACCCTTAACACCCCCTAAAATATGTAAAAAAATTATTTTTGTCCTTAAATTCAGGAAGAGTGCAAGAGGCTTTTTTTGGATTTCCAAAATCATTTTGAACCCTCCCTCCCCCCCAACCGCTAAGTCAACCGGTACCAATCCTCTATCTGCTGACTCTGCCCAACCCATACACACTATACCTACCTCTTTTGTGGTCATATTTATGGGTGAATTCACCAAAGCATGTAGTGAAAGGGCCTGCCTGAATACATTCAAATGGTACTGTTTAAAGTTTTATTCTCCTATTATCTTGATAGGTAATTGCAGAATGTAAAAAAGTGCTTCAATTTGTACAGTGGGGCCTGAGGCCGGACTTCAAGAAGAAACCCTGACGGCGCTTGAAGCTGGCCGTCCTGGCTTGCCCCCCCAAAGAGCCTGCGAGGCCTGTTTAAATTATATGGAGTACTTTGCGGGTAGGAGGGTCATTGATATGCCCGAAAATGTTTAATAAACATTTTTAAACATAATTTTTTTTTAGTTAAACTGAAATAAGCTTTCCTTTGATTTACTGCTTTTGTTTCTTTTAGCTGTCTCCTAGGTTATCCAATGGGCTTTTATTTTTGGCCACTTTCTTCAATAGTGCAGACGTAATTTATTTGATATATGGGATGGTAATCTCTTCTTCAGCGAACTATTATGTTGTGGGTCTGCTACAACACACATCTTGTTTTTGTTGTTAATGTATGTAATGCATTACTGATAAAAATATTCATCATTTTTAGCACCATGAATTAATTTTTGTGAGTCACGAAATGGCCTGATTCTGGCAAACTAAAAAGCACTGTGGGAGTTATTTACTAAATTAAAACCATAAAACAATACACAACTCAGGAACTTACAAAGTTCAACTTTGATAAAGTGAAGGCAATATCAGACATTAGTATGTCCAAACTGTGTTGATTTTGCCTTCATCAGATAGGGTGATGTCACCCCTGTGAAAGCCAAATTTTGAAGATGCACACAAATTGAGAGTCAAAATGGGGATTTCACTCCTGATCCCATGCCTAATGTCAACATGTGCTAGCTCCCATCATGGGGTTATCAATGGACGTGTTTCGGGGGTGCAACCCCTTCCTCTAACCTACTTGAGTTGCGAGGTAGGGGTTGCTTCCACAAAACGCGTACATTGATATCCTCTGATGGCAGATAGCACATGTTGACACATTGTGTGCATCTTCAAAATTTGGCTTTCAATATACTTCAAAAAAGATTTTAAAATCTTCAAAATATAAACAAGTTGAAGAATTTTGCTGTGTTTTAGATTCTGCCTAAAACATCAATGATGTTTTTGAGTCTTTTTTCAATATCATTGATGTGTTCCTTGATCTTCTGTAAATCACGATTGCAAACCATGATCTCCCCGATGAGGATCTGTGCACTTGCACTTGTGAAATGAGTTTCTTCTTCCACAACATCCACATCACCTAAAATTAAAAAACACACCATGTATTAAAAATATGCAGGCATACATCTATTACCTGAAGCTGTGGTCTCAGACACTCACCTGTTGGGGTCACTGTTTCGCCCACTTCATAAACCTCTCCTTACTCCACACCCTCTGGTTGTGGTATTGGTATTTCCCCTTCTTTATGAGGTTGGGGGTCCCTGGTGTCCTCAGATGTCCCAAGCCTTTTCTCCCCTATGTGAATAAAAAAAGGTATACTTAGCACACAGATATTTGAGGCCAGAAATAGGAATCGGAAACATTGCTTGGAAGTGTCGTACAATTGTCTTTTTGGGCAGAGTTCCAAGCTGAAGACATATTTTTCCCCTTCTAAAGCTGAAATACTTACCTTTTTTTGTACAATTTTCACACGTGGAGAGACCCCTAGTATCCACTGGAGCACCTGTGTGGGACACCCTAAAAAGGGTGTTCTGGTCTCCCACACTAGTGCTCCTGTGTCCAAATGTGTAAACAGCTGCTGAGTGTTCTCTCCTTACACTGAATCAAGTTTACATTTCATTCTAGTTACAAACCCATCTAGAGAATAATGTAGTAAGCTTCTTTTAATACAAATAGGCCTGAACAAATGTAGTTAACCTGGATCTGCCAAAAACATTTTATTAGTGGGCGAATGAACGTTGTTTACTACGAACGATTACTGTGCCCACGAACCAGAAAGTTGCCATTTTAAACTGTACAACAGTAGCGAAAAACACATGGAGCAGCATGCAAGTAATAATAATAATAGAAACACAGCATAAATACTTACTTTTTAGAAGCAGTTTCCTGATCCTTATGTACTGATCCTGCTGCATCAATTTTAGGTCTGACCAGCGTTTCCTCAATTGATCCCTGGATCGTCGTACCCCAAAATTCCTGTGCAGACTTCTCACAACTTTAGCCATGATCTTGGCCTTTCTCACACTTCGGTTTGGGTAAGGTCCATACTTCCCATCATAGCCAGCCCTCTTCAAGATATCCACCATCTTCACCATCTCTACAAAGGACATATTTGAGGTCTTAAATCTCCCCCGGGATCAGGACGTTCGTGGCTCCGGCCTTTCGTCATTGCTGCTGCTGCTGTCTGCATGCACTTGTTCTTTGTACACCATGCGCTCTCCCACTGCGCCAAAAGAGAAGGGGAGGGGAATATACTATAGATAGAAGGTCAGGGGTGGGCGGAGTTTCAGGCATGCGCAGTGTATAAAAAGCGGAACACGCGTGCGTCATATGTACGATCTGTGAGCGGAGGAAGGAGTAACAGAAGTGCTGATTGTGATAACGAAGGTACAATTTAAACTTGGTGCATCAGTGGCCTATACTGCTTATAGATTGAGGCCTATATTGGGACAAGATTAGAAGAATTTAGTCTGACATTAGGGTTTGTCTTGTGTCGTGTCTTGCAGAGAAAATGGATCCATTCAATGATAGGGAATTTCTACCAATAATCATTGACATGTTCAGGGAGCTGACCTGTCTGTGGCAGGTGAACCACCCATTTTTTAATAAGCTAAGAAAGAGGAAGGCAGCGCTGGAGAAACTGCTTGAATTTGTGAAGCCGATGATCCCCACGGCAGACATCACCTATTTGAAGGCAAAAATTGATGGCATGAGGAGTACTTATCTTAGGGAGTGAAAGAAGGTCCAGAATTCCCAGAGATCAGGAGCAGCAGATGATGTTTATGTCCCCAGACTGTGGTACTACGACAGACTGCATTTTCTGTCAGACCAGAGTGAACCCAGGCAATCACTCTCCGCTCTTCCTTCAAGGCTTACTTCCACCTATTATTATTGATCACTAATTTCTGATTTAACAAAGTGGTTTACATATTAATAGACAGTAGTGGCCAAAAAGGATTGGGACAAGAATGACAAATGCTGGGATCAGAATGATAGTCTTTTCTATTTGTTAACATTCAATTTGCAACAGTCGTGAGCTGAAAATTGTGTGTGATTGATGAACAAAAAACTAAAACTATGTCCCTTTTTCATACACAGGAAAGCCTCAGCCTGGAGGTGGCAGGGGTAAATGGCAGCCACGAGGTCGACCATCATCCTCCTCCTCCTCCCCCTGCCACAACTTCAACACCAGAGCCACAGCCTGGAAGGAAGCATCTAAGGAAGACAAGAGTGTGATGGCCTGGGTTCAGTCTGGTCTGGCAAAAGATGCAGGCTGTTGTATGACCACAGCCTGGGGACATATATGTCATCTGCTACTGTTCATGACCTCTTGGAGTCCTGGACCGGATTGTGCTCACTATTATATGGACTCATCAGGCCACCAATTTTGCCTGTAAAATAGTTGATGTGTGCCTTGGGGTACAAAGGCTTTGCCAATTTCACCAGTTTCTCCAGCGTTGCCTTCCTCTTTATTTTCTTATGACCCCCTAATAAATTTCTATTTTTGATTCACAAATACTTGCCTATGTGTTTTGCTTCAAAAAGGACAGTTTGTTTGTGAGTAGGCAGGTACATTTCAAAAATACAATGTCAAATTAACAAGGAACACCAACCAACCTCCTTGAGGTTAAAAAAAAACAAGATAATAATAATCGTGTTGTGATAACTTGACACACAAAATAAAAAAAATATATATTTTTTTTTGGAGATCACTAGGAAAAAAAACCAGGAGATCTTGATAAAAAAAAACAAACATTATTATGGAGATGTGATGAAAAAAAAAACTAATATTATTCAGGAGATCACGAGAAATAATAAAGAAATCAGTTTGTCAGAACTGTGTGTGAATATCAGCAGTAAAACAGCTTCATTATTCTAGCATTATAAAGAAGAAGTAAATGCGCTGCATTCTGCATTTTAAAATTTGCAACGTGACAAATGTGCTATCTCCATTACGAACGCTAGTTTTACCCGAACGATCGCTTCCGTCTCGTACTTGATTCATAGCATGCGTGGAATTTTGTGCGTTGGAATTGTTTACACACGTTTGTAATTTACAAGAATGGATTTTGTTGTCAGAAAATTTGAGATCCAGATCTAAAATTTTGTTTTTCGGAAATTCCAACGGAAAATGTCCGATGGAGCCTACACACGGTCGGATTTTCCGACAAGCTCTATCAAACATTTGTTGTCGGAAATTCCGACCGTGTGTATGCAGCATTACTCTGAGCACTGACAATAATATTATAGTAATGTAGCTAACAAAGATTCATTTTGCCTAATCACTAATGAATTTAGATATCTACAAAATATGGGGATCTACTGCCTCTGAAATTACTTATAATATATCACAGAGAACCCATCTGGGTCTTGGCTTTTCCCTTTCACCATATTCTTTAATGGCCATCCAACTTCCTTTGGGGTTATCAGTCTTTCCAATAGACCTCAATCCTTTTTGGGCAACTTTTTGCTGTCTGCAGGTATTGTTGCATAGCTGGAATAGAGTCAAAAAAGGGGTGATTGGCGCTGTTCCACTGAAAGTGTCTAAAGTGCAAAAAACTAGTGTGGTGTATCAAGTAAACTGTGAAAAAAACTAAACATAACTAACAATATGCAGGATTGAAAAAACACACAATTGTGTGGGAATTCCTGAAGTGTGTGCGACACCTGCCCCCATACAAAGTGCAGCGTGTGTTAACTCCTTATTAAACAAGAGGTGATCAAAACCTAGGTGAATTAAAAGAGTGATATGAATTCCCAAAAATTCTATCAGAAAATCCTTAAAAAACATATACTAAGCATAAAAAAACACCAATTGTGCATAAATTAAAATAAACATAGAAACCTATAATCATGAATGCACATAAAGAGATTAAAATTAATCATAAAATCTTCAGTCCACAAAATGTCCCAAAAATTTTTTTTTATAAAAATAATAATGTGGAAAAGTTCTTCATAAAGTGCAGATAGTGAGTCTCTTCAAACCATCTAGCAGTGCTCTTAGTGACGTGAAGTCTTCCAGTCTTCTAAAAGCCCCCCAATGTGCCCTCACTCACCGAAAGAAAACACCCCTGCAGGGGTATCAAGCCTGTCAGCTGTATCCTGCAGCAATGGTCCTTGGTGAAAGCTCCTACTCGAATCTCCGCTCACGGTGTCCGGGCTGGCTCCAGTCAATCCCCGCAGGCACATCCATATAAAATAAAAATGAGCCCCATCGCGTAAATCCGTAAAAATTATATATGCTTTATTAAAATATGGTTTAAAACAGGCAAACAATGTCCCGCTGCCTGGTAGGCAGTCAAACTGAATGGGAAAAAACAGCGCGGTGCGGCGTGCGTTCCACCGCTCGCTCCACACCCGGAAGTAAAGCAGAAGGACAAGACGTATGCGTATCACGTGGCCACGTGATACGCATACGTCTTGTCCTTCTGCTTTACTTCCGGGTGTGGAGCGAGCGGGGAACGCACGCCACACCGCGCTGTTTTTTCCCATTCAGTTTGACTGCCTACCAGGCAGCGGGACATTGTTTGCCTGTTTTAAACCATATTTTAATAAAGCATATATAATTTTTACGGATTTATGCGATGGGGCTCATTTTTATTTTATATGGATGTGCCTGCGGGGATTGACTGGAGCCAGCCCGGACACCGTGAGCGGAGATTCGAGTAGGAGCTTTCACCAAGGACCATTGCTGCAGGATACAGCTGACAGGCTTGATACCCCTGCAGGGGTGTTTTCTTTCGGTGAGTGAGGGCACATTGGGGGCTTTTAGAAGACTGGAAGACTTCACGTCACTAAGAGCACTGCTAGATGGTTTGAAGAGACTCACTATCTGCACTTTATGAAGAACTTTTCCACATTATTATTTTTATAAAAAAAATTTTTTGGGACATTTTGTGGACTGAAGATTTTATGATTATTTTAATCTCTTTATGTGCATTCATGATTATAGGTTTCTATGTTTATTTTAATTTATGCACAATTGGTGTTTTTTATGCTTAGTATATGTTTTTTAAGGATTTTCTGATAGAATTTTTGGGAATTCATATCACTCTTTTAATTCACCTAGGTTTTGATCACCTCTTGTTTAATAAGGAGTTAACACACGCTGCACTTTGTATGGGGGGCAGGTGTCGCACACACTTCAGGAATTCCCACACAATTGTGTGTTTTTTCAATCCTGCATATTGTTAGTTATGTTTAGTTTTTTTCACAGTTTACTTGATACACCACACTAGTTTTTTGCACTTTAGACACTTTCAGTGGAACAGCGCCAATCACCCCTTTTTTGACTCTATTCTTTCTAGAATTTCACATTGGTGTGATTCTGTGTTGGGGGGCTGCAGTTCCTTTATTACCTAAGCGCGGAGCTATTCGTTTCTTATAATTGTTGCATAGCTGAGCATGGACCTGAGCGGCAAGAATTTTGCCACCCAAAAGAGAAGTGAGACTGGTGAGAGCCATAGCCAGAATACGATCAGGAGGAATCACAGGAACCGGAACAGACTCCATCTTGGAAATGGAGGAAAATTGTTGTGATGAAGCGTTAGCCCTTACATTCTTAGTACCAGGTAAGAATGAGACAATGTAATTGAAACTAGACAAGAAAAGAGCCCATTGCGCCCTTCTGGGAGAGAGGTGTTAGCCTCAGACAAGAATGTGTAGATGAGAATGGTGACGATGACCTTGTGGAGGAAGACAACTTGCCCACATCCCTATGAGACTATATATTAGAAACTGGTTTTCCTCTGATGGGACTTTATAAGGCAAGAGTCTTCAAAAATATAAAAAAACATTTATAGTTTATTTGGTATCAAAAAGATTACAAATAAAACAAAACAGCATATATAAATACTGAAGAAAACATGAAGGATGCTACAAAACAGGTGTGGACAATAACAGTATGCTTGTAAAGGTACACTGTGAACATAAAGCCACATCAACTATACAAACTGGAGTCCAACCCACACGGGTCCGACGCGTTTCGAGGTTTAAAATTTGATTGAGACCTCTTCTTCAGGGGCTGGTGGTGAGATGAGTGACTATCTATATATTTACAAAAAGAACAAAGCATCTTAAAGCAAATTCATGGTATGATAGCATCATATATATTTATATAGCATGAAAGTCAAAATTGATTCAACATTATTAAGTGATATGCTCACAATTTGACTCCTGAGCCCACAATTTGAAAAGCATCCAACTTTAAAAACAGAGGTAAGCGCAGTAGACCACCGATGAAGAAATGACCCCTAGTCCAGCGCTAGCACCAGAGACATGGCACGGACATGCAGATCACAGCAGGACACAAAGGGCGTCCTACCATTCACAAATTGACACCACAGCTGTTGTATATATGTTGTTTTGTTATATTTTTAATCTTTTTGATACCAAATAAACTATACATGTTTTTGATATTTTTGAAGACTCTTGCCTTATAAAGTTCCATCAGAGGAAAACCAGTTTCCAATATACAGACAAGAATGTGAGACAAGAATGACATAACCCAGGAATTTAATCTGTTCACAATGGAATTCACAATTCTCTAATTTACAATAGAGATTTTTCTCTCAAATGCCGCGTACACAGGGTCGGACTTTCCGGCATACTTGGTCCGGCGGACCAGAGTCCGTCGCACAATCCGACCGTGTGTAGGCTCCGGCGGACTTTTTTTTCCCAAAATTTTGCCGTACCTAGATTTAAAGCGTGCTTAATCGCCCGGTGACCACGCCCCCTAAAACATCACAGTCCCAGCATGCCCAGAGACTGTGACGGCATAAGGGGGCGGGGTCTCCACCTATATAAGTCACATCGGAGCGCTCAGAGACCAGTCCAGCCGGAGAGACCGTCGTGTCAACATCTGGAGAAGAGAAGAGGGAAGAAGCCAAGAAGACAAGAAGCCAGAAGTCCAAACCTCCGCTGGCAAGAGAGCGGCATGAAGATAGCGGAGGAGCCAGCTGAAGAACTGGAACACCGGGAGAAGAGGAACCGGAGGGACCCCCGAAGCCGGAAGAAGACCCCCTGGAGCTGTCTAATAAATTACTTCAAAACCTGTGTAGTGTGTTTTATTATTGACACTTTTTCTCTAGGTGGATGGGTACTCTATACTCATTCACATAGGGTGGGGGGCCGGGATATGGGGGCCCTCTTATTATAGGGGGCTCCCAGATTCTGATAAGCCCCCACCTGCAGACCCCGACAACCAACGGCCAGGGTTGTCAGGAAGAGGCCCTTGTCCTCATCAACATGCCCCGCAGGGCACCCCCCCTCCCCCAAAGCACCCACCCCCCATGTTGAGGGCATGCGGCCTGGTATGGTTCAGGAGGGGGGGCGCTCGTCCCCACCCCCTTTCCTGAGCGGCCGGGCTGTGTGCTCGGATCGGGGTCTGGTATGGATATCGATTTTTCAGTGTAGGGGGTTCTCCTTAAAATCCATGCCAGACCTAAGGGCCTGGTATGCCCCACGACGGGGCTTGCAAGGTGTCAATCTCGCCGATAAAAGCGGCGAGATTGACTTCCTTTTCTAGTTCCGTCGTACCCGAGTCACGTTCAAAATGAACGGACTTGTCCATGTGTGGGCAAGTCCGTTCATACTGAAAGTCCACCATAACTCCGGTGAAAGATGGGTGGACCTAGCCTGCCGGAAAGTCCGGTTGTGTGTAGGCAAGTCCGTCCATTCAGAAAGTCCGGCGGTAGTCCGCCGGACAGTCCGGCGGGATGAACGTCAGACCAAGTATGTCAGAAAGTCCGCTCGTGTGTACGCGGCATTAGTCTCTGAAGCACACGACAGACATCTGTGTGGTGGCTTTCCAGGGACTTGGAAAATATGAGGATATCGTCAAGATAAACCACCACACATAACTGCAACATTTTTATCATTTTGTTCTCACAAATAGAGCTTTCTTTTGGTGGTATTTGATCACCTCTGGGATTTTTATTTTGTGCTAAACAAATAAAAAAATACTGAAAATTTTGAAAAAAAATAGTTTTTTTTGTTTCGGTTACAAAACCTTGTAAATAAATATATTTTCTCCTTCACTGATGGGGCTGCACTGACGGGCACTGATAAGGCAGCACTGATGGGCACTGATGAGGTGGCACCAATGAGGTGACACTGATGAGGTGGCATTGATGGGCATTGATGATGGGCACTAATATGCGGCACTGATGGGGCACTGATAGGCGGCACTGATAGGTGGCACTGATATGCAGCACTGATGGGTACACATAGGTGGAACTGATGTGCACTATTAGGTGGCACAGATGGGCACTGATAGGCAGCATGGATGGGCACTGATAGGTGGCATGCATGGGCATGGTTGGGCACTGATTGGTGGCACTGATGTACTGTAATGTATGGTACTGATGGATGCCACTCAATGCCAAATAATAATGCTTGCCAATCAGTAATGCCCATTGTGGGCACTGATTGGCATCCATTGTGGGCACTAATTGGCATCCATTGTGGGCACTGATTGGCATCCCTGGTGGTCTAGGGTGGCATACCTGGTGGTGACATTCCTGGTAGTCCTTGTGGCGTCCCTGGTGGTCCAGTGTGGGCATCCTCATCCAGTGTGGGCATCCTCAGGGGGGGATGCGCTGATAATCGATCAGCACAGACCCGCCCCTGTCAGAGGAGCAACCGATTGGCTCTCCTCTACTCGTTTCTGACAGATGCGAGTGAAAAAAAGCCGATCAACGGCTCTTCCTGTTTACATCGTGATCAGCCGTGATTGGACTCTGATGGAGACCCTTTACCTAGATTGGAGTTGCGGTGTATCAGACTGACACCCCACAACAATGATCGCCGTGATGCGTGCCCCCGGGGGCGCGCAACGGCTTAATATCCTGGCAACGTCATATGACATCCGGTCAGGGTATTGAAACTACTTTGCCACTGTTATTTTGCTTTATGGTGGGTGGCAAGTGGTTAATAAATTCCTGGAAAACTGCTGGAGCGTTACAAAGGCCAAAGGGCATCACAAGGTACTCATAATGGCCTGTTCTGGTATTAAACACAGTTTTTCACTCATCGCCCTCCTTAATCCTCATGAGATTGTATGCCCCTCTCAAATCAAGCTTCATGAAAACTGTTGCCACCTTGAGGTGGTCAAAAAAGCTCCGTAATCAATGGAATCAAATAGGCATTCTTAATCGTGAAACGATTGAGACCCCTATAATCAATACAAGGTCTCAGTTCACCACTCTTCTCCTTCACAAAGAAGAAGCACCAGCAGGAGATGAGGATTTGCGGATGAAACCTTGAGAACAACATACTCCTCCGTGGCCTTATACTCCAAGACCGACAAAGGGTAAACCCGGCCATGAGGGGGTATGGCACCAGATTGAAGGTCAATTGGGCAATCATATGACTGGTGTGGAGGCAAACTACCGGCTTGACCTTTGTCAAAGACATTGCTAAAATTGCGGTACTCCTCCGGCAGGGAGGAGAGTGAAGAGGTGCACAGGACCTTGGTTACCTTCTGGAAGCATGTCTTACTGCATTGTGGCAACCAGGAAAGAACCTCAGCATGGAGCCAATCAAACGAGGGATTGTGCCTCTGTAACCAAGGATAACCAATCATCAGCAGATACTTAGGTGAGGAAATAACTTGGAATTGAATCTCATGGTGAAGAGCCCCTATGGCCATGGACAATGGAACAGTCTCATGAGTCACATGGGCAGGCTGTAGAGGTCTCTGATCAAGAGCCTCAATGGCAAGTGGAGTGTCACGCAGCTGCAGTGGAATCGAGTGCTTTAATACAAAGACAGCATCAATGAAGAGGCCTGCAGCCCCAGAGTCAATGCTACCATGACAGGACCTCAAGGTTTGGGCATTCCCTGGACGGGTAGGACAAGACTTGAAAAAGTTATGTAATTGGGTGACCCCGCCCCCCCTGACAACACGGGGAAAGCCACAGGGAAGTCCCCATGAAGTCTCCGTGCATCAGAGGAGGGCGGGGTCACCAGGTGGCCCCGCTCTCCGTTATATAAGAAGTGTCAGAAGAACCGAAACGTCACACAGTGGAAGACTCCCACTGAGGTGGATCATGCGGATGGAGCGGAGAAGAAGCCAGAGGAAGATGCGGGATGAGAAGAGCGGAGGAAGAAGAAGATGAAGAAGAAGAAGATGGAGAAGAAGAAGATGGAGGAAGAAGAAGAACACTGAAGAAAGACCATAAGAAAGAAGAAATTAATAAAGGACTTGTCAGAAACCATCTCGTGTTTTTTAACCTTTTTTGACACTTTTTGTGTGAAATGGTAGGGGTACATTGGTACCCCATTACCAATTCACATGGGAGGGGCTGGGATCTGGGGGTCCCCTTGTTAAAGGGAGCTTCCATATTCTGATAAGTCCCCCGCCCGCAGACCCCCACAACCTCCGGGCAAGGGTTGTGGGGATGAGGCCCTTCTCCCCATCAACATGGGGACAAGGTGCTTTGGGGGCTACCCCCACAGCACCCTCCCAATGTTGGGGCATGTGGCCGGGTTCAGGAGGGGGGCGCTCTCTAGTCCACCCCTCTTTTCCTGCGGCCTGGCAGGTTGCGTGCTCAGATAAGGGTCTGGTATGGATTTTTGGGGGGACCACGACATTTTTTTTTAAATTTTGCTGCGGAGTTCCCTTTAAAATCTATACCAGACCTGAAGGGTCTGATATGGATTTTGAGGGGGACCCCCACGCATTTGTTTTTTTAATTTTGGTTCAGGGTTCCCCTGTGGGGAAATTCCATGCCGTTTTTATGAATGAACTTTTATGTGTATTGCCGGACCGACAATTCATTATTGCCGGCGCTAGCGATAGTAGTTTTGCATGACTTTTTTTCCTTTAGAAATATCATTTTGCTGTCAGACTGTTGTAAACACTGGAAACATGCACCCCTTTATAGGCTTACTATAGACACCCCTCAGGTACAAAATTTAAAGGAATATTACACTTTTATTGTTTCACTTTAAACATTATTATAATCACTGCTCTCGAAAAAACAGCCATTTTTAAAACTTTTTTTTTGCATTGATACATGTCCCCTGGGGCAGGACCCGGGTCCCCAAACACTTTTTATGACAATACCATGCATATAAGCCTTTAAAATTAGCACTTTTGATTTATTTCTCCCATAGACTTTTAAAGGGTGTTCTGTGGCTTTCGAATTTCCTGCGAACACCCCAAATTGTTTGCTGTTCAGCGAATGGGCGAACAGCCAATGTTCGTGGCAAACTCATGTTCGACACAAACATAAAGCCCATGTCTAATAAGGAACTTGGCAGCAGAAGTGGAGCATGCGGGAACATCAAATACCCTTTTAAAATAAGCCACAAACTCAGAGTAACTCAAGAAAACAGGTTTTTACGTCTCTCTCAGAAAGCAAAGATATAATGAAACCTACTTTGCTTCTGTCCGTGGGAAACGCCTGGGGCAGCATTTCAAAGTATATCTCAACCTGGATGATAAACCCTCTGCATTGGACTGTATCACCCCCAAATTGCTGGGGAAGTGGAGTGGAACCAGACATACCTCTTATAGATGTAATACTCGAGGTGGGTGACTGCACAGAGACTGGAGCAGCAGCAGGGGCAGCCTGCAACACAGGTTGTACTGGAGCAGCCACAGTGGGAGATTCCAGGTGAGCCGTGCAACTCAGGAGTGTTTGTAACCCAGTGGTAAACTGATCCATGCAGTGATCCTGCTCATCCAATCTGGAAAAAATATTACCAACAAGTGGATTGATTGCATCTTCTGAATTCATGGCTTTTGCCTCTTGTCAGAAACCATGAATCAGACAGAGACAGAAGTACAGTTAAATCACACTTTATAATAGAAAAACACAGGTAAACAGAGTAAACATAGCCAGAGTTCAGGAACCAGAAAGGATAGTAAGACAAGCCAAAACATCAGGGAGCCAGAAGGAGTGTCAGCCAAGCAAGTCTTTAACAGGAACACAGGAGAGTGTCTCTAGAGATGTGACCAAGGCGAAGGCAGAGATCATCTGGACGGCTTAAGTAGGCAGGACCGTTGAGCAGGATCATCAACAGGTGAGTCACTGTGGATAGGAGCTGGCAATTAGCTGACAGCTTAGCGGCCAGCTCAGAGATGGAAGGGCTGGGCCCAGCCCTGACAATAATATTATAGTAATGTAGCTAACAAAGATTAATTTTGCCTAATCACTAATGAATTTAGATATCTACAAAATATGGGGATCCACTGCCTCTGAAATTACTTATAATACATCACAGAGAACCCATCTGGGTTTAGGCTTTTCCCTTCCACTGTATTTTTTAATGCTCCTTTTTAATGCTCCTCCCAACTTCCTTTGGGGTTATCAGTCTTTCCAATAGACCTAAATCCTTTTTGGGCAGCTTTGGGAGTTTTGCTGTCTGCAGGTATTGTTGCATAGCTGCCTTGCCTTTGTTCTCCTCTCTACCCATATGAAAATCTGTCTGATTTACTTTATTTAGCTTACTTTAGTAGTTATAAAATACTTTGACTGCATCAACTCTCCATCCTCATTTTTACCTTTTGGTATGAAAATTTATGCTTTCTTATACCTCAGTGATCAGGAACACAGTTAAACCCTTTATAGCCCCCTAGTGTTTACCCCTTCCTTGCCAGTGTCATTTATACATTGATCAGTGAAATTATATAGCACTGATCAATGTAATAATGTCACTGGTCCCCAAAAAGTGTCATTTGGGGTCAGATTTGTCCGCTGCAATGTCACAGTCCCGCTAAAAATTGCAGATTTCCTCCATTACCAGTAAAAACAATTAAAAAAATAAAAGTCCCTAAATCTATCCCATAGATGGTAGACACGATAACTTTTGTGCAAACCAATCAATATACGCCTATTGTGATTTTGTTTACCAAACATATGTAGAAGAATATATATCGGCTTAAACTGATCAATAAATTTCATTTTTTATATATTTTTGGGATATGTATTATAGCAAAAAGTTAAAAAAATAGTTGTTTTTTTTCAAAATTGTCGCTCTTTTTTTTGTATATAGCGTAAACAATAAAAAAACGCAAAGGTGATCAAATACCACCAAAAGAAAGCTCTATTTGTGGGAAAAAAGGACGACAATTTTGTTTGGGTACAACGTCACATGACCACGCAATTGTCAGTTAAAACGATGCCGTGCCATATCGCAAAAAATGGCCTGGTCATTAAGGGGGCAAATCCTTCCGGTCCTTAAGTGGTTAACTTGTGACATTTCTGTAGATTCATTAAGGGAGAAGAACATATCCAAATCTGCCTCAAGTCTTTCAATTACCTTTGGATCCTGTAGAGAGAGTTGTTTAGTCTCAGGAAAGATTATTTTGCAGTTCTACTAAAAAACTCACTTTTACTGCTACTGGAGCATGGTCTGATAGCGTAATAGGTTTAATTAATGCTGTTATAAGGGAGTCTAGTAATTGGTGCTGTAATAAAACATAGTCTATACGTGAGTAAAGCTCATGGACTGAGTGTAATCCTTGCTTCTTTTATACTTCCATGCATTTAAAGGTTGGCACTTTTGAAATGCTTTTTTAATTGCTGATAGGTGTTGATTTGGAGTCTGTGGTACATCTGATGATGTATCTAATTTCGGGTCAAAATAAAAGTTAAAAATCTCCTGCAATAATTAGTATCCCTTCTTTCAAATCTGTAAGTTTATTTAATAATCATTTTAACTACTTCAGCTTTAGGAGGACATAATAAAACATCTGATTGTTTGCCTCATGCAAACCCTCTAGGGCAGGTGTGTCAAACGCGATTTTATTGTGGGCCGTATCAGCATTATGGTTGCCCTCAAATGGCAGGTTGTATCTGTAAGACTAGATGTCCGGAGCAACCCCTATCTTACATCAGATGTCAAGAGTCCCCCACTCTTCCTTACATCACAGTGCATCCCCCTTACCATGTGCTGCTGTTGGGAAGATGCTGGGGGCGGAGCTGGAAAGCAAAAAGTGCAGGGTCTGGAGGATTACCAGAGGAGGGCTGGAGTCAGCTGCTGGAGTCTGCTGAATGCTGAGACCAGGGGAGGAGGAATCAGGGGGGTGCTGAGCAGTGTTGGCCATCCATAGGGGGAGCACGGGCGCCGCCCCCCCCAAGCTATTCTAATTTAATAAAAATAAATAAATAAATAAAAAAAAAGTGGTTACTTTAAGAGCTTTAAGAATGACCAGGCGCCGGACACACAGCGGATTATGGGAAGCTTCCCAGCTTGCAATCAGCTGATTGCAAGCTGGGAAGCTGATTTGCCCATGTTTAGGGAGGGTTTAGGGTACAAACGATGCACCCTGAACACTCCCCACTCTACATTAATTTGTTCTTTTTGCTCCTTTTCTGTGTTTGATTGGCAGAGACGAGAGGACGGTGGGCGGTGCTTTTTGCGGCGTCACTTACGGTTTCCTGGCCATCATTCACTATGTTGTGTGTGACTGCTGTGGACTGTGTGTGCGGACTGGGTGCGGGGGATGGAGGAACAGGAACAAGCTCCAGTAAGGACGGTCGGCCACCTATACACTGCATTGCACTTCTGATATCAGCTGATTTGTGTCTTACAGGAGAGAATTTCCCTTCCAAGGGGTAGATTTCATCTCACTTCCTGTTGTCTCCTTCTGTTCGCAAGTAGGAGTCGTTTGTAAGTTGGATGTTTGAAAGTAGGGGCCTGCCCTATATACTCTGCAGAAATTGCGGCCATAGGTGTTGGTGTTGCCACAACACTGTAAGTCCTCACAGTTACTCTTGGTGGGAGCTGGAACGGGCCCTGCTGTGAAATATTAGATCAAGAATTGTAATTACATGCACCTGTTGAACAGGGGCAGAAAAAGTGGGCCTTTGGTGGTGGTGGTACTGGTGCCACAACACTGTAAGTCCTCACAGTTACTCTTGGTGGGCGCAGAAACGGGCCCTGCTGTGAAATATTAGATCAAGAATTGTAATTACTTGTCCCTGTTGAACAGGGGCAGAAAAATTGAGCCTTAGGCACTGGTGCCACAACACTGCAACCCCTCACAGATACTCTAGGAATGAGCCCTCCTGTAAAATATTGCATCAAAAATTGTAATTACACGGCCCTGTTAAACAGGGGCTGAAAAATTGGCCCTTAGCCACTGGTGGTGGCGCCCAGAACCAAAAATATTCTTACAAGCTATCAGCATGATCATTGAGGAGGTAGAAGATAGTCACTCAGCATAACAGGATAGTCACTCAGCATCAGCATAGGCAGTCTTGAAGGGATCTGACTTTTCCAAAAAATATTTGGTTACATCAGCATCAGGTGCTTGGTAGCTGGTGGTGATCCAAGACTGATTCATTTTTATGAAGGTCAGTCGATCGACCGAGTCGGTGGACAGGCGCATTCTGTGATCAGTTACAAAACCTCCAGCAGCACTGAATGTGAGTTCCGAAAGAACGCTGGATGCAGGACAGGCCAGTAGCTCAATTGCATACTGTGCAAGCTCTGGCCAGTGATCCATCCTCAATAGCCAGTAACCCAGAGGATTTTTGGTGGGAAAGGTGTCCAAGTCAGATCTTGCCCCTAGGTATTCCTGCACCATGTAAAACAGATGCTGGTGATGGTTGCTGGAACCGATCATACCTTGGGGCTGTGGACTAAAAAATTGTCTGAATGCATCGGTCAGACGGCCACCTTCACCACTGCTCCTTCTGTGACTGACCGAAGCCTCAGCAACACGTTGTCCAGGAACAGGAGTTTGTAACCTCCCAGTCTCTGGGAACGAGTTGCACAGAACTTTCTGCAAGGCCTCCCGAAGATGGTTCATCCTCTGCTCCCTCTGCGATGGCAAGATAAGGTCCGCAACCTTTCCCTTGTAACGTGGATCAAGGAGGGTTGCCAGCCAGTGATCATCCCTCCCCTTGATACCACGAATACGAGGATCCTTCCGCAGGCTTTGCAGGATCAGGGAGGCCATGCAGCGTAGGTTTGCTGAGGCATTCGGTCCGGAGTCCTCTGGGTGACTCCGCAGCCACCTCCTCCCAGCCACGTACAAGTCCATGGGTTTCTTGGGACTGTAAATGACCCCTAAAGACTGCTGCTGATGCTGAGTGCCAGGCTCCACCTCCATGCTGACACAATCCTCCTCTTCCTCCTCCTCCTCCTCCTCCTTGTCCTCTTCCTGTGTGATCAGCGGGCATGCAGGAACACTGTCTGGATAAAGGGGGCCTTGAGAGCTAAGGAAGTCCTCCTCTTCCTGCCTCTGTTCTGCCTCAAATGCCCTGTCCATTATTCCACGCAGCGTGTGCTCCAACAGGTGGACAAGGGGGACAGTGTCACTGATGCATGCACTGTCACTGTTCACAATCCTCGTGGCCTCCTCAAATGGTGACAGGACAGTGCATGCATCCCTGATCATGGCCCAATGGCGTGGGGAAAAAAAGCAAACTCCCCTGACCCTGTCCTGGTGCCATAGTCGCACAGGTACTCATTGATGGCCCTCTGCTGCGTGTGCAGCCCCTTCAGCATGGCGAATGTTGAGTTCCACCTGGTGGGCATGTCACGGATTAGGCAGTTCTTGGGCAGGTTAATTTCCTTTTGGAGGTCAGCTAGCCGAGCACTGGCATTATATGACCTGTGAAAATGCACACAGACTTTCCTGGCCTGCCTCAGAACATCCTGCAAGCCCGGGTACTGGCCCAAGAACCGCTGCACCACCAAGTTAAGGACATGAGCCAAACAAGGCCCATGGGTCAGTTGTCCCTGTCGGAGGGCAGAGAGGAGGTTGGTACCAGTGTAGCAAATCACCATACCTGCCTTAAGATGGCGTGGCATCAACCACCTCTGAACCTGCCCCTGCAGAGCTGACAGAATCTCTGCCCCAGTGTGGCTCCTGTCCCCCAAGCACACCAGCTCAAGCACCGCATGGCATCTTTTGGCCTCCGTGCTTGCGTAGCCCCTTGAACGCCTACGGAGCACCGCTGGTTCCGAAGTCAAATCACAGCCAGAGGCAATGGAGGAAGAAGAAGAGGAGGGGGTGGAGGAGAGAGGTGTGGCAGAATCCCCACTAGTAGTATTTTGGAGGCGTGGTGGCAGAACAACCTCCAACACTACTGCTCCTTGTTCTGCATCCTTCTCAGCTGCCAGAAGAGTCACCCAGTGCGCGGCGAAAGATAGGTAACGTCCCTGTCCATGCCTGCTGGACCATGAGTCAGCAGGTATTATGCACCTTACCGCTGATCGCCCTGTCCAGCGAGGCCAAGACATTGCCTTCCACATGCTGGTAGAGAGCCGGAATCACCTTCCGTGAGAAAAAGTGGCGTTTGGGAACCTGTCACTGTGGAACCGCACATTCCACAAACTCAGGGAAGGGGGCAGAGTCTACCAACTGAAAAGGCAGCAGTTGAAGTGCTAGCAATTTAGTCAAGCTAGCATTCAACCACTGGGCATGTGGATGGCTGGGAGTTAACTTCTTTCAGCGGTGCAGCAGCTGGGGCAGGGAAATTTGCCTGGTACAATCTGACATCAGTGTACAGATAGCAGATTGCCCCCAAGTACTTGGCTGTGACACACCTAATTCTACACCTTCATTCCTCTCAGTGCAGGTCTCAGAGAGGACTGAATGTATAGTGGGGTTGGAGATCCCAGCTGATGAGGAGCAAGGAGAGGTCCTCTTTGTTCTTTGGTGTGGGTCTTTTAGGTACGCTTGCCAATAAACTGCATGGCAGGTCAACATATGTCTGGTCAAGCATGTGGTGCCCAAGCGGGAGATGTTTTGGCCACGAAAGATACGCTTAAGACATATGTTGCAAATGGCAGCAGTGGGATCTGATGTACTCGTCTCAAAAAAGGCCCACACCAAAGAACTTTTGGAATAACACGCAGAGACAGCAGCACGCTGCACATGCGGAGCTCTGCGGTGTGATGAAGTCAGTGTGCTGCCCTTAAGTTGGCCCTTGGAGGGCATCCTGCCTCGTTGGTGATGTGCCTCCTCCTCCTCCTCTCTATTATCAGGCACCCACGTGGAGTCAGTGACCTCATCATCCCCTCCCTCCTCATCACTGGAGCAAAGCTGGCAGTATTCTGCAGCTGGGGGAACATAACTGCCAGATTGCTGTCCTTCTTGGGAACCCCCTCTCTCTGGGCTCACGTTACTGCCTTCCACTAGCTAGGCACCACCATCCGAGCCTTCAAAACGCTGGGCATCCTCCTGGAGCATGTACCCAACACTGTGGTCAAACAGTTTGGGGGACTCCTCAGGAGGACATGGTGGGGCTAGGGAAGGAGTGACTGATGCCATTGAGCCGAGGGAAGAGGCCGCGTTGGCATCTGCTTTGCCAGACAAAGTACCCTGAGCCTGGGTGAGAGAGGATGAGGAGGATGAGGACGGCTTGGTCATCCACTCTACCAAGTCTTCCACATGTTGCGGCTCAACACAGCCATGTTGCGGCTCAACACAGCCAGCTGCCAAAAAAAAGGACAAGCGTGTCCCACGGCCACGTGCTGATGAGGATGCACCGTCTCCACAACCAGCACTGTTGCCTCTAGACACAGAGCCTGCTTGCCCTCTTTTTATGGCTTGTGACTGTCTGCCTCTCCTTGTTGGCCTTCCAGACATACTAATGGCCTGCAGTGAGATGTAGCTGCACAAAGCTGGGATGTATATATATATACTGATACTGCAGCTAGCAGAATCAACTGCCTGCCTGTAGTATTATTAGTATGATAACACCAGCAATTGTCTTCAGGTAGCTTTAGATGCACACTGTGCAGAGGACGCAGTACACTAACTGTAAATACTGTAGCTGCCTGCCTGTGGTATTAATAGGATCAGAAGAACACCACTAATTTTCTTCAGGTAAAATACATATTCATATACCCCCAAGGAAATAAAATCTCAAAAAGGCCATCCTCGGAAAAAAAACAAAAAAAAAACAACAGCTACGACTACTATACAGACTCCAGAGAGGACAGAATGGTATCATTGCTCTACAAACTGAAAGAACTTTTGGAAAATAGATGTTGCAGTGGTGGGATATCCTGCTACTGCAAAAGTATATGGAATTTAGAGTAATCAGCTGTGGTTGCAGTACATCATCAGAGAGCGCAACCTTTCTGTCATTCAAGCAGTCATTGGCAATCTTCAAGAAGAGATATCCATATTTATAGATATTCAACGTTTATATAGTTGGGATTAGGGATGAGCTGAACACCCCCCCCCCCCCCCCCCCGATTCGGTTAGCACCAGAACATACGAACAGACAAAAAATTTGTGCGAACATGCAAACACCGTTAAAGTCTATGGGACACGTATGTGAAAAATCAAAATTGTTCATTTTAAAGGCTTATATGCAAGTAATTGCCATAAAAAGTGTATAAGGACCTGGGTACTGCCCCAGGGGACATATATCAATGCAAGAAAAGTTTTTAAAACAGCCGTTTTTTTCAGGAGCAGAGATTTTAGTAATGCTTAAAGTGAAACAATACAAAATAAAATATTCCTTTAAATATAGTGCCTGGGGGTCCCCTTAGTCTGCCTGTAATGTGGCGCATCTGTCTCATGTGTTTTACTGTGCCACAGCAAAATGACATTTCTAAAGAAAGAATCTAATTTAAAATTGCTTGCGGCTGTAATGTATTAATGTGATGGGAGTGAAGGCCTTGCACATTTCCATTGTGGCTGGAGAGAGTTTGTTGAACAGCATGATGTTAACGTATGGTGCTGGCAGAGATTTTGTGGCTTTGGTGGCTAAGATGATTTGCTTCTTAATACGAAAAAAGTGAATCCAAGCAAGAACATCTCTCGGCATGTTGGCTGGCATGCATGAAGGTTTGGCAATCCTATAGGCCCGGTCAAAAGGATGTCACGGTTGTTTAAGCGAGGGAGCAATGTCGATATAAGTTGTTGCAAGTAGAGAGTGAGCTCATTTGCTTTAACTGATTCCAGGATACCTCTAAATTTAATATTATTTTTGCCTAAAGCGATCTTCTATAACTGCGATCTTCTAAATGTTATTTTAATGCAGTGAATTTCCTCTGCATGATGCTTATGAGTAGGGATGAGCTTGATGTTCGGGATGAACATACGTTCGACTCGGGTCTTCGCCCGTTCGCCAAAGAGCGAACATTACTGGGCGTTTGCGGCAAAGTCGAGCGCTGCAGAATGCCCCATAATGCACTGCGAGATTGCAGTGCATTGCTGTATGATGATTGGAGAAAGTATGCACCTGACCTGCATGCTTTGGCCAATCCCAGCGCCCTCTGCTAAGAGAGCCATAATTGGCCAAAGGCAGGGTGCCTAAGCTCAGGGGGACTAAGTGCATGCAGTTAGGGGCAGTGTATTTGATATATATATATATACTGTATATATATATATATATATATACTGTATATATATATATATATATATATATATATATATATATATATATATATATATACACAATATATATATATATATATATGTATATATATATATATATATATATATATATATATACAGTCAGTCTAATATATATACTCTGCATTTAGCATACACTATATATTCAGAACATGTGAACAGGCAAAAAATGTGTTCGAACACGCGAACACCGTTGAAGTCTATGGGACATGAACATGAATAATCAAAAGTCCTCATTTTAAAGGCTTATATGCAAGTTATTGTCATAAAAAGTGTTTGGGGACCTGGGTCCTGCCCCAGGGGACATGTATAAAGGCAAAAAGAAGTTTTAAAAACGGACGTTTTTTCGGGAGCAGTGATTTTAATAATGCTTAAAGTGAAACAATAAAAGTGTAATATTCCTTTAAATTTTGTACCTGGGGGTGTCTATAGTATGCCTGTAAAGGGGTGCATGTTTCCCGTGCTTAGAACAGTCTGACAGCAAAATGACATTTCAAAGGAAAAAAAAGTCATTTAAAACTACTCGTGGCTATAATGAATTGTCGGTCCGACAATACACATAGAAGTTCATTGACAACATTTTTTTTTTAAATGGCGTGGGGGTCCCCCTAAATTCCATACCAGGCCCTTTAGGTCTGGTATGGATATTAAGGGGAACCCTGGCCAAAACTTTAAAAAAATGGCATGGGGGTCCCCCACAAAATCCATACCAGACCCTTCAGGTCTGGTATGGATTTTAAGGGGAACCCTGCACCAAATTTTTTTTAAAAATGGCGTGGTGTCCCCCCAAAAATCCATACCAGACTCTTATCTGAGCCCGCAACCTGGCAGGCCGCAGGAAAAGGGGGGATGGGAGAGCACCCCCCCAAACCGTACTAGGCCACATGCCCTCAACATTGGGAGGGTGCTTTGAGGTAGCCCCCAAAGCACCTTGTCCCCATGTTGATGAGGAGAAGGGTCTCATCCCCACAACCCTTGCCCGGTGGTTGTGGGGGTCTGCGACGGGGGGCTTATCAGAATCTGGAAGCCCCCTTTAACAAGGGGACCCCCAGATCCTGCCCCCCCTGTGTGAATTGGTAATGAGGTAAAAATGTACCTCTACCATTTCAAAAAAAGTGTCAAAAAGGTTAAAAACACAAGAGACAGTTTTTGACAAGTCCTTTATTTATTTCTTCTTCTTTTGGCTTCTTCTACCTTCTTCTTTCTTCTGGTGTTCTTTCGGTGTTCTTCTTCATCCATCTTCTTCATCTTCTTCTTTTCCATCTTCTTCTTCCTCCGCTCTTCTCGTCCCATATCTTCCTCCAGGCTTCTTCTCCACTCCGTCCGCACGATCCGCCTCAGTGGGAGTCTTCAGCCATGTGACTCTTCGCTTCTTCTTACACTTCCTATATAATGAAAGTCGGGGCCACCCGGTGACCCTGACCTCCTCTGACGCACGGGGAATTCACGGGACTTCCCTGTGGCTTTCCCTGTGTTGTCAGAGGGGGGCAGGGTCAATTTATATGTTTTATCGTATATATAATTCAATTAATTTCTCCTATGGTCTTGATGTAAGAGTATATATATTAGTTTTCTTCATATGCATATATATAAAAAAAAATTACATACAATACTCAATATCTAGAGTACAACCTTTTAATATTCATATTTTTGAATATGGATTCTATTACTGAAATAGAATCCTTAAAATATAGCACTTTAGATCAACTATACAATCTATTACCCCCTTTCACTTTTTGTCCCAATGCATGTTTAGATAAAAATATCCGTTACAAGTTATGTGGTAAATTTAAAAAAAATTAGAACGTCTGATACATTCTACCAATTCCCAATGGTGGGACAAATATTTTCTTAATAAGTATATTGATAGTAGAATCTCACCCCGTGGCCTCCGAATTCTAAAGAATTGTTCTTTCTTGGAACCTGAGGATGCCAAAGAATAGCGGAGTTTGGCAGAATTCTGTACCACAAAGTAGATGTCAATCTTGTTGAAACACAGAACCACCAAGTTTGAACAACTAAAAATGTCTGTACAACTTTTGACACAAGAAATTATTGATATGGGACATAAAGCCCCTCTCTCTTGGCTAGAAATTCTTAGAAAAAATACAAAACAACAAGAAGGTGACCTGATTTATAGTAAATTAGGGAAATTCAGATGGGATATCAAAGATTATTCTAATAATAAAATATTCACACAATACCCATCAGTCACTCATATTGCTCACCATTCCTATCCCCCCTATCCCCCTCCTCTAATACCTCTAAAACAGAATAGTAAAAACGCACTGCAACCCCCTTCGTCCACAGGCCGCATTGCACAACAACAAAATGACATAAGAAAACCACCTGTCAAACCATCACAAACCAAATTATTGGATAATCTAAATCATTTTTATAATCGTTCACGTTCTGGGACTAGTACCCAGACCCAAATCCGTAGACCACCACAGGACGTTAACGACTTTATGGAGATAGCAGAGACTCGTGACTCTTCCACACAAAATGGATCACAAAACGAAGACATTACCATAGACATCATTAAAACTGTAAAACCAACAGATCCATCACGATTAGTTACCCTTGTAGCCCCAATGAAAAGTTCCACTATATTGGATATTTCCTCCACTAAAAATACTCATCCTTCCACCTCAAATCTATCCAAGGTAGGGGAGAATGTACCTCTTACTTTTGGATCCAACAGTACCCTAGACAATTCTTTTTTATTGTCACACCCCTCTCCAGCCACTCAAACAAAAATCCCCCGCAGAAACTACATTGTTAAATCATGGCCTAAACTTTGCACCATCCAATAAACCCAATCCGTTCATATTGTTCAAGGACCTTAACAGATATGTTAGAAACCTTACATTAAAAAGATTCTTTCAAATCAAAAATACCAAAAGTATTCCCAATACAGATATTTCTAACATAGTCGTCACACCTGACTCTCCCACAAATAAACATGAATTTGACTTTGATGCAGATGTGATCGAGATGCTTGAGCATCTCTATCGTGATGTCTCTTACACAGGATTAGATCTCTTTACACAACATCTACACACTTCACCACCCATTATACACTCTGGATTAAAACCCAAATCAGTTTTTTTATCCCTACCAGTCTAAAGGCCAAACCTTACTACATTCTACAATATGATATTTTCTGATCTTAAAAAGATGTGTTCTTGCGAATCATTACATATCAAAAATCTTGGGTGTCTTGCTCCTAAATAAGTGAAAGCTCTACAAACCCTAACCAAAAATAACAATTTGATCATTAAAACTGCCGACAAAGGCGGTAGGATCGTCATTCAAAATAGGTGTGACTATGTCAAGGAAGCGGATCGCTTGCTTGCGGATAGCTCAACTTATCACAAATTAAGCTCCGATCCACTACCAGAATTCCAAAAGGAAATCAATTAACTTATTGACACCACCATTCAACAAAACATTATCAATAAAAATGAAGCCTCTTTTTTACGGAGAGACTTCTACCGAACTCTGTATTTTTATCATATTCCAAAAATTCACAAGGACCAGGCAAACCCTCCAGGGAGACCCATCATTGCCGCTATGGATATTATCACCTCTGGACTATCCAAATACATAGATCATCACTTGCAAGCGTTGGCACAAGGATTACAGTCGTACACCCGGGACGGAACCCACCTGTTGGATTTGTTGAAATCATACGGGTGGGAAGATGGATACACTTGGATATCCTTAGATGTCAATTCTTTATACACATCTATCCCCCATACCTTTGGAGTAACAGCAATTAATCACTTTTTGTCCGAAAATCCATACATGAGCAATGGACAAGCTGCCTTTATCCTGGACTGTGCAAGGTACTGTCTAACACACAACTACTTTAGTTTTGATGATCAGTACTACTGCAAATCCATGGAACAGTGATGGGCGCCAATTAGGCACCCTGCTACGCTAATCTAGCTATAGGACTGTGGGAACAAAGACACATTTGTCAAAACAACCCCTACCTCAAACACCTTATTTTTTATGGACGATTTATCGATGACATCATCATCATCTGGGATGGTGCTGGTGATGCCATCGATGATTTTGTTTCCCATTGCAATGACAATCCATATGGCCTTAGTTTTACCAGTGCCACAGATCGAGATAACCTGTCATTCCTAGATCTTGATCTTTATCACAAAAACAGCAAAATACATGCTAAGAATTATTTCAAGCCGACAGCAGGAAATTCACTGCTGCACTATAAGAGCTGTCATTACCGAAAATGGAAAGATAACATACCAAAAGGGCAATTTTGCCGATTGCGCAGAAATTGTACTGAAACATCAGAATACATTGAGCAAAGTTGCCTTCTAAGAAACAAATTCCAGGGCAAAGTCTCTCCTACATCGTTGGTAGATCAGGCCCAAAAACATTATCTACAACATACTCCCCCAGTCAAACACAAAAAAAGTTTTGATCAATCAGGCCGTTTTATTAAGACATTCCACACTGACTTTTCTAAAATGGAGAGATCCTCAAGAAGCACTGGCCAATTCTTCTTGAAGACCCACACCTCAGACCCGTTTTACCTGATCACCCTAGAATCACCTATAGGAAAGCCCTTAACATAAAAAATAAAATTGGGCCCAGCAAATTAAAGTCACAAAAGAGTATTACACAGGCACATGTCTGCTTGATTCCTTTAAGAAGCATGTTCCAGTTCAAAAAGCCATTGTGCAAAACTTGCAGTTATGTCAAACATGGCAAGAGGCAATTCTCAACAAAAGGAAAAACATATCTTCTAGGAGACTTTTAAAATTGTAGCTCTGACTTCGTAGTCTATGGCCTGATCTGTCCTTGCAATTTAATGTACGTAGGATGTACTATACGCCCATTGAGAGAAAGATTTGGTGAACATCGTAGAGAAATAGAGGGAGGCAAGGATAAGCATAGCGTTCCACATCATTTTGCAGAATACCACAATAAATCCACTGAAGGCCTCGAAGTTTGAATCCTAGAGAAAATGCCAAAAAATCTTTCTCAGGCTGAAACATTCCATAAATTATGTGAAAGAGAGACCTATTGGATTTATTCCTTAGATACTTTAAATCCTGGTGGAATTTATGAGGAGCTAAAATTTTCCACAATTCTGTAAGATGTTGATTCTAAATTATTGAACATATTTTTAAATTTTGCTTTGTTTCGCTCTAGGTGATGTTATATGTTGCTCCCCTTTTTCTTTTAAAAAAGCAATACATTCTTGTGGCCCTCCGGCAGTTCGTAAGTAATCACACCTATTTTCCTTCCCCCTTTTCCTTTCTTCTTCCAAAAACCCTTTCCCCTCCCCCCTCCTCCCCTCTTCTTTTTTTTCTTTAAACCCCCCACCCTCTTCCATTTATTTACTCTTTCCCATTCCCCTTCCCCTCCGAAACTCTAGAAATAATGCCAATAAAACACTAAATATCAACTCTTTCAAAATACCTTTATAACAATAAATACCAATACATCTGAATATATTCCAATGTATTAATTATTTATATATATATATATTTTTAATACCCCCCTTATTTTATTTATATGTATATATGTGTATATATATATATATATATATATATATATATATATATATATATATATATATATATATATATATATATATATCATTTTTTTTCCCCTCTAATTCTACATATCTACATATCTGTTATAGTGAAAATTATAATATATGTGTAAATATAAAATAATGCCACCATATACAATAAAATCTAAAAACGTTAAACCCCTTCCCCTCTTTCTCCAATCAATATTTTACTTGTTTTTATCAATGGATTTTAATAATAAATAAAGTTATTTGTTTTTATTTTTATATTATATGTTAAATCAGTATATATTCTGTATTGGTATCATTGTACCAATTACCTATATCATGTTATCATTTGAAGAAAACGCTGTTGTGAAGCATATGTATGTATGCACACATTATCCCATTGTCATAATGATTTGTTAATATAATATCGCCGCCTGTGATCACACAGCCTGTGATATAAAATTTCACCACTAGGTGGTAGTGCTAGTGCAGCATATAAATAGACCACATACAGCCAATGATCCATAGCTTGATAAAGGAGCGTGCTTACTGCGCATGCTCGGAAGCGCGTCGCTTTACGGCAATACAGCCACCACATTGTACTCCAGCCCTCCTTCTGACTGTCCGGTCACATTCCAGGCCTCGCTGTGGATCTGAATCCCGGAAGTAACCTGTGGACCAGGATGTCAGCTGCATAGGGAGACACAAGGCTCCATTCTGTCTGGACTGCTGAGATTGCATGTGGCTCTACTGGATTCCCCTGCACCTGACAACAGTTTCCTATATGTGAGTGTTTTAATGCAAATTGTCATGAAATCTATACAGTCTTACTGAGAGGCGCCTGTTGTTTTGTTTTTCTTTCAACTCCCAGGACTACTCACAACCCATCAGCTGTTTTGGGTGTAAACAGGTAGGGCACAAAAAGCCAGTCTGTCCGTTGAATCCAGCCAGGCAGTCCCTGTTATGGAGAAAGCCAGCAGGGGGGAAATCCCCGCACATCCATGCCTGTGGCTTACTGCATTGAGGAGGAAGAACATTGGGGCGTCCTGCACGAGGCTGACCCAGTACAAGCAGCTAACCAGGACAACAGGCAGCAACAAAGGTAGCCAATGGCCTACGTGATACTAGCGCCACCATGACCCTAATACAGAAGAACCTCATCCCAGAGAGCCAACACACCAGAGACACTGTAGCCGTAAGGGTAGCAGGAGGCACCGTTTTTCGGCTACCCATTGCCTGTGTTCACCTGGATTGGGAGGTTGGATCGGGACCCGTGAATGTGGGGGTGATGAAGGATTTGCCTGAGAGTGTACTACTGGGGAATGATTTGGCCCCCCTCGTTTCTGCGTACGCCCCAATGGGCCCCACTGAAGCCAACCCAGTGACTACCCGTGCCCAGACCCGTGCTGTTGGAACCGGCCCACTTGCTGCTGAGACCCTGGTGAGACGATCTTCCCAGACATGTACCTTAGATCAGGCTCCCCTAGGCTGGGATACCCCAGAGGCATTTGGGAGGGAAACCTGGGAGGACCCGGCCTTACACAAGTATAGGGATAAGGCAGATAGTCAGGAAAGGAGAATAGATGGGGAACTTAATGAATGGGTGGGTAATAGACTGTATAGGATCCCTAAGCCATCCCTGAGAAGTAAAGCCCCTTTGCAGAAATGACAGCTGGTGGTACCTAAGAAATACCAGCTAGAGATTCTGCAAATTGGGCATGATGTACCACTAGCAGGACATCTAGGGCCCGGTCGCACAGCTCATAGAATTACACAAAATTTCTTCTGGCCCAATTTTAACCAGGATGTGCGACAGTACTGCAAAATGTGTGACACATGTCAATGGGTATGTGTCATGAAGATCCTGCCAGTAATCGGCGATCCAGATGCACGGGAACATGGCCACGGGCTCTACCGCACATGCACGTGCGTTCACGGGTGCTGTCACACACGGGCACGTGTGCGCGCACTCCCGCTGGTGTCAGGAGGGCTATTTAAACCGGCTTGTCACACTCAATCCCCGCTGTCTGCTCTACAGCGTTCTGTGTGCCTAAATCTGATCTTATCTGTATACTCTGTTATCTGACCCGTCTTCCTGTTAGACCATTCTGCTATCCGCCTGCACCGGACCCCCTTGGCTTGCCTGACCATTCTTCTGTGTTATCCCTGGTACCTCTGCTGTCCGCCCAATACCGACCACCGGCTTGTTTGACCATCCCTCTGCCTGATACCAGTATCCAGTCTGTTACCTGCTGCTCGTTCTTGGTTCAAGTCCAGTGCACCAGTATCCAGTCTGTTACCTGCTGCTTGTTCCTGGTTCCAGTCCAGCGCTCCAGTATCCAGTCTGTTACCTGCTGCTTGTTCCTGGTTCCGGCCCAGCGCTCCAGCATCCAGTCTGTTACCTGCTGCTTGTTCCTGGTTCCAGTCCAGCGTTCCAGTCTGCTACCTACTGCTTGTTCCTGGTTCCAGTCCAGCGTTCCAGTCTGCTACCTACTGCTTGTTCCTGGTTCCAGTCCAGTATTCTAGTCTGCTACCTACCACTTGTTCCCGGTTCCAGTCCAGCGTTCCAATCTGCTATCTACTGTTTGTTCCCGGTTCCTGTCTAGCACTTCAGTTCCTGCCTACTTACCTGCTGTGGTTCCTGGTCCATTCTGCATTTCAGTCTCCAGTCTCCTCTTCAGCTTCTGGTTCCAGAGGGTGCCACCACTCCTGAACTTCTGGTGACTGTTGATCCTGCCAGGCACCCATACCACTCCTCACTCCTGGGCCCTCTGTCTTCATTCCAGAGGAACGGGAGTGGGAGCTGTAAGGGAGGTCTCTCTCTGCACTTCAGGCTCAAAATCTACCAGGTACGTGACAGGATGTAAGCAGGGGGAGCACCCTAAGGCCAGACTTATGTCCATGCCTATTATTGGGGAGCCCTTTTACCGCATAGCCGTTGACATTGTCGGTCCCTTGGCCAGGCCTAGTCCTTCTGGAAAGAAGTATATTCTCCCCATGGTGGACTATGCCACCCTTTACCCAGAGGCAGTAGCTATGTCCAATATTGAAGCAGAGACAGTAGCTGATGCCCTGTTTAAGATATTTACTAGAGTGGGGTTCCCTAAGGAGATTCTCTCTGACCAGGGAACCCAGTTTACCGCTGTGCTCACCCAGCAGTTGTGGAAGGTGTGTAATATTAAGCCCTTGCTGAGCTCACTTTACCACCCCCAGACTAATGGTCTCTGCAAGAGCTTTAATGGGACTCTCAAGCAAATGCTGAGGACCTTTTCGGATTCTTGCAAAGACTGGGAGAGATTCCTGCTTTATCTGTTATCTGTGTACAACGAGGTACCCCAGGAATCTACTGGGTTCTCTCCCTTTGAGTTATTCTATGGTTGAAGGGTCCGCAGACCCCTCAATCTCATTATAGGACACTGGGAGGGAGAGACAGAGCAGGAGGGGACCCCCATAGTGCCCTATGTTCTGGAACTCAGGGACCGCATGGAGCAACTGTCTCTGATGGTAAGGGAGACTCTCCAGGCGACCCAGGGAAGACAGAAGAGATGGTACGATCGGGGGGCCTGACAGCACATCTTTCAGGTTGGGCAGAAGGTCTTAGTGCTCAAGCCTGTGAAGACTGAAAAGATGCAGGCATCTTGGCAGGGCCCGTATAAAGTAGTAGCCCAGGTATGTGATACTACCTATGTTATTGCCAGCTGTGCAGATGAAAGAATCCAGCAAACCTTTCATGTGAACATGCTGAAGGAGTATCATGAACGGCAGGAGAATGTTGCTGCAGTATGTGCCCCTGCTGTGGACGACTCCGAAAGTTTACCCCTCCCTGACTTATGAGAGAGAGACCCCAAGACTGACCTCATTAGCCTCGTACAGCTAGGGGACCAGTTAAGCCCCACAAAGAAGGAACAGGCTAAGCAGCTTCTATGGGAAAAACAGGCGACTTTCTCCCAAAAACCGGGCTACAGGACCCTGGCTGTGCATAAGGAAGAGACCCCTGACAAGCACCCCTTCGACAGCCCCCCTACTGTATCCCTGAAGCAGTCCGAGAAGAAATGCGGAAGGAGATACAGGAGATCATTCAGTTAGGAGTCATTGAGCCCTCTGACAGCCCTTGGGCCTTGTCTGTAGTCCTGGTGCCTAAGAAAGATGAAACTACCCGGTCCTGCGTGGACTACAGGCGCGTCAATGAGAAGACCACCACTGATGCCTACCCGATGCCCAGGGTAGACGAACTGCTAGATCGTATAGCCAGGGGACGTTATTTAACTACAATAGACCTCTGTAAGGGTTATTGGCAGATTCCCCTGGCTGAGGATGCTATCCCCACGTCGGCATTTGTTAACCCATTTGGCCTGTACCAGTCTAAGGTCATGTCATTCGGGATGAAAAATGCCCCGGCTACCTTCCAACGTATGGTGGGTAGGCTCCTCGATGGCTTTCAGGATTTTTCATGTGCATACCTGGATGACATTGCGATCTACAGTGGGTCTTGGGAGGAGCACCTGGTTCTTTTTCGGGGTGGTTCTGGACAAGATTCGGGCTGCAGGCCTGACCTTGAAACCAGACAAGTGCCATCTAGGTATGGCAGAGGTGCAGTACCTGGGACACTGAGTAGGGTGTGGGAACCAGAGACCAGAGCCAGCCAAGGTAGAGGCAGTAGCTAACTGGCCCACACCCCGTACTAAGACGCAGGTATTAGCCTTCTTGGAGACTGCAGGGTACTACCGATGGTTTGTCCTTGATTACAGTGCTATCGCCAAGCCCCTAACTGACCTGACGAAAAAGAATTTACCTAGACAGGTCCTGTGGTCTCCAGCTTGTGAAGCTGCATTTCTAGCCCTCAAGCAAGCACTTGTAAATGCCCCTGTCTTGGCTGCCCCAGTACCTAACAAATGTTTCCTTGTCCACACAGACACTTCCATGTTTGGAGTGGGGGCTGTGCTGAGTCAAATTGGGGAGGATGGAGGAGAACACCTTGTCTCATACCTGAACAGAAAGCTATTACCCCGGGAAATGAGCTATGCGGCAGTGGAGAAGGAGAGCGTGGCCCTGGTCTGGGCCCTTAAAAAGTTGAACCCCCTGTTTGTAAGGACAGGAATTTTCATTAGTCACCAATCACAACCCATTGGTCTGGCTTAACCGGGTCTCAGGAGACAATGGCAGGTTGCTGCGGTGGAGCTTAGCCCTGCAACCCTACAAGTTCACCATCAGCTACCGACCCGGTAAGCAAAATGGCAATGTTGATGGGTTGTCCTGGCAAACAGACCTCACTCTGGCCTCCAAGTTTGGGACATCCCCAAGTTGACCCGAGAAGGATCAAGCCGGGTCTGCCGAAGTGTCCCACAAGGAGGAAGCCATGTGATGGGAGTCACTGTTGGGTGCAAGGTGACCAAGAAAAGAATGAACCCTGAGAATATGATTGGATTACTTCAAATGGGACAGTAATATTCATTAACAATATCTCTCAAGAATATATGTAAAGACTATTCTTGGTTTGTTTGATTCTGAACTCAACATGTTAGTTGAGAGAGCTGATCACATTGGCCTCTAGAACTGGGTAGGAGCCGGGCAGTCTACTCCTACTATAGTTTGTTGCCTACTAGGCTGAGGAGGGGAGGAGATCACTGTTTGTATTGTTAATTGTAATTAGCTCCTCCTATTGTGTGAAGGTGTCCTATGTTATACTTATGATAATGTTGATTGTGTCTTCTGAGCTAAAAGACGGGAAGTCTGTCCTAAAGGTCATGTCTCTTATGCCCCGTACACACGGTCGGATTTTCCGATGGATAATGTCCGATCGGAGCGTGTTGTCGGAAATTCCAACCGTGTGTGGGCGCCATCGGACATTTTCCATCGGATTTTCCGACACACAAAGTTGGAGAGCAGGAGATAAAATTTACCGACAACAAAATCCGATCGCGTCAATTCCGACCGTGTGTGGCCTGTTCCGACGCACAAAGTGCCACGCATGCTCAGAAGAAATTCCGACACGGGACAGCTTGTTCTGGTAAACTTAGCGTTCGCAATTGATACAGCACTTTCGTCACGCTGCAATGTTCAAAATGGTTTAATACAGCGCACTCTCTTCTTCTTTATAATGTGACAAGAATGAAGTAGTTTTGATGCTCATATTCACACACACTTCTCACAAACTTTTCTTTGTGTTTTTTTAGTGGGATTCCCTCAATATATTGTTATTAGTTGTCACATCTGACAGTTTTATATTTTTTATGTTTTTTTGGGGGGGGATTTTAAGCCTTTTTTTTTCTTTAATGTTTGGATTTTTTCCAAGGCTGATCTTTGTTCAATGTTATTTTTATTTTTACTCCAGAATAATTTTGTGTGTGTTTTGTGTGTCAAGTTACCCCAACACCATTATTATCTTTTATTATTTAATCTCCAGGAGATTTTTTGTTGTTGGTGTCCCTTGTTCATTTCACATTGTATATTTGAAATGTACCTGAATCCTCACAAACCAACTGTCATTTTTGAAGGAAAACACATAGGAGAGTATAATTCAAAACAAAAATCCTTTATTAAGGGATCAGAACCAAACAAAGAGGAAGGCAACACTGGATCAACAGCAGAAATTAGTGAAGCCTGGGACCCCCACGGCAGACATAAATTCTTCAACAACAAAATTGTTGGCCTGAGGAGTCCATATCTAAGGGAGGGCAGTCTGGTCCGGGATTCACAGAGACTCGGAGAGCAGCAGATGACATCAGTGTCCCCAGGCTGTGGTACCACAAGAGGCTGCATTTTTTGGCCGACCAGACTGGACCCAGGGCAATCACTGTCTAGTCTTCCTTCCACACTTCCTTCCGGGCTGTGGCTGTGCAGTTGTAGATGTGGCAGGAGGAGGAGTAGGACCTGAAGGAGGAGGAGGACTGGGGGGACCTGGAGGAGGACTGGGGGGACCTGGAGGAGGAGGAGGACTGGGGGGACCTGGAGGAGGACTGTGAGGACCTGGAGGAGGACTGGGAGGACCTGGAGGAGAGGGAGGAGGAGGACCATCCCAAAGCTGTGTGTGAGGTGTAATTTGGCCCCTCATACCTTTCTCCAGAGCCTCTGATATGAGGGCCTGACACATGGCTTTTTGGCCCTCCTCCATCCTCTGCATTTTATATGCTATGAATGCAGCAATGTTCTCCTGCATGGTGTGGGGTGCTCCCAGGACCTCTGTAGCCCTCCAAAAGAATCTGATAGCCGCCTCCTCTAGGGCACTCGTCCTACTGCCACTTTCTGTTTTCAGGTGTGGTGGAGGGACCTGCAGATCAGCCAGCCGGCTCGGCCTGGCCACCTCCTGGCTGAGACTTCCCTGTGTATGAAAAAGGGACATAGTTGTAATGTTTTGCATCATCAATCACAATCCCAAATTAGTACTCCCAACTAACATCTAGTTAACATCATTGATTGGACAAGCAGAAATATTTAGAGGAATGCTATACCTGGCTCAATCTGGGCTCCTCCACATGCGGCCTGGAAGGCCCAGGTTGGGCGTGAGAAGCCTCAGCCGGGGGGGAAGGAAGCGTGGAAGGAAGACTGGAGAGGGATGGCCTGGGTTCAGTCTGGCCTGCCAGAAAGTGCAGCCTGTCGTAGTACAACATCCTGGGGACATAGATGTCATCTGCTGCTCCGGATCTCTGTGAATCCAGGACTTTCTTGCGCTCCCTCAGATATGTGCTCCTCAGGCAACCAATTAATATCTTTAAAGAAGTGATGTCTGCCGTGGGGATCACCTGCTTCACAATTTCACACAATTGCACCAGTGCTGCCTTCCTCTTTGCTTGGTTCTTGAAATGGGGGTGGGTAATCTTCCACAGACAGGGCAGCTCACTTAGCATATCAATGAATAGTGACATGAAGTCAGTATCTCTCATTAAGATATCCATGTTCACTGCAAGACACAACACAAGACAAAGCCTAATGTCAGACAAAACTCTCCTAATCTTGTTACAATATAGGCCTCAATCTAGAAGCAGTATAGGCACAAGTTTGTCTCTTACCTTCGTTCTTACGATCGGCGCGTCCAATGCTCCTTCCTCCGCTCATAGATCGTACGTAATACGCACGCGTGTTATGCTATATACACACTGCGCACGCGTGTAACTCCGCCCACCCCTGACGTTCTTTCTAGTGTATTCCCCGCCCCTTTTCATTCGGCGCAGTGGGTGAAGAGCATGATGGCAGAGTTACAGCAGGTGTATGCTAATTCTAGCAACCAGGAGGAGGAGGAGGAAAGCCTGGATCCAGGCACGTCCCGATCCAGAAGGAGACGTTTTAAGGCCACAAATATGTCGTTTGGGGAGATGTTGGAGATGGTAGACATCATGAGGAAGTCCGACTATGACGGAAAATATGGGCCTTACCCCCACCCCAACATCCGAAAGGCCAAAATCATTGGTAAAGTGGTCCGGAGTCTGAAGAGGAATTTCAGGGTACGAAGATCTAAAGATCAGCTCAGGAAGCGGTGGTCGGACCTGAAGTTGAGAGAGCCAGAGCAGTACCGAAAGATCCGGAGAGTGCTGCAAAAAAGTAAGTAGTTGTGCTGTGCTCCTATTCTTTCTGTCTTTATTACGTTCGTTCTGCTCTATATGCTTTTATTAATTGTAACGTTTAAAAGGGCAGCTTTAATGTTCATAGGCCCATTATTCGTTCGTATCAAACATTTTTATTTCGGCCTCTAGAACACCATTGTTTAGGCCATATGCATTTTCACACATTTTTTGGGGCCTACTTGGATGCCAAATATTTGTTTGTGTAGATGGGTTTGTTACTAGAATGAAATGACAACTAGATTCTGTGTAAGGAGAGGACACAGAGCAGCTGTTTTCACATCTGGACACTGGAGCACTAGTGTGGGAACCCAGAACACCATTTTTATTAGGGGGGGCACACAGGTGCTCCAGTGTATACTATAGGGGGGTCTCCATCTGTGAAGCTTGAACCAAACAGGTAAAGTATTGCAGCTTGACAAAGGGCAATAAAAAAAATATACATCTTGGAACTCGGCTAAAATAGACAATTGTACCCCACTTCCAAGCAATGTTTCCTATTTCTAGTTCTGCCATCAAATATCTGTGTGCTAATTATACCATTTTTGTTTTACATAGGGGAGAAAAGACTCGGACACCCCTCATCCCAGGAGACCAGAGACCCCCCACCTCTGGAAGAAGGGGAAATACCAACCCAAGAAGCTGAGCAGGAGGAAGAAGAAGATGTAGTGGAGATTGGCACCACAACAGGTGAGTGTCTGCGACCACAGGCTCAGGTAAGAGATGGATGGTGGCAGATTTTTGAGACCTTTTTTTTGTTCTTTATCTCTTTTTAGGTGATCGTGATGTGAGGGATCCTGGACACTTTACTTCAGAAAGTGCCCAGATCCTGATCGGGGAGATCATGGGGTGTAATCTCCAATTGCAAAACATCCAGAAACAAATCAGTGATGTTATTAAAAAAAAATAATAACATCATTGATGTTTTGGGGCGAATTTAAACCCCACAAAATCACCTGTTTTATCTTCCAAAAATGTTTTCAATGTTTAGAAAAGCCAAATTTGGAGGATGCACACAGTGTGCCAACATGTGCTATCTGCCATCACGGGAGATCAATGGACGCGTTTTGGGGGTGCAACACCTTCCTCAATTATAAAGTAGCGCTGAGGAAGGGCTTTCTCCCCCAAAACATGTCCCTTGATCCCCCGTGATGGCAGATAGCACATGTTGACATTCGTAAATTGGTGTGCATCTTCCAAATTTGGCTTTTCCAGGGGTGATTTCCCCCCATCTGAAAGCTATATCAAACCCAGTTCCTAAATACTGATGTCTGATATAGCCTTCAGGTTTTACCATATGTGAACTTTGTAAGTTCTAGTTTTTTGGCTTTCTTGTTGGTTTTACACAGGCCTGTTTTATCTGAAATGGTTATTTCGAGTTTTGATAATGCTACAGCAAAAATTGTTATACAACAAACATGTTGGTTTGTTTTAAAAACCTTTGGTAAATGCACATGTGATTGTGCAGGTATAAAAAAGTGCCTTACTCAAGAATGTGTGGATTATTGTCTCAACACTACAACACTTTTGGGGTGATGTAATTGCTGTTTTATGCAAAAATGGGGGTTATTTCCTAAGGGAAAATACACTTTGCACTACAAGTGCAGGTTCAGTGCAGTTGCAAGTGCACTTGTAGTGAAATGTGTTTTTGCATTTAGGAAGTACCAGCCAACAGTGTTTTTTATAAGGTTACCCAATCACGCCATTTTCTGCACTCCACACATTTCTGTCAGGGTCAGCTAAAACAAACACAAGCAGCAAATGGCCACAAAGAATTTCTTTTGGTTGTTTTTTATTTGAAAAAGGTGTCACAGATTGTCTGGCATATTGATAGCCCCCCTACCCACAAAGAACTCCAGGTAGCATAACCGGACATCACGGGCATTCATTGTTGATGTATTTGGGATTCCGGCCTCAGGCCCAACTGAGCCAGCATAGTTGGCTGAATATTTTCGTAGAAAATTATGGAGAACACAGCAGGCAAGTATTATATGGTTCAGTTTATACTCCGCCATATGGATGGGTGTCAGAAATAATCGGAACCGGCTGGCCAGGATTCCAAATGTGTTCTCCACCACTCTTCGGGCTCTGGCCAGCCGGTAATTAAAAACCCTCTGTTCCGGGGTGAGAGTCCTCATCGGGAATGGCCGCATCAGGTGGTCCCCCAGGGCAAACGCTTCATCAGCAACGAACACAAATGGGAGACCTTCAACATTGTCCTCTGGAGGTGGCAAGTCCAAGCTGCCATTCTGGAGACGCCTGTAGAACTCCGTCTGGGCGATCACTCCACCATCGGACATCAGGCCATTCTTCCCCACGTCCACATACAAGAACTCGTAATTAGCCGACACCACCGCCAACATCACTATACTATTAAACCCCTTGTAATTATAATAGTACGACCCCGAGTTGGGTGGTGGGACGATGTGGACGTGTTTCCCATCAATTGCCCCTCCGCAGTTAGGAAAGTCCCACCGCTGGGCAAAGTGGGAGGCCACAGTCTGCCATTCCTGTGGCGTGGAAGGAAACTGTTGAGGAAAAAACAATAAACATTACTATTTTTTCACAGAAACATGGCAAGCAGATTAGACACAAACATTATGGGGCAACCTCCAGATAGCATTTATTAAGGGGAATTTAACAACAACAATGTATAAGGTACACCTATCATATTCCCCCTGCCCCCCCCCCCCTCATGGGCCATTTCTAACATTATAGGGGGGGAACTCTTGGACAGGTAACCCTCTTCACTTCATTTAGAGATGAATGCCTAAATAATGGGTATTACTTGAAACAGCCCCTCCTTAGTTACACTATTGGCAGCCCACTGGACAGGTAAGAAGTGTCATAATACAAAGATATAAATACACACTGTACACATTTGAGCACATTTGGACATTCTGCTATTACCTATCAAGATCATAATAGGATACAAGAACTTTAAACAAGACCATTGGAAAGTATACAGGCAGGCCCTTGCACTACATGCTTTGGGCAATTCATCCATAAATCTGAGCACTAAAGAGATGGGTATAGTGTGTATGGGTTTGGCAAAGTCAGCAGATGATTGAGGATAGATAGAGAATTGGGATCAGCTGAATTAGCAGTTGGGGGAGGGAGGGTTACAAAAAATTTGGGGACACCACAAAAAAAAGCCTCTGGCCCTCTGCCTGAATTTAAATCAAAAATAACATTTCCAAACATTTTAGGGGGTGTTTGGGGTAAAGCACTACTATGGAGCTGAAAAAATACATTGTTAAGTGACTACATGAGGTGAATATAGGGGCAGGAGACACCATGCTGGAGAGGTTATTGAAGGGCAAATATGTATGAAGGACCTAAAATAATAATTATATAAAAATCCATTCACAGCATATTACAACCATGGTATTTAGGGAATGAGGAAAGAAATATAAGATATTAGCAAACATTCAATACCATAAAATGTGATATAAAACGATGAAAATCTTACCTTCATATACTCCTTCTGCAGGACCTGGATGATGGCAGAACAGGTCTCTGGGATAATGATCCCCAGAGCCTGGGGGGAGATGCCTGTCGAGAACTTTAAGTCCTGCAGACTTCTCCCTGTGGCCAAATACCGCAAGGTAGCGACCAACCTCTGCTCCGCAGTGATGGCTTGCCTCATGCAGGTATCCTGCATGCTGATATAGGGGGTCAGCGAAGCCAACAGATGGTGAAACACGGGGTCCGTCATCCGGAGAAAGTTCCTGAAATCATCAGGATTATTCTCACGGATCTCACGGAGCAAAGGCATATGAGAGAACTGGTCACGCTGAAGCAACCAATTCTTGGTCCATGAACTCCTCCCCACCCTGTTCATGGACTGGACTTGTGTCAAGGTCAGGACCCCAACACCAAGCCCCCGCACAGCACGAACTTTACGAGGAGTACGCATATGAAACATGGCTAGAAAACGGTCGGCTGCTCAGAACGAAGTAACAGAAGGCACTGAAGAACAGCAAGGCCTGTGAAGAGCGACCTGAAAACCAGTAACGAACGAACAAGAATACAGTGACTAAAGTCACGCGGAACTTGCTTGCACGCACTGAAGAGCAGATACAAACCCACAAGCACAAACTGAACGTCAGAAAACGATCTGAAAGCCACGAGTCTGAAAAAGCGCGAATCATCTCTCACCAAACTTTTACTAACACGAGATTAGCAAAAGGAGCCCAAAGGGTGCTGCGCTTGGTTCTGAACTGGCCTTTTCTAGTCTCGTCGTACGTGGTGTACGTGACCGCGTGGTTGTTGATCGGAAATTCTGACAACTTTGTGCGACCGTGTGTAGGCAAAACAAATTTGAGCCAACATCCGTCGGAAAAAATCAGAGGATTTTGTTGTCGGAATGTCCGAACAAAGTCCGACTGTGTGTACGGGGTATTAGTCACCTAGTCTGGGTAAATGATTTAGTAAACTAGCTCATGTTAATTAGGTTTCTGGTTATAGATGTATTGTTGGAGTAATATGAGCAGGAGGTAGGAACCTCCTCTTTAACTGTACATAAAGACTTGTAATTTTGGTTCTAATAAACAGTCTGATTCCTGTTTGACCCTCCGTACAGAGCCTCGTCTCATACTTGGGGGGGAAGAATTATTCAAAAGGGTTTCTTGTTTGGCTGATTGGGGTGTTCGGTAGCTGCCTTTGTGTCCGGAAATGGAATGTCCTAAACGGCTTTAACCCCTTTCATACTCGGGGTGTCGTTACATGCTCCATTCAAATTGCGCAAACCAAATTCTATTGATCATAACGTGCTCTTCAAAAAGTGCTCTCGTGTTCAGCAATAAGCCACCACCACATATGGGAACTCACCAGACAGGGTTGACCCCCTGCTAAATTAGGTCAGTCAGCGCTTTCTCACAAAATGGTCCTTTACTGTTGGGTGGTAAGGATGTGGAAATCCCTTCCACAGTTGGATATGCACAGGGATATGGAAAACAGTAGTGACACGCACACAAACAAACACACACACACTCAGGTTGAACTGGATTAACCGGTGTCTTTATTTAACCACATGCCGACCAGCTGCCGCAGTTGTTCTGCAGCAGAACGGCACGGCTGGGCGAAACTACATTGTGTAATGTCGCTTCGCCCTGTGGCCACCAGGCGGTGTTAACCCCTTTACTGCCAGTGACATTTTTACAGTAATCAATGCATTTTTAATTGCACTGATCGCTGTATTAATGCCAATGGTCCCAAAAATGTGTCAACATTGTCCAACCTGTCCAGTCATAATAAAAATTGCTGATCGCCACCATTACTAGTAAAAAAAAAATTATTAATAAAAATGCCATAAAACTATTTTGTAGATACTATAACTTTTGCACAAACCAATCAATATACGCTTATTGTGATTTGTATTACCAAAAATATGTAGAAGAATATGTATTGGCCTAAACTGAGGGAAAAAAATGTATTTTTTATATATTTTTTGGGAATATTTATTATAGCAAAACGTAAAAAATAATGCGTTTTTTTCAAAATTGTCGCTATTTTTTTGTTTATAGTGCAAAAAATAACAAATGCAGAGGTAATCAAATACCACCAAAAGAAAGCTCTATTTGTGGGAAAAAAAGGACGTCAATTTTGTTTGGGAGCCATGTTGCATGACCGCGCAATTGTGTTAAAGCGACGCAGTGCCAAATCACAAAAAGTGATCTGGTCTTTGGCCAGCCAAATGGTCCGGGGCTGAAGCGGTTAACCTTTCCAACTATGGAAGTTGTAACTATGTTCGACACCTCTAATGCACCATGATGGCTCAAAATCAATATGGCCCAGAAGCGAAAAAATAGAGGTGATTAATGCACCCACATGCCCAGATATTTTTAGAAGCTCTGTATTGACTGGCTTGGTATGAATAGATTGGTGGAAGGCCAAATTGGTGACTATATTTAACCACTTTAGGCATTTGGCATGCTACACACATCAGTGGGGTACACTGGAATTGTGTAGCATGCCCTGTCCTTCACTTCCACTGCTGCTCTGTGTCCCCATGCATTCCCTCAGTTCATTCCCCCCAGTGAATGCAGCAAAATATACCTTTTGACACAATATTTATAAACATGATTTAGACATAGGATTCAGAGATACAAAGTAACATTATTGTTATGTATGTATCTACTCTGTACCATTTATCTGCAAATCAAAGGAGTGAGATCTGATCTGCATCTGATGTCAGTTAAAGTAACATGATAAGTAAAATAGTAAAAGTAGATTTTTTTTAAATAAAATGTGTTCCTATTTAACCCCCTATTAATCCATTTGTCAGGAAGCAGTGACTTTATTTATTCTTTAAGATTATAATAAAAATTAAAAATTCCTTTAACCACTTTAGCTCCGGAAGGTTTTACCCCCTTCCTGACGAGAACACTTTTTGCAATTTGGCACTGCACTGCTTTAACTGGTAATTGTACAGTTATGCAACACTGTACCCAAACAACATTTGCATCCTTTTTTATTCTCACAAATAGAGCTTTCTTTTGGTGGCATTTTATCACCACTGGGATTTTTATTTTTGCGATATAAAGGAAAAAAACAAAAATTTAGAAAAACTTTTTTTTTGTACTTTTTGTTATAAAAAAAATCAAATAAACTGATTCCTCCATTCACATAGATTCATGTAGCTGAAGAAATTTCTGCCAAGAAAAGTGAATAAAAATATAGGTAATGTTATTGGTCCGGTTGATTGAGAACACCCTTTCTATAGACACCTCATCCCAATAAAGACAGTTATATCAAAAAAGGGGGGGAGAGATAGGGGGATTTTTGCGGTGTCAAGTATACAAAAGCACAGTTGACTTACTATGAATAAAATATAATATTTATTGACAAAACATGATTAAAAAAGAAAGAAGAAAAAACAAACTCAGCATACTGTTACTGGACAGTATGAAATTATAAACATTTGGTGGTCAAACTCATGTATAGGTAAATAATGGATCGCAGCAGGAGATATTGCACACTAGCCTGACATGTTTCGCTACTTTAGCTTCCTCAGGGGATGTGCAAAAGATTTGTTTTATTTTTCTGAGACCACCTATACAATATTTGCACCCATAAATCACCTGGCCGGGCCCCTGACTCTGCCCCAAGAAAACCGGATCCAGGGGGTCAATATGGCAGGGCCATAGAGGGATAATAGGGAGAACAATTGAGTTTCTTGAGTTTTAATAATCTAATGGTCCATATAAGAGATGATATTTAGATAGTTCTGAATCAGGATCTGTGTAGATTTGACTGCAATGGCAGAATCGCAGAGATGGTCACAACACAAGTGTCTCCCTTCAGCTCAGGCCGAAGCATTGGGGAGATACTCCCCTATGTCCACCCCAGATGCTATGCTTCAGCATATATGCTTTTTTTAACTCCTACAGCGCTGGAGTCACTGATTTTATGTATTGTGAAAGCAAACCCTGTTGCTGTAAAAATAAACAAATAAGTGCTGCAGCTGAATGGCGTACCTGTAAAGCAAACAATGGTAACAATAAAACACAGTAACAATAAAATAATGCAGTATAGCATAAAATCTAATAAAACAGTAAGAACAATAAAACAACAACTATTTTTATTTCTACTTTTTATTTTATTTTTAATTTTTATTGTAACTATAAACATTCCAGGTAAGGGTCTCTGAAATTGTGATAGCCATCTAACATGTTTCGAGAGCCTGTGTGAAAGTGTGCCCTAGACTGTGCAGTGCTGTAGCCTATACTAATACTCAACTAGTTTGGGATAGCGACAGAAGCAGTCCTAGATGCAGAGATCAGGTTCACCAGGACAGGAGGGACAAAAATAGCAGGTGTAATGACTTTATCCATGCTTGCTATAGACATGGCATCTTTTATGGGTGCTCTTTGGGCTTGGGTGCCAGGGAGGACATCCGGACAATGCCTGGGCCACAGCAGCTTCTGGATACAAAAGGGGTGTGATGACTTCTTCCTGGAATTTTAGGAAGAACAATGGTAACAATTACTGTTAGCGCAAAAAAATAGTGACTGAGCATAAGGATAGATCATTAACATACAGTCTGTAGATAATTTGTTCAGTCCATAGGACAGGATAGTGGGGTGCTATGATAAAGGCAGCTGCTGTCCTCAGAGAGAGCTAACTCTGTATGCAGAAAAGAGGGGAGAACACAGGAAGCGCCACCTAAGTGCAGTAAAAACATGGGCTCATCTGTAATCTGATGTAGGCCGAACACCCCCAGTTCGTTTCGCAGCAAAACATGTGAACAGGCAAGAAATTTGTGCGAACACGCGAACACAGTTAAAGTCTATGGGACGCGAATGTGAAAAATCAAAAATGCTCATTTTACAAGCTTATATGCAAGTTATTGCCATAAAAAGTGTTTGGGGACCCGGGTCCTGCCTCAGGGGACATGTATCAATGCAAAAAAAAGTTTTAAAATTTTTTTTAACGTTTTTTTGGGAGAAGTGATTTTAATAATGCTTAAAGTGAAACAATAAAAATGAAATATTCCTTTAAATATCATGCCTGGGGGTGTCCATAGTATGCTTGTAAAGTAGCGCATCTTTCCCATGTTTATAACAGTGCCACAGCAAAATGACATTTCTAAAGGAAAAAATGTAATGTAAAACTGCTTGCGGCTGTAATGTATTGTCGGATCCAGGCAATATAGATAAAAATACCAAAAATACCCCAAAAAATGGCGTGTGTACCCCCCAAAGTCCATACCAGGCCCTTCAAGTCTGGTATGGATATTAAGGGGAACCCCGCACCAAAATTTTTAAAAAAATGGCGTGGGGGTCCCTCAGGCCCCAGGCACTATATACTCTGAACAGCAGTATATATACTATATGGCTTGCCCTATATACTCTGCAGAAAATTGGGCCTTAGGTGTTGATGGTACCAGAACACTGTAAGTCCTCACAGTTACTATTGTTGGGGGCAGGAACAGGCCCTGCTGTGAAATATTTTATCAAAAATTGTAATTACATGCCCCTGTTAAACAGGGGCAAAAAAATTGGGCCTTGGGTGGTGGTAATGCCACAACACTGTAAGCCCCCACAGTTACTTTTGTTGGGTGCAGGAACCAACCCTGTCATGAAATATTATATCAAAAATTGTAATTACATGCCCCTGTTAAACAGGGGCAGAAAAATTGGGCCTTGGGTGGTGCTGCCCTAAACCAAAAATATTGTTGGAAGCTGGCATCACCAATATTGAGGAGGAATAGGATAGTCAGCATAGGCAGTCTTCAAAGGATCCCAGATACATAGCAAATTATATAGTTACATAGTAGGTTACATAGTAGGTGAGGGGACAAGCAAGGAAAATTCCCCCCGTGGGACTTTTTAGCAGCAATGTGATAAAGTTCAAGGTGGAATAGATGTAAAAAATTCTTTATTAAAATTCAAAGAGTTCAAGTATCATGTTACAATTAAAATATAGAGATGCCGGCTATAGAATACATACAATTTTCCAAGGTACAATAATGCAAGAGCAACTATACACAGTATTCCATAGTTGGATGTTTGGCTGTGTAGAGTACCCCAACTCGTTTCGCCCTGTGCATTTATGGCCTTCTTCAGGGGATTGAATTGCTACAAAGATACATTTTAAAAATCTCAATTCTTATATAATAAGTTGTGCACCAAAAACAATTATTAACAGTAGTGCTATATTTACCATTTAGGAATAGAATGGGTGGTCACATAGCTGGGGACATTTCTAAAAAAAAACAGGTGAATGATCCAGAGGGCCCTACGGCACCACTCGCTGCTGACGAAGGAGAGGGACGCAGCAATCAAAAGGAGCTTACAAGGAGTCAAACATAGGACACCACCCTCGGAAGGACTGAAGCAGCGACGCCTGTGGCAAAATTCCCATAGAATAATAATATATTAGATGAAAGGCATTAATCAGGATGGTAAGTAATTAAAATATAAATGGACTAAATATATATTATGTAATAGTTGTCAGTATGTATATGCGCTATTAGCAATAATTAATATTATGTGGACTCCTGGTTAAAGAGGGCATAATATACATGAATTGATCATTAGTATTGTGATGTTGGTAAAGATAATTATGTATTGATAAGGGAAACTAGTGTGATAATGTAAATAAAAGTGAAAGTGATGGCAGGAATGTGATGATTGAGGAAAATGTGTTTTATAAAAAAGGTTGGTTGATAAAAAAGTGACTGGTGACAAAAAAATGTGTAACAAAAAAAGTGACAAAAAAATGGTGTAGTGTGAAATCTAAAGCGGTCAGTGGGTGAGAACAGCAGCAGCTACCATACTTTGTGCATGTGCAAAAATTACAAAAAGTGACCCTAAACCATATGCCATGGAAAATAATGTGATTGATGTAGAGGTTGTGTAGCATGCGATTTTAATGCTAACTTAATTCAAGAATTGACTGCTTTATAACTGATAAAAATCTTCTCCAAAGGGTAACAGAGGCAAAAATTTACAATATTACACGGTCCGACCATGCCTCTATCTCTCTGGAAATTTTAGAGGGTCGCATAGGTAAATATGTGCCATTATGGCGGACCAATACGTATATTCTCTCACACCCTACATATATAACGGAGCTGAACACAAAGCTGGAGGAGTTCTTTATTTTCAATTCGGAGTCTTCCAGCAGTGTACTCAACCTTTGGTGTACCCACAAGGCTTTCTCTAGGGGGGGTGTTGATCCAGATGGCCTCCAAGGAGAGGAAAAAGAAAAACTTAAAAATCTCCACCCTCCTTGCTGAAATCGACATACTTGAAACCCAACACAAAAAGTCACCCCAGAATTCCCTACTGTCCAAGCTCACGTTCCTCAGAGAGAGATTTAAAACAGTTTTAATATCCGACCATGATAAATATATCAAACGTCTTAAATTATTGACTTACTCACAACATAACAGAGCCGGGAAAAAAATGGCACTACTACTTAAACAAAAAAAAGCTAGGGAAAAAGTTACCCAACTTAATCATCATACAACAGACAAAACAGCCCTTGACCCCTCTGGGACAGCCCAAACATTCAGGGAATATTATGCCTCGCTGTATAACTTAAAGGACGATACTGACACCCCCCAACCCAACACAGAAGTAATCACTAATTTTCTACACAAACTAAATCTACCAGTGCTGGATGAAACCTCTATAAACCTCCTAAATCGCCCTATAGAATTGAAAGAAATTCTAGATGTTATCGCATCCCTCCCTTTGGGTAAATCACCGGGAATGGATGGATTATCTTCGGAGTATTACAAAGCCCTTAAATCAATCCTAGGTCCTCACATGGTTAACCTCTACAACCAAGCAGTATTAACAGGTCATTTTCCTAAAGAAATGCTAGAAGCGGTTATCGTGGCTCTGCCTAAACCTGGAAAGGAGCCTAACCAGCCTCAAAACTTCAGACCAATATCGCTTCTAAACTCGGACTTAAAAATATACTCCAAAATACTAACAAACAGACTTCTAGGCCTAACACCACTCCTTTTAGGACCAGAACAGGTTGGTTTTGTGAAGGGGAGACAAGCTCCCGATGGCACTAGGAGGATGATCAACCTAATACATCACGCTGAGGCCTGTCGGGTGCCTTCTCTGCTCCTTGCTCTGGATGCTGAGAAGGCATTCGACAGAGTCCATTGGGAATATCTCTCACTGGTACTGTCATAATTTGGGGTGTCTGGGGCAATGCATTCTGCTATTATGACACTATACCATAACCCCTCGGCGAGGGTGTATACTGATGGCGTACTGTCTGGGTCATTAGACCTTTCAAATGGCACGAGACAGGGTTGCCCTCTATCCCCAATCATATTCTCCCTGGCAATAGAACCCTTTGCTGAGGCCATCAGATCTGATTCCCTTATCAAGGGATTAATAGTGGGACAAGCTGAACACAAAATAGGTCTGTTTGCAGATGACATTATTCTTTCCCTTTCCGAGCCCTATAATTCCCTACATAGAATCCAACAATTGATAGAAGAATTTGGGAGAGTCTCTTACTATAAAGTCAACTCCCATAAATGCCAAATCCTTGCCATGGAACTACCCCAAGAACAAATTACTCTACTGAAACAAGAGTTTCCATATACCTGGGGTTCTAAATCTATAGCATATCTAGGAATACAACTTTCCTATCCAGCTAACTCACTCTGCGAGGTTAATTTCCCCCCCTTACTGACTAATATCACTGAAGATCTACGGCGAATAGGGAAAACCCATCTTTCATGGGTAGGAAGGTCAGCTGCCTTCAAAATGCAGGTTCTCCCACGGATATTATATTTATTTAGAACACTCCCTATCCATATCCCTAACTCCTTCTTCAATAAATGCAACACCCTATTGAGGTAATACATATGGAAAGCATCTTTCTTTGCTCTTTCCTCATTGCAACTACTGAAAAAGAATGGTGGGATAGGTTTACCGGACCTCCTGGGCTACTACAATGCATCCTTGCTAGACCAAGTTAAACATTTGGTTCAAAAATCAGGTGACAAACTATGGGTCAACATGGAACAAAGTTTTACGAAACACCAGGACTTCCTAGTGCTGTTAGCCGCATCCCTCATGTCCCCTTTAGTTGATTCCACTGTGCCTCATCCTACACTGGGAGCCACTTTAAGGGCCTGGCGCACTCTAGCTACCAGTGTAGCCCACAATGAAACCACTCATAAGTTAGGCATCCCGGTTAAAACATATGAATGGCTCATCAGTGGTTTTGATGTAAGGGATTGTCACAAAAGGGGTATAAACTTTTTACAAAACCTACAACAAAGCGAGCTACCTTTCGATACTTATAGGTTATTGCAAATTAGACATTTTCATGCGACTACCAAATGCAAAGAATACATAGAAATCCCAAACCCTATTTGGGAATTCCTACAGGGGAAATCACACACATCCATTCGGGGGATTTCCTTTTTTTACAACATCTTGATGAGTCCAACACTGACAACCAAAACACCGGACATGCTCAAATGGGAAAAAGATCTAGAGAAAGAATTCTCTCTGCAACAATGGTTGAAATCTATACACCTGAGTTACAGTATGTCCTCCTGTGCTGATCACTGGGAATCCTTTCAAAAAATTTATCACGGGTGGTACATGACCCCTTACAGATTGTCAAAAATCTTTCCCGACTCCACTAACAAATGTTGGAGAGGATGAGAACAAATAGGGAACCTGTTCCATGTGTTGTGGAACTGTCCTCTCTTAACGACCTTTTGGGAAAATATAGCCATGATTTTAAGCGAAATCATAGGGCATTATACGCCATTGACTCCAGCACTGGCTCTCCTGAATATAGGTCTAGATACGTATCCTCTTACAGTTAGAACTGTAATAGCCCATGTACTGTTTGCATCTAGAACAGCCTTAGCGAGTAAATGGAAAACCTCTACCCTTCCTACTATGAGAGAATTAACTACAAGAGTTAATACACAGTGCCAATATAAAAAATTATTGGCGTTCAAAAAACTTAAAGCTCACCACTTTGTAAGATCTTGGCAAGCTTGGTTCCTCTACCCAGAGGCATCTACAGACCTTAAACCATAACTTTGCCAAACCCAAGGTCTTGTATTATGATTACTGTTGTATCTGAATTAAATGATGGTAACTATATTTTTCTTTACCTTCCCCTTTGATATAGTTTTAGTTGCCCTCAGTGTACCCTAATTTTGTTCTTGTGATATGCAAAATTCTGAGTATCACAATATATGATACTTCTGAGCAACACGTATACTACAGTTATTGTATCCAGATATCTGTATAAACCCTTGACAGTATGATCCCATTAGGGGTGATGGGGTTACTGTATTCGACTACTACAAGTGAGGATACAGACCTAGTACTGCTCCATAATAGGCTAAACTTCCGAATGTGATAGGCCTATGCGACAGTTCCTTATCTCACTGTTAACAATTTTCTATCAGTTTTGTATGAAGAATCTATACATGTTATAATTTTTTTTTGTATTGTCTTGTCTTTATTGTAATTGACAGTAAACCCCAATAAACAAATTTGAAAGAAAAATATAGAGATACCGGCTATAGAATACATACAATTTTCCAAGGTACAATAATGCAAGAGCAACTATACATTAGCAACTATCACATTATTTCCCACGGCATATGGTTTAGGGTCACTTTTTGTAATTTTTGCACACGCACAAAGTATGGTAGCTGCTGTTTACCATATGTATTTTTTATCACACTTTTACATGAGTGATCAGTGGGTGGTTCTCACCCACTGACCGCTTTAGATTTCACACTACACCATTTTTTTGTCACTTTTTTTGTTACACATTTTTTTGTCACCAGTCACTTTTTTATCAACCAACCTTTTTTATAGAACACATTTTCCTCAATCATCACATTCCCGCAATCACTTTCACTTTCACTTTTATTTACACTATCACACTAGTTTCCCTTATCAATACATAATTATCTTTACCAACATCACAATACTAAAGATCAATTCATGTATATTATGCCCTCTTTAACCAGGAGTCCACATAATATTAATTATTGCTAATAGCGCATATACATACTGACAACTATTAAATAATATGCATTTAGTCCATTTATATTTTAATCACTTACCATCCTGATTAATCCCTTTCATCTAATATATTATTATTCTATGGGAATTTTGCCGCAGGCGCTGCTGCTTCAGTCCTTCCGAGGGTGGTGTCCTATGTTTGACTCCTTGTAAGACCCTTTTGATTGCTGTGTCCCTCTCCTTCGTCAGCAGCGAGTGGAGCCGTAGGGCCCTCTGGATCATTCACCTGTTTTTTTTTAGAAATGTCCCTGGCTATGTGACCACCTATTCTATTCCTAAATGGTAAATATAGCCCTACTGTTAATAATTGTTTTTGGTGCAAAACTTATTATATAAGAATTGAGATATTTTAAAATGTATCTTTGTAGCAATTCATCCCCCTGAAGAAGACCATAAATGCACAGGTCAAAATGCGTTGGGGTCCTCTACACAGCCAAAAATCCAACTATGGAATACTGTGTATAGTTGCTCTTGCATAATTGTACCTTGGAAAATTGTATGTATTCTATAGCCGGTATCTCTATATTTTAATTGTAACATGTTACTTGAACTCTTTGAATTTTAATAAAGAATTTTTTACATCTATTCCACCTTGAACTTTATCACATTGTTGCTAAAAAGCCCCACAGGGGAATTTTCCTTGCTTGTCCACTTATCTTCGGGGTGTGCAGCCTCCATGTCTCCTCTACATGTGTCTTTTCCACATAGTAGGTGAGGTTGAAAAAATACACAAGTCCATCAAGTCCAACCTATGTGTGTGATTATATGTCAGTATTACATTGTATTTCCCTGTATGTTGTGGTCGTTCAGGTGCCGCTCTTACAGTAAAGAACTCTCTACATAGTTTAAGGTTAAACCTCTTTTCTTCTAATTTTAAAGAGCGGCCACGTGTCTTGTTAAACTCCCTAAAGTTTTATCCCTATTGTGGGGTCACCAGTACGGGATTTATAAATTGAAATCATATCTCCTCTCAAGCGTCTCTTCTCCAGAAAGAATCAGTTCATTGCTCGCAACCTTTCCTCATAACTAGTAATGGGCAAACGGTTCAGCCTGAGCATAGGTTCGGGCCGAACTTTGGTTGTTCTGATGTTCGGCGAACACCAAAGAATATGCGGAGTTCGGGGCAAATTCAAAAGCCGCCAGAACACCGTTAAAGTCTATAAGACACTAACATGAAAAATCAAAAGTGCTCATTTTAAAGGCTTATATGCAAGTTATTGTCATAAAAAGTGTTTGGGGACCCGGGTCCTGCCCCAGGAGATGTGTCAGTGCAAAAAAAGTTTTAAAAACTAACATTTTTTCGGGAGCAGTGATTTTAATAATGCTTAAAGTGAAAGAATAAAAATGAAATATTCCTTTAAATATTGTGCCGAGGGATGTATAGTATGCCTGTAAAGTGGTGCAGTTTTGCCGTGTTTAGAACAGTACCACAGCAAAATTACATTTCTGAAGGAAAAAAGTCATTTAAAACTGATCGCGGCTGTAATGAATTGTCAGGTCTCAACAATATATATAGAACTCATTGAAAAAAATGAGCATGCATGCAGGTCAGGTTCATGCTTTGGCCAATCATCATACAGCAATACACAATCTCGCAGTGCATTATGGGGCATCAAATTTTCCGCGAACGCCCCAAAATGTTCGCTGTTCAGTGAACAGGCGAACACCCAAAGTTTGAGTCGAACTTATGTTCGACCCCAAACATCGAGCTCATCCCTAACGTGATGGTGTAGTGGGATCCTGGTGCTCCAAGTGTCCAAGAAGGGCTCCAATGGGCTCCAATGTGGCTGGAGAGTCCTCAGCATGTCCTGTGGCCACCAGGAAGGCGTCCGGAACCAGCATGGAACGCACGGAAATGAAGCCACGGGCAGCTGGTGTGATGGCATTTCCATGCGTTCCATGCTGGTTCTTCTTGGACACTTGGAGTACCAGGATCCCACTAAACCATCAGATTTCAGATGAGCCCATGTTTTTAATTCTTCTTGTCAGCGTTTTTAATTACCTTGCCATTAAAAATTGCTTGTAATACTGCACTTAAGTAGCGCTTCCTGTGTTTTCCCCTGGAATTTTAGGAAGGATCCACTTTTTCCTGACGCTTTGTATGGTACATAAGTGTTAAGCAGAGCCAATTGGACTAAATATACAGACACTTTTTTGTACCAGAGCCTTATGGGCAACTAAATTTGGCCCCATTATCTGGTCATTTGAAATCCACCCCTCCAATTTATGGTTGTAGTCTTGGACACAGAGGGGCTTCTCAACAACACCATTCGCCATTGTAAACTGCCATATCTGCGTGAATGGAAGACAGAACGAAAATGTTCTGTTTGTCCTTCCACCTTACTGCAAGTAATTCATTACACCTCAAGCAGGCTCTCTCCCCCTGATTAAGTGGGGCAGTTACAAGCTGTTTGGGGAAGCCCCCCAGCGATTAGATGGCACGGTGCCACATGCGCCAATTACTAATTGAAAGAGGTGTCTAAAAAGGTGCATGCTTGTGTAGAAATTGTCCAAGTATAAATGGTACCTGTTACCAAATAAGGATGACCCCAAGTCCCAAACAATCTTGCCGTTGCTCCCTATTTAGTATCTTTTCCCTCGTAAATGAGGAAACTTTATGCATAGCCTGTTGCCCTGTCACAGAGCTTATACATTTTGACCCCATATCTGGCATTCTTGCTGGGGAGAAACTGTTTGAAAACAAGGTGGCCAGAAAACTTAATCAGGGACTTATGAATGCAGACATCTTGTTCAGGGATGTACAAGGCTGCAAATTTTCTGTTGAAGTGGTTTACAAGGGGCCAAATTTTGTGGAGCTGTTCATATTCAGGGTCACCCAAGAACAACAGAGTTCATTGTCATTAAAGTGCATAAACTGCAATATTTCCTTGTATCTAGCCCTGGCTATGGCAGCAGAGAACACAGGCATATGATGAATTGGGCCAGTGGTCCAATATGACGCAACTCATTCTTTTTAGTAATGCCCATGTTGAAGGATAGGTCCAAAAAGGTCTTAAATTCAGAAACCGTGATAGGTTTCCAGCCAAATTGCCTGGCAAGTGTCAAATTTGGGTTTGCGGTGATATATTGATTAGCATTTAAATTTATTGATTAGCATCTAAGTATCGGCACCATAGAATCTGTAGACTGCCAATCAGGATTTGCAAGTGCATCAGGAAGGGGACTATGGGCTCTACAGGGCCTGCTTTTGAATACTTGGTTACACTACTTGTGCGAGCCACAGCTCCAGCTTGAACCGCACTTATTGTACTCACCATGTCACCAAGTTTAACTTCAGTGCTTGTTTGTCTACGACCAGGGTGTAATAGGCCACTGATGATTGCCAGTTCCACTCTGCTGCATACGAGAATCATGTGATTGTAGCACCTTAGCAACAGAGAAACCGGATTGGGTACGCCAGAACTTAGGAGAGACCTCTACTCCATCATCAGAGCTATCTGTCAGGGTGCTGCTGATCTACAGGTTTGAAATCAAAGGGTTAAAATCTGATTCTGTCTGAGAATAATGCTAACTGATGCTGATGCTAACTGGCATCACCCATGACACTAATACAGTGATCAGAAAAAAATATCTGTACACAGTACTAATGAGACTGTGCAGGGAGTGAAAGTGTTACCTGGGGGGCGACCTTACCGAAACAATCAGCTGAATAAGCTCTAATCTCTCACCAGAGACATCTCAATCCCATCTTCTATACAAGTACAATGCTCTTCTTACACCATGACTGGACCTGTTGATATAGGCCCACTTGGAGGACACTCAATCATAGTAATGCTTGTCTCCAGTAAGATGTCTCGTCATAGAATGTTCACAGGCTGATTCTCTTCTTTCTTTGTATAGTGTATACATTCTTTTTGATGCACTTTACTTATCTTACCATATAGTACAACTCCATTTTCCATGATCAAGATTGTAACAACACTTTCTGTATTGCCAATGTATAACAATGTCATGGATGCTCCTTTCAAAGACTTGTTCAATCTTTTGTACATGCAATTTTGTTCTCTCTCAATAAAAACTTTTTTGTGGGAAAAAAAATAAAATTACACAAACTTGTCACTGAAATTATATATTGCTTACACATACGATGGGTATATGTGGAATTACACTCCAAAATGCATTCTGCTGCTCCTCCTGAAGACAGGGATACCACATGTGAGCGCCTTTTTGGTAGCCTAGTACAGGACCCCAAAAGCCAATCACCGCCTTCAGAATTTCAAAGGGCAGAACTTGCTAATTTCACTTCCTCACTAGCTATCAGAGTTTTGGAGGCCCTGAAATGTTAAGATAGCACAAACCCCTCAAATTACCCCTTTTTGAAAAGTAGACACCCCAAGTTATTTCCTGAGAGACATGTTGAGTCCATGGAATATTTTATATTTTGCCACAAGTTTTGGGAAACTCAGGAAATAGCTTGGGGTGTCTACTTTCCAAAAATGCGTTCATTTGGGGGGGTTGTGCTATCTTGACACTTCAAGGCCTCCGAAACTGTAATAGGTAGTGAGGAAGCGAAATGAGCAATTTACACCCTTAGAAAGCCTGAAGGTGGTTTTCGAGGTCCTGTATGCGGCTAAGCTCACAAAAAGTCTCACACATGTGGTATCCCCATACTCAGGAGAAGCAGCAGAATTTATTTTGGGGTCTAATATACCCATAACATGTGTGAGCAATATATCATTTAGTGACAACTTTGTGTAAAAAATAAAAATTAATTTTCTTGCAACTTATGGCAGAATATAAAATATTCCATGGACTCAACATGCCTCTAAGCAAATAGCTTGGGGTGTCTACTTTCCAAAAAGGGGTTATTTGGGGGGTCTGAACTGCCCAATGTTAGAAGCTTATGCCACACATCTAACCACTTGAAGACCAAGCCCTTTCTGACACTTTGTGCACTCCTGAGCAGCGTCAAAAAATGACATACATTTTTAAAAGCCTTTACATGTTACCACTTTAGATTTACAGAGGAGGTCTACTGCTGGAATTAGTGCCCTCGATCTAACGTTTGTGGTGATACCTGACATGCACAGTGCAATTGCTGTTTACCAATGACATGAGACCGATGCTTGCATTCGACTGTGCACGCGAGCACGGGGGGATAGGGGTGCTTTAACTTATTTTTTTTTATTACTGGAGTCACTGATTTGCATATTGTAAGAGCAAACACTGTTGCTGTCAAAAGAAAAAAAACATTAGTGCTGCATCTGAATAGCATACTTGCAAAGCAAACAATGGTTAACAATAAATCACAGTAACAGTACAGTAAAACATGACCAGTTGGGGCGCCTTGAGGACTGGAGTTGAGAAGCACTGCCCTATACTAATAATCCACTAGTGTGTGGAAGTGACGCAAACAGTCCCCAATGCAGAGACCAGGTTCACTAGGACAGGAGGGACAAAAATATCAGGTGCCACGCTTTTATACGTGCTGACTACAGACAATGCATCTTTTTTGGGTGCTCTTTTGGTAGGGGTAAGAGGGAGGACATCCGGAAAATGCCTCTCATGCAGCCAGCTCATTGCATCTTGATTGGGAAATTGGGCCACAGCAGCTTCTGGATACAAAAGGGCTGTAATGATTTCTTCCTGGAATTTTAGGAAGGATCCACTTCTTCCTGACACTTTGTATAGTATATAAGCATTGAACAGAGCCAATTAGAATAAGTATACAGACACTTTTTTGTACCAGCATCTTGCCTTACGGGCAACTAAGTAGGGCCCCATCATCTGGTCGTTGAAGTCCACCCCTCCCATTTTACGGTTGTAGCCATGGACACAGAGGGACTTTTCAATAACACCAGTGATGGTTTTATGGCAGTTTTGGACAACAAATGATGGAGCTCTCTACTCATGCATGCGGGATGCTTATGTGGTCATTGTTTGCAGGTGAATGAGCCTATTGAGCAGAGGACCCGTCCCGCCCTGGCAGCAGCAGATCCCTTGTGTGGAGGAGAAGATAGCAAGCACGATCTAAATAAAGCCAATTTTTCAACTTGGTCTGGTAGGAAGTGAATTTATATTGGGTTATCTCCAATCTTCGCTGTCTTATCAGGTGAATTTATGGGCTGTGTCTGTGCCAGTATATAAGTGACTGTTTAGCGCTGAGTGATATCTTCACGCTATAACAACTAATAAGGATTGAATACACTATTACACATTTGGAGTGAACTTCCACCTAAAGAGCAGTGTTTGTTATCTTATGGATTGTGTTCCTTCTCCTTCCTTTACCAGCTGCAACTCCAAATGTGACCTCTTAGCACTCTGCAAGCTATTGCTGGTTATGTAGCGCTGCCTACACAGAATTTAGGTTTTTGTGTCTTGCTTTAATATTTAGTCTGCTTTCTTTTGGTAAGTGTTATGGTAGAAGCTCATTGTGTTTTACCTTAAATAGGTTTATTTAATATGTATATTAATTGCTATGTCAGTTTGACTAATTCCAGAAGCACTTAATGTTTGTAGGAGGAGGTTTCAGGGCATCTACAACTGTTTTTTTTCAACACCAGTCACCGTTGTAATTTGGACTGAGGTGTCTAAAAAGTGGCAAGCTTGTATAAAAATTGTCCACGTATAAATGGTACCCCTTTTCCAATAAGGGTGACACCAAGTCCCAAAAAATTTTGCTGCTGCTCCCTATGTAGTCTGGGGAGTAGGGGGGCTCCACACTGCTATCTTTTTCCTCGTAAACCAGGAAACTCCATGTATAGCCTGTTGACCTGTCACAGAGCTTATACAATTTGACTCCATATCTGGCATGCTTGCTGGGGAGAAACTGTTTGAAAACAAGGCGGACAGAAAACTTAATCAGGGACTCATAGACATCTTGTTCAGGGATAGACAAGGCTGCAAATTTTTGGTTGAAGTGGTTTACTAGGAGCCAAATTTTGTGGAGCTGATCATATCCAGGGCCACCCCAAGGGCAACAGTGTTCATTGTCATTGAAGTGCATAAACCGCAATATTTGCTCATATCTAGCCCTGGCCATGGCAGCAGAGAACACAGGCATATGATGAATTGGTTCAGTGGACCAATATGACCGCAGCTCATTCTTTTTTAGTAATGCCCATGTTGAGGGATAGGCCCAAAAGGTCTTACATTCGGGAACTACGATATCTGTACATATCTGTACATATCTTCTGTGAAAAACAGCTAAAAAAAAAACAAGGCGTGTTAAATATGCTGTTTCCACCTGAATTCCGGGTTGGCCAGTAAATAGGGGAAGTATGGGCACTGCAGAATATGTGGGCTGACATCAGAATTTGCAAGTGCATCAGGAAGGGCACTGTCATGCTCAGTATCCTGTAGGTCTCTTCACTAGTGTCCCTTTCGTTAGACATGTTGGCCAATATATTTACAGGTCCCTAGTGTAAACACAGGTAAAAAAGCACCTCCACAGCGGCTCCGGTGCAAATTGCACAGGAGTCCTGTGCGTCTTTTGGTCCATTTCAGGTCCGAATTCAGCTCAGAATTTGGGCTGAATACAGACCTGAAACAGTGCATGGGGATGCACCAGACTCCTGCTGTGAGCCGGAGCGTTCTGCAGTGTGAACCCAGCCTTATACTCAGCTCAACAGTGTCTGTGATGCCAAGTCCATGGCCCCTCCCGCTAGGAAAAATTCTGTCATTAGTGTGTTGTAAAACTCTGTAGAGGAGAGAGGGCTTTAGATCAACAGGTAACACGTATGTTGGATTATTTATTTCATTTCACTGTATCATCTGAGGCTACTCACTGTAAGGGCTCAAGGGAAAGGGAAAGGGAAGGGAAAGAGAGGGAAAGCAGGAAGGAAAAAAAGGCAAAAGAAAAGGGATGAAAAAAAAATGGGGGGGGGGATGGTTGTCAACAATGGACAAGGTAAGACAGGTAAAGCAGTGTCAGGAGAGGGACCAATAACATCAGCTTTAGGCTGCTATTGCTATTTTTCTAGCTCTTCTAAGGGAATGGTGTGAATATCCTCTCAATCTGAACCTCTTGTAGAGTTCATCAGCCTGACATCTGTAGTCATCATCAGTAGCACAGTTTCTGTGGATTCAAAGAAACCTGCCAATCACTGGGATGCCTCTAACAAGGGGCCTTGGATGATGACTACTGGCATGCAGCAGGGTATTAGCTACTGTTTTTTACGGAAGGTTCTGATGGTTAGTCTATCATTTTAAATGTGAATTGACAGATCAAGGAAGGAGATTTCCTGAGGGTCAATTTTGTGGAGCCGATCATATCCAGGGCCACCCTGAGGGCGACAGTGTTCATTGTCATTGAAGTGCATAAACCGCAATATTTGCTCATTTCTAGCCCTGGCCATGGAAGCAGAGAACACAGGCATATGATGAATTGGTTCAGTGGACCAATATGACCGCAACTCATTGTTTTTAGTAATGCCCATGTTGAGGGATAGGCCCAACATTCGGGAACTATGATAGGCTTCCAGCCAAATTGTCTGACATGGATCAAATTAGGGTTTGCGGTGATACATTGTTTAGCATCTAAATTGCTTTGTACCACAATAGATCTGTACAGAACTTCTATGAAAAACAGCTAAAAAATAAATAATCAAGGGGCGTTAAATATGCTGTTTCCACCTGAATTCCGGGTTGGCCAGTAAATGGGGGAAGTACGGGCACTGCAGAATATGTGGGCTGACAATCAGGATTTGCAAGCACATCAGGAAGGGTACTATGGGCTCTACGAGCCTGCATTTGAATTCTTGGTGGCTGCGGGACACTACTTGTGCTAGCCACCGCTCCAGCTTGGACTGCACTTATTGTACTCACCATGTCACCAAGTGTTACTGCAGTGCTGGTTTGTCTATGAGCAGGGTGTACTAGGCCGCTGGTGCTCGCCGGTTCACCAGAACGTATAGCGGCACTAGTACTGGCACTCTGCTGCATACGAGAATCATGTGATTGTAGCACCTTGGCAACAGAGGAACAGGGTCAGGTATGCTTGACCTTAGCAGGGACCTCTACTCTGCCATCAGGGCTATCTGTCAAGGTGCCACTGCTCTCTACAGGTTTGAGTACTGAGCCTGAATCTGACAGTGAGGACTCCCCATCGCTCTCATCTGTCATGCTCAGTATCCTTTAGGTGTCACGTACCTTACAGCGGAGTCCGAAATGAAGAGGGTGGCCTCTTGCACGGTCCCAGTCCTAGCACCCCTGGAGGTTGGGATAGGAACTACTAGGGCAACAGGGGGGTGCAGGTGCCTGCAGACAGGTGACTGAAGATTAGGAACACCAGAGCCTTAGAGGAGGAGGTGAGACACAAATCACTGGAACAGTCTAGCAAGGACACTTGCAGAGTCAGGAACAAGCAGGCGTTGGCAGCAGGCTGACGGAGAGGTACACAATCGGAAGGCAGCCTCGTAGTCAGGGACAGGCAAAGGTTCGCAGCAGACTGGCATCGAAGTACAAGTTCAGGAGACAGAGCCGTAGTCAGAGGTTCAAGCCGGGGTCGATGCAGGTAGCAGAGTCAGAAAAGGATGCAGGGATAATCCGAGAGAATGGTCAAGAGGAAGCCGAGTGTTCAGGACCAGGATCAATCAGACAAGACAGCAATGGGTACACAGGAACAAGCTGAAGACAATCCAGCACTGACACCAGGTAAGCTCTTCCTTTAAATAGGGTGCTGTGCGCCGTGATTCATTGACGTGTGCGCACGTACCCCTACTCGTGTGAGCTTGGTCTGGGACTCGTTCGTTCCTGCCTACATGCACTTGTATTGGAGGAATGAAGATTGACAGCTGCCGCACGGGAATGAACGTTTACTACGATGGTTCTCTGACATTGCCCCCTCCTTACGGGCAGCCATCGGATGCCCATCTGAGCCATCCTTTCCGGATGGGAGTGATGAAAGGCTTGTATGAGTCTTTGGGCATGGAGGTTTGTCTCAGGCTCCCAGGAATTTTCTTCTGAACCAAAACCTTTCCATTTAATCAGATATTGATTCTGTCCCCGCCTTCTCCTGCAATCCACAATGGTCTCAATCTCAAACTCCTCTTCTCCATCCACCATTACAGCTTCTGAGGGTCCCACTTCATGACCGGGAAAGGGATTTACCACATCGGGCTTCAGTAGGGAGGTGTGAAACACAGGATGGATCTTAACCGAATCAGGGAGTTCCAGCTCATCACCACTGGGTTAATCTTTTTCTTGATTGGAAAAGGTCCCAAGTATCTAGGTCCTAGTTTCCTGGATGGACATGCCATACTGTTACTGTTGAGAGCCATACAGGGTCGCCGACCTTCAGATCCAGTTCCCCTCTCCTTCTCCTGTCGAAAAATCCCTTATTATCCTCTTGTGCCTTGGAAATGGTCTCTCTGAGCACCTGGTTATTGGTGGCAAGGAAGTTCAATCGGTCCTGAACAGCTGGCAAAGGAGAATCTGGAATTAGTGTTGGTAAGAAAGAAGGGTGAAACCCATAATTGGAGAAGAAGGGTGACTGGTTGGTAGCTGCATGGGCAGAGTTATTAAATGCAAATTCTGCCATAGGTAGTAGTGAAGCCCAATCTTTCTGGGAAAAGGAGGAGAAGCAGCGTAAGTATTGTTCTAGCGTCTGATTAGTACGCTCTGTCTGCCCATTAGTCTAGGGGTGGTAGGCTGAAGAGAAACTGAGCTTGATGCCCAGGGCTTCACATAATGCTCTCCAAAATTTTGAAGTGAACTGCACTCCACGATCAGAGACAATAGCATCTCGCCATCACTCGTGTGGTGGCTGGGACCTCTGGATGCCCACCAAATAGCCCGGAACCACCTCAGCCTATCTCCACCCTTGGACGGACCAATACCGCTAAATTTAAACAGTGATCCTGCTTCTCTGCCGCCTCCTTATGTGGCTGTCTATAATACCGCTTACACAGCCGATTGCCACAGCCACAGCCCAGCTGATTATCTTTGTACCTTGCGATCTACCGTAAGCGCAGCCTGGAGGAATCAGCATTGCCGGAAGTGTACAGCTATCAGCACGGTTCACTGACAAGCCAGGAGACGGCATCAGCACGGGCACTTCGCGGACCATGAGATACCCAGACCAAGACGCCTAAACGGTGAGCGATCAGTACATGTATTTCTATGGAAAAACATCAATGGACTCTGGTCTGATAGTTCATTAACTGCTGACCCCCGTGCTCAATAGTGTTACACTGCAGGGATCTATGTCCAATTTCAACATATCCAGGTCTATCCTACGGGTGGATTTCTCGTCTTTAACGCAGCCCTGATACAGACAATCGTTCCGTGTATACACCCATGGTCCTTTATCTCACTCCTCTACTTATCTGAGCAACATTTGATTGATATTCATTCATAAGACCCGGGTCAAGGACTTTTGTCTGTACGTGTATGCAAGACGAGTGATTGATGGAGGTGTGTATATAGGGTAAGGTGGCCACCCAATGTCCCCTGTAAGACGTCAGTCTTATTTTTAATTCTGGCTGGAGGGAGGATTAGTTTCATCCTTACCTTGTGTATTGTTGTTAATCTGTTTAGATATGCACTTTTACTTGAGCGTTTTCTAATAAAGATAGTTAAGCAATATATCAGTGTGTCCTCTTTGAAGAAACTGCTTTTTGGAATCTATTTCCGATATTTTTTGTATCCTCTTCTCCATCCACCATTACAGCTTCTGGGGGTCCCACTTCATGACCGGGAAAGGGATTTACCACATCGGGCTTCAGTAGGGAGGTGTGAAACACAGGATGGATCTTAACCGAATCAGGGAGTTCCAGCTCATCACCACTGGGTTAATCTTTTTCTTGATTGGAAAAGGTCCCAAGTATCTAGGTCCTAGTTTCCTGGATGGACATGCCATACTGTTACTGTTGAGAGCCATACAGGGTCGCCGACCTTCAGATCCAGTTCCCCTCTCCTTCTCCTGTCGAAAAATCCCTTATTATCCTCTTGTGCCTTGGAAATGGTCTCTCTGAGCACCTGGTTATTGGTGGCAAGGAAGTTCAATCGGTCCTGAACAGCTGGCAAAGGAGAATCTGGAATTAGTGTTGGTAAGAAAGAAGGGTGAAACCCATAATTGGAGAAGAAGGGTGACTGGTTGGTAGCTGCATGGGCAGAGTTATTAAATGCAAATTCTGCCATAGGTAGTAGTGAAGCCCAATCTTCCTGGGAAAAGGAGGAGAAGCAGCGTAAGTATTGTTCTAGCGTCTGATTAGTACGCTCTGTCTGCCCATTAGTCTAGGGGTGGTAGGCTGAAGAGAAACTGAGCTTGATGCCCAGGGCTTCACATAATGCTCTCCAAAATTTTGAAGTGAACTGTACTCCACGATCAGAGACAATGTCACTAGGAATTCCGTGCAGTCTAATTACTTCTTTAATGAAAGCTTTAGCAGTCTCCATTCCTGATGGGGTCCCTTTCATTGGGATAAAGTGTGCCATCTTGGAGAGACAATCGACCACCACAAAGATGGATGAAAATCCCTCTGAAGGGGGGAGCTCCACAATAAAGTCCATGGCAATTTTATCCCAGGGTCTTTCGGGGATGGGCAATGGTCTTAGTAATCCCCATGCTTTGCTTTTACTATTCTTGTTCCTGGGGCAGGTTGGGCAAGAGCTGACATATTTCCTGCAATCATTTGCTAAGTTAGGCCACCAGAAATGTCTCTGAACCAGGTCTATGGTCTTGAAACCCCCGAAATGGCCAGCCAAAGGGTAATCATGGCATGCCTGCAAAATGGTGGTGCGCAGATTTTGTGGTATGAAAATCTTATTATCCTGCCAATAGAGTCCATCATTTACCTGAAGGTTCGTATCCAGAGGTAGAGAGGCTCCCTTGGATGCTTGGCGGATCTGTGATATTAAATCAGGTTGTGTTAGTAGGAAATTTCCTGCCTGCAGGATGGTATCTGGTTGGGGTGGGGCTTCGACTTCCGTAAACATATGGGAAAGTGCATCGGGTTTTACGATTTTGGACCCAGGCCGGTAGGTAATATGAAAGTTGAAGCATGAAAAAAAAGAGCCTGTCTTGCTTGCCTGGGTCTGAGGTGTTTGGCAGTTCTGAGGTATTCTAAATTTTTGTGATCTGTGAAGATCAGTATTGGGTGTGCTGCTCCTGCCAAGAGATACCGACATTCCTACAGGGCTGATTTGATTGCCAAAAGCTCTCGGTCGCCCACATCATAGTTTCTCTCCAATGACCCTAATTTCTTTGAGAAAAAAGCCACAGGATACATTAAAGACTTAGGTCCTTGGCGCTGGGACAAAATGGCCCCTACTGCATTTTCAGAAGCATCCACTTCTAGGATGTAGGGGAGAGCAGGATCGGGATGCTTCAATATCGGAGCAGAGGTAAATAGACTTTTCAGTTTGTCGAATGCAACCTGAGCTGCCTCAGTCCATCAGTCCATTGGAAACTATTCTGTTTCTTGGTAAGCTGGGAGATGGGTGTGATGATACCAGAGAAGTCCTTAATGAATTTCCTGTAAAAATTGGAGAAACCGATGAAGCGATGTACCCCTTTCTTATTGGTTGGGGGTGGCCAGGACATTATGGCTGAGACTTTTTGGGGATCCATTGCTATACCTCCAGTTGAAATTACCAATCCCAGAAAGTGAATGGTCTGCCGCTCAAATTCATATTTCCCGGCCTTAGCATAGAGTCCGTTTTGTCTTAGTCTGAGAAGAACCTGCTTCACATGATCACGATGTAAGTCTAGAGAGGACGAGAAAATCAGAATGTCATCCAGGTACACGATTATGAACAAGTCCAGGAAGTCTCTAAAAATATCATTGACGAAATGCTGAAAAGTTGCTGGTGCATTACAAAGGCCGAAGGGCATAACGAGGTACTCAAAGTGGCCAAAGCGAGTCCAGAAAGCTGTTTTTCACTCGTCCCCTTTCCTGAGTCTGATCAGGTTGTATGCACCTCGTAAGTCCAATTTGGTGAATATTTTTGAGACCGGAGACCCTGGAACAGCTCCGGAATTAAAGGAAGGGGGTACCTGTTTTTGATGGTAATCTGATTTAGTTCTCTGTAATCCACACATGGACGAAGTGAGTGATCTTTCTTCTCGACGAAGAATATTCCTGCTCCGGCTGGGAAGGAAGAGTGTTGGATGAACCCTTTCTCGAGATTTTCGTTGATATAGTCCTTCAGAACCAGGAGCTCAGGTTCGGAAAGGGGAAAATCCTTCCGAATAGAATTTCTGCCCCTGGTAAAAGTTCAATCAGACAATCGTAAGCCCGGTGAGGGGGAAGAGTGTCTGCCCTCTGCTTGTCGAAAACATCCAGGAAATCATGGTACACAGATGGAAAAAGATCTCGGGATTCAGATACAGATTTTAGACAGCCGATGACTGGGGCTGTATGGTGGAGGGTCTTGAGTAGGGATGAGCCGAACACCCCCCGGTTCGGTTCGCACCAGAACCCGCGAACGGACCGCAAGTTCGCACGAACGTTAGAACCCCATTGACGTCTATGGGACTCGAACGTTCGAAATCAAAAGTGCTCATTTTAAAGGCTAATTTGCATGGTATTGTCCTAAAAAGGGTTTGGGGACCCGGGTCCTACCCCAGGGGACATGTATCAATGCAAAAAAAACTTTTAAAAACGGCCGTTTTTTCGGGAGCAGTGATTTTAATGATGCTTAAAGTAAAAAAAAAAAAGTGAAATATTCCTTTAAATATCGTACCTGGGGGGTGTCTATAGTATGCCTGTAAAGTGACGCGTGTTTCCCATGTTTAGAACAGTCCCTGCACCAAATGTCATTTTTAAAGGAAAAAATCTCATTTAAAACTGCTTGCGGGTTTAATGTCATGTCGGGTCATGGCAATATGGATGAAAATCAGTGAGACAAACGGCATGGGTACCCCCCAGTCCATTACCAGGCCCTTTGGGTCTTGTATGGATATTAAGGGGAACCCCGCACCCAAATTAAAATAAGGAAAGGTCCCTATATACTCTGAACAGCAGTATTCAGGCGGTGCAAACAAGACAGGGACTGTAGGTTTGTTGTTAAGTAGAATCTGTTTGTAATTTTGAACATTTTTAATGTGTTTAGCTCCAGCCAAAAAATCTTTTCTAAGCTTTTTGGAAAACATAGGGAAGGGTTATCACCCCTGTGACATTTGTTTTGCGTCTTTCCTCCTCTTCAGAAGATTTCACCTCACTTTTTTGTCCCAATGAAAAATGTTTTTTGAAAATTTGGGTTTTTTTGTGGAACAAGGATTGGAAAGCATCAGTGGAAAGGAGAAATTGTTTTCCCATATTAACTCTTACAGGAGAGAATTTCCCTTCCTTAGGGGTAGATTTCATCTCACTTCCTGTTGTCTCCTTCCGTTTGCAAGTAGGAGTCGTTTGTAAGTTAGATGTTTGAAAGTAGGGTCCTGCCCTATATACTCAGCAGAAATTTGGGCCTTAGGTGTTGCTGTGGCCAAAACACTGTAAGCCCTCACAGGGCCCTGCTGTGAAATATTAGATCAAGAATTGTAATTACATGCCCCTGTTGAACAGGAGCTGAAAAATTAGGCCTTAGGCACTGGTGCTGGTGCCACAACACTGCAACCCCTCACAGACACTCTAGTTGGAACGCAGGAACGAGCCCTGCTGCAAAGTATTGCATCAAAAATTGTAATTACACGCCCCTGTTAGACAGGGGCAGAAAAATTGGGTCTTAGGCACTGGTGCTGGTGCCACAACACTGCAACCCCTCACAGACACTCTAGTTGAAACGCAGGAACAAGCCCTGCTGCAAAGTATTGCATCAAAAATTGTAATTACACGCCCCTGTTAGACAGGGGCTGAAAAATTGGGTCTTAGGCACTGGTGCTGGTGCCACAACACTGCAACCCCTCACAGACACTCTAGTTGGAATGCAGGAACGAGCCCTGCTGCAAAGTATTACATCAAAAATTGTAATTACACGCCCCTGTTAAACAGGGGCTGAAAAATTGTGCCTTAGGCACTGGTGGTGGCGCCCAGAACCAAAAATGTTCTTACAAGCTATCAGCGTGATGATTGAGGAGGAAGAGGATAATTACTCAGGGATAGTCACTCAGCATCAGCATAGGCAGTCTTTGAAGGGATCTGAGATTTCAAAAAAAATTATTCGGTTACATCTGCATCAGGTGCTTGGTAGCTGGTGGTGATCCAAGACTGATTCATTTTTATGAAGGTCAGCCGATCGACCGAGTCGGTGGACAGACGCACCCTGTGATCGGTTACCACGCCTCCAGCAGCACTGAATGTGCGTTCCGAAAGAACGCTGGATGCAGGACAGGCCAGTAGCTCAATTGCATACTGTGCAAGCTCTGGCCAGTGATCCATCCTCAAGACCCAGTAACCCAGAGGATTTTCGGTGGGAAAGGTGTCCAAGTCTGATCTTGCCCCTAGGTATTCCTGCACCATGTAAAATAGACGCTGGCGATGGTTGCTGGAACCGATCATACCTTGGGGCTGCGGACCAAAAAATTGTCTGAACGCATCGGTCAGACGGCCACCTTCTCCACCGCTCCTTCTTTGACTGACCGAAGCCTCAGCAACACGTTGTCCAGAAACAGGAGTTTGTAACCTCCCAGTCTCTGGGAACGCGTTGCACAGACCTTTCTGCAAGGCCTCCCGAAGATGTTTCATCCTCTGCTCCCTCTGCGATGGCAAGATAAGGTCCGCAACCTTACCCTTGTAACGTGGATCAAGGAGGGTTGCCAGCCAGTATTGGTCCTTCTCCTTGATACCACGAATACGAGGATCCTTACGCAGGCTTTGCAGGATCAGGGAGGCCATGCAGCGTAGGTTTGCTGAGGCATTCGGTCCGGAGTCCTCTGGGTCACTAAGGACAACAACGTCCGCAGCCACCTCCTCCCAGCCACGTACAAGTCCATGTGTTCCTTGGGACTGATCCCTTAAAGACTGCTGATGCTGAGTGCCAGGCTCCACCTCCATACTGACACAATCTTCCTCCTCCTCCTCCTCCTCCTCCTCGTCCTCTTCCTGTGTGATCGGCGGGCACGCAGGAACACTGTCTGGATAAAGGGGGCCTTGAGAGCTAAGGAAGTCCTCCTCTTCCTGCCTCTGTTCTGCCTCAAGTGCCCTGTCCATTATTCCACGCAGCGTGTGCTCCAACAGGTGGACAAGGGGGACAGTGTCACTGATGCATGCACTGTCAGTGCTCACCATCCTCGTGGCCTCCTTGAATGGTGACAGGACAGTGCATGCATCCCTGATCATGGCCCACTGGCGTGGGGAAAAAAAACCAAGGTCCCCTGACCCTGTCCTGGTGCCATAGTCGCACAGGTACTCATTGATGGCCCTCTGCTGCGTGTGCAGCCGCTGCAGCATGGCCAACGTCGAGTTCCACCTGGTGGGCATGTCACAGATTAGGCGGTTCTTGGGCAGGTTAAACTCCTTTTGGAGGTCCGTCAGCCGAGCACTGGCATTATATGACCGGCGGAAATGCACAGAGTCTTTCCTGGCCTGCCTCAGGACATCCTGTAAGCCCGGGTACCTGCCCAAGAACCGCTGCACCACCAAGTTAAGGACGTGAGCCAAACAGGGCACATGGGTCAGTTGTCCCTGTCGGAGGGCAGAGAGGAGGTTGGTGCCATTGTCGCAAACCACCATTCCTGCCTTAAGTTGGCGTGGCGTCAACCACCTCTGAACCTGCCCCTGCAGAGCTGACAGAACCTCTGCCCCAGTGTGGCTCCTGTCCCCCAAGCACACCAGCTCAAGCACCGCATGGAATCTTTTGGCCTGCGTACTTGCGTAGCCCCTTGAACGCCTACGGAGCACCGCTGGTTCCGAGGAAGAGGCCATGGAGGAAGAAGAAGAGGAGGGGGTGGAGGAGAGAGGTGTGTCACAATCAGCATTTTGGAGGCGTGGTGGCGGAACAACCTCCAACACTACTGCACCTTGTCCTGCATCCTTCCCAGCTGCCAGCAGAGTCACCCAATGCGCCGTGAAACTTAAGTAACGTCCCTGTCCATGCCTGCTGGACCATGAGTCAGCGGTAATATGCACCTTACCGCTGACCACCCTGTCCAGCGAGGCATGGACATTGCCTTCCACATGCCGGTAGAGAGCCGGAATCGCCTTCCGTGAGAAAAAGTGGCGTTTGGGTACCTGCCACTGAGGAACCGCACATTCCACAAACTCACGGAAGGGGGCAGAGTCTACCAACTGAAAAGGCAGCAGTTGAAGTGCTAGCAATTTTGCCAAGCTAGCATTCAACCGCTGGGCATGTGGATGGCTGGGAGCAAACTTCTTTCGGCGGTGCAGCAGCTGGGGCAGGGAAATTTGCCTGGTACAATCTGACGTCGGTGTACCAAAAGCAGATTGCCCACAAGTACTTGGCTGTGACACACCTAATTCTACACCTTCATTCCTCTCACTGCAGGTCTCAGAGAGGACTGAAGGTCTAGTGGGGTTGGAAATCTCAGCTGATGAGGAGCAAGGAGAGATCGTCTTTGTTCTTTGGTGTGGGTCTTTTAGATACGCTTGCCAACGAACTGCATGGCAGGTCAACATATGTCTGGTCAAGCATGTGGTACCCAAGCGGGAGATGTTTTGGCCACGCGAGATAAGCTTGAGACATATGTTGCAAATAGCAGCGGTGCGATCTGATGCACTCGTCTCAAAAAAGGCCCACACCAAAGAACTTTTTGAATAACGCGCAGAGACTGCAGCGCCCTGCACATGTGGAGCTTTGGGGTGTGATGCAGTCAATGTGCTGCCCTTAGGCTGGCCCCTGGAGGGCATCCTGCCTAGTTGGTGATGTGCCACCTCCTCCTCCTCCTCCTCCTCCTCCTCCTCTCTCCTATCAGGCACCCACGTTGAGTCAGTGACCTCATCATCCCCTCCCTCCTCATCACTGGAGCAAACCTGGCAGTATGCTGCAGCAGGGGGAGCATGACTGCCAGATTGCTGTCCTTCTTGGGCACCCCCTCTGTCCGTGCTCATGTTACTGCCTTCATTGAGCTCAGTATCATCATCAGAGCCTTCCAAACGCTGGGCATCCTCCTGGAGCATGTACCCAACACTGTGGTCAAACAGTTCGAGGGAATCCTCATGAGGACATGGTGGAGCTAGGGAAGGAGTCACTGATGACATTGAGCTGAGGGAAGAGGCCGCTGCTTTGCCAGACAAAGCACCCTGGGCATGGGTGAGAGAGGATGAGGAGGATGAGGACGGCTTGGTCATCCACTCGACCAAGTCTTCCGCATGTTGCGGCTCAACACGGCCAGCTGCCGAAAAAAAGGCCAAGCGTGTCCCATGGCCACGTGCTGATGAGGATGCACCGTCTCCACGACCAGCACTAGACACAGAGCCTGCTTGCCCTCTCTTATTGGCTTGTGACTGTCTGCCTCTCCTTCTTGGCCTTCCAGACATACTAATGGCCTGTAGCTGCACTAAGCTGGGATAGAACACCTGTAATTTTCTTAAGGTAGCTTTATATACTGTAACCAGACAAGCCTGCCTGTCAGTAGGAAGATAACAGGAACGGATCTAGCTGAACACTGTGAGCAGGACGCACTGCACTGAATGTAAATAGCAGGAACGGATCTAGCTGAACACTGTGAGCAGGACGCACTGCACTGAATGTAAATAGCAGGAACGGATCTAGCTGAACACTGTGAGCAGGACGCACTGCACTGAATGTAAACAGCAGGAACGGATGTAGCTGAACACTGTGAGCAGGACGCACTGCACTGAATGTAAATAGCAGGAACGGATCTAGCTGAACACTGTGAGCAGGACGCACTGCACTGAATGTAAATAGCAGGAACGGATGTAGCTGAACACTGTGAGCAGGACGCACTGCACTAAATGTAAATACCAGGAACGGATCTAGCTGAACACTGTGAGCAGGACGCACTGCACTGAATGTAAATAGCAGGAACGGATCTAGCTGAACACTGTGAGAAGGACGCACTGCACTAAATGTAAATACCAGGAACGGATCTAGCTGAACACTGTGAGCAGGACGCACTGCACTGAATGTAAATAGCAGGAACGGATCTAGCTGAACACTGTGAGCAGGACGCACTGCACTAAATGTAAATACCAGGAACGGATCTAGCTGAACACTGTGAGCAGGACGCACTGCACTGAATGTAAATAGCAAGAACGGATCTAGCTGAACACTGTGAGCAGGACGCACTGCACTGAATGTAAATAGTCTAGCTGCCTGACCGTGGTACTAATAGGATCAAAAAGAACACCTGTAATTTTCTTAAGGTAGCTTTATATACTGTAACCAGACAAGCCTGCCTGTCAGTAGGAAGATAACAGGAACGGATCTAGCTGAACACTGTGAGCAGGACACACTGTACTAAATGTAAATAGTCTAGCTGCCTGACCGTGGTACTAATAGGATCAAAAAGAACACCTGTAATTTTCTTAAGGTAGCTTTATATACTGTAACCAGACAAGCCTGCCTGTCAGTAGGAAGATAACAGGAACGGATCTAGCTGAACACTGTGAGCAGGACACACTGTACTAAATGTAAATAGTCTAGCTGCCTGACCGTGGTACTAATAGGATCAAAAAGAACACCTGTAATTTTCTTAAGGTAGCTTTATATACTGTAACCAGACAAGCCTGCCTGTCAGTAGGAAGATAACAGGAACGGATCTAGCTGAACACTGTGAGCAGGACACACTGTACTAAATGTAAATAGTCTAGCTGCCTGACCGTGGTACTAATAGGATCAAAAAGAACACCTGTAATTTTCTTAAGGTAGCTTTATATACTGTAACCAGACAAGCCTGCCTGTCAGTAGGAAGATAACAGGAACGGATCTAGCTGAACACTGTGAGCAGGACACACTGTACTAAATGTAAATAGTCTAGCTGCCTGACCGTGGTACTAATAGGATCAAAAAGAACACCTGTAATTTTCTTCAGGTAGCTTTATATACTGTAACCAGACAAGCCTGCCTGTCAGTAGGAAGATAACAGGAACGGATCTAGCTGAACACTGTGAGCAGGACGTACTGCACTAAATGTATATAGCAGGAACGGATCTAGCTGAACACTGTGAGCAGGACGCACTGCACTGAATGTAAATAGCAGGAACGGATCTAGCTGAACACTGTGAGCAGGACGCACTGCACTAAATGTAAATACCAGGAACGGATCTAGCTGAACACTGTGAGCAGGACGCACTGCACTGAATGTAAATAGCAGGAACGGATCTAGCTGAACACTGTGAGCAGGACGCACTGCACTGAATGTAAATAGCAGGAACGGATCTAGCTGAACACTGTGAGCAGGACGCACTGCACTGAATGTAAACAGCAGGAACGGATGTAGCTGAACACTGTGAGCAGGACGCACTGCACTGAATGTAAATAGCAGGAACGGATCTAGCTGAACACTGTGAGCAGGACGCACTGCACTGAATGTAAATAGCAGGAACGGATGTAGCTGAACACTGTGAGCAGGACGCACTGCACTAAATGTAAATACCAGGAACGGATCTAGCTGAACACTGTGAGCAGGACGCACTGCACTGAATGTAAATAGCAGGAACGGATCTAGCTGAACACTGTGAGCAGGACGCACTGCACTAAATGTAAATACCAGGAACGGATCTAGCTGAACACTGTGAGCAGGACGCACTGCACTGAATGTAAATAGCAGGAACGGATCTAGCTGAACACTGTGAGCAGGACGCACTGCACTGAATGTAAATAGCAGGAACGGATCTAGCTGAACACTGTGAGCAGGACGCACTGCACTGAATGTAAATAGCAGGAACGGATCTAGCTGAACACTGTGAGCAGGACGCACTGCACTAAATGTAAATACCAGGAACGGATCTAGCTGAACACTGTGAGCAGGACGCACTGCACTGAATGTAAATAGCAGGAACGGATCTAGCTGAACACTGTGAGCAGGACGCACTGCACTGAATGTAAATAGCAGGAACGGATCTAGCTGAACACTGTGAGCAGGACGCACTGCACTGAATGTAAATAGCAGGAACGGATCTAGCTGAACACTGTGAGCAGGACGCACTGCACTGAATGTAAATAGCAGGAACGGATCTAGCTGAACACTGTGAGCAGGACACACTGCACTAAATGTAAATAGTCTAGATAGAAGATAACAGGAACGGATCTAGCTAAACTGAATACAGTGTATATATATATATGCAACACCTGGGATGCATATATATACACAATACACTGTAAGTGCAGCTAACTGACTGACTGTTCTGCCTAATCTATCTAACTCAAATCAAATGACACTGTCTCTCTCTCTCTCTATCTCTCAGCACACCGGAACACACACTACACAGGGCCGCCGTGCAGGCGGCCTTATATAGTGTGGGGTGTGTACTAAATCCCCTGAGCCATAATTGGCCAAAGCCACCCTGGCTTTGGCCAATTACAGCTCTCTCTACTGACGGCGCTGTGATTGGCCAAGCATGCGGGTCATAGTGCATGCTTGGCCAATCATCAGCCAGCAATGCACTGCGATGCCGCAGTGAATTATGGGCCGTGACGCGCCACACGAATTTGGCGCGAACGGCCCATATCGTTCGCAATTCGGCGAACGACCGAACAGCCGATGTTCGAGTCAAACATGGGTTCGACTCGAACACGAAGCTCATCCCTAGTCTTGAGGCAATTGTGAAGACAATAGGAGGACTGGAAGGTCACTTTGCCAGTAATCCAATCAATCTGGGGGTTGTGAGCTTGTAACCATGGCATCCCCAAAATGATCGGAAAAAGTGGTGAGGAGATCACATCTAGGCATAGTAGTTCTTGATGGTTAGGTAAGATGTCAGCAGGTAGGGGTTGTGTCTCTTGAGTAATGGGTCCGGACTTGATGTTGGAACCATCAGCTAGTCGTATAACCAGTTCTTGTTGTTTGGACCGTAGAGGAATGTGGTGTTGAAGAACAAAGGTATGATCAATGAAGCACTATATAATCCAAAAATATTGCGCTAATTTGAAGAAGTGGGAAAAATAATAATGGTAAAGCAGCTACATACGAATATGACTAAAATTCATGACAGGAATGCAGGTGAAAATGTAGCGCTAGTGCAAGGCCGTGTAAGGCATCATCATTAGAGGAGGTGAGACACAGATCACTGGAACAGTCTAGCAAGGACACTTGCAGAGTCAGGAACAAGCAGGCATTGGCAGCAGGCTGGCGGAGAAGTACACAATCAGAAGACAGGCTCGTAGTCAGGGACAGGCAAAGGTCAGCAGCAGACTGGCAGCAAAGTACAAGTTCAGGAGACAGAGCCGTAGTCAGAGGTTCAAGCCGGGGTCGATGCAGGTAGCAGAGTCAGACAAGGATGCAGGGATAATCCAAGAGAATGGTCAAGAGGAAGCCGAGTGTTCAGGACCAGGATCAATTAGACAAGACAGCAATGGGTACACAGGAACAAGCTGAAGACAATCCAGCGCTGACACAAGGTAAGCTCTTCCTTTAAATAGGGCACCGTGCACCGTGATTCGTTGGTATGTGCGCATGCGCACGTACCCCTGCTCGTGTAAGTGTGCCAGTGCGCATGCTTGATCTGGGATTCGTTTGTTCCTGCCTACGTGCGCTCGTATTGAAGAAACGAAGATTGATGGCTGACGCACAGGAATGAGCGTTTGCTACAATGGTTCTCTGACAGTAGGCCTCTTCACTAGTGTCCCTTTCGTTTGACATTTTGGCCAATACATTTACAGGTCCCTAGTGTGAACACAGGTAAAAAAGCACCTCCACAGTGGCTCCAGTGCAAATTGCACAGGAGTTCTGTGCGTCTTTTGGTCCATTTCAGGTCCGAATTCAGCTCAGAATTCAGGCTGAATACAGACTTGAAACAGTGCATGGGGACAGACCAGACTCCTGCTGTGAGCCGGAGCATTCTGCAGTGTGAACCCAGCCTTACACTGAGCTCAACAGTGTCTGTGATGCCAAGTCCATGGCCCCTCCCGCTAGGAAAAATTCTGTCATTGGTGTGTTGTAGAGGGCTTTAGATCAACAGGTAACACTGTATGTTAGATTATTTATTTCATTTCACTGTATCATCTGAGGCTACTCACTGTAAGGGCTCTAAATTACTTTAACTGTGATTTTGAAAATATCGCTGTACTATCCCCCCCCCTCGCAGCTGCTCTATAATTAGTTATAATGGAAGAATTTGGGGAGGGAAAGAGAGGGAAAGCAGGTAGGAAAAAAAGGCAAGAGAAAAGGGATGAAAAAAAAACTGGGGTGGGGGTGGTGGTTGACAACAACGGACAAGGTAAGACAGGTAAAGCAGTGTCAGGAGAGGAACCAATAACATCAGCTTTAGACGTAATCTCCAAATATTAAACCAGCAGACCCATATTTTGGAGTGTTTTGTGGAGGTCTAAGAAGAGTAGGTAATATCCTCCATAAAGACAGATATGGTCTACTTGTAGGAGCCATTGATTAATGGAAGGAACAGTTGGTCAGCCCCAATATAAAGAGAAAAGAGAATTAGCCGCATTAAATAGGTTTTGGGTAATAGACCATTTATATAGACTTGTTGTACAATGGAAAATTATGGTCCATGGGTTGTATAACACAGGAAAACCGTGAATTTGAGAAATAATCTTTAACATCTCTTCCCAATAGGGATGAATGAGAGGGCATTGCCACCAAATATGAGCATGGGAGGCTACAGCACCACAATCTTTCCAGCACAGTGGGAAATAGTTGGGGGAATTGGCGTGTAGTTTCTTAGGAGTGTAATGCCATCTAAAAAGAAGTTATGCCCTGTACACACAGGTGGACTTTTCGGCAACAAAGGTCCGACAGTCTTTCTGACAGACTTTCGACGGACTTTTGGCAGACTTCCGACAGACTTTCTAATAAACGGCCTACACACGATCACACCAAAGTCCAACGGATTCGTACGTGATGACGTAAGACCGAACTAAAATAAGGAAGTTGATAGCCAGTAGCCAATAGCTGCCCTAGCGTGGGTTTTCGTCCGTCGGACTAGCATACAGACGAGCGGATTTTTGGACCGGACTCAAGACCGTCGGACAAATTTGAAACATGTTCCAAATCTGAAGTCCATCAGATTTTCGTCCGAAAAAGTCCTCTGCAGGTCCAATGGAGCCCACACACGGTCGGATTGTCCTTCCGATTCGGTCCGTCGGACCGGTCTGGTTGAAAAGTCCGCTCGTGTGTACGCGGCATTAGTTGACCTTGAGTTAAGTTGATTGAGGAGATGTGGAAAAGGATAAGAACTTTGTCTTTCTGAGCGCCTGTGGGGGTAGATGTAGATCAGACTCCCAACAGGTCAAATATTGCGGATAATCAGAACTTTACAGATTCATAAGAAATTTGTAAAATAGTGAAACACAGTGGCTTGAGGGATTGCTGGATCAGAAAATGGATTCCAGAAGATTCAGTTCTTGCAAGGAGAGCAATAGGTGGGGCAGAGGGTGTATACACTGTGTTTTCTGTACATACCACCAATGATACATGGAAGAAGGTGTGGGCGATCCTAAAATGCTTAGTAGTGGAAGAACTCCAGTGTGTGAAAGAGTGTGGAACAGCCGAGGTTTGGCGTCTGAAAACCAAGAAGAGAAACCATTATCAAGGAGTCCAGGCAAAAAGTAGTGACTGTGAAGAAGGGGCATTAATGGTGAATTGCAATACCACCTACGTTTTAAATGTATGGAGTCCCATATTGACAAGGAAGACTGTGTTAACCACTTCAATACTATGCACTTTTACAACCTTCCTCTCCAGGCCAATGTTAAGCTTTCAGCGCTATCGCACTTTGAATGAAAATTGCGTGGACATGCAACACTCTACCCAAACTACATTTTTATAATTTTGTTCACAAAACTAGAGCTCTCTCTTGGTGTTATTTAATCACCACTGTATTTTTTTTTTTTTTGCTAAATAGTTGAAAAATACTGAAAATTAAAAAAAAGTGTTTTTCTTAGCTTCTTTTATAAAATTCTTGCAAATAAATAATTGTTCTTCATAAATTTAGGCCAAAATGTATTCTGCTACATTTCTTTGGTGAAAATAACCCAATTCGGTGTATATTATTTAGTTTGTAGGAAAGTTATAGGGTTAACAAACTATGGTATAGATACACTATGTTGTCAAAAGTATTGGGACACCTGCCTTTACACACACATGAATTTTAATGATATCCCAGTCTTAGTCCATAGCAGGGGTCCTCAAACTATGGCTATTTACTATGGCTAGGTATTTTAAGGTTGATGTTTGCCAACAGAAAGGAAAATGTGATTTGAGTAGGCGTGTGGAACTTGTGGAGACCAAGATATTCAAAATCTCAGATTTAGATAGGTTGATTTTAAAATTTTATAAATTGCCTTATAAGGAGAAAGCAGGCATTATGTTCTGGAGGGTAATATAGGGTTGCTGTATGTAAAAAAGGATATAGTCGGAATAGGCGGTATACAGTGGGGACGGAAAGTATGCAGACCCCCTTAAATTTTTCACTCTTTGTTATATTGCAGCCATTTTCTAAAATCATTTAAGTTCATTTTTTTCCTCATTAATGTACACACAGCCCCCCATATTGACAGAAAAACACAGAATTGTTGACATTTTTGCAGATTTATTAAAAAGAGAAACTGAAATATCACATGGTCCTAAGTATTCAGACCCTTTGCTGTGACACTCTTATATTTAACTCCGGTGCGGTCCATTTCTTCTGATCATCCTTGAGAGGGTTCTACGCATTCATTTGAGTCCAGCTGTGTTTGAGTATACTGATTGGACTTGATTAGGAAAGCCACACACCTGTCTATATAAGACCTTACAGCTCACAGTGTATGTCAGAGTAAATGAGAATCATGAGGTCAAAGGAACTGCCTGAAAAGCTCAGAGACAGAATTGTGTGGCAAGGCACAGACCTGGGCAAGGTTACAAAAAATTTCTGCTGCACTTAAGGTTCCTAAGAGCACAGTGGCCTCCATAACCCTTAAATGGAAGATGTTTGGGACGACCAGAACCCTTCCTAGAGCTGGCTGTCCGGCCAAACTGAGCTATCGGGGGAGAAGAGCCTTGGTGAGAGAGGTAAAGAAGAACCCAAAGATCACTGTGGCTGAGCTCCAGAGATGCAGTCGGGAGATGGGAGAAAGTTGTAGAAGGTCAACCATCACTGCAGCCCTCCACCAGTCAGGGCTTTATGGCAGAGTGGCCCGACGGAAGCCTCTCCTCAATGCAAGACACATGAAAGTCTGCATGGAGTTTGCTAAAAAACACCTGAAGGACTCCAAGATGGTGAGAAATAAGATTCTCTGGTCTGATGAGACCAAGATAAAACTTTTTGGCCTTAATTCTAAGCAGTATGTGTGGAGAAAACCAGGCACTGCTCATCACCTGTCCAATACAGTCCCAACAGTGAAACATGGTGGTGGCAGCATCATGCTGTTTTTCAGCTACAGGGACAGGACGACTGGTTGCAATTGAGGGAAAGATGAATGCGGCCAAGCACAAGGATATTCTGGACAAAAACCTTCTCCAGAGTGCTCAGGACCTCAGACTGGTCTGAAGGTTTACCTTCCAACAAGACAATGACCCTAAACACACAGCTAAAATAATGAAGGAGTGGCTTCACAACAAGTCTGTGACTGTTCTTGAATGGCCCAGCCAGAGCCCTGACTTAAACTCAATTAAGCATCTCTGGAGAGACCTAAAAATGGCTGTCCACCAACGTTTACCATCCAACCTGACAGAACCGGAGAGGATCTGCAAGGAGGAATGGCAGAGGATCCCAAAATCCAGGTGTGAAAAACTTGTTGCATCTTAACCAAAAAGACTCATGGCTGTATTAGATCAAAAGGATGCTTCTCCTAAATGCTGAGCAAAGGGTCTGAATACTTAGGACCATGTGATATTTCAGTTTTTCTTTTTTAATAAATCTGCAAAAATGTCAACAATCCTGTGTTTTTATGTCAATATGGGGTGCTGTGTGTACATTAATGAGGAAAAAAATTTACTTAAATAATTTTAGCAAATGGCTGCAATATAACAAAGAGTGAAAAATTTAAGGGGGTCTGAATACTTTCCATCCCCACTGTATTTACGACACCTAGCACCAGCTAGTACACCATGTATATTATTATCATGACAGATTTTTATGGATTGTTTATGGTCAAAGTGAATAAGTGAAAACATTTTGAGGGAATTGTACCTAGCCTCTCTACCAGGTATGAAACCCGTTTGATAAGGAGAACTCCAACATGGGAGGAAAGAAAGCAGCCTGGTGGCCATGACTTTTGCATAGAGCTTAATATCTATAATTAATAGAGATATTGTATGGTAGCTACCACAACTGAGAGGATTTTTTACCTGGTTTAGGTATAACCATAATCTAGGCACAGACAAATTCAGGGCACAGGCCAAGATGGATTTTGCATAGAAAGTGAGGTGAGGTATTAGACTATCCTTGAAGGTCTTGAAACACTAAGTGGTAAGGCTGTTAGGACCTGGAGCTTTTCCAGAAGGCATATTCTTCAAAGGCTAGAGAAACCCCTCCTCCATGAAGTCTTTCTCTAAAGATTAAAGGGCTTTTAAGGGTATTGTAGATAGGTGGGCATGATGGAGGTATTGTAGGATTCAAGCTCTTTTTCAGAGGGTTGCAAGGGGGACAGGCCACCCTGAACATTATAGAGGGAGTGGTAAAAATCTCTAAAGACTTGGGCAATTTGGGGGATAGTGTGTAACATGTCACCCTTGTGATTTTTAATTCTAGATATGAATGCAACCGACTTCTTCTCTTGCAATGAACATGCTAAGAGTTTACCCGGTTTATCACACCATTCCTATATTCTATGGGCAACCCATTAAAACCAATGTTTGAGATCTAAATCAAGCAATGATTTCAGTTCCTCTCTCTTCTGTAATAAAGCCTCCAGTTGAGATTTAAACAGGGACAGTTTGTGTGCTTGTTCGAGATCCACTACCTGCTAAAATAGCGTTGCGGGTTTCCACCCATGTTCCTGCTTCTTCCTGGTGCCAAGCTCAATTAATTGTCCATGCGTTTAATGGATATGTGAGCCTCCAAAACAGTAGATGAGAAGAGCTCAGCCACATCATTATCTAGAAAAAATTGCTGTAATGAGTCCAACTAGTTGGCTTGGTCAACCAGCTAAACAATAAGAGAATCATTTTGTTTCCAGTTATTTGAGTGAACAGGAAAGGCAGGAACTCAGATGCCAATCATCACAGAAGCGTGCTCCTTAAGGGAAGTTAACACAATGGAAGACAAGTGCACAAGTGTAAGGCGAAAGAAGTCATTAAAAATGCAATCAAATCTAGAGAAAGAATTGTGTTCCCTTAAAAATATGAATAATCATGGTCTTTAGGATATAGTGCTTTCCATGCGTAGATCAACTAGGATTCATGTAAATGTTAACGGTTAAAATTTAACTGTTTAAAGGGGATAGAGGACTGGCCGTGGGAAGTGTCAAAAACAGGGTCCAAGGCTAAATCTCTTTCACCTATTTAAATTACCATGCCAGTTGTGAAGTTCTGCAATTTAGTCATGATTTGAGAAAGAAAACAAGGCTGACCGCGGTTCGGGCAGTAAACCACTGCTAAAGTGCATTGGGTGGTGCCGAGGAATCCCTTAACGAAAATAAATCTAGCACGATCATCTGCAAGCATAGCATCTAAAGTGAAGCAAAGGTCTCTGTGGATTTCAATGGAAACATCCATATCAGACAAACCATAGTATCTGCGTGGATATTGATGGGAGTAAAGCCTAGTGGATGTGGAGTGAGACAAATGAATTTCTTGTATAAAAGCTATTAAACAGGAAAGACATTTCAATTCCCTATATGTCTGATGTCTTTTGCTAGTGACATTTAAGCCTTTAACATTGTAGAAGATTAGATTTACAGAAGTCATGGCTGCAAAGAGACATCACCTGCAAACCTCAGTAGCCAACCATTCGTAGCAGACAAGGGAGGGAGTAGGGAAAGAGGAGGGAAAAAGAGAAAAATAGAAGAAAGCAGAGAAAAAAAGAGAGAATGTCAGACACATAAATGGCATCAATAGAAAAGGCATAACTATGCTATGTGCTCTGAGAATCCAGAGACGAGGTGAAAAGCAATTCCCACAGAACCAGCAGAGGGATTTGAAACCCAGCCCCAAGTCCCCTAGATTTCCGCAATGGAGGAGGTGAACTCTGAAATGTACTAAGCTGTTGCCTCAGAGGACATCAGCTGGAGCTCCAACAACTGGTCAGCAAAGAGGTAAACCACAGACCAGTAATACAGACATAACAGCCCTACTAAAAGGAGATCAAACCATTAAATCTTGTCTCAAGTAGTTCATCTAGTATGAAGAGAGTGTTGTGAAAATCCAAGTAAGAAGGAAATTTGATGAAAAAGCTCCACGATAGATAACACGTCGGCATGGGTAAGGTGAGCATAAATGTACAAATATTTGTGTTAATCAGGGGTACAAGAAAAACAGAGTCAAGCTCCAACAATGAGAACATTGCCTGTTGGAGCAAAGAAAAATGAAAAGTAGCAGATACATCTCACCCAGTTTTCTTTGAGTAGCCAGTAGTGGCTCTGCATTTCTTCTTAGAAGAGGCCTTACTTGAGTGGCATTCCGACATAGTGGAGAAGACAGAGATTCCGTCCTGCCAGCCTGGCAGGACTGGTGGGTCAATGTGTAGGTCAGCACAGAAAGTAGAGCGGTCCCCTGGAAACCAGAGAACAGCAGACCTGCCATCCTTGGTGGCAGTAGGATAAGCAGGAAATTGGGAAGAGTTCTACAGGGTGAAGCCCGGGAAGAGGGGGGAATATAGGGGGGGGACTTGAGGGAAAATGAGGACCTTGTGTAGGTCAATAGGTCAACCCCAATTAAAGGGGAGAGTAATCCTGCGGAATGCAGGGAAGGGGGGTAGCCTGCGCATGGGAGGTGTCGATATGCGCAAGCTTCCCGCCTGATTTTTAGATATACCCCTAAAGACAGGTTTTTTGTATGGGGGAAGAGTATGTAAGGGTTATGTTTATAACACAAATGTGATGTATTTTTTTCTTTTTTGTTATGTTATGCATAAGTATGTGTTTAATGGGGTACTGAATGTTGGAAATGGGGAGGTAACAGGGGGGGTGGGAGTGGCAGAGGGGAAGACAGAGATTAAGGGCAAGGGAGCAGGGGGTTCCTGGGATAAAAGGAAATGACAGCAATATTGAAAATACTTTCATACAATGTGAGGGGTTTGAGTTCACCAAATAAGAGAGGGAAACTGTGGGTGGAGTTGCAACACCTGGGAGCTGACGTAATTCTCTTGCAGGAGACCCACTTTGGGGGCGGCTTGATTTCAGGCCTGCCCCAGAATATATTGAAGCAATGGTATCATGCGGTATCCTCAGTAGCAAGGGCAAGAGGGGTTTCAATTGCATTTAAGAAATCATGCCCCTGGATATTGGAGAACGTACAATGCGACCCAGAAGGTCGGTATTTGTTTGTAAAAGGAGTAATACAGGGGAGACGATATACCTTTGCTTCGATATATGCACCCAATGAAGGGACTGTTAATTTTTTGGTTAAAATGTTTAAAAAACTGGAAGAATTTAAGGAGGGATGTGTAGTGGTTGGAGGAGACTTCAATATGGTGCTAGATCCAAGTACAGATACATCCACGGGTAGATCCGCTTCATCTTTTGGAGCCATAAAGCGAGTTAAACAAACCTTATGCGCACAACATCTTGTGGACAGCTGGCGAGCTCTACATCCAGGGACTAGGGACTTTAGCTACTACTCTAAAACACATGATATGTACTCACGGTTGGACCTTTTTCTGGTGGACCAATTCTACCTGGGAAATGTTAACACAAGTACAATCGAACCAATAACTATATCCGACCACGCTCCAATAATTCTGACCTTCAGACCAATTCAAATGGCCCGTTCGGAACGAATATGGCATCTGAACGAGTCATTGCTAGATAAGGAGGACACAGTGGAGAAACTAAGCATTAAGATAAAGGAATATTTTGAAATAAATAAAACAGAAGGAATGTCAGATCAAGTGGTGTGGGAAGCCCATAAGACAGTTGTAAGAGGGGAGCTAATCGCCATCGGTGCGCACATGAAAAAGGAAGGTAAAAGAGAGATAGACGAACTACTAGAGAAGATTAAGGCCCTAGAGATAAAGCATAAGGAAAATCTCAATCAAACAGATGGTAGGTGTTTGGAAAGCTTATGAGTAGAGCTTTCACAATGCCTAGAATATAGAGTGAAGAACAAGATCAGAATTTGGTAAATTTTATGAAGCACTATATAACATCGCTAATACGGAACCATCTGAGGGAGGGGAAAGTGAGGATCAAAGGAGGAATGAGATAGATGAATACATAGAGAGCGCTGTCATGCCTACAATACCTAAAGAGATATCTGAGGATATGGAGCGTCCAATCACGGTTGAAGAGTTGAGCAGAGTGATAGCAGATCTGCCCTCCGGGAAAAGTCCAGGGCAAGATGGGCTGACAAACTCATATTATAAGAAATTTCTCCCAGTTTTGGTAAAACCACTCTGCAGTTATTTTAACTCCATTAATGCTGCGAATCCACTCTCTTCAGAAGCATTACTGGCATATATAACGGTATTACCAAAAGAGGGAAAAGATCCCCAGGTGTGTGCTAACTACAGGCCTATCTCTCTGCTGAACTCCAATACAAAACTACTAGCAAAAATCCTGGCCTTGAGACTTCAGGAATATGTAGGCGATCTGGTACATCCAGATCAAACGGGGTTTATAAAAGGACGGGAAGCCAGGGACAATACCATCCGCGCCCTCCATGTATTGCAATGGATGTGACATGGTCCGGATAGAGCCCCAGGTATCACTCTGTCGATGGATGCCGAAAAGGCCTTTGACAGAGTGAACTGGGGCTTTATGAGAGCAGTATTGGGTAGGATAGGTCTGGGGGGGAAAATGCTAGGATGGATCATGTCACTATATGGGAAACCAAGAGGAAGAATTAAGGTCAATGGGACAGTATCCGAATGCTTCAACATACAAAACGGTACTAGGCAAGGGTGTCCACTGTCCCCTTTGATATTTGCGATAGTGATGGAACCATTTCTACGCAGAATTAGAAAGAACGAGGAGATAGTGGGGACATACATAGGACATATGAACCATAAAGTAGCAGCATATGCGGATGACCTGTTATTTTTCCTCTCCGCTCCTCAGACATCTAAAGCCGCACTGATGGCAGAGGTGCAGAGATTCGGAGGGGTGTCTGGTTTCAAGATTAATTTTGAGAAATCAGTCATCTTTCCTAGTAATATCTCAGCGGAGATGGAGAGGTCACTGAAAGAGATGTATCCATTTATATGGAATAAGGAGTCACTGACATACTTGGGGGTACAAATTAGCGCAGACTATGAACTATTGTATGAACGTAACTATGGCTCACTACTGAAAGAAATAACAGAAGAGCTAAAGCAATGGAAGGGTAAATATCTGACCTGGTTCGGAAGAATCAGCGCCATAAAAATGAGTATACTGCCCAGAATGGTTTATGTACTGCGCACAGTGCCAATCAAGTTGCCAGTGACTCTTTTCAGGCAAGCGCGTAGGCTGTTTGTGTCCTTTGTATGGAATGATAGGAGGCCTAGATTGGCCTACGATATCTTAAGGAGAAGCAGAGGTGAGGGAGGCTTAGGACTCCTGGATATATCTTCCTACTATAAGGCCATGACTCTAGTAAGAATAGTAGACTGGTGCCAGGACCTAAAGAGGAAACCATGGGTACAGGCAGAAATGTCAATGGCGGGGAGAAACCTGGCAGGAGCACCATGGATCCAAGGGTCATTGAGGGGGCTGTCACAATGGACATCACCGATGACCCTGAATTCATTGGAAGTATGGGATAGAATGAATAGTAAGGGTAGATATGCCCCCCAGACCTCCTCTCTGGCTCCTCTGGAGGGATTTCCTTGGTTCCCCCGGGGAGGAGACGGGAAGTCTGGGGGCATGGGGCCAGGATGGGAATACTAGATGTGGCAAGTTTGCTCCCAATGAAGCCCTCTTATTACTGACAGAAATGGTCATGAAATTCGGTAAGATACGAATGGCAGAATGGAAACACCACCAAATGAAGAGTTTTCTCAAGAAATCTAAACCATTAAGACCCATGAACTCACTTACGGCATTTGAGAGGCAGTGTGTACAGACATTAGAATCTGGACATATGCTATCTCGAATGTATAGAATGATTTTAAGGGAACAAGAAAGGACACCCCCATACTTTGTAAAAGAATGGGAGAGGGAGCTGGGCCAAGTCTGGACAGACAAACAAATTAATAGAATGATATCGTTAACATTCACAACATCCATAAGCTCAAAGGTGCAAAAGATGGCATATAAGTTCCTGGCGTGATGGTATAGGACACCAGTAAAACTAGCACAAATCTTCTCAGCATCTAGCGATAGGTGTTGGAGGGGGTGTGGACAGAGGGGAACATTTCTCCATCTTTGGTGGACATGCCCAATAATTAAATCATTTTGGGAATCAGTGGCCCCATGGATTGAGAAACTAACAGTGGATTCCTTGGAATTCAGGCCTATACAATATTTGTTTCATGGGAACCCCGGATCTGTCAAAAAGTATAGGGAAAGCATAACCCCACATTTATTAAACGCAGCAAAAAAACTGATCCCGAAGTACTGGAGCCCGTCAGTCATGGAGTGGAGAAATGAGGTTAACATAATAAAGGAAGCGGAGAGGTGGGTTCATGTGGTCAAAAACCAAAAAGAGACATTTGAAATTATATGGGCAAAATGGGAACAGTGCGCCAGGGAGATAATGGAAGAGGGAAATAATAATGGATAATGGAAGTAGAAATGGTATAGTCATTAAGAAATAAGATAAGCCCAGAAAGAGAGAGTTAAACATTAACATGACTTCTCCAATGGCAATTAAGTAAAGGGGGTGGGGGTAAGATAATGTATGGATATATGGTCTCATTTTTCCGAGGGGGGTTTTCCTCTTTTTTTTTTTTTTTGTTCTTCCATTCACCCTGATTCCCCTAATTAACACTGAGTGGTGAGGGTGATGTGGGGTAGGGTTTTTTTTTTCTCCCTTATTATATAATTAGGAGTTACAATGATTACAATGATTTATAACACGAGTCAGAAGAAAGGGGATTTCACTTTATAATTTAGATTTTCAGGTTTGCACATTGGGGGGAAAGAGTAGAGGTAAATTAATACTAAAGATAGGGGGGAGGGAAGAAGGCACAATTTATTAATTATGGTTTATAGTGATTTATGACACGTATTGAATGAAGGGGAAATTCACTTTATAAATTTAGTTAAGCACGTTTGGATATGGGGGGAGGAGTTGTGTAAAATGATATTAAAGATGAGGGGGGAAGAATCACAGAAGGGTTCTTTTTTTTTTTTTTTCTTCCTCATATATGCACAAATTATACAATTATGAATTTTAGGGGTCTACGATACAAATTAGAATAAGGGGGAAATCACTCTAATTTCACTTAAATATGAATACACGTTTTGGGAGAAAGCGCTGGAGTAAATTATATTAAGGAGGGGTAACACAGATAGTAGTATAAAAAAAAAATTTCTTGTGTTATACTTTGGGGAAGTCACTTATAAATTATAATATTGTTAATCACGTTTGTATGTTGGGGAGAAGGAGTTGGAGTAACTAATACAAGGATAGGGGTAGATGGAGATTTTAATAAAAATTTTTTTTTTTTTTTTTTAATCTTGGTTAAATGGGATACATGGGGTAATTGGTGTTTTGTTATTGGGTTGAAAGTAGGGGTATAGTATGTTGTATGAATGTAAATGTACTGTGTATCATATAAATGAATACAATTTTGATTATTAAAAAAAAAAAAAGGATAAGCAGGAAATGGTATGTAATGGAATTGGAATGCAGTTGCTCCAAGAAGGGACAAAGGGCTCTACGTCTTTCAAGAGTTTCCTTAGAAAGATCCAGATATATGGAGATGGAAGCACCATTGAAGTAGGCTTTAGGGGAACCACATAGCTTTTGCATGATGGCATTTTTCTCCTAAAAATAATGCATGTGACAAATAACATTATGGGGTTGCTCTGTGGGTATATTGCGTGGACAGAAAGCTCTATGCACTTGATCAAAATGTAGAGGGTTGGAGTCAGGTCGGGCCAAAACCGCATTCAGGATACCACACACCGTGTCCAACAAATCTTCGTCTTCATCCTCAGGAAGGCCACGGATCCAAAGATTATTGCGTTATTTCCTGTCTTCTTGGTCTTTAAGCTTATAAAGTGCAGCGAGGTGGGTAACACAGTCTTGTAGGTCTCTAATGGCTCCCTTATGTATATCTTGGTGCTTCTCATTACCCCCAACTCTGATAGTGTCAGAGAGCTCACCTTGCTGGTCGTGGTGCTGGCCGCCCTGGTGTGCACCGGTGCGCGCCGGTGCGCGTTGGCACGTGCATTCCCATGCGTGCTGCTTTGCATGTCCCTGCAGGAGCTGGTATGTGTATTGGCATGGGGGCGCGTGCGTGTGCACGCACGGGTGTGCGCGCATGCCTGTAAGCGACGGCGTGCATGTGCATGTGCCGTTTGGCGCCAACTGGCCTATTTAGGTTTGCCATGCACTCTGCTCGGTGCTGCCTGATCAACAGCTTCTGGTTCCTTAGTTCCCACTACCTGTTCCTTCGTTCCTGTGTTCCAGATCTCCTGACGACCCGGCTTGCCTCTGACACTCCGCTGATTGCTGCCCGTACCTGATCTTGGCTTGTTTGACCCTTCTTCTGCCTGCTCCCTTGTACCGTGTTGCCCGTCTGTTGCTGAACTCTGCCTGTGTCCTGACCTAACTGCTTGCTCCTGCTCAGCACCTGTTTGCCTGTGTTCCAGCTCTCCATCTGCTGCTTGAAGATCCTCTTCCACCCAGCACCTGGATCCCTCATCAGGCTCTCTTACCATTCCTTACTCCCGTGCCTCCTGTCCATTCTACCAGGGGCCGCGAGTAGGATACGTATGGGAGACCACCCTCTACCCAAGCGGACTCACCGGTCTGGTAAGTAAAGTCAAATCAAAATGCATGGTGGACACAAGCACTCGAGGTCCTGAAACATGCTGGAGAGTTCCCTCTTTGTGGGGAGACCTCTCATCAGGGCAGCCACATCTGTAAGGTCCAGAAACCTAGGTTTATTAACCTTACAAATTTGACCTTTCCTGAGGCACATTTAGAATACCTCCCAACATTTTGAGATGGGAATGAGGGAAACCTACTAGCAAAAGTATGTAGGCATAGGAAACACCCCCTGCCACGCCCCCGTAAAGTAGAATTACCAAAAAAAGATTGTTTAAACCCACAAGGGCATTTTTTAACCACTACTATTCCTTTATATTGGCTTTTACATTTTAAAAATGCAGCAATTTGGAAATTGGATGAAAGGTTTAGCACTTGGAAACACTTTTTGAAAGATAAATAGTGCATTTTATATACAGTTATATAGAGCAAACCAAAATGAGGGACAAATGGAGGAAGAAAGCGGGACATTGCTCCAAATCAGGGACAGTCCCTCAAAATCAGGGACAGTTGAGAGCTATGCATTTAGACCCATTTGTAGAAAGGACTTAACACTCTTTACAATGCATGTATCTAATTTAGCAACTTTACATGCACAGTATATGATTTTTGGTGTCTAAGGATCTGAGGATGACTCCTGGGGCCATTCAAATGATCATGTTGAATACAGAGCAATAATAATTAATCGCGTCAATTGTGGAGTTTACATTTCCCCCATAGATTTGTTCCTTCAAAAGCATGGTAGCCATTATTTTATGTTTTCTGTTGCTTGTTATTGGTATGAAAAGAATGGGATAGGTTGGGACTTTATATGAAGAACAACTAATAAAAATAGGTATGCAAAGACATGTTTAATGATTCCCAATGGATATACATAAAATTCACGGTAAAAATATGTGGCATTATTAACAATAAATAGCACCTTGAAAATTAATGTAAACAATATCGACATGATTCACACAATATAATGATAACCGCATTAGTAAATAGTCCATTGTTCTAATACATGTTAAACATTAATTATCTTGGAAATGATAGTATAGGACAGATAGTAAAATAATGATAAAAATACATAATACCAAATAATTTCAAACACATGATTGCAATGGTGTAGCATATGACTGGAGCTCAACGCGTTTCCTCGCTGTTACCACTCATCAGGAGAAAATATGAAATAGTTGTATCTATAATAAATGTCCCCTTTAAGAGCAATAACAATGATGTTCTAGAAGCAAGGCCTTGCACTATCTTCATCGGCAAGTTGGAGCTCATAAACAAGAATTCCTTAGTGTGGTAAAGTGATGATGAACAAGACAAGATAGCTGATTCTGTTATATAGCAATCCTCTGTGGGGTCCAGGTACAAGTTGTCTCTGCACAGTGTTCAGCATGTGATGTGTATCAAAGGTAATAGAATCTCTGGGCGAAGGCCCCCTCACCAATCCTGACAGTGCTTAGCAGTTCTTTCACAGGGGAAAGCGATCGACAATTCTCCTTGCTGTAGATGAACAGAGATGGTGGTCTACCTGCTGTCTCAGTGAACCGGCTAGTACCACAATGTTCAGTGCTGCTGCAGACTGTCCTCCAGGAAGCGGGCAACGTACCCTCCTTTTAGGCTGGAGCTGGATCTGTAGGCTTTATATCACGCGATAGGCCGCAATCCCCTCACACAGCGGCGAGATGGTGCCCACACAATGGGATCTAGGAAACAAGCGGGCCTGGGCCTGATCTGCAGATCAATTTATAGTCCCCCCCCCACAGTTCTCCTCTCTTTTTGCTGTGCAGGCTGGGATTTGTAGCCCTGCCTCTTTAAGAGTCAGTGAGGCCGCATTGTGATGAGACTTCATATGTCATAATCCTCTGCTGCTGATGATGATTGTCTCTCTCTCCCTGCCAATAGAGAGGGGGGAGAAATCCCCCTCACAGATACTGCCTGGTACATTCTCCCTCTCTGTGTGGATCTGGTGGCGGCATATAAGCCATATAAGGAACATTTTATTATTTTATTTTTTACTTTCCTTCTATTTTATTAAAAAAAGGTTTTGAAAAAAATTCTGAAGTTTATGGTATGTCCCTTGTTCTAATGCTTCTGGGTTAGGCAAACTTCCTCTCTCCATTTGAAGATAACATACTGTACATATACCATCAAACCTTGCAGGAATTTGACATCTACAGGCACAATGAGTGTTTTGTCTTCAGCTGACACAGTTTGGATACCTAGGTTTAATTGTTGTCAGGAAGTAGAGTGTTTTTTTTTTGGAGTCAAAAATGTAGTTTTGGTAGATCATCTGTTTTGCCAAATCTAAATACATGAGTAGCTAATAGTGGCCAGGGAAGTGTAAATGACTTTGTTATTGAAGCTGTGCAGACTCCCAAAATTGTGCCTGGAAAATATCAGACAGGGTCGGTGGAGACTGATAGGGAACTGGGAAACTTGGTCACCTTTACTTTGATTCATCAGAACACAATGGTTTACTGAATATAAAGCTTCTCTTGTACCCATGCAGTTTTTATTTTTTTGATCTGGTGAGTTCAACATCCATAGGGAGTGATATTCCACGAGGTGCGGTAATGGGATTTATGGAGTGATTTTGAACATCATCCCCTGCCCTACCCAAGAGATGCAAATAATTTAGGACTCACTTGGTGTATACAGTACAGTCAGGTCCATAAATATTGGGACATCAACACAATTCTAATCTTTTTGGCTCTATTCACCACCACAATGGATTTGAAATGAAACAAACAAGATGTGCTTTAACTGCAAACTTTCAGCTTTAATTTCAGGGTATTTACATCCAAATTAGGTGAGCAGTCTTTTTAAGGGACCGAAAATAATGGGACAATTGGCTGCTCAGCTGTTCCATGGCCAGGTGTATGTTATTCCCTCATTATCCCATTTACAAGGAGCAGATAAAAGGTCCAGAGTTCATTTCAAGTGTGCGATTTGCATTTGGAATCTGTTGTTGTCAACTTAATATGAGATCCAAAGAGCATTCACTATCAATGAAGCAAGCCATCATTAGGCTGAAAAAAACAAAACAAACCCATCAGAGAGATAGCAAAAACATTAGGTGTGGCCAAATCAACTGTTTGGAACAGTGAGCTCAGCAACACCAAAAGACCCGGAAGACCACAGAAAACAACTGTGGTGGATGACCGAAGAATTCTTTCCCTGGTGAAGAAAACACTCTTCACAACAGTTGGCCAGATCAAGAACACTTTCCAGGAGGTAGGTGTATGTGTGTCAAAGTCAACAATCAAGAGAAGACTTCACCAGAGTGAATACAGAGGGTTCACCACAAGATGTAAACCATTGGTGAGCCTCAAAAACAGGAAGGCCAGATTAGAGTTTGCCAAACAACATCTAAAAAAGCCTTCACAGTTCTGGAACAACATCCTATGGACAGAGGAGACCAAGATCAACTTGTACCAGAGTGATGGGAAGAGAAGAGTATGGAGAAGGAAAGGAACTGCTCATGATCCAAAGCATACCACCTCATCAGTGAAGCATGGTGGTGGTAGTGTCATGACGTGGGCATGTATGGCTGCCAATGGAACTGGTTCTCTTGTATTCATCGATAATGTGACTGCTGACAAAAGCAGCAGGATGAATTCTGAAGTGTTTCAGGCAATATTATCTGCTCATATTCAGCAAAATGCTTCAGAACTCATTGGATGGCATTTCACAGTGCAGATGGACAATGACCCGAAGTATACTGCGAAAGCAACAAAAGAGTTTTTTAAGGGATAGAAGTGGAATGTTATGCAATGGCCAAGTCAATCACCTGACCTGAATCCGATTGAGCATGCATTTCACTTGCTGAAGACAAAACTGAAGGGAAAATGCCCCAAGAACAAGCAGGAACTGAAGACAGTTTCAGTAGAGGCCTAGAAGAGCATCACCAGGGATGAAACCCAGCGTCTGGTGATGTCTATGCGTTCCAGACTTCAGGTTGTAATTGACTGCAAAGGATTTGGAACCAAGTATTAAAAAGTAAAAAAGTTTGATGGTTGATTGTTAATCTGTCCCATTACTTTTGGTCCCTTAAAAAGTGTGAGGCACATATACAAACTATTGTAATTCCTACACTGTTTACCTTTGGATGTAAATACCCTCAAATTAAAGCTGAAAGTCTGCAGTTAAAGCACATCTTGTTTGTTTCATTTCAAATCCATTGTGGTGGTGTATAGAGCCAAACAGATTAGAATTGTGTTGATGTCCCAATATTTATGGATCTTATTGTATATGGTTTGGGACTATTTCATTTAATACACCAGCTTAGCGCTTGTAATGCTCTTTCTTCTTTTGGAAAGTTAAAGCATATTTTGTGTCAAGATATTACACTACATAAAAGTAGTTACCGTAATCATGTTAAGTTTGCAGATCCATTTCATTTGTAATTGCAGCTGATTTTCATCAAGATTACTAGCTCTAGGATTCTCATGGATCCAGTACAAAGCCAAAAGTGATATACAAGAAGATTTAAAATTGTGGTATAGAGCTGAATAGTCCCCCACTGGGACAAATATTTAGCAACTATCAATTGAATACACATGATCATACAGTATACAGTGATAAGCAAAGTGAACAAAGTTTGGCTTTCTGTACTTCAGGAAAATGAAACCACCAGGATCCCACAGGCTCACAGAGTTCTTCAACATGCCTACAGTAGAGTCCTAAGATGGCACCTGTCTGGGAAGCCAATTGCAACCTCAGCACATGCACGCACAGAAAAAAAGAGAGTATTCCTACATTGCAAGAAAGGGAGAAAAGAACACTGAAAGAAAAGTTTCAGCAGCTGAACTAAATTAGACCAATCATCTACAAACCCAGTAACAAAATGATTAAATAAATTCTACCCCAAATCCTAAAGCCCCTATGTGTTTCATCATACATCCTCTTCAGGGAGCGATAAGGAAACCGGTACTCCTGCTGCCCCATATACCACCATTAACTCTTTCAGCTAGTAATAACACTGCTTCTTATAACATTACTACCAGTATATGTTTCTAAAATTCTTATACCACTATACAATCCTATCTACACTTCTCCTATATTGCTACTATACCCCAATATAAAAAAATATATAAGTACGTATATCAGGTTATAGTAGCATTATAGTGGAGGTATAAGAAGTACAGTATAGTGGTATAAGGGTTTTTAGAAACATACTGTATAGTGATAGTGATGTTCTAAGAAGCTGCGTACAGTGTTGTTGCTAGCATTAGCATTTTAAGTTAGGTGTGGCAGGAAGAGAAAGAGTTCATAGTAGAATATGGGGCAGCAGGTGTAGCAGCTTCTTCATTGCTCTGTGACGATGTCATATGATGAAATGTGTAGGGGTGAAGTTACAGATGCTGACATCATCCTGCAAGGATGCTAGTCCTCGCAGTACAATAGTAAGCAAATACACCAGGGAACAGCACTGTTTAATGTGAGTTGTATACTATGGAGGCTTTCTCTTCTTCCCTATAAATTGAACATATGAGTTGTACCACTGTAAGACTGTGCAAGTGGCATGTAGATTGCCCTTAAGGGAAAAATGGGGAATTTGGGGATTTTGAATGAAACACATATGTGCCTCTATCCCTGGTTTGAATAAACAAAGAGAAGGAAGTTGGGACTTTAAATGAGGCTATTGACTGGTTAGGTAAAAATATGTTAGAACATGTTTTATTGACATATTTTATATAAATGCATAACATTTGTTATAAAAGTATATAATGTGTATAAGGTAATAACACATAATATGGATGCACCCATGACAAATTTGTCATAAATTGTTTAAAGTACATAACATGGTCAATAACAATATAAAAATAGTTGTATATAACGCTATGAATTCATTCAAGTAAAAACTATTGTAATATAGTAAGACTGAATAGACATTATATCTAGATATAGTCCTATTGAGGCGTATAGCTACATCCTGAATGCCCATCTCAGATTCCCCTTAAAGGGGAAGGTGCAATTGAGCTTTTTTAAACAGGTCAACTCCATCTGACAAGTTCTCATTGGTATGGAGGTGGCAAGGAAGCACTGAACTAAGAAAACTGAGTGAAGAAATAAGGCACTGTGAATGCTGATTGCAATTGACCTATTTGAGCACTGATTGCACAGGAAAGCTGAGAGACTGTAACACTTTTTTGAATACAGCAAAAAGCACTTTATTGGATAAGCATTGTTCACTTTATATTGTGGTGCACGCTTTTGATGAATTATATGGTTTCTTTATTTTGTTCATTGTATCTAATAGAATAGAAAATGTGTGCAATATTAAATATTATACAGAAAATTGAGGATTTATGGTATAAATTAATAGTAAAAGAGAGCTGTATAATATTAATCTATGACAAGCTGACACCATAAGGAGGCCTGATACAGCATTTATATTTTTTTTTTTCTTGTTTAAGATGCGCAGGTAAAAATAAAAATATTTTTAAATGAGTAAATAAAATTCAACTAGAGCTCACAAAAATGCATAAGAATCACTAACCATCCCTAAACCCTAAAATATATATATAAATTGACAAATTTTATAATAGAATATGCAGGTGAATGTTAAAACATGGAAACCACTGCAACAGTTACAAAAGTATATGAACGTGCTGCACAGGAACTAAGGTAGTAAACTCACTTCCTGCTGTCCACTTCTTGATCAAGTAGTATCCAGTTTTGCAGCTGAGTAGACAATGATACTAGTAATCTTCCTTCTTTCCTTGTACAGCGATGTGGAATTCATTTAAGTTGTTTCAGGATAGAGATCCCTGGAGAAAAAAAAAGACCTCTAATACTGCCAAAGCCTAGAGTTCTGACAGATGTCAGAAACACATTCAAGATGGTGAATAAAAACTTCACAGCATTCCCCTGCTTTGTTTCCAAGAAATAGGCATATATGCTTCTCTCAGCTGAGAGACATCGGTCTGTGTTGCCACCTGTATCAAATTCCTAATGGTCAAAGACTCCTAGCTCACAGGTAGATGTAAAGATGAAAGGAGGAGTGAGTGACTGAGGACTGAGTGCATTATCATTTAAAAACATGTGTTTATTAAAAAATATTGCACTTACAGACTATTGTCTTGATTCATAGCACAGATTCTAGTGTCTCCACCCACAACGATTTTAAATTATAATGCACTCAAGAAAATAGTCTGTAAGTGCTATCTTTTTTTAATAAACACATGTTGTTAAATAATAATGCACTCAGTCTTCTTTTCATCTTTACATCTACCTGTGAGCCAGGAGCCTTTGACCATGTCTGATGAGCAACATATATACCTATTGACCCTTGGGGTCTAGTAAGCGGCCATTTTCTACTTAAGCATGGTGGTGATTAGGGATGAGCTTCGAGTTCGAGTCGAACTCATGTTCGACTCGAACATTGGCTGTTCGCAAGTTCGCCGAACAGCGAACAATTTGGGGTGTTCGCGGCAAATTCGAATTCCGCGGAACACCCTGTAAAAGTCTATGGGAGAAATCAAAAGTGCTAATTTTATAGGCTAATATGCAAGTTATTGTCATAAAAAGTGTTTGGGGACCTGGGTCCTGCCCCAGGGGACATGGATCAATGCAAAAAAAAGTTTTAAAAACAGCCGTTTTTTCAGGAGCAGTGATTTTAATAATGCTTAAAGTCAAACAATAAAAGTGTAATATCCCTTTAAATTTAGTACCTGGGGGGTGTCTATAGTATGCCTGTAAAGGGGCGCATGTTTCCTGTGTTTAGAACAGTCTGACAGCAAAATGACATTTCGAAGGAAAAAAAGCCATTTAAAACTACCCGCGGCTATTGCATTGCCGACAATACACATAGAAGTTCATTGATAAAAAATGGCACGGGAATTCCCCACAGGGCAACCCCGAACCAAAATTGAAAAAAAAAAGATGTGGGGGTGCCCCTAAATTCCATACCAGGCCCTTCAGGTCTGGTATGGATATTAAGGGGAACCCCGCGCCAAAAAAAAAAAAAAAAACGGCGTGGGGTCCCCCCAAAAATCCATACCAGACCCTTATCCGAGCACGCAACCTGGCAGGCCGCAGGAAAAGAGGGGGGATGAGAGTGCGGCCCCCCCCTCCTGAACCGTACCAGGCCACATGCCCTCAACATTGGGAGGGTGCTTTGGGGTAGCCCCCCAAAACACCTTGTCCCCATGTTGATGAGGACAAGGGCCTCATCCCCACAACCCTGGCCGGTGGTTGTGGGGGTCTGCGGGCGGGGGGCTTATCGGAATCTGGAAGCCCCCTTTAACAAGGGGACCCCCAGATCCCGCCCCCCCCCCTGTGTGAAATGGTAAGGGGGTACTTACCCCTACCATTTCACTAAAAAAACTGTCAAAAATGTTAAAAATGACAAGAGACAGTTTTTGACAATTCCTTTATTTAAATGCTTCTTCCTTCATCTTCTTCTGGTTCTTCTGGCTCTTCTGGTTCTTCCACCGGCGTTCTCGTCCAGCATCTCCTTCTCCTCGGGCCGCTCCGCACCCATGGCATGAGGGGAGGCTCCCACTCTTCTCTTCTTCTTCATCCTCTTCTCTTCTTCCTTCTTTTCTTCTTCATTTTCATAGGGGTCTGGTATGGATCTTTGGGGGAACCCCACGCCGTTTTTTTTTTTTTTTTGGCGCGGGGTTCCCCTTAAAATCCATACCAGACCCTTCAGGTCTGGTATGAAATTTAGGGGGAACCCCACGTCTTTTTTTTTTTAAATTTTGGCCGGGGTTCCCCTTAATATCCATACCAGACCTAAAGGGCCTTGTATGGAATTTAGGGGGACTCCCACATCATTTTTTTTTTTTAATTTTGGTTCGGGGTTTCCCTGTGGGGAATTCCCATGCCGTTTTTATCAATGAACTTCTATGTGTATTGTCGGCAATGCAATAGCCGCGGGTAGTTTTAAATGTTTTTTCCTTCGAAATGTCATTTTGCTGTCAGACTGTTTTAAACACAGGAAACATGCGCCCCTTTACAGGCATACTATAGACACCCCCCAGGTACTAAATTTAAAGGGATATTACACTTTTATCGTTTGACTTTAAGCATTATTAAAGTCACTGCTCCTGAAAAAACGGCCGTTTTTAAAACTTTTTTTTGCATTGATCCATGTCCCCTGGGGCAGGACCCAGGTCCCCAAACACTTTTTATGACAATAACTTGCATATTAGCCTTAAAATTAGCACTTTTGATTATTCATGTTCGTGTCCCATAGACTTTAACGGTGTTCGCGTGTTCGAGCGAACTTTTTTCCTGTTCGCATGTTCTGGTGCGAACCGAACAGGGGGGTGTTCGGCTCATCCCTAGTGGTGATGCATGCAGCACTTTGAAGGCTAAGAATTAGCATCATTTCAGCACCAACTCAACACTATTTGGGACTTTTTTTGTTGTAATAATCCAACAATAACAGAGTTCGTCTTGGGACTCCTCTTTGTTTTGTCTTTTTTCACTCAATTAAATTGTTTCTTATTCTCCCTATATATAGGTGTTAACTATTTGCATATGTATTTTGTGCCTTTGCAATACGATTTTGTTCAAATTGTGATATGTTTTGCTAGTGTTTCTATGCACGTTTTTTTAAATGTTTTATTGTTAGTGTCAAGTTATTTTTAAGGGCACAATGTTTTGTATTTTTGAGTGTTTGTTAGCTCCTTAATATATTCACATTGAGATAGTACACATTATTTCTTTCACAAATATAGTGTATCTTGACAACGGTTATATCTGCTGGGTAAGACCTCCAGAAAAATTTGATCAGTTTTATTGAAAATGGATTTTATGTAAAACTGTGAATAAAAGATTCATATTAACATATGGTTATTTTGTGAAAACATTTTTGTAGAACATCTCAAAAATTCACTATTTTATATTCCTTTTCTGTGATATCTAATATCTCTAAACTAATATTTATCAGGGGACTATCTATAACAAACTACCATTTATTAAAAAAAAAAAAAAACATTTAAAAACAGATAAATCAGCACAAGGGGCGGTGTTGTAATTAGAAGGTTTTACAAAGGGTATTTAATTGTCTTGCACATGTTTTCTTTGCTGATTTCTTTATTAAGGTATAAACTAAATATTAATTTAAAAAAGGTAAATGTGAATTATTGTACATTAAAATTTCATATGTACGTGCAGATGGGACCCTTGCCTCATTTTCAAGTTTCAATTAGAGAGACTGAACTTGAAAGTAAACAGTTTTAACTGTGTTCTCACTTTACAAAACCTAGGATGCTCTGTGAGACCAGTGCCATTGGTATATTGTGTATTAAAGTATTAATTTAGTCAAACTAAAACAAAAAAATTAGCACAAGGGGCATTGCTTACTAATAATTATTGTGTCCCTTGTTCTCCCGGTTTACCCAGTAAGTCTGTTATTTTTTAAATTACTATAGCAGACCAAGCTGCCCAGACAAAGTAGCAGTTAGAAGGTTTATACAAAACCATTTATGACTAACAGGGGTGCTTAGAATGGTCATCTTTAATTAATATATGTAAACCCTTTATCCCAAAAGGAAAAACTGTTTGCCATAACTGCTTATATCAGCTTTAATATGTTAGTCAATTCCATTGAAATCTGCTAACTGCTCATAACTGCTTATACCAGCTTATATCAGCTTTAATGTGTTATGCCCCGTACACACGGTCGGATCTTCCAATGGAAAATGTCCGATCGGAGCGTGCTGTCGGACATTCCGACCGTGTGTGGGCTCCATCGGACATTTTCCATCGGATTTTCCAACACACAAAGTTTGAGAGGAGGCTATAAAATTTTCCGACAACAAAATCCGATCACGTCAATTCCGACCGTGTGTGGCCATTTCCGACGCACAAAGTGCCACGCATGCTCAGAAGAAATTCCGACACAGAACAGCTCGGTCTGGTAAAATTAGCGTTCGGAATGGATACAGCACTTTTGTCACGCTGCAATGTCAAAAATAGTTTAATGCAGCGCACTCTCTTCTTCTTTATAATGTGAGAAGAATGAAGTCGTTTTGCTGCTCATATTCATACAGACTTCTCACAAACTTATTTCTTTATTATTTATTGGGATTCCCTCAATATATTTAGATTTCTCACATCTGACCAAATATTTTTTGGGTTGTTTTTAAATATTTTTTTTTTTCAAGGCTGTTTTTGTATTTGTTTGGTGGTTTGTATTTTTTTCAAGGCTGTTTTTTTTATTTTTTGTGGTTTGTATTTTTAAAAAGTCTGATGTTTTTTTTTGTGTGTGTTTTACTCCATAATATTTTTGTGTGTGTTTTGTGTGTCAAGTTACCACAACACCATTGATATCTTGTATTATTTAATCTCAAGGAGGTTGCTTGGTGTTGGTGTCTCTTGTTAATTTCACATTGTATACTTGAAATGTACCTGCCTCCTCACAAACAAACTGTCCTTTTAAAAGGAAAACACACATAGGCAAGGATAATTGTAAAAAAAATCCTTTATTAAGGACTCACAACTAAACAAAGAGGGAGGCAACTCTGGAGAAACAGCTGAAATGGGTGAAGCCTTTGGCCCCCAGGGCACACATCAACTATTTTCTTGCAAAATTGGTGGCCTGAGGAATCCATATCTAAGGGAGTGCAGTCTGTTCCAGAAGTCCCAGAGATCATGAAAGCAGCAGATGACATCTGTGTCCCCAGGCTGTGACCATACAAGAGCCTGCATCTTTCGCCAGACCAGACTGAACCCAGGGCCATCACTCTCTGGTCTTCCTTCCGCGCTTCCTTCCACGCTGTGGCTGTGGTGGTGGAGTTGCGGCAGCAGGAGGAGGAGGGGCCAACTCACTCAGGTGGGTATTGGGTGTTAGTTCCCCATTCACCCCTTACTTAGGACTTTATACAGAAGGTCCTCACATAGCTTGCATTGACCCTCCTGCATGGCCTGCAGTTTTGTGGCAGCCATGCAGGCAAAGGCCTCTTCAGGAGTGGGTAAGGCTCTGAGGGACGCAGATGCCTCCTGAATGAGCCTGAGTGCAGAATCCTGCATGTGAGTCGCCTTCCTGGGTCTTTTGTATGGAAGGCGGAGGGGAGGAACCTACGATTCGGTCAGGCCACGACTGGTCTCAGGCTTCTCCTGGCTGCCACTTAGCCCCGCCTCCTCCTGGCTTCCACTAACAACCGCCTCCTCCTGGCTGCCACATTCCACAGCCTCCTCTTGGCTGCCACATTCCACAACCTTCTCCTGGCTGAGGTCTTCCTGTGTATGAAAAAGGGACATCGTTTTAGTTTTTTATTCATCAATCACACACAATTTTCACCTCCTGACTGTTGCAAATTGAATGTTAACAAATATAATAGACTATCCTGAGCCCACCATTTTTCAGTCTTGTCCAAAATATTTTTGCCCACTACTGTCTATTGATATGTAAAACACTTTTTTCAATCAGCAATTAGTGATCAATAATAACAACTAGTAAACATAATTTATTTATTGACCAGAAATCTGTAGAACAATGCTATACCTGACTCCATCTGGGCTCCTCCACTTCTTCCTGGCTGGAAGTCCCAGGTTGGACATCGGAAACCTCAGCTGGGGTGGAATATAGGGTGGAAGGAAGAGTGGAAGGAAGAGGAGAGAGGGATTCCCTGACTCCAGTGTGGTCTGATAGAAATCGCAGTCTCTCATAGTACCACAGCCTGGGGACATAAATGTCATCTGCTCCAGCTCCGGATCTCTGGGAATCCTTGACCTTCTTGAGCTCCCTAAGATAAGTGCTCCTCAGGTCACCAATTTTTTTTGGTTTTTAAATAGGGGATGGTTGCCGTGGGGACCACCGGCTTCACCAACTCCAGCAGTTTCTCCAGCGCTGCCTGCCTCTTTTGTTTATTATTGTAATGTGGATGTCTCACCTGCCACAGACAGGGCAGCTCCCTGTATTTGTCTATGAACAGGGGGAGGAAGTTGTGGTCATTGAAGCCATCCATTTTATCTGCAAGACACAACACAAGACAAACCCTAATGTCAGCCTAAAGTCTACTAAACTTGTGCAAATACAGGCCTCAATCTAGAAGCAGTATAGGCCCAATGTAAAAATTTTACCTTCGCTATTACAATTGGCGCCTCTGTTACTCCTTCCTCGGCTCACAGATCGTACGTACTACGCACGCGTAAAACACTTTTTAGACACTGGGCATGCGTAAAACTCCGCCCGCCCCTGACGTTCTTTCTAGTCTCTTCCCTGCCCCTTCTCATTCAGCGCAATGGGGAAGAGCACATGGCGGAGACACAGCAGGTGTCTGATAATTACAGAAACGAGGAGGAAAGCTCGGAGCCATCAACATCCTGATCCAGAAGGAGACGATTTAAGGCATCAAATTTGTCCTTTGGGGAGATGTTGGAGATGGTGGATATCCTGAAGAAGGCTGACTATGATGGGAAGTATGGACCTTACCCCAATCCCAATGTCAGAAAGGCCAAGATAATGGCGAAAGTAGTCAAGAGTCTGCACCGGAATTTCGGGGTACGACGATCGAAAGATTAGCTCAGGAATCGGTGGTCGGACCTCAAATTAAGAGAACACGAGCTGGACAGAAAGATCCGGAGAGTGCTGCAAAAAAGTGGTTGTGCTGTGTGCCTATTCTTTTTATGTTTATTACGTTCATGCTGCTCCATGTGGTTTTCTTAACTGTTATCCAGTTAAAATGGCAACTTTCATGTTCATGGGCACATTATTCGTTCGTATCAAACATAGTTCGTTTGGCCATATGCAATTGCCATCATTTTTTGGGGCCTACTTGTGTTAAAAGAATTGGGTTGTGTAGATGTGTTTGTTACTAGAATGAAATGCAAACTAGATTCTGTGTAAGGAGAGGACACTTAGCAGTTTACACATCTGGACACTGGAGCACTAGTGTGGGACACAAGAACACCCTTTTTATTAGGGGGTCCCACACAGGTGCTCCAGTGTATACTATAGGGGGTCTCCATCTGTGAAGCTTGTACAAGACAGGTAAAGTATTGAAGCTCGACAAAGGACAATAACAATGCTACATCTTGGAACTCTGCCAAAACAGACAATTGTACCCCACTTCCAAGCAATGTTTCATATTCATATTTCTGCCATCAAATATCTGTGTGCTAAGTATACCTATTTTTTTGTACATAGGCGATAAAAGACTAGGAGGACACCCCTCATCCGAGGAGACCACAGACCCCCCACCTCTGGAAGAAAGTGAAATCCCCCAAAGCCAAGCAGAGCAGGAGGAGGAAGACGTGGTGGAAATTGTCACCACAACAGGTGAGTGTCTGCGACCACAGGCTCAGGTAAGAGATGGATGCCAGCAGATTTATAATACATGGTGTTTTTTTGTTTTTTCTCTTTTTAGGTGATCGTGATGTTGTGGATCCTGATCCTTTCACCTCTGAAAGTGCCCAGATAATGATCGGGGAGATCATGGGGTGTAATGTTGCATTTGGAAAACATCAAGATAAACATCAGTGATGTTCTTCAAAAAAATAAGAACATCATTGATGTTTTAGGGCGAGTTTAAAAGCCCTCCAAATCCCTTTGTTTTTTGGTGTGCTACAATTTTTTAACATTTTTGTTCAAATATTAGAAAAGCCAAATTTTGAAGAGGCACACAGTGTGTCAACATGTGCTATCTACCATCATGGGAGATCAATGGATGCGTTTTGGGGTGCAACCCCTTCCTCAATAAAAAAGTGGCTGTGAGGAAGGGGTTGTACCCCCAAAACACGTCCCTTGATCCCCCATGATGGCAGGTAGCACATGTTGACATTCTTAAATTTGTGTGCATCTTCAAAATTTGGCTTTTCCTGGGGTGACTCCACCCTATCTGCTGAACGCAATATCAAACTCAGTTTGTAAATACTCATGTCTCATATTGCCTTCAAGTTCTACCAAATGTAAGTTAAAGATTTGTGTCTTTCTTGTTGGTTTTAAACATGCCTATTTGATCTAAAATGGACATTTCTAATTTTTCTAATGTGACCCCAAAAATTGTTATACAACAAACATGTTGGTTTGTTTTAAAAACCTTTTCTAAATGCACATGTGATTGTGCTGGTATTAAAAAGATTGTTAATCAAGATTGTGTGGATTATTGTCTCAACGCTACAAAACTTTTGTTGTGCTGTAATGGGTGTTTTCTGTGACAATGGGGGTTATTTCCTGAGGGGAAATCCACTTTGCAATACAAGTGCAGTTTCAGTGCAGTTTCAAGTGCACTTGTAGTGCAAAGTGTCTTTGCCTTTAGGAAATAACACCCAACAGTGCTTTGTAAGGTTACACAATCACGCCAATTTCAGGACTCACCACATTTCTCTCAGGGTCAGATAAAACAAACACAAGCAGGAAATGTCACCAAACCTTGTTTTTTTGTTTTTTTTTATTTAAAAAATGTTTTACACATTGTCTGGCATATTGATGGCCCCCCTACCCGCAAAGAATTCAAGCTATCTTATCCGGACATCACGGGCACTCAGGGGGGGCAAGCCAGGACGGCCACTTTCAAGCGCCATCAGGATTGGTTCATTAGGAATTCCGGCCTCACGCCCAACAGAGCCAGCATAGTTGGCAGAATGTTTCTGTAAAAAGTTGTGTAGAACACAGCACGCCAGGATAATGTGATTCAGTTTGTACTCCGCCATATGTATGGGTGTAAGAAATAGGCAGAACCGGCTGGCCATGATTCCAAATGTGTTCTCCGCCACTCTTCTGGCTCTGGCCAGCCAGTAATTAAAAACCCTCTGGTCCGGGGTGAGGGTCCTCATCGGGAATGGCCACATAAGATGGTCCCCCAGCGCAAATGCTTCATCCACAACGAAGACGAACGGGAGTCCTTCCACATTGTCTTCTGGAGGTGGCAAGTCCAAGCTGCCATTCTGGAGATGCCTGTAAAACTCTGTCTGGGTGATGACTCCACCATCCAACATCTGGCCATTCTTCCCCACGTCCACATACAGGAACTCGTAAGTAGCCAACACCACCGCCAACATCACAATACTATTGAACCCCTTGTAGTTGTAATAGTACGACCCCGAGTTGGGTGGTGGGATAATGTGGACATGTTTCCCATCAATTGCCCCTCCGCAGTTAGGAAAGTCCCACCACTGGGCAAAGTGGGAGGCCACAGTTTGCCATTCCTGTGGCGTGGAAGGAAACTGTGGAGTCAAAACAAAATAAAAAATTAGTCATTTTGCACATAAACAGGGAAAGCAGATTAGACACAAACATTTTTGACCAACATCAAGCTAACATTTTTATGAGTGAATTTTTTAAGACCAAAGTATAAGGTACACCTATCAGATTCCTCCCCTCTCATGGGCCATTTATAACATTATAGGGGGGGAACTCTTGGACAGGTAACCCTCTTGACTTCATTGAGAGATGAATGCCTAAATAATGGGTATTACTTTGGCCAGCCCCTCCTTAGTTACACTATTGGCAGCCCACTGGATAGGTAAGAAGTGTCATAACACAAAGATATAAATACACATTGTACACATTTGAGCACATTTGGACATTCTGCTATTACCTATCAAGATAATAATAGAATACAAAAACTTTAAACAGTACCATTTGAAAGTATACAGGCAGGCCCTTGCACTATTTGCTTTGGGGAATTCATTCATAAATCTGAGCACTAAAGAGATGGGTATAGTGTGTATGGGTTTGGCAAAGTCGGCAGATAGATGATTGAGGATAGTTAGAGAATTGGTATCAGCTGACTTAGCAGTTGGGGGGAGGGAGGGTTCAAAATGATTTGGGGACACCAAAAAAAAGCCTCTGGCAGTCTGCCTGAATTTAAAGCACAAATCACATTTCTAAACATTTTAGGGGGTGTTTGGGGTAAAGCACTACTATGGAGCTGATAAAATACATTGTTAAGTGACTACAAGAGGTGAATATAGGGCCAGGAGACCATGCTGGGGAGGTAAGTGAAGGCAAATATGTATGAAGGAACAAAATAATAATTACATAAAAATCCAGCATGCATGAGGACAAAGGGGACATTCACAGCATATTACAATCATGGTAATTAGGGAATGAGGAAAGAAATACAATATATTATCAAACATTATATACAATAAAATGTGATATTAAAGGATAAAAATCTTACCTTGATATACTCCTTCTGCAGGACCTGGATGATGGCAGAACAGGTCTCTGGGATAATGATCCCCAGAGCCTGGGGGGAGATGCCTGTCGAGAACTTCAAGTCCTGCAGGCTTCTCCCCGTCGCCAAGTACCGCAGGGTGGCGGTGAGCCTCTGCTCCGGAGTGATGGCTTGCCTCATGCAGGTATCCTGCCTGCTAATATAGGGGGTCAGCAAAGCCAACAAACGGTGAAATATGGGGTCCGTCATCCTGAGAAAGTTCCTGAAATCATCAGGATTATTCTCACGGATCTCACGGAGCAAAGGCATATGACAGAACTGGTCACGCTGGAGCAACCAATTCTTGGTCCATTAACTCCTCCCCACCCTGTTCATGGACTGGACTTGTGTCAAGGTCAGGCCCCCAACACCAAGCCCCGCACAGCACGAACTCTACGAGGAGTACATTTACGCAACATGGCTAGAAAACGGTCGGACTGCTCAGAACGAAGTAACAGAACGCTAGGAAGAACAGCAAGGCCTGTGAAGAGCGACCTGAAAAACAGTAACGAATGAACAGGAACACAATGACAAGTCAAGGGTACTCGCTGCACGCACTGAAGAGCAGATAGAAACCCACAAGCACAAACTGAACAGCAGAAAACGATCTGAAAACCACGAGTCTGAAAAAGCACGAATCGTCTCTCACCAAACTTTTACTAACACGAGATTAGCAAAAGGAGCCCAAAGGGTGCCGCGCTTGGTTCTGAACTGGCCTTTTCTAGTCTCGTCATACATGGTGTACGTGACCGCATTCTTGGCAATTGGAAATTCTGACAACTTTGTGCGACCGTGTGTATGCAAAACAAGTTTGAGCCAACATCCGTCGGAAAAATCCTAGGATTTTGTTGTCGAAATCTCCGATCAATGTCCGACCGTGTGTACGGGGCATAAGTCAATTCCATTGAAATCTGCTAACGTAACACTACGCTCTCCCAAAACTGACAATACTGCTGTCTGGAATGCAGACACCCTGAGACAGGAAGTGTGTTGCTGGCTGGATCACCAGGTGAAATAAAAGAAAATAGCATAAAAAGAAAACAAATGCAGCCACCACATATAAGGATTGATAAGCTGCAAAATATTACATTTTTGTTTTTTGTTTTATTGCCGCTTTAACAAAACTGAGGCAGCTGTCATTTATACTCATCAAGAGTGCTTGACTATTCCCACCTATTCCAACCAGCTCTGCCATCCATAAAAGCCGATACTACAGTTTCTATGAATGCAATAGAATCTATGAATTGATGATGGCCTATGGTTGAAAGACCAATCCCCTCCATTCATAGATCCTGTTTTATCAATAGAGGCTGTAGTATCGGCTTCTATGAATGGTGGAGCTGGGCAGAAAGGAAGATTACGTCTGCAGGTGTGGACATTGATGGAGGAGGATTTCAAGGAAACCAGGAGCCATTATCACAAGTGACACAGCTGATTATTAGTAAGTCATGTCCCTTGTGATGATGTTTGTGTTTTTTATTTTGACTACACTTAGGCTTTAATAACAGTATGCCAATGACACTGTTCTCACAGAGCATCCTAGATTTTGTAAAGTGAAAATACAGGTAAAGCTGCTTACATTCAGATTCAGTCTCTCTAATTGAAACTTGAAAGAAAGAAGGAGTTCCATCTGCAAGTACATACAGTGCCTTCAAAAAGTTTTCATACCCCATTGGCATTTTCCACTTTTGTCATGTTACAAACAAAAACATAATTTTAAATTATTGGGATTTTATGTTATAGACCAACACAAAGTGGCACATAATTGTAAAGTGGAAGGAAAATGATAAATGGTTTTCAAATTCAATTTTAGTCTCATCTAACCAGGGCACCTTTTTCCACATGTTTGCTGTGTCCCCCACATGGCTTCTCGCAAGCTACAAACAGGACTTTTTATGGCTTTCTTGCAACAATGGCTTTCTTCTTGCCACTCTTCCATAAAGGCAGATTTGTGGAGTGGTCGACTAATAGTTGTCCTGTGGACAGATTCTCCCATCTGAGCTGTGGATCTCTGCAGCTCCTCCAGAGTTACCATGGGCCTCTTGGCTGCTTCTCTGATTAATGCTCTCTTAGCCCGGCCTGTCAGTTTAGGTGGACGGCCATGTCTTGGTAGGTTTGCAGTTGTGCCATATTCTTCCCATTTTCGAAAGATGGATTGAATAGTGTTCCATGAGATGTTCAAAGCTTGGGATATTGCTTTATAACCTGACACTGCTTTAAACTTTTTCACAACTTTATCCCTGACTTGTCTGTGTGTTCCTTGGCCTTCATGATGCTGTTTGTTAACTAAGGTTCTCTAACAAACCTATGAGGGCTTCACAGAACAGCTGTATTTATACTGAGATTTAATTACACACGGGTGGACTCTATTTACTAGTTAGGTGACTTCAGAAGGCAATTGGTTCCAGAGTAAAGGGGGCTAAATACAAATGCGTGCCACACTTTATATTCATATTTATTTGTAAAAAAAATTGAAAACCATTTTTCATTTTCTGTTCACTTCACATTTATGTGCCACTTTGTGTTTGTCTATCACATAAAATCCCAATAAAATACATTTACGTTTTTGGTTGTAATATTAAAAAATGTGTAACATTTCAAGGGGTATGAATACTTTTTCAAGCCAGTGTATGAAATAATAATGCACAATTTGTAATATTTATCTAAAGAAAAGGAAGGAAAAAAAATCAAATTAATGTTTAGTCCTTACAATAATAAAGAAAAAACAAGAAAATCAGTGGATGACAGATCAGTGTACTAGGCTGCTGCCAGTACCATGTGATTGCTGTGGCCAATCACTGAAGATCACTGAAGATCACATGGCAATTGTACACAATGAATGTCTTCCATTTATACCATTTATTGTGTAGTATTGTGTTGATCTATGTGATTGGTCACAGTGATCATATGGTACAGACAGGGCCAGTCACAGATCATCTGTACCATGTGCTTATAACAGTGATTATCACTATTAGAAGCAATCATAGTACAAACACTGTATTGCTCTGGTCACAGTATGTAAAAAAGAAAAGTCATAAAAAAAGATAAAAATGTAATAAAAAAAGAAAAGAATAAGGAACGAATATAATAGGAAAATAAATAAATTGAAAACAATGTACTGTCCTGGCATTTTCTGGACTGGGATTTTAAGAGATTTACCATAGTTTCTGGGCTCTATAAGTTTCCTACAGACTAAATAATATACATTAATTTGGGTAATTTTCACCAAAGAAATGTAGCAGTATACATTTTAGTCTAAATTTATGATGGAAGATTATTTATTTTCAAAATTGTATAACAGAAACTCAAATTTTTTCAACATTCGTTTATTTAGCAAAAAAATAAAAACCCAGTGGTGATAGAATACTACCAAAAGAAAGCTCTATTTGTGTGAAAAAAATGATAAAAATGTTATTTGGATACAGTGTTGTATGACTGTGCACTGTCACATTCAAATTGTGACAGTGCTGAAAGCTGAAAATTGGCCTGGGCAGGAAAGGGGTGAAAGTGCCCGGTATTGAAGTGGTTAAAATTAATTTTCAGTAAATGTTTGGTAAAACTCACATTCACTTGTATAGTACACCAGCCCTACAAATTTCCACCTGCTGTAGTGGAATTTGAGGGCTGGCATGCTATGGTGGCCTGGGAGCAGGGGGGGGGGGTTGGGGGGAGCACTGGGGTTGTATGAGGGACGAGCATTGGAGTGCTCATGAAGGGGAGGAGAGGAGGCGGCCGGAACATCGGAACATCACTAGTGGCTTTCATTTCAATTGCCACGTGTTCACCGCACTCGCTGTCACATACAGCCCCTCCTCCTAGTCCGGAACTTTGATAGACAAATCACCCATCCAATCCCCAGACATGTGAAATCTATCAAAGTTCCCCAACCAGGAGGGGTGGCTGTATGTGATGGCGAGTGGCGGGAACACAGCAATTTAAATGAAAGCTGTGATGTTCCTTGGCACTTCTCTCTCCCCCTGCACAGTAGGTTGCATTTATGGGCACAGGCTGCATTGGTGGGCACAGGCTGCATTGTTGGGCACAGGAAGGCTGCATTGGTGAACATGGGCAGGCTGCATTGGTGGGCATGGGCAGGCTGCATTGGTGAGCACGGCCAGGCTGCATTGGTGGAAACAGGCAGGCTGCATCGGTGAACACTGGCAGGCTGAATTGGTGGGCACTGGCTGGCTGCATTGGTGGACATGGGCAGGCTGCATTGGTGAACATGGGCAGGCTGCATTGGTGGACACGGGCAGGGTGCATTGGTGGGCACAGGTGAGGCTGCACTTATGGGCATGGATAAAGTTGCTGTTAATATTTATTTTTATAACTTAAGTCTGCATAAACCAAGTGTCATTTCATGAGATAATTAATGAAGGCATGTTTTGGGGTGGAATTAGGGGTGGGGCAGGGTAGGGGTTTGGTGGGCAAGTAACTGTTGGCGAGTAACCCTTGAGGCCTGGATAGTAGCTCATGACTTGAAATTTTGAGCCCTGTAATACACTATGTGGTTATTTGTATTCTCTTGTAGATGTTTTAAGCTAAAGGTTGCTTTCAGACAGGGCAGACTCAATCAAATGAGTCTGCCTGCTCATCGTTCTGCTGATCCCGGCTGAGCAGGCAGATGACATGTCTGCTCCGCTATGCAGAGCAGACACAGCTTCTCTATGGGGTGGTCGGATGCAAACGGACTGCGTGTCCATTTCCCTCTGAGTGTCATCTGATCCGCTAGATGGATGGGGTATGGATCACCAATCATCTATTTTTGGTGGCCCAGATTGCATTGGAACGGAGGCAGAAGGATGTAAATAGACACATGTCCATTTATATCTGCCTCCCCATAGAAAACAATGGGTGGTCTGATCAGGTCCACCTGAAAAACAGACAGGCGGACCTGATTGGTCTGCTGGAATGAAAGGGGCTTAAATGAAAAAAATATATATACTATTTTGCAGCATCTACTTCCACTACATCTGACTTTAAATACAGTTTTTTTCTGAAAATGTTTTATTTTTCCATAACAAACTTGTTACTAAACTATAATATTATCCAATCTGTTATATATTTTTTTTATAAAAGTTTCCACAGGTAATTACTGTCTTGCTTTTTGGTCAAACCACACTGAATAAATTGTATTGTCTGTTATTTTACCAAAGTGTATTTGGGGATTGAGTGTCTGATCTGAAAAAAATAGATCATCCCAATAGTTGCACCTACTCATTACAAGTGTGATGCACCTTTCTTGGTGTGTTAGGCAGCTGGACTGCCGTAATGCAAAGCATAGCATGCACATGCTAATGCAGAGTGTGTTTTCAATATTATTTTATTAGTTTACATATTAGTATTACAAGAATTTACCCCATACAAAACAGGTATAGATATGGAAACATCTACATATACTTTCAGGGTACAATGTATACCCTCCTTTAATAACATATCTTCCCTATCTAAAGTAAAAAAAGGTGCTCCATATTAGCTTATAAAACAGATCGGATGTTGTGATTATAGTATAAACAATCCATCATTCCAAGAAAAAAAAAAAAGGAGGGAGGGGGGAGCTAAGTTATGAAAACAAAAACAATTATACTCACTCCAGCATAGCTAAACAGTGGTAGAATTTCCCTTAGCCCAATTTAGAAACTAAGATGAATGTCGAAACTTAGACCAAAACGGACCATGTATGAGAAAACTGTTCTTCTCTTCCCATTTCCTGCGCCAACAGACCTTCTAGATCTGTAATATAGTCAAATTCAATTGCCCATTCCCCAGGGAGGGTATCGTCAGTGCTTTCCAATGTCGCGGAATGACTGCTCTAGCTGCAAGTGTCTAAACACATCCTCCTTCTCTGTCTTTAAAGATCCTGGAATCATAGTTAAGAGAGCCACTCTGGTTGATGCGTGGATAGTTGTATTCACTAGTTTACCATATAAATCAAAGATATGTTTCCAACACATTCTCACCAGAGGACAGTCCCACCAGATGTGGATCATATTTCCCTGTGAATTATGACAGCGCCAACAGATATCAGATATATCCTGGTTAAATTGTTGGAGGTTAGAGGGGCACCTATGCCATCTAGTCACCAATTTATATCCCTTTCTTGAGTTTTTGTGGCTATTGACATTTTATGAGTCAAAATAAAACTTTTTTGCCAATCCGATGAAGTTAAAGTCTGTTGGAGGTCTTTTTCCCATTTCTGTGTATATGGGGAAGATCTGGATCAAAAGAATAGAGTATAGTGCAGAGATCGAGTGTGACAATGGCAACAACAAAGTTTCAAAAGCAGTTGGTTTGGCATAAATATCTTGTTTTGATGGGATAGATCATATATAAGACATAGCTTGATACCTCTGTAGCCACTGTGTGGGATTAAAAGAAAGCATCATAGATGAAGAGGCTACCCTTAATAATGGATCCAACTGAAGGTCCTGAACATTTCTTCTGTGTTCCTGTTTATACCGTAGGCCAAACACAGTTGAGTCTAAGGCTCCATGTACACGCGACACTGATTCAAAGTCGTTTGAATGATTTTTTTTCTGACACCTTGAAACCGCCGTTTAAAAACACCCGTTTAGCCATGTTTGCATGCCGCGTTTAGCCATATTTAACCAAGTTTTTGGATCTAGAAGCTCAAAAAACGGAAAATTGTATACTCACCTTTCTGTAATTTTCCTTTCCTGATGCATCCCATGGCAGCACACACATTGGGTTGTGACTCTGCATTCGCAACCTTATAGGACTGGTTAACTATAAATTCTGAAGAGGAGTCCACCGCTGTATTCTCAGTAACTATCACTTTAGAAGGGTGGGTGTCTGTGTGCTGTTATGGGATGCGTCAGGAAAGGAAAATTATGGAAAGGTGAGTATACAATTTCCCTTTTTCCTGACGCATCATGGCAGCACACATATTGGGAAATAACTCGCTACACGGGTGGGTGCTTTCAGAAGATTTTATTTACTTAAGTACAGGATATGGAAGAATTATTTTGAATGATTGATCTCCCGAACTCAACTGTAGTTAATTGAGCCAGATCTATTCTGTAGTGTGACATGAATGTGTATCTAGAAGACCAAGTTGCTGCCTTGCAAATCATTTCTGAGGACACTCTACAGTACGCTGCCCAGGAGGTCGCCACTGCTCTAGTCATGTGGGCCTTCAGCCTGTCAGGTTTTGAGAGCAGCTGTATTAGGTATGCTCTTTTGATGGTTTTAATTAGCCAAAATGCTATTGTTTTTGAAGAGGCTGCCTGACCTCTTTTTGCACCATGCGGGATAACTAGAAGGTTTTCTGTTTTCCTGAATTGTCTAGTAGCTTCCAAGTATGAAGAAATAACAGATTTTACGTCCAAAGGGTGTGGATCCCTCTCACTAGTAAGGAAAACTGGTAGATTGTTTTCAGAGTTAAAGTGGAAGGCAGATGCTACCTTAGGTATAAATTGTTCCGAGGGTCTCAGGACAACTCTATCCAGGTAGAAAACTAGATGAGGCGCTCTTAGTAACAAAGCTTGCAATTCTGAAACTCTTTTGGCAGATGTTATTGCAACCAGAAAGGTTAACTTGAACGTTAGATTCCATAAGGATATTGATTCCAAAAGAAAGAAGGATTCTATTGACAGAGCTTCTAGGACAACTGATAAGTCCCATGTCAGGAAAGTTGGCTTCCTGGGTGGCCTTATTTTCAGGCATGCTTTCTGGAATTGAATTATGATCTCTATCTGATTCCCATCATGGCAGACAGGGCAGAGACTTGAACTTTAAGAGTGCTTGAACCTCGTTCTTTCTCCAGGCCTAGTTGCAGTAACTCTAGAACTTGAGAGACTGAAGGGGAGAGTGGGTCCCAGGACTGTTACTGCAGTGATGCAGTGTATCTCTCCTAGATTCTGTTATACGTGTTGTTCATTGTCCTTTTCCTAGCCTGTTGCAATGTGGTCACTACCCTGAGTGAACACCCTTTATCTAGTAACCTTTCCTTCTCAACTTTCAGGCCATTAGGTGCAGTCTTTCTGGTGCTTGGTGTAAGAATCTGCCTTGCAAGAGCAAATCTGGGGTCACTGGGAGCGGTAATGGGTCCTCTGTGCTCAGCTGTAAGACGGTCATGAACCATGGCCTCCTCGGCCAGAATGGCAACACCGCTATGACTGTGGATGTCGAGTTCCTCAGCCTGGCCAGAAATCTGGCTATTAGGGGAATCGGAGGAAATATATATCCTAGGTGAAAGTTCCATGGCTGGTGAAGACAATCGATCCCTGCCGCCGCTGGATAGGCAGCTCTCACTAGGAATCGGGGACACTTGTTATTGTCTGGAGTCGCCACCAGGTCTATATCGGGAGTACCCCATCTGGGAGTGAGGAGAGCAAAGGCTTGAGGACTGAGGGACCATTCGTTGTTCGATATGAATATTCTTTTCAAATCGTCCGCGAGTTGGTTGTGTACTGCCGGAACATATATTGCTTTCAAGTTCGCAAGGTGAACTTGAGCCAATTCGAGTATAGGGCGAACTTCTTCCATGTGCATGTTGCTCCTGGTGCTTCCTTTTTCTTCCTTTTTCCTTTTTCCTCCACGTAGATTGTTTAACCGCCTGGTTGATAACTATCCATTGACTCATTGATGACCCGTTCCACTGTCTTAGGAACAAATTCTGTAAGGTCCTTAAATGCCACTGGGACCACTGGACCATCAGGAAGTTGGAAGACATTGAGCCCAAGATGCTTAGACACGTTCAGGTGTGGCAGGTAGGTACTCCGCCGCCAACAGTTTCTTTATTTTGTGTACCAACGGACCCATCTTCTCTTTGGGAAGTCCAACTGTGTTGGAGCTGGTGTCCAGTTCGGCACCCAAGAAAACCATTTTTTGTCCTGGGATCAGGCTGCTTTTTTTCCAGTTTATTATCCACCCAAACTGTTGTAGTGTGGAGATCAGTATTGTTCGATGTTGAAGTAGGGTTTTTTGACTGTCGGCCAGGAGGAGAATGTTGTCGAGCTAGTGATGGACCCTCAGTCCTTTTTCCCTCAGATGTACTATTACCGGGAGTAAGACTTTTGTAAAGGTTCTGGGAGCCATCGATATCCCGAACGGGAGACTCTGGAACTGAAAGTGCTGGTGACCTATTGCAAAGCGTAGGTATTTCTGGAAGGTTTTGTGTACGGGAATATGCAGATAGGCGTTGGACAAATCGACCTACAGCATCCAATCTTTTGTACCCACTGATAGAAGTATGGATTGGAGGCTCTCCATTTTTTTTTTTTTTTTTTTTTTCTTTCTTTTTTTTTTTTTTTTTTTTTTTTGCTACTTCAGCTTTTACAATGAGAGGGTTTAGATCACCATATTAGGTCATTTCTTCCCATTATAACTTCACATCATGGTAGCAGGAATAGTATTGTTATTACCTTTGAGATAAATAAAAGAAAAAGAGCTTTATTATGACACTCCAATATAAACTCCAACTATCCTTAACCCGATTAGAATTTTTAGTTACTTAGTCCCTTCCCCCCTCCCACCCAAATTCACCCCCCCAATTCCCTTCCCACCCTATTTACCCAGCGATATCTACTCTAGTATTTGCAACCTCATATAAACTTTTCCGCATACAACCATGTTTTTTTATAGGCTAACCATTTCGCCCATTTTGTTCCCTCCCGGGCTTCCTCTACCTCTACCGAGAGATCCTCATCATCGCCAGCCTCAAGAATATAAATTTCGTTGACTCTAATTAACCATTCTCGAATACTTGGACCTGCTATCTCTTGCCATTTTTTGGGTATTGAACTTTTAGCCGTGTTTAGGAGAATGGGCATCAGGGAAGCATTGTACTTGCTCGTCCGACCCTCCGTCCCATGAAACAAGCAAACCCAAGGATCTTCTCTGATCACTGACCCCGTTATCTCTTGTATTGTCTTAAGGACTTCTTGCCAGAATTTTTTGACAGTTGGACATTCCCACCAAAGGTGAGCCATCGATCCCCTGGCGGGACATCCCCTCCAGCAGTTACCAGAGACTTCTCCCTGCATCTTGTTTAGCCTATCTGGTGTCATGTACCATCTGGCCAAACATTTAAAATTTGATTCAATTGTGCTCACATCAACTGCCGACTTGTGTGTCGCATTGAAGATATTTAGCCATGATACGTCGCTTGGTAATGTACCCAACTCAGACTCCCATTTATTGCAGTATAACGGTTTGGTACCAACGCCATCATCCCGCACTATTTGATATAATTCTTTTATTTTAATTTTATTTTTCAAAAATAGTTTCTCAATAGGTCTGAGATTCTCCTTGTCCCTGATTGATCCTGGTAAACTTTTAATAAAGGAGGCCAACTGATTGTACCTCCATATATCTATGTTCTTTAGGTCATTTAGCAGAGACAACTCCTGAAAAGAAATAATTTTACCCTTTCTTGTGATGTCTAATAACTGTAAATCGTGGTTCCCTATCCAATTCCCTCCTACCTCTTTTAATCCTGGTGGAAAAAACTTATTTTCCTTCAAATATATGAAGGGTGAGTTGAATTCCCATGCCTTCTGTCTGTGTAATTGATCCCAAACCCTGAAAGTGTACCGTGTTATTATGTGTGTATTTGGACTTAGTTCCCTAACATGTGGAGGGTTCCAAATTAAATGACTTATATTTGTGTTCAAATCTCTTTCTAATTTCCCCCACCTTTTCCCTATTGATTCTTTACCCCAAACTAACATTCGTGAGAGAACTATTGCTCTGTGATAAATCTTGAAGTCTGGAAGAGCCAGACCACCCTGTGTTTTGTCCCTGCACATGACCCCAAAGGCAATCCGTGGCCTCTTGTTTTTCCAAATGAACTTGGAAATGATGTTGTTCAAAGTTCTAAAGAAAGATGGTGCTAACGGAATTGGCAATAACTGCATTTTGTATAGGATCTTCGGGGCTAGAATCATTTTAACAAAATTGACTCGGCCAAACCAAGATAAAGGGGAATACATACTTTTCTTTGTTTCTTGCTTAATTTCTTCAAGGAGGGGTATAAAGTTCAATTGATATAATTTCCTAAGAGATTTTGTTAATACTATTCCTAAGTAGTCTATCTTTTCCCGCCACGGAAATTGAAAGTATTCTTTAAGTTTAATTATCTCTTGTTTCTTTATATTAATATTTAGGGCTGCTGATTTACTAAGGTTCACCTTATAATTTGAAAGTTCCCCGTATCTCCTCAGCATAGCCAGGAGATTCGGGAGTGAAATCCTTGGGTTGGCTAGATAAAATAATACATCATCGGCGAACGCCGAGAGCTTATGTTCATCGCCTTCCACTATACATCCACGTATATCTGGGTTTTTCCTGATTACCGCTAATAGGGGTTCTAAAGTTAGGGAAAACAGAAGAGGGGACAGGGGACATCCCTGTCTAGTTCCGTTTTCCATCCTAACTTCTCCTGAAAGTATGCCGTTCACTTTGACTAAAGCAGATGGGGCTTTGTAAAGAGCCATGATCCAATTTACCATGGTGTCGCCCAGTCCAATCGCCCTCAAAGTCTTTATCATGAACCCCCAGTCTACTCTGTCGAAGGCTTTCTCTGCATCCAACGACAGTAGCAGACCGGGGGTCCCTTTTGCTTTCATCGCCCCCATAATCAATAGTGATCTCACACCATTATCCCTCCCCTCTCTGCCTGGAACAAAGCCAGTCTGATCGGGGTGTATCCAGTATGACATTTTATCCTTCAGCCTATTAGCTATAACCTTGGCGTATAACTTTGTATCGGTATTGAGTAAGGCGATCGGCCTATAGCTCGAACACAATGAGCTATCTTTCGCCTCCTTAGGTATTAATGCAATCGATGCCATCAGTGCTCCTTCACAGAATTCCTCCTGGCTTCCTATCTTGTTCCAAATCTGACAGAGCTTGGGGGTCAGAGTATCTTTGAATTTTTTATAAAAATAATTGGTGAAGCCATCGAGTCCCGGGCTTTTCCCAGAGGGAGAAGCCTTCAAAGCCCGCTCAATCTCCTCCACCGTAATGGGTTCTTCTAATTCTTTTGCCTCATTATCCGCGAGGCTTGGTAGACCTGCCTCTCTTAAAAATTCATCAGATTTTTCTTCCTTGCCCCGAATACTGTCTTCACTTTGTCTGACTTTATATAGGGCTGAGAAATATTTTTGAAACTCTGCAGCTATATCGCTAGAGGAATATTTAAATATCCCATTTTTGTTTTGAATCCTCTCTATAAAATTCGTGTCCCTTTTTTTTTTAACAACTGATGCCAGGTGTTTCCCTATTTTGTTACCCCACCTAAATCTGTTTTTTGCGCTCTTATACAGTATGCGTTTTGATTCCAATTCTATTAAATCTTTTAGTTCTTCTCTTTTATGAACTAACTGCATTAGGGATAGGTTGTGGCCCCCATTGGCCGATTTGTGTATTTGTTCCAGCTGATGTATTTCTTCAATTAGCTCCACCCTTCTCTTCTTCCCTTCTTTTTTCTCCTTGGCTTCTAAAGAGATCAATATGCCCCTTATATAAGCTTTCAACGCCTCCCACAGAACTGAACCTGAAACCTCTCCAGTGTCATTTATCTTGAGGAAGCCCGTAATTTCCTCCTGTATCTTACTGTAAATGGTTGGATTATCTATTAATTTGTCATCTAGTTGCCATGAGAATGGTGATCTCCGGAGTCCCGGAGTCACCACCCTCATCGATACCGGCGCGTGGTCGGAGAGTGTAGCCACGCCTATCTCCGTCTCTTTGACACAATCTAATAACCTATGGTCTACCAGAAAGTAATCGAGGCGGGAGTAGGACCCATGTACAGAGGAGAAAAAAGTGTAGTCTCTACTTTTTGCGTGTTGTACCCTCCAAACATCTAGCAAATGGCAGTTATGCAGTTTCTGACTAATTTTTTTGGATAGTCTCCTACTCATTCTCTGGTTACCGACTGTGCTATCCATCACAGGGTCTAGACAAAGGTTCAAATCACCGGCCATTATCACCTGTCCTGTCCTGAAATCTGCCAACTTGTTTAAAATGCATAGCAAAAATTTTGCTGGGTTATTATTTGGGCAGTAGATATTCACCAGAGTAAAAACCCTTTCTCCTATTTTGATTTTCAGAAAAAGATAGCGGCCGTCCCTATCCTCACATCTTCCTAATACCGTGAACCTAGTCCTTTTTGAGAACCCAATTGCAACCCCTTTGGCTCTCTTAATAGGAGAGTCGCTATAAAACCAGTTGGGGAAGCATTTAGAGAATAATCTAATGTGAGAGTCTTGTGAAAAGTGGGTCTCTTGAAGGAACACTACATCTGCCTTAAGTTGTTCTAATTCTCGCAAAACTTTATGTCGTTTAAGGGGGGAATTTAGTCCCTTAACATTATAAGTAAAACATGTAAACTCTGTCATTTGATTGTACATAATGCTGCAAGCTAGATTCACAACTTGTATTTTGCACTCTTTCCTTTAGTATCTGCCGGGCCCTCCCCCTCTCTCTACCTCCCCAACCACCCTCCACCCCAGTCCCCCCACCCTCCACCCCCCCCCATACTCCTCCCATCCCCCCCCCCCTCCCCCCCTGCCCAAAACCAGCAGTGTGTCTACTGCCCAGAGATATTACTTCTCTCGACATGCGACCGGCCATACCCTTGGGGTGTGACTCTAATGACGGATCGCCTCGGTCGCCATGCCCCCCCCCCCCAGTCCGAGAGGAAGGAGGGGGGGGGGGGACACCGCGAGCGGGCACCCATACGGCCGCCCATCCCCACTTCGGGCGTCCTCCCCCTCCCACCCACGCACCCCCCCCCAGCCCCCCAACCCCCCCCCCCCCCACAAATTCCAGATATCTAACCCACAGCCGTGCTTTGCACCAATTCTTTGAATATGTTTGGAACAGGGATATTTAAATCATTGCAGAAATCCTGCATATTGTCTATGTGTTTCAGTCTGTTTGTTCTACCCGCTTTCACTACAACCAGTGAAGTTGGGAAACCCCAACTATATTTCATGTTAGCTTTTCTCAATTCCTCCAGGAGGGGTCGCAACTGCCTTCTCCAGGCCAAAGTCTCAGCTGAAATGTCCGCATAACACTGGATTTCAACCCCCTCGAATTTTACTGGTTGTGCTTTCCTTAGATTACTCCATATTTTTGCTTTGTCTTCATAATGGTGGAACCTTATAATTATATCCCTGGGTTTTTCCTCGCTAACACTTGGGGGTTTCCTTAATCTGTGAACCCTGTCAATCTTCAATTCGTCATCTGGATTTCGGCCCAGAATCGGATTGAAGATAGCTTTCATTTTAGTATGCAGATCTTCATCCTGTTGTTCAGGGAGGGCACGCAGCCTCAAGTTTTGTCTGCGATTCTGGTTTTCTTGCGCTTCTAATTTGTAACACATGTCCCGTTGGGCTAGTTGTAGGTCTTTTACCTGTTGTTTTAGGCTGATTATTTCTCTGCTCTGCTTATCTGAGGCCTCTTCTGCTGATTCTACCCGCTTCAGTAAATGACCCATGTCAGTTCTGACGTTGTGAATTTCTGTTTTAATTACCACTTCCAGTTTGGCGAACATTTCTAGGAGCTCTATCTTGGTTAGTGGTGATTCCATACTGGGGTCTTCCATCATAATTGGGGTTCCACTTTCTCCCCTAGTTGATCCCCCGTTCGCCCCTTGGCTTTTCGTTTTTTCTTTCTTCTTTTCTTTCCCACTTTGCTGGTTATTATCGTGAGCGGGGTTTTTTGGGCTTCCCTGATTTGTCTCCTTCAGGTATTTCTGAATAGAGCTAGTGTTCAAGCTCTCTCTAGGCTGCTTCCCCTCCCTTTGAGGACGCCCTCGCATGTTTGTTATCTTCTATCACTACTCCACCCCCCTCCACCCGCCCCCACCAACCCCACCCGCCACACCACCCACTATTAAATTCCTTATATCTATACTCCTTACTGTAGATCTTCAGCAGGAAGGAGGAGGGGGGGGGGGGGTGACGGGGGGGGGAAAGGGGGAGGGGGGGCCGAAACAGGGAGACAGGGAGACAGGAGGCGAAACCGTCCCACAATCCCCTCTTTTTCCTTTTTTTTTTTTTTTTTTTTTTTTTTATTACACAGAAACAGAGGTCACAATATATGCAGTCTCTCCTGGATTGATATCTAGCAGCTGTATGGTTCCACCATTACATGTTTGCAGGGTTCTTTCCTGATCCACGATTTATGCAGTATAGTAATGTTACATTTACTTGCCTGAGTTCACCAGAGATCCCTCATTTGCTTACCAACTCAGCCACGAAATGGACCTTGCGTCCCTGAAAATTGTGGGTGCTTTTGCGATTGTTGAATGTCTTATAATCCTACCATGCATAGCGCATTCCTTCATCCGGGTTCCCAAGGATTATTGGTGTATCAATGTGGGGGGGGAGGCACCGGAATGCGAGGCCGTCCGGAATCCCTGAAAGAAGCCGGTGCGTTCCCACTACAATGCAAGGAGGGCCGGGGGGGGGAAGCGTGGAGGCGAAAACACCGCGGGGGTCCAGGCGGTCCGAGGCGTACCGACCAACGCCGCCGCCACTGCTCTACATGCGGCGCGCTGTCAGCTCCACCTCGCAGGCAGCCTCGATCGTCAAAGCCGCTCAGCCGCCCGCTTCCTCGGCTCCGTCATCAGGCCCCTCCCCCACTACGTGCGCATCACATCACGCCGAGGCTCTCCATTTTGAAGGATTCAACTAGAATCCTTTAGTTGAGGCTTTTTAAATCTAGTACCGGCCTCAAGTCTCCCATCTTCTTTGTTACAAGAAAAAGTGGAGAATAATAACCTGCGCCCCTCTGTTCCAGTGGAACCTCTACGATTGCCTGTTTTTGTAGCAATTCCATGATATACTTGCTTAAGAGCTTTCGCTTCGGGAGAGATGATGGGTGTCTGGTAACTCTGTAGTGATCCTTGGGAAGTTTGTGTTTGAATGTCCATCTGTGACCCTCCTGGATGGTGGATATCGTCCAGGGGTCTTTTGTATGATCTGTCCATACCTGAGCAAATAGCCTCAACCTCGCTCCTACTATCGCGGGCTGGGCGTGTGTGCCATCAAAATGACTTTTGCTGATCTCCTGTATTGGGTGCTTTGGATTTTTGCACCCTCACAAAGGACGGTTGGGGATTTCGCCAGTTCAGGCAGATGACGTCTAAAAGGTGGGTTCTTTTGTTGTTTGGATCTTTTGTCAGAAGGAATGAGGCCCGATTTACCTCCCATAACCTTCGAGATTGTGGAATCTAGCTTAGGACCAAACAGGTTGGTTTCGTCGTAGGGGTTCTACACCAACTGGTTTTGGAGGTAACATCTGCGACCCAGGGCTTTAACCATAGTGCTCTCCAGGACATTACCGAGGCCAACATCACTCTTGCTGAAGATCTTATTATATCAATTGATGCTTCAGCCACAAAATCTCCTGCTAGGCTGAGTTCCTGCAGGGCAGATACAATTTTCTCTTGGTCCGTTGCTTCTAGCAACAATTTTTCAATGCTGGATGTCCAGCTAGTGATAGCTCTGCCAACTGCTTCCAGAGTGACTGCTGGGCTACAGGCACCTCCTGTCGCTGAGTAGGCTTTTTTTAAAGAGGAGTTCCCATTTTTTGCAGCTACAAATACTGCAGCTGCTGACTTTTAATAATCAGACACTTACCTGTCCCAGGGTCCAGCGTTGCTGGGGATAGAAGCCCCTTGCTCATCTCCCCCTGCATTCGGCAGTACCAGCATTGCAACTGTGGGCACCCGGCTGTGGCTTCACAGCCGAGCACCCACTGTGCATGCGTGAGCAGCGCCGTGCGCTGTGATTGGCCGCTCAGTCATCTGGGACCTGTAATGTATCCCAGATGATTGACAAGAGGGAGGGAGCAGAGCTGAGCCCTTCCTGCTCCAAGGAGAAGTGATGTCACCAGCCCAGGCACTGAAGGAGGCAGACTACAAGGGACCCCCTAACAACAGCCATTTAGAGGTGAGTAAAAAAAAAAATTCCATTTTTTTTTTTTTTTTTTAGGCACATTCATGCATTTTTTTTTTCTTTTGGGTGCAACACCACTTTAAGGTCGAGGTCTATTTTTCGATCCATTACATCTCTGAAGGTCATGGCATCTTCAATTGGCAGAGTTACATGCCGTGCCAGGCGCATTAATGAGGAATCCACCACTGGAGCCGAAATAAGAGGATTTACAGTTGGTTCTCTTAGTGGATAAAGCTTTGCTTGCTTATTGTTCAGACCAGATTTTTTATCTGGCTTTTGCCATTCATCCTTTATTAACTCCTCGAGTTCTTCAATAAATGGTAAAGTTTTGGGATCCTTTTTAGGTTAGGAAAGTATCTCCTTAGTTTGCGTGGGGCTTCATTCTCTTCTTTCAAAACAATCGCCTCTTTCACCGATTTTGCGAAAATATCTATTAATGTGAAATCAAAAAGAGGTGGCCATTGGAGTTTCACCCCCTCTGGTGAGTCCTCTTGATCTTGAGGAACATAAGAGGTTGTAGCCGATGTGGTTTGTCTAATCGGTTCTGATGTTGCCACCTGCAGAATAGATTCCTTTACTGATTCTCTAATTATGTTGGACGCTTCCCTTGCCTCCATCTTTTTATCATGGCTCGGCTCGTCAAAGCAGGTTTGGCATACTAATTTACTAGGCAGAGCTTGTGCCCCGCAGACCCAGCAGGCATTAGCCGCAGGACGGGTATGGTGGCCATCTTGAGGTCGGTGGGATGATGCCGAATCTCTGTGGTGATGGGAGTAGGTTCTTGACTGGCTTCTCTGGAAATGAGAGTGTCTTGAAGGTGAATGCTCTTTGCGTTTAGTGTGCGATGACCTTGAGGACCTGCCAGAACTATCGGGATAAGATGATATTAGTGGCATGGCTCTCTTTTCTCCTCTTCACTACTTACCCAATGTACGCCCCTTACCTTATAGTCCGTGGATGGTCTGCTGGAGCAACGGCCTCCATGGGCAAAAAATAGAGTGCACCTGTGAAGGAGATTAATTTAAACAGAGATGCAGGGGATAGATAGCCAGGAGTTAGAAGGGGGAGAGAGGATCAAGCCTTACCTGGTGTCAGAAGTCAGTACTAGTGGCAGCAAGGCAGCAATGGTGGGAGCAAAACCGGGGTGGTGAGTATGTTTTAAACCTAAGAGAGGCTACCTGGAGAATAGAATGCCTTTTTAAATAAACCGCCGTTGCAGCGGAACTGACAGCAAAGCCGCGCATGCGCCGTACCGATTTACGGCACCCGGCGCCATCTTGGATACTGGCAAGAGAGGAAACTGCCTGTGTCACTTCCGGTCGCACCGTGAAGCTGATCCGGCCGTCATGCTTGGAAGGGCAAAGGAAGCCAAGGAACTACAGCACTCAGTGTGCCAAGGGGCAAAAATAAAAAAGTCAGAAAGAAAACTGAAAGCGAGCAGGGGAAGCAGAAAACACAAAAAGGTAAGAGATGGAGGCCACTGCAATTAGTAAGGGGTTCCAGGCTTTAACCAAACAGTTGGTCCAAACAGGTGAGGAAAAAAAGGAGAATACAGCGGTGGACTCCTCTTCAGAATTTATAGTTAACCAGTCCTATCAAGTTGTGGAGGCGGTTTCACAACCCAATGTGTGTGCTGACATGATGCATCAGGAAAACAGTATTATTTAACTATTTCAGCCATTTTGTGAGACCAGAGTGAGTAGCAGCAGCTGAGAGAACAGCAGTGTACTTTAGTGTATTTAGCATGTCACTTGCCACGTCGCCTGCCACAAGTTATGGATTGTCAATTGCCACACGTTGCAGATTGTCCACTTGCCACGTCACCTGCCACAAGTTGTGGATTGTCCACTTGCCATATCACCTGCCACAAGTTGCAGATTGTAATTTGCCACGTCACCTGCCACAAGTTGTGGATTGTCCACTTGCCACAATTTGTGGATTGTCCACTTGCCACGTCACCTGCCACAAGTTGCGGATTGTCATTTGCCATGTCACCTGGCACAAGTTGCGGATTGTCATTTGCTATGTCACCTGCCACAAGTTGTGGATTGTCCACTTGCCATGTCACCTGCCACAAGTTGTGGATTGTCATTTGCCACGTCACCTGCCACAAGTTGCAGATTGTCCACTTGCCACGTCACCTGCCACAAGTTGCGGATTGTTATTTGCCCCGTCACCTGCCACAAGTTGTGGATTGTCCACTTGCCATGTCACCTGCCACAGGTTGTGGGTTGTCCACTTGCCACGTCACCTGTCACAAGTTGCGGATTGTCATTTGTCACATCACCTGCCACACGTTGCAGATTGTCACTTGCCACATCACCTGCCACAAGTTGGTTGTTCAAATCTAACAACATATGGGTCAAATTCTATTTATACTTCGGATAACAACAGTGCTAGTGGTCTATTGGATTGGATCAAGTGCTCATTAGGGTATTTAAATGGTCTATGAATCATTGCAAGCAATTACAATTTTTTAAAATATTTTTTTGATGGTTTTTCATCATTTGCCATAATTTTTGAGATTTTTAATGTAAAAAATATAGGGCACCTTTTAAAAACGCTTATAAACTAAAACGCGGCTAAACGCGGTACCGCGTTTAGCCGCATTTAGGCGTCTGAAAAGTGGAAATCTTCGGCGTCTGAATTCATTTTTTGCCTTCAAAGAAAGGCTGTTAAACGTAACTGCCTAAAAATGACTGTAAACGAAACTGTGTACATGGTCCCATAAGATAACATTGAATGAGTTCAGGGGCAGTTGAAAAAAGCATCCAACTGCCTCTGAACATCCATTTAACAGCAGCAGTGTACATGGGGCCTAAGGCTGGTAAAAAATCTGGTGTGCCAAATCAGGGGGTCATGGGGCTCAATTGTTTCAATATTCTATAGATGGGTATCATGCGATCCCATATGTGTAGTGTTTGTCTAGTAAGATCTGCTGGAATTGTGAGGCCCTTTTGTAGAATAGGCAAAGTCCACGGAAGGACACAGAGATCTATAGGATTTATGTGACCTTCCAATTGTACCCATAGCTTAGATGAGGAGTGGTAAAACCAATCAATAATACGAGTTCAACCCAAAAATGGAACTTCCGCTTTAAGGGAAGGTGACCCCCTGAAATGCCACGTTTGGTATGTCATTTTTTTGGAGGGGGAGCACAAACCCTCTATTTAGAGGGTTCCCGCTCCTACTTCCTCCTGGGGCAACGCAGTGCAGGAAGTAAGTTCACCTCTCCCCCCTCCCTCTCGGCAATCATCTGGGACAAGTCACAGGTCCCAGATGATTGCCTGGCCAGTCACAGCCGAGCACCCTCAGTGACAATGCCAGCACAGCAGAGAGGAGGAGGAGATGAGTAGGGCTTCGTTCCCCCGCATCGCTGGACCCTGGGACAGGTAAGTGTCCGATTATTAAAAGTCAGCTGCTGACTTTAAATTTTTTTTTTTAGTCAGAACTCTGCTTTAATATGGTTGCTTTATGATAGATAGAGACATCTGGTACCCCTACCTGCCTCGTTTTTTTGGAAGGGATAATGTCCCAAAGCTAATTCTAGGCCAGGCTGAGTTTCATATAAACTTGGAAAATAGCCAGTAGATTTTACGGAAGTCCGGGAGATTGATTGGAACCATTTGAAACAAATATAAAAGGCGAGGAAGTATATCCATCTTAAGGGTATTAATTCTACCAAACCATGAAAGTCTCTTAAATGCATAAGATGTCAAAGCCATTTGAATTTTATTAAGCACCAGGTTAAAATTTAAGGAGTGTAATTGTGATGTCAAAGCTGGTATACTAATACCTAGATATTAAGCCGACACTGGGTATGTCTTAAAAGAAAAGTTCTTTGATAGTCGCTTCATATTTGTTTGTGATAAAGATTTATTGAGAAGTTCTGATTTACTATAGTTGATTTTAAAATTACTAACTTCACCATATCTCTGAAATTCTATAAGTATAGAAGGAAAAGAAGTATGGGGTTTTGTTACAAATAGAAGCAAATCATCTGCAAAAAGAGCCAATTTTGCATGTAGAGGGCATACCTGAATGCCTGTGTAATTTGGGTTTTGTCGCAATGCGTTTTCCAAATGTTCCATCTTAACAACATACAACAGGAGCGACAAGGGACATCCCTGACATGTCCTGTTGAAAATAGGGTAAGCAGGAGACAAAGATCCATTCACCCTGATTCCAGCTGATGGTAATAGATATAGGGACATAATCCGCGCTATAGGGACCTAGGCCATACAGGTCCCATATAGGCCATATATGCCAATCTGTTGGAGAGAGGATAGTAAGAACTCCCAACTAACTTGGTCAAACGCCTTTTCGGCATCAACCGTTAGTAAGAATAGAGGAATATCTTGAGTACGGGCATAATCCATGAGCAGGAGGGCTTTAAGTGTGTTATCTCTAGCCTCTCGACTGCTGACAAAGCCAACCTGGTCCAGATGTATTAGTTGGGGCAATAATGGTTGTAGACAACTAGCTAAAATCTTAGCAAAAATGTTTACATCAACCCCAATTAAAGATATGGGTCTGTAGTTTGAACATAGAGAAAGATCTTTTTCTGTTTTTGGGATGAGTGCAATATGTGCTTCCATTGTTTGTGTAGGAAAAGTAGACCCATTCACTATGGAATTGAATACCTGAGTCAGAAAAGGAGTAAGAAGGGGTGCAAAATGCTTATAAAATGTAGGCGTAAAAGCCATCAGGGCCTGGACTTTTACCCACCGGAGTGTTGGCGATAGCCTTAGCAACCTCTTCCTCAGTAACTGTATTTTCTAGTTCTTCTATCGTATCTTCATCCAAAGTAGGTACTATATAAGATGCCCCATTATCCTCTTTAGTGGCAGATAGGCTTAGAGATTCGTGCGGGGATATATTGTAGAGAGACTGATAAAAATCACTGTTTTCATAATTAGGGAGGGTGAAGATATGATTTCTCTGTTTGGTCCCTGAAGCTGTTTAATAAAAATAGGAGTCTGTTGTGGATTTAAGGAATGAGCCAGCGACTTCCCACATTTATCACTAACTTTGTACTGATATAGTGCTAGTTTACCTGCATATGAACGGGCGAAGATTCATATAAGTTGTGCAAAACACGTCCGAGCGGAGGCAACCTCCAATAGTGTTTCGGTTGTATTCGAGCACTTACAGTATGTTCAATTTCTAAGGTTCTAAGCTTTTGGACCGCTAATGTAATGGCTGTCAATCTCTTCTTTTTCAATCGGGCACCTAGTTGAATGAATGAATGAATGAATGACTTGTATAGCGCTGCACATGCGAACTGAATCACCTCAAGGCACTTTGTCCATCCTGTGGGTCCAGCTTATTGCAAGAGGTAGGTCTTGAGTTTTTTCATGAAGGCCTGATGGTTTTCTTCCATACGGATGTTGGTCGGTAGAGTGTTCCATAGCCTTGGTCCTTGGACTGTGAATCTTCGCTCTGCCTTTGATTTGTAGCGGGATTTGGGAACGTGGAGGAGGTTTTGGTAGGTTGATCGAAGACTGTGATTAGGTACGTAGCGTTTTAATTTCCCGCATAGGTATTGAGGTGCGTTTCCATGTAGGCGTTTGTGGGTGAGGCAGAGGGTCTTGAATGTGATCCGATCCTTTATGGTTAGCCAATGTAGGCTCCTTAGGGATGGGGAGATGGATTCCCTGGGTTTTTTTCCTGTTATCAGTCTTGCTGCAGTGTTTTGGATGAGTTGTAGGCGTGCAATCTGGTATTTAGGTAGTCCGGTGTAGAGGGAGTTTGCGTAGTCAAGACGGGAGTTAATGATAGTTCCAACTACTGCCGCTTTGTCCTCTTTTGGAATGAAGGGAATAAGTCTGCGTAGCAGGTGGAGAAGATGGTGAGATCCGCTGACTACTGATCCAATTTGTGCATCCATTGACATTTCTAAATCAAAAATGACTCCAAGACTTTTGACTTTGGTGCTTGGGGCGATGGTCTGTCCAAAGATGGTGGGCAGTGTCCAAGGGTTCTTGTTTTTTGTATTTTGGTTTCTGTGTAGTAGAAGAAGCTCTGTTTTGGATCCGTTGAGTTTGAGGTAGCTAGTGGTCATCCAGTCTTCTATCAATATGAGCCATTTTTCTAGTTGTTGATAGTAGTCTTTTTGTCCGGTGATGCGAAAGTAGAGTTGCGTGTCGTCAGCGTACGAGTGGTAGCGAAGGTCCGAATTTTTGATGATTTTGAGGAGCGGATGGATGTAGATGTTGAAGAGGACTGGTGATAAAGGTGACCCTTGAGGGACTATATATGATATAGCCCGAGTTTCAGAGGTGAAGGCTCCTAGTTTCACTGTCTGAGAGCGATTTTCCAGGAATGATGCGAACCATTGTAGCTCTGAGTCTGTGACTCCCGCTACTTCTGTGAGGCAGATGAGTTGGGTGTTGTGGTCCACTGTGTCGAACGCTGCACTGAGGTCCAACAGTACCAGGAGACTTGGTTCTCCATCATCTGCAGCTTCGGGGGCATCGTCCCATACTTTGAGGAGTGCCGTTTCTGTGCCGAGGCCTGGGCGGAAACCTGATTGCAGGGGGTCCAAGAGTTTGTGTGTGTCCAGGTGGAGTTGTAGCTGTTGTATGACTGCTTTCTCCATGACCTTGGAGATAGTGTTAATACTTGTTATCGGTCTATGGTAGTTGGGATCTTTAGGGTCGAGGTTGGGTTTCTTTAGAAGAGGTTTGACGATGCCTTGCTTGAGGGCGATCGGGACAATTTCTTCTTTGAATGACTGATTTATAAGGTGTGTTGTAGTGGGAGCGAGGATGTCGGAACATTCTTTCATAAATCTTGTGGGAGTGATGTCATTTGGTGAAGTGCTGTCTCTGAGGCTTCTGATGATGTTTTTGGTGCTGTCAGTGGTGATTGGGGTTAGTGAAAATTTCGGTCCTTGTGTGATGTTCGTATCGATTTCCTCTTTTTGCTTTAGTTGATTAAGGTTGGTTGTTTTTTTCCGTTGAATTGTTGTCCGGATGTTGTCGATTTTGTCGATGAAAAAGTCCAATAACTTGTTGCAAAATTCTTGAGTTTCATTTGCTGGGGGCTCTAGGCAGGTTGGGTTCATAGTCTGGGCGACTATTTTGAAAAGATCCCAAGGGCGGTTTAAGGCTGTTGAGATGGTGTTCGAGAAATTATCTTTTTTTGCTTTGAAGATTGCTTTGTGATATTTCTCGGTGAGATCTTTGTAGTTTGAGTGGTTTTCCTTAGATGAATTTCTTCTCCAGGCTCTTTCAGCTCTTCTGCGTTCGTGCTTCAGTAGAGTAAGGGTGCAAGTAAACCATCCCGAGTTTTTTTTGCGGATGAGTGTTCTGTGTTTTGGAGCCACTGAGTCTGCTGTTTGTAGTAATGCCTTGTTTAAGGAGTGTTTGTTCAGTTAAGTGGTTTAAATTTAGCGATGCTCTTTTGTTTGATAATGTGGTTTTGAAGAGTTCAGAGTGTAGGTTCTTCTGAGATCTAGACCAGTGTGTTGTTATTGCGTGATTCCATTTTTGGAGGGTGGTGTTGATAGCGTGGTGGTTCGTCCAGGGTAGCGGTACGTTGTCGAATATGTTTATGTCCATATTTTGTTTGAAGATGAGGTCCAAAATATGTCCTGAACCATGAGTAGGAGCATATATCAGTTGCTGGAGACCTAGTTCTTCCAGTTGATTAATGCAGGCGGTGGTGAGGGGGTCTTGGGTGGAGTTTGCCCAGAGGTTGAAGTCTCCAAGTACCAGAAAGTTTTTGTTTTTCAGGGTGTGTATTGAGATGAATTCCATGAAGGGTGTAAGGAGATTGGTCTTCGGCCCTGGTGGTCTGTAGCATAGTGGTATGTGAAAAGTGTCTTGGGGTGCTGTTTGAAGATTAAGGGAGAGTGTCTCCATGAATGGCACTGAGTTCTGTAAAGTTGGTTTTGTGAGTGCAAGGTGATAGCCAGCTTTCTGTGATGAAAAGGCAATCTATGTTGTTTTGGATGATGAAGTCGTAGATTTCCAGTCTGTGCTTGACTGCAGATCTGGTGTTGCTAGTTGTTGTGATTGAATTGGTGTCTCCCTATATTTGATGGTTAATTGTAGGTTGGTCCTTAGTAGTTGTTATTTTTGTAGTTGTATTTGAATGTAGGTTGGTAATGTGGAGGTGTGTTTCTTAGCCTGTTGAGGGCGTTCCCTGAGTATTTGAAATTGCACAGAGAAAAGAAAAAGTTGCCGAAGGAAGGATGATCTGATGATGGTACTGATGTGGCGATGATGAACTTGCTGAGAGGATGGAGGTTCTGATGGCTGCCACTGCTATGGGAGTGGTGTTGTTGATGGTCTGAATGATGGTTCAGAAAGTTCTGGAGGTGGTGATGAAGGGGGGGCACCTGATAGCCTACCTACCTCCTGTTGATCCAGAGGAAGGCGAAAAACCCCTAGCTGAGCTGGCCAATTGCTGCAGCAGAGGAAAAAATTCCTTCCTGGTCCCCCTGGGGGCGATCAGACACGGGGACCCTGGATCAACTGCTAAGTGAGCCCCTGGGGGCTTACCTGACCTGGGATGGTCCAGAAGGGGAAGATAGCATGGAGGGGGGGATGAGGGGCGGGGGGCGGTGATGGAGGGAGAGGGCTTGGGGAGACCTGCCCACTACTTACTGGTACTGCAGCCACGTCTGGGAGGATCAACGATGGACGCCGGGTAGGGCCTGAGCCGTGGATGTCCTGGCTTCCGGTGGCACCCCGTGCCTCTACGGTGAAGTCTAGTAGCGAGGAGGAGGTGTTCCAGGCATAGGGAGGGCATGGGGGCCTGCTGAAACAAGAACAAAAGTAGAAGAGATAAGAGGTGGCTGGCTGAGCCAGAGCTGGGCCGCAGCTGCAGTCTGTCTCCCGAGTCTAGCGGCTAGAGACGGGGCGATCGGACGGCGGCTGTGGGAGGTAACCTGGTGAGCTGGGGTGGGGGGGTCCGCTGGTACCGGGGTCACAGTGGGTCCTGCTGGGATGTGCAAGGAGAATTGCTGTGGCTTGGGAGGGAGTATCAAGATGGCCGTGGATAGGCCCAAGCCGCGGGCTGACTGGCTGCTCAGATTCCGAAGCTGGTGCTGCTGATACAGACATCTACTCTCTCCTGTGTGTCCAACAAGTAAGTGACAATTCTGAATGGCAGCGCTCAGTGGTGGGTCGGGTTGGGCTGGTGAGTATCCTGGTGAGATGGGTAGGAGGGGGGGTGGGTCCACAGGGACCAAGGTCACGGAAGGTCCTGCTGGGGTGAACGGGGATGGTTCCCGGTTGAATAAAAGTCCCTCTCAAAACTGCTTTCAATGCCTCCCATTGAATGGGAAGTGCGGTAGAGTCTAGGGCATGGTCAGCCAGGAAGTTTGAAATAGTTTTCGTGATATAAGTAGAACATTCTGGATTTACCAGTAATGTATCGTTCAGACGTCACGTCCCTTCTCTAAGTGGAATCGAAGGGATTTTAAATGTCAAAAAAAGAGGTGCATGGTCTGACCAAACCATAGTACCAATATCATATATTGGTGACCAGTCTAGACAGTTATGGTCCTCAAAAAAATAGTCAATTTGACTATAGGAGAGAAATAAGTGTAATCTCTTGATTTAGGATGCAATATTCTCCAGACGTCTATTAAATGGTTGTCATATAAAATACGCTTCAACATCTTTAACCTAGATAATGGAACTTCAGTCCTTGAAGAAGAGGTATCGAACTGCGGGTCCATTGGAAGATTAAAATCACCACCCATAATGAGTCTCCCTTCCATGAAACCAAACAATATTTCCAGATATCCCATCGCTGTTTGACTTTGGTTGGTGTTTGGCAGGTATATATTTGCCACTGTAAATTTAGTTCTTCAAAGGGAAAACTTGACAAAGACATACCGTCCCTGGGGATCTGCTATGTAGTCAATTAAATCAATAGGCAATATTTTGTGGAAAGCAATAGAAACTCCTTTAGCCTTCTGGACAAGATTAGTACTATGGAACCACCATACTGGTGGAGCAGGTGAGAAGAGAATCAGTCTGAAAGTGAGTTTCTTGTAAAGAAGAGTAAATTGACTTTATATTTGTGCATTTGGTACAAGATTTATCCTCTCTTGGAGGCAATATTTAAACCTTTAGCATTATAAGAGCATATATTCAGGAGTCACCATCGTATAAGCCATGGTGGAGAGAATAAATAAAAAAAAGGGACACTCCAGAGAAAAAAAAGGAAGGGGGGAGAGGGAGATCCTAATGTGCCTGCAAGACGCAGAGCATTGTGTGGTGCACAATAGTCTCTAACCGTGCCTGTCCTATGTAGGGGGAAAAAACCCCAGAAACCACCACGTGTTCCCTGCAACATAGCGTGTACATATGAAACAAAAATGAGGGATGTACATAACACCAAATTTAAAAGAGATAATTTAATCAATTTTTTCCTCTCTTAATCCCCCCCCAAAAAACAAATAAATATCAGAACCCCTATTAATCTCAAAATAAATCATAATGACACGGGAGAAAAAAGGCAGGGGGGCCCATTTAAAAAGTCTTTATTCATGTATCCAAAAATTCTGACCTAATTCTGACTAACTGGACCCTTTATTAGCATCTTGCAGCCCAGGTCGAGATCTAGTACTTCCTCTTTGTTAAATAGCGGTGACGACTAATCTTCCTAGCTGGCTATGCTCCTCAGGAGGGTCACACCAATTTGGAACAAAAATATGATCTTGCTCAAGAAAATCAAACAACGCTGGGAGTTGCTCCGGAAAGGACAGACATCTCAGATCCACGTGTCACTTGAATACTAAAAGGGTGACCCCAAGTATAAATAGCACCTACTTGACGAATCAGGTCTAGTAAGGAACGGACCATCCTTCGCATATAAATGGTATTCCAAGAAAGATCTCGGAAAAGGTGGATAGTAGAATTTTTAAAATTAACAGGGCCATGACTCCAAGCCTTACGCATAATTTCTTCCTTTAACGTATAATAATGTACTCAACATAGTACATTCCTAGGGCGGCTGGCCCGATCACTTCCCCCCTCCCCACTCGATGTACTCTATCTAATTAAATGTTAGAAGCATGTTCCCTGCCCAGAACCTGAGGATAGCAGTCACTTTTGGTTTTAAGTTAACACCTAAGATAGGCTAAGGCCTGCATCCCTCTATTTTGGAGATCGGAAACCCCACCAACGAAGATCCAGTGGTATGCCAGGGTTAACGAACTGCGCGACATGGAAGATCTTACGGCCACCCTGCATGACAGGGAGGAAACCTTTCGGGAGACCTGGCGCCCCTGGCAACACTTCATCTGCTCCGAGGCTTACCTCCGGGAGGTGACTTAGCGTGGACACCCCCCGTTATGAGGGCCCCGCCTGGCTGGAGGCCAGGCGCCACCCTCTTCTCTTTACCTCTCTCTACCCCCCTCCCTCACCTTCTTCCCCTCCTACTCCATCTCTCCTCTCTATTTTCCTTGCCAATCCCTCCCTATTGTCTCCCGCTTTTACCTCTTCCCTCCCCCCCCCCACCCTTCCCGGGTTCTCACACAATCCCCTATACTCTTCCGGCTTAGGAAAGATCTGATCAGATATATTGAATATCATGGTCTACATTACTTCATGTTAGTTGCCCTTTGCCGGACTCTACTGATCGGCAAGGAATATCTCCACCCCCGGTCAGTGGAGAGTTTCTCTCTTTGTTATTTTAGTTCACCCTTTTACCTGTCGATAAAGGATAATTACACGAGTCACCAGTTTACACAAGGCATGTCTCAGGGAAATGCTTGCAAATGGACACTAAGATAATCATTACATTAGACCCTCCCATGCACACAGGCTCCGCCTTCACCATACAGATTGTGTAAACAAGAGGATTGTTTATGTGTTACATCTCTAGTCGACGACAGTTTCTGTTAAAATCCTCTCCCTACCTCTGTTTTATATTATCCATTAAATGTTATAGAACTTGACAATATGTAACTCAAACTGTAACAAGCATTCTTGAAATTAAAATAAAGGAATTTAAAAAAACACCTAAGATATCCTCTGAGATCCCTTTTAAGCGGATATTATTTCTGCGACTGCGATTTTCACTGTCTTCAATACAGAGTTGGTGTTGACAAGGCAAAAAAGGTTTGCAGAGGATGCAGATTCCAGCTCAGAAATGCGTGCAGCATGATCTTCTTGTGTATGAGCAATTTCAGCTACTGCAATTTCAGACACAGTCTAAGTGCGCTCAACTCAATGTGGATAGACGATTCAATTTTTATTATTTATTTATTAATTTTTTAGAAATTAAAGCCGAAGTTTTAGAGCCTGAGGGACCCCCTGACATACACTGCTGTGCTGCAGCCAAACCATCCCCTATTTGTAAAGAGGGCAGAGATACAGCAGTGGTTGAAGGAGTAACCAACTTCACATTATCAGTAATAGATACATCTGCCCCATCTATCTTAACTGCCTTAACTGTTTTTATAGCCTCTTCAGGCTTGTCAGGCTTATCAGGCTTATCAGCAGAAAGCATACTGTTTCTATCTAGATAAAAGGGTTGGAGAGACTGAAAGGCAGCTACAGCAGCAGCAGCAGTGGCAGCTCGGGTGGAGGAGGTAAATCGTGTCTTACCCATCGCCATCCTGTCCTTCCTATTGCGGGAGTCTGTCAGTATTTTCAGTGTTGCACGGAGGAGGAGAAAGAGATGACGGAGGAAGTAATGGAGAAGCTATGGAACGAAGGAGGAACTACTGGTACTGGCAATGCTGGATGGATCCTTCCAGGACTCCGGAGACACAGTAGTGTATGTCGGCTGTAGTGTCGGCTGATTGTGAGCTCTGAACCGAAATATAGATCACGGGCAACGGGCAGTGGCAATCAGTAATCAGTCTGCTAGTGATAGGAAAACACAGAGCTTGGCATCTCAGCAGCTCATTGTTGGAACGCCCCCCAATGCAGAGTGTGAATGGGGCCTTAATGACTAATACCAAATAGCAAATACTTGTCAATGACTGATTGGCAAATGTGTTAAGAAAAATAAAAAAGAAGCAAAATGTAGTAAGAATACATTGTAATTTATTGCTCATCCGCTGAGGATGAAAATGCATAAGAATGAGAAGCACTAATGCCCCATACACACGAGCGGACTTTTCGACTGGACTGGTCCGACGGACAATTCGACCGTATGTGGGCTTCATTGGACCTGCAGCTGACTTTTTCGGTCGAAAATCTGACAGACTTTAGATTTGGAACATGTTTCAAATCTTTACGTTGGAACTCCGCCGGACCCAGTTCCTATCGAAAAGTCCGCTCGTCTGTATGCTAGTCCGACGGACGAAAACCGACGCTAGGGCAGCTATTGGCTACTGGCTATCAACTTCCTTTTTTTAGTCTGGTCGTACGTCATCATGTACAAATCCATCAGACTTTGAAGTGATAGTGTGTAGGCAAGTCCATTTGTTCAGAAAGTCCGTCGGAAGTCCGCCGAAAGTCCGTCGGATAGACTGTCGGACCAGTCCGGTCAAAAAGTCCTCTCGTGTGTACATGGCATAAGACTGATAAAACCCACAGCAGTATTGCAACACTGATGCATTTACAGGATATTTCTATATGCACAGAAAAAATGCTTTAATGGTCACTTTATAATACTTTAATACTTTTACTTTATAATACTTTAATGATTATAAAAGAGAGTTTTACCCGCTCATAAACTTTCTATATTGGGACAGGGTGACAAATACAATTTTGGGTGGGAAGGCATGCAAGGCTGCTGTGTACATTTGGTGCACACAGGTTTATGAAGAACTGCTTTGAGTGAATTTGGATGATCTTTGTTGATTATGACAACCTAGTAAATCAATTCACTCATCCCTAATTTGTAACGCTTTAAGGGGCATTTCCTACATTGATTCTTATTTAATGTACTAAATGTGACAACACCAATAATTAAAAAAGAAGCTTCACAAAATCACATAGTTGGTTTTGACAATTTTCTATGAATAAAACTGATTAGCTGCTTATGCTATCACAATATTTATTTTTGACTGACACCTCTTACTAGACATAACTGCTCATTTTCAATGGAAACTTGGTTCATTAGTGATATTTCAATTTAATGAAAAGAAGTCAAAGAAGTTTAACTTGATAGGCAGGCAGCTATGCAATGCAGTTTTATGCTTTAAAAAGCTGGCATAATATTATATTTATATTTTAAAATGATTAATTAAATGTGGCTAACATTTTAAGCATTTGTAAATGCCAAACCACTGCCTGCTTATATTTACCCACTTCAAGTCTAGACAATTTTACCCCCTTCCTGTCCAGGCCAATTTTAAGCTTTTATGCTGTCACACTTTGAGTGACAATTACTCAGGCATACAGCACTGTACCCATATGATTTTGTATCCTCTTTTGAAGAAAGATAGAGATTCTTTTGGTGGTATTAAATCTGGGAAACTAGGAAAACTAGGAAAGCAGGAAGTATCCAATCGCCACGACACAACCAGCGTGGAATGCAAAATAGTGCTGGGCGGAAAATTAGGTCAGCGGGAGGGCATGTTGCTGAGAATGGTGGCTGATAGTTTCTTAGTTCCAGTCACCCTGCTACATTGGAACCACTACTGACAAGGATTTCGCAGAAGACTCTCCGTTAGGGATGAGCCCGATGTTTGACTTTGAATGTAAGTTCGACTCGGGTGTTCGCCTGTTCGATGAATAGCAAACAATTTGGGGTGTTCGCGGCAAATTCGAAAGCCACGGAACACCCTTTAAAAATGTATGGGAGAAATCAAAAGTGTTAATATTAAAGGCTTATATGCATGGTATTGTCATAAAAAGTGTTTGGGGACTTGGGTCCTGCCCCAGGGGACATGTATGACTGCAAAGAAAAGTTTTAAAAATGACCATTTTTTCAGGAGCATTGATTTTAATAATACTTAAAGTGAAACAATAAAAGTGAAATATTCCTTTCAATTTTGTACCTGGGTATATGCCCGTAAATATATAGTATGCCTGTAAAGTGACGCAGTTTTCCCGTGTTTAGAACAGTCCCTGCATAAAATTAGTTAACTACATTTCACCCTTTAGGTCTGGTATGGATAGTAAGGGGAACCCTGCGCCAATTTAAAAAAAAAATGGCGTAGGGGTCCCCCTCAAAATCCATACCAGACCCTTATCCGAGCACGCAACCTGACAGGCCGCAGGAAAAGAGGGGGGCGAGAAAGCGCCCCCCCTCCTGAACCGTACCAGGCCACATGCCCTCAACATGGGGAGGGTGCTTTGGGGTGGCCCCCAAAGCACCTTGTCCCCATTTTGATGGGGACAAGGGCCTCATCCCCACAACCCTTGCCTGGTGGTTGTGGGGGTCTGTGGGCGGGGGGCTTATCGGAATCTGGAAGCCCCCTTTAACAAGGGGACCCCAGATCCCGGTTCCCCTGTTTGAAATGGTAACAGGTACATTGTACCCGTACTATTTCACAAAAAAGTGTCAAAATGTAAAAAAAAACAACACACACCTTGGGACAAGTTCTTTAGTAAAAAATAAAAAAAATAAAAATGTCACACGAAGTCTATTCATCTTCTTGTATCACTCCGCTGACGGACCGAAAAATAAAATAAAAAAGATCCACCTCCATGGAAGGCACCCGCTGTATGAGGCTTCAGCGCCGAAGACAGTTCTTTTATAACTGAGGGCGGGGACACACGGTAATGTACCCGGGTGACCCCACCCCCTCTGACACACGGGACCTTCCCTGTGACGTCAGAGGGGGCGAGCCACCCGTTTATGTACCCGGGTGGCCCCACTCCCTCTGATGCCACAGGAAAGCCAGTGGGAGATCCCCCTGCATCGGGGGGGCGAAGTCACCCGGGTATATCACCGTGTGTCCCCGCCCTCAGTTATGAAAAACTGTCATTGGTGCTGAAGTGTCATACAGTGGGTGCCTCCCGTGTAGGTGGATCTTTTTTATTTGATTTTTTTGGTCCATCGGCGGAGTGATAGAAGAAGATGAATGGACTTCGTGGGACATTTTTATTTTTTTATTTTTTAATAAAGGACTTGTCCCAAGGTGTGTGTTGTTGTTTTTTAACATTTTGACACTTTTTTGTGAAAAGGTACGGATACAATGAACCCGTTACCATTTCAAACGGGGGGCAGGATCTGGGGGTCCCCTTGTTAAAGGGGGCTTCCAGATTCTGATAAGCCCCCCGCCCGCAGGACCCCACAACCACCGGGCAAGGGTTGTGGGGATGAGGCCCTTGTCCCCATCAAAATGGGGACAAGGTGCTTTGGGGGCTACCCCGAAGCACCCTCCCCATGTTGAGGGCATGTGGGTTGGTACGGTTCAGGAGGGGGGGCGCTCTCTCACCCCCCTTTTTTCTTGTGGCCTGCCAGGTTGCGTGCTCAGATAAAGGTCTGGTATAGATTTTTGGGGGGACCCCACGCCATTTTTTTTTAAATTTTGGTGCGAGGTTCCCCTTAAAATACATACCAGACCTGAAGGGACTGAAGGGTCTGGTATGGATTTTGAGGGAGACCCCTACGCCATTTTTTAGGAAAAAATTGTCACAGGGTTCCCCTTAATATCCATACCAGACCTGAAGGGCCTGGTATGGAATTTGGGGGGGACCCTACGCAATTTTTAAAAAAAAATTTGGTTCGATGTTTCCCTTAATATTCATTACTCAGTAATGAATATTAAGGGACCCAAAGGGCCTAGTAATGGACTTGGGGGATCCCATGCCATTTTTTTCAATTACTTTTATCTGTATTTCTGGGACCCGACAATTCATTAAAGCCGCAAATAGTTTAAACCACTTCAGCCCTGGAAGGTTTTACCCTCTTCCTGACCAGAGCACTATTTACAATTTGGCACTGTGTCGCTTTAACTGCTAATTGTGCGGTCATGCAATGTTGTACCCAAACGAAATTTGCGTCCTTTTCTTCCCACAAATAGAGCTTTCTTTTGACGGTATTTGATCACTTCTGCATTTTTTATTTTTTGTGCTATAATAGAAAAAGACTGAAAATTTTGAAAAAAATGATATTTTCAAATTTTTGTTATTAAAAAAAATCCAATAAACTTAATTTTAGTCATACATTTAGGCCAAAATGTATTCAGCCACATGTCTTTGGTAAAAAAAAGTCAATAAGCGTATATTTATTGGTTTGCGCAAAATTTATAGCGTCTACAAACTAGGGTACATTTTCTGGAAATTACACAGCTTTTAGTTTATCACTGCCTATCTCATTTCTTGAGGTGCTAAAATGGCAGGGCAGTACAACCCCCCCAAATGACCCCATTTTGGAAAGTAGACACCCCAAGGAAATTGCTGAGAGGCATGTTGGGCCCATTGAATGTTTTATTTTTTTGTCCCAAGTGATTGAATAATGACAACAACAAAAAAAAATTACAAAAAGTTGTCACTAAATGATATATTGCTCACACATGCCATGGTTATATGCGGAATTGCACCCCAAAATACATTTTGCTGCTTCTTCTGAGTATGGGGATACCACATGTGTGGGACTTTTTGGGAGCCTAGCCGCGTACGGGGCCCCAAAAACCAAGCACTGCCTTCAGGATTTCTAAGGGCGTAATTTTTTGATTTCACTCCTCACTACCTATCACAGTTTTGAAGGCCATAAGATGCTAAGATGGCACAAACCCCCCCCAAATGACCTCATTTTGGAAAGTAGACACCCCAAGCTATTTGCTGAGAGGCATGTTGAGTCCATGGAATATTTTATATTTTGCCACAAGTTGCGGAAAATGAAAAACTTTTTTTTTTTGCACAAAGTTGTCACTAAATGATATATTGCTCACACAGGCCATGGGCATATGTGGAATTGCACCCCAAAAAACATTCTGCTGCTTCTCCTGAGTACAGGGATATCACATGTGGGACTTTTTGGGAGCCTAGCCGTGTATGGGGCCCCAAAAACTAAGCACCGTCTTCAGTATTTATAAGGGCGTACATTTTTTATTTCACTCCCCACTACCTATCACAGTTTTGAAGGCCAGGGGGCGCGAGAGCAGGGGGGAACATGGGTGTTTTTTTTATTATTATTTTTTTTTTTATTGTTATCTCAGGGAATGTAAATATCCCCTATGATAGCAATAGGTAGTGACAGGTACTCTTTTTTGAAAAAATCGGGTCTATTAGATCTCTCCTCTGCCCTCAAAGCAACTTACCACACCAAGATCGGTGTGATAAAATGCTTTCCCAATTTCCCAATGACGCTGTTTACATGCAGCGAAATCTAAGTCATGAAATGCTTGTAGCTTCCGGTTTCTTAGGCCAAAGAGATGATTGGAGCCATTCTGGTCTCTGATTAGCTCTATGGTCAGCTGGCCGAATCACCGGCTGCATTCTCGGGTTCCCTGTTGGGACAGGAGAGCCAGAGAAAACCATGGAAGATGGTGGGAGGGGGGACAATCCCTCCCACTGCTTGTAAAAGCAGTCTAGAGGCTAAATAGACGCTAGGATTGCTTTTACATGAAAGCCGACCGCTGGCTGAAAAGAATGATACCAAGATGATACCTAAACCTGCAGGCATCATTCTGGCATAACCACTCAAAGTTCAGCAACATACCAGTACCTTGCTGGTCCTTGTTGGGCATATATTGTAATCTTTTTTTCATGCAGCCTGTGGGCTCAACAAAAAAAAGAGATTGATCTGTGGGTATGCTCATCATTAGAATACCTCCCTCCATCCACCCACTTCTAATGATGGGCATACATGCACCATTTATATATGCTGAAGCATGGGGGGACCCGCCTCAAAAGTTAGGAGCAAATCGCTCCTCCGCCCCTGCTGCCCCCATGCTTCGGCATATATGCTCTTTTTTTTAACTGTGGTGGTGAAATCACCTCTGACAGCACTGGAGTCACGGCTGTTGCTGTCAAGATAAGAAATCCGCGCTGCAACTGAATGGCATACCTGCTAAGCAAATGATGGTTAACAATAAAACAAAGTAACATTACAGTATAACAGTAATGCCCCGTACACACGGTTGGACTTTGTTCGGACATTCCAACAACAAAATCCTAGGATTTTTTCCGACGGATGTTGGCTCAAACTTGTCTTGCATACACATGGTCACACAAAGTTGTCGGAAAATCCGATCGTTCTAAACGTGGTGACGTAAAACACGTACATCGGGACTATAAACGGGGCAGTAGCCAATAGCTTTCATCTCTTTATTTATTCTGAGCATGCGTGGCACTTTGTGCGTCGGATTTGTGTACACACGATTGGAAATTCTGACAACGGATTTTGATGTCGTAAAATTTTATAGCAAGCTCTCAAAGTTTGTGTGTCGGAAAATCCAATGGAAAATGTGTGATGGAGCTCACACACGGTCGGAATTTCCGACAGGGTCCTATCACACATTTTCCGTCGGAAAATCCGACCGTGCGTACAGGGCATTAGACTTACCATACCTGCAAAAAATATACAAAAAAAAAAATAGTAAAAAATAAAACATTTTTTAACGCAACCTGTGCCTAAAATATATATATGCCAACTAGGTATGGCGCCAACAACTGGTCGTTGAGGTCCACCCCTCCCATACTTTGGTTATATTCGTGGACACATAGGGGTTTCTCCACAACACCAGTCGCCGTAGTAATTTGGACCGTCTTGTCTGCATGAAGGGAGGTAAGAACATTCTTATTATCCCTCCACTTCATAGCGAGCAAATTAATACACTTCAAGCAAGCTCTCTCCCCCAGCCTAAGACGGGAATCTACTAGCCACTGGGAAAGCCCCAGCGATTAGGTCGCACGGTGCCACATGATGATGATCAAAAATGTGACTAAAAAGTGGCACGCTTGTGTAATAATTGTCCACATATAAGTGGTACCCCTTTCCGAATAAGGGTGACACCAAGTCCCACACAATCTTGCCAGGGCTTCCTATGTAGTCAGGGCAGTTTGTCAGCTCTACGTGGCTATCTTTTCCCTCGTAAACCATAAAACTACATGTATAGCCTGTGGCCCTGTCACAGAGCTTATACATCTTGACCCTGTATCTGGTATGCTTGCTGGGAAGGTACTGTTTGAATGAAAAGCGGCCAGAAAACTTAATCAGGGACTCATCAATGCAGACAACTTGAGGAGGGAAAAGGAAGGAAGTAGTTTTTTTTTTTTTTCGTTTTTTTTTTTTTCTCTGCTGTCGCTTCCCCCCTCCCGCTTCTTTAACCCGTATAATGAGATACCCGACTTGGTGAAGGGGGGAGGGATGGGTGTTTAATGTGTTGGTTTGAAGGCGTTTGGTGTAGGGAATGTCACTAAGGAAGGGGATATGAACATTGAAACACACAATCAATGGGAATCATGCTAGTCACATTCTTTTTTTTTCTCTCTTCCCTTTTAGAAGTGAGGAATTAGGCTAAGATCACAGGGTGAGTGGGTGGGGCGGTGGGAAAAAATTTTTTATTTTTTTTTATTTTTTTATAGATGTCATACTTAATATGGCCGTTAGTGGCCTCTTACATTATAGGGGGTTTGGTAACACATAGAGGTAGGAGAAGGATTTTGTAGGTTTAATTGGAACACTTGAAATAATTTTTTTTTTTTTCTTCTTCCTCTTTTTTCTTCTCATTTTTAGAAGTGAGGAACAAGGCCATGAATGGCCAATATATACAATTATAAAATAACTAATAATAATCACAGGGTGTGTATGGGTGGGGGTTTCTATCCCTTTTTTTTCTATTTTTATTAGAAGTTAGGAACAATTATGGAATAACAAAAATAATCACAAGGAATGTATGGGTGGGGTGTTTTTTTTTTTTTAACGTGTTGGTTTGTAGGTGTTGGGAGTGTCAATGAGGGATTGGATACACAGATTGATATGCACAATTATTGTGAATTTCATCAGTCACAGGATATACTTGGTTATATGGTGGTCGAACACATGTCAGGTGTGGGAGGGGGAGACAGGCAGCGGTACCCCCCCCCCCTTTTTTTTTATTAGTTTTTTTTTTTTTGGAGGGGATAGGGTTAGTCGTAAGAGAACGATGTTACCAGTTGGTTTCTTGTTAATGTCTAATATGTTAATCTTGTGTAGTTACTGTAAAGTATGAAATCAAGGATGAATAATTGTGAATTGTGGAAAGTACAATAGAAAATAAAAAAATTTTGATTATAAAAAAAAATGCAGACAACTTGATGGGGAGTAAACAAGTCTGCAAAACGTTGGTTGAAGTGGTTTATGAGGGGCAGAATTTTGTAGAGCCGATCGTATCCAGGGTCTCCACGAGGACGACAGAGTTCATTGTCATTGAATTGCATGAACCGCAAGATCTGCTCGTATCGTGCCCTGGTCATGGAGGCAGAGAACAAGGGCATATGGTGAGTTGGGTCAGTGGACCAATATGATTGCAACTCACTCTTTTTAGTTATGCCCATGTTGATGGAAAGGCCCAGAAAGATCTTAAATTCGGAAACCGTAATTGGTTTCCAATCTCTGGCAAGGGAGGACTGAGGAATAGTGGCGATGTGTTGACCAGCGTGCAAATTGCTTTGGTCCACAATAGATCTATAGAGATCTTCGGTGAAAAACAGCGAATATAAATCAAGTGACGTAAAATCAACTGTTTCCACCTGAATGCCGGGTTGGCCAGTGAATGGGGGAAGTACAGGTGCTGCAGAAGTGGTGGGTTCCCAATTAAGATTGGCGAATGCAGCAGGAAGTGCACTATGGGCACGACGGGCCTGTGTTCATCTTCTTGGTGGCAGTGGAATGTTACTGCAGTGCTGGATGTACGACCATGGTGTACTAGGCCGCTGGTGCTTGTCAGTTCACCAGAAGGAATAGCGGCGCTAGTACTTCTCTGCTCCATATGAGAGCCCTGCGGTTCTTGCACCTCAACAGCAGAAGAAGAAGATTGGGGTCTGGTATGCCTGACCTTGGCAGGGACCACAACTCCGTTGTCAGAGCTATCTGTCATGGAGCCACTGCTGTCTACAGGTTTGTATTCTGAGCCTGAATCTGACAGATGAGTGACTTCCTCTTCACTATCTGTCATGCTCAGAAAGGTGTAGGCCTCCTCACTAGTGTACCTTTGATTTGCCATTTTGGGCTTTAAATTTAGTGGTACACTAGTGAGACTCACAGGCAAAAAAGCCCCTGACTGTTAGCGACTGTATCAAAACGCTACCAAAAAACTGTTAGAGATTGCAGGGATCAGGCCTGACTCTGCGAATGCTGCAGTTATCTGTTTAGTGTTTTGTAAGTGACAGTGATCGAACGATACTGCACTTGGGTGGGCTGGGCGGAGGGGCAAAATGCAGGTGCTATCAGGTATCTGGGCTGATCCAGCTAACACTGCGTTTTTAGGAACCCTAAACTGCTGGGGACGCTAGTATAGATCTGATGGGATTTAGATACTATACCACTAAGGGAGGTGTATGCTGCGTGCATGGGTGTTAGCAGTACTGGCACTAACCTGACGCTGCCTGGGGCGACACAGACCCTATCTGACCCTAAAACTTAACTTATATTACCGCCGGGCGATCAGGGCGCCTGTGTCCGATTTCGCTGTAAAGAATAACTTATAAAATTCACTGAAGGCTGTTTCCATCTTCATTGTGGGCATTTGAAGCCCACAAGCATGTATTTCCTGGATGCGGTGAATGCTGGGAGCAGAGATGTTGTGATGACGCTGTTGCACAATGCATGCTGGGAAGCCTGAGACTAGCTCCCAGGGGACTGTGGGAGGTCTGGGAGAGGCTAGAAACACGCCTACTCCCATGGGAGGAAAACCAGGAAGTGCTAAGAAGATTAGAAAAAAAAGGTAATTACGGCGATTTAAATTTTTTTACACAGCATGTCAGCATCTAGGCAAGGAAGAGAATGCATAGAGATAATGTTCAAAATTTGGGTGGAACCCCGCTTTAAACCTTTATTAGGTAATAAACGGCAGGTGCCCTGAAACTATAAAAAATAAACGAACTAACCAGCATCACCCATAACAGTTATACAGTGATCACTGGTGAAAAGGTTAACTAGGGGGCAATCAGGGGGTTAAAACCTTTACTAGGTAGTATATGGGGGTCCCTGATGCTTTAAAAAGCTGACGGCGAACCTAAATACTTACCTCCCTTACTAGCGTCACCTGTGACACTAATACAGCGATCAGAAAAACGATCGCTTATTGACACTGGCGACGGGGGGTGATCATGGGGCTAAAACTTTATTAGGGGGGTGAGGGGGGTACCCTAGACCTAAAGGGGCCTAACACTAACTGACCTACCACTTATAACTGTCACAAAATGACACCAATGCAATAATCAGAAAAAAAAAACTGCTATTGGTGTCACTGTGACAGGGGGTACAGGGGGGTGATCGGGGGTTGATCGGGGGGAGTGTGCCTAGAGTGTTCTACTGTAAGTGTTGTGTTTGGTGCACTTACTTGTATGTCTTCTCTATTTCACTATCCAATATGTCTTTGTCATATCCCTTTTCTTGGAATCTGGAATAAAGTACTTGTGATTGAGTGATATAATCACTGTCAAGTGTGCAGTTACGTCTAAGCTTAACGAACTGTCCCCTGGGGATGTTGCATAGTCATGATTTATGGTGGCAACTCCCCAATGGGATGTAAGAGTTAAAGTCGGTAGGCTTGAGGTAGTTACATAACCTGAAATGATCACAATCCTTCCAAATCTCCAAGTCAAGGAACACCATTTTTTCTTTACTGAAATTCCAAGAAAGTTGGATATTTTTAGTGTTAGAGTTAAGTGTCTGTACAAAGAGATCTAGACTGTGTTGATCAATAATAAGATCATAATAGATCATAATAAGGTTGTCTATATACCTTTTGTAACAGACTAATTTGGGGGTGCGATGTTTGAAGACCACGTCATCCTCCCAGTGGGCCATAAATAAATTGGCCACACTGGGAACAAAATGGGCACCCATCACAACCCCCCTTTTTTGCAAATAAAATTTGCGATTATACCAGAAATAATTTCTAGCTAAACAAAAACTCAAACACTTTAACAGGAACTTTTTATGTGTCTCTGTAAGATCAGAGAACAAGGATAGTGCCCATTGTACTGAGGTTAAAGCATCCTCATGTCCAATGATGGTGTAGAGTGACCCTACCTCGGCTGTGACCAGAATGCTGGAAGGGGAACATCTCACTGACTCAATAATTTGAATGATGTGTTTGGTGTCTTTGAGGAAAGCTTCCGTCTTGGACACCAACGGCTGAAGAAAGTTGTCAATGTATTGTCCTACCTTGGAGGAAATGGAATCAATTCCATTAACGATAGACCTCCCAGGAGGGTTGGCACTATCCTTATGGATTTTTGGGAGGCAATAAATAATTGGAGTTCTACAGAAAAGAGGATCCAAATAGGATGCCTCCTTTTTGTTGAGAATGATGCTAGCTTTCCCTTCCTCTACTAACCAATGGAGTTCATCCTTGTATATGAACATGGGATCCTTACTGAGAATTTGATAAGTATCCTGGTCATTCAACAACCTATTTAATTCTGCCAAGTACTTAGATTTATCCAAAATCACCAAGCCCCCCCCCTTTATCTGCAGGGCGTATTATAATATCATTTCTTTTTTCCAAAGATTTCATGCCCTGCCTAATAAACTGTGTGTCAACTACTTTTCGTATTTTCATTTTATCCAAATCATTGAATAACATGTTTTTAAACACCTCAAGATATTTATTATCAGCATTAAGAGGGTTGAAGGTAGATTTATTTCGAAGATTAGAATGTGAACCACCTGCAGCAGTGACTGGCCTGCTAGGATTGGATAAGAAATATTTTTTCATATTTACATTCCTGATAAATTTGTGGATATTAACATATGTATGGAATATATTTAAATTTTGAGTGGGAGCAAATTTAAATCTCCTGTCAAAGACCTTCATCTCATTATCACTCAAAGGGCAACTGCTCAAATTATAAATTCCAGCACCTATTGGGGTTTTTGTCTTTTATATTCTCCTACCCCCTCTCCTTCTCTGATCTTACAGAGACACATAAAAAGTTCCTGTTAAAGTGTTTGAGTTTTTGTTTAGCTAGAAATTATTTCTGGTATAATCACCAATTTTATTTGTAAAAAAATGGGGGTTGCGATGGGCGCCCGTTTTGCTCCCAGTGTGGGCAGTTTATTTATGGCCCACTGGGAGGATGACGTGGTCTTCAAACATCGCCCCCCCAAATTAGTCTGTTACAAAAGGTATATAGACAACCTTATTATGATCTGGGAGGGTGATCAACACAGTGTAGATCTCTTTGTACAGACACTTAACTCTAATGCCGCGTACACACGGTCGGACTTTTCAGCTACAAAAGTCCGACAGCCTGTCCGGACTTTCTAACGAACAGACTTGCCTACACACGATCACACAAAAGTCCGTCGAATTCTTACGTGATGACGTACACCGGACTAAAATAAGGAAGTTCATAGCCAGTAGCCAATAGCTGCCCTAGCGTGGGTTTTTGTCCGTCGGACTAGCATACAGACGAGCGGATTTTTCGACCGGACTCGAGTCCGTCGGAAAGATTTGAAGCATGTTTCAAATCTAAAGTACGTCGGATTTGAGGCTAAAAAAGTCAGTAGAAAGTCTGGAGAAGCCCACACACGATCGGATTACCAGCCAGCTTTAGTCCGTCAGCGTCCGTTGGACTTTTGTAGATGAAAAGTCCGACCGTGTGTACGCGGCATAACACTAAAAATATCCAACTTTCTTGGAATTTCAGTAAAGAAAATATTGTGTTCCTTGACTTGGAGATTTGGAAGGATTGTGATCATTTCAGGTTATGTAACTACCTCAAGCCTACTGACCGTAACTCTTACATCCCATTGGGGAGTTGCCACCATAAATAATGGCTATGCAACATCCCCAGGGGACAGTTTGTTAGGCTTAGACATAACTGCACACTTGACAGTGATTATATCACTCAATCACAAGTACTTTCATCCAGATTCCAAAAAAAGGGATATGACAAAGACATATTGGATAGTGAAATAGAGAAGGTACGAGTGATGGATAGGGCATCATTGATCTCTGATAAGGTTATAGACAGTAGTACTAGTGTCTCTAACTTTAAAATGGTACTCAATTACAGTGTTCAGCACAAACAATTTGAGAAACTGGTCTCAAAAAATTGGTCGATTCTCAAGCAGGATCGAGTACTGGGTCCCCTGCTGCCACCATGCCCTTCTTTCATATACAAAAAATCTCCATCATTACAGGATTGTTTAGCTCCGGAAGTTGTGGACCCTCCCACCCAATCAGATAATAGGCTATTCTCTTTCCTCTCTGGTTTCTATGCCTGTGGGCGGTGTACAGCTTGCAGGCATTTGAAATGTAACAATAAAAAAACGTAAGAACTTTACAGCAACCTCCTCCGGTAAAGAATATAAGATTGATCAACTGATCACTTGTACAACAGTTGGGGTTGTTTGTATGCTGGAGTGTGAGTGTGGCCTTCAATCTATTGGGAGGACCTCCAGACTCCTTCATGTCAGACTTGGAGAACATGTAAATAATATCAAAAAAGGATTAAAAACTCATAATGTTTCCAAACATTTCAAACTAGTACATGGCCAAAATCCCAGGGGATTCAAATTTTGGGGCATTGAAAAAGTTATTAAACATTGGAGAGGGGGGAACTTCCTACGCCAGCTTAGTCGTAGAGAATTCCTAACTGGATTCACGAGACCAAAGTTCTTGTGCAGGGAGGCCTGAACGTTGAATTTGATGTCAATTGTTTTATCTCCGATCGTTAGTTATGTGGTTTTTAATTTCAGTTTTTATCCCCCTATTTTTACATTTCTTATATACTTTGTATATGATTATTAGTTTGTGTGCTGCTCTAGATGTATCCACGAGATTGAGCTTTGACGCGGGATGACTATTATTTATATGTTTTTATTTTTGCCTTACTTTATATATTACTCAGCTTGCTTGCAGTTATCTACTGCATAGCCTGTTGGTAATTGTGGTTTATGGATTACCGGTTTGGTGTTCCTTATATACAATCACATAAGGTTTTGTGATCCTCTATTTTGCTGGTTGGTATGGTGATCAGCACACACCTACATCCATTGGTTGCCGTGATCAGCTGTTGTGCATATTAAGCGGGTGGCTTGCGTCATGCCGTCGCTGCTGATGAAGTCCCGCCCCCTTGGGACGTAACACGTACGGAATATACCACGTGACCTTGATCGTGACGTCACCCGCGTCCTGCTCGCTTACCTCCGTGGAACATCTACATGTTTTATCTGCTATTCATCCTTCGCACTGGGGCACAGTGCTTTCTTTGTAAGTGTTCACTTCATTTTTATAATAAATTATATATTCAGCATAGAGAGAGCACTAGATCTCCTTTACTCTCATTCAATGTATCCATTGTAAACAAGACACCGGTATTTGATCTGACATCAGTGCATTTGATCCTGCTGTTACCATCCCCTGTGGGAACCGCTGTTTTAGACCTGACTTATTCACTCAGGGGTCCATCTGCTGAGGTGAGCGACTTGTGTCACCGATGGTGGAGGTCTTGCACTACAGTCACTCACCTTTTATGGATGTCACTTTTGTCACTGGAGTATCTGCTGAAATTTCACTCATCTCATTGTGTTTTAAACAAAAGATTATGGACTTCTTTTGTTTATGGTAGTCTTATTTAGTTTGTATTTTTACCATATATGCGCTGTACTGCTTTTTATACACAATGGTATGAAGTCCATTAATGTCCAGCATGAATGCAATAATAGAAATATCAAGCAGGTGATAAAACACAGCATCAGGGGGCAGCACCCTTTAGTGTGAAGCAGGAACTCTGTCATCATATAAGAGAAAACAAAGGGGGCACCAGAATAAGTGCAGTATTAAAATCACCTTGGTTTATAACAAAAGTGTTTTGGATTTGAAAATTAAACGATGATATATATTAGTTTATAGGCCATAATTGTTCCCGATATGAAGACTACTATACATGTGTGTGTGTATATGTGTATATATATATATACACACATGTGTGTGTGTGTGTACATGAACAGTTTGCAGCTCTAAAATCTGGTTATGAATATAATCATTCACACAAGCAGATTATAGATATGGTGTTAAAATTAAAATTACCATGGAGAAAAAAGGGGGAGGGGGCGGGAAAAATGGATGGGGGGTGAAAAAGGTGGGGGACAGGAGCTATAGAAAAATGTATATATATACAAAATCATATCTAAGACAAGTTAGCATATTTGTCTTTAGAGGAGTTACTTACTATAAGCTGAAGTAGTCCCCCCCCATTATCTTATATATTTGTGTGTGATCAACATATAAAGCATCACCTAGGGATAAAAAGGAAAAATGGGGAGTTAGACATCAACTTATAGTATGGTGGATATTTTTAGTTTCTCATTGATTCCTCCAGAATTCAGAGTATCTAATGAATATATCCAATATGTTTCTTGCTCGCATAATCTGTGAAATTTCTCTGCTTCGTAGAAATTTTTAGGAATTTGTTCTATGATCCAGACTTCCAGGCCCTCTCTAGACTTATAGTGGTGTTCTGCAAAATGGCGGGGGACACCATGTTTGTCCTTGCCCACCTCTATTTTCCTTCTGTGCTCGCTAAACCTCTGTCGGAGTGGTCGTATGGTACATTCCCACTAACAGTAGATGGCAAGGACAAACAAGACCATGGACTACAAAATCGGAGCCACAATTGTAGAATTCTCCTAAAGTGATGTGATGGTGAATTGTCTAGCATAAGGGCTTCCTACAATGGATCATACCTTTTAAAGGAATCAAACAGGTATGTGGGAAAAAGGATTTCTGCAGTGGTTTTAATTTTCTGGGTGCTATTTCGTTCTTTAGGTTTGGTGCCTTCCTGTAGGTTATCCTTGGGATATTGGGCAGAAGAGGTTTGAGGTGGGGGTCTTCCAGCAGTATTGGCCAATATTTTTTAAAAATCATCTCCATTTTTTTGGAGTCATTACAAAGTTTGGTGATGAGGAGAGCAGACTGATCAAAGGTTTCTTTTTTTGTAGTGGGAAGATCATGTTGTAAGTAGTGTTTGTATGCTCAGGGTAACCTTTAGCCTGAAGTTTGTTTTTAAGTATTAGGCTTTGTTCCGTGTAATCAGATATTTTTGTACAATTGCGTCTCAGTCAACAGAATTGACATCTAGGAATAATGTTGGTCCATTTGTGATAGTGGCAACTCTTGTAATGGAGCAAAGAGTTGCCAGCCGTGGGTTTGAAATGGTTTGAAATAGTTTTGTATGTATCTCCTCATCCATGTGATACAGATCCAGGTCAAGAAACGCAAGCTTCTCTGGATCCCAAACATAAAGAAGAGGCCATATGGGTTACTGTTACAATGGTTGAAAAAATCATCAATGACATCACCAGCCCAGATGATGATGATGTCATTGATGTACATTCTGTAAAATGTGAGGTGTTTTAGATGGTTCTGCCAAATATGTTTATGTTCCCATAGGCATAGGATGGTGCAAAATTGGGGCCCATTGCTGTCTCTTGTACTAGATAATATTGGTTGTCAAAACAGAAGTAGTTATGACTCAAACAAAATCTGGTGCATTCTAGAATAAACCCAGCTTGCCCATGACTCATGTAAGGGTCTTCAGAGAGAAAATGGTCAAGGACTGCCAGTACGAAATCATGAGGGATGGATGTGTATAACGAGTTAACATCCAGAGACATCCAGATGTATTCGCTTTCCCACCTGTATGGTTTTAAAAGATCCAACAGGTGAGTTCCATCGCGAATATAGGACTGTAGGCCCTGGGCCAAAGGTTGCAAGTGATGATCAACATATTTGGATAAACCAGAGGTGATGCTGTCCATTGCAGCAATAATGGGTCTACCAGGGGGATCTGTCTGGCTTTTATATATTTTAGGAATATGATAGAAATAAGGTGTATGATAATAATCTCTATGTAAGAAGGAAGCCTCACTGTTGTTTAAATTTTTTTTAAATCAAAAGGCTTTTATTGCAAAAGAGAGACAGATCAAATCAAAACATACATCACATTGCACTTCAATTTGTCAGTGATAAAACATTGAGATAACCATTAGCCATTCCCTTCAAGACCCGAGTAGTAGTGAGTATTCAGAGTGTGGCACATATAATGTTTATTTCTGTATGGTGATTAGGGATGAGCCGAAAACCCCCCGGTTCGGTTCGCACCAGAACCTGCAAACGGACCGAAAGTTCGCACAAACTTTAGAACCCCATTAAAGTCTATGGGACTCAAACGTTCAAAATCAAAAGTGCTAATTTTAAAGGCTAATATGCAAGTTATTGTCCTAAAAAGGGTTTGAGAACCCGGGTCCTGCCCCAGGGGATATGTATCAATGCAAAAAAAAGTTTTAAAAACGAACGTTTTTTCAGGAGCAGTGATTTTAATGATGCTTAAAGTGGAAAAAAAGTGAAATATTCCTTTAAATATCGTACCTGGGGGGTGTCTATAGTATGCCTACTTTACAAAGTGGCGCGTGTTTCCCATGCTTAGAACAGTCCCCGCACAAAATGACATTTTTAAAGGAATAAAAGTCATTTAAAACTGCTTGCGGCTTTAATGTAATGTCGGGTCCCGGCAATATGGATGAAAATCAGTGAGACAAACGGCATGGGTACCCCCCACCCCCAGTCCATTACCAAGCCCTTTGGGTCTTGTATGAATATTTTTTTAATTTGCACCCAAATTAAAAAAAGGAAAGGTGTGGAGCCCCCAGGCCCTATATACTCTGAACAGGTGGTACAAACAAGACAGGGACTGTAGGTGTGTTGTTAGGTAGAATCGGTTTGTAATTTTGAACTGGTACATTTTTAAAGTGTAGCTCCAGGCAAAAAAATCTATTTTTAAGCTTTTTGGAAAACATAGGGAAGGGGTATCACCCCTGTAACATTTTGTTTTGCTGTCTGTGCACCTCTTCAGAAGATTTCACCTCACTTTCTGTCCCAATGACAAATGTTTTTTGAAAATGTGGGGTTTTTAGTGAAACAAGGATTGGTGATAAAGCATCAGTGAAGAGGAGACACGTTTTTCCCATATTAACTCTTACAGGAGAGAATTTCCCTTCCTAGGGGTGGATTTCATCTCACTTCCTGTTGTCTCCTTCCGTTTGCAAGTAGGATTCGTTTTTTAAGTTGGACATTTGAAAGTAGGGGCCTGCCCTATATACTCTGCAGAAATTGGGGCCTTAGGTGTTGGTGTTGCCACAACACTGTAAGCCCTCACAGTTACTCTTGGCGGGTGCAGGAACGGGCCCTGCTGTGAAATATTAGATCAAGAATTGTAATTACATGCCATTGTTGAACAGTGGTAGAAAAATTGGGCCTTTGTCGGTGGTGGTTGCGGTGGTGTTGCCACAACACTGTAAGCCCTCACAGTTACTCTTGGTGGGCGCAGGAATGGGCCCTGCTGTGAAATATTAGATTAAGAATTGTAATTACATGTCCCTGTTGAACAGGGGCAAAAAAATTGGGACTTAGGCACTGGTGCCACAACACTGCAACCCCTCACAGATACTCTAGTTGGAGCGCAGGAATGAGCCCTGCTGCAAAGTATTGCATCACAAATTGTAATTGCACGCCCCTGTTAAACAGGGGCAGAAAAATTGGCCCTTGGCCACTGGTGGCGGTGCCCAGAACCAAAAATGTTCTTACAAGCTATCAGCATGAAAATTGAGGAGGAAGAGGATTGTGACTCAGCATAACAGGATAGTCACTCAGCATCAGCATAGGCAGTCTTGAAGGGATCTCATATTTAAAAAAAAAATCAATCGGTTACATCAGCATCAGGTGCTTGGTAGCTGGTGATCCAAGGCTGATTCATTTTTATGAAGGTCAGCCGACCAATTCGGTGGACAGGCAAACCCTGTGATTGGTTACAAAGCCTCCAGCAACACTGAATGTGCGTTCCGAAAGAACGTTGGATGCAGGACAGGCCAGTAGCTCAATTGCATACTGTGCAAGCTCTGGCCAGTGATCCATCCTCAAGACCCAGTAACCCAGAGGATTTTCAGTGGGAAAGGTGTCCAAGTCTGATCTTGCCCCTAGGTAATCCTGCACCATGTGAATCAGACGCTGGCGATGGTTGCTGGAACCGATCAGACCTTGGGGCTGCGGACTAAAAAATTGTCTGAACGCATTGGTCAGACAGCCACCTTCTCCACCGATCCTTCTGTGACTGACCGAAGCCTCAGCAACACGTTGTCCAGGAGGACCAGGAAATTGTAACCTCTCAGGCTCTGGAAACGCATTGCACAAACCTTTCTGCAAGGCGTTCCGAAGATGTTTCATCCTCTGCTCCCTCTGCAACGGCAAGATAATGTCCGCAACCTTACCCTTGTAACGTGGATCAAGGAGGGTTTCCAGCCAGTGATCATCCCTCCCCTTGATACCACGAATACGAGGATCCTTCCGCAGGCTTTGCAGGATCAGGGAGGCCATGCAGTGTAGGTTTGCTTAGGCATTCGGTCCGGAGTCCTCTGGGTCACTAAGGAAGACATGATCCGCAGCCACCTCCTCCCAGCTATGTACAAGTCCATGGGTTTCTTCGGACTGTAAATGATCCCTTGAAGACTGCTGCTGATGCTGAGTGCCAGGCTCCACCTCCATGCTGACACAATCCTCCTCCTCTTCCTGTGTGATCGGCGGGCACACAGGAAAATTGTCTGGATAAAGGGGGCCTTGAGAGGTAAGGAAGTCCTCCTGTTCCTCCCTCTGTTCTGCCTCAAGTGCCCTGTCCATTACTCCACGCAGCATGTGCTCCAACAGGTGGACAAGAGGGACAGTGTCACTGATGCATGCACTGTCACTGTTCACCATCCTCGTGGCCTCCTCAAATGGTGACAGGACAGTGCATGCATCACTGATCATAGCCCACTGGCGTGGGGAAAGAAAAACAAGGTCCCCTGACCCTGTCCTGGTGCCATAGTCACATAGGTACTCATTTATGGCCCTCTGCTGCGTGTGAAGCCGCTGCAGCATGACCAACGTTGAGTTCCACCTGGTAGGCATGTCACAGATTAGGCGGTTCTTGGGCAGGTTGAATTCCTTTTGGAGGTCAGCCAGCCGAGCACTGGCATTATATGACCTGCAGAAATGCACACAGACTTTCCTGGCCTGTTTCGGGACATCCTGTAAGCCAGGTACCTGCTCAAGAAACGCTGCACCAAAAAGTTAAGAACGTGAGCCAAACAGGGCACATGGGTCAAGTGTCCCTGTCGGAGGGCGGAGAGGAGGTTGGTGCCATTTTCGCAAACCACCATACCTGCCTTAAGCTGGCGTGGCGTCAACCACCTCCGAACCTGCCCCTGCAGAGCTGACAGAACCTCTGCCCCAGTGTGGCTCCTGTCCCCCAAGCACACCAGCTCAAGCACCAGCTCAAGGCATCTTTTTGCCTGCGTGCTTGCTTAGCCCCTTGAATGCCTACGGAGCACCGCTGGTTCCGAGGACAAATCAGCACAGGAAGAGGCCATAGAGGAAGAATAAGAGGAGGAGGTGGAGGAGAGAGGTGTGGCAGAATCACCACTAGTAGAATTTTGGAGGCGTGGTGACAGAACAACCTCCAACACTACTGCACCCTGTCCTGCATCCTTCTCAGCTGCCAGAAGAGTCACCCAGTGCGCAATGAAAGATAGTCAACGTCCCTGTCCATGCCTGCTGGACCATGAGTCAGCAGTAATATGCACCTTGCTGCTGACCGCCCTGTCCAGCGAGGCCAAGACATTGCCTTCCACATGCCGGTAGAGAGCCGGAATCGCCTTCCATGGGAAAAAGTGGCGTTTGGGAACCTGCCACTGAGGAACTGCACATTCCACAAACTCACAGAAGGGGGCAGAGTCTACCAACTGAAAAACAAAAAAGGGGGGGTTTCTGGCGCTCCGCAACATGTGATGTCTAAGGTAAATAGTACAATGGTAGCTATAATAGCACATTAAAATAAGGCAGGTAAATTCTAGAATGAGGAGGCAGCCATCCTCAGAGGGTGTCCATTACCTCTGTTGATAATCAATGTTGAAAAAAGGAGGGGTGTGGAGGCGCCAACTGTGGTAGCTTGTTTATGCAAAAATAAAAGTTAGTGTAACAATTACACTTACTGGTTCGCAGGGTGTTTCTTTGAGATGGAAAGTGTCCTAGGATGTGCTGTTATCTTGTTTAAGTCTCGGATTTAATTCCTTCAGGCGTCTGGGTGTGGAGTCTGTACACAGGCTGAACCACTGCATCCAGTGCATTGAAAGCTCCACGCTGACCACTCTGGAGCGCAGAAGAGGAAATGACGTCACTGATGCACGGCAAACGTCCAGGCTGGTGTTAGGGATAATGCAGGGATAGTACAGGCTACGCGCTCGGGGCTCACAGCTCCTTCTACTGGCCTTTTTGCTCCCTGAAGGAGAGCAGCTTGAATATATAGTGGAGGCAATTAGGTTAATTAGGTTAATTAGGTTAAGGTGTATGGGCTGGAGGTCTGTGGCTGTGGAACCACAACAGCCAGCAGACACAATCTTCCAAAAAGCACAAAAAAGTTGAAAGTAAAGTATGAAGAATTAAAAATATGATGAATTGGGGGTAAGTTTAATAAATATAAGGATAATAATAGTAAGTGGAATTAGAGTTAAAACATTTTTTTAGAAGATGAAAAAAAATTTGGAAAAAAAAAAGAAAAAAAAGAAATAAAAATGAATATAAACTGAAAAATAAAAAATAAAATGAAAAATAAAAATAAAATTGGGAAAAAACAATGAAAAATAGAAATAAAAAAATATATATATAAATAAATAAAATAAATAAAAATAAAAATAAAAATAAGTATACAAAATTAGTATAAAAATAAATATAAAAATAAATGTAAAATTAAAATAAAAAATAAAAAAATGAGATTAAAAAGCACTGGGATACACATTATGAGGATGAGCTCAGAGGGGACATGAGGGAAGGGGGGGCGGGGAGGGGTGGGGGGGGGGGGTGAAGTTGTTATATAGAACAGTGAAGTTGCTATCTGGGTCCATGAGGGGACAGCGGTCCCTCAGGTGACTGGATGATAAGACAGCAAAGGACCATGGGGGTATTTTTATGTTGTAAGAAACTTCTACATGGTTTGAATAGTGATGGGCAAGGTGTATATATATATATATATATAATAAGAAAGTGAAGAATGAATGTATGATTGGAGAGGGGAGGGGGGGGGGGAGAAGGAAAGTGAACTACAACAAAGAATGTGTTTCTAATTCTTCATTGAGTCCCCCTGGCGAGAGAGTACCCAATGAATATATCCAGTAGGCCTCCTGCTGACACAGCAGGAAGACCTCTGGGCATGGCCTCGATGAGACAGACTCTGAGGCCCATGGTAGATTTTTGGTGTTCCTTCAAAAAATGAAGAGGGACACTGTGTTTGTCCCAGCCCTTTTCTATGAAACGCTTGTGTTCGCCAAAACGTTGGCGTAGGGGGCGTATGATCCTGACCACATAAAAGAGACAACATGGGCAGGTCAGGCAGTACACCACGTATTCACTGGAGAAATTATAAAAGTCTTTTATGGTGTATGTTTTGTCTTTAACAGTGAAGTTTTTTTGTCCATGGTCAACAAATTTGCACGTTAGGCATAATTTTTTCCGGCATTGGTACATTCCCACTAATGGAATTAGGGGGATGTGTGAGGCTGGAGTGAGTGGGACTTTACGGATTTTACTGGGTGCTTTCATACTTTTAATATTTTTTGCTCTACGATATGAAACCTTGGGTAGTTGGGTGAGGGAAGAACCTAGAAAGGGGTCTCCAAGCAAGATGCACCAATGTTTGGCTAAGATGTTCTCCATCTTCTTGTGACAATCATGAAACTGGGTAATGAAACGTGTTGGTTGTGGATTATCTGAAGTTTTGGGTTTGGGTGGAGGTTTCTTTGCCTGTTGGAGAAAGGCCTTTTGTACCAGATGTGGTGGGTATCCTTTGTCTTGAAATTTATTGGAAAGGAGTTTACTCTGTATGTGGTAATTAGGGATGAGCTTCGTGTTCGAGTCGAACCCATGTTCGACTCGAACATCGGCTGTTCGGTCGTTCGCCGAATTGCGAACGATATGGGCCGTTCGCGCCAAATTCGTGTGGCGCGTCACGGCCCATAATTCACTGCGGCATCGCAGTGCATTGCTTGCTGATGATTGGCCAAGCATGCACTATGACCCGCATGCTTGGCCAATCACAGCGCCGCCTGAACAGAGAGTCGTAATTGGCCAAAGCCAAGGAGGCTTTGGCCAATTATGGCTCAGGGGATTTAGTACACGCCCCACACTATATAAGGCCGCCTGCACGGCGGCCCTGTGTAGTGTGTGTTCCCGCGTTGAAAGAGATAGACAGAGAGACAGTGTTTGATTTGAGTTAGATAGATTAGGCAGAACAGTCAGTCAGTTAGCTGCACTTACAGTGTATTGTGTATATATATGCATCCCAGGTGTTGCATATATATATATACACTGTACTCAGTTTAGCTAGATCCTGTTATCTTCTAGACTATTTACATTTAGTGCAGTGCGTCCTGCTCACAGTGTTCAGCTAGATCCGTTCCTGTTATCTTCTAGACTATTTACATTTAGTGCAGTGCGTCCTGCTCACAGTGTTCAGCTAGATCCGTTCCTGTTAAATTCTAGACTATTTACATTTAGTGCAGTGCGTCCTGCTCACAGTGTTCAGCTAGATCCGTTCCTGTTATCTTCTAGACTATTTACATTTAGTGCAGTGGGTCCTGCTCACAGTGTTCAGCTAGATCCGTTCCTGTTATCTTCTAGACTATTTACATTTAGTGCAGTGCGTCCTGCTCACAGTGTTCAGCTAGATCCGTTCCTGTTATCTTCCTACTGACAGGCAGGCTTGTCTTGTTACAGTATTAACAGCTACCTAAAGAAAATTACTGGTGTTCTTTTGATCCTATTAGTACCACGGTCAGGCAGCTAGACTATTTACATTTAGTAAAGTGCGTCCTGCTAACAGTGTTCAGCTAGATCCGTTCCTGTTATCTTCTAGACTATTTACATTTAGTGCAGTGCGTCCTGCTCACAGTGTTCAGCTGGATCCGTTCCTGTTATCTTCTAGACTATTTACATTTAGTGCAGTGCGTCCTGCTCACAGTGTTCAGCTAGATCCGTTCCTGTTATCTTCTAGACTATTTACATTTAGTGCAGTGCGTCCTGCTCACAGTGTTCAGCTAGATCCGTTCCTGTTATCTTCCTACTGACAGGCAGGCTTGTCTTGTTACACTATTAACAGCTACCTAAAGAAAATTACTGGTGTTCTTTTGATCCTATTAGTACCACGGTCAGGCAGCTAGACTATTTACATTTAGTAAAGTGCGTCCTGCTCACAGTGTTCAGCTAGATCCGTTCCTGTTATCTTCTAGACTATTTACATTTAGTGCAGTGCGTCCTGCTCACAGTGTTCAGCTAGATCCGTTCCTGTTAAATTCTAGACTATTTACATTTAGTGCAGTGCGTCCTGCTCACAGTGTTCAGCTAGATCCGTTCCTGTTATCTTCTAGACTATTTACATTTAGTGCAGTGCGTCCTGCTCACAGTGTTCAGCTAGATCCGTTCCTGTTATCTTCCTACTGACAGGCAGGCTTGTCTTGTTACAGTATATAAAGCTACCTGAAGAAAATTACTGGTGTTCTTTTGATTCTATTAGTACCACGGTCAGGCAGCTAGACTATTTACAGTTAGTGCAGTGCGTCCTGCTCACAGTGTTCAGCTAGATCCATTCCTGTTATCTTCTAGACTATTTACATTTAGTGCAGTGCGTCCTGCTCACAGTGTTCAGCTAGATCCATTCCTGTTAAATTCTAGACTATTTACATTTAGTGCAGTGCGTCCTGCTCACAGTGTTCAGCTAGATCCGTTCCTGTTATCTTCTAGACTATTTACATTTAGTGCAGTGCGTCCTGATCACAGTGTTCAGCTAGATCCGTTCCTGTTATCTTCTAGACTATTTACATTTAGTGCAGTTCGTCCTGCTCACAGTGTTCAGCTAGATCCGTTCCTGTTAAATTCTAGACGATTTACATTTAGTGCAGTGCGTCCTGCTCACAGTGTTCAGCTAGATCCGTTCCTGTTATCTTCTAGACTATTTACATTTAGTGCAGTGCGTCCTGCTCACAGTGTTCAGCTAGATCCGTTCCTGTTATCTTCTAGACTATTTACATTTAGTGCAGTGTGTCCTGCTCACAGTGTTCAGCTAGATCCGTTCCTGCTATTTACATTTAGTGCAGTGCGTCCTGCTCACAGTGTTCAGCTAGATCCGTTCCTGCTATTTACATTTAGTGCAGTGCGTCCTGCTCACAGTGTTCAGCTAGATCCGTTCCTGCTATTTACATTTAGTGCAGTGCGTCCTGCTCACAGTGTTCAGCTAGATCCGTTCCTGCTATTTACATTTAGTGCAGTGCGTCCTGCTCACAGTGTTCAGCTAGATCCGTTCCTGCTATTTACATTTAGTGCAGTGCGTCCTGCTCACAGTGTTCAGCTAGATCCGTTCCTGTTAAATTCTAGACTATTTACATTTAGTGCAGTGCGTCCTGCTCACAGTGTTCAGCTAGATCCGTTCCTGTTATCTTCCTACTGACAGGCAGGCTTGTCTTGTTACAGTATTAACAGCTACCTAAAGAAAATTACTGGTGTTCTTTTGATCCTATTAGTACCACGGTCAGGCAGCTAGACTATTTACATTTAGTGCAGTGCATCCTGCTCACAGTGTTCAGCTAGATCCGTTCCTCTTATCTTCTAGACTATTTACATTTAGTGCAGTGCGTCCTGCTCACAGTGTTCAGCTAGATCCATTCCTGTTATCTTCCTACTGACAGGCAGGCTTGTCTTATTACAGTATTAACAGCTACCTAAAGAAAATTACTGGTGTTCTTTTGATCCTATTAGTACCACGGTCAGGCAGCTAGACTATTAACATTTAGTGCAGTGCGTCCTGCTCACAGTGTTCAGTTACATCCGTTCCTGTTATCTTCCTACTGACAGGCAGGCTTGTCTTGTTACAGTATTTACAGCTACCTAAAGAAAATTACTGGTGTTCTTTTGATCCTATTAGTACCACGGTCAGGCAGCTAGACTATTTACATTTAGTGCAGTGCGTCCTGCTCACAGTTTTCAGCTAGATCCGTTCCTGTTATCTTCCTACTGACAGGCAGGCTTGTCTTGTTACAGTATATAAAGCTACCTGAAGAAAATTACTGGTGTTCTTTTGATTCTATTAGTACCACGGTCAGGCAGCTAGACTATTTACAGTTAGTGCAGTGCGTCCTGCTCACAGTGTTCAGCTAAACCTACAAGTTAGTGGGGTGCGTCCACCTCACAGTGTTCAGCTAAAGCTACCTGTAGAAGGTTGGTGGTGTTCTCATACTACAGGCAGGTAGTTGATTTTGCTAGCTGCAGTATATATATATATATATATATATATATATATATATATATATATCCCAGCTTAGTGCAACTACAGGACATTAGTATGTCTGGAAGGCCAAGAAGGAGAGGCAGACAGTCACAAGCCAATAAGAGAGGGCAAGCAGGCTCTGTGTCTAGTGCTGGTCGTGGAGACGGTGCATCCTCATCAGCACGTGGCCATGGGACACGCTTGGCCTTTTTTTCGGCAGCTGGCCGTGTTGAGCCGCAACATGCGGAAGACTTGGTCGAGTGGATGACCAAGCCGTCCTCATCCTCCTCATCCTCTCTCACCCATGCCCAGGGTGCTTTGTCTGGCAAAGCAGCGGCCTCTTCCCTCAGCTCAATGTCATCAGTGACTCCTTCCCTAGCTCCACCATGTCCTCCTGAGGAGTCCCTCGAACTGTTTGACCACAGTGTTGGGTACATGCTCCAGCAGGATGCCCAGCGTTTGGAAGGCTCTGATGATGATACTGAGCTCGATGAAGGCAGTAACATGAGCATGGACAGAGGGGGTGCCCAAGAAGGACAGCAATCTGGCAGTCATGCTCCCCCTGCTGCAGCATACTGCCGGGTTTGCTCCAGTGATGAGGAGGGAGGGGATGATGAGGTCACTGACTCAACGTGGGTGCCTGATAGGAGAGAGGAGGAGGAGGAGGCGGCACATCACCAACGAGGCAGGATGCCCTCCAGGGGCCAGTCTAAGGGCAGCACATTGACTGCATAACATGTGCAGGGCGCTGCAGTCTCTGCGCGTTATTCAAAAAGTTCTTTGGTGTGGGCCTTTTTTGAGACGAGTGCATCAGATCGCACCGCTGCTATTTGCAACATATGTCTCAAGCTTATCTCACGTGGCCAAAACATCTCCCGCTTGGGTACCACATGCTTGACCAGACATATGTTGACCTGCCATGCAGTTCGTTGGCAAGCGCATCTAAAAGACCCACACCAAAGAACAAAGAGGACCTCTCCTTGCTCCTCATCAGCTGAGATTTCCAACCCCACTAGACCTTCAGTCCTCTCTGAGACCTGCACTGAGAGGAATGAAGGTGTAGAATTAGGTGTGTCACAGCCAAGTACTTGTGGGCAATCTGCTTTTGGTACACCGACGTCAGATTGTACCAGGCAAATTTCCCTGCCCCAGCTGCTGCACCGCCGAAAGAAGTTTGCTCCCAGCCATCCACATGCCCAGCGGTTGAATGCTAGCTTGGCAAAATTGCTGGCACTTCAACTGCTGCCTTTTCAGTTGGTAGACTCTGCCACCTTCCGTGAGTTTGTGGAATGTGCGGTTCCTCAGTGGCAGGTACCCAAACGCCACTTTTTCTCACGGAAGGCGATTCCGGCTCTCTACCGGCATGTGGAAGGCAATGTCCATGCCTCGCTGGACAGGGCGGTCAGCGGTAAGGTGCATATTACCGCTGACTCATGGTCCAGCAGGCATGGACAGGGACGTTACCTAAGTTTCACGGCACATTGGGTGACTCTGCTGGCAGCTGGGAAGGATGCAGGACAAGGTGCAGTAGTGTTGGAGGTTGTTCCGCCACCACGCCTCCAAAATGCTAATGATTGTGACACACCTCTCTCCTCCACCCCCTCCTCTTCTTCTTCCTCCATGGCCTCTTCCTCGGAACCAGCGGTGCTCCGTAGTCGTTCAAGGGGCTACGCAAGTACGCAGGCCAAAAGATGCCATGCGGTGCTTGAGCTGGTGTGCTTGGGGGACAGGAGCCACACTGGGGCAGAGGTTCTGTCAGCTCTGCAGGGGCAGGTTCAGAGGTGGTTGACGCCACGCCAACTTAAGGCAGGAATGGTGGTTTGCGACAATGGCACCAACCTCCTCTCTGCCCTCCGACAGGGACAAATGACCCATGTGCCCTGTTTGGCTCACGTCCTTAACTTGGTGGTGCAGCGGTTCTTGGGCAGGTACCCGGGCTTACAGGATGTCCTGAGGCAGGCCAGGAAAGTCTGTGTGCATTTCCGCCGGTCATATAATGCCAGTGCTTGGCTGACGGACCTCCAAAAGGAGTTTAACCTGCCCAAGAACCGCCTAATCTGTGACATGCCCACCAGGTGGAACTCAACGTTGGCCATGCTGCAGCGGCTGCACACGCAGCAGAGGGCCATCAATGAGTACCTGTGTGACTATGGCACCAGGACAGGGTCAGGGGAGCTTGGTTTTTTTTCCCCACGCCAGTGGGCCATGATCAGGGATGCATGCACTGTCCTGTCACCATTTGAGGAGGCCACGAGGATGGTGAGCAGTGACAGTGCATGCATCAGTGACACTGTCCCCCTTGTCCACCTGTTGGAGCACACGCTGTGTGGAATAATGGACAAGGCACTTGAGGCAGAACAGAGGCAGGAAGAGGAGGACTTCCTTAGCTCTCAAGGCCCCCTTTATCCAGACAGTGTTCCTGCGTGCCCGCCGATCACACAGGAAGAGGACGAGGAGGAGGAGGAGGAGGAGGAGGAGGAAGATTGTGTCAGTATGGAGGTGGAGCCTGGCACTCAGCATCAGCAGCAGTCTTTAAGGGATCAGTCCCAAGAAACACATGGACTTGTACGTGGCTGGGAGGAGGTGGCTGCGGACCATGTCATCCTTAGTGACCCAGAGGACTCCGGACCGAATGCCTCAGCAAACCTACGCTGCATGGCCTCCCTGATCCTGCAAAGCCTGCGTAAGGATCCTCGTATTCGTGGTATCAAGGAGAAGGACCAATACTGGCTGGCAACCCTCCTTGATCCATGTTACAAGGGTAAGGTTGCGGACCTTATCTTGCCATCGCAGAGGGAGCAGAGGATGAAACATCTTCGGGAGGCCTTGCAGAAAGGTCTGTGCAACGCGTTCCCAGAGACTGGGAGGTTACAAACTCCTGTTTCTGGACAACGTGTTGCTGAGGCTTCGGTCAGTCAAAGAAAGAGCAGTGGAGAAGGTGGCCGTCTGACCGATGCGTTCAGACAATTTTTTGGTCCGCAGCCCCAAGGTATGATCGGTTCCAGCAACCATCACCAGCGTCTGTTTTACATGGTGCAGGAATACCTAGGGGCAAGATCAGACTTGGACACCTTTCCCACCGAAAATCCTCTGGGTTACTGGGTCTTGAGGATGGATCACTGGCCAGAGCTTGCACAGTATGCAATTGAGCTACTGGCCTGTCCTGCATCCAGCGTTCTTTCGGAACGCACATTCAGTGCTGCTGGAGGCGTGGTAACTGATCACAGGGTGCGTCTGTCCACCGACTCGGTCGATCGACTGACCTTCATAAAAATGAATCAGTCTTGGATCACCACCAGCTACCAAGCACCTGATGCTGATGTAACCGAATAATTTTTTTTGAAATCTCAGATCCCTTCAAAGACTGCCTATGCTGATGCTGAGTGACTATCCCTGAGAAATTATCCTCTTCCTCCTCAATCATCACGCTGATAGCTTGTAAGAACATTTTTGGTTCTGGGCGCCACCACCAGTGCCTAAGGCACAATTTTTCAGCCCCTGTTTAACAGGGGCATGTAATTACAATTTTTGATGCAATACTTTGCAGCAGGGCTCGTTTCTGCGTTACAACTAGAGTATCTGTGAGGGGTTGCAGTGTTGTGGCACCAGCACCAGTGCCTAAGGCCCAATTTTTCTGCCCCTGTCTAACAGGGGCGTGTAATTACAATTTTTGATGCAATACTTTGCAGCAGGGCTCGTTCCTGCATTCCAACTAGAGTGTCTGTGAGGGGTTGCAGTGTTGTGGCACCAGCACCAGTGCCCAAGGCCCAATTTTTCTGCTCCTGTCTAACAGGGGCGTGTAATTACAATTTTTGATGCAATACTTTGCAGCAGGGCTCGTTCCTGCGTTCCAACTAGAGTGTCTGTAAGGGGTTGCAGTGTTGTGGCACCAGCACCAGTGCCTAAGGCCTAATTTTTCAGCTCCTGTTCAACAGGGGCATGTAATTACAATTCTTGATCTAATATTTCACAGCAGGGCCCTGCGAGGGCTTACAGTGTTGTGGCCACAGCAACACCTAAGGCCCAAATTTCTGCTGAGTATATAGGGCAGGACCCTACTTTCAAACATCTAACTTACAAACGACTCCTACTTGCAAACGGAAGGAGACAACAGGAAGTGAGATGAAATCTACCCCTAGGAAGGGAAATTCTCTCCTGTAAGAGTTAATATGGGAAAAAAAATTCTCCTTTCCACTGATGCTTTCCAATCCTTGTTCCACAAAAAAACCCAAATTTTCAAAAAACATTTTTCATTGGGACAAAAAGTGAGGTGAAATCTTCTGAAGAGGAGGAAAGACAGCAAAACAAATGTCACAGGGGTGATAACCCTTCCCTATGTTTTCCAAAAAGCTTAAAAAAGATTTTTTGGCTGGAGCTAAACACATTAAAAATGTACCCGTTCAAAATTACAAAGAGATTCTACTTAACAACAAACCTACAGTCCCTGTCTTGTTTGCACCGCCTGTATACTGCTGTTCAGAGTATATAGGGCCTGGTGGCCCCACACCTTTCCTTATTTTAATTTGGGTGCGGGGTTCCCCTTAATATCCATACAAGACCCAAAGGGCCTGGTAATGGACTGGGGGGTACCCATGCCGTTTGTCTCACTGATTTTCATCCATATTGCCATGACCCGACATTACATTAAACCCGCAAGCAGTTTTAAATGAGATTTTTTCCTTTAAAAATGACATTTGGTGCAGGGACTGTTCTAAACACGGGAAACACGCGTCACTTTACAGGCATACTATAGACACCCCCCAGGTACGATATTTAAAGGAATATTTCACTTTTTTTTTTTACTTTAAGCATCATTAAAATCACTGCTCCCGAAAAAACGGCCGTTTTTAAAAGTTTTTTTTGCATTGATACATGTCCCCTGGGGTAGGACCCCGGTCCCCAAACCCTTTTTAGGACAATACCGTGCAAATTAGCCTTTAAAATTAGCACTTTTGATTTCGAACGTTCGAGTCCCATAGACGTCAATGGGGTTCTAACGTTCGTGCGAACTTTCGGTCCGTTCGCAGGTTCTGGTGCGAACCGAACCGGGGGGTGTTCGGCTCATCCCTAGTGGTAATCTTCGTCCTTGGTGCAATTCCGACGAATTCTATGGAATTGGCTCTTCGGTATGTTGTTGATCCATGTTGGATGGTGACAACTCTGGTAGTGAATATAGGAATTTCCAGCGGTGGGTTTGACAAAGTTTGTAGCATGTATTTCAGATTCACTATAAAAAGGTCTAAGTCCAAGAAGATTAGTTTTTCAGGGTCTATGACATGGGTGAAGGATAGCCCTAGGGAGTTGCAGTTGCAATGCTTGGCAAAGAACTCTATACTCTCTGATGTGCCCTCCCAGATCAGAATGATATCATCGATGTAGCACCCATAATATATGATATGGGCGGCAAAAGGGTTGTTATGTGAGATGTATTGTAGTTCCCAGTAGCCCATAGTCACCCCTTTCCCCCCCCTTCCCTCATGTCCCCTCTGAGCTCATCCTCATAATGTGTATCCCAGTGCTTTTTAATCTCATTTTTTATTTTTTATTTTAATTTTACATTTATTTTTATATTTATTTTTATACTATTTTTTTATACTTATTTTTATTTTTATTTTTTTATTTATTTTATGTATTTATATATATTTTTTTATTTCTATTTTTCATTGTTTTTTTCCCATTTTTATTTTTCATTTAATTTTTTATTTTTCAGTTTATATTTATTTTTATTTCTTTTTTTCTTTTTTTTTCCCACATTTTTTTCATCTTCTAAATAAATGTTTTAACTCTAATTCCACTTACTATTATTATCCTTATATTTATTAAACTTACCCCCAATTCATCATATTTTTAATTCTTCATACTTTACTTTCAACTTTTTTGTGCTTTTTGGAAGATTGTAGGTCTGCTGGCTGTTGTGGTTCCACAGACCTCCAGCCCATACACCTTAACCTAATTAACCTAATTGCCTCCACTATATATTCAAGCTGCTCTCCTCCAGGGAGCAAAAAGGCCAGTAGAAGGAGCTGTGAGCCCCAAGTGCGTAGCCTGTACTATCCCTGCATTATCCCTAACACCAGCCTGGACGTTCGCCGTGCATCAGTGACGTCATTTCCTCTTCCGCGCTCCAGAGTGGTCAGCGTGGAGCTTTCCATGCACTGGATGCAGCGGTTCAGCCTTTGTACAGACTCCACACCCAGACGCCTGAAGGAATGAAATCCGAGCCGGAAACAAGATAACAGCACATCCCAGGACACTTTCCATCTCAAAGAAACACCCTGCGAACCAGTAAGTGTAATTGTTACACTAACTTTTATTTTTGCATAAACAAGCTACCACAGTTGGCGCCTCCACACCCCTCCTTTTTTCAACATTGATTATCAACAGAGGTAATGGACACCCTCTGAGGATGGCTGCCTCCTCATTCTAGAATTTACCTGCCTTATTTTAATGTGCTATTATAGCTACCATTGTACTATTTACCTTAGACATCACATGTTGTGGAGCGCCGGAAACCCCCCTTTTTTGTTTCTCTGCTGATTACTGAACAGTCGTGCCCTTCTCCGAGCTGCACCGCTTTTTGGATGTCTTCCTATTTTATTTTTTTTAAACATTTTGTTTTATTAAAAGTAAAATATTTGCATACAAAGCAACAGCAGAGATCAATTGCTTGTCAGATATGTTACATTAGTAGGTAGACATTTAAAGCACAAGATGGAATTAGATTGATTTTTGTGCAATTATCATCAGTATACCATTACTTATGAAATATAGTCTAAGGAACCAAATTGAAAGTTAACTGAGTTTCATCAATCTGTATGTTAGTTATGGGGTAAACATATGAACCCATACCAAATCCTAAGAAGGGGTAATTACCTCCTCTTTGTAACTAAACAACATACAATGCAGTAATCTACAGAGTACAATTGGTTTATCATCTTATGTAAACATCACCTTCTTCTTAATATGACTATTATAAAAATATAGAGGGGAGGAGAAGGAGAAAGAAAAACATAAAAAAAAAAAAAAAAGGGAGAGTGTGGATGGGAGGTGAAAGAGGAGTCAGACCAGGTCTTGTGCCAAGATTGTAGTGAAATCTTGCGAGTACTTAAAGATGAACCAAGGTTGCCAGGTTCTATGAAATCGTTCAATGTGGCCCCTGTCCTGCGCTAGCATGTCCTCCATCTCGCAAATATCGCCAACTTTATTCAGCCATTCTGCTGTAGAAGGAACTTTCACTGAATTCCAATATAGCGGAATCAAAGATTTAGCCGCGCTTAGAAGGTGCTTAGTCAGAGAGTGCTTGTACCGCTTGAATGAAAAGTTTGTTACGTGTAAAAGGCAGCAAGCTGCCGTGAGATTTATTCTTGTTTCGGTAATTTTTTTAATCAGATTTCTTATTGTAGACCAGAAATTTGCGATAGGAGGACAGTGCCACCATGTATGTGCCAATGTGCCCAACTCACCCTGGCACCTCCAACATAATTCTGATCTCTGAGGGTTCCATTTATGCAATTTGTCTGGTGTGTTGTACCAATACATTAGTAGTTTATAGCTCGTCTCTTGTGATTTAGTGTTTATAGAACCTTTGTGGGCAAAAATACATGCATACCTCCATTGTTCACCCGAGATGTCCTCTCCCAGCTCCTCTGACCACCTCCTCCTGTGACCGTCATCATCAAAGCTCTTGGGGTGTTGCAGCCATGCATATGCAAATGAAATGGCTCTGTTTAGAGGAGTCTTACTATGGCAAACCGACTCCAGATCCGTGAGAGGTCTAAGGAATTCCCCTTTTTGACTATGGCTGGTTAGGTAGCTTCTTAATTGAAAATAAGACCATTGCCTTAGATGTGGTAGGTTATTTTCCGCCTTCAATACCGTCCAATCTTTAAATCTGTCATCTGTAAAACAGTCACCCGTCAGTAATGGAGATGCGTCCTGAGTTATGGGTTTGAACAGTTTGTTCCCGAGTCCAGGGGCAAAATCTGGGTTATCTGTTAGTGGAGTCAGTGGGCTTACGTCAGAAGTAATACAATGACGATTGGCAAGTAAGTGTATAATCTCTAGCGTGACGCCAGTTATAGGGTGTTTGCGGACATTCAGCGGGTATCTAGCCCAGGGGATCCACGGGTAGTATTGTAACTTAAGGGCGTTCAACTCTCCCTCCAGGGGGACCCAGTCCTTCATGTGGCCATGGCAATGCCAATCTATCACTCTGGCTAAATGTGAAGCGTAATAGTAATGCTTAAAGTTGGGTAGGTTAATCCCCCCTAAATCTTTGGGTCTTGTCAGCCAGGGTAACCTAATCCTAGGTTTTTTTTGGTTCCACAGGAATCTCAAAATTATAGAGTTTAGTGCACGAAAAAAGGTATGAGGGATTCTAACTGGTAGGGTGCGCATTAGATATAGAAACCTGGGTAGAATAATCATTTTTATAATAGCAGCCCGCCCAAACCAAGATAGAAAATCTAAGTGCCAGTCTTTAAGATTCTTTTCACAGCTCTTCAGGAGTGGCGGGAAATTCTTTTCAAACGTGTTCTGGAGTCGAGGAGTAAGCCAGACTCCTAAATATTTAAGTGTATCGGGGACCCATCTAAACTGTGAATTGGCAGTGGTTAGGCGGAGCAGATTATCTGGTAGCGTAATGTTAAGGGCTTCAGATTTAGAGTAATTTATTTTTAAGTTTGAAATGTAACTGTATGTATTAAATTCTTTAAGTAAGTTAGGTATGGAGACAGTGGGGTTCGTGAGAAAAAATAAAAGGTCATCTGCATAGGCTGCCATCCTGAACTCCCCGTCCCCAATCCGGAATCCAGCTATTGCGGTATTTTGCTTAATCGTTCTTATGAATTAGGGTTAGTATGAATAGCAGGGGTGACAGCGGGCACCCCTGCCTAGTCCCATTCGCAATGTGTACAGGTTTAGAGAGGGTACCATTAATCTTTAATTGTGCTTTAGGGTTTTGGTATAAAGCTGATATCCAGGAGAGCATGTGCGTACCCAGTCCCACATGTTGGCACACTGCCTTCATGAAATCCCATGCCACTCTATCGAAGGCCTTCTCCGCATCCGTGGACAGGAGAAGGCCCTCGATATCCCTTGCTTTTGCTGCATGTATAAGAAGGAGTGCTTTAGTGACATTATCTTTTGCGTCTCTTCCAGGGACGAAACCCACCTGTTCCAGATCAATCAGCTCTGGCAATAGTGGGCTCAATCTCGTAGCGAGTATTTTGGCGAATAGCTTAACATCCAGGTTTAGCAGGGAAATGGGTCTATAACTTGGGCATTCTAATGGGTCTTTTCCTGGTTTCGGTATCACTGTAATGTGGGCCGAGAGAAAATCTGGGGTCACCTCTCTAGGCGAGGACAGAGAGTTCAAAGCAGCCGCCAGGGGGTTCTTAAGGATGTTCAAAAAGGTTTTATAATAAATGGCTGAATAACCGTCCGGGCCCGGGCTCTTGCCATTTTTTAAATGTTTAATGGCTTGGGTAATTTCTAGTGGTGTGATTGGGTCCTCTAGTAGGACGGCGTCTGACTCCTGAAGAGCTGGGAGACCGCTCCTGAGTATGTAGTCTTTTATGATTTGGATTCTGTCGTCAGTCACATTATGTTCCCTGTGTTGTGGTGGAAGATTATAAAGTTTTGTGTAATATTTCTGGAAATGATCGGCAATCGCTTCTGTTGTTATGTCAATTTTACCTTGTGCCCCTCTGATGCCGGGAATGTTATTAGAGGTTGTGTGTTCCCTTATCGCTCTTGCTAAAAGTTTTCCTGTTTTATTTCCTGCCTCGTAGTATAGTTTCTTTCTAAAGAACAGAGTTCTTTTAGCTCTAGAATCCAGTATTTGTTGAAGAGTCTTTCTAGCTTCTAGTAGTTGTGTGGCTGTGGTTGTAGATAAAGACTGTTTATGCAAGGTCTCTAGGGTGTTAATTTGTGTGATCAATTTTTTAATAGTAAGTTCTTTTTCTCTTTTACGCTTGGATCCCATTCTTATCAACTCACCCCTGATCGTACATTTGTGGGCCTCCCAAATCATAAGAGGGTCTGTGTCTGGGGTGTTGTTTAAGTTGAAAAACTCAGTCAGTGTGGAAGTTAGAGTGGGAAGAAACGACGGGTCCATCAGGAGCGATGCATTTAATCTCCATGTCGGTTGTTTCTGTGGAGGATTTAATAAATCCAACGACAGAGAAATAGGTGCATGGTCAGAAATCGTTTGGTTTCCTATGTGTGCACCCTCCACTAACTGAAGATCTCTCTGTGAAATAAATAGGTAGTCTAGTCTCGCATATCTAGCATGTGGGATAGAAAAAAAGGTAAAATCTCTATCCTCAGGATGGAGAAAGCGCCATGTATCAACTAACTGGAGGGATTGGAGCATTGCCTTTAGTTTTTTGAGTATTCTGTAGGTGATACATGTTTTCCCGTTGGACGTGTCTGCTAGAGGGTTAAGCAGGACATTAAAATCCCCTCCGAGGATCAGGCAGCCGGAGGCAAATCCCTGCAGCTCCTTTACCATTCGTTGGCAAAATGTGACATGGGCCTTATTCGGGAAATACACGTTTGCCAGGGTTACTGGGGTGCCTCCTAGAGATCCCTTTAAAAAAATAAACCTACCTTCGGGGTCAGAGAGTTGTTCAGTTAGTTCAAAAGGTGTGTTTTTGCTTAATAAAATTGATACTCCCTTGGATCTGGAGTCGTTATTAGTAGCATGGAATGCCCTTGTAAAGTGGGAATTCGTAAGTTTAGGGACATGATGTGTCCTAAAATGAGTTTCCTGCAAGTAAACAATTTGCGGCTTACCTTTTTGCAGTTCCCTTAGAAGGGAAGTACGTTTCTCAGGGACATTCAGTCCTCTTACGTTGTGCGAGATGATCAGAGGATTTTTCCCTAGCGATGAGTAGGCCATGGCGGCAGGTCAGGAGGAGGTGGCTTCGAGGACAATCTGCAAGGAGACAGCTACAAAAACCTGGTCAAACACTTTGTTATTATCACAGACTCTCAATCTCAGTCCCAGTTGGTGTGGGTCTGAGTAAAATAGAACAAAAGGTTGAGCACCAGAACAAAAAAAAAAAAAAAAAAAAAAGGGGGGGGGGAAGTGGGGGGTAGAAAGAGAGAGAAAGGTAGACGATAAGTAAATAAGAAAGGGGAAGAGTAGATTGAAGGAGCAAATAAAGTACTGGGGGGTCCCTCACCAGGGCGTGCTCTCACCGCCCCAGAGGGGGAGCCCACTGGGTTTAATAGTGATCCCCGAGACCTGCAGTCAGGCCACTTTGTGGGGGAAGAGGGAGTCGTCAACGACCAAGCGGGGGCACACCAACTAAATTAGTAAATGTGTAAAATTAGGTTTGAGAGAGAACTCTATTGAGTCACACACAGCCTTAAGAAAATTAGCTGAAAAAAGAGATAAAACTGAACCATCGTACACCCAACCCAGGTATCAGTCAAAAATTCGGGATGAGGTGGTGGGATGTCTTATAAGGCAAGGGCTGAGACCTAACATAAAATTCAAAACTAAAGCTAAAGTTCTCTAAGGACTAGTAGAGAGAGATCAAATGGGGCACTAATGGAATTATCGTCCTCTTTGGAAGATCCATGTTTCCGCCCTGTGAGAACAGCTGATCTTCAGTTGTGACTTAAGGTGAACATAAGAGCAGCTGTAAAACTGTGGAGCCGCACATCCGTGCCGAGGGTCTTGAGTTTTAAGGGTAGGTGAAAAAATTGGGTATGTTCAAAGCAGATGTAAACGAGAGATATCAAGAAGTTTCTGCAAAGCACCCGTGAACAACGTAACTGTGCAAACGTTAGTGAACACTAACAACAAATTGGGGTATAGGCGTCACTTCATTCATCCTCCTGGAATCTGGCTTCTTCTGCGGATCTTCTCGGGGTTCCCATTTTGGAGTTTCCAGATCTGCTGTATTTGGATTTCTTGGACAGTCTCTTGTCAGGTGTAGAGAGAGGTGAGCTCGGTGGGCTTCTTTCAATAGGTGTCCGGAGGAAATCAGCGTACCACTCTGGTAGGTCGATCTGATCCAAATCTAGAGCGCGACAGAATTCAGGGAGGTCAGCGGGGGTGCGCAGGGTGTGTTGGTGACCATTGTATGAGACCAGCAGGGCAAAAGGGAATCGCCAGGAGTATCTGAGATCTTTTTCCCTTATTTTCTCCAGCAGAGGGCGCAAAGCGCGTCTGTTTTGCAAAGTGATCTGAGACAAGTCTTGAAATAGCATGATCGTTGCTCCATTGAAGACAATTCTCTCATTTCTCCTTGCTTTCCGCATTATTTCGTCTTTTAACACAAAACTTTGCAGGCAGCATATTATATCCCTTGGAGGGGCTGTGTCTGGACCTTTCGGTCTGAGGGCTCTATGAGCTCTGACAAAGTCAATCTCCGTGTCCTCAGGTCTCTCTAATAAACTGTTAAACACCCTTTGCAGTGCTGGGGCTATTTGGGCCTGTTCCACTGATTCAGGTATCCCTCTCACCCTGACATTGCACCTTCTGCCCCTGTTGTCGAGGTCTTCGATATGTCTGTTCATGTTTATTAGGTGCTGGGATTGTGTCAGTGAGGCCTTTTCAAGTCTGCCTATGGCCTTATCCCTGTGTCTTCCCGCGGCCTCTGCCGCCGCCATTTTCTCATTAATAACCAGCATGCTGGTCTTAAGGTCTGTGATGGCAGCAGAGAAAGTGGCTTTGATGTCAGCCGCTATCAGGGACATGTCGGCGAACGTTAAGGGGTGATCCGGTCTGTGCTTACCCCTGCCTGAGTCCTCCGGAGCCGATTGGGAGTCTTCGCTGTACTCCTCCTCGTTGTGCGCCGGCACCATCTTGGATCTCGTTTTGCTGCCAGTGAGCTGCTTAGCTTTAAAGATGTCCGGAATCGTAGAAGCCGAGTGAGGCACCGATCCACGTCTCGGGCGGGATTTAGGTGTGTAGTGTAGCTTCTTACCCAGGATCTGGTGGCTCTGGGTCGGGTATTTAGGTTGCGGACGGCTGTGTGTGCTGCGGAGCTCAGTTAGTGTGCGACCATCCTCGCCGCGCGCCAAGCCACGCCCCCGTCTTCCTATTTTATAAGCCATAATACTAAGCACATATATACATTTTCATATATTTTTAATTAAAGGGGTTGTAAAGGTAAAAATTTTTTCACCTTAATGCATTATATGCATTAAGGTGAAAAAACTTTTGACAATACCGCCGCCCCCAGCCCCCCCGTTTTACTTACCTGACGCCTCGAATCTCCGCTGCTCGTTCTCGTCATCTCTATTGCAGCTCAGCCTGGTCGCTGATTGGCTGCAGTGGATGGATTGAAAGCAGCGCAGCCATTGGCTTGCGCTGCTGTCAATCACATCCGATGACGCGGCGCGCCGGGGGGCGGGGCCAAGTGATACAGCGAGCGGCTATAGCCGCCGGCTGTATCACGGGAGCACACCCGCAAGCACTCACCACCATACGAGGGAGCTCGCATTAAGGTGGTTAATGCTTGCGGGGAGGAGCTGAAACAGCCGCCGAGGGACCCTAGAAGACCAGGTTCGGGGCCACTCTGTGCAGAACATACTGCACAGTGAAGGTAAGTATAACATGTTTGTTATTTTTAAAAAAAAAAAAATTACCTTTACAACCCCTTTAATCTAAAAATTTGTGGAATTTTTTTTTTTTTTTTGTACCGATACACACTTATGGAGCTCATCATAGAAATTGAGAAAGCCAAATTTAACATTTTAGATGAATTTTACTCTTTGTTCCCAACCAATTTCTTCAGCCCCACCTCCCCCTATCCAGGTCACCATGGTAAATCCCTATGCAAAAAATTCTTAAAAAACCAAATTTCCTCCGCCAATCAACATTGGTGGGATGGTTTTTTCCTAGAACAATATATATCATATAAAATCACACCCAGAGGCTTGAGAGTGTTAAAACAGTGTTCCTTCTTAGACCCAGACCTATCCAAAGAATGGGCTTTTGTATCTGAATTCTGTACAGAAAAATGGATAAAAATTATTATTGCACAAAGAAAAAGGAAATATGAAACCTTGGTAGCTGAAATCAGGGAAACCTGCAACGGTATCATTCAAAACATTGTGCAACTTCCATTCACCTGGCTCAGGACACTAAAAAGGAACACCATCAGACAAGAAAATGACCTTAGCCAAAACAAATTAGGAAAATTCAAGAGGGACATTGGCGATTATCCTAACAACAGGGTTTTCTGCTGGAAGAAAAAACTGGTTGCTCCACCACCCTGGAGACCTGCACCTAGGTCACCCTCAACAGGTCCCTCACCGACAACAACCACCCAGCACTCCCACCATAACCCTTCACCTACTCCCGTTCCCCAACCTCTTCTCCGACTCTTCCCAAACCACAGCGAGTGGCAAAAACCAACAAAAACAAAAAAACTCATAACCCCCAGTCAAAAACAATGCTCACACCAGTCAACAATACTCATGCGGATCCAGATCCATCACCAGATACACCTTAAAACCCAGCGGTTGAACCAAACTCCACTACACTTTTGAAACCGAATATATACCTCGAAATGGGATTTTTGGGGCAATGCAATGATTGAAAGTGTTAAATTGAATTTAAAAAGAGTTTTATTGGTACAAAAACTAATAAGATATACATAAACGTACACATTAATCTATAATTGGAAAGTATTGAATAATTATAAAAACATCAGATACATGGAAACATATGATGCATCCTACTGCTAATTGCAAGTACCACCCCAGATTGGTGTGATGGCGTCCTGATAGCAGATTTCCAACGCGTTTCAACTTTTATTGTAGAGGTAAAGTCTTCCTCAGGGAGGGACTGCATCACATTCTAAAATTTCAAGCAACAGCATGATTACTAATATATACATATATACTTCTATGTCGCCTATATCTAAAGCAATCGCATTGCAACAAAAAAGTAGTATATGCGACTTACATTTGCGGCATGTAGCTATGAAAATCGCTTTCCCAGTGCTGGCAGGGGTCCTAACAACCGATTGTCAATACTGCTCAAATATCCTCTATGGGGTGGCCTGGTGTATTTTATAGGAACCAATATTTGGCAGTCATACTAATTGAACAACTGGAAAACATAAATAGTGTTGGAAAAATATATATTGAAAAAGATAAATCATCAGTAAAAAGGAGGTCAAAAATAGGGATAATAGTGATTCATGGGAGAACAAAATTCCCCAGAGCCATCATAAAGTAAAAAGATCCAATACCTTGAGTTGGTTGTGTCAGGTGTAAAGTTCCAAGTAGCAGAGAGCTCCAGTCCTGGAATACCTCTCTGTAGCAGAGCCAGTTGTGGAATGCTGCCTGTGGCCATCCCTGGTGTCCTAATATATGGGGTAAGGCACTATTTCATACAAAATGTCATAGATGTCCCTGAAATGTGCAGTAACAGGTAGGCATTATCATTCTAGGAATGACAGATCTGTTCTCCCTCATTGAGATGGAGAAAGGGGGAGAAAAGTTGTATATTCCAAGAATTACGGAAAAAATGGAAAAAACAAGAAAAAAAAAAAAAATTTTTTTTTTTTGAAGTAAAGATAATAAAAAATAATGAAATATAAAAGAATAATAATAAAAAAATGAAAAGAGGAAATTTCTACTGAACTTGCACAGACCCCTCTGTAGTTAGGCTCAATAGGAAATGCACTTATTCAAAGTGAATACAAGCGCACGGCAAGAAAGGACCCCTGCAAAACATGGGGTACTTACCCATGTGGTTCCTGTGCCCAATGTGTAGTTATCGGTAGGAGGACCACGCTGGCGCTGCCTAACGGGGAAAGCTTTTCCCTGCGTCACTTTGCCAACTGCAAAACGCAGGGTGTGGTATACCTCATGCAGTGCCAGTGTGGTGCCTTCTACGTAGGTAAAACGAGACAAGAACTTAGAAAACGTGTTGATAAACACATGCAAAGTATGCGAATCAGCAACCTGTATCTACCCTTGGGAAGGCATGTTGCCAGATACCATAATTACCGACTACCCTCGGTGAACTTCACAGTCCTCGACAGGATTCATCTGCCACTCGGGGGGGAGACTGGAACAAGGTCCTCCTCCAACGGGAAATGCGCTGGATAAGGTACCTTAGGGCCACCACCCCCCCAGGCTTGAACGAAACCGAAAGTTTCAGACCCTTCCTGGAGGGTTTTAGCTCGGGGAAAACAGATTAATAAAGAATTCACCTCACCTTTCTTTGCTCTTCTGCTTCTCTGTTTTTCTAAAATGAGAGCCATACTCTGGCGTCCCATGTGGAGAAACAAAGGGCCCCCCCCACAACACAATAGGCCAACTGTCCCCCAGTTGATGATCGTATGTTTCAAACTGTCAGGATTTTACACCCCACCCAGTCAGAAACTATATAGGAGAGTTTTTTCTAATTGAACTTTATTTATTGCAATTACTGTAATAATCTTTTCTGTACAATTATTATGTATACAGTATTATTATTCTGATCGTTGTTATCACTGCAGATGCACTTTCGCATGCGGCTGTGTTATATGATTCTGCTTCTCAGTCCTGAAATACGGGGTCAGTGATACCGTTGTTCTTCTGCCCTCTATCCCTACCCGGCACAGGGGGGGCCATGATGATCTATCATGGCCCAAATACCCCTAAGGCGTCAACTCTTATTCGATGCCCCGGGGTCCCCCACTGTGTCGGTGGTTATAAGTCCTAATCTTGGTGTTCTGCCATTCGTTGAATGACAGTTAAAGCACTACAGAGGGGTCTGGGCAAGTTCAGTAGAAATTTCCTCTTTTCATTTTTTTATTATTATTCTTTTATATTTCATTATTTTTTATTATCTTTACTTCAAAAAAAAATAATTTTTTTATTTTTTATTCTTTTAATTAATTAATTTATTTATTTTTCTCGTTTTTTCCATTTTTTCCGTAATTCTTTGAATATACAACTTTTCTCCCCCTTTCTCCATCTCAATGAGGGAGAACAGATCTGTCATTCCTAGAACGATAATGCCTACCTGTTACTGCACATTTCAGGGACATCTATGACATTTTGTATGAAATAGTGCCTTATATATTGTTGCACATACTCTGATGCCCTCCTGACAGACAGCGAGGTTATCATGCCCCGATGCCCTGTGTAACACAGATAAAACTGTTTAACAGCGCTGCGGGAGCACACAGCGCTCGTTCCTTCCCAAAAAACTGACATCAGAGCCATGTGACTCTGACGTCAGATGCACTGGAGACTCTGGACGAGTATCAGGGAGGACGTGTGGATGCTAAGCTCCACACAGGCTTCAACGGGAGGGAGGGGCCGGATGTGGGCGAGGACGGATCGCTAGTGATGGGAGGCGGCAGCTCGGCGTCCCTCCAGCCGTGATGAGGACGATGCTTTAGCCGCCCCCCCCCTCTCGTCTCGGCGCACTGTGACCTCCACAAGGCTTACGAGGCCAGTATCCCCTCGTTTGCAGCCCTCTCCTTCTGCACTCCCCCAGCTCCTGAGATCGAGGGCGGTGAGGAGGGCGGCGGAGACGGCGGCGGTAGCAGGAGAGGAGTACGGCCGGATCTGCGGCTGGGGATGCCGTCATACCTCCCGTCCCAGAGTGAGAGAGAAACCAGCCCTTAGGAAGTGATCGCTGTCAGTGTGGAAATCACAGGAAGAGCCGCGGATGGGCATGCAGCAGGAATAGAAGACTTCAACTGAGAAGCAAGTAGACGGAATCTGAGCACGGTGGGAAGCACCCAGGAGAGGTAAAAAGCCAGGAAGGGTAAGACACTGCAGAATACTAATCCACGAGGAGGGTAAGTGACTGTCATAATGAGCTGTATTGCTGGTTGGATATCTTTGCCCCCCTATGCCTGAAAAGAGTGAGTTTTAAGTCCTGCTGCCTTTGGTATTAACTCATAACACCAAGAGTCTGTAACCATAGTAAAAAAGATTTACTAAGCAGCACTAAACAACCAGTACTAATCAGGAGACAACCGAAGGAGGGGTTGAGGGGAAAGGCGGAAGGCGTGATAGACGATCTCACAACGATATTGGTACTCCCAGAGCCAGTCACAGTTGGTAATTACCCGGGACCATACGCAGCTTGGAATAGTGGTACATGACCCCGTGTCTACGAACTTATTTCCCAGTCTCTTTATTTTAGTCACTGTTTTGAACATTAAGCACTACTAACCTAGTAGTAGACCACTAGGACTGAAATCCCAGGTACGCTGTGAATACCATTCCGGGGTAACTCCTGAGGACCCACGACCCGGGTAAGCACATCTTAGTGGCCTACCCCCTTTGAGGGGTCGGAAGAAAAAGGGAAATGAGGGGTAAGTCATCCAGAGGGAATACTGCTAATCCACCCAGGACTAACTCAAGCCCCGGTACAATTAGGAGATACATGACAAATGATGGTAACAAAGAGAGTTCGGGTGAATCAACAGGGGCTACAGCTGCAACAGTGACGACAGGCACAAAAAACAAGACACCGGAGCGGGCAGTCAAAATGGGAACAAGAAAACAAACGGTTGAAGGGGATATAAGACCCATAAGTCAAAATGGAGATGAGGAATCATCAGGCGAACTCCAGCAGGGGTGAACACTCCCCACGAAAGAAGAAATAGCAGAGATGTTCGCCAGACTGGAGGCATCAATCAAGGGGGAGATCAACATAGTCCATGAAAATATGAGTAATTTACTGAAAAGGGTTGAAGACGCGGAAACCATAGTGGGAACACAGGGAGCCGAAATCCAAAAAATGAAACATCAGATAGAAGCTATGCAAGTCGAACACAGAATGATCAAATATAGATTGGAGGACCAAGAAAATCGCAACAGAAGAAAGAACCTCCGGATTAGAGGCCTCCCGGAACCACCAGACGGAATAGAGAACCTCCAGCTTAAAATGGAAGAAATCTTTAATAACTTGTCGAACCCTAGGGAAGCAGGTCAAAAGCTGAAAGTGGACAGGGTGCACAGAATCAGGAAACCTCCCGAAGTCAGAGGAAACCCACCACGAGATGTTATTGTACGTTTCCACAATTTTGCGGACAAGGAACAAATAACTACCAACTTAAAGAGAAACCCCCAGGCAAAGTATAAAGACACAAACCTTCAAATTTTCCAAGACCTTGCAGCAGAGACGCTCAACAGGAGAAGAATTCAGAAACCTCTCCTGGAGACCCTAAAAACGCATGGAGTACAATACTCCTGGGGCTTCCCAGCCTGCCTGATTGGACGCAAAGAGGGCCGAAAGGCCGTGCTTAGATTCCCTGAAGAAACACAAAAATTCTGTGAACACTTAGAAATCCCCCTGGAGGACATTCCGGGTTGGTGGGAGAAAAATACGAACCACGAATCAAGAGGGGAAACATCTGGTTGGAGACCTGCTTGAAATCAGTCGTACACCGGCAAATAAAATTGAAAAAAAAAAAAAATTCAAACTTAATAAAATTGAGAGGAAAGGGAAAAAAAAAAAAAAAAAAGAGAAATAATAATAAAGGAAAAGGGAGAAAGAAACAGGAACAAGGACTATCAGTGGTCCGAGTTAGACGCATGAGCATGTTACTTACCGATGATGCAGTTGATCATGGAGCTGGTAGGGGATGGTGGAGGGGAGGTGACCGGGACGGAGGGGGGGGGGGAGAGGCACGGGGGAGGGAGAGCCGAGGCCGTTAGCGCCTGTACAAGAAATGGGGCACCGCGATCACAACCAAACCCCACACCGAGCTCAACCTCCGGGGGACAATCGGGGGGCTGAGTGGTGGTGGAGAACCTCGGTTATAAGTCAAGGGCCAAGTCAAGGCCTGCTACACCCCCCAAAAGTAGGGGAAGGGGATTGGGGGGGGAAGGGGGTTTTTTGTGGGAGTCTGGAGGGCGGGGGGAGGGTCGAGGGGAGGGGGGGAGAGGGGAGTTTGTGGGGTTCTGGAGGGGGGGGGTCGAGGGGAGAGGGGAGGGAAATGAAGTAGGGGAGAGCCCAACGCAGCCCATAGCATCAGGAGCTTGTTTCATAGATAATAGAAAACTAATAGAAAAAAGAGATGCCTGCTAACTTAATAATTACCTCTTACAATGTCAGGGGACTAAATGCCTGTGTTAAACGTGCAAATATTTTAGGGGAATTGAAACTCTTGAAGGCCGAGGTGGTAATGCTGCAAGAGACTCATTTCAGCATCCATAGGAACCAGACCATCTTCTCCAGGGAATTCCCAGAATGGTATTATAGTGACTCACCAATTAGGGGAGCTAGGGGAGTGGCCATAGGGTTCGCCAGGGGAACGAGATTTGAACTAGAGGAGAGACTCTCCGATCCTGAAGGGAGGTACCTCTTCTTGAAGGGAAAATGAATGGTCGGAAGTTCTCCCTGGCGAACATCTACGGGCCAAATAAAAATACTTATGGAATAGTAATGGCCATACTGACCAAATTTGAGACTTTTAAGACGGGGAGAGCAATCGTAGGAGGAGACTTTAATCTATGCCTAGACCCCGAGAGAGATTGTACGTCCCATGCACGGGGAAAAAGAGGAGGGTGGCCGGAGAAACTTAAAAAAAAACTCCATCAGCTCCAATTAGTGGATGTCTGGAGGGTACAACAGGGAGACATAAGAGACTACACCTACTACTCCCCAGTGCATGGGACGTACTCAAGACTTGATTTTTTCTTGGTGGAACACAGGATGTTGGAGGAAATTGCAGAGGTTACCAATGGCAACATGTCCTTTTCGGACCATGCGCCGGTGAGTCTGCATTTAAAGAAGGGCGAAACCGATGCACAGGGCACAGGTTGGAGGTTAAATGAGGACCTATTAGTTGATAATGCTATCCTAGAAAGATTAAAGGAGGAATTAGAATGTTTTTTTTAAATAAATACCCCCGGTGAGGTGAATGAGGCCACAATCTGGGAAGCGCACAAAACATACATAAGGGGGATTCTTATGATGATAGGTGGGGAAAGAAACAAGAGAATGAAAACCCAAAGGCTAGCCCTGACCAGAGAGATTTATAAGCTAGAGCAGCAACACAAAGCATCAGGGGGGAGGGAGACTTGGAGGACCCTATACCAAAAGAGAGAAGAGCTGAGGACATCCTTGGAACAAGAAACGCGTAAAATGTATTACTTGGTCAAAAAAGAGAGGTACATCAATAGTAATAGGCCCGGTAGATATCTGGCAAGGATCTTAAAGAAGAAGAAAGCAAGTAATTACATAGAAAGAATTAGAAACAGCACGGGGGAGATTAAATACAATACGCAAGATATAGCTAAAACCTTTCAAAAATTCTACGAGGCACTGTATGCAATCAAAGCGGGTAACTCTCAAGAACAGGCCTTACATAGGCAAGAAGCTAGTAAAACGTTCTTAAAAGAGGCAAGCCTAAATAAAATCTCGGAGGAAGACAGGAACATGCTAGATGCCCCCGTGACCCTACAGGAAGTCAGGAAGGCCATTCAGGATATTCCTAACGGGAAGAGCCCAGGTCCTGATGGGCTGACAGCCCTCTATTATAAAAAGCTGCAGGAACCCCTCCTCCCAATACTATGCACGTACATTAATGGGATAGGGGAAAATTGGGAGATAAGAAAGGAAGCATTAGAAGCGAAGATAACGGTTATAAAAAAGGAGGGGAAGGATGGCACCACATGCTCCGGCTACAGACCCATCTCTCTCCTGAACATCGATGTAAAAATCTATGCAAAGATACTTGCAGAAAGACTGAAAAGAGTTATTAAAGAATTGATCCATCCCGACCAAGTAGGATTCGTACCAGGGAGGGAAGGGAGGGATAACGGTATAAAAACCTTAATGGTGACCCAGATAATGAAGGACAGGGGAGCCCCAGGACTACTCCTGTCGATCGATGCTGAAAAAGCATTCGACAGGGTAGACTGGGGCTTCATGTGGAGTGCCTTGGAGGAATTTGGGATTGGGATCAAAATGATTAACAAGATCAGGGCCTTGTATACTTGCCCCACGGCCAGAGTCAAAATTAATGGTACCCTGTCTGAGGCCATTGAGTTGAAAAATGGCACCAGGCAGGGCTGCCCACTTTCCCCGCTGCTGTTCGTGCTGACTCTGGAGCCGCTGTTGGCCACGATCAGACGCAGCCCGGACATCAGCGGTATTAAAATAGGGGAAGATGAATATAAAATAGCAGCCTTTGCAGACGATGTTTTGCTATACGTCACTCGCCCAAGGATTACCCTCCCCAACATATTAGCGACCCTCAGGAAATACGGGGGGCTATCAAACTTTCGGGTAAATGCGACAAAGTCAGAAGTAATGGAAGTGGTAGAAGAAAAAGGGGGGGATAAGGCGTACCAAACAAGCATACCCTTTAAATGGGGGGTAAAGGAACTGAGCTATCTGGGAGTAAAAATAACATCAACAAAAGAAGAAATGTTCCAAGCTAATTTCATGAATCTCCTTAATGAGACTAGAGCGGAGTTAAATAGAGTCCCGCGGAACAGGTTATCATGGGGCGGGAGAATAAATTTACTCAAAATGTCAATTATGCCCAAAATCATGTATAAAATTCAAATGATACCCTTGGCAATTACACAGAATTTTTTGAATAAAATGCACACACTTTTTTCTAAGTTCATATGGAGAGGGAAGAAGCCGCGAGTAAAATATGCACAATTAGCGAGTAGTAAGAAGAGGGGGGGGTTGGGGAGCACCAGATATCAAAAAATATTACACGGCAGCTATTTTATCACGTATTCCAGACTGGATTAATAACAATAAGGAAAAACAATGGGTGAAGATAGAAAATATAATGAGCGGAGTAGAACTGGGAAAAAATATTTGGATACCACCACACGTTAGAAAATTAAACACTAAAACACTCAATATCACGAGACACGTTCTAAATATATGGGATAAAATCCACATTAGAGAGAAGTGGAAATATAACTCGCCGCTAGTTCCGCTTAAGGGTACAGATTATTTCCCGCCGGGGAGGGAAGACGTAGCTGGAAGATGGATATTGAGTGAAGAAGTCCAATTGAAGGACATTATCAGCCAGGGAACATTACGTACCTTTCAAGACCTCAGAGTACGAGAACCGCGGTTGGTGTTGGACAGTTGGAAATACAGGCAGCTCAAACATTTTGTGGAGTCACTCCCGCAGCCAATTAGAGTAATAGAAGATCTTTACCCCCTGGAAAGAGCACTTATAAAGAAAAAAAGGAGGGGAGGAATGTCAAGAATATATAGAAGCTTGATAGAAATGGGAGAATTAGGCCGACCAAGATTTCTCGGGAAATGGGAGGAGGAGTTAGGTAAGAAGATCAGTGATAATGAGGCGAGGAGAATTTTGAGAAGGGCAAATGGCATGTCAGTAAACTATAGGATTGCGGAGATGAACTATAGAGTTATGACTAGAATGTACATCACCCCAGACTTAGCACATAAAATGCAGGATGAGACTTCGCAGTTTTGCTGGAGGGGGTGTAGGGAAGTTGGGACAGCAGGACATATTTGGTGGTCGTGCCCAGAAATTAAAAAATTCTGGGAAGAGGTGCGAGAGACCACATACTTAATAACCAATAAGAAAATTCCGGACGACCCATGGGTTTGCCTGCACCATGGGAGCAATATACCATCCAAAAACTATCGCATAAGCCTAATACCACACCTCCTCAATGCGGCCAAGAGTCTCATCCCTAGACATTGGCGGGATAGGAGGAGACCTTCAATGCGGGAGTGGCTCGACAGAATAGATGAAATCTATCATATGGAATATCTGAGATATAGTGAAGGAATGGAGATGGAGGAGTACGAGGATACTTGGAGAGATTGGGCCAAATTCAAGGCCTCCAATCAGGCAGCTGAGGTATGGGAGGATAAAGTAGAAAATTCACCTTAAAAGAAGCACCCCAAATAAGTCAAAGGTCTCCTAGTGCGACAGGCTATAGAATTTCTTGAAATATTAAGGAAAGGATCACCAACATCTTGAGGCTGCGTTGGAGCTCTCTCCCTCAAACGGGGGGGGGGAGTTTTGCGGGAGGGGTGGGAGTAGGAGGGAGGGTCTTTAGTTATAGGATATGGATTTAAATCAAGGAGTTACAAAGCAAGTATTGTATTGAGAATATTGGGAGTATAAGGCCCATCGGCCAATAGAAAACAGCCACGAGGATGTGAAAGTATGATGGGATAAGTTTGACTGAAAAGTTGAAATAATATATCCTCATGAAAAATACTTAGCTGATGTGGCAAAAAAAAAAAAAAAAAAGACGCACTGGAGACTCCTCGAGTGACGTTGCCCCGGCAACCAGACGCACCTCTCTCCCCGCCTCACTCCGCGCCCGTGACGTGCAAGCAGACGGCTTCGCGTCGCGGCAGGGGATGAGACGGTGAGGGAGGAGACTAAGCGTGCGTTGCCTAGGCAACAGGGAAGCTTGTGGACGCTCCCTTCCAATAGATCATAGCAAGGTTTTTCCAAACAACGACGGCGGCTAATTGAAGCCGCACCCCCTCCACTGTACCACCAATGAATTAGAGATCTTATCCAAAATAAAGCTACGCCCACCACCTTACCACGCCCACACCCCATATATTAGGACGCCAGGGATGGCCACAGGCAGCATTCCACAACTGGCTCTGCTACAGAGAGGTACTCCAGGACTGGAGCTCTCTGCTACTTGGAACTTTACACCTGACACAACCAACTCAAGGTATTGGATCTTTTTACTTTATGATGGCTCTGGGGAATTTTGTTCTCCCATGAATCACTATTATCCCTATTTTTGACCTCCTTTTTACTGATGATTTATCTTTTTCAATATATATTTTTCCAACACTATTTATGTTTTCCAGTTGTTCAATTAGTATGACTGCCAAATATTGGTTCCTATAAAATACACCAGGCCACCCCGTAGAGGATATTTGAGCAGTATTGACAATCGGTTGTTAGGACCCCTGCCAGCACTGGGAAAGCGTTTTTCATAGCTACATGCCGCAAATGTATGTCGCATATACTACTTTTTTGTTGCAATGCGATTGCTTTAGATATAGGCGACATAGAAGTATATATGTATATATTAGTAATCATGCTGTTGCTTGAAATTTTAGAATGTGATGCAGTCCCTCCCTGAGGAAGACTTTACCTTTACAATAAAAGTTGAAACGCGTTGGAAATCTGCTATCAGGACGCCATCACACTAATCTGGGGTGGTACTTGCAATTAGCAGTAGGATGCATCATATGTTTCCATGTATCTGATGTTTTTATAATTATTCAATACTTTCCAATTATAGATTAATGTGTACGTTTATGTATATCTTATTAGTTTTTGTACCAATAAAACTCTTTTTAAATTCAATTTAACACTTTCAATCATTGCATTGCCCCAAAAATCCCATTTCGAGGTATATATGGCAATGACACAGCCAACCCTCTGAGTTATACATTTGTGTAAACTCCACTACACTTTGCCCAAGTACTCCTTCTTTCAACACCAGGGTTATAAAAAATACACAGTCCAACCTAGTCACCCCCCTTTTTCCTACTTCATCCTATAGCCCCACAGTGACCAACAACACAGAAACAACCAGGGATGATGATTTTTTAGGGTCAGCCCCCCCACTCGGCACCTTCAAAAGAAAGTACGCAAGAGAGGAGGAAGGGGGGGCAGAGGAAAACTTAAAAGGAAAAATACGGAAAGTATAAAGATTTTCAACTTATCCACCCATATATTATCTATGGAAGAGACCTCACTCTTGAGCAAAGGTCTCACCTTTGCACCTACTATCCGCCCAAACCCATTCAAGTTATTCAAAGACCTAATAAATTTATACGAGACTTGACAGTGAAAAGATTCTACAATATCCAATCCTCTCTGAAACCCCCACCCTCGCAAGAACCCATTGAAACCATTAACCATGATGTCCTCCCAATAGATACAGACACAGATCCCTCCCTCATCTTGGACCCAGATGAACTCCATACAGAATATCCCTTTGCAGATATGGAATTGTACACTCAACACTACCAAACATCCCCTCCGATTCAACATACAAAATTCAAACCCAAGTCCATCTTCAACCCAGTACATAAAAAAGGTCCCTATCTACAGACATTCTATCAAGTCATGTATACCGACCTTGTCCAAATGTGTAAATCGTCTCCCAAGAAAAGAGCTAACCTCTCTAAAGCAGAACAGAAGGCCCTGGATGAGTTAACCAACAACCATAATATCATCATTAAGGCAGCAGACAAGGGAGGCGGCATTGTAATACAGAACAGTTCAGACTACATGGCGGAATCACTCAGACTATTATCCGACACCAACACTTATTCCAAACTCACTCATGATCCCTTACCAGAATTCACCCAGAAAGCCACAAAATTAGCCCACAGAGCCCTAGAAGATGGTATTATTTCCAAAGCTGAACTGTCATTTCTCATCAAAGGTTTTCATAAAACTCCCTATTTCTACCATTTACCAAAAATCCATAAAGACCAGTCCAACCCACCAGGCCGTCCCATAGTAGCTGCTATAGAGAGCATCACCAGCGGGTTTTCTATGTACATAGACCATTTCCTTCAACCCCTTGCGCAACACCTCCCATCTTATATTAGAGATAGTACCCACCTATTGGAGATGCTTTCCTTCTACACCTGGGAACCCACCTACCAGTGGGTATCCTTGGACGTTACATCTCTATACACTTCCATCCCCCACGCAGTAGGCCTCAGAGCAGTAGAATATTTTCTCTCTGAGGACCCCCTCATCAATCCCAGACAGGCACAGTACATCCTGGTGGCTACACAATTCTGTCTAGAACACAACTACTTTGAGTTTGACCACACCTTCTATCTACAAACTCAATGCACTGCCATGGGTGTCAGTTTTGCCCCAAGCTACGCCAACCTGACTATGGGCTACTGGGAACTACAATACGTCTCACATAACAACCCTTTTGCCGCCCATATCATATATTATGGGCGCTACATCGATGATATCATTCTGATCTGGGAGGGCACATCAGAGAGTATAGAGTCCTTTGTCAAGCATTGCAACTGCAACTCCCTAGGGCTATCCTTCACCCATGTCATAGACCCTGAAAAACTAATCTTCTGGGACTTAGAACTTTTTCATAGTGAATCTGAAATACATGCTACAAACTTTGTCAAACCCACCGCTGGAAATTCCTATATTCACTACCAGAGCTGTCACCATCCAACATGGATCAACAACGTACCGAAGAGCCAATTCCATAGAATTTGTCGGAATTGCACCATGGACGTAGATTACCACATACAGGGTAAACTAATTTCCAATAAATTTCAAGACAAATTATACCCACCACATCTGGTACAAAAGGCCTTCCTCCAACAGGCAAAGAAACCTCCCAAACCCAAAACTTCAGATAATCCACAACCAACACGTTTCACTACCCAGTTTCATGATTGTCACAAGAAGATGAAGAACATCTTAGCCAAACATTTGTGCATCTTGCTTGGAGACCTCTTTCTAGGTTCTTCCCTCACCCAACTACCCAAGGTTTCATATCATAGAGCAAAAAATATTAAAAGTAGGATAGCACCCAGTAAAATCCGTAAAGTCCCACTCACTCCAGCCTCACACATCCCCCTAATTCCATTAGTGGGAATGTACCAATGCCAGAAAAAATTATGCCTAATGTGCAAATTTGTTGACCATGGACAAAAAACTTCACTGTTAAAGACAAAACATACACCATAAAAGACTTTTATAATTGCTCCAGTGAATACGTGGTGTACTGCCTGACCTGCCCATGTGGTCTCTTTTATGTGGGCAAGACCATACGCCCCCTACGCCAACGTTTTGGTGAACACAGGCATTTCATAGAAAAGGGCTGGGACAAACACAGTGTCCCTCTTCATTTTTTGAAGGAACACCAAAAATCTACCATGGGCCTCAGAGTCTGGGTCATCGAGGCCATGCCCAGAGGTCTTCCTGCTGCGAAACGTTTTAAACGCCTGTGTCAGCAGGAGGCCTACTGGATATATTCATTGGGTACTCTCTCGCCAGGGGGACTCAATGAAGAATTAGAAACACATTCTTTGTTGTAGTTCACTTTCCTTCCCCCCCTTCCCCTCTCCAATCATACATTCATTCTTCACTTTCTTATTATATATATACACACCTTGCCCATCACTATACAAAACATGTAGAAGTTTCTTACAACATAAAAATACCCCCATGGTCCTTTGCTGTCGTATCATCCAGTCACCTGAGGGACCGCTGTCCCCTCATGGACCCAGATAGCAACTTCACCATTCTATATAACAACTTCACCCCCTTTCCCCACCCCCCCTTCCCTCATGTCCCCTCTGAGCTCATCCTCATAATGTGTATCCCAGTGCTTTTTAATCTCATTTTTTATTTTTTATTTTAATTTTACATTTATTTTTATATTTATTTTTATACTAATTTTTTATACTTATTTTTATTTTTTTATTTATTTTATTTATATATATATATATATATATATATATATATATATATTTTTTTTTTTTTCTATTTTTCATTGTTTTTTCCCATTTTTATTTTTATTTTTCATTTTATTTTTTATTTTTCAGTTTATATTTATTTTTATTCTTTTTTTTTTTTTTCCAAATTTTTTTCATCTTCTAAGTAAATGTTTTCACTCTAATTCCACTTACTATTATTATCCTTATATTTATTAAACTTACCCCCAATTCATCATATTTTTAATTCTTCATACTTTACTTTCAACTTTTTTGTGCTTTTTGGAAGATTGTGTCTGCTGGCTGTTGTGGTTCCACAGCCACAGATCTCCAGCCCATACACCTTAACCTAATTAACCTAATTAACCTAATTGCCTCCACTATATATTCAAGCTGCTCTCCTCCAGGGAGCAAAAAGGCCAGTAGAAGGAGCTGTGAGCCCTGAGTGCGTAGCCTGTACTATCCCTGCATTATCCCCAACACCAGCCTGGACGTTTGCCGTGCATCAGTGACGTCATTTCCTCTTCCACGCTCCAGAGTGGTCAGCGTGGAGCTTTCCATGCACTGGATGCAGCAGTTCAGCCTGTGTACAGACTCCACACCCAGACGCCTGAAGGAATGAAATCCGAGCCGAAAACAAGATAACAGCACATCCCAGGACACTTTCCATCTCAAAGAAACACCCTGCGAACCAGTAAGTGTAATTGTTACACTAACTTTTATTTTTGCATAAACAAGCTACCACAGTTGGCGCCTCCACACCCCTCCTTTTTTCAACATTGTCTACCAACTGAAAAGGCAGCAGTTGAAGTGCTAGCAATTTAGCCAAGCTAGCATTCAACCGCTGGGCATGTGGATGGCTGGGAGCGAACGTCTTTCGGCGGTGCAGCAGCTGGGGCAGGGAAATTTGACTGGTACAATCTGATGTCGGTGTACCGATAGCAGATTGCCCCCAAGTACTTGGCTGTGACACACCTATTTCTACACCTTCATTCCTCTCAGTGCAGGTTTCAGAGAGGGCCGAAGGTATAGTGGGATTGGAGATCCCAGCTTATGAGGGGCAAGGAGAGGTCTGCTTTGTTCTTTGGTGTGGGTCTTTTAGGTACGCTTGCCAACGAACTGCATGGCAGGTCGACATATGTCTGGTCAAGCATGTGGTGCCCAAGCGGGAGATGTTTTGGCCATGCAAGATACGCTTGAGACATATGTTGCAAATAGCAGCGATGCAATCTGATGCACTCATTTCAAAAAGGGCCCACACTAAAGAACTTTTGGAATAATGCGCAAAGACAGCAGCGCCCTGAACATGCGGAGCTCTGAGGTGTGATGCAGTCAGTGTGCTGCCCTTAGGCTGGCCCCTGGAGGGCATCCTGCCTCGTTGGAGATGTGCTTCCTCCTCCTCCTCTCTCCTATCAGGCACCCACATGGAGTCAGTGACCTCATCATCCCCTCCCTCCTCATCACTGGAGCAAAGCTGGCAGTATGCTGCAGCTGGGGGAACAAGACTGCCAGATTGCTGTCCTTCTTGGGCACCCCCTCTTTCTGGGCTCATGTTAATGCCTTCCTCTAGCTGGGTACCATTATCTGAACCTTCAAAACGCTGGGCATCCTCCTGGAGCATGTACCCAACACTGTGGTCAAACAGTTCGGGGACTCCTCAGGAGGACACAGTGGGGCTAGGGAAGGAGTGACTGATGCCATTAAGCCAAGGGAAGAGGCTGCGTTGGCAGCTGCTTTGCCAGACAAAGTACCCTGAGCCTGGGTGAGAGAGGATGAGGACGGCTTGGTCATCCACTCTACCAAGTCTTCCGCATGTTGCTGCTCAACATGGTCAGCTGCCGAAAAAAAGGCCAAGCGTGTCCCACGGCCACGTGCTGATGAGGATGCACCGTCTTCACGACCAGCACTGTCCCCTCTAGACACAGAGCCTGCTTGCCCTCTTTTGTCTTGTGACTGTCTGTCTCTCCTTGTTGGCCTTCCAGACATACTAATGGCCTGCAGTGAGATGTAGCTGCACAAAGCTGGGATGTATATATATACTGATACTGCAGCTAGCAGAATCAACTGCCTGCCTGTGGTACTAATAGGATCAGAAGAACACCGCCAATTGTCTTCAGGTAGCTTTAGGTGCACACTGTGCAGAGGACACAGTACACTAACTGTAAATACTGTAGCTGCCTGCCTGTGGTATTAATAGGAGCAGAACAACAGCAATTGTCTTCAGGTAGCTTTAGGTGCACACTGTGCAGAGGATGCAGTACACTAACTGTAAATACTGTTGCTGCCTGCCTGTGGTATTAATAGGATTAGAACAACAGCAATTGTCTTCAGGTAGCTTTAGGTGCACACTGTGCAGAGAACCCAGTACACTAACTGTAAATACTGCAGCTGCCTGCCAGTGGTACTAATAGTATCAGAAGAACACCACCAATTTTCTTCAGGTAGCTTTAGGTGCACACTGTGCAGAGGACACAGTACACTAACTGTAAATACTGTAGCTGCCTGCCTGTGGTATTAATAGGAGCAGAACAACAGCTATTGTCTTCAGGTAGCTTTATTATGAAGTGAATGCCACACGGTTGAAGAGAGGTGTATAGTTTGTGGGTACCATCATCCTTCTAGAATTATTAATAGGGGGAGTTGGGGAGGGAATGACCAGGACTTCTCCAATTAAGTCCTACCTCACCATGGAAAACAATGTGGACTATCGCGGTACCTCATGAAAACATGCAAAATAAATAAAATTTCAATTTATTCAAAAATAGAAATTTAAAAAAATCTATATATACACAATATAGATTGACAACAGTATAGTAAAGACATGTTACAGTACAAAATTTGTTGAAATAACAATTTAAAGCACCCGCATAGGTGAATGAAGGCAGGTTTTGAATACTTAAGGACGTGAGCCTCGACAGTTTTGCGGTCAAGCCGCTTCCTCAGGAGGCGTCCAAGTAAACTCTCTACAAGGTAAAACAATCAAAATTACATATACATAGTGGTGAAAAATAATGTAAAGTAGATAACATGACATTGGAGTAGTTATTCAAATCTTAGGAACACACTCACCAACCACTGCCCCTTCGGGCTTAGACGGCATTTTCGGGCGTTCCCCCGGGAGCGAGCAAGGGTTTTTTTTTTGGCAAAGTAAGCTATTATATAAAAAACAAAAAATATATGATGAGTGTTGGTGTGGGGGATCAGCTAATGGTAAAGTGATTGCCACCTCAGTGAGTAGGGTGGGAAGACAGTGAGTGAAGTGGGAGGGAGGGAGGGAGGGGGAAAAATGGGAAAGGAAGTGGAGGGGAAGGAAAGGAGTGAAGGGAGATGTACAGGGAGTGAACGGGGGAAAGGAGGAATAAAGGGCAGGAGGGGGAGAGGGGAGGGGGGGAAAGAAGACAAGGAAGGGGAAGGGGGGAGGAAAAGGGGGGGTTGGGGCGGGACAGGGGATGGGGGAGGAGGGGAGGGAAAGGGCAGGGGGGGGAAAGGGCAGGAGGGGGGGGAGGGGGGAGGGGAAAAAAGAGAGGAAGGGGGATGAGAGGGAAGGGGGATGAGAGGGAAGGGAGGGAGGGAGATAGTGACCAGAAGGGAAGGGGGGGAGGAACGAGAATAACCCTCCACACTTAGTGAAGCTTGCAATTGTTCATGTAGAAGTGAAGCACAACCCACCAACACTTGAATGATAGATAAAAACTGTTGTTACTGACACCCGGGGATAAGAATTGATTCCCAGCGACCACTTTAGGGAGAAAACTTTAGCATACATGGGTAAGAAGGGCCCTTGAAGTAAAAAGTATGGTATTAGAAACAAATTGTTGCTGGGGGATGGTGTACCCACGGGGTCCTCAAGAAGAGAGGTCCACCGTGGTCACTGCATCATATAGCCAGAGGGGTAATGAGGAGAAAAAAAGGGGGCCGCCGAACTGGCTAGCCACTTACTGTGGGTCCGCTGGTTGATAACCTCCGGGTGTCCGCCATCCACACAAGGCAGCCATGACGGCTGCCTTATGTACCCCCAACCCGGAAGACGTACGGCGCTGTGTATGTCGAGCGCCGACAACTCTCCTCTATTGCACATGCGTGTAAAAGTATTCCGCGCATGCGCATAGCCCTAATATTGGTGACGCTGTAAGTGTTACCTGAGGGAAGCAGGGGGAGAGGCCACCCAACGATGGAGGCCCAACCCCCGCTGGAAAGCCACATGCCCGCCACTAAGGGGAGGGGATTATAGTACATGAGAAGAATTTGAATGAGTCACAGACAGATGTTAGGGGAGCACAGCATCCAGCCAGAGGAGGAGAGGAGTCCAATTCACCGGCATGGATGCTTGCATCCTAACACAAAATATAACAAGTAGAATAAGCATTACAACAACAATGCAGTAATAGACAAATTAATACAGCACATTGCAAGCCAACAATAAGGGATGAAAATATACAATACAAAATAAATCTCTTTGCAAGTGAATTGGGGATCTGTCACATCTAATACAATATCCATAAGGCATATAGAAGAAATCCATGTGGGGACAGGAAGGAGGGAAGGGAGGGGGGAAAGGGGGAGGACGGTTGATTAATGACAAAATCAGTGTAGAATAAAGACTATGTAGGAAACCAAAAGAGAGCGAAGGCAAAGCTCGATGGCCTGGGATACCACTAGTCCACTAAAGAAAATGCTTATGCGTATGTGCCTCATTGAGGCCAGGGGGGATGAGAGCATTCAATCGCTCAATCCAGAATGATTCCCGTTTGAGGATTTGACGATCCCAGTCGCCTCCTCTGGGATCTTCTGGAATAACGTCCAGTACAATAAATTTAACATAATCAGGGTCAAATCTTTGTTTACAAACTTTTTTATTGAGTATAAAACATGGAAAAATATGGTACAGTACAAAATGTTGATTATCAAAGGTTTAACATCAATAAATAATCATCGGTACAGAAGAAATAGAACAGCAATTTTGCATACAATGGTTGTGCAAATTGGTAATACCACTATAAGATTTTATTTGAGAAAGGTTAGAGGTAGATAAAAAGTTATTCCACATTTATAAGACTATTTGCATGAGTGAACCAAGGATTCCATTTTTTTTCGAATATGTGTTGTGAGTTATTTAGAGTATGGAATATTTTTTCCATAAGAAGGATATTGTTGATCCTTGTTTTAAGTTGAGATAAGGGTAGTGTAGGAGATTTCCAATGGTATGCAATGAGCCAGTGTATGGCAACACATATAGTATGTATCAATCTTATATGCAAATTATTTAGACCTATGATCGGTGTGAATAGAAGGCAATTTGAAAGAGTGAGGTTGACCTTATTCTCTGATATAATGAATGCAAAACCTTCAAGAAGTTTCCATATCTGGGAGACCTTGTCGCAATGCCAGAAAATATGTGAAAATGAACCATCCATTCAACCTCTAAAGCATGTATGAGGAACTGATGGGAAAATGGCATGAAGTTTAGATGGAGTATAATACCACCGTGTGAAGAGTTTAATTGCTGTTTCTCTAATTGTGATTGATCTCGTGCATTTGAGAAGATTGGAGATGCTATCTGACCAGTTTTCAGCTGAAAGGGTGATATCGCATTCTTGTTCCCATTTAAGCATATAGGGGTGTTTTTCTGGGCTATTAGTGCATGTCAGATTTGAGTATGTTTCCGAGATTAAGCCAGAGGCCCTTGGAGAATTAATACAATTTTTTTTCAAAAAATGTGTGTGATAAATTTGATGAAAGTGGGAAATAGGTGTTGTAAAAGTGTCTAATTTGAAGGTATCTTCTAAGTTCACTATTGGGAGTCTTATATTTTTCTTTTAAAGTTGAAAAGGATATGAAGTTAGAGTCTTCAATAAGTGTTTTGAGTGTGATTAAATTATTGTCAATCCACCATGTGTATTGATCTGTGTCTTGATGAAGTGATAGGAATTTGGGATCTCCAATAAAGGAAGCTAGTGGGGGTGTGGTTGATGCCATATTGAATTTCTGATTATGTAATTTCCAGAGTTGGTAAGAATTGGCAACCACAAGATTAAGATTGGCTAATTTGGGTATTGGTATTTTATGACCCCAAAGTAATCCTGTTAAGGAGTAAGGGAGAATTGATTCAGTTTTGAACTTAACCCAGGGAATATTGGAGTTCCGTATGTGCCATTGAGCTAATTGTGACCATCTGGCTGCGAGATAGTATAGCCAAAAATCTGGGAGCCCAAAGCCTCCCTCTTTCTGTGATTTATATAGTACTAATTTAGCAATTCTTGGGTGAGAATTAGACCATATAAATTTGTTAACATCAGATTGGAATTTGAAGATCAGTGTTTTGTAAAGTCTGGTTGGAAGAGCGCGAAATAGATAAAGTAATTTAGGTAGGAGGGACATTTTTATAGCTGTTATTCTACCTAAAAATGAGATGTTATATGAAGTCCATAATTTCATTGTTAATCTTAATCTTTGAAACATGGGGGAAAGTTTTTGTTGGCTAAATTATTAATATCTGGGGTGAGATGTATACCTAAATATGGGAGAGACTCAGTTGTATATAAGAATTTAAATGAAGAGCGAATGTTGTCTAGTTGTGATGTTGGAATATTAATTGGCATACCTAATGATTTTGAGACATTTACTGATAATCCAGAAAGGGACAAGAAGATTTTTAGTGTTTGTAATAGATTTGGCAAGGTTATGTTGGGTTGTGATAAAAACAAGATCATATCATCAGCATACATACTGAGTTTGTATGTGTGATTGTTTGCTGTGTAGCCTTTAATATCTGGGTTATGTAAAATAGCAGTAGGTAATGGTTCTATGGCAAGGGCGAATAAAAGGGGAGAAAGGGGGCATCCTTGTCTTGTTCCTTTCCCTATCTTAAAGAAATCAGAGTTACAACCGGGTAATTTTATCCTAGTGGCCGGATTGTGGTAGAGTGCGTGAAAAGCATGTATGAATGCTCCATTAAATCCATATTTTTGTAAAACTAGATCCAAATAATTCCAGGTTACGCTATCGAATGCTTTATTAATGTCTAGACTTAAAAGGAGTACAGGGTTTGATTTGATATTGGCATCTTGAATTATATTTGTGACTAGTCTAATATTATCTGTAATTTGCCTGCCTGGGATAAAACCTGATTGGAAAGGGGATATCAAGGAGGGGATTATTGTTGCTAATCTATTTGCTAAAAGTCTGCTAAAGATCTTGAGGTCGTTATTGATAACGGAGATTGGTCTGTAATTTTGGGGTAATGTGTAATCTTTATTCGGTTTTGGGATTAAGGACATATTAGCTAATAGCATTTCATCTGGGAAATGGTCACCATTTAGAATTTTATTAAAAAATGTGGTGAGATGAGGGATTAGGAGTTGATGGAATTGTTTATAATAAAAAGAAGAAAATCCGTCTGGACCAGGGGCAGAATCTCTTTTAAGGGATTTAATGATTTGGAGAATTTCCTCATCTGTGCAGGGAGCATTCAAAAGGTCTGACTGTGTAGGGGATAATGAAGGAGCTGAAATATTATCCAACCATGATATTGTTGAGGGAGGGATTGGTGAAGAAGGTTTGGATAGAAGCTCCGAATAAAATTTTGAAAAGATTGATAGAACGTCTTGTGGGTGAGTGACTAATTGATTAGTGTTATTTTTTAGCTTGTAGACATGGGTGGGTTTATTAGAATTATTTAATTTCCGGGCAAACATTGTTGAGTAGGAGTTACTTGAGATGAAAAATTTTGCTTTAGACCAACGGAGAGCCTTCTCTGCTTTAAATGTAAGTATAGAATCTAGTTCATTGCGTTTTTGAGATATTATATTAAAGACATCTGGATCATGTGTGTTGGTGTGTTCTCTATAAAGTTTTTGGAGATCCAGTGTAAGGGAGTGTATTTTTGCCCATTTTTCTTTATTGGCTTGAGCTGCCATTTTAATAAGACGACCTCTTAGAACAGCTTTGTGAGCAAGCCACAAAGTAGTAGGGGATATGCCTGGTGTGTTGTTCAGTGTGAAATAATCTTTAATTGCTGAGGTTATTTCTTGTTGGTGGGTAGGTTCTGTTAATAAAGATTCGTTGAGTCTCCATGAGTAGGGTGTTGAGGTAAGACCTATAAAATGTGTGTTGAGTGTAGTTATCTGATGGTCTGACCATGTACATGGGAGGATGAGTGCTTCACGTGCGTTAGATAGGATTATTGGGGTACATAAGATATAGTCTAAACGTGAATATGAATCATGTGGGTGAGAATAAAAAGTGTATTCACGTGCACCCACGTTTAATGCTCTCCATGAATCAATAAGTTGTAGATCGTTTATATGTTTAGATGTTGTTTTTGAGAATGTTCTAGAATTTATATTGTGTCTGCTACGATCTAAGTTTGGTTGAGCTACTGAATTAAAGTCTCCACCTATTATTATGTGTGGCGAATGATAACGTTGCAGGGTGTTGAAAAAATGAGTGAAGAATGTGGTTTGAGTGTCATTTGGTGCATAAACATTAGCAATTGTTAGTTCTCTACCAGAAAGGAAACCTTTAAGTATAATAAATCTACTGTCTGGGTCTTTGTAGACCTGTTGCACATCAAGTGGTAAGGACTGGTGAATAAAGATGGCTACCCCTTAAGTTTTAGAGGAAGATGAAGTGTAGAATGATTGATTATATGCTTTATGAAAGAAGTTTAGGAGGTTCTGACCAGAAGTAGCAAACAGAAAAAGGTATGCCACATCCCTTAATAACATAAACAAGAGCAAAATGTTCCCCTGGGGTGGGATTTTGGAGGCATTACCACAAAAAGTATATTGATAGTAAGAAATATTTTATTACAAAAACAGAAATATAACACACAATAATCAAAGTATACCATAGCACATATAAAAAATACAAATATAGAATTGCATCGGGAGTGCAGGTAACAACAAGAGGTGGTATATGTCACACACGACAATAAATGAAAACCAGACTGATGTTATAGGATGGAATGGGTCTCACTAAACCGACGCGTTTCGGAAAGTCCTTCGTCAGGGTTTGACGAGTGAGAGTTACCATCTATTGAATATTGTAAAAACAAAAAAGTGTCAAAATAGTTAGTGTCAAATACATGCATAAAGTAGTATGTCCCCCACACCCCAAGTGTGAGAGAGTACACACTTACCCAATGCAAAATAAAAAACGAACAATCAGCGCATAAAATCAGCTCTGCTGTGGTGTCCCAGGCCGCATGCATATGTTAGAAGTCCAAGAGTAGGTGGGCAGAATGCTATGAAAAGATCCGTATAAGGAATGCTCTTCCCCTAGATGCTGAGAAGACGCCGCGTCCAAATAGGGCGCAGCGCCTGTGCGCAGGCTGGGGTCCAACTGGATCTTCGGACCTGAAATTTGGAACTGGAGGGGACACCTACAGTGTGTAGTGTAGGGAAGGGAGGAGAGGCTCATATGACACCGTACCAGTTAATGGGCTGGCCAAAGAGTAAAAGCCTATGGCAGCCAAGAGCGCAGCACTGGTGCACCGTCCACCTCCGATCACGTGATCGGAGGTGGACGGTGCACCAGTGCTGCGCTCTTGGCTGCCATAGGCTTTTACTCTTTGGCCAGCCCATTAACTGGTACGGTGTCATATGAGCCTCTCCTCCCTTCCCTACACTACACACTGTAGGTGTCCCCTCCAGTTCCAAATTTCAGGTCCGAAGATCCAGTTGGACCCCAGCCTGCGCACAGGCGCTGCGCCCTATTTGGACGCGGCGTCTTCTCAGCATCTAGGGGAAGAGCATTCCTTATACGGATCTGTTCATAGCATTCTGCCCACCTACTCTTGGACTTCTAACATATGCATGCGTCCTGGGACACCACAGCAGAGCTGATTTTATGCGCTGATTGTTCGTTTTTTATTTTGCATTGGGTAAGTGTGTACTCTCTCACACTTGGGGTGTGGGGGACATACTACTTTATGCATGTATTTGACACTAACTATTTTGACACTTTTTTGTTTTTACAATATTCAATAGATGGTAACTCTCACTCGTCAAACCCTGACGAAGGACTTTCCGAAACGCGTCGGTTTAGTGAGACCCATTCCATCCTATAACATCAGTCTGGTTTTCATTTATTGTCGTGTGTGACATATACCACCTCTTGTTGTTACCTGCACTCCCGATGCAATTCTATATTTGTATTTTTATATGTGCTATGGTATACTTTGATTATTGTGTGTTATATTTCTGTTTTTGTAATAAAATATTTCTTACTATCAATATGAAAGAAGTTTGGATGATTGTCTTTCATAAAGTGAGTTTCCTGCAAAAGGATTATTTTTGCGTTTAATTTTTTATATTGTAGAAAAGCTTTTTTCCTTTTATTTGGGGAATTAAATCCTTGTACATTATGTGAGATGGTTACAATGGTCATGGTGGTATGTGTTTTCTTGGAACTCTGACAGAAAATACTAATGCGTATTGAAGAAAAGATTCAAAAATAGTATTACATATACAACCTTGAGATATTATTTCTGTATATGAACAGTTGCAAAAAACGTTAATGGAAAAATCAATTCTCTTAATTCTATTGGGGTAAGTAAAGAATATAAACCTTGTACCATGAACTTTCTTGTCTGAGATATTAAAGAAAATTTTGTTAAACCGTGTGAATTGTACCTTAGATCCGTTATAGGAAAATACCATGGGGTTGGGAAAGACAGAAGTCTCCAACCGACTGAGAACCCATATGAGACCACAGTGTCTCAAACTTAGTCTTAGCAATTTGTACGTCAAAATATTGATGATGAGAAAAATACAAAAGGGTAATATAGAATGTTGACACAATAGATGTAAATCAATACACCTGAAAAACTTGTAATGTCTCCTAAAAACTGGAGAATGGGTAACGACTGAGAGGGGGTGATTCATGTCGACAAGTGGGCAAACGGCCGCCTTTAATAGTTGTTATATTAATACTAGTGCATCAAAAAAAAAGGGTAGGAAAAAAAAAACACCAGGAGGACCACCGAAGATACTTGACTAAAAGCATTTGCATGTTTTATGCAACTAAGCATACTTCATATTACTAAAGGCCCTGTAAAGTGCTACTTGTAAAATATTAAAGATAGGCCCAACATCTGCTAAAGTAAAAGTATTAATAGCTGGTATGTATCCACCATCAGCATGTATACTTTTACAGAAATGTTAGCGGTATTAGTTGTACCTAAGCTACATTATGTTATCCTGTGTTATCCAAATAACTGATAGATAACTGATAGAAACAGAATTTAAATTCCAGATTATCATAACTTGCCAACTAAAGAAGGAGTTACAACTGTTAAATTTTGAATTAGAACACAAACAAGGTAGTTAGATATCTCCATCTTGAGGATGAAAAAATTGGTCATAATACCATATAATGTCACAAGATGTCAGCGTTGCTATTATTATATAATTTGGTATGTGAGTTAGATGAAGATGAGTGGTGTATACTCACAGTCCCTGTGAAGAGCTGAAGATGTCAGTGATGCATCTTTTGGGGACAATAACCCCATCATTAGCTGCTAAGGGAAGTAGAGGAGATTAATTGTATAGAAACAATATAGAAGCCTGTAATAAATTCGGTCTGAAAAAAGAAAATTAAAAAAAAAGGGGAAAAAAATTGAAATCTTTAGAACAAATGGAACCAGAGAACAGGCATACTTAAGTTTCAGAGAAAAAAAGTAATGTAGGAAGTGAGCTAATTGGATCTCAACTGTCCAGTGTGAATGACTGACACTGAAGGCTCATCAAAGATGCCTAATGTTAACTAGGACTCCAGTGGCCCGCTTCATGTCTAGGCCTGCGTCTGTCCCCTCTAAGTGAAGGAGTGTTCCATATCGGAGCTTGCCTGGGTGTAGACGGGGTGCGTGGAGGATTGTTGGGGTTCCACAATCCTAGTTTGATGAGAATATCTTGGCCTTCAGGGATCGAGGTGGCAATATAAGTTGTGCCATTGTGCGGGATAATCAGCTTAAAGGGGAAACCCCATCTGTATCTGATTCTGGCCATGGAAAGAATTGTGGTAATTTCTTTCATTTTCCTGCGTCTGTCCAGGGTAGCTTGGGAGATATCTGGGTATAGCTGCAAATGCACTCCATCGAGAGTGATATTTCTAAGACTCCTTGCGGCTCTCATTATTTCTTCCTTCACCAAGAAATCTTTCATACAGAGGATTATATCACGGGGTGGTTTGTCAGGAGGAGGTTTAGCTCTTAAGGCACGGTGTATGCGATCACATGTGAAGGACTGGGGATTTTGCTCTGGTAACAGCGACAGGAACAATTTGGTAGAATATGCAGGTAAATCAGTGATAGTTTCTGGGGCACCTCTTATTCTGATATTGTTCCTTCTGTTCCTGTTATCTAAATCCTCCACGTGCGCTTGCAGTTGCGCAAAAGCTGATGAGAGGTTATCATGCTCCCTGGATAAATCATTAAAAGTAATTGCAAGTTCGTCATGCTTGTTTTCAAGCAAATCAGTGCGGAAGCCTAAGGCAGCTATTTCTTGGGACAAAGTGGAGGTAGATTTTTGCAGTTCTGTTTGAAATTTAGTGAGTAACTTAGTGCAAAGTACATCTAAGCTGATGTCCAGTTCAGCTTTTGAAAGGAGGGTGTACTCACTGTTTTCTAGGAATTGACCACCTGATGCTGATGCCATGAGGTTCTGTTGTACTTCAGCGGGGGAGTGAGACTCTGCAGTGGAGTGCAGGGAGCCGGCGCCATCTTGTGACATGCTGCCTCTTTTCACAGAGCTCCGGCGGTATTGTGAAGGGGTTTTCTGCAGTCCTCCTCTACCCCTCTTCCTCGGTGCAGGCATGCACTATGTAGGCGGAGTGGGGATGTCACAAATTGTGCCAGTTGCGGGTGATTTTATCCCCGTTTAATGCGGCCGTTTGCCCGGGAACGACGGAGCTTTCCTTAGCTGCGTCCGCTCCTCTCCATGCCGCGCATGCGCCCCAATCAGGGTCAAATCTGTGGTGAATCCCAATATGGCAGCCCACTGTAGTGAGCTTGCCATTGGTCGAGGCATACAGGTGGTCCCCCAGTCTTTGCCGTAGCTCCCTGACGGTTTTACCAACACAGAAGGCCTTGCAGGCACAAATCATAAGGTAGATAACGCCTCTCGTGCCAGAGTTGGCAGAATGTCTTAGAGAGAATAACTCTCCATTCGGGAGGACAAATTGATGTCCTTCTTGGATCCAGGGACAGTGTGGACAATTGCCGCACTTAAACGTGCCTCGAGGCTCTATTGGGTGGGGTATAGGGGTTCTATAATGGCTATGAGTGAACTTATCCCTCAGGGAGGTAGCTCTTCTGAAGACCAACTCTGGGGTAGATCTAATATATTTCTTAAAGTGGGGTTCCACCCAGGGGGGCCATTAAAAAAAAAAAAATTAAAAGTCAGCAGCTACAAATACTGCAGCTGCTGACTTTTAATTGGACACTCACCTGTCCCTGGGTCCAGCGGTGCGGGGGATCGAAGCCCCGCTCGTCCCCCCCCTCCGCTCGTCGGTGCCGGCATTTCAACTGTGGGCGCCGGGCTGTGGCTTCACAGCCTGGCACCCACTGCGCATGCGCGAGCGGCGCCGAGCGCCGTGATTGGCTGCTTAATCACCTGGGACCTGCAATGGGTCCCAGATGATTGACAGGAGGGAGGGAGAAGAGCCGAGCCCTTCCTGTGCCAGGGGGAAGTGATGTCACCAGCCCAGGCAGACGAAGGGGCAGACTACGAGGAACCACCTAGCAACAGGCATTTAGAGGTAAGTAAAAAAAAAAAAAAATATCCAAATGTTTTTTTGTTTTTTTTTTTAGAATTTTTTAGATATGTTTGTTTTTTTGGGTGGAACCCCACTTTAAGGATATGGTGATCAGTCAGTATATGCCAGTGTCGAGATAGTATATTACGTAACTGGTTGTGATGAATGGAGTATTTAGTGATGATTTTAGCATTGGAAGATCGCTTGGTGCGGGGAGGGCCATATAGAAGCGTTTGTCGATCCTGGGCAAAGGCTCTATTGAAAGCTTTTCTCAAGTTAGTAAGGCTATGGCCCCGGGCCAGTAGGCGTATACACAAGGCGTCAGCCTGTCGGCGAAAATCCCCGTCCTCTGTGCAGTTTCTTCTCAATCTCAGATACTGAGCATAGGGAATGCTGCGGACTAGAGGACGGGGATGGGAGCTAGACGCATGCAGAAGTGTGTTGCCCACTGTGGGCTTGCGAAATAAGTCTGTAATTAATTTCCCAGAGGGATTCTTGATGATCTGAACATCTAGGAAATAAATACTCTGAGTATCGTAGGTAAAGGTAAAGTGAAGATTAAATTGATTAGTATTTAGCCTTTCTACAAAGGTTCTACGAGTTGTTCGGGGCCTGTCCAGATGACCAGTAGGTCATCTATAAACCTATGCCAACACAGGAAATGGTCAAGGAAGGGTTCTAATGATTCATCGCCAAAGATGGTCCGCTCCCAGCCTCCAAGGTATAAGTTGGCGTAGGAAGGGGCACATGACGTGCCCATTGCAACGCCTTGGGTTTGAAGGTAAAGTTGATCCAGAAAAACAAAATAGTTTTTAGTAAGGATAAACTCCAAAAGCTTCAGAATGAAGTTGTTAACCGGCCAAGTGTTATGGTCTTGTTCCATAAGGAAGGAGCCAGCCGTCCGGACGCCCTGCCCAGGCCATCGAAGGCAAAGCTCGATGGCCTGGGATACCACTAGTCCACTAAAGAAAATGCTTATGCGTATGTGCCTCATTGAGGCCAGGGGGGATGAGAGCATTCAATCGCTCAATCCAGAATGATTCCCGTTTGAGGATTTGACGATCCCAGTCGCCTCCTCTGGGATCTTCTGGAATAACGTCCAGTACAATAAATTTAACATAATCAGGGTCAAATCTTTGTTTACAAACTTTTTTATTGAGTATAAAACATGGAAAAATATGGTACAGTACAAAATGTTGATTATCAAAGGTTTAACATCAATAAATAATCATCGGTACAGAAGAAATAGAACAGCAATTTTGCATACAATGGTTGTGCAAATTGGTAATACCACTATAAGATTTTATTTGAGAAAGGTTAGAGGTAGATAAAAAGTTATTCCACATTTATAAGACTATTTGCATGAGTGAACCAAGGATTCCATTTTTTTTCGAATATGTGTTGTGAGTTATTTAGAGTATGGAATATTTTTTCCATAAGAAGGATATTGTTGATCCTTGTTTTAAGTTGAGATAAGGGTAGTGTAGGAGATTTCCAATGGTATGCAATGAGCCAGTGTATGGCAACACATATAGTATGTATCAATCTTATATGCAAATTATTTAGACCTATGATCGGTGTGAATAGAAGGCAATTTGAAAGAGTGAGGTTGACCTTATTCTCTGATATAATGAATGCAAAACCTTCAAGAAGTTTCCATATCTGGGAGACCTTGTCGCAATGCCAGAAAATATGTGAAAATGAACCATCCATTCAACCTCTAAAGCATGTATGAGGAACTGATGGGAAAATGGCATGAAGTTTAGATGGAGTATAATACCACCGTGTGAAGAGTTTAATTGCTGTTTCTCTAATTGTGATTGATCTCGTGCATTTGAGAAGATTGGAGATGCTATCTGACCAGTTTTCAGCTGAAAGGGTGATATCGCATTCTTGTTCCCATTTAAGCATATAGGGGTGTTTTTCTGGGCTATTAGTGCATGTCAGATTTGAGTATGTTTCCGAGATTAAGCCAGAGGCCCTTGGAGAATTAATACAATTTTTTTTCAAAAAATGTGTGTGATAAATTTGATGAAAGTGGGAAATAGGTGTTGTAAAAGTGTCTAATTTGAAGGTATCTTCTAAGTTCACTATTGGGAGTCTTATATTTTTCTTTTAAAGTTGAAAAGGATATGAAGTTAGAGTCTTCAATAAGTGTTTTGAGTGTGATTAAATTATTGTCAATCCACCATGTGTATTGATCTGTGTCTTGATGAAGTGATAGGAATTTGGGATCTCCAATAAAGGAAGCTAGTGGGGGTGTGGTTGATGCCATATTGAATTTCTGATTATGTAATTTCCAGAGTTGGTAAGAATTGGCAACCACAAGATTAAGATTGGCTAATTTGGGTATTGGTATTTTATGACCCCAAAGTAATCCTGTTAAGGAGTAAGGGAGAATTGATTCAGTTTTGAACTTAACCCAGGGAATATTGGAGTTCCGTATGTGCCATTGAGCTAATTGTGACCATCTGGCTGCGAGATAGTATAGCCAAAAATCTGGGAGCCCAAAGCCTCCCTCTTTCTGTGATTTATATAGTACTAATTTAGCAATTCTTGGGTGAGAATTAGACCATATAAATTTGTTAACATCAGATTGGAATTTGAAGATCAGTGTTTTGTAAAGTCTGGTTGGAAGAGCGCGAAATAGATAAAGTAATTTAGGTAGGAGGGACATTTTTATAGCTGTTATTCTACCTAAAAATGAGATGTTAAATGAAGTCCATAATTTCATTGTTAATCTTAATCTTTGAAACATGGGGGAAAGTTTTTGTTGGCTAAATTATTAATATCTGGGGTGAGATGTATACCTAAATATGGGAGAGACTCAGTTGTATATAAGAATTTAAATGAAGAGCGAATGTTGTCTAGTTGTGATGTTGGAATATTAATTGGCATACCTAATGATTTTGAGACATTTACTGATAATCCAGAAAGGGACAAGAAGATTTTTAGTGTTTGTAATAGATTTGGCAAGGTTATGTTGGGTTGTGATAAAAACAAGATCATATCATCAGCATACATACTGAGTTTGTATGTGTGATTGTTTGCTGTGTAGCCTTTAATATCTGGGTTATGTAAAATAGCAGTAGGTAATGGTTCTATGGCAAGGGCGAATAAAAGGGGAGAAAGGGGGCATCCTTGTCTTGTTCCTTTCCCTATCTTAAAGAAATCAGAGTTACAACCGGGTAATTTTATCCTAGTGGCCGGATTGTGGTAGAGTGCGTGAAAAGCATGTATGAATGCTCCATTAAATCCATATTTTTGTAAAACTAGATCCAAATAATTCCAGGTTACGCTATCGAATGCTTTATTAATGTCTAGACTTAAAAGGAGTACAGGGTTTGATTTGATATTGGCATCTTGAATTATATTTGTGACTAGTCTAATATTATCTGTAATTTGCCTGCCTGGGATAAAACCTGATTGGAAAGGGGATATCAAGGAGGGGATTATTGTTGCTAATCTATTTGCTAAAAGTCTGCTAAAGATCTTGAAGTCGTTATTGATAACGGAGATTGGTCTGTAATTTTGGGGTAATGTGTAATCTTTATTCGGTTTTGGGATTAAGGACATATTAGCTAATAGCATTTCATCTGGGAAATGGTCACCATTTAGAATTTTATTAAAAAATGTGGTGAGATGAGGGATTAGGAGTTGATGGAATTGTTTATAATAAAAAGAAGAAAATCCGTCTGGACCAGGGGCAGAATCTCTTTTAAGGGATTTAATGATTTGGAGAATTTCCTCATCTGTGCAGGGAGCATTCAAAAGGTCTGACTGTGTAGGGGATAATGAAGGAGCTGAAATATTATCCAACCATGATATTGTTGAGGGAGGGATTGGTGAAGAAGGTTTGGATAGAAGCTCCGAATAAAATTTTGAAAAGATTGATAGAACGTCTTGTGGGTGAGTGACTAATTGATTAGTGTTATTTTTTAGCTTGTAGACATGGGTGGGTTTATTAGAATTATTTAATTTCCGGGCAAACATTGTTGAGTAGGAGTTACTTGAGATGAAAAATTTTGCTTTAGACCAACGGAGAGCCTTCTCTGCTTTAAATGTAAGTATAGAATCTAGTTCATTGCGTTTTTGAGATATTATATTAAAGACATCTGGATCATGTGTGTTGGTGTGTTCTCTATAAAGTTTTTGGAGATCCAGTGTAAGGGAGTGTATTTTTGCCCATTTTTCTTTATTGGCTTGAGCTGCCATTTTAATAAGACGACCTCTTAGAACAGCTTTGTGAGCAAGCCACAAAGTAGTAGGGGATATGCCTGGTGTGTTGTTCAGTGTGAAATAATCTTTAATTGCTGAGGTTATTTCTTGTTGGTGGGTAGGTTCTGTTAATAAAGATTCGTTGAGTCTCCATGAGTAGGGTGTTGAGGTAAGACCTATAAAATGTGTGTTGAGTGTAGTTATCTGATGGTCTGACCATGTACATGGGAGGATGAGTGCTTCACGTGCGTTAGATAGGATTATTGGGGTACATAAGATATAGTCTAAACGTGAATATGAATCATGTGGGTGAGAATAAAAAGTGTATTCACGTGCACCCACGTTTAATGCTCTCCATGAATCAATAAGTTGTAGATCGTTTATATGTTTAGATGTTGTTTTTGAGAATGTTCTAGAATTTATATTGTGTCTGCTACGATCTAAGTTTGGTTGAGCTACTGAATTAAAGTCTCCACCTATTATTATGTGTGGCGAATGATAACGTTGCAGGGTGTTGAAAAAATGAGTGAAGAATGTGGTTTGAGTGTCATTTGGTGCATAAACATTAGCAATTGTTAGTTCTCTACCAGAAAGGAAACCTTTAAGTATAATAAATCTACTGTCTGGGTCTTTGTAGACCTGTTGCACATCAAGTGGTAAGGACTGGTGAATAAAGATGGCTACCCCTTAAGTTTTAGAGGAAGATGAAGTGTAGAATGATTGATTATATGCTTTATGAAAGAAGTTTAGGAGGTTCTGACCAGAAGTAGCAAACAGAAAAAGGTATGCCACATCCCTTAATAACATAAACAAGAGCAAAATGTTCCCCTGGGGTGGGATTTTGGAGGCATTACCACAAAAAGTATATTGATAGTAAGAAATATTTTATTACAAAAACAGAAATATAACACACAATAATCAAAGTATACCATAGCACATATAAAAAATACAAATATAGAATTGCATCGGGAGTGCAGGTAACAACAAGAGGTGGTATATGTCACACACGACAATAAATGAAAACCAGACTGATGTTATAGGATGGAATGGGTCTCACTAAACCGACGCGTTTCGGAAAGTCCTTCGTCAGGGTTTGACGAGTGAGAGTTACCATCTATTGAATATTGTAAAAACAAAAAAGTGTCAAAATAGTTAGTGTCAAATACATGCATAAAGTAGTATGTCCCCCACACCCCAAGTGTGAGAGAGTACACACTTACCCAATGCAAAATAAAAAACGAACAATCAGCGCATAAAATCAGCTCTGCTGTGGTGTCCCAGGCCGCATGCATATGTTAGAAGTCCAAGAGTAGGTGGGCAGAATGCTATGAAAAGATCCGTATAAGGAATGCTCTTCCCCTAGATGCTGAGAAGACGCCGCGTCCAAATAGGGCGCAGCGCCTGTGCGCAGGCTGGGGTCCAACTGGATCTTCGGACCTGAAATTTGGAACTGGAGGGGACACCTACAGTGTGTAGTGTAGGGAAGGGAGGAGAGGCTCATATGACACCGTACCAGTTAATGGGCTGGCCAAAGAGTAAAAGCCTATGGCAGCCAAGAGCGCAGCACTGGTGCACCGTCCACCTCCGATCACGTGATCGGAGGTGGACGGTGCACCAGTGCTGCGCTCTTGGCTGCCATAGGCTTTTACTCTTTGGCCAGCCCATTAACTGGTACGGTGTCATATGAGCCTCTCCTCCCTTCCCTACACTACACACTGTAGGTGTCCCCTCCAGTTCCAAATTTCAGGTCCGAAGATCCAGTTGGACCCCAGCCTGCGCACAGGCGCTGCGCCCTATTTGGACGCGGCGTCTTCTCAGCATCTAGGGGAAGAGCATTCCTTATACGGATCTGTTCATAGCATTCTGCCCACCTACTCTTGGACTTCTAACATATGCATGCGTCCTGGGACACCACAGCAGAGCTGATTTTATGCGCTGATTGTTCGTTTTTTATTTTGCATTGGGTAAGTGTGTACTCTCTCACACTTGGGGTGTGGGGGACATACTACTTTATGCATGTATTTGACACTAACTATTTTGACACTTTTTTGTTTTTACAATATTCAATAGATGGTAACTCTCACTCGTCAAACCCTGACGAAGGACTTTCCGAAACGCGTCGGTTTAGTGAGACCCATTCCATCCTATAACATCAGTCTGGTTTTCATTTATTGTCGTGTGTGACATATACCAACTCTTGTTGTTACCTGCACTCCCGATGCAATTCTATATTTGTATTTTTATATGTGCTATGGTATACTTTGATTATTGTGTGTTATATTTCTGTTTTTGTAATAAAATATTTCTTACTATCAATATGAAAGAAGTTTGGATGATTGTCTTTCATAAAGTGAGTTTCCTGCAAAAGGATTATTTTTGCGTTTAATTTTTTATATTGTAGAAAAGCTTTTTTCCTTTTATTTGGGGAATTAAATCCTTGTACATTATGTGAGATGGTTACAATGGTCATGGTGGTATGTGTTTTCTTGGAACTCTGACAGAAAATACTAATGCGTATTGAAGAAAAGATTCAAAAATAGTATTACATATACAACCTTGAGATATTATTTCTGTATATGAACAGTTGCAAAAAACGTTAATGGAAAAATCAATTCTCTTAATTCTATTGGGGTAAGTAAAGAATATAAACCTTGTACCATGAACTTTCTTGTCTGAGATATTAAAGAAAATTTTGTTAAACCGTGTGAATTGTACCTTAGATCCGTTATAGGAAAATACCATGGGGTTGGGAAAGACAGAAGTCTCCAACCGACTGAGAACCCATATGAGACCACAGTGTCTCAAACTTAGTCTTAGCAATTTGTACGTCAAAATATTGATGATGAGAAAAATACAAAAGGGTAATATAGAATGTTGACACAATAGATGTAAATCAATACACCTGAAAAACTTGTAATGTCTCCTAAAAACTGGAGAATGGGTAACGACTGAGAGGGGGTGATTCATGTCGACAAGTGGGCAAACGGCCGCCTTTAATAGTTGTTATATTAATACTAGTGCATCAAAAAAAAAGGGTAGGAAAAAAAAAACACCAGGAGGACCACCGAAGATACTTGACTAAAAGCATTTGCATGTTTTATGCAACTAAGCATACTTCATATTACTAAAGGCCCTGTAAAGTGCTACTTGTAAAATATTAAAGATAGGCCCAACATCTGCTAAAGTAAAAGTATTAATAGCTGGTATGTATCCACCATCAGCATGTATACTTTTACAGAAATGTTAGCGGTATTAGTTGTACCTAAGCTACATTATGTTATCCTGTGTTATCCAAATAACTGATAGATAACTGATAGAAACAGAATTTAAATTCCAGATTATCATAACTTGCCAACTAAAGAAGGAGTTACAACTGTTAAATTTTGAATTAGAACACAAACAAGGTAGTTAGATATCTCCATCTTGAGGATGAAAAAATTGGTCATAATACCATATAATGTCACAAGATGTCAGCGTTGCTATTATTATATAATTTGGTATGTGAGTTAGATGAAGATGAGTGGTGTATACTCACAGTCCCTGTGAAGAGCTGAAGATGTCAGTGATGCATCTTTTGGGGACAATAACCCCATCATTAGCTGCTAAGGGAAGTAGAGGAGATTAATTGTATAGAAACAATATAGAAGCCTGTAATAAATTCGGTCTGAAAAAAGAAAATTAAAAAAAAAGGGGAAAAAAATTGAAATCTTTAGAACAAATGGAACCAGAGAACAGGCATACTTAAGTTTCAGAGAAAAAAAGTAATGTAGGAAGTGAGCTAATTGGATCTCAACTGTCCAGTGTGAATGACTGACACTGAAGGCTCATCAAAGATGCCTAATGTTAACTAGGACTCCAGTGGCCCGCTTCATGTCTAGGCCTGCGTCTGTCCCCTCTAAGTGAAGGAGTGTTCCATATCGGAGCTTGCCTGGGTGTAGACGGGGTGCGTGGAGGATTGTTGGGGTTCCACAATCCTAGTTTGATGAGAATATCTTGGCCTTCAGGGATCGAGGTGGCAATATAAGTTGTGCCATTGTGCGGGATAATCAGCTTAAAGGGGAAACCCCATCTGTATCTGATTCTGGCCATGGAAAGAATTGTGGTAATTTCTTTCATTTTCCTGCGTCTGTCCAGGGTAGCTTGGGAGATATCTGGGTATAGCTGCAAATGCACTCCATCGAGAGTGATATTTCTAAGACTCCTTGCGGCTCTCATTATTTCTTCCTTCACCAAGAAATCTTTCATACAGAGGATTATATCACGGGGTGGTTTGTCAGGAGGAGGTTTAGCTCTTAAGGCACGGTGTATGCGATCACATGTGAAGGACTGGGGATTTTGCTCTGGTAACAGCGACAGGAACAATTTGGTAGAATATGCAGGTAAATCAGTGATAGTTTCTGGGGCACCTCTTATTCTGATATTGTTCCTTCTGTTCCTGTTATCTAAATCCTCCACGTGCGCTTGCAGTTGCGCAAAAGCTGATGAGAGGTTATCATGCTCCCTGGATAAATCATTAAAAGTAATTGCAAGTTCGTCATGCTTGTTTTCAAGCAAATCAGTGCGGAAGCCTAAGGCAGCTATTTCTTGGGACAAAGTGGAGGTAGATTTTTGCAGTTCTGTTTGAAATTTAGTGAGTAACTTAGTGCAAAGTACATCTAAGCTGATGTCCAGTTCAGCTTTTGAAAGGAGGGTGTACTCACTGTTTTCTAGGAATTGACCACCTGATGCTGATGCCATGAGGTTCTGTTGTACTTCAGCGGGGGAGTGAGACTCTGCAGTGGAGTGCAGGGAGCCGGCGCCATCTTGTGACATGCTGCCTCTTTTCACAGAGCTCCGGCGGTATTGTGAAGGGGTTTTCTGCAGTCCTCCTCTACCCCTCTTCCTCGGTGCAGGCATGCACTATGTAGGCGGAGTGGGGATGTCACAAATTGTGCCAGTTGCGGGTGATTTTATCCCCGTTTAATGCGGCCGTTTGCCCGGGAACGACGGAGCTTTCCTTAGCTGCGTCCGCTCCTCTCCATGCCGCGCATGCGCCCCAATCAGGGTCAAATCTGTGGTGAATCCCAATATGGCAGCCCACTGTAGTGAGCTTGCCATTGGTCGAGGCATACAGGTGGTCCCCCAGTCTTTGCCGTAGCTCCCTGACGGTTTTACCAACACAGAAGGCCTTGCAGGCACAAATCATAAGGTAGATAACGCCTCTCGTGCCAGAGTTGGCAGAATGTCTTAGAGAGAATAACTCTCCATTCGGGAGGACAAATTGATGTCCTTCTTGGATCCAGGGACAGTGTGGACAATTGCCGCACTTAAACGTGCCTCGAGGCTCTATTGGGTGGGGTATAGGGGTTCTATAATGGCTATGAGTGAACTTATCCCTCAGGGAGGTAGCTCTTCTGAAGACCAACTCTGGGGTAGATCTAATATATTTCTTAAAGTGGGGTTCCACCCAGGGGGGCCATTAAAAAAAAAAAAATTAAAAGTCAGCAGCTACAAATACTGCAGCTGCTGACTTTTAATTGGACACTCACCTGTCCCTGGGTCCAGCGGTGCGGGGGATCGAAGCCCCGCTCGTCCCCCCCCTCCGCTCGTCGGTGCCGGCATTTCAACTGTGGGCGCCGGGCTGTGGCTTCACAGCCTGGCACCCACTGCGCATGCGCGAGCGGCGCCGAGCGCCGTGATTGGCTGCTTAATCACCTGGGACCTGCAATGGGTCCCAGATGATTGACAGGAGGGAGGGAGAAGAGCCGAGCCCTTCCTGTGCCAGGGGGAAGTGATGTCACCAGCCCAGGCAGACGAAGGGGCAGACTACGAGGAACCACCTAGCAACAGGCATTTAGAGGTAAGTAAAAAAAAAAAAAAATATCCAAATGTTTTTTTGTTTTTTTTTTTAGAATTTTTTAGATATGTTTGTTTTTTTGGGTGGAACCCCACTTTAAGGATATGGTGATCAGTCAGTATATGCCAGTGTCGAGATAGTATATTACGTAACTGGTTGTGATGAATGGAGTATTTAGTGATGATTTTAGCATTGGAAGATCGCTTGGTGCGGGGAGGGCCATATAGAAGCGTTTGTCGATCCTGGGCAAAGGCTCTATTGAAAGCTTTTCTCAAGTTAGTAAGGCTATGGCCCCGGGCCAGTAGGCGTATACACAAGGCGTCAGCCTGTCGGCGAAAATCCCCGTCCTCTGTGCAGTTTCTTCTCAATCTCAGATACTGAGCATAGGGAATGCTGCGGACTAGAGGACGGGGATGGGAGCTAGACGCATGCAGAAGTGTGTTGCCCACTGTGGGCTTGCGAAATAAGTCTGTAATTAATTTCCCAGAGGGATTCTTGATGATCTGAACATCTAGGAAATAAATACTCTGAGTATCGTAGGTAAAGGTAAAGTGAAGATTAAATTGATTAGTATTTAGCCTTTCTACAAAGGTTCTACGAGTTGTTCGGGGCCTGTCCAGATGACCAGTAGGTCATCTATAAACCTATGCCAACACAGGAAATGGTCAAGGAAGGGTTCTAATGATTCATCGCCAAAGATGGTCCGCTCCCAGCCTCCAAGGTATAAGTTGGCGTAGGAAGGGGCACATGACGTGCCCATTGCAACGCCTTGGGTTTGAAGGTAAAGTTGATCCAGAAAAACAAAATAGTTTTTAGTAAGGATAAACTCCAAAAGCTTCAGAATGAAGTTGTTAACCGGCCAAGTGTTATGGTCTTGTTCCATAAGGAAGGAGCCAGCCGTCCGGACGCCCTGCTCACGGGGGATGCTCGAGTAGAGAGCCTCGACATCGATAGCCATGAGGAGGGCGTCCAGAGGGACTTGGACTCCCTCGATATGTTTCAATAGGTCAGTGGTGTCCCAAATATAGGAGGGTAAACTTAGTACATGTGGCATCAGGAATGTGTCTACCAGTTTACTCGCATTCTCTGTTAGGGATCCTTTACCCGACACAATGGGTCGGCCGGGTGGTGATACAAGATTTTTGTGGGTTTTTGGTAATGCATAGAACATTGGTGTTCCTAAATTCATCAATACCCAAATGCCACGAAGACCAGCGTTCTATGCATTACCGAAAACCCACAAAAATCTTGTATCACCACCCGGCCGACCCATTGTGTCGGGTAAAGGATCCCTAACAGAGAATGCAAGTAAACTGGTAGACACATTTCTGATGCCACATGTACTAAGTTTACCCTCCTATATTCGGGACACCACTGACCTTTTGAAACATATCAAGGGAGTCCAAGTCCCTCCGGACGCCCTGCTCATGGCTATCGATGTTGAGGCTCTCTACTCGAGCATCCCCCATGAGCAGGGCGCCCAGACGGCTGGCTCCTTCCTTATGGAACAAGACCATAACACTTGGCCGGTTAACAACTTCATTCTGAAGCTTTTGGAGTTTATCCTTACTAAAAACTATTTTGTTTTTATGGATCAACTTTACCTTCAAACCCAAGGCGTTGCAATGGGCACGTCATGTGCCCCTTCCTACGCCAATTTATACCTTGGAGGCTGGGAGCGGACCATCTTTGGCGACGAATCATTAGAACCCTTCCTTGACCATATCCTGTGTTGGCATAGGTTTATAGATGGCCTACTGTTCATCTGGACAGGCCCTGAACAACTCTTAAATGCCTTCGTAAAAAGGCTAAATACTAATCAATTTAATCTTCACTTCACCTTTACCTACGATACTCAGAGTATTTCTTTCCTAGATGCTCAGATCACCAAGAATCCCTCTGGAAAATTAATTACGGACTTATTTTGCAAGCCCACAGTGGGCAACATGCTTCTGCATGCGTCTAGCTCCCATCCCCATCCTGTAGTCCGCAGCATTCCCTATGCTCAGTATCTGAGATTGAGAAGAAACTGCACAGAGGACGGGGATTTTCGCCGACAGGCTGATGCCTTGTGTATACGCCTACTGGCCCGAGGCTATAGCCGTACTAACTTGAGAAAAGCCTTCAATAGAGCCTTTGCCCAGGATCGACAAACGCTTCTATATGGCCCTCCACGCACCAAGCGATCTTCCAATGCTAAAATCATCACTAAATACTCCATTCATCACAACCAGTTACGTAATATACTATCTCAACACTGGCATATACTGACTGATCACCATATCCTTAAGAAATATATTAGATCTACCCCAGAGTTGGTCTTCAGAAGAGCTACCTCCCTGAGGGATAAGCTCACTCATAGCCATTATAGAACCCCTATACCCCACCCAAGAGCTTTGCCTTTTCTCTGTTTTGGTTTCCTACATAGTCTTTATTCTACACTGATTTTGTCATTAATAAACCTTCCTCTTCCCCCCCCCTTCCCCCCCATTCCCCCTTTCCCCCCCTCCCTTCCCACGTTTAAGTGCGGCAATTGTCCACACTGTCCTTGGATCCAAGAAGGACATCAATTTGTCCTCCCGAATGGAGAGTTATTCTCTCCAAGACATTCTGCCAACTGTGGCATGAGAGGCATTATCTACCTGATGATTTGTGCCTGCAAGGCCTTCTATGTTGGTAAAACCATCAGGGAGCTACGGCAAAGACTAGGGGACCACCTGTTTGCCTCCACTAATGGCAAGCTCACTACAGTGGGCCACCATATTGGGATTTCACCACAGATTTGACCCTGATTATGTTAAATTTATTGTACTGGACATTATTCCAGAAGATCCCAGAGGAGGCGACTGGGATTGTCAAATCCTCAAATGGGAATCATTCTGGATTGAGCGATTGAATGCTCTCATCCCCCCGGCCTCAATGAGGCACATACGTATAAGCATTTTCTTTAGTGGACCAGTGGTATCCCAGGCCATCCAGCTTTGCCTTCGCTCTGTTTTGGTTTCCTACATAGTCTTTATTCTACACTGATTTTGTCATTAATCAACCTTCCTCTCCCCCCTTCCCCCCCTCCCTTCCCTCCTTCCCGTCCCCACATGGATTTCTTCTATATGCATTATGGATATTGTATTAGATGTGACAGATCCCCAATTCACTTGCAAAGAAATTGTTTTTATTATTCTTTATTTTGTATTGTATATTTTCATCCCTTATTGTTGGCTTGCAATGTGCTGTATTCATTTGTCTATTACTGCATTGTTGTTGTAATGCTTATTCTACTTGTTATATTTTGTGTTAGGATGCAAGCATCCTAACACAATTGGACTCCTCTCCTCCTCTGGCTGGATGCAGTGCTCCCCTAACATCTATCTGTGACTCATTCAAGTTCTTCTCATGTACTACAATCCCCTCCCACTAATACGGCGTGAGGAGTTTATTCCCCCCCCCAGTGGCGGCATGCGGCTTTCCAGCAGTGGTTGGGCCTCCCTCGTTGGGCGGCCTCTCCCCTGCTTCCCTCAGGTGACGCTTACAGTGTCACCAATATTAGGGCTATGCGCATGCGCGGAATACTTTTACACGCATGCGCAATAGAGGAGAGTCGGACCCGGTGGTACGTCTTCCGGGTTGGGGGTACATAAGGCACCCGTCATGGCTGCCTTGTGTGGACGGCGGACACCCGGAGGCTATCGACCAGCGGACCCACAGTAAGTGGCTAGCCAGTTCGGCGGCCCCTCTTTTTTCTCCTCATTACCCCTCTGGCTAGATGATGCAGTGACCACGGTGGACCCCTCTTCTGGAGGACCCCGTGGGTACACCATCCCCCAGCAACAATTTGTTTCTAATACCATACTTTTTACTTCAAGGGCCCTTCTTACCCATGTATGCTGAAGTGTCTCCCTAAAGTGGTCGCTGGGAATCAATTCTTATCCCCGGGTGTCAGTAACAACAGTTTTTATCTTTCATTCAAGTGTTGGTGGGTTGTGCTTCACTTCTACATGAACAATTGCAAGCTTCACTAAGTGTGGAGGGTTATTCTTATTCCTCTCCCCCCCTCCCTTCTGGTCACTATCTCCCTCCCTCCCTTCTCTCTCATCCCCCTTCCTCTCTTTTTTCTTTTTTCCCCTCCCCCCTCCTTCCCCCCCTTTCCCCCCTCCTGCCCTTTCCCTCCCCTCCTCCCCCATCCTCTGTCCCACCCCGACCCCCCTTTTCCTCCTCCCTTCCTTGTCTTCTTTCCCCCGCCTCCCCCCTTTCCCCCCTTCTTTTCTCTCTCCCCCCCCCCCTCCTGCCCTTTATTCCTCCTTTCCCCCATTCCCTCCCTGTACATCTCCCTTCACTCCTTTCCTCCCCCTCCACTTCCTTTCCCATTTACTTGGACGCCTCCTGAGGAAGCGGCTTGACCGCAAAACTGTTGAGGCTCACGTCCTTAAGTATTCAAAACCTGCCTTCATTCACCTATGCGGGAACTTTAAATTGTTATTTCAACAAAATTGTACTGTAACATGTCTTTACTATACTGTTGTCAATCTATATTGTGTATATATAGATTTTTTTAAATGTCTATTTTTGAATAAATTGAAATTTTATTTGTTTTGCATGTTTTCATGAGGTACCGTGATAGTCCACATTGTTTTTCATGGTGAGGTAGGACTTAATTGGAGAAGTCCTGGTCATTCCCTCCCCAACTCCCCCTATTAATAATTCAGGTAGCTTTAGGTGCACACTGTGCAGAGGACACACTACACTAACTTGTAAATACTACACCTGCCTGCGGTACTAATAGGATCAGAAGAACACCACCAATTTTCTTCAAGTAGCTTTAGGTGCACACTGTGCAGAGGATGCACTACACTAACTGTAAATACTGTAGCTAATAGGATCAGAAGAACACCAGCAATTTTCTTTAGGTAGCTGTAAATACTGTAAAAACACCTGCCTGCTTGTCAGTAGGAAGAGAATAACAGGAATGGATCTAGATAAACTGAATACGGTGTGTATATATATATATATATATATATATATATATATATATATATATATATATATATATATATATATATATATATATATATATATATATATATATATATATATATATATATATATTACACACAACGCCTAGTATATATATATATATACTGGCCTTATATAGTGTGGGGCGTGTACTAAACCCCCTGAGCCATAATCATCAGCCAGCAATGCACTGCGATGCCGCAGTGAATTATGAGCTGTGACGCGCCACTCGAATTTGGCGTGAACGGCCCATATCGTTTGCAATTCAACGAACGGTCGAACATGCGATGTTCGAGTCGAACATGGATTCGACTCGAACTCAGAGCTTATCCCTAATGGTGATACTCTAAGATCCCCTGTCATGGTGCTGGCAGCCTCAACATCCCTGCTATTTTCCCTGCAATGTGTCAGGGCTGGGATCAGCCCTTCCTTCTCTGAGCTGGAGGGCTCTTCTGTCGGCTAATTGCCAGCTCCTATGTCTCCACAGTTACTCAGCTGTTGATGATATCCTGCTCTTCAGTCCTGCCTACTTAAGCCGTCCAGTCCAGAGGAGCTCTGCCTTCGCCTTGGTCAATATCACAGAAACTATCGCCTGCGATCCTGTTCAAGATTTGCTTTGCTGACATCCCTTCTGACTCCAGATCCTGCTTGCTGTTCCACTACATTGATCCCTGACTTCTGGCTTGGCTGACTATCCATTCCGGTTACAGAACTTTGGTTATGTTTTGACTACGTCTGTTCTTTTTACTTTTATTATTAAACAAGTGTGATTTATCTGTACTTATGTCTCGGCCTGATTTCATGGTTCCTGACAGTAGGCAAAGGCCATGAATTCACAAGATGCAGTCAATCCACTTGTTGCTAATATTTTTTCCAGATTGGATGTACTGGATCACCGCATGGATCATTTGCCATGGCATTACAAATACTCCTGAGTCTCATGGCTTACTTTGAATCTCCCACTGTGGCCACCCCGGTAAAACCTATGTTGCAGGCTGACCCTGCTGCTGCTCCAGTCTTTGTGCAGGCACCCGCCTCGAGTATTACCTCTATAAGAGGTATGTCTGGTTCCGCTCTGCTTCCCCAGCAATTTGGGGGTGATCCAGTCCAATGCAGAGCGTTTCTCAACCAGGTTGAGATATACTTTGAGATGCTGCCCAGGTGTTTCCCACAGACAGAAGCAAAGTAGGTTTTATGATATCTTTGCTTTCTGAGAGAGCCTTGGCCTGGGCAAACCCTCTATGGGAGACGCTAAAAACTGCTGTCTTGAGCTACCCTGAGTTTGTGGCTTTGTTTAAAAGGGTATTTGACGTTCCCGCATGCTCTGCTTCTGCTGCCAAGTGCCTCATGTCCATCGAACAGAGTACGAGAACTGTTGCTGACTACGCCATTGAATTCCGTACTCTGGCAGTAGAGGTTGCGTGGAACAATGAGGCCCTCGTGGCTGCTTTTTCTCATGTGGATAAAAAATACAGCGCTCGCAACACACAATATAAGTGAAATCAACAAAAAAGTCCATATAAAAATCCAAATAAATGCAACTGAAGTGTTAGTCCACAATGAAGTAGGTGCAAAAAATGCTTCACAAACTTGCAGAAGTACAGTGACACCCCCTTTTGCATCCCCACTCACGAGAACAGGACGACCCCCAGCTTTGCAGTCCAGGGGTCACTTTAGGCTTGTAAATGGTATCCCACACACGTGGATTGGTGTCAAAACATCACACGGTTGATCGGTGTAAACATCAGATGATAAATTCCAATAGGAGGCTCTCAACAGGATATACAGGCACCCAGAAATGAAAAGAGGATGGACTAATAGTGAAGTACTGTTATAAAAGTTGAATGATGCGCATAGGGATCGGTACTTACAAAAAGACGGTTAAAAACAGGCAGGGATATAGAGCTGTAGATACAGGAAGCAGCCGTTCATAGCGTGTGTTCCACAGACCGGAAGTGATGTCAAACCAGGAAATTATGTCAATGCATTTCGCCCTCCCTCAGGGCATCATCAAGGACCTCATTTCCTGCTGATAGAGCCATCCTTAAATACTGGGAGAGAGAAACTCCCCTACTGAAAACCAATCAGAATGGCATTGCAGCCATCTTGTTGGTTAGATAAAAACTGGCACTACCATGGATGCGGCCATCTTTTTGGTTCGATAAAAACTGTCACTACCATGGATGGAGCATGGTCCATAGGAGAGACAAGGTCGCCATGGACCTGGTTGGAAAAAAATAACTTAGAAAAAACTTTGAGGTCAATTCTGGTGACATGGTAAAATTGGTGCCGAATATAAATATACAAAAATACCTAAACTCCGAATATAAATATACAAAAATACCTAAACTAAAAACATGAAATGAATAGAAATAAAAATAAATATAGATATAAAAATAAAAAAATAAAAATAAAAAATGAAAATTAAAAATAGAAAAAAAAATGTGAATATGAATAATACAAAAAAAAAATTTAATTAAAAATGAAAATAAGAATAAAAATAAAAAAGAATAAAAAATAAAAAATAAAAATGAAAATAAAAATGAAAATGTATAAAAAATAAAAATGGAAAACAAAATGAAAATAAAAGTAACAATAATAATAATGATAAAAATAACATAAAAAATAGAAAAAAGATAAAAATAAAAGTAAAAATAAATGAATACCAAAAAGTGAAAAAAGAAAAACAATAAAGTAAATAATAAAACTAAAAGCTACCCCTAACAGGACAACAGCACTAAACCTCCCATACTAAAAATTAGACAAACAGTTCAGGTCTAGTTCAATGTTTAACCCCTGAGGGCTCATAGTTCTTAAACGATGGATCCACTGAATCTCATTGCGAGAAATGTCTCTTTTAGGATTACCCCCTCTCCAATGCCCTTCAATTCTGTCAATACCACAGAAGGTAAGCCCACTTGGGTCCTTACCGTGGACAAACTTAAAATGATTGGATAAACTATGATGTTTAAAACCCTTTTTAATTCTAACATGTTCACGTAGTCTGACTCCCAATGCCCTAGTGGTCCTGCCTACGTACTGAAGACCACAGGGGCAGGACAAGAGGTAAGTGACATGGGTTGTACCACACGTGATGAACTTGTTGACTTTAAAAGACTCGCCTGAGGCGTGTGAATTTAAATCCATAGTTTTCCTTACCCTATGTTTGGATGTTTTACACATCACACACCTCCCACAACTAAAAAATCCACCTGATCCAAAAAGGTACATGTTTTCTTAGGTGGATCAACAACGTTGGGTGCTTATCTCAAACGTAAAGTGGGGGGTTTGGTGTAGATAAACTGTGGTTTGTTTGGTAGCACCTTAGCGAGTTCATTATCCTTCAAAAGAAGGTGCCAATACTTACAAATTATTTTTTCCACCTGTTTGTACTGACGGGAAACCCGTCATAAATGAGATGCCAAAGTCTCTATCGTCCAACACTTTTTTTTGATTGAGACGATTGTCTCTATCAGTGCTTCTTACAACTTCCAAAGTCTTTTTTTTTGTGTCAAAGTATTTTATTGATTTCCAAATAGAAAAGGAAATACAGTATAACATGTACATCATCTTCTGAATCACCAAAATCGAATAACATTAATAATACATTCAGACCAAGCCATAAACGGCTGTGCATACTACAATTGAGGAGTGATGAGTGCCCCCGGCCACCGACACCCTCTTTGGGGTCTAGCTGTGTCGGTGGAAGCAGGGACACCCCCACCCTTGATTTGAAAGTGTGAAAAACAGAGGTAGCTGCTAAGCCTTTGGTAAGCCCTCGAGATTGTTCAGTTTAACAGAATCTCTGTATCTCCCAGGGACACCTGGAATCAGCCTGGTTTACTTTTGGTTCAAGCCCTATAGGCTTCAAGGTATGATCTTTGGTGAAAGATTATAGTGTGGAGCACACCAAAGAAGAAGATGGAAAAGTAGCAGGAAAGAAGAAGGAAAAGAGTCGCCAATCCCAGAAGAATTGAGTTGTATCCATTAATGATTATCAATTCCAGGTATCAAGGATATTCCCATATATTGGGCCCAAGGTTCCCAGATTGCTTCAAAGTGTCTAGACTTGTCTAGAAGTACACCTGTTAATCTTTTCTGGGCCATAATCCAGGATATTTTCCTTTTTGTGGCTGTAATAGATACTTTAGGTTGTTTAAATGCTTTGGTTATGGAGAGTTTCACCGCTGTTAGGATAAAGCGGATCAATGTTCTTATCTGTTTGGGGATATTCGGAATGTAGCCATTCAGTAGGGCTATGGATAGATTTTGGGAAACGGGACACTTTGTGACTTTACGTATAATGTGAAAGATAGTATTCCAGTATCTTGTGATTTTTGGGCATTCCCACCAAGTGTGTAACATGGTCCCCAGGCTGTGGCACCCTCTAAAGCATAGCAGAGATGTGGCTGGGAACATGCCAGCTAATTTAGTGGGCACTAAATACCATCTTGTGAAAAGTTTTACATTGGCTTCTATGAGTGAGATATTGCATATACCTTTTAGGGATCTAGATAACGACTCATGCCAGTCTTCTAGGTCTCGTTCCTCCTGGAAATCCCTTTCCCAGGATCTCATATACGGTAGTTTGTCTGCATTTTTGGCCAGTGATGCGTAGATGATCGATATTCCACCCCTCTGCTCCATGGCCTGCCCGCACCATCTTTCATATTCAGTGAAATTAGGGGGGTTTGGTTTGTTTTTCCAGATGTTGTTAAGGAAGTGGTATATTTGATAGAACCTAAATCTCTCTGCGATAGGAAGATCCATTGTTTCTTCAAAGTGCCCTGGGGTAAGGGACCTATTGCAGAAAAAAAAACCCTATTCGGTATACTCCCCTATCCAGCCACCACTTGAATGCTATGTTATGGGTTATGCTAGCGGTTGAAGCTCAGAGACCAGGGAAGGAAGCCCCCTCATGCCATCTCACAACTTAAATGAGTGGGAGAGAGTGGGGAAGAGAATTGGTGATCAATTTTTTGGAGGACACCAAATTAGGAAGTCTAGAGTGTGAAGTGGTACAGCGTGTCTCTTTATGGCTACCCAATCTGGTTTTTCGATCTTGAGGTAGACAGTGGACAACTGGGCCAGCCTCACAGCTTGGAAGTACCATAGTAGGTTTGGGAGGCCTAGACCTCCTTGCGTAGTCAAGTTAAATAGAGTCCTTTGCGTGAGTCGAGGACCTTTCTTATCCCAGATGAACTTGGTAATCCTACCCTAAAACGACTTGAGATGATCTCTTTTGATCGTGATTGGTAGAGAACGGAAGAGGTACAGCAACCTCGGCAGGAGGGTCATTTTTACCGAGTTCACTCTGCCCACCCAGGATAACTTGTGTTGGGACCAGTTTCTAAGGTCTGTCTCTAGTTTGCGGTATGTGGTGGGGACAGTTGGCCTGGTACAAGTGTTCAATTTTGGGAGTGAGGTTAAGACCTAGATATCTTATGGAGGTTTCCCCCTAACCGAATTTAAAGGAGCCTTTCAACTGGATGACTCTGGCTGGTGGTAGGGATATGTTCAGCGCTTGCGATTTTGTCATGTTGACCTGTAGGCCGGATACTGAGGCAAAGGTGTCCAGTAAGGAGGGTAAGGAGGTGTTAGGAGATGTTAGAAACAGCAAGATATCATTGGCGAATAGTAAGCATTTGTGTGTTTTAGTACCACAATCTACTCCCATGATATTTGAATTAGAGCGTATTGCTATTGCTAGTGGTTCAAGAACCAGTGCAAATACCAGGGGGGATAGGGGGCATCCCTGTCTAGTTCCTCTGGCTATTGTAATTTGGTCTGCATGATATCCCTGTAGTCTTACTGTCGCTTCTGGAGTGGAGTATAGTGCCTTTAATGTTCCTAGGAATTTTTCGCCGAAGCCCCATCGTTAAAGGACAAGGAATAGATAGGGCCAGGATACCGAATCAAAGGTCTTTTGGAGGTCTAGTGAAAGGAGCATTCCTTCCTGTTTGGGTCCCCCCTCCCACCCCGATTGTAGTATGGAGATTATGTCCACTGCTCTCCAAACCTGGTCTGGGCCTTGCTGTCCTGGTATGAATCCTACCTGGTCTTTATCAATATATTGGTTGATGAACGATGCTAAGCGATTCGCTATGACTTTGGTCAGGATTTTTAAGTCATTGTTGATTAGTGAAATAGGCCTATAGTTCCCTACCAGCCCTGCGTCCTTGTCAGGTTTGGGAATTACCGTAATGTATGCTGAATTGAGTGATTTACCTAGCGGCATCCCATCAGTCATTGAATTAAAGAACCTCGTCAGGTATGGAGTAAGGATTTCTGTGAATGCTTTGTAATAAGGTACCGAAAAACCATCAGGGCCTGGCGCTGAGCCGCCTTTCGGGTTTTTAATCACCTTCAGCTGACAAAATGGGGAGGGTTATGCCATCTAGGAATTTTTCTATCTGTGTCGGGTTCGTGATCGCGGAGGCTTTATACAAGTTGGAGTAATATTCCCGGAAGGATTTGAATATTCGTTGTGGGTTAAGTGTAAAGGTACCATCTGCTTGTCTGATTTTCAGGAGAGAGTATGACTTGTGTTTTGATGAGAGCTTAGTAGCTAGCATCGTGTCTATTTTGTCTTTTTTAAGGTAGAACATAGCTCCTACCCACTTAATATGTTTATCTGCTCTTGCAGTCAGCGCTAGGTTAAGGGCCAGTCTCGCTGCATCAAGAGACGATATAGGGACACTAGAGGGGTTCTTTTTGTGTTTTTGCATAGATCATCATAGTCTTGTTCCAGCCTAGCTAGGTCCACCAGTCTTTCCTTTTTGAGTTGTGATGCTATTTGTATAAATTTGCCCCTAAGTGTGGCTTTATGTGCCGCCCAGCGTGTTTCCGCCAAAATCTCATTGGTGTCATTAAGCTTGAAATATTCTTGTAAATATAAATTCTGTCACTCTGATGGGGTCACTGAGAATGGATTCGTTTAGTCTCCAGTTTGGTGTAGCTTGTTTAGGGGAGTCCCTGCGGAGTGATAGAGATATCATAGAATGATCTGACCAGGCTGCCTCTATAATAGTGGATTTGGTAGCTGATGGGATAGTGCAAGTGGGGATGAGAATATGGTCTATGCTTGAATACAAATGGTGTGGGGTGGAATAATGGGTATAATCTCGTGAAGAGGGGTTCAGTTCCCTCCATATGTCTGCCATCCCCTGCTGTTAAATCAGTTTTGCTATCTTGACACTGCCCTTGTTCGGTCTAATAAGTTTCGATTACATGGGGTTAGATTTATCGAGGCCTGAATCAAAGGCCATGTTAGAATTTCCACCTAGTATTATGGTTCCTTCAATCAGGGGCTTCAGAATTTGAAATATCCGTTGAAAGAATTGTACCTGACCCTTGTTGGGAGTGTAATAGGAAACAAATGAGTTCGTCTAGGCTACCCTTCACCAGCAGAACCTTCCCTCCAGGTCTCTGTGTTGTGAATTTGCAATGTTTGGAAAATAATATTGCCACCCCTCTTGTCTTATCTTCAGCATTGGCTTAGTAAAATTGTAGGTAGTGGGCATGAAGGAATGAGGGAGAGTACCGCACTGGGAAATGGGTTTCCTGCAAAAGGACCACGTCAGCATGATGAGATCGATAAGCTTGGAAGGCTTTCCTCCTCTTCACCGGTGAATTTAACCCCTGTGCATTGTGGGAAATTATGCGAAGTGAGGGAGATACCACTTTACTAGATGCCATGGAACAGAGAGGTGGAAGAGCGACCCAACCCAGCGCCACTTACCTTATCCATTCTGAGAGCTGCTTTTCAGTTTCGGTAACTTCAGGATGCCATTGTCTTCGATGATGATGGGCAATTTCTCTTGGTTGGCTAAAAAGAAGAAAAGTTTAGAAAAAAAGGAACATGTATAGTAACGATATAAAATTACGGCCAAATAATGGCCAAGAATGAGGGGAGGAGGAGAACTCCCTCCCCTCAATTTGAGCAAACAGTAAAATATAACCCTTCAGTGGGGCTAATTTCCCATCATTCAGGTGTGGAAAAACCATAAGCAAATGATAGGGGGAGGCGCAAGGCTACTGCAAGGCTACAACTCTGTGAAAAACTATAACGGAACAAATATAAGATTCATATAACAAAGAACAGAACCATCGATAAAATTGAGAAGCCTCTCAGGCACTAATCGACCCAGAGAGCATACTAGAGGCATCATTTCTCTGGTATGAGAAAAGGGGTGGCTGTATGAAACCTTCCTAAGTAAACTGAGCTAGCAATACAGTCTCCTACAAAAAAAAGGGGGGGGGGTGAAAAAATGAAATATTGTTTAGGCTTTGTCTCCCTGAATGAGGAACCTGTGCCGGCCTTGAAGTCAGGTCAGCAGCCTGAAGATGAACTTCCATGAGACTCAGGAACCCTCAGGGGGGGAAGTTGACCTTGACTTTCTTGTTCTTGCTTTGTCCCATAGGGGAGAGGTGGGCCTCGTCGGTGTGGGACATTTGACGGATCCCTGTTGTGCATTGGAAGTGTCCATTGAGTAATCTTGAGTAATGATTCTAAGGTCCAGTAGCAGTCGTTTACCTTTGGGAAGCTGGAGAAGGCGCATTGTTTGCCACTGTAAGTGAATTTCAGGGCGAAGGGGAAGGCCCATCTGTACTTGATGTCCTTCTTAGTCAGGGCCAGGAGAAGGAGTTTTAGAGACCTTCTTTTTTGAATGGTAAAGGGAGAGATGTCAGCAAATATTTGAATATTGTGTCCCTGGAATTTTAGCTGAGTTTGCATTCGTGACTTCTTCATCACTTCCTCTTTGATGGTATAGAAGTGGGGCTTGACCACGATATCCCTCGGGGATCCATCTTTTCTGGGTGGGCCTAGGGATCTGTGTGCCCTACCTAGTTCCAGCTTGTGTTCTTGAACAGTGGGGATGAGGCTCTTTATAACTTCCTGGACTGTGGAAGGGATATCAGTGATAGCTTCTGGGAGACCCCGTATCCTAAAGTTCTTCCTTCTCGATTGATTTTCGAGGGCGTTGATCCTCGCCTGTGCCATGTCAAGTTGTTCCTGTAGGAAATGAATGTGATCTGTGTTCTGATTGGCTCTTGAAATTGTTATGTCTAGTTTGTGTTTGATCGTTTATATCCTTGTCCCCAAGTTTTGAAAGTCTGATCGAATATCTCCTGTAATTTTGTCAGCAGTCTGCGTCAGGCCTCTATCTAGCAGCTCTGAAAATTTGCTGAATAGGTCTGCAATAGATAATGGTATGTCCTGTGCTGATCCTCCATGTGCTGTGGGGATGCCTTGCTGTGCAGGAGTTAGTGCCATGGGGGACAGCCCAACAGGTCCCAGGGAGCGCTCCAGGAGTGAGACTGTGGATGCTGGAGAAGGGGTTTGGCTGCAGAAGAATGAGCTGGGAGTTTGTGGGGGAAGGAGAGGGTTTCAGGTGCCAGCACTTGCCTGTTTCCCTCCTGGATTCCTGAGATGCTGTCTCCTGGCTGTGACGTGGCCGCCATCTTGGATTTTCCTCCCTGCTCTCCGCTCTCAAATTGAGGCCCCAGGTCCCTCTTGACTTATCCCCTTGACATGTGCCGGTACACGGGGGGTTCTGCTGTGCTGTAGGGTCATTTTTGGGCGCTCAGCTGCGCCAGTTCTGCCTCTAACAAAGCTGTGTGGCCGGTGCAGTGCGGAGCTCTGGTCTCAAGCGGCCATCTTGAATGACTGCCAAAGTCTTATTTAACTCACAAGGGGAGTATCCCTTTTTCCAAAAAAATGGTCAAACAAAACCTTAGCCTCTAGGTCGAAATCCTCGATTCTGGCACAATTCCGCCTAACTTTCAGGAATTGGCTTTTAGGAATTGTCCTAAGCCATCATGGGGTGGTGACAGCTTCCTAGCGGAATGTAGCCATTTCTGTCCACTTCCTTAAAAAAAGATTTAGTTGACAGTTGATGGTTCTCTTTGAAGATGACTAAATCCAAAAAAAGTATGCTTTGATTGTCAGAAGTTGACGAGAAGGAGATACCAAATCTATTCTCACCAATTTTTGACAAAAAACTTAAAAATCACTCATTTGATCCTGCCCAAACAATAATGATGTCATCAATATAATGCTTTTAAAACTTAAGCTGGGAAATTACTACTAAGGATTAGGGATGAGCCGAACACCCCCCGGTTCGGTTCGCACCAGAACCCGCGAACTTACCGAAAGTTCGCACGAACGTTAGAACCCCATTGACGTCTATGGGACTCTTACGTTCGAAATCAAAAGTGCTCATTTTAAAGGCTAATTTGCATGGTATTGTCCTAAAAAGGGTTTGGGGACCCGGGTCCTACCCCAGGGGACATGTATCAATGCAAAAAAAACTTTTAAAAACGGCCGTTTTTTTGGGAGCAGTGATTTTAATGATGCCTAAAGTAAAAAAAAAAAGTGAAATATTCCTTTAAATATCGTACCTGGGGGGTGTCTATAGTATGCCTGTAAAGTGACGCGTGTTTCCCATGTTTAGAACAGTGGACAGACGCACCCTGTGATCGGTTACCACGCCTCCAGCAGCACTGAATGTGCGTTCCGAAAGAACGCTGGATGCAGGACAGGTCAGTAGCTCAATTGCATACTGTGCAAGCTCTGGCCAGTGATCCATCCTCAAGACCCAGTAACCCAGAGGATTTTCGGTGGGAAAGGTGTCCAAGTCTGATCTTGCCCCTAGGTATTCCTGCACCATGTAAAACAGACGCTGGCGATGGTTGCTGGAACCGATCATACCTTGGGGCTGCGGACCAAAAAATTGTCTGAATGCATCGGTCAGACGGCCACCTTCTCCACCGCTCCTTCTTTGACTGACCGAAGCCTCAGCAACACGTTGTCCAGAAACAGGAGTTTGTAACCTCCCAGTCTCTGGGAACGCGTTGCACAGACCTTTCTGCAAGGCCTCCCGAAGATGTTTCATCCTCTGAATCCCTCTGCGATGGCAAGATAAGGTCCAGCCAGTATTGGTCCTTCTCCTTGATACCACGAATACGAGGATCCTTACGCAGGCTTTGCAGGATCAGGGAGGCCATGCAGCGTAGGTTTGCTGAGGCATTCGGTCCGGAGTCCTCTGGGTCACTAAGGACAACAACGTCCGCAGCCACCTCCTCCCAGCCACGTACAAGTTCATGTGTTCCTTGGGACTGATCCCTTAAAGACTGCTGCTGATGCTGAGTGCCAGGCTCCACCTCCATACTGACACAATCTTCCTCCTCCTCCTCCTCCTCCTCGTCCTCTTCCTGTGTGATCGGCGGGCACGCAGGAACACTGTCTGGATAAAGGGGGCCTTGAGAGCTAAGGAATTCCTCCTCTTCCTGCCTCTGTTCTGCCTCAAGTGCCCTGTCCATTATTCCACGCAGCGTGTGCTCCAACAGGTGGACAAGGGAGACAGTGTCACTGATGCATGCACTGTCAGTGCTCACCATCCTCGTGGCCTCCTCGAATGGTGACAGGACAGTGCATGCATCCCTGATCATGGCCCACTGGCGTGGGGAAAAAAACCAAGCTCCCCTGACCCTGTCCTAGTGCCATAGTCGCACAGGTACTCATTGATGGTCCTCTGCTGCGTGTGCAGCCACTGCAGCATGGCCAACGTTGAGTTCCACCTGGTGGGCATGTCACAGATTAGGCGGTTCTTGGGCAGGTTAAACTCCTTTTGGAGGTCCGTCAGCCGAGCACTGGCATTATATGACCGGCGGAAATGCACACAGACTTTCCTGGCCTGCCTCAGGACATCCTGTAAGCCCGGGTACCTGCCCAAGAACCGCTGCACCACCAAGTTAAGGACGTGAGCCAAACAGGGCACATGGGTCATTTGTCCCTGTCGGAGGGCAGAGAGGAGGTTGGTGCCATTGTCGCAAACCACCATTCCTGCCTTAAGTTGGCGTGGCGTCAACCACCTCTGAACCTGCCCCTGCAGAGCTGACAGAACCTCTGCCCCAGTGTGGCTCCTGTCCCCCAAGCACACCAGCTCAAGCAACACATGGCATCTTTTGGCCTGCGTACTTGCGTAGCCCCTTGAACGCCTACGGAGCACCGCTGGTTCCGAGGAAGAGGCCATGGAGGAAGAAGAAGAGGAGGGGGTGGAGGAGAGAGGTGTGTCACAATCAGCATTTTGGAGGCGTGGTGGCGGAACAACCTCCAACACTACTGCACCTTGTCCTGCATCCTTCCCAGCTGCCAGCAGAGTCACCCAATGCGCCGTGAAACTTAGGTAACGTCCCTGTCCATGCCTGCTGGACCATGAGTCAGCGGTAATATGCACCTTACCGCTGACCGCCCTGTCCAGCGAGGCATGGACATTGCCTTCCACATGCCGGTAGAGAGCCGGAATCGCCTTCCGTGAGAAAAAGTGGCGTTTGGGTACCTGCCACTGAGGAACCGCACATTCCACAAACTCACGGAAGGGGGCAGAGTCTACCAACTGAAAAGGCAGCAGTTGAAGTGCTAGCAATTTTGCCAAGCTAGCATTCAACCGCTGGGCATGTGGATGGTTGGGAGCAAACTTCTTTCGGCGGTGCAGCAGCTGGGGCAGGGAAATTTGCCTGGTACAATCTGACGTCGGTGTACCAAAAGCAGATTGCCCACAAGTACTTGGCTGTGACACACCTAATTCTACACCTTCATTCCTCTCACTGCAGGTCTCAGAGAAGACTGAAGGTCTAGTGGGGTTGGAAATCTCAGCTGATGAGGTGCAAGGAGAGATCCTCTTTGTTCTTTGGTGTGGGTCTTTTAGATACGCTTGCCAACGAACTGCATGGCAGGTCAACATATGTCTGGTCAAGCATGTGGTACCCAAGCGGGAGATGTTTTGGCCACGCGAGATACGCTTGAGACATATGTTGCAAATAGCAGCGGTGCGATCTGATGCACTCATCTCAAAAAAGGCCCACACCAAAGAACTTTTTGAATAACGCGCAGAGACTGCAGCGCCCTGCACATGTGGAGCTTTGGGGTGTGATGCAGTCAATGTGCTGCCCTTAGGCTGGCCCCTGGAGGGCATCCTGCCTCGTTGGTGATGTGCCGCCTCCTCTTCCTCCTCCTCCTCTCTCCTATCAGGCACCCACGTTGAGTCAGTGACCTCATCATCCCCTCCCTCCTCATCACTGGAGCAAACCTGGCAGTATGCTGCAGCAGGGGGAGCATGACTGCCAGATTGCTGTCCTTCTTGGGCACCCCCTCTGTCCGTGCTCATGTTACTGCCTTCATCGAGCTCAGTATCATCATCAGAGCCTTCCAAACGCTGGGCATCCTCCTGGAGCATGTACCCAACACTGTGGTCAAACAGTTCGAGGGAATCCTCATGAGGACATGGTGGAGCTAGGGAAGGAGTCACTGATGACATTGAGCTGAGGGAAGAGGCCGCTGCTTTGCCAGACAAAGCACCCTGGGCATGGGTGAGAGAGGATGAGGAGGATGAGGACGGCTTGGTCATCCACTCGACCAAGTCTTCCGCATGTTGCGGCTCAACACGGCCAGCTGCCGAAAAAAAGGCCAAGCGTGTCCCATGACCACGTGCTGATGAGGATGCACCGTCTCCACGACCAGCACTAGACACAGAGCCTGCTTGCCCTCTCTTATTGGCTTGTGACTGTCTGCCTCTCCTTCTTGGCCTTCCAGACATACTAATGGCCTGTAGCTGCACTAAGCTGGGATAGAACACCTGTAATTTTCTTCAGGTAGCTTTATATACTGTAACCAGACAAGCCTGCCTGTCAGTAGGAAGATAACAGGAACGGATCTAGCTGAACACTGTGAGCAGGACGCACTGTACTAAATGTAAATAGTCTAGCTGCCTGACCGTGGTACTAATAGGATCAAATAGAACACCTGTAATTTTCTTCAGGTAGCTTTATATACTGTAACCAGACAAGCCTGCCTGTCAGTAGGAAGATAACAGGAACGGATCTAGCTGAACACTCTGAGCAGGACGCACTGTACTAAATGTAAATAGTCTAGCTGCCTGACCGTGGTACTAATAGGATCAAATAGAACACCTGTAATTTTCTTCAGGTAGCTTTATATACTGTAACCAGACAAGCCTGCCTGTCAGTAGGAAGATAACAGGAACGGATCTAGCTGAACACTGAGCAGGACGCACTGCACTAAATGTAAATAGCAGGAACGGATCTAGCTGAACACTGTGAGCAGGACGCACTGCACTAAATGTAAATGGCAGGAACGGATCTAGCTGAACACTGTGAGCAGGACGCACTGCACTAAATGTAAATAGCAGGAACGGATCTAGCTGAACACTGTGAGCAGGACGCACTGCACTAAATGTAAATAGTCTAGAAGATAACAGGAACGGATCTAGCTGAACACTGTGAGCAGGACGCACTGCACTAAATGTAAATAGCAGGAACGGATCTAGCTGAACACTGTGAGCAGGACGCACTGCACTAAATGTAAATAGCAGGAACGGATCTAGCTGAACACTGTGAGCAGGACGCACTGCACTAAATGTAAATAGCAGGAACGGATCTAGCTGAACACTGTGAGCAGGACGCACTGCACTAAATGTAAATAACAGGAACGGATATAGCTGAACACTGTGAGCAGGACGCACTGCACTAAATGTAAATAGTCTAGAAGATAACAGGAACGGATCTAGCTGAACACTGTGAGCAGGACGCACTGCACTAAATGTAAATAGCAGGAACGGATCTAGCTGAACACTGTGAGCAGGACGCACTGCACTAAATGTAAATAGCAGGAACGGATCTAGCTGAACACTGTAAGCAGGACGCACTGCACTAAATGTAAATAGCAGGAACGGATCTAGCTGAACACTGTGAGCAGGACGCACTGCACTAAATGTAAATAGCAGGAACGGATCTAGCTGAACACTGTGAGCAGGACGCACTGCACTAAATGTAAATAGCAGGCACGGATCTAGCTGAACACTGTGAGCAGGACGCACTGCACTAAATGTAAATAGCAGGAACGGATCTAGCTGAACACTGTGAGCAGGACGCACTGCACTAAATGTAAATAGCAGGAACGGATCTAGCTGAACACTGTGAGCAGGACGCACTGCACTAAATGTAAATAGTCTAGAAGATAACAGGAACGGATCTAGCTGAACACTGTGAGCAGGACGCACTGCACTAAATGTAAATAGCAGGAACGGATCTAGCTGAACACTGTGAGCAGGATGCACTGCACTAAATGTAAATAGCAGGAACGGATCTAGCTGAACACTGTGAGCAGGACGCACTGCACTAAATGTAAATAGCAGGAACGGATCTAGCTGAACACTGTGAGCAGGACGCACTGCACTAAATGTAAATAGCAGGAACGGATCTAGCTGAACACTGTGAGCAGGACGCACTGCACTAAATGTAAATAGCAGGAACGGATCTAGCTGAACACTGTGAGCAGGACGCACTGAACTAAATGTAAATAGCAGGAACGGATCTAGCTGAACACTGTGAGCAGGACGCACTGCACTAAATGTAAATAGCAGGAACGGATCTAGCTGAACACTGTGAGCAGGACGCACTGCACTAAATGTAAATAACAGGAACGGATCTAGCTGAACACTGTGAGCAGGACGCACTGCACTAAATGTAAATAGTCTAGATAGAAGATAACAGGAACGAATCTAGCTAAACTGAATACAGTGTATATATATATATATATATGCAACACCTGGGATGCATATATATACACAATACACTGTAAAATCCCCTGAGCCATAGTTGGCCAAAGCCACCCTGGCTTTGGCCAATTACAGCTCTCTCTACTGACGGCGCTGTGATTGGCCAAGCATGCGGGTCATAGTGCATGCTTGGCCAATCATCAGCCAGCAATGCACTGCGATGCCGCAGTGAATTATGGGCCGTGACACGCCACACGAATTTGGCGCGAACGGCCCATATCGTTCGCAATTCGACGGACGGTCGAACAGCCGATGTTCGAGTCGAACATGGGTTCGACTCGAACACGAAGCTCATCCCTACTAAGGATGGCATCTTTTTCCCAGTAACTCATGAACAAGTTGGCAACTGAGGGGGCGTACTAAGCCCCCATTGCTACTCCTCTCTTTTGCCTATAAAACTGCTTGTCATGCCAGAAAAAGTTATGACTCATGGCCAAATCTAATGCATGAACCAAAAAATCTTTGTTTGTTTTTCATCTTTGTACTATTTAGGTCCCATACCACAGCATCAACAGCATGTTTCTGTTGGATATTGGTATATAGAGAATTGACATCAATGCTGGCCAGTATGTCACCTTCATTAACCTCTACTTGTTGTAACAATTCCATGAGGTTCCTACTATCTTTAAGATATGCAGGACAACTCTGAACCAATGGCTGCAAGAAACTGTCCAAGTATTTGCCAATTCTGGTAAACAAAGAATTGACCCCACTCAAAATAGGTCTCCCTGGTGGATTGAGTGGGTTCTTGTGGATCTTTGGTAGTTAGTAAATAACTGGTACTCGTGGGGCATCGGGCACCAGATATCTAGCTTCCTTTTTGTTAACAATACCTTCATCTTGGGCACTTTTAACCAGATGTAACAGTTTGGCTTTGAATTTATTGGTAGGATTACCCCCCAATTTTTCATATGTGTCAGCATCATGGACAAGTCTGTTGAGTTCCATTAAATAGTCAGATTTGTTAAGGATAACTAACCCCCCCTCCTTTTGTCAGCACTTCTAATGACGATCTGCTTATTTTTTCTAAAGATTTAATACCCCTTTCGATATCAGTTTTACGCCTACTAGGTTTAACCACTTCAGCCCCGGAAGGTTTTACCCCCTTCCTGACCAGAGCACTTTTTACAATTTGGCACTGCGTCATTTTTAACTGCTAATTGCGCGGTCATGCAATGTTGTACCCAAACAAAATTTGCATCCTTTTTTTCCTACAAATAGAGCTTTCTTTTGATGGTATTTGATTACCTTTGCGGTTTTTATTTTTTGCGCTATAAATGAAAAAAGACGGAAAATTTTGATAAAAAATGATATTTTCTACTTTTTGTTATAAAAAAAATCCAATAAATTTTAGTCATTCATTTAGACCAAAATGTATTCAGCCACATGTCTTTGGTAAAAAAAAGTCAATAAGCGTATATTTATTGGTTTGCACAAAAGTTATAGCGTCTACAAACTAGGGTACATTTTCTGGAATTTACACTTTTACGCTTTTAGTTTATGACTGCCTATCTCATTTCTTGGGGTGCTAAAATGGCAGGGCAGTACAACCCCCCCCAAATGCCCCTATTTTGGAAAGCAGTGGCGACAAACTACAAACATTTTTAAAAGCCTTTACAGGTTACCAGTTTAGATTTACAGAGAAGGTCTACTGCTAAAATTACTTCCCTCGATCTGACCTTCACAGTGATACCTCACATGCATGGTGCAATTGCTGTTTACATTTGACGCCAGGCCGACGCTTGTGTTTGCCTTTGCACGAGAGCAGGGGGGAAGGGGTGCTTTTTTTTTTTTGCTTTTTTATCTTGTTTCTAAACTGTTCCTTTCATTTTTTTAAAATCATTTTTATTGTTATCTCAGGGAATGTAAATATCCATTATGATAGCAATAGGTAGTGACAGGTACTCTTTTTTGAAAAAAATGGGGTCTATTAGACCCTAGATCTCTCCTCTGCCCTCAAAGTATCTGACCACACCAGTATCGGTGTGATAAAATGCTTTCCCAATTTCTCAATGGCGCTGTTTACATCCAGCGAAAAAGTCATGAAATTCTTGTAGCTTCTGGTTTCTTAGGCCATAGAGATGATTGGAGCCATTCTGGTCTCTGATCAGCTCTATGGTCAGATGGCCGAATCACCGGCTGCATTCTTGGGTTCCCTGTTGAGACAGGAGAGCCAGAGAAAATCATGGAAGACGGTGGGAGGAGGGGACAATACCTCCCACTGCTTGTAAAAGCAATCTAGAGGCTAATTAGCTGCTAGGATTGCTTTTACGTGAAAGCTGACTGCTGGCTGAAAAGAATGATACGAAGATGATACCTAAACCTGCAAGCATCAGTCTGGTATAACCACTCAAAGTCCAGCAACATACCAGTACGTTGCTGGTCCTTGTTGGGCATATATTGTAATCTTTTAATGCAGCCTGTGGGCTGAACGAAAAAAAGAGATTGATCGGTGGGTATGCCCACCATTAGAATACCTCCCTTCATCCACCCACTTCTAATGATGGGCATACATGCGCCATTTATATATGCCGAAGCATGGGGGCATCCGCCCCAGACTTATCATACCTGCAAAGCAAATACAAAAAAATAGTAAAAAATAAAACATTTTTTAACGCAACCTGTGCCTAAAATATATATATGCCGAAGCATGAGGGCATCCACCGGCAAAAGATAGTAGCAAATCGCTCCTGCGCCCCTGCTGCCCCCATGCTTCAGCATATATGCTCTTTTTTTTAACTGTGGTGGTGAAATCACCTCCGACAGCGCTGGAGCCTGGAGTCACGGCTTTATGTATCGTGGGAGTAAACGTTGTTGCTGTCAAGATAAATAAATCCGCGCTGCAACTGAATGGCATACCTGCTAAGCAAATGATGGTTAACAATAAAACAAAGTAACATTACAGTATAACAGTAATGCCCCGTACACACGGTCAGATTTTCCGACGGAAAATGTGCGATCGGAGCGTGTTGTCAGAAATTCCGACCGTGTGTGGGCTCCATCAGACTTTTTCCATTGGATTTTCCGACACACAAAGATTGAGAGCAGGCTATAAAATTTTCCAACGTAAGACATTATCTCACAATTTTCATGATTTTTTTTCATAACATGTTGTTTTCACATAGAGTGATTTTGCACTTGCACTTTAATAGGAGCGCGGTTTGTAATTAGATAGCTAATTATTTTTCTTATTATGTGGGGGTCTTGTGAGCCAAAGATGGACTGATGCCTTTGTGAGGTGAAACAAATAGAGATAAGCTGCAAACACTAACCACGTTTCATTGCGTGCATAAACCAAAAAATATAAATAAACGTGCCTGCGCTGAAAAAACAGATATATCCCAATAGTTGGGAGGTGCATATATGTGTAAAACTATACTGCAAAATTTCATTATAAAAAAAAAATGCTAGTAACATATAAACTGTAGAATGAATACAATCCTTATATAAAAGTATCCCATAAAGTGCAACATGCAAAAAAACAATATATATATATATATATATGTGGTTATAAATATAAGATCAAAGTGCAAAATCAAGTGTCCACATTTAAAAAGTTCAATTCATTGATATCAACACATAAAGTGCAAGTAAGTGGTGTCCACAAAAAACAGTGTTCCTCATGCTCCTCCTTAATGGTGTTCACAATCCAGCATGCTTCAGTGCTCTCCTGTGACCCCCCACTTGTGCTTGCGCTCACCTCTGAGCGTGTGACACGGTAATTAAACGGTGTCTAAACACGCATTGGAGCCACCCCTTGGGCTCATACAGGGTATGCTGGTATAAACTCCACCACTCTCAGATGTCATCAGATAGTCTCACATACAAGAAAGAAAAAGCTCCATAGTGTGATACAGTAGGGATTTATTTAAAATATATTAAAACTTCCCTCCAGAAGGGTACTCACAATATGTAGGTGCGTGAGTGCACCAATCTTTCCAGAGAGTGTTTGTATAAAACAAGCGTTTGTATGGCGTGCGGTGTGTCGTTCCTCATCTACCTCTGTTGCTGACAGCACCGTCCTACCCCTCCCGACGCGTATTCGGCACAGGGATCACGTGCCTTCCTCTGGGGGATCTAATTAGACGAATGCTCTGTGTGTGTGTTTATATGCTGTCGGTGGCCATTTTGCCTAGGACCGCTGACAGCTCTAGTAATAGGCTACATCGATATAAGTATATCCTGTCGGCGGCCATTTTGCCTAGGACTGCCGACATCTCTAGTGTTAGGCTACAACCGCACACAGGCGGCCATTTTGCCTAGGACCGTTATCTCCTATAATCACAGGCTTCATCACCATGCTCCTTTATTAAACAGCTGTGATAACTACAAGAAAAATTATAACGAAAACTAGCAGTGATAATTACCATTAATCACTATCATTAATTATAAAATTTTCCAACGTAAGACATTATCTCACAATTTTCATGATTTTTTTTCATAACATGTTGTTTTCACATAGAGTGATTTTGCACTTGCACTTTAATAGGAGAGCGGTTTGTAATTAGATAGCTAATTATTTTTCTTATAAAATTTCCCGACAACAAAATCCGATCACGTCAATTCCGACCGTGTGTGGACAATTCCAACGCACAAAGTGCCACGCATGCTCAGAAGAAATTCTGAGACAGAACAGCTTGGTCTGGTAAAATTAGCATTTGGAATGGATAGAGCACTTTCGTCAGGCTGTAATGTTTAAAATTGTTTAATACAGCGCACTCTTTTCTTCTTTATAATGCAGGAAGAACGAAGTAGTTTTGCTGCTGATATTCACACAGACTTCTTACAAACTTATTTCTTTATTATTTATCGTGATTCCCTCAATATACTATGATTTGTCACATCTGACAAAAAATCTATATCATTTTTTTTGTTTTGTTTTTTCTGTTCAAGCCTGATGTAATTTTTTTAAAATTTTTTTTTTGGTTTGTATTTTTTTCAAGGCTGATCTTGTTGTTATTTTTTTTTTTTTAGTTATTTAACATCCTGAATATTTTTGTGTGTGTTTTGTGTGTCAAGTTACCACAACACCATTATTATCTTGTATTATTTAATCTCAAGGAGATTGCTTGGTGTTGGTGTCTCTTGTTAATTTCACATTGTACTTTAGAAATGTACCTGAATCCTCACAAACAAACTGTCCTTTTTGAATGAAAACACACATAGGCGAGTATAATTGAAACTAAAAAACCTTTATTAAGGGCTCATAACCAAACAAAGAGGGAGGCAATGCTGGAGAAACAGCAGAAATTGGTGAAGCCTTCGACCCCCGGGGCACACATCAATTATTTTACTGCAAAATTGATGGCCTGAGGAGTCCTTATTTAAGGCAGTGCAACCTGGTCCAGAAGTCCCAGAGATCATGAAAGCAGCAGATGACATCTGTGTCCCCAGGCTGTGGTCATACAAAAGCCTGCATCTTTTGCCAGACCAGACTGAACCCAGGCCATCACTCTCTGGTCTTCCTTCCATGCTTCCTTCCACGCTGTGGCTGTGGTGGTGTAGTTGTGGCAGGAGGAGGAGGGGGGGAGGATGGTCCAACTCACTCAGGTGGGTATTGGGTGTGATTTCGCCCCTCACCCCCTTAGTTAAGACTTTATAAAGAAGGTCCTCACACAGCTGGCATTGACAATCCTGCATGCCCTGCATGGTGGTAGCCATGCAGGCAAAGGCCTCTTCAGGAGTGGGGGTGGCTCTGAGGGACGCATAAGCCTCCTGAATCAGCCTGAGTGCTGAATCCTGCACGTGACTCCCCTTTCTGGGTCCCTTGGTTGGAAGGCGGAGGGGAGGAACCTGCGATTCTGTCAGGCTCCTACTGGGCCCAGGCTTCTCCTGGCTGCCACTTAGCCCTGCCTCCTCCTGGCTGCCACTAACCCCCGCCTCCTCCGCGCTGCCACATTCCACAGCCTCCTCCTGTGTGCCACATTCCAGAGCCTCGTCCTGGCTGAGGTCTTCCTGTGTATAAAAAAGGGACATCGTTTTAGTTTTTACTTCATCAATCACACACAATTTTCACCTCATGGCTGTTGCAAATTGAATGTTAACAAATATAACAGATGATCATTCTGAGCCCAGCATTTTTCATTCTTGTCCCAATTATTTTTGCCCACTACTGTCTATTGATATGTAAAACACTTTATTAAATCAGCAATTAGTGATCAATAATAACATCTAGTAAACATCATTTATTTCTTGACCAGAAAGCTGTAGAAGAATTCTATACCTGGCTCCAGCTGGGCTCCTCCACTTCTTCCTGGCTGGAAGTCCCAGGTTGGACATCGGAAGCCTCAGCTCAGGTGGAAGGAAGAGTGGAAGGAAGGGTTGAGAGCGATTCCCTGACTCCAGTCTGGTCTGACAGAAATCGCAGTCTCTCATAGTACCACAGCCTGGGGACATAAACGTCATCTGCTGCAGCTCCGGATCTCTGGGAATCCGTGACCTTCTTGCGCTCCCTAAGATAAGTGCTCCTCAGGCTACCAATTTTGGCTTTTAAATAGGGGATGGTTGCCGTGGGGACAACCGGCTTCACCAACTCCAGCAGTTTCTCCAGCGCTATCTGCCTCTTTTGTTTATGATTATAATGCAGGTGTTTGACCTGCCATAGACAGGGCAGCTCCCTGTACTTGTCTATGAACAGGAGGAGGAAGTTGTGGTCATTGAAGCCATCCAATTTATCTGCAATACACAAGACAAACCCTAATGTCAGGCAAAACTCTCCTAATCTTGTTACAATATAGGCCTCAATCTAGAAGCAGTATAGGCCCAAGTTTTGATCTTATCTTCGTTATCACAATCGGCGCCTCTGATACTCCTTCCTCCGCTCACAGATCATACGTACTACGCACGCGTGTTACGCTTTATAGACACTGCGCATGCGTGAAACTCCACCTGCCCCTGACGTTCTTTCTAGTCTATTCCTGCCCCTTATCGTTCAGTGGGGGAAGAGCACATGACAGAGACACAGCAGGTGTGTGCTAATTACAGCAATGAGCAGGAAGAGGAGGAGGAAAGCCCGGAGCCTGAAACGTCACGATCCCAGAGGAGAAGATCTAAGTCCTCAAATATGTTCTTTGGGGAGATGTTGGAGATGGTCGACATCCTGAAGAAGGCCGACTATGATGGGAAGTATGGATCTTACCCCAACCCCAATGTCCGAAAGGCCAAGATAATGGCGAAAGTGGTCAAGAGTCTGCACCGGAATTTCGGGGTACGACGATCGAAAGATCAGCTCAGGAAGCGGTGGTCGGACCTCAAATTAAGAGAGCATGAGCAGTACAGAAGGATCCGGAGAATGCTGCAAAAAAGTAAGTAGTTGTCCTGTGTTCCTATTCTTTATGTTTATTACGTTCGTGCTGCTCCATGTGCTTTTCTTAACTGTTGTCCAGTTTAAAATGTCAACTTTCATGTTCATGGGCACATTATTCGTTTGTGTAAAGCATTGTTCGTTCGGCCTAGAAAACACCATTGTTTTGGCCATATGCATTTGCCAACATTTTTTTATGGCCTACTTGTCTGAAAATAATTTGCTTGTGTAGATGGGTTCTTAACTAGAATGAAATGCAAACTAGATTCTGTGTAAGGAGAGGACACTCAGCAGTTTTCACATCTGGATGCTGGAGCACTAGTGTGGGACACAAGAACACACTTTTTATTAGGGGGTCCCACACAGGTGCTCCAGCGTATACTATAGGGGTGTCTCCATCTGTACTAAACAGGTAAAGTATTGAAGTTTAACAAAGGACAATAAAAATTCTACATCTTGGAATTCTGCCAAAACAGACAATTGTACCCCACTTCCAAGCAATGTTTCATATTCCTATTTCTGTCATCAAATATCTGTGTGCTAAGTATACCTATTTTTTTTTACATAGGGGATAAACGACTCGGAGGACACCCCTCATCCGAGGAGACCAGAGACTCCCCACCTCTTGAAGAAGTGGAGACCCACCAAAGCCAACAGGAGGAGGAGGAGGAAGGAGACATGGTGGAAATTGTCACCACATCAGGTGAGTGTCTGCGACCACAGGCTCAGGTAAGAGATGAATGCCGGCAGATTTATAATACATGGTGTTTTTTTTGTTTCTATCTTTTTAGGTGATCGTGATGTTGTGGATCCAGGGCATTTCACCTCAGAAAGTGCACAGATCCTGATCGGGGAGATCATGGGGTGTAATAGGGACTTGGAAAACATCCAGAAAAGCATCAATGATGTTCAAAAAAAATGAAGAACATCATTGATGTTTTAGGGAGAGTTTAAAACCCCTCGAAATCCCTTTGTTTTTTTGTGCTTTTTGTGAGCTAAAACTTTTGATCATTTTTTGAAATATTTGCGAAAAGCCAAATTTTGAAGATGCACACAGTGTGTCAACATGTGCTATCTGCCATCACGGGAGATCAATGGACGCATTTTTGGGGTGCAACCCCTTCCTTAATAATAAAGTAGCTGTGAGGAAGGGGTTGCACCCACAAAACACGTCTCTTGATCCCCCATGATGGTAGCTAGCACATGTTGACATTCGGCAATTTGTGTGCATCTTCAAAATTTGGCTTTTCTAGGGGTGACTTCACCCCATCTGAACGCAATATCAAACACAGTTTGTAAATACTCATGTCTGATATTGCCTTCAAGTTCTACCAAATGTGAACTTTGTAAGTTCAAGATTTGTGTCTTTCTTGTTGGTTTTAAACATGCCTGTTTTATCTTAAATGGACATTTTTACTTTTTCAAATGTGACCCCAAAAATTGTTATACAACAAACATGTTTCTAAAGAAAAAATTTGCGCTAGGTGTACAAACAGTAACTTGGTGAATATCACCCGTGAAGGAAAATCCTGCAGCTATGCACTATACCTTGATAAGGGCACTACTAAATAGATATAACAAAAAGCACAGCGCTGGATATAAATGCAAAAATACAACAAAAATTGATATTACTATTAAAGCTCCAACAGCTTTCATATGTGGTAAAATAAAAAAATAAAAATGAACAATAACATGAATGCTTCACTATAGTGATATATATGCGTGAACAATAACATGGATGCTTCACTATAGTGATATATATGCGTGACTATTCCCAGTTTTTTTTATCCACACATTTAGAAAAAGTCCAAAGATGCAAAAATTATGTCAAAACAAATGTCCAAAAAAGCAATTAAATGTGACTTTCTATGAATAATAAATCTGTGACTGTCACCGTGTTGAAATCCCGTCACCTGGTATAGATTGAAGGCTTACCAGATAGCCTCTGATCAGAGGCATAGAGCTAACAGCTTTGGGTTTGCCCTCCACAGCGGCTGGAACTTTAGCTGGGATGATGGATGTAGATCCACAAACGATCGCCACAGGCTTCCAGACAGCGGTACAATCAGGGAAGAGAGCTCTCACCGATATGGAAGTGTTTAAAAGAAAAGAGAAAACTCCAATGGTGTAGAAAGTTTTATCTCTTGTTTATTAAAAGTCGCCTCACTGGCATCCATAAAAACACTTTTCCTTGCAAGGAACCAATACAGCTTTAAAACGAAACTCCTCGCATGCGCCGTCGGTACGAGCGTGTCAATCCTACGGCCATTTCGTCAGAAATGACATCAGGGTCATTTCTGACGAAACGGCCGTAGGATTGACACGCTCGTACCGACGGCGCATGCGAGGAGTTTCGTTTTAAAGCTGTATTGGTTCCTTGCAAGGAAAACTGTTTTTATGGATGCCAGTGAGGCGACTTTTAATAAACAAGAGATAAAACGTTCTACACCATTGGAGTTTTCTCTTTTCTTTTAAACACTTCCATATCGGTGAGAGCTCACTTCCCTGATTGTACCGCTGTCTGGAAGCCTGTGGCGATCGTTTGTGGATCTACATCCATCATCCCAGCTAAAGTTCCAGCCGCTGTGGAGGGCAAACCCCAAGCTGTTAGCTCTATGCCTCTGATCAGAGGCTATCTGATAAGCCTTCAATCTATACCAGGTGACGGGATTTCAACACGGTGACAGTCGCGGATTTATTATTCATAGAAAGTCACATTTAATTGCTTTTTTGGACATTTGTTTTGAAATTTTTGCATCTTTGGACTTTTTCTAAATGTGTGGATAAAAAACTGGGAATAGTCACGCATATATATCACTATAGTGAAGCATCCATGTTATTGTTCACGCATATATATCACTATAGTGAAGCATTCATGTTATTGTTCATTTTCATTTTTTTATTTTACCACATATGAAAGCTGTTGGTGCTTTAATAGTAATATCAATTTTTGTTGTATTTTTGCATTTATATCCAGCGCTGTGCTTTTTGTTATATCTATACAACAAACATGTTGGGTGTAATAGGGACTTGAAAAACATCCAGAAAAGCATCAATGATTTTCAAAAAAAAAAAAAATTAAGAACATCATTGATGTTTTAGGGAGAGTTTAAAACCCCTCGAAATCCCGTTGTTTTTTTGTGCTTTTTGTGAGCTAAAACTTTTGATCATTTTTTGACATATTTGCGAAAAGCCAAATTTTGAAGATGCACACAGTGTGTCAACATGTGCTATCTGCCATCACGGGAGATCAATGGACGCATTTTTGGGGTGCAACCCCTTCCTTAATAATAAAGTAGCTGTGAGGAAGGGGTTGCACCCACAAAACACGTCCCTTGATCCCCCATGATGGCAGCTAGCACATGTTGACATTCGGCAATTTGTGTGCATCTTCAAAATTTGGCTTTTCTAGGGGTGACTTCACCCCATCTGAACGCAATATCAAACACAGTTTGTAAATACTCATGTTTGATATTGCCTTCAAGTTCTACCAAATGTGAACTTTGTAAGTTCAAGATTTGTGTCTTTCTTGTTGGTTTTAAACATGCCTGTTTTTATCTTAAATGGACATTTCTACTTTTTCTAATGTGACCCCAAAAATTGTTATACAACAAACATGTTGGTTTGTTTAAAAACCTTTTCTAAATGCACATATGATTGTGCTGGTATTAAAAAGATTGTTAATCAAGAATGTGTGGATTATTGTTTCAATGCTCCAAAACTTTTGTCGTGCTCTAATTGGTGTTTTCAGTGACAATGGGGGTTATTTCCTAAGGGAAAATCCACTTTGCACTACAAGTGCAGTTTCAAGTGCACTTGTAGTGCAAAGTGTCTTTGCCTTTAGTAAATAACACCCAACAATGCTTTGTAATGTCACACAATCACGCCATTTTCAGGACTCACCACATTTCTGTCAGGGTCAGCTAAAAGAAACACAAGCAGTAACCAAAGATTTTTGTAGTTAAATTTTTTATTTTACTTGAAAAAGGTTTCAGACATTGTCTGGCATATTGATAGCCCCCCTACCCGCAAAGTATTCAAGGTATCTTAGACGGACATCACGGGCACTCAGGGGGGGCAAGCCAGGACGGCCACTTTCAAGCGCCATCAGGGTTGGTTCATTTGAATTCCAGCCTCAGGCCCAACTGAGCCAGCATAGTTGGCAGAATGTTGCCGTAAAAAGTTGTGTAGAACACAGCACGCCAGGATGATATGATTCAGTTTGTACTCTACCATGTGTATGGGTGTAAGAAATAGGCGGAATCGGCTGGCCATGATTCCAAACGTGTTCTCCACCACTTTTCTGGCTCTGGCCAGCCGGTAATTAAAAACCCTCTGGTCCGGGGTGAGGGTCCTCATCGGGAATGGCCGCATAAGATGGTCCCCCAGCGCAAACGCTTCATCTGCTCCGAAGATGAATGGGAGTCCTTCCACATTGTCTTCTGGAGGTGGCAAGTCCAAGCTGCCATTCTGGAGACGCCTGTAGAACTCCATCTGGGTGATGACTCCACCATTAGACATCCGGCCATTCTTTCCCACGTCCACATACAGGAACTCGTAAGTAGCCGACACCACCACCAACATCACAATACTATTGAATTCCTTATAGTTGAAATAGTATGACCCAGTGTTGGGTGGTGGGACGATGTGGACGTGTTTCCCATCAATTGCCCCTCCGCAGTTAGGAAAGTCCCACCGCTGGGCAAAGTGGGAGGCCACAGTCTGCCATTCCTGTGGGTTGGAAGGAAACTGTGGAGTCAAACAAAAAAAAATAGTCATTTTGCACATAAACAGGGAAAGCAGATTAGATACAAACATTCTTGGCCAACATCAAGATAACATTTATTTGAGGGAGTTTTTTAAAGACCAAAGTATAAGGTACACCTATCAGATTCCCCCCCCTCTCATGGGCCGTTTCTAACATTTTAAGGGGGAGATCTTTTGGACAGGTAACCCTCTCCACTTCATTGAGAGATGAATGCCTAAATAATGTGTATTACTTTGGCCAGCCCCTCCTTAGTTACACTATTGACAGCCCACTGGACAGGTAAGAAGTGTCATAATACAAAGATATAAATACACACTGTACACATTTGAGAGCATTTGGAAATTCTGCTATTACCTATCAAGATAATAGGATACAAAAACTTGAAACAGTACCATTTGAAAGTATTCAGGCAGGCCCTTGCACTACATGCTTTGGGGAATTCATCCATACATCTGACCACTAAATAGATGGCTATAGTGTGTATTGGTTTGGCAAAATCAGCAGATAGAGGATTGAGGATAGATAGAGAATTGGTATCAGCTGACTTAGCAATTGGGGGAGGAAGGGTTCTAAATGATTTGGGGACCCCCAAAAAAAGCCTCTGGCACTCTGCCTGAATTTAAAGCACAAATCACATTTAAAAACATTTTAGGGGGTGTTTGGGGTAAACCACTACTATGGAGCTGATAAAATACATTGTTAAGTGACTACATGAGGTGAATATAGGGGCAGGAGACCATGCTGGGGAGGTAAGTGAAGGCAAATATGTATGAAGGACAAAAAAAAATTACAGAAAAATCCAGCATGCATGAGGACAAAGGGGACATTCACAGCATATTACAAACATGGTAATTAGGGAATGAGGAAAGAAACACAATATATTATCAAACATTAAATACAATAAAATGTAATATTAAAGGATAAAAATCTTACCTTAATATACTCCTTCTGCAGGACCTGGATGATGGCAGAACAGGTCTCTGGGATAATGATCCCTAGAGCCTGGGGGGAGATGCCTGTCGAGAACTTCAAGTCCTGCAGGCTTCTCCCCGTCTCCAAGTACCGCAGGGTGGTGACGAGCCTCTGCCCTGGAGTGATGGCTTGCCTCATGCAGGTATCCTGCCTGCTAATATAAGGGGTCAGCAAAGCCAACAAATGGTGAAATACGGGGTCTGTCATCCGGAGAAAGTTCCTGAAATCATTAGGATTATTCTCACGGATCTCACGGAGCAAAGGCATATGACAGAACAGGTCACGCTGAAGCAACCAATTCTTGGTCCATGAACTCCTCCCCACCCTGTTCATGGACTGGACTTGTGTCAAGGTAAGGACCCCAACACCAAGCCCCCACAAAGCACGAACTCTACGAGGAGTACGTATATGCAACATGGCTGCTCAGAACGAAGTAACAGAACTCACTGAAGAACAGCAAGGCCTGTGAAGAGCGACCTGAAAAACAGTAACGAACGAACAAAAACACAATGACAAGAGTCACGCGTAACTCGCTGCATGCACTGAAGACCAGATACAAACCCACAAGCACAAACTGAACAGCAGAAAATGATCTGAAAACCATGAGTCTGAAAAAGCATGAATCATCTCTCACCAAACTTTTACTAACACGAGATTAGCAAAAGGAGCCCAAAGGGTTCCACGCTTGGTTATGAACTGGCCTTTTCTAGTCTCGTCGTACGTGGTGTGCGTCACCGTGTTCTTGGCGATCGGAAATTCCGACAACTTTATGCGACCGTGTGTATGCAAAACAAGTTTGAGCCAACATCCGTCGGAAAAAATCCATGGATTTTGTTGTCGGAATGTCTGATCAATGTCCGATCATGTGTATGGGGCATTAGACATACCATACCTGCAAAGCAAATGCAAAAAAAACAAATAAAACATTTTTTAACGCAATCTGTGCCTAAAATATATATATGCCAAAGCATGGGGGCATCCACCCGCAAAAGGTAGGAGCAAATCGCTCCTCTACCCCTGCTGCCCCCATGCTTCGACATATATGCTCTTTTTTTTAACTGTGGTGGTGAAATCACCTCCGACAGCGATGGAGTCACGGCTTTATGTATCGTGGGAGCAAACGCTGTTGCTGTCAAGATAAATATATCCGCACTGCAGCTGAATGGCGTACCTGAAAACAAAAAAATGGTTAACAATAAAACACAGTAAACAGTAAAGTATGATAAAATTACATACCTGAAAAGCAAACATGATAAAACATAATAACAATAAAACATTGCAGAATAGAATACAGTAAAAAAGAGCACAACAATAGAGAGAGAATAGAGAGAGAGAGAACAATAAAACGACAACTATTTTTGTTTTTTTTATAATATATATTTTTTTTTGTGTATTTTTTTTTATTTTTACATTTTTTTTTATAACTGTAACTTTTGTAACTATAACCAGTTCCAGGTTCGGGTCTCTCAAAATGTGATGGCATCTTGGGAGACCCTGTGAAAGTGTGCCTAGTCTGTGCAATGATGTACCCTACGCTAAAACTCAACTAGTGTATGGTAGTGCTCAAAGCATTCACCAATGCAAAGACCAGGATTGTCAGGACAGGAGGGACAATAATAGCGGGTGTCACGCCTATATCTGCGCTTTCTACAGACACAAAATTTTCTTTAGGGGGCTCGTTGGGTAGGGGTACTCGGGAGGACATAAGGAAAATGCCTCTCATGCAGCCGGCTTACTGCATTTGGTTGGGGAAGGTGAGGTGGAGCACCGTCTGGAAACAGAAGGGCTCTGACAATCACTTCCTGGAATTTAAGGAAGGATCCAGTCTGTCCTGAAGCTCTGCATAGCACATGAGCATTCAGCAAAGCCAATTGAAATAAGTATACAGACACTTTTTTATACCAGCGTCTGGCCTTACGGGCAACTAGGTATGGCACCAACAACTAGTTGTTGAGGTCCACCCCTCCCATATTTTGGTTATATTTGTGGACACAGAGGGGTTTCACCACAACACCAGTCACCGTAGTAATTTGGAGAGTCGTGTCTGCGTGAAGGGAGGTTAAGAACGAAAACATTCTTATTGTCCCTCCACTTCAATGTGAGCAAGTTATTACACTTCAAGCAGGCTCTCTCCCCCAGCCTAAGACGGGACTCTACAAGCCGCTGGGGAAAGCCCCGGCGATTAGATCGCACAGTGCCACATGCTCCAATCTGATGATCAAACAAGTGACTAAAAAGTGGCACGCTCGTGTAATAATTGTCCACATACAAATGGTACCCCTTTCCGAATAAGGGTGACACCAAGTCCCACACAATCTTGCCAGCATTTCCAATGTAGTCAGGGCAGTTTGTTGGCTCTACGTGACTATCTCTTTCCTCGTAAACCATAAAACTACATGTATAGCCTGTGGCCCTGTCACAGAGCTTATACATCTTGACCCCGTATCTGGCACAATTGCTGGGAAGGTACTGTTTGAATGACAAGCGGCCAGAAAACTTAAAAAAGAAAGGAGGTCCCTGCGCAATGGACCATGTACTTTAGAGTTTTATATGTATGTTGGAACTGCTGCCTCTACAAATTACTTCCACTAGGTGGAGTATAACATTAAGAAAGGAAAAAGGAAGTAGATATGGCACCGTTCCAGACCTGATGGAGTTCAGGTGTGTGCTGCTCCCTTTGATGGGAGGGAGGTATGGGGTGGAAGAAAAAATATATATATATTTAGTGCCTATTAAATGGGTGTCTACTACCCAAATACCGATGCAAAAAATAAATAAACAAATATATACTCAATATATAAATTGCTGAGTGTGAAAGGCTGACTGCCTGACTCAATATAAAGTGCAACACCCCCCTTAATATATATAATAGATATAAATAAATAGATGTGTGAATAAGTGCAATATACCTAATCATTAATAAACATATGCAATAATCATACTGTATATACAAATTAAACCAATGTACAAATATAAGGTGCTAATGTGAATAGATAGGTGAACATGTGACTGTTATATGCATTGGGTTAAGGTGCAAATGTGCCAGTGAAGGGATTCATTCTGGTGGGCTTTTCAATGAGTAAACACTCAGTGCATGCCTTATCCGTGCTCCTATATTGACTGCACTCACCAGATCCTTTACCCCCTCTTGGGGTCCCACGCCTCCACAGTATATGCCACTGTGTAGCAATGCAAGGTGACTCCTTCCATGAGCAGGTCTGAGCAGAGCAGGTCATCTGGGACTTGTACTTCACCGCTGTAGATGAAGATAGATGTTTGCTGGACCTTGTAGTTCACCGCTGCAGATGAGGATAGATGTTGTCTGGTGCTTGTAGTTCACCGCTGTAGATGAAGGTACTACAGTAGAATCAGGCAAAGCGTAGTCTAGGCAAGCTGGGTCATACAAAGGAAGATAAGAGTCCAAACGGTACCGAATCAGAAGCAAGCAAACAGGGTCAAACGAGCCGGGTGATACATGAAATACACAGAGCAGATATCAGCTGGATCAAACACAAGGTAAACTCTAACACGAGCCAGAAAACTTAACTACTTGCCGACCGCCTCATGACGATATACGTCGGCAGAATGGCACGGGCAGGCAAAGTAACGTATGGGTATGTGACTTGCCTCCCGCAGGTGAGGGGTTCGCTCAGACCCCCCGGTGCCTGAGGCGGTCGCCATATTTCCCTGAGTGATCAGAGGTGAGGGGGAGGCCATCCATTTGTGGCCACCCCTTTGCGATCGCTCCCAGCCAATGACATTCTTCCTCTGCCTCTCAAATGTAAACAGCGGCAGAGGAAGTGATGTCATCTCTCCTCGAGTCGGTCTTTTCCATTCCGGCGCTGAGCAGAAAAGACATAAAGTAAGTGCACCAACACTGCACTAACAGTAGAACACTATAGGCACACATTTAACTCCCCATCACCCCCCCGATCACCCCCTGTATCCCCTGTCACAGTGAAACCAATAGCAGTTTTTTTTTCTGATTATTGCATTGGTGTCAGTTTGTGACAATTATAAGTGGTAGGGCAGTTAGTATTAGCCCCCTTTAGGTCTAGGATACCCCCTAACCCCCCCTAATAAGGGTTAACCCCTTGATCACCCCCCCCGTCGCCAGTGTCACTAAGCGATCATTTTTCTGATCGCTGTATTAGTGTCACTGGTGACGCTAGTTAGGGAGGTAAGTATTTAGGTTCTCCATCAGCATTTTATAGCGTCACGTACCCCCATATACTACCTAATAAAGGTTTTAACCCCTTGATTTCCCTCTAGTTAACCCTTTCACCCGTGATTACCGCATAACTGTTACGGGTGACGCTGGTTAGTTAGTTTATTTTTTTATAGTTTCAGGGAACCCGTCGTTTATTACCTAATACAGTTTTAACCCCCTGATTGCCTGGCGGGTGATATAAGTTACGTTTTAGGGTCAGATAAGGTCTGCGTCACCCCAGGCAGCATCAGGTTAGTGCCAGTAGTGCTAACACCCACGCACGCAGCATACACCTCCCTTAGTGGTATAGTATCTGAACGCATCAATATCTGATCCGATCAGATCTCTATAGATCTATTGTGGATCAAAGCAATTTGTACGCTGGTCAACACATCGCCACTATTCCCCAGTCCTCCCTAAGACGGGAATCTACAAGCTGATTAGGTCGCACGGTGCCACATGCTCCAATCTGATGATCAAACAGGTGACTAAAAAGTGGAACGCTCGTGTAATAATTGTCCACGTACAAGTGGTACCCCTTTCCGAATAAGGGTGACACCAAGTCCCAGACAATCTTGTCAGCGCTTCCTATGTAGTCAGGGCAGTTTGTCAGCTCTATGTGACTATCTTTGTCCCTTATAAGCCATAAAACTACATGTATAGCCTGTGACCCTGTCACAGAGCTTATACATCTTGCCCCCGTATCTGGCACGCTTGCTGGGAAGGTACTGTTTGAATGACAAGTGGCCAGAAAACCTAATCAGGGACTCATCAACACAGACAACTTGATGGGGCGTAAACAAGTCTGCAAAACCTTGGTTGAAGTGGTTTATGAGGGGCAGAATTTTGTAGAGCCGATCGTATCCAGGGTCTCCACGAGGACGACAGAGTTTATTGTTGTTGAAGTGCATGAACCGCAAAATCTGCTCGTATCATGCCCTGGTCATGGAGGCAGAGAACAAGGGCATATGGTGAATTGGGTCAGTGGACCAATATGACCGCAACTCACTCTTTTTAGTTAACTGTTTCCACCTGAATGCCGGGTTGGCCAGTGAATGGGGGAAGTACAGGTGCTGCAGAAGTGGTGGGTTCCCAATTAGGATTGGCGATTCCAGCAGGAAGGGCACTATGGGCACGACGGGTCTGTGTTCATCTTCTTGGTGGCAGCGGAACACTACTTGTGCTTGCCACCTCGCCAGCTTGAACTGCAGTTATGGGACTAGCCATGTCACCAAGTGTTACTGCAGTGCTGGATGTACGACCAGTGTGTACTAGGCTGCTGGTGCTTGCCAGTTCACCAGAAGGAATAGCGGCGCTAGTACTTCTCTGCTCCATATGAGAGCCCTGCGGTTCTTGCACCTCAACAACAGAAGAAGAAGATTGGGGTCTGGTACACCTGACCTTGGCAGGGACCACAACTCTGTTGTCAGAGCTATCTGTCATGGAGCCGCTGCTGTCTACAGGTTCATATTCTGAGCCTGAATCTGACAAATGAGTGACTTCCTCTTCACTATCTGTCATGCTCAGAAACGTGTAGGCCTCTTCACTAGTGTACCTTTGATTTGCCATTTTGGGCTCTAAATTTAGTGATACACTAGTGAGACTCACAGGCAAAAAAGCTCCTGACTGTTAGCGACTGTATCAAAACGCTACCAAAAAACTGTTAGCGATCGCAGGGATCAGGCCTGACTCTGCAAACGCTGCAGCTATGTGTGTTTAGTGTTTTGTAAGTGACAGTGATGGATCGATACTGCACTTGGGTGGGCTGGGCTGGGCGGCGGGGCAAAATGCAGGTGCTAGCAGGTATCTGGGCTGATCCCTCTAACACTGCGTTTTTGGGAACCCTAAACTGCTGGGGACGCTAGTATAGATCTGATCGGATCAGATATTGATCCGTTCAGATACTATACCACTAAGGGAGGTGTATACTGCGTGCGTGGGTGTTAGCGCTACTGGCACTAACCTGACGCTGCCTGGGGCGACGCAGACCCTATCTGAACCTAAAACCTAACTTATATCACCCGCCGGTGATATAGGGGGTTAAACCTTTATTAGGTAATAAACGGTGCGTGCCCTGACACTATAAAAAAATTAACTAACCAGCGCCACCCGTAACAGTTATACGGTGATTACTGGTGAAAGGGTTAACTAGGAGGCAATCAGGGGGTTAAAACCTTTACTAGGTAGTGAACCTAAATACTTACCTCCCTAAGTAGCGTCACCTCTGACACTAATACAGCGATCAGAAAAATGATTAGTGACACTGGCGACGGGGTGTGATCAAGGGGTTAAAACTTTATTAGGGGGGGTTAGGGGGGTACCCTAGACCTAAAGGGGCCTAACACTAACTGCCCTACCACTTATAATTGTCACAAAATTACACCAATGTAATAATCAGAAAAAAAACTGCTATTGGTGTCACTGTGACGGGGGTAGAGGGGGGTGATCGGGGGTGAAAAGTGTGCCTAGAGTGTTCTACTGTAAGTGTTGGTGCAAACTTACTTGATGTCTTTTCTCCTCGGAAGCCAGAACGAAAAGGCTTCATGAGGAGCGATGACATCACTTCCTCTGCCGCTGTTTACATTACAGCAGCAGAGGAAGCATTCCATTCGCCCGGAGCGATCGTTAGGGGGTGGTCATGAATCAGTGGCCTCCCCCTCACCTCGGATCGCTCCTGACGGTAATCCAACCGCCGCAGGCACTGGGGGGGTCCGATCGGACCCCCCCACCCGCGGGCAGGCAGGGACGTACGGGTAAGCCCTTATGCCTGCCCGTGCCATTGTGCCAACGTACATCGGCGTGTGGCGGTCAGCAACTGGTTAATGACTAAACCTTCTAAGTCACGTTGGACCAAGGATTTAAAATACTCCGAAAACTGACTATTGGGATTTCTAGGATTGAAGACCAATCTGTTCCTTAAATTCGTATGATGATATTCTTGTCCTGATTGAGGTGTAATTTTACTAAAATATGTCTTAATATTTAATTTCCTCATGAATTTTTGAAAATCAATAAAAATATCAAGTTTATTCAAATCCTTATTGGGAGCATATTTCTTTTCAAAGATTTTTATTGGTAACAATCAAATAGCAGTTACAGACAATACAGTGTATATTAGAATAAGTACAAATGACAGAGTACAATTCAATAGAACAATATAATGAAAACTTATTGTAAACAGGGATATAGAGTTTGATTAAGATAGCATAAATTACACAATCCCGTAGAAACCGTAGATGCTGTAGTGAAGAAGGGAATGAGCCCTTTGTCACTAGAGGACTGGTTAACATTATTACTCCGTAAGAAGGTGATCACGATACCAACTAAACAATTTGTACAAACAGATCATGTTACCAGTGGTACACATTGATTAAAGAGGGAGGGTTTGGGAGGAGGGAGGGGAGTCAAGAAAGAAGAGGGTTAGGAAGAAAGAAGGAAAGGTTAGTTAGCAGAATGGTGGTCAGATGGTCCGCATGGACCCAGGTCGTAGAGTGTCATAATCACTAGAGGTCAATGTGGAATTAAGGTTCTAAGAGATGCTTGTCAAAGTCAGGGGGCAGGTAGTGATCTATCCATGGGCGTCAAATTTTGAGGTGCTGGGGAATCCTGTCTAAGATCGGTGCTTCTATTTTGCCATGTATCATAGCCCGGGTGACCCTTTTTTCACTTCAGCTATGTTCAGGGTCGGCGTCTTCCAGGCCTTAGCAATCATTTGCTTGGCCGTCGTGGTGAGTTGAAGGAGAAGGCATAGTTGTGATCTGGTATAATCCTGTGGGATATAATTTAGTAAGGCAACAGATGGGTCAGGGTCTAAATTTTCTCGAAGCAATGTGGAGGACATTTGAAATATTGTTGCCCAGAAGTGTTGTACAATCAGACATGTCCACCAAATGTGTGCATGAGTGCCTCTTTCACTGCAACCTCGGAAGCAATTTGGGGGATAACTCGGCAGGAACTTAGCGATTCTGGCCGGGACCAGATACCACCGCATGAGGACTTTGTAATTGGCTCTGATGCAACAACATTTTGGGATGAGTTTTATGTGTTAACCCATATGTTCGTCCAGTCCTCCTGATCTAGGTCAATTGCTAAATCCTTGGACCACTGGAGAGCATATGAGGGGAGAGTCGCTGGGGGGGGATGTGAGATGGGCATAGAGGCAAGAGATGATACCTGGTGCGTGTGGATCTGAGTTGCATATACCCTCAAACACAGTTAAATTGTCCAGCCCTGAGCAGGATCCTACAACTGTTTGAGCAAAGTGAGCGATTTGAAGATATCGAAAACATTCCTTATGAGGAAGCTGAGCTTGCGCTTGTAATACTGAAAGCGTTTTAATGGATGGTATCATGAGTGATCAGATATATATGACACAGGCCAGCTTAGGGCCAGACCTGGAATGAGGTTGGTTCGGTGTAGGCCGGGTAGAAAAGTGGGTGACCAAGAAAGGAAAGCAGCGGTGAGTGACATCAATTTAAAAGGGTTTCGTAATTTGTCCCAGATTTTGAGGGAATGTTGAGTTATAGGGTTGGATATAGAACCGCACACTGAGGGGGGTAGCCACAGCAAATTGGTCACCGTGATAGGGTGAAGATTTATCGCTTCTAAACTGACCCATAGAGGCATTTCGGCTTTCGCATGATAAAGTGTGATTTGGGCCAGTTGGGCAGCATGGTAATAATGGAGAAAATTGGGTAGACCTAGGCCCCCACTGAGTTTGTTACGAAGTAGGATAGGTCATGAGACCCTAGGTTTCATGGAACTCCAGATATATTTGATAACTTGGTTCTGTATGACCCGATGGAAGGGGGGATCATGACCAGGAGGATCCCTCCCTAGGCAGTAATGACATCTTCACGGCCGCAACCCGCCCAAGCCAGGAGACACGCAGGGGTTGCCAGGAGTTAAGTAGGGAGGACAGGTGGGTTAGCATGGGGAGATAATTTGCGTGGAAGAGGCGCGCTGGAGTGCTAGTCAGTTTTATCCCAAGGTAGGGTATTGATGATGGTACCTTTTGTCTTTGAGGTTGATGCTTCGGAGACTGGTGTTGGCGCTCTTCTGTCTCAACGTCCTACCTCTGAGAGCGCTATGCTTCCTTGTGGCCACTTTTCCAAGAAATTGTCACCTGCGGAGTGCAATTACAAGATTGGTGACAGAGAGCTGTTGGCGATCATTTTAGCCTTGAAAGAATGGAGACATCTCCTAGAAGGTACCACTGTGCCGGTTCTCATTCTTACTGACCGTAAGAATCTCACATTCTTGTCTGAGGCTAAATGCCTCTCTCCCAGAAGGGCACGATGGGCTCTTTTCTTGTCAAGTTTCAATTACATTGTCTCATTTTTACCCAGTACTAAGAATGTGAGGGCTGACACCTTGTCACAACAATTTTCCTCCACTTCCAAGTTGAAGTCGGTTACGATTCCTGTGATTCCTCCTGATCGTATTTTGGCTATGGTTCGCACCAGTCTCACTTCTCCTTTGGGTGACAAAATTCTTGCTGCTCAGGTCCATGCTCCTCCTGAGAAACCTTGTGACCACTGCTTTGTCCCAGAGAGTCTTCTTACTGCCATGCTCCAGACTTACCATTCTCCCAAGGCTGCTGGCCACCCTGGGAATAATCAACTCTTGGGCCATTTCCCAAAAATTCTGGTGGCCTAGTCTATGTGCTGATGTAACCGCCTTCATAGCTGCCTGTTCCATGTGTGCTCAGAGTAAGACACCACAACACCTTCCAGTGGGCCTCCTACAACCCATACCCAATGGAGAAAGACCCTGGACCCACCTGTCTATGGATTTCATTGTGGAGTTACCCAACTCCCAGGGCAACACGGTTATCCTTATGGTGGTTGATCGGTTCTCAAAAATGTGTCATTGTATTCCACTTAAGAAGTTGCCCACTTCTAAGGAACTGGCTTCCATATTTGCTCAGGAAATCTTTTGCTTACATGGGCTACCCAAGGTCATTGTCTCGGACAGGGCAGTCAGTTTGTGTCCCGGTTCTGGCGAGCCTTTTGTGCACAGTTGGGAATTCAGCTTGCTTTCTCTTCTGCGTATCACCCGCAGTCTAATGGGGCCGCAGAACGAGCCAATCAGTCCTTGGAGCAATTCCTACGTTGCTATATTTCTGACCATCATAAAAACTGGTCAGACCTATTACCGTGGGCAGAGTTTATGGAGAATTACGGTTTCCAACCTTCCATGTTGCCTGATTCATTTGTTCCGCAGAATATTCCTGTGTTAGCGGAGCATATCCGTGGTCTTTGTTCCACTTGGGCACAAGTCCAGGAGTCTTAGTGACATGCTAATGATAGGTACAGACTTCATGCTGACCGCAGACCTCTGCCTGTGCCTTCCTACCAGGTTGAGGACAGGGTCTGGCTGTTATCTCGCAACCTCCGACTTCGTGTTTCCTCACTGAAGTTCGCACCTTTTATTGGTTTATTTTGCCTTTCCGTATTCTTCACTGGATTAACCCAGGGCTTACACATTAGACCTTTCTTCTAATATGCGTATTTCGAATGTATTTCATGTCTCCTTATTAAAACCTTTGGTCTGCAACCGCTTTACCACCTCAGTGCTATGTCCTCACCCTGTGCACGTTGAGAACCATGAGGAGTATGAAGTACAGTCCATTGTTGACTCCCGTAGGTTCCATGGGCTCATACAGTACCTGGTGCATTGGAAAGGGTATGGTCCAGAGGAAAGCTCTTGGGTCACATCCTCAGACGTACATGCCCCTGTCCTCCTCCGTGATTTCCATAGATGTTTTCCCCTCAAGCCTGGTGGTCCTACAAGGGGCAGGGGTCATTGAGGAGGGGGTACTGTCAGGGCTGGGCTCAGCCCTTCCTTCTCTGAGCTGGCCGCTCAGCTGTCGGCTAATTGCCAGCTTCTATCTCTCCACAGTTACTCAGCTGTTGATGATATCCTGCTTGTCAGTCCTGCCGACTTAAGCCGTCCTTGGTCAACATCACAGAAACTATTGCCTGCGATCCTGTTCAAGACTTGCTTTGCTGACATCCCTTCTGGCTCCAGATCCTGCTTGCTGTTCCACTACATTGATCCCTGACTTCTGGCTTGGCTGACTATCCATTCCGGTTACTGAACTTTGGCTATGTTTTGACTACGTTTGTTCTTTTTACTTTTATTATTAAACAAGTGTGATTTAACTATTCTTCTGTCTTGGCCTGATTTCTGACACAATGTTACTTTACGTTTAAAAAAAGACTAGCATTTCCCCGGGTATCTATTATGTTGCACAAATACTGTCAAATTTCTCAGGGTTCCCCCTATGCTGATATAAGTATTTTTCCATGGTAAGGGTATTTACACATGAGTTGAATCCATTTAACCGATTTAACCGACAGCGGAGTGGCGGATTTCCAGCTCATAATTATTGTTTTCCTAGTCTGGAATAGGGCTCTGGCAAAGGCCACCCTGGTCATTTCCTCTGGGATTGCCCCCTCCAGTACTCCCAGAAGGCAACATAGTGGATCAGGAGAGACATTAGTTTGGAAAACCTGGTTAAACGTGGCCAGGACCCTCTTCTAATATATATGGAGTTAGGGGCAATGCCAGAGGAGTTGTATCAGGTCACCTGGTGCTATCTTACATTTGCCACACATCGAATCGGGTAGTTTGCCAATTTTATGAATTTTTACTGAGGTATAACGTGCCCACAACAGGATATACAATTGGGATACTTTTTGCAATACATTTAGCGAACAAGTGTTGACAGCTTGGAGGGCCTCTTCCCACTGCTCTCCTGCAATAGGCCCTAAGTCTGACTCCCACTGGGTCACTGCTTTCATGGGGAATCCTTCTAAGAGTTTGGATAGAAGCAAAAGATAGCATTGGGATATTATACCCTTTGTGTCCATTGCATTTTGTAGTATGTGGAAGACAGGAGTGGGTGATTGTACCCATTCCACTGTGGTACCTTGTGCTTTAACAGTGTGCTTTAGTTTTAGGTAGTAAAATAGTATGCTGGAGGGCAGTGCAAATTTATATTGCAGGTCAGAAAAAGATAGTAATCTCCCATTGTGAAAGACATGCCTGAGGTGAGTTATTCCCATGGACCGCCACCTAGGTCCCTGTTGGAGCTTGGCCAGTTCCTCATACAATTTATTCCTCCATAATGGGCTGTAAACTGTGTACCCTGTTACTTGCTGCAATTGTTTGACCTTATTCCACACCTTCTGAAGGAGTGTGTATGTGGGTATTTGTTTGTTGGGTCATTGGAACAGCTGTGCCTCCAGGCCCTCCGGTATGGACTCCACCCCTCTGCCAGTAAGTAGGAGGCTGATGAGCCATCAGGCTTGGAAGCCAAAGCTCCAATCAAGTGCTTCAGCTGTGCAGCCAAATAGTATATCCAAGGGTTGGGGAGTGCCAAACACCCCCCTCCTTTGGATATTGTAATTGTTCCAGTTTGATCCTGGGGGGCTTGTTGTGCCAAAGGAGTAATCCAAATAGGGATTTGACCACGAGAAAAATTTAAGGTGGAATAACCACAGGTGCGTTGTGAAGCAGGTATAGAAGCTCAGGCATAAGGATCATCTTAATAAGGTTTGTTTTCCCCGCCAAGGACATTTTAAGTCAGTTACATATGTTTATTTTGTCTCTGAAGCTAGTCAGTAAGGGGTATATATTTTGGCTGTAGTAGTCAGTCAGCGTGGGTGTAACGTGGATACTTAATTATTTAAAGGAGGTTACTACAGGGACAGGGAGCTCCGCATCTGACCCAGGTGCCCCATCCAGAAACATTAATGCGGATTTGGACCAGTTACTGGTTAAGCCTGAGTAGTGGCCGAAATCTGTGATGAGCGAAATTACATGTGACAACGATTCGTCCATGTCCTCCAGAAAGAGGAGCATTAATTTGTCATGCAATTCACCATATCGAAATCCCCTGATCTGTGGATGATCCCACACTTGGGCCGCTAGAGGCTCAATGGCCAGTGCAAAGAGCAGGGGGGACAATGGTCAGCCATGTCTGGTCCCCCTGTCCAGTGTAAAGGCAGGAGACATCCTGTCTGACAAGCGTATGGCAGCCTCTGGAGAGCTATACAGTAGCTTTGTCCACTTGATAAATCTAAGGCCAAATCCAAATTTGGACAGTACAGCCCAGAGATAGCGCCAGCTGACACTGTCGAATGCCTTAATGACTTTAAGAGACAACAGTGCCCTTTTGCCGGCATTATCTGCTGGGGTCTGCTTGTCTTCTAAGATTAGTTGTGGTTCATTATCGGGGCATGAAACCTGCCTGGTCTGGGTGGATAATGTTTAGAATAATCTTGTTAACTCTTATGGCTAGGATTTTGGCTAGTATTTTAACGTCGCTTTGGAGCAATGAGATGGGTCTGTATGAGCTGGGATCTACATTCAATAAATTCTTATTAGTTCAGAAAGAGAAAACACATTACAGAAACATAGGTAGGACCATTCGTCCCGCCAAGGCCAACATGGCCAAAAAAACATTAATCTAACAATTGTAGAAAAAGATGGGAATCATTTCAATTATATAAAGAAAAAATATATATACCTACACAATTATTTGGCAGGAAGTACGATTGCCAATGGCTATTTAGCCTTTAAGACTGTACAGAAAGAGTCTGGCTCGGGGGTCCTGGGGAGCATTCCAGCCACCCCTAATGGGAGCATACTGTGGCTGGAGCTCCTACCCCCCTAGCTCCTAGGTGAAACTTGGTCTCATTCAGTCTAATCACACTAGTGAATACTCTCATAGGTTATGCCAAGGCACATATCTCATAGTAGATGAATAGGTGTTAAAGGAAACACCTTGTGTTAACTAACAAATATCCCACATGTGTGGACAGGACATTGTAGTATGGGTCTATATTCATATATAACTTTAGTTGTTAAATTACAAGAAACTTAGTAATAGTTTTAAGGTGATTACTTATATATGTCTTGTCTCTGGACCATTATGGCTAATCTTTTGTTAGTACCAGATAAAACCAGTTTTTTCGTGCCTTCCATCTAGCCTTTGAAATGTCAGACAATAGAGAAGGCCAGTGGACTTCTCCCAGGACATGGATGTGAATGTGCCTGGGCTTTGAACAGACCATCGGCTTCCAGAACTTTCAGAAGTTTAGGGGTCTCCTGGAATTGAATATGCTGTATTTATTCTGTATTGTATCATCTGTAATACATCTTTAATCAAAGCTAAGTAAAACTAATCCTTACATTTACTGACCACATATCTAAAAGTGTAAATATATGAATGAACCTATGAATAAATGTAACACAGAATTTAACCCCTTGTTACATAATTGCGCTGTGAGCAGGATATTTAACCCTTTTAGTGCTGGTTTAAAGTGCAGTGGTTAATCCTAGTAATACTGTTGTGAATTGTAATTTTTTTTGACAATTGGGAAACTGTATTATTAGTGTGCACTGTGATTGGAGGTTTGTTGCTAGCTTTGCTTTGGTGGCAGTTAGTGGCAGATATGTTTGATTTAACCTGGATAAATATAGCAAAGAGGGTAGATGGTCGAATGTTTCCACTCAATGTGTGCTTAGCGAACCCCCGGCAAGCAGACTGACGAACCCGATATAGCAGAGGATGGCCTCCCGTACGTATCTGGTTCCCAGCCCCTGATAGAACACACAGAAGGCACGGGAGCACAGAATGGTATGAGAGCCTGGCGGGTGGTTAGCAGGGATGAGGCCCAAATTCCTGATGCAAGCTGGCAGGAGATGATAGGTAGGCTGTAGGTCAGCTACAGGTGCAGAGCAGGAGCAGGCAGATCCGAACACGAGCAAGGTTGGCAACAGGCAGTCAGCACGGTACAAAAGGGGCAGGCAGATACAAAGTCCAGGTCACAAGCAGGTTTGGCAGCAGGCGGTCGGCACAGTACAGAGGGGTCAGGCAGGTTCAAAGTCTGAGGCAGGCCAGGGGTCAGATGCAGGCGGATAGCAGAGCAGAGTCCAGTAAACAAGCCGGGTCACAGAGGGATCAAACAGTACACAGGAAACAGGAAGCACGGGAACAGGAAGCTGATGATCGGACAGCACCGAGCACAGCATCCCAGCAACCTAAATAGGGCAACCAGCTCCAGAGTGCCCAGCAAGTGTCCTGAACCGAGATCCTCTCTGACAGTGCCCCCTCCTTAAGGGCAGCCTCCGGATGCCCAGCCGGGCTAACCTATCCGCATGGGTTCTCTGAAAATCCCTTAAGAGTTCTTCAGCGTGCAAGTTGGCCTCCGGTTCCCAAGAACTGTCCTCTGGTCCATACCCCCTCCACTTGATCAAGTACTGGATTTGGTTGCGTCTCTTCCTACAATCCAAAAGTGCCTCCACCTCAAACTCCTCCTCGTTGTCGATAATTACGGGTTCAGGCGGGCCAGTATTGCAACCCGAGAAAGAGTTGGGGATAACGGGTTTAAGTAGGGATACGTGAAAAACCGGATGGATTTTCAATGAATTCGGTAAGTCCAGCTCATAGGCCACATCATTGATTTTTCTCTTGACTGAAAAGGGACCCATGAACCTGGGACCTAACTTTCTCGAAGGGCAAGCCATCCTTAAGTTACTGGTAGACAGCCAGACCTGATTGCCAGGTTCTAGCAATAGTTGTCCTCGCTTCTTCCTGTCATACATTTTTTTGTTGTATTCCTGGGTTCTAGCCATTGTTTCTTGCAATAGTTTGTTGTTGTTGATGAAGAAGTTCATAGTTTCAGAAAGCTCGGGAATCGCACATTCAGGTAAGAAAATGGTTAAAAAGGATGGGTGAAACCCGTAGTTTGCAAACTACGTCTGTTTGATGGCCGAATGCACAGAGTTGTTGTAGGCAAACTCGGCAATAGGCAGGAGAGAGACCCAGTCATCTTGTGAGAAGGCAGAAAAGCAACGAAGGTACTGTTCCAGCGACTGATTAGTTCTCTCCGTCTGCCCATTCGTCTGGGGGTGGTAGGCCGAAGAGAATGCCAATTCTATTTCCAGAGACCTACAGAGAGCTTTCCAGAATCTGGAGGTAAACTGAACCCTACGATCGGATATTATACTTGAGGGAACTCCGCGGAGGCGTACAATTTCCTTAATGAATATTTTTGCAGTTTCCAAAGCTGATGGGGTACCCTTCATGGGTAGAAAGTGGGCCATCTTGGACAGTCTGTCTACAATGACGAAGATGGTGGAGTAGCCTTCTGCCAACGGGAGCTCAACGATGAAGTCCATCGCAATCATTTTCCATGGCCTTTCTGGCACAGGTAAGGGCCTTTAATAGCCCCCAGGCCTTCGTTCGGCTGCTCTTGCTCCGAGCGCAGGTAATACAGGACTCCACAAAACTCTTGCAGTCGCTTACCAGCTGGGGCCACCAAAATGTACGCTGTACAAGTTCTGTTGTTTTCAACACACCAAAATGCCCAGCCAATTTGTGGTCGTGGCAGAGTTCCAGTGCAGCAATCCTCAGATCCTCTGGGACCAAGATTTTATCCTTGTATCGGAATAAGCCGTCTTGCAAGCTTACCTCGCCTTCCACAGAAGGGGACCAATTTCTTGAGACCTGTTTGATCCGGGATATAAGATCTCCCTGAAAAAGCAGAAAACTTTCAGCAGGGAGAATGGTGTCTGGAGGCAGAGATTCCCTGGAGTCATGAAACATACGGGATAATGCATCTGGTTTGGTGTTCTTGGTACCTGGCCTATACGTAATGTGGAATTGAAATCTTGAGAAGAACAGAGCCCATCTTGCCTGTTGTGGTCTCAATCTCTTGGCCGTTCTCAAATACTCAAGATTTTTATGGTCCGTGTAAATTAGAATGGGGTGAGCGGCCCCCTCCAATAGGTAGCGCCACTCTTCAAGTGCGGCTTTAATGGCCAGCAACTCACGATCTCCTACATCGTAATTTTTTTCTGCATCAGAAAGTTTTCATGAGAAGAAGGCTATGAGATAAAGGAGAGCCTTGGGACCTTGCCGCTGAGACAGTACTAAAGTTAAAGAGAGAGGGATACCATCCAATTAAGTCATAAAGGTTGCCGCCATCCCTAATGTAAGGAGAAAGAAAGAATAACTCCTCAAGAGGTGGTGGGACTTTGAAGGCAACAAAGTAAGTAAAATAGGTTTTATTGGTACAAATATACAAAAAAAAATTATACATGAAGAAAAATCTAATGTGATAATAGAATGAACAAAATAGTAAAATCAGGAATATACTGATGTAGAAACCGAATGCTTATTCGTGTAGTCTTCCACCTGAGCCTACGCGTTTCGGGACTGCTCATAGAGTCCCTTCATCAAGGGCAACTTGTAAGGGGAGTTTACACTACATAACAAAATGTAAATTAACATAATTAGAAATCAAGTGCATTATACATATTGCCTGCATCTAAAACCATTCTGTACAGTTAGACATAAAAGAAAACAAATACATTATATAAAGAAAATAACACACATACCCAAGTATATTTGTTGGTAGCCATTGATGTCGAGGCTTTGTATAGCTCGATACCCCATCATTTAGGGTTAACCGTGGTCAGACATTTTATCACTCAAACACACAGAGACGACAAAAAATTATGCGAATTTGTCATTATGGCCTTGGAGTTCATTCTTCATCATAATATTTTCTCTTTTGATGGCTCCCATTTCCTCCAGGTACAGGGCGTCGCGATGGGGACCTCATGCGCCCCGTCCTACGCCAACCTGTACCTGGAGGAATGGGAGCAGTCCTTTTTGTCAGACGAGTCTTTCAGACTCCATACTCAACATATAGCCGTGTGGTATCGCTATATAGACGACATTTTGGTGTTGTGGGAGGGCTCCGAAAGTCAACTACATGAATGCATTAAATTTATGTAGCACAATACCTTTAATTTAAAGTTCACTGTGACCCATAGCCCACACAGTATCACATTCCTGGATACGACCATCAGTAAGAACTTAGAGGGGACCCTCTCCAGTAGCCTTTTTAGGAAACCCACCGCCGGCAATACCATCTTACATGCCTCCAGCTCTCACCCCCAACCACTGCTTCGCTCAATTCCCTACAGCCAATACTTGAGGCTGAGACGGAATTGCTCTGATCAACAGACTTATCTGATTGAAGCTGCCGCACTCAGAGACAGGCTTCGCTCGAGGGGCTACTCCTCCTCTCTGTTAAAGAAAGCGTATAAACATGCTAACATACACACCCGACGGGAACTCCTTTTTAGTCCTCAAAAAAAGACTGTAATGGACCCTCCTACCAGGATGATTATGAGGTTCACTAACCAACATGAATCTGTCAAATCGATCCTCAATAAACATTGGCACCTTCTATACTCGGACCCCACCTTACGTCCATACTTACCTGTACGACCAGCGATCACCTATCGACGTACCAGTTCCCTGCGTGACCATTTGGTCCACAGTGAATTCGTCGGGGAATCGCGTGGCGATCCCTGTAAGAGGTTTGGGACGTTTACATGTGGAGGATGTTCCATGTATAGATTTATGAATACAAGACAGAATGTGACCCTCCCAAATGGGCATCCTTACAGACATGCCATTTTTCAAATTGCAAGACGGAGGGTGTGGTATATCTTTTAGTTTGCCAATGCCAACGATTTTATGTAGGTAAGACTAAACAAAAATTCTCTTTGCGCGCCTCACGGCATATTACTGCCATGAGGAGAGCAAACCCTGAGTTCCCATTGGGCAGACATGTGGCCAATGAACATCACGATATTTTCCCCGATATATACTTTTTAATTTTGGATAGAGTCCATCCCAGCCCGAGGGGTGGGGACTGGAACAAGGCCTTGTTACAGCGGGAAGCCCGATGGATCATGGACCTTGCTGCCACCTCACCCCCCGGCTTAAATGACCACTTGAGCTATAGGTCCTTTTTAGAGGGCTTTTCCTCTGGGGTATGTGAAAAAGACTTATAATGTGCCCATACCCTCTGCAGTCTGCCTTGTTTGATTACCCCCCATTATGTTATATTTATATTTTTGTCCTTTTCCCTTACATCTGTTTAGTTTAGCCCTGTATATAGGCACTATGTTATTCTTTTAGGTGCGCTGTTGGTGTCACTCGGAGAGTGCCACTCCATCGCAGCTTTCTGGCCCCTCTTTGTCCCACCCGGCGCACGGGGGCCTCCCGGGACACTTTTGTCCTTCGGGGGGCCTTTTGTTAGGTGCCCGGAATATGCCGCGGAATGGCTGGCAGCCATCGCTGCTTGTCCGTGTCCGCGGATCCGGTCGCCTTTTTTTGCGTCGGTGGGCAGTTGCTGCATGACCCTTCTCACAGCCCTGCTGTGGGGGGGTGCCGTGCAGCTCCTGCCCAGGGTCCCTCTACCCCTGCGGTGTCTATTAGCAACCAGCTATGGATATTAGGCGGTCACTGTTTTTGCTGTATTTTACTAGGTTCAATGATCATTTAAGTGTCAGCGCGTACTCATTGTCTCCTTTCCCCCTTCCCATCTGCACATTTGAATTACATTTTCTGGTTCCCCACTTTGCAGCTCCTTCTGTGGACTAGGCTGCAATATTCAGGATGATACGTTAGTTCAATTTTGCCCACTAAGTGTTAATTTAGCAGAGCGCCTCTGCGTAGGACGCTCCTTCTCTGTTGCCATGGTTCTCTTTTCCTCCCCTCCCCAGGTAGAGTGGCGTCATGACGTTACCATGACTTCCCTCTCCTGGTTTCCTTAGGCGGAGCGGCGTCATGTGGTTACCATGGCGCCTGTACCCTGATTGGAGCGGCGGCTTGATTGGCGGAACTTACACGCCAATCAGCACCGCACCTATCCTCCCTCTCCTCCACATTAAGACGCTGGACACCGTGTCAGTGTCACTGTCCGGCTCGGCGGCGGCGGTTTAAGACCGGTTGAACGGAGCTGCTGAGCACACTGCTGCACAATGTTGCTACAGATATGGTAATGCCTTCCCCTGCTTCTTCATGTTTTCTTTATTTGCCTGGCAACCCTAAATTGTTGTAGGCTTTTTTTAACTTGCCTTCTCTAAGGGAATTCCCCTGCAATGCATACAATGCATTGTAATATACATTTGAATACTCTTGTCCTAATGTCTGTGATATAGCCTTTCTCTTTCTTATATTATTCCACAGATCCTGCCTATGTAGGTAGCTGTTATCTCTTGCAACCTGGTATAGCTGCCCATGCTCTTAAGGGACCTCCGCTCCCCTGTTTATACCCTGAAGGCCCCCGTTTACATCTACTTACAATATCCTGTATGAACCAGCACTAGGGTAAGCTTTGCATACTATAATGGCTTCACTTTTTTGTCCTGCTTGGACGCAGACTTGCACGGTAAACACCGTGTTCTGCGTCCTTGCGGCGACAATCTCTAACCATGGTTGTTTTTTGTGTGCAGTGGGAACACTAGCCCATTTGGCTCTTCTCTATGTTTCAGATAATCCCCTCCTGGTTCTTTGCTTTCTGGACCCCCTTGGGATAGCTTTGTTCCCCTTGAGCTTCCTCTCCTGGGGTGACACATTGGGACCAGTGTGGATAAGGCGGGGCCAGACATACGCCCGTTTCCTTTTTGGATTCTTGTGGCTTCCATTGCGTATCTATCCCCGAGACTCTGACAGCTAGCCTTTTTTTTGAATATACTTGGGTATGTGTGTTATTTTCTTTATATAATGTATTTGTTTTCTTTTATGTCTAACTGTACAGAATGGTTTTAGATGCAGGCAATATGTATAATGCACTTGATTTCTAATTATGTTAATTTACATTTTGTTATGTAGTGTAAACTCCCCCTACAAGTTGCCCTTGATGAAGGGACTCTATGAACAGTCCCGAAACGCGTAGGCTGAGACAGTACTGCCCCTACCGCGACCTCCAATGCGTCCACCTCAAGGACAAATGGCAAGGCAGGGTCTGGGTGCTTCAGGACAGAAGCAGAAGTAAAAAGTTCCTTGAGTTTATCAAAGGCTGCTTGCGCCTGAGGAGACCAACAGAATCGATTTCCCTGTTTCGTCAGTTCTGTGATGGGGCGATTATAGTAGAAAAACTCCTTATAAATTTCCGATAAAAATTGGCGAAACCGACAAAGCGTTGGACCCCTTTTTTATCGGAGGGAGCGGGCCAGTCTAGAATAGCTGCAACCTTTTGCGGGTCCATTTTAACACCATCGGTAGAGATGATTAGGCCAAGGAACTGAATGCACTGGAGCTCAAAATCGCATTTGTCCAATTTAGCATAGAGTCCATGCTGCCTGAGCCGGGTTAACACATTCCTGACATGCCTGCGATTATCGGTAACAGAAGAGGAGAAGATCAGAATGTCGTCCAGGTATACGATAACATATAAATCTAGGAGGTCATGAAAAATGTCATTTACGAAATGTTGAAAAGTTGCCGGTGCGTTGCAAAGGCCAAAGGGCATGATGAGGTATTCAAAATGTCCGAACCTGGTACGGAAGGCTGTTTTCCACTCGTCCCCCTCTCTGATGCGAATCAAGTTATAGGCCCCACGGAGGTCGAATTTGGTAAATATTTTTGCTGAACCCAATCTTTGGAACAGCTCTGGCACAAGAGGTAAGGGATAGCGATTTTTGATGGTCACCTTGTTTAGTTCTCTATAATCGATGCAGGGACGTAGCGAGTGGTCCTTTTTCTCGACAAAAAAGATTGCCTGCCCCGGCTGGTGATGTCGAAGGACGGATAAAGCCTCTCTTAAGATTTTCATCGATATACACCTTGAGAGTACCCAGCTCCTGATCTGTTAAAGGGAATATTCTCCCAAAAGGAACTTCAGATTTGGGCAACAACTCAATAGGACAGTCGTAGGGTCTATGAGGCGGAAGGGTCTCAGCCCCTTTTTTGCTAAAGACATTGGAGAAGTCCTGGTAAGGGATGGGAATCGCCTGCTGCGATTCCGTGTCGGTGTTCAGACACAAGAGTTGACTGGGTTTTGCATAAGTTCTGTGCAAACAGTGCTGTTGGCAGTAACTGGAAGAGAACTTGACTTCCCCAGAAAACCCAATCGATACTGGGCTTATGCGCCTGCAACCAAGGCAATCCTAGAATAATAGGGAAGAGTGGTGAAGAAATGGCGTCCAGCCGGAGAAATTCCTGATGACAGGTGTTCATGGTGGCTAGCAGTGGGATGGTTTCCAAGGTGACCGGACCAGAGCTGAGGGTGGAACCATCCGCGAGATAGACAGCAAGTCCCTGCAATTTTGTCCGGAGAGGGATACGGTGTTGAGTCGCAAAGGTGAGATCAATGAAGCAACTGCACGCTCCTGAGTCAATGATGACCGGGGTAAGCAGATCCTGTCCTGGAAGCTGGAGGGTAATGGAGAGAGCCAGATGGTCAGCAAGGTTAGGCAAGGCAGGTGCGATTTTAGAAGTAGCTGAAAGAGATTTACGTGTTATTTGGGCAGGATCTCACATAGTGACCTAATTTCCCGGAGTACATGCATAAGTTGTTGACCCGTCGACGTTGTCGTTCTTCGGGAGTGAGGGATGGGCGGAGAAGCCCCAGTTGCATCGGTTCAGAAGTGTCAAGGGCTGAGGCAGCCGGTACTTGAAGGCTTTGGCCTACGGAGCTGGTAGCACTAGGGACCTTGAGGAGGACCCAAGTGGGGCGGAACTGGTTGACCGACCTCTTAGAATGACGCTCTCTCAAGCGCCGATCAATCTGCACCGGCAGGTTAATAAGGTCTTCAAGAGTTTGGGGTACGCCTACCCGTGCCAGCTCATCTTTGAGCAAATCAGATAATCCTAAGCGGAATTGGTATCGCAGGGCCGCATCATTCCATTCAGTGTCTGAACTTCAACGCCTAAATTCCAGAACATAGTCTTCTGCAGGCCTGCACCCCTGTTGTAGGGCGTGTAAGGCGGATTCAGCCATGGCTTTTAACTGAGGGTCCTCATACAATTGAGACATGGCAGTAAAGAAGGTATCCAGATTATCCAAGCAGACTGACTTTTGCTCCAGGAGACGGTGGGCCCACGTCTGTGGTTCTCCAGATAGAAGAGAGATGACAAAACCCACCCTGGTTGCTTCCAAGGAGAAGGTGCGTGGTTGCAAGGCGAAGTACAGTTCGCAAGCATTACGAAATGCTCGATACTTGTTGTGCTCTCCGGTAAGCCTTTTGGGTGTAGGGACCCTGGGTTCGAGTGGTAGCATAACCACTGAGGGTGCAGGTGAGAGCCCGGTAGCAGAAGCACCTTGTGGGTTAGCAGGTGAGGATAGCACCTGAACTCGTTCCTTCAGTCTGGTATAACCTTCTTGAAGGCTCTTCACAGCCTGCGTGAGACCCGCCAGGTGTCTGCATAGCTCCTCCATGGGAGAGGTCCCCTGCTCGGGCTCGGACATGGCTGTCCGATACTGTCAGACTTACCCGTATCAGACTGACGAACCCGATATAGCAGAGGATGGCCTCCCGTACATATCTGGTTCCCGGCCCCTGATAGAGCACATAGAAGGCACGGGAGCACAGAATGGTATGAGAGCCTGGCGGGTGGTTAGCAGGGATGAGGCCCAAAGTCCTGATGCAAGCTGGCAGGAGATGATAGGTAGGCTGTAGGTCAGATATAGGTGCAGAGCAGGAGCAGGCAGATCCGAACACAAGCAAGGTTGGCAACAGGCAGTCAGCATGGTACAAAAGGAGCAGGCAGATACAAAGTCCAGGTCACAAGCAGGTTTGGCAGCAGGCAGTCAGCACGGTACAGAGGGGTCAGGCAGGTTCAAAGTCGGAGGCAGGCCAGGGGTCAGATGCAGGTGGATAGCAGAGCAGAGTCCAGTAAACAAGCCGGGTCACAGAGAGATCAAAAAGTACACAGGAAACAGGAAGCACGGGAACAGGAAGCTGATGATCGGACAGCACCGAGCACAGCATCCCAGCAACCTAAATAGGGCAACCAGTTCCAGAGTGCCCAGCAAGTGTCCTGAACCGAGATCCTCTCTGACAGCCTGCTTGGATGAAGATGACCCCTCCCTTAAGAGAGGGGGGCAGAGTTTGCTGTAGATATTCCCCCTCACCCCCCCCCCCGTAAAAAAAGCTTGTGTCTGTGAAAAGCAGGACAGTGCTGAACATCTAAGAAATGCTTAACTATTTTAAAAAAATAACATCCTAGTTGAAATTGTTAGTTTTTGTTATGTAAATCTAGGATTATTTGAAACAAAGAAAGTAAATGGCTGATTGATGTTAACACCCTTTAAAATCCTGAATAGAATAGCAGTCATGATTATTATAATTTTATTGGTGAATGTAATAGTGTCATGTTCTAGGATACAACACTAATGTTTTTTTTTTTTTGTTAATACAGAAGGAACCAGATCTATTCCTAGAAGTTTTGTACATCTGTATGGTATTGAACAAGAGGTTGCAATAAAAACATCAATATGAGTTTGGTGATGTATAATGTTTGTGCACAAATGTCATGAACACCATATAATGTTCTTGTGAATTATTTCAACCATGGTTAATGACAACTTTGAATGGACATCCTTTAATGAAAATCCACGTGGTGATAATTAAGTAAAATGAGCTTGATTAATATGGGTAATAAAAAGTGCACTCATGAATAACAGAAATAATGGCCATATGTTTTGTAGTTTGTGGAAAGTGTTGGTTAAATGTGTTTGTTGCTAACCTTTTGTTACTTTCTAGGAGTAAACTGTAATAATATCACACTAAAACCTTTTATTTTGTTTATTTCCTAGACAATATTAAACAGCATCAATCCACCTGTCTGATATGGTTTGATGTCCAAGAACTAAAGATGAAGATTACAGTCAAACTGAATAATTTATGTTGTTTTTGTTGTTATTTTTATGCAATATGCAAAAGTACTGAAAGATTTCATTGGAACTGATTGTAAAACAGAGCAGCTAATAATCTTGATGCTGCATGATAGATTTCTAAGGGCTTTCTCTGATTGAGTTGAATATGAAATGATATAGAACAAATAATGTTTGAATATTGACAGCAAGATTGTTTTGATATCTGGAATTATATAATACTTGAAATGGTTTAAAGAGTGTAAGAATACCCAAACATTTACCATATTTATCGGCGTATAACACGCACAGGTGTATAACACGCACATTCATTTTTTTTTTTTTTAACTTTGAAAATTTTTATTAGATTTTCAGGTTATACAAGATACAGAGTAGTGGAATACAAAGTAGTTGTACAGAAAAGAAAGGAATACAGATTTACATGGAGCATATAAAGAAAAAAAAAAAAGAGAAAAGTAAAATTGAGTATTCTTGGTTCATTACATCAACAGTTGAGAACATATGGAATGTCATGGTTCCTCATAAAACTGTTTGAGTATTCGGCATTGGAGGGAGAAGCCTGTCACCCCATTTGGGAACATTCTGTGAGCAGGCTTGCCAGTTTTTCTCTGAGGAACTGTGTTAGCCACCCAGAAGGCGGTCATTTGAAGCAGATCATGTAGTATAATTAATACTTTTGTTTCGGAACCAAGTAATATTAGCTGTAACCTTTCCTAGTATGTATTATCTGAAATACAAATTGCTGGTACTAAATCTGAACAATAACCATAACCATAGTACGTCTTTACGTTTATAGCTCTAGGCATAAATCCCTTAGCTCTGTGATTGCTAAAGCACCTTAGATGCGCTGTATGTTTCAATAATCGAGTGTAGTAAGTATTATCAAGCTCAACACTAGAGGTTATCTTGGATGTTTAACCAACTTCCCCAATATTTAAAATAAGTATTTATCCTGCCTTCTTTATGTGCTAGCATTTTTTCCATAAGACTTTGTGATTTCACTCTAGCAATAACCTCTGTGATGTTGGGGGGAGAAATTGTCTTCCACCGTTTTGTTATTGAGACGCGTGCTGCAAATAGAATGTGTATTATCACCTTCCTATGCAGGGGGGAAAAAGATTCTATCCCTAGGCTTAATAAGGCTAGTGCTGGGGAGGGTGTACATATAGTATCGGTAGTTTTCGATAGCAGGGAGAACACATCTTTCCAGAAGGTGTGTAGGGCTTTACAGTGCCACAGGATATGTAGGAGGTTGCCCTTGTGATAGCATTCTCTCCAACATAGTGGCGATAGTGTGGGGTCTATTGTATGTAAACGCATGGGAGTCAAGTACCATCTGTGAAACATTTTGTGGAAGTTGTCCCAGTGGTCAACACATGCCGAAGAGGTATTATTGTGCTTTATTGCTAGCAGCCATTGTGGTAAAGTGAAAGACATTTGCAGTTCAGTTTCCCATTTCTCCATCGTTGGCATTTTAACATGGGAGGAGTGGGAGTTACAAAATTTATAGCATAAGGATATGCCTTTAATACTGGGATTGTGTTTGTTCAGCAGAAAATTCCAAATGGAAAGTGGTATTTTCGTATTTGGGAGTGGATGTTTTTGTTTGTAGTGATCAATTTGCAGAATCATAAGATTGTCTAGGGTAGTTGGGTTCACTATATCTTCCGTAGAGAAGTGGAGGCCTTTTTGTTTCCAGTGGTGTGTGGAAAAATTTTGTATAAGGAATTCATAGGTCGTTAGGGGTATGTTAAGTTGGAAGAGTGTTTCATTAGGGAATTGCTTTCTGATCAATAATGACCAGGCTGTGAGTGTTGCTTGTATGGTAGGGTAGGGTGGTGTAAATGGTTTGTGATGAATAGTAGAGGCCATGAGCAGTGCCGTTAGGTCATGTCCCGGGGTGATGGCATGTTCAATGTGAGACCATAGATTATCCTCTTGGCAAGAGAACCAATATTTCACCTGGTCCAGTAAAGACGCTTGATAATACGCATGGGCGTTGGGTAGTCCTCCTCCTCCTAGTGTCTTAGGTTTATAAAGAGTGGCTAGGGCTACCCTGGGTTTTTTGTTTAGCCAGATAAATTTATTCAGGCTTGAGGCTAAGTCAGTAAAGAATTTTGTGGGGATGGGAATTGGGAGAGTTCTAAAGAGGTAGAGCAATTTGGGGAGTGTTTGCATTTGGTAAGCTGCAATGCGTCCCACCCATGTTAAGTGAATCTTTGATAATTGAGTGAATTCTTTCTGTATTTGTGATAGAAGGGGTAGATAATTGGCGGTGTACAGATTAGAGGTAAGATGGGTCAGTTGTATACCCAGATATGTAGAAGGTAGATCCCAGGTGCAAGGGAATATCTCTTTAAGTTTGGATATGTTTTTTGTGGAGAGGTTTAAAGGGAGAGCGAAGCATTTAGTGGTGTTGATCTTATGGTAAGTCATGCTTCCAAATTCATGTAGGATTTTTTTAACTGCGTGTAAGGAAGATTCAGGCTTACATAGTGTTAGTATGACATCGTCTGCAAAAAGCCCGATTTTGTGGGTCTTCTGTCCTACTGTGAGACCGTGGATGTCAGTATTGTTCCTTATAAGTTCTGCTAGCGGTTCAATAGCTAGAGAAAATACAATTGGGGAAAGTGGACATCCTTGGCGCGTACCATTGGTCAGGCTGAAGGGGTCGGATAGCATGCCTGAGGTATACACTTTGGCTGTGGGGTTAGAATATAGGGCCATTATGGCCGTATGAACAAATCCTTGTAGACCGAATTTAGTTAGTGTTTTAGATAGGTAGTTCCAGTGCACCCTATCAAATGCCTTTTCTGCATCTAAGGCTACAAATATACTGGGAATGCGAGTTATTTCAGCGTGTCTTATTAGATTTATCATCCTTCTGGTACTATCTGGGGCTTGTCTGCCTTTAACAAATCCCACCTGTTCCAGTCCTACGAGGGTAGGGGTGATATCCAGTAATCTATTGGCGATTGCTTTGGCATATATTTTGAGATCTGAGTTTAATAGGGAAATGGGTCTAAAGTTTTGGGGATGGGAGGGGTCTTTTCCTGTTTTTGGTATAGTTACAATTATGGCCTGTAACATTTCTTTCGGGAAGCCACCTGATTCTGCTGCTTTATTAAAAATTTCTACTAATCTAGGTATCAGAAGGAGGGAAAATGCTTGATAATATTCAGCTGAGAAACCATCTGCTCCGGGGGATTTATTTTTTGGGAGGCGTTTGATCACAGCTTCAATTTCAGCTTCAGTGAACGGCCTGTTCAAAGTATGTAGTGTGTTCGCATCTATCGCGGGAAGATTAATTTTCTGGAGAAAATTTGTGATATCTGTATCTGTGGGCTGATAAATGTTCTTATCCTGGTTAAGATTGTACAGAGAGCCGTAGTAGTCTTTGAAGGCGTTTGCTATATCTTTGGGGTTGGTATAAATTCTATTGTTCCCATGGTGTTTAATCTCTGAGATATTTGCCCTGGTTTGACGTTTTTTAATTTGTGAGGCTAAAAGCTTGCTCGCTTTGTTACTCTGGGAGTAGTATGAGAGTTTAAGCCTTTTAAAGTATAAATCGTAATCATGTTGTAGTGTTTGTTTGAGTTCTTCTCTGCAGGTGTTTAGTTGGAGGAGTAGGGAGTGGTTGGGCGATTGTTTGTGTCTGGTTTCCAGATCCGAGATGTTGTTATGTAGTCGTTCTATGTGTCGCATTTTTTTCCGTTTCTCTCTAGCAGCTATTTGTATAAGCACCCCTCTATAGAAGGCCTTGTGTGCGCACCATACTGTACTAGGGCGGGTCCCCCGGTGTTCATTTAATGTAAAATATTCCTCTAATTTTGTTTGCATTTCCTCCCTAATTTGGGGTAGAGAAAGAAGATAAGTGTTGTTACGCCATAGGGGAGCGAGGTTGGCTTTGCGGGTATCCATAATGTCTATTGTAATGGGGGCATGGTCAGACCAGGTGATATTGTGGATATTCGCTTTGACCACATTTTGTAAGGTGAACTTATCTGTAAGAAAGAAATCAATTCTGGAATAACTGTTATGTAGTGGTGAGAAGTATGTATAGTCCCTCTCTGTGGTGTGGAGGCACCGCCACGGGTCGTATAGCTCTTCTGATAGACAGTAGTGGCCCAGGGATGGCGTGCGTCTCTGCCCCACAGAGGAGTTCATTTCGTTATTCATGAGTACATTGAAATCTCCACATATCAATAATTTGCCTTTTCGCAAACACTTAGCCTTTTTTAAGGTTTTGTGTATGAGTCTCATTGGTCTTTTCGTGGGAGCATATATATTTACCAACGTGTATGTATCGTTATTGATTTCAGCAATCAAGATAATATACCTACCAAGGGAATCAGTGTATTGCTCTAGAAGTTTAAAAGTGACAGAGTCCTTAATGGCAATTAATACCCCATTGCGTTTACAAGAGTTATTTGCTGTAAAAATGTGTGGGAACCTGCTGTGGGTGCATTTAGGCATGCTTAGTTCTGAAAAGTGTGTTTCCTGCACACAGAGAATGTCGCAGTTATCCTGCAGGGCTGTGTTCCACATCATTCTGCGTTTAAATGGGCTGTTGAGTCCTCTAGTATTGAGAGACATTAGTCTAAGAGACATTCATTTCATTGGTGGTGCTTAGGCGCCATCTAATGGTGAAAGTCGTTGTTTGCAGTAAGAGAGATATAGCCTCTAGGGCAGTGGAAAGGGGTTGTCTGCTTGACGTACCTGTAACTGGAAAGCTCCAGTAAGATGAAGGTGTAAGTAATAGAACTGAGAGAACTGGAATTGAAAACAATAGAACAGTCAACAATAACTGGGTGAATTCGGGAATATCCCAGAATACCGAGTGGGGTATAGTCATGTATGTATCTTCCGGTACAGCCGTACATCCGGTGCTACTTGTATTAGCTTTAGTGAAGCTTGGTGTTTAAGGTGATGCCGCAAGATGGGTTCGCCAAAAGTATGGGCGTGTAGATTTCTGTTCATGTAGGCGGAGAAAGACGGTCATCCATCGCATTTCCCTCTGTAGTTGCGGTGCATATTAGAACCTGCTTTGGAGGTCCCCGGGCCTTTTCCCTCTGAGTTGTTCTCGGTAGGGAGAATTCTCCACTTGCTCAGCAATTCCAGGCCTTTTTCTAAGGATGAGATGGTGTAAGATTCGTTGCCCCGAGTAATGAATAGTTTGGCTGGGAAGCCCCAGCGATACAATATCTTGTGATTCCGTAGAGATTTAGTAATCGGGATCAGGTTGTTCCTGGCTGACATGGTGGCTTGTGAGAGGTCAGCATATAGGGTTATCCCCACGTATGGGTCCGGGAGGGCATTGTTTTGCCTAGAAAATCTCATGAGTTGGTCCTTTATATGGAAAAAGTGGATCCTGGCAATGACATCTCTAGGAATTCTCTCTGGGAGGTGCGGGGGCTTGTGCAGCCTGTGGGCTCTATCAATGATGACATCTGCTGGTGATAGGGATGGCAGAGTTTTCATCATAAGTTGTTGAAGGAATGAGCTTAAGTCAGCTGGTTTCACAGATTCGGGGATCCCCCTAAATTTCACGTTGTTTCTTCGTGAACGGTCCTCGAGGTCAGCGACCTTTAACCTGAGGGCTTTAAGCTCATCCTCCAGATCCACGTGCGCATCCACTAGCTCATTATGAGCTGCTGAGAAATCATCCATTTTAGTTTCTACATAATCCAGCCTGTTACCTAGTGCAGTCATTTCCTTATGTGTGGAGCGTATTACATTAGTGATGTCTTGTTGTATGGCCCCCCTTAATGTGAGAATCATCTCTTTCATGGTGACATCTGTCAGGGGCAGACCTGAGGTGGGGAGAGCATCCAGCTTCTGACTGTACTCATTAGTGTGTTCCATGTCACTTTCCTCATTGACCTGTACAGCCTCAGAGTCATCTGGAGAGTTTAGCTTTCTCTTTTGCTTAATGGGGCTGTTTGAGGCTGAGTGTGGAGGGTTCAGTACAGTGTTAGTGGCAGATGACTCACTGGCTGCAGATTCTGCCGCTCTGCTGTGAGGAGATGTCGCGCCGGCGCCATCTTGTGACAGGCTAGCTGGGACCGTCGTATAGAAGTCGGTCAGCTTCCGAGGCGGCTCTCTCTCCTTTCGTTTAGCCATTAGTGCGGCTCGGTTCCCTGCTGTTTCCGCCGTTCGTGTGGCTGTTATTAGCTCACTATCAGCCGCTGTTAGTAGCTTCTGAGCACTCGGTGTGACGGAGCTCTCTCCTCACTGCTCCATCAGCTCCGGCCGCCGGCTCCGCCCCCCCACGCACATTCATTTTAAGAGGGAAGTTTCAGGAAAAAAACTTAAATTTTAAATAAGGAACTTTGAAGCAAAATAAGGGTCAGTGCCCATCTGCAGCCTCTCAAGTGCCATCAATGCAGCAGCCTCACCATTGCCATCAATGCAGCAGCCTCACCATTGCCATCAATGCAGCAGCCTCACCATTGCCATCAATGCAGCAGCCTCACCATTGCCATCAATGCAGCAGCCTCACCATTGCCATCAATGCAGCAGCCTCACCATTGCCATCAATGCAGCAGCCTCACCATTGCCATCAATGCAGCAGCCTCCCCATTGCCATCAATGCAGCAGCCTCACCATTTCCATCAATGCAGCAGCCTCACCATTTCCATCAATGCAGCAGCCTCACCATTTCCATCAATGCAGCAGCCTCACCATTTCCATCAATGCAGCAGCCTCACCATTTCCATCAATGCAGCAGCCTCACCATTATCTTCAATGCAGCAGCCTCACCATTGCCATCAGTGCAGCCTGATCGATGCCCATCTGCAGCCTAGAGGAGACAGGGAGGGGGGTGGGACAAGCGCTGACCAATTTACATACAGTGAGAATCTCCTATGATAGACAGAACAGTGGTCCAATGGCAGCCCAGGAGACAGGACTTCTTATTACAGAGGCAGCCAAGTAAACAGAAGATTCTCACTGTATGTAATCTGACAGCGCTCGTCCCGCCCCCCTCCCTGTCCCCTCCGAGGCAGCTAAAATTAGTATCGGCGTATAACACGCACACGCTCTTTGCACCCGATTTTCATGGTGAAAAAGTGAGTGTTATACGCCAATAAATACAGTACATATTGTTCTTTTCTGTGTATATGTAAGCTAAATTATGGCAGCATCTACTTCTGTATATTCTGACATAATTATTTTGGTGGAACTGTAAGGCATTACCACTGTGGGAGTGTGCCTGGGGTTTTACATATAAAGTACATTTTCCTGCATGATTGACAGTTTAAATTTAAAGTAATCATTTTGTTTATCAAGGAAAAAAAGTACTTATGTCTACTTATAATTGTGCATTTAGGTTAATATTATTGCAATGAACACAATTTTTAAGTCTTTCAACATGAGGTGTTCTAGTGGTATATATATGGTTAGTTATATCTGACACTCAGTGATTCTTTGACCACCCTGTTCTATACACCTGATTGAGTTTTCATAAAATTTTCTTGGTAAAGAAAAAGAGTTATAAAATAGGTTCTCAGGTTTTGTTTTCCCCAATTCTCCTTGATTGCTTGGGGTGAGACTGGCATATAGAGTACAGTGACACATATGCATGGGCATATTATATGCACATATTGGGATCAGTGTAGACAAGAGGCGGTTAGCCTGCCAGAATGTCTTTAGAGTGTGGAAGGAGATCAAAGTGCATAGAGGAAACACACATGAAGTAGTTTAAAGTTGGGCCTATAATTTGAGACAGAGTAGTGTATAGTTCAGGTGGGGGATAAGTAATATACCTGTAATAACATTTCACCTTTAATGTAGAAAGGTGAGTTTTTCAGTGTTAAGCCAGGTCGCTAATGATTATCGATTTGCCTGTTCAGAAATCTATAATGGGCTATATGGGCATTGTTTTTAATTAAGGAATTTTGGACTAACATATTTGGTAACGCACCTGCCATGATTTCAACTAGAAGCATATTGGAGAAAGGAGACAAACACTTTTGACAGCAGCAATGGTCTATAAAGTCTTTACCAATGATCAGCAGCTGAATTGTTGGTGCAAGTTCCACCTGTTCTGAGGGTCGAGTACCTGAACTGTTCCATACGTTATCATGGTTAAGTACCTGAATCTGATGGTGAAGTACTTGAACTGTTCTATCTGCTCTGATGGTCATGTGCCTGAACTGTCTGTAAAAGTTCCAGCTACTATGTGGTTATGTGCCTGCATGTCTATGACTTGTGAGCTGCAATAGTCCGAAGGTTATGGACTTTGATATGCTGCAGCTACGACCTGGTAACTGGATGTCTAAGACTCTGCTGTCCATCACCAAATATGGAGGACTTTGACAAGTATCTATGCGTTTAAACTCTTGGAAAGGAAAGTTTGATGCTCATGCCTGTACTTTCAAAAGGAAGTTTTGTGTTATTCTGTTAGTCCAACATATAGTTGTTTTTATAAGTTTGGACATTTTTTATATTTTTCAGCCCTAACATAGCAGAATGAGATTTCCTGGACAGGGAAATCAGACAGAGAAAGTGGGTCAAGAGATAGAACTTTAGATAGATAAGACGAGGTGTGGAAGGATGTAAAAATACATTGTTATACATTGATTTACATGTGGAAAATACCCAAGGGGTGGAATATATGGGAAATGGACTGTCACGGAACGTCCCACACTCCGCTTAAGTGCTTCTGTCATATACCACTTCCTTCCAGTCTGTATACAGATATCAGATATTCCAACCTCTCTGAGCACAAAACAAGGCGACACTTGCTTGTAGCTAACATGAACTCACTTTATTCAGAACCAGAATACAGTCTTATATACAGGAGAAAATATTACTCTAACAATACAAATGTAACCTAATTAACTTAATTAACATGAGCTAATTAACTAATTCTTTATACAGCCTAGGTGATTGAGACATGACTTTTTGCCCAGACTGAGTTAATTATCACAGGACACCTTCTCACAATAGCAGCAGGTCCAATAGGAGTCGTCCCGTCTCCTACATTGTATAGAGGACAATGTGATCAGCTCATTCAATTAACATAAACACAGGTAGTTGGAGTTGATGACACCAGCATCTCCTCACAGGATGTGTCCCAACAGTATAATTCAGTCTTATCATTCTAATATGGCATATAAAGGGTTCCCAGAGTCTGTGTGTTTTGGGGGGACATGAAGCTGAATCCAAAGTAACACCAACCCCAGGGTCCCCAGGCATACAGCTCACAGAGAGCACCATTCCCCCAAATGCTAGGGCCCATAATCAAAAGGCAACAGGCTTGCATTCAGTCCTCTCCAACAGCCTCTGTCCCGGCTAGGTCTGTCACATGGGCCATATTTAATAATGAGGAGTGTTTTCGCATACATATTCATAATACTGGAAATGTGAAGAATGAAATTAATGAAGCCAGAAATGTTTATATTAGAGTACAAGCGAAAAGACTACCTTGAGTAGAACATCTTGATATATCTATAAGCCATCTTGAGTATTATAAACTAAACTAAGAATCTTGTAAATCAAGGGGTGGAATGTAGTATGGGTCTATATTCATATATAACTTTAGTTGTTGAATTACAAGAAACGTAGTAATAGTTTTAAGGTGATTACATATATATATATATATATATATATATATATATATATATATATATATATATATATATATATATATATATATAAATGTATGTTTCTGAGCTCACAGATGGTCAGATTTATCACACATTTATCCTGTATTGCATCATCTGTAATGCATCTTTAATCGAAGCTAAGCAAAACTTTTTATTACATCCTTTGTGTTGTGTGTTTTAATCCTTGCATTTACTGACCGCATATCTGAAAGGGTAAATATATGAATGAACCTATGAATAAATGTAACACAGAATTTAACCCCTTGTTACAGACATGGCAATTATCGTTAAGTAACCCAACCTCAGAGATGGTTGGGTTCGCGAAGGTGTGGGCCTAAGCCCGTCACTCTCGGAGAGATGAGAAAGAGAGAAGAGGAAAGAAGAAAAGTAAGGAAAGGAAGAAAAAGAAGGAAGAGAGGGAAGAAACCAACTAGAGAAGAGCTGGAGGGAGAGGGGCCAGGATGCAACGGGACCTTAATGAAGGTGGCCCATGGTTTCCAAATTTGTTCGAATTTCTCTGTGCAGTCCAGGAGTACGCTTGCTATTTTCTCTTGTGTCATATTCCAGGAAATTTTTCTCTTTGCTAATAGTGTTGATACGGTTGGCTTTTTCCAGGCTTTGGCTAGAGTTAGTTTGGCACCTAAAAATAAAGAAAATCAAGCGTTGCATACTCCTGGATACTGCCCGGACAGGAAAGTTTAGAAGGCCAATTAGGGGAGATGTTGGGATGGGTGTTTTGGTAATCTTACATATCCAGGAGAAGACTTTGTTCCAGAAACTCTTTATTCTGGGGCATCCTCACCACACATGTAACATATCTCCCCTAAGGTCACACCCCCGAATGCACAGGGGGTATGTCATCGGGTACATCTTGGCTAGTCTTGTGGGAACCAGATACCATCTGGAGGGGACCTTTTATACTAGCTTCCACAAGGCTGGGGTTGAGAACGCCCTTGTAGGACTGAAAAAAAGTTTCTATTCCGAGTCTCTAATTTCTATTGTTGGGAGAAATCCTCCTCCCATGCTAGAATGAAGGAAGTCTTGGAGTGAGTGGATGAAAGTGCCCTGTATATTACTGTGATTCCCCCCCTCTGCTCATCGGCCTGACCACACCATTGTTCGTATGATGTAATTCAGAGACTATTAGTGTGTGCTTTACATAGTTTGTGTAGGACGTTTGAGATCTGGGCATAGCGAAAAAGTTCAGACTGAGGCATGTCCAGTTCATTAAGATAAGATGCTTTAGGGTGAGGGCCCATGGGTCTGAGGAAGTGTCCTATTCTATAAAGCCCCTTATCAATCCACCATCTGAAAGCTTTTACATTTAGCCCTGGAGGGAATGCAGGGTTTTGGAATAAGTGTTTTAGAGGGGCAATAGGTGATGTCAGCTGCGCGTTGTCCTTTAGACAGTCCCAGAGGGCAAAAGAGTGGGAAAGTGTTGGGGACAATATAGAGGGTCTCAATTTTATTATGGCACCACAAGAGATAATCTAGGGTGTGGAGTGGAACCACCTGGCGTTCCATGTGTATCTAATCAGGTAATTCCCAGGGAGTAAACCGCCAAGATCTGAGCAAGTTGTGCCGCCTGGAAATACGTAAAGTAAGGGGAGATCACGACTATGTCATCGGCGAATAGTGCACATTTATGGGACCAAGAACCACATTTAAAGCCATGAATATCCAGATAATTTTAATGGCTATCACTAGAGTCCCGATTGCTATGGCATGGCTATGGCATTTTGAGTTGAGAAATGATACAATGTCAATCGCTCGACGGGTTTGGTCTGGGCCCTGTCTCCCTGGGATGAAGCCCACTTGGTCCTTATTTACATAAAGGCTGATGAAGAAGGATAGGTGGTCCGCAAGGATTTTAGTCAGAATCTTCAAGTCATTGTTTATGAGCGATATAGGTCAGTAGTTGCTTACTGAACTAGGGTCTTTCCCTGGTTTAGGGAGAACAGTAATATAAGCTGAATTACTTGCATTGTCTAGTGGGTCACGTCGCAGAGCATTGAAGAAATGTGCCATATAGGATGCAAGTGTCGTGGAGAAGGTTTTACTAATAAGGGACGGAGAATCCATCCGGGCCAGGAGCAGATTGTGACTTTAGGTTTTTGATAACCGTGCATACCTCTTCAGACGAGATAGGAGCTTCTTTTTTTTTTTTTCTTTTTTTTTCTTCTTTTTTTTGTCACATCAGTCGACTATTTTGAGAGGTATAAATCAACTTTGCAGTTCATTTAAATATCTATCCCTCTCTCATTTGTCTCATCATCGTGACTATGGATGAGCTTCGTGTTCGAGTCGAACCCATGTTCGACTCGAACATCGGCTGTTCGGTCGTTCGCCGAATTGCGAACGATATGGGCCGTTCGCGCCAAATTCATGTGGCGCGTCACGGCCCATAATTCACTGCGGCATCGCAGTGCATTGCTTGCTGATGATTGGCCAAGCATGTACTATGACCCGCATGCTTGGCCAATCACAGCGCCGCCTGAACAGAGAGCCGTAATTGGCCAAAGCCAAGGAGGCTTTGGCCAATTATGGCTCAGGGGATTTAGTACACGCCCCACACTATATAAGGCCGCCTGCACGGTGGCCCTGTGTAGTGTGGGTTCCGGCGTTGAAAGAGATAGACAGAGAGACAGTGTTTGATTTGAGTTAGATAGATTAGGCAGAACAGTCAGTCAGTTAGCTGCACTTACAGTGTATTGTGTATATATATATGCATCCCAGGTGTTGCATATATATATATACACTGTACTCAGTTTAGCTAGATCCGTTCCTGTTATCTTCTAGACTATTTACATTTAGTGCAGTGCGTCCTGCTCACAGTGTTCAGCTAGATCCGTTCCTGTTATCTTCTAGACTATTTACATTTAGTGCAGTGCGTCCTGCTCACAGTGTTCAGCTAGATCCGTTCCTGTTATCTTCTAGACTATTTACATTTAGTGCAGTGCGTCCTGCTCACAGTGTTCAGCTAGATCCGTTCCTGTTATCTTCTAGACTATTTACATTTAGTGCAGTGCGTCCTGCTCACAGTGTTCAGCTAGATCCGTTCCTGTTAAATTCTAGACTATTTACATTTAGTGCAGTGCGTCCTGCTCACAGTGTTCAGCTAGATCCGTTCCTGTTATCTTCTAGACTATTTACATTTAGTGCAGTGCGTCCTGCTCACAGTGTTCAGCTAGATCCGTTCCTGTTATCTTCCTACTGACAGGCAGGCTTGTCTTGTTACAGTATTAACAGCTACCTAAAGAAAATTACTGGTGTTCTTTTGATCCTATTAGTACCACGGTCAGGCAGCTAGACTATTAACATTTAGTGCAGTGCGTCCTGCTCACAGTGTTCAGCTAGATCCGTTCCTGTTATCTTCCTACTGACAGGCAGGCTTGTCTTGTTACAGTATTTACAGCTACCTAAAGAAAATTACTGGTGTTCTTTTGATCCTATTAGTACCACGGTCAGGCAGCTAGACTATTTACATTTAGTGCAGTGCGTCCTGCTCACAGTGTTCAGCTAGATCCGTTCCTGTTATCTTCCTACTGACAGGCAGGCTTGTCTTGTTACAGTATATAAAGCTACCTGAAGAAAATTACTGGTGTTCTTTTGATCCTATTAGTACCACGGTCAGGCAGCTAGACTATTTACATTTAGTGCAGTGCGTCCTGCTCACAGTGTTCAGCTAGATCAGTTCCTGTTATCTTCCTACTGACAGGCAGGCTTGTCTTGTTACAGTATTTACAGCTACCTGAAGAAAATTACTGGTGTTCTTTTGATCCTATTAGTACCACGGTCAGGCAGCTAGACTATTTACATTTAGTGCAGTGCATCCTGCTCACAGTGTTCAGCTAGATCCGTTCCTGTTATCTTCCTACTGACAGGCAGGCTTGTCTTGTTAAAGTATTTACAGCTACCTAAAGAAAATTACTGGTGTTCTTTTGATCCTATTAGTAGCACGGTCAGGCAGCTACACTATTTACAGTTAGTGCAGTGCGTCCTGCTCACAGTGTTCAGCTAAACCTACAAGTTAGTGGGGTGCGTCCACCTCACAGTGTTCAGCTAAAGCTACCTGTAGAAGGTTGGTGGTGTTCTCATACTACAGGCAGGTAGTTGATTTTGCTAGCTGCAGTATATATATATATATCTATATATCCCAGCTTAGTGCAGATACAGGCCATTAGTATGTCTGGAAGGCCAAGAAGGAGAGGTAGACAGTCACAAGCCAATAAGAGAGGGCAAGCAGGCTCTGTGTCTAGTGCTGGTCGTGGAGACGGTGCATCCTCATCAGCACGTGGCCATGGGACACGCTTGGCCTTTTTTTTGGCAGCTGGCCGTGTTGAGCCGCAACATGTGGAAGACTTGGTCGAGTGGATGACCAAGCCGTCCTCATCCTCCTCATCCTCTCTCACCCATGCCCAGGGTGCTTTGTCTGACAAAGCAGCGGCCTCTTCCCTCGGCTCAATGTCATCAGTGACTCCTTCCCTAGCTCCACCATGTCCTCCTGAGGAGTCCCTCGAACTGTTTGACCACAGTGTTGGGTACATGCTCCAGGAGGATGCCCAGCGTTTGGAAGGCTCTGATGATGATACTGAGCTCGATGAAGGCAGTAACATGAGCACGGACAGAGGGGGTGCCCAAGAAGGACAGCAATCTGGCAGTCATGCTCCCCCTGCTGCAGCATACTGCCGGGTTTGCTCCAGTGATGAGGAGGGAGGGGATGATGAGGTCACTGACTCAACGTGGGTGCCTGATAGGAGAGAGGAGGAGGAGGAGGAGGCGGCACATCACCAACGAGGCAGGATGCCCTCTAGGGGCCAGCCTAAGGGCAGCACATTGACTGCATCACATGTGCAGGGCGCTGCAGTCTCTGCGCGTTATTCAAAAAGTTCTTTGGTGTGGGCCTTTTTTGAGACGAGTGCATCAGATCGCACCGCTGCTATTTGCAACATATGTCTCAAGCGTATCTCACGTGGCCAAAACATCTCCCGCTTGGGTACCACATGCTTGACCAGACATATGTTGACCTGCCATGCAGTTCGTTGGCAAGCGCATCTAAAAGACCCACACCAAAGAACAAAGAGGACCTCTTCTTGCTCCTCATCAGCTGAGATTTCCAACCCCACTAGACCTTCAGTCCTCTCTGAGACCTGCACTGAGAGGAATGAAGGTGTAGAATTAGGTGTGTCACAGCCAAGTACTTGTGGGCAATCTGCTTTTGGTACACCGACGTCAGATTGTACCAGGCAAATTTCCCTGCCCCAGCTGCTGCACCGCCGAAAGAAGTTTGCTCCCAGCCATCCACATGCCCAGCGGTTGAATGCTAGCTTGGCAAAATTGCTGGCACTTCAACTGCTGCCTTTTCAGTTGGTAGACTCTGCCCCCTTCCGTGAGTTTGTGGAATGTGCGGTTCCTCAGTGGCAGGTACCCAAACGCCACTTTTTCTCACGGAAGGCGATTCCGGCTCTCTACCGGCATGTGGAAGGCAATGTCCATGCCTCGCTGGACAGGGCGGTCAGCGGTAAGGTGCATATTACCGCTGACTCATGGTCCAGCAGGCATGGACAGGGACGTTACCTAAGTTTCACGGCGCATTGAGTGACTCTGCTGGCAGCTGGGAAGGATGCAGGACAAGGTGCAGTAGTGTTGGAGGTTGTTCCGCCACCACGCCTCCAAAATGCTAATGATTGTGACACACCTCTCTCCTCCACCCCCTCCTCTTCTTCTTCCTCCATGGCCTCTTCCTCGGAACCAGCGGTGCTCCGTAGTCGTTCAAGGGGCTACGCAAGTACGCAGGCCAAAAGATGCCATGCGGTGCTTGAGCTGGTGTGCTTGGGGGACAGGAGCCACACTGGGGCAGAGGTTCTGTCAGCTCTGCAGAGGCAGGTTCAGAGGTGGTTGACGCCACGCCAACTTAAGGCAGGAATGGTGGTTTGCGACAATGGCACCAACCTCCTCTCTGCCCTCCGACAGGGACAAATGACCCATGTGCCCTGTTTGGCTCACGTCCTTAACTTGGTGGTGCAGCGGTTCTTGGGCAGGTACCCGGGCTTACAGGATGTCCTGAGGCAGGCCAGGAAAGTCTGTGTGCATTTCCGCCGGTCATATAATGCCAGTGCTCGGCTGACGGACCTCCAAAAGGAGTTTAACCTGCCCAAGAACCGCCTAATCTGTGACATGCCCACCAGGTGGAACTCAACGTTGGCCATGCTGCAGCGGCTGCACACGCAGCAGAGGGCCATCAATGAGTACCTGTGCGACTATGGCACCAGGACAGGGTCAGGGGAGCTTGTTTTTTTTTCCCCACGCCAGTGGGCCATGATCAGGGATGCATGCACTGTCCTGTCACCATTTGAGAAGGCCACAAGGATGGTGAGCAGTGACAGTGCATGCATCAGTGACACTGTCCCCCTTGTCCACCTGTTGGAGCACACGCTGCGTGGAATAATGGACAGGGCACTTGAGGCAGAACAGAGGCAGGAAGAGGAGGAATTCCTTAGCTCTCAAGGCCCCCTTTATCCAGACAGTGTTCCTGCGTGCCCGCCGATCACACAGGAAGAGGACGAGGAGGAGGAGGAGGAGGAGGAGGAGGAAGATTGTGTCAGTATGGAGGTGGAGCCTGGCACTCAGCATCAGCAGCAGTCTTTAAGGGATCAGTCCCAAGAAACACATGGACTTGTACGTGGCTGGGAGGAGGTGGCTGCGGATCATGTCGTCCTTAGTGACCCAGAGGACTCCGGACCGAATGCCTCAGCAAACCTACCCTGCATGGCCTCCCTGATCCTGCAAAGCCTGCGTAAGGATCCTCGTATTCGTGGTATCAAGGAGAAGGACCAATACTTGCTGGCAACCCTCCTTGATCCACGTTACAAGGGTAAGGTTGCGGACCTTATCTTGCCATCGCAGAGGGAGCAGAGGATGAAACATCTTCGGGAGGCCTTGCAGAAAGGTCTGTGCAACGCGTTCCCAGAGACTGGGAGGTTACAAACTCCTGTTTCTGGACAACGTGTTGCTGAGGCTTCGGTCAGTCAAAGAAGGAGCAGTGGAGAAGGTGGCCGTCTGACCGATGCGTTCAGACAATTTTTTGGTCCGCAGCCCCAAGGTATGATCGGTTCCAGTAACCATCGCCAGCGTCTGTTTTACATGGTGCAGGAATACCTAGGGGCAAGATCAGACTTGGACACCTTTCCCACCAAAAATCCTCTGGGTTACTGGGTCTTGAGGATGGATCACTGGCCAGAGCTTGCACAGTATGCAATTGAGCTACTGGCCTGTCCTGCATCCAGCGTTCTTTCGGAACGCACATTCAGTGCTGCTGGAGGCGTGGTAACCGATCACAGGGTGCGTCTGTCCACCGACTCGGTCGATCGACTGACCTTCATAAAAATGAATCAGTCTTGGATCACCACCAGCTACCAAACACCTGATGCTGATGTAACCGAATAATTTTTTTTGAAATCTCAGATCCCTTTAAAGACTGCCTATGCTGATGCTGAGTGACTATCCCTGAGAAATTATCCTCTTCCTCCTCAATCATCACGCTGATAGCTTGTAAGAACATTTTTGGTTCTGGGCGCCACCACCAGTGCCTAAGGCACAATTTTTCAGCCCCTGTTTAACAGGGGCATGTAATTACAATTTTTGATGCAATACTTTGCAGCAGGGCTCGTTCCTGCGTTCCAACTAGAGTGTCTGTAAGGGGTTGCAGTGTTGTGGCACCAGCACCAGTGCCTAAGGCCTAATTTTTCAGCTCCTGTTCAACAGGGGCATGTAATTACAATTCTTGATCTAATATTTCACAGCAGGGCCCTGCGAGGGCTTACAGTGTTGTGGCCACAGCAACACCTAAGGCCCAAATTTCTGCTGAGTATATAGGGCAGGACCCTACTTTCAAACATCTAACTTACAAACGACTCCTACTTGCAAACGGAAGGAGACAACAGGAAGTGAGATGAAATCTACCCCTAGGAAGGGAAATTCTCTCCTGTAAGAGTTAATATGGGAAAAAAAATTCTCCTTTCCACTGATGCTTTCCAATCCTTGTTCCACAAAAAAACCCAAATTTTCAAAAAACATTTTTCTTTGGGACAAAAAGTGAGGTGAAATCTTCTGAAGAGGAGGAAAGACAGCAAAACAAATGTCACAGGGGTGATAACCCTTCCCTATGTTTTCCAAAAAGCTTAAAAAAGATTTTTTGGCTGGAGCTAAACACGTTAAAAATGTACCCGTTCAAAATTACAAAGAGATTCTACTTAACAACAAACCTACAGTCCCTGTCTTGTTTGCACCGCCTGTATACTGCTGTTCAGAGTATATAGGGCCTGGTGGCCCCACACCTTTCCTTATTTTAATTTGGGTGCGGGGTTCCCCTTAATATCCATACAAGACCCAAAGGGCCTGGTAATGGACTGGGGGGTACCCATGCCGTTTGTCTCACTGATTTTCATCCATATTGCCATGACCCGACATTACATTAAACCCGCAAGCAGTTTTAAATGAGATTTTTTCCTTTAAAAATGACATTTGGTGCAGGGACTGTTCTAAACACGGGAAACACGTGTCACTTTACAGGCATACTATAGACACCCCCCAGGTACGATATTTAAAGGAATATTTCACTTTTTTTTTTTTACTTTAAGCATCATTAAAATCACTGCTCCCGAAAAAACGTCCGTTTTTAAAAGTTTTTTTTGCATTGATACATGTCCCCTGGGGTAGGACCCGGGTCCCCAAACCCTTTTTAGGACAATACCGTGCAAATTAGCCTTTAAAATTAGCACTTTTGATTTTGAACGTTCGAGTCCCATAGACGTCAATGGGGTTCTAACGTTCGTGCGAACTTTCGGTCCGTTCGCAGGTTCTGGTGCGAACCGAACCGGGGGGTGTTCGGCTCATCCCTAATCGTGACTATTTGCCATATCAAAAAGAATAATTAAAACCAAACATGTATCCAATCTAGAGGATTTGCTTAACCTCACCAAGGGTCATGCATATCCGGTTAACAGTGTTATATTCTTCTCCATCTATCCCTACCCTCCCCCCTCCCCCCTCCTACCCATAATTACCACCACATATGTCCCATTGTTCCGATTTCTTGGCAGCCTCTCCAACAGGTGGATGGCCCTTTCTGATATTTACTTGTTATCTCAGGGGTCAGGTAGCTTCTACTGATGCATTTGTAATTCATTTCAGCCGTTCGGGTATCTATTGTTGAGTTGGCGCTCATTTTAAAAATTCTTTTAATTGTGTCTGTCCTTTTTAGTGCCTAAATCTCTCTCCCATTTAACTATAAATGGCGGCATCTCCAATTTTTCTGAGGCCAGCAAGATTTTATATATCTGAGAAACTATATTTCTTGGGGCCTCCTTATCACACAACTTTTCAAAGTCTGTCAATTGTTTCCCAGACCTGATCGGCTGTGGTAGTCTATTCACAAAGTGACTCACTTGGAGATATCGCCATCCATCCAGGCCCCGTGTAATCCTCCCATGTGTAAGTTGCTGGAATGGCATAATTTTACCTTCGTTCATAATTTCTCTCAGTTGTGTTTTCCCCCAAAGTGCTTCTTTTCCTCCTATACTCTCCATTCCTGGTGTGAAAAATATGTTATCTAATAATGCAATCAGTGGGGAATTATATTTCCCATTTACTTTCTTATATACCCCATCCCATATTTTTAAAACATTTCTTGTTATTACATGTGAACTATTTGCTAGTGATCTAAAATGTGGGGGATTCCAGATAATAGTGCCTAATTGTGATTTGCTTAAATCTTCTTCTAATTTCACCCATTTTTTTCGTTTTTCCTTCATTTCCCATTCTACTACCCCAGATAGAACTACAGCTTTATAATACATCTGCACATCGGGAACTGCCAGGCCACCATCTAATTTCCTTTGTTTTAGCGTCTGGAGAGAAACTCTCGGTTTTTTGTTTTTCCAAATAAAGGTCATGATTATTTTCCTTAGCATCCTCAAATAGTACTGGGGGAGGGGGACTGGTAGCATCTGGAAGAAATACGTGATCTTGGGCAATAATACCATTTTGATGACGTTGATACGTCCAATCCAGGAAAGGGCCTTACAGTAGAATCTATTACATTCTGATCTTACCAAGTCTAATAAGGGCATGTAGTTAATAATAAACGTCTTCTTAATTGAATTGGTTAGTTTAATACCCAGGTATTTTAGTTCCTTGGTCCATTTGAAACTAAATTCTTTTTTCAAAATCTCTACCACTGGCTTTCTTACATTTATATTTAATATTTCTGATTTATTCATATTTATTTGAAAGTTGGATACCTCTCCATATTTCCTTAATGCTTAATGAGGTTGGGCATCATCGTGGCCAGGTCCGCTACATAAAATAACACGTCGTCTGCAAATGCTGCGACTTTGTGTTCCTCCTCTCCTACCACAACACCTCCAATATCAGAGTCTCTTCGTATTGATGCCAAGAAGGGTTCCATAGCCAAAACGAAGAGCAGCGGAGACAGGGGACACCCCTGTCTCGTGCCTCTCTCCATCTCAAATGGTTGGGATGTAGTCCCATTGATTTTAATTACGGCAGTTGGGTGATGGTAGAGAGTTTTTATCCTCCGGATCATTTTAGGGCCCAGTCCCATGGCCTCCAAAGTCTGGATCATGAACTCCCAGTCTACCCTGTCAAAGGCCTTTTTGGCATCAATTGACAGAAGTAGTCCTGGGGGCCCACTCTCCTTCATTTTTCCCATCAAGAGAAGGGTCCTAATCCCATTGTCCCTCCCCTCCCTATTAGGTACAAACCCTGCTTGATCTGGGTTAACTAGTGAGTTCATAAATTCCTTCAATCTTTCTGCCAGCACTTTTGCGTAAAGTTTTGTGTCGTTATTCAACAGAGAGATTGGGCGATAGCTTGAGCACAATGTTTTATCTTTACCTTCTTTCAGTATAATTGTAATGGATGCTTTCAATGCATCTCTGCTCATCTCAAAGCTATCTCCCAACCCATTCAGGTAACGGCACAACCTAGGCACTTATACTTCTCTAAATGTTTTATAATACAGTGTTGTTAGGCCATCTGGGCCTGGGCTTTTCCTGAGGGCCATTCCTGCTAGTGCTTTACTTATTTCTTCTTCGGAGATTGGTCTTTCCAGTAATTCTCTGCCTTCCTCAGAGATCTTGGGGAGCGCTGCCCTTTTTATATAGTTGTTATATCTCAATGTCCTATTTTTTAAGGAAGTGTCTTGATTGGGGGCTGAGTATATTTCCTTGTAGTAGTTCTTGAAAGTTTCTGCCACCTTCTTAGTTGAATACTCTATGTGACCCTCTTTAGTTTGAATTTTTTCTATGAAATTCCTAGCTTTTTTCTTTTGTACCATTTTTGCTAGCTGTTTGCTAGGTTTATTACCCCATCTATATCTCTCCGAGGCTATCTTATTAAGTGATGCTCTAGACTCCTGTTCCATTACCGTTTTTAACTCAGATCTTTTAATAAGCATCCGATGATGTATCTCTTGGGGTAGCTGGTCTTTGTATTTTTTATGTTTTTGTTCTAATCCTGTGAGCTCTTCAGTTAATTTTTGGATTTTTTTCTGCCTATCCTTTTTCTTCCTCGCACCCATTTCAATCAATACTCCTCTTATATAGGCTTTGTGTGCCTCCCATAGTGTGGCTCCTGATACATCCCCTGTGTCGTTTACCTCAAAGTAGTTCTCTAGTTCTTGTGTAATTCTATTGGATCCCTCTACTTCTCTTATCAGCTCCTCATTTAGTGTCCACTGCCCCCTTCAGCCTGGCCTCTTCCTGATGTCATTTCAATGGTCATAGGTGCATGGTCTGAATAGGTTATATTTCCTATCATGGACCCTTTACCCTATCAATCCCCCTATGCTCGATTATACCCCAATCAATCCGAGAGTAAGACCCGTGCACAGGGGAGTAGAACGTATAATCTCTTTTAGTTGGATGTTGGACTCTCCAAATATCCACCAGTTGCCAGTTGGAAAGCTTTTGCTTTATCTTTTTTAGGTGAGTACAATCTTTCTCCTGGGGGTGGGCCGTACTGTCCATACTCGAGTTAAGGCAGAAATTAAAATCCCCCATCAAAATCAGGTGCCCTCTCATGAACTCCATTATTTTCCCCAAGATATTTGCCAGGTATTTCGTCAGATTTTTATTAGGGGCATAGATATTAACTAACGTATATTCCTCTTCATTTAATCTACCTCTGAGAATTAAATATGTTCCTTCTGGGTCCACTAATCTTTCCTCCAGCACAAACCTTATTTTCTTTGCGAAGCCAATAGCCACTCCCTGTGACCTATTAGAGATAGTATCTCATTGAAACCAGACCGGGTATTCCTTTGAGAACAGTCTTAGTCTTCATTGGAGTGAAATGTGTGTCTCTTGCAGGAACACCACGTCTGGTCCCAATAATTTTAACTTGTTAAAAATATTATGTCTTTTCTTGGGTGTATTTAAGCCTTTGACATTATATGTTGTAAATTTTATTGTTGCCATGGCCCTTTTTTAATCCTCCTGGAATCTCCCTTTGCCTTAGACCCTGGAGAGTTTTCCCTCTTTCTTCGGGTTGAGGTTGAACAGGACCCCTTACTCCTATTGCCCCTCCCTCCCCCTCCCTCCCCCCCTCCATCCCCCCACCACCCCCACCTCCATCCCCCCACTCGTCCCACCCATCTCCCCACACCCCCCCACTCCACCCCCCCTGGTCCCTACCGAACCCTTAGACCAGTGAGGGTCACATAAGTTGGATAGGATAGGAGCTTCTAATTTGAAGTGATGTCTATCTTCTAATCTGAGGATCTGGATATTATCAAGGAACTGGTCTACCGTGTTTTGGGAAGGGTGTTCGCCCCTGCTATACAGCGATTTGTAGAAGGATTGGAATTCCTCCATAATACGCTTTGGATGCTGGGATAGAGTGCCACCATTAATTTTAATTTTGAGGAGAGCAAAGGAACGAACTTTTGGTGTGAGCCTACCTGCAAGCATGGAACCTAACCCATCTCCTTGGCAGTAGAATTGAGCTCTATTCCAACGCAACCACTTCTCAGCTTTTGTAGTTAAGGGCCAAATTCAGAGTCAAGACGTTCTGTGGGGACAGATCTGGGATTTGCTTTGTGTTTTCTTGCTAGAGTAGAAAAGTCTTGTTCTAATTTTCCTATTTCATGTCTTCTAGCCCTGTATATCTGGGAGGCTATTTGAATGAGTTTTCCCCTGATTATGAGCCGCCCAGAGATAGGAAGGTGTAGTGTCGGGGGACATCATTTGTTAGAAAGTAATTTTTGATTGCACTTTCAGTTTCTTTCATTCTGATCGGGTCACTCAAGATGGACTCATTCAGTCTCCAGCGACCGGGTGGCTGTTGGCCCGGGGGGAGCTGCAGGGTTAGGAAGACCATAGAGTGATCTGACCAGACGGAGTCTCTAATGTATGACTTGGAGGCTAGAGGGACCGTAGCGGTGTGAATAAATATGTGGTCCATCCAAGCAAAGGAGCTGTGAGGGCTAGAGTAATGAGTGTAATCTCGCATTGTCGGGTTGATTTCCCTCCAGATGTCATCAAAGCCGTGATGAAAAATGAGTTTAGCAATACTTAAACTCTGGTCTAGTGAGGCATCTGCCTGGGGGCGGGATTTGTCTAGGCCCTGATCAAAAACAGTGTTGGAGTCTCCTCCAAGTATTACTGTACCCTCCAAAAAGGGGGAAAGGGTTTTCAACATAGATTGAAAAAAGGGGAGTTGGCCCTTGTTAGGGGCATAGTATGAAAGGAAAGAATAGGTATGGTTATCTAGTTCCCCACTAATCAAAATGTACCTGCCCTCCGGGTCTTTATGTTCCGATTTAATGGAGAATTTGCATTTGTGGGAGAAGAGAATGCCCATCCCTTTTGTTTAATTGTCTGCATTGGCCAGAAAAAAGGTAGATAATTTGGAATGTATAAATGTCGGGCAGTAGCGTTTAGAAGAAACAGAAGTGTGTTTCTTGTATGAGGGCTACATCTATTTTTTGGGAATGAAGGTATTGCAGGACTTTTGGAGTTTGGGCCTTGAACATTGTGGGACACCACCCTCAGGGGGGCAACTCTGGGGGGTCGTCAGTCATAGAGCAGAGGGGTGAACCCTACTAGCAAAACAAGGGCACGTATTGTATCCTCTCCACAAGCTGCAAAGCATTCCACCTGCAGGAAGACGATCTCCAACTTAGCTGGTGTGAGATGTGGGGCCCTTCCCAAGTCAATCACTGCAAAAGAAAAATCCCTAGTAAGGTGCAGATGGAAGGAAGAAAAGAGAGAGGAGAAAGAGCCAAGAAACAAGAGAGTTTCCCGGGGAGTGGAGGGAATGGGGTCCTCGGTGAACCAAAGTAAGGATCCCCTCCGCATAGAGGGGAGCAATCCTGTCGAGAGAAGGGTATATTACCTGTTCTACAAGACAGGATGGGGTGCATGAGCATCACTCCAGTCGTGAGGCCAATTCAAAACATATATATATATATATATAACCAGTTAAAGCGGGCCTAGTGTCCGCAAACATAACGAGCACCCCTAGAAAAATAACAATAACAGAAAAATAAAAAAACTAGAACTGTAGCCTGGATCGGATAAACTTCCTGAGTCCTGTGAAAAAGATAGAGAGGTGAGGGTGGAGGGAAATGGGCTGGGGTGGGGGGATGGGAAGGGGCAGGGATGGGGTAGGGAGAAAGTTGAGGCCAACTAACTCCAACCATGTGTTCAGGAGCAAGTTGATTGAAAAAATGGAACCAATTCTCCCCTTCCCTCCCCCTCCAGTCAGAGTGTCCTGGCCAGTATAACAGATGAATACCAAGAAAATGAGCCCTTAGGGGCGAAGGCCTCATGAGTCTGCCTCAGCTGAGGCAAGAAAGGGTACACGGGGTCAATTTAGCTCAGTGAGATCCGAGAGGAGTCTGAGCTGTCCCTGCGCTCAGGGCAAAACACAAAGGAGGTCACAGAGACACGAGCGTCTCAGGGTGGAGGGGTTTCCTTGGACTTCTTGGATCTGGTGGTTTCCCAGGCTGGATGTAGAGGGCTAGTAGGTAGCTGTCTTTTCAATAACTTGAGAGCATGACCAGAAGGCTGAAGATTCTGAAGTATCATGTCATCTTGATTACTCCGTTTTCCATACATTTATGAGCAGAGCATGTGGATACCCCATTTTTGTGATATCATGGGGCACTGGTCAAATATCAAAACCATTAGAGACAATGCTTTGCCATATATTCCCTCTGTGAGATGTTATACCAATTGTGACCACTGGAGGGAGTTGAAGAAGTAAACGTGATTAGAGATATCAATATATATATTTTTTACTTTTTACACACTGCATTTTTTACACATGGAATCGTGTTTTTGATAAACCAACGATATTCATATGAATTACATGTCTAGTAAAAGTAGGTTTTAACAGGATTGAAGTTTATGCAGGAAGCAGGATGATGATAAACTCATGCTGTAGCCATGGCAACCACTCTGCTGTTGTGCTATAAAGCTGAGTCCGTCAGAGCTTGTATTATCCTTGAAAAAGTCACGTGACTATGATGTAACGCGTGGGAGGAGCCAAGGACGCTCTGTGCAGATCAGCAGTATCACACAGTGTAGGGATGAGCTTCGTGTTCGAGTCGAACCCATGTTCGACTCGAACATCGGCTGTTCGGTCGTTCGCCGAATTGCGAACGATATGGGCCGTTCGCGCCAAATTCGTGTGGCGCGTCACGGCCCATAATTCACTGCGGCATCGCAGTGCATTGCTTGCTGATGATTGGCCAAGCATGCACTATGACCCGCATGCTTGGCCAATCACAGCGCCGCCTGAACAGAGAGCCGTAATTGGCCAAAGCCAAGGAGGCTTTGGCCAATTATGGCTCAGGGGATTTAGTACACGCCCCACACTATATAAGGCCGCCTGCACGGCGGCCCTGTGTAGTGTGTGTTCCGGCGTTGAAAGAGATAGACAGAGAGACAGTGTTTGATTTGAGTTAGATAGATTAGGCAGAACAGTCAGTCAGTTAGCTGCACTTACAGTGTATTGTGTATATATATGCATCCCAGGTGTTGCATATATATATATACACTGTACTCAGTTTAGCTAGATCTGTTCCTGTTATCTTCTAGACTATTTACATTTAGTGCAGTGCGTCCTGCTCACAGTGTTCAGCTAGATCCGTTCCTGTTATCTTCTAGACTATTTACATTTAGTGCAGTGCGTCCTGCTCACAGTGTTCAGCTAGATCCGTTCCTGTTAAATTCTAGACTATTTACATTTAGTGCAGTGCATCCTGCTCACAGTGTTCAGCTAGATCCGTTCCTGTTATCTTCTAGACTATTTATATTTAGTGCAGTGCGTCCTGCTCACAGTGTTCAGCTAGATCCGTTCCTATTATCTTCTAGACTATTTACATTTAGTGCAGTGCGTCCTGCTCACAGTGTTCAGCTAGATCCGTTCCTGTTATCTTCCTACTGACAGGCAGGCTTGTCTTGTTACAGTATTAACAGCTACCTAAAGAAAATTACTGGTGTTCTTTTGATCCTATTAGTACCACGGTCAGGCAGCTAGACTATTTACATTTAGTAAAGTGCGTCCTGCTCACAGTGTTCAGCTAGATCCGTTCCTGTTATCTTCTAGACTATTTACATTTAGTGCAGTGCGTCCTGCTCACAGTGTTCAGCTAGATCCGTTCCTGTTATCTTCTAGACTATTTACATTTAGTGCAGTGCGTCCTGCTCACAGTGTTCAGCTAGATCCGTTCCTGTTATCTTCCTATTGACAGGCAGGCTTGTCTTGTTACAGTATTAACAGCTACCTAAAGAAAATTACTGGTGTTCTTTTGATCCTATTAGTACCACGGTCAGGCAGCTAGACTATTTACATTTAGTAAAGTGCGTCCTGCTCACAGTGTTCAGCTAGATCCGTTCCTGTTATCTTCTAGACTATTTACATTTAGTGCAGTGCGTCCTGCTCACAGTGCTCAGCTAGATCCGTTCCTGTTAAATTCTAGACTATTTACATTTAGTGCAGTGCGTCCTGCTCACAGTGTTCAGCTAGATCCGTTCCTGTTATCTTCCTACTGACAGGCAGGCTTGTCTTGTTACAGTATTAACAGCTACCTAAAGAAAATTACTGGTGTTCTTTTGATCCTATTAGTACCACGGTCAGGCAGCTAGACTATTTACATTTAGTAAAGTGCGTCCTGCTCACAGTGTTCAGCTAGATCCGTTCCTGTTATCTTCTAGACTATTTACATTTAGTAAAGTGCGTCCTGCTCACAGTGTTCAGCTAGATCCGTTCCTGTTAAATTCTAGACTATTTACATTTAGTGCAGTGCGTCCTGCTCACAGTGTTCAGCTAGATCCGTTCCTGTTATCTTCTAGACCAGTGGTTCTCAACTCCAGGCCTCAGGACCCATCAACAGGCCAGGTTTGCAAGATAACTGAAATACATCACAGGTGATATCACTTGCTGCTCAGTGATTGCAGTATTCTAGTCTGCATCTCCCCAAGGTAATACTTAAAATCTGGCCTGTTGGTGGGTCCCGAGGACTGGAGTTGAGAACCACTGTTCTAGACTATTTACATTTAGTGCAGTGCGTCCTGCTCACAGTGTTCAGCTAGATCCGTTCCTGTTATCTTCTAGACTATTTACATTTAGTGCAGTGCGTCCTGCTCACAGTGTTCAGCTAGATCCGTTCCTGTTATCTTCCTACTGACAGGCAGGCTTGTCTTGTTACAGTATTAACAGCTACCTAAAGAAAATTACTGGTGTTCTTTTGATCCTATTAGTACCACGGTCAGGCAGCTAGACTATTTACATTTAGTAAAGTGCGTCCTGCTCACAGTGTTCAGCTAGATCCGTTCCTGTTATCTTCTAGACTATTTACATTTAGTGCAGTGCGTCCTGCTCACAGTGTTCAGCTAGATCCGTTCCTGTTATCTTCTAGACTATTTACATTTAGTGTAGTGCGTCCTGCTCACAGTGTTCAGCTAGATCCGTTCCTGTTATCTTCTAGACTATTTACATTTAGTGCAGTGCGTCCTGCTCACAGTGTTCAGCTAGATCCGTTCCTGTTAAATTCTAGACTATTTACATTTAGTGCAGTGCGTCCTGCTCACAGTGTTCAGCTAGATCCGTTCCTGTTATCTTCTAGACTATTTACATTTAGTGCAGTGCATCCTGCTCACAGTGTTCAGCTAGATCCGTTCCTGTTATCTTCTAGACTATTTACATTTAGTGCAGTGCGTCCTGCTCACAGTGTTTAGCTAGATCCGTTCCTATTATCTTCCTACTGACAGGCAGGCTTGTCTTGTTATAGTATTAACAGCTACCTAAAGAAAATTACTGGTGTTCTTTTGATCCTATTAGTACCACGGTCAGGCAGCTAGACTATTTACATTTAGTGCAGTGCGTCCTGCTCACAGTGTTCAGCTAGATCCGTTCCTGTTATCTTCCTACTGACAGGCAGGCTTGTCTTGTTATAGTATTAACAGCTACCTAAAGAAAATTACTGGTGTTCTTTTGATCCTATTAGTACCACGGTCAGGCAGCTAGACTATTTACATTTAGTAAAGTGCGTCCTGCTCACAGTGTTCAGCTAGATCCGTTCCTGTTATCTTCTAGACTATTTACATTTAGTGCAGTGCGTCCTGCTCACAGTGTTCAGCTAGATCCGTTCCTGTTAAATTCTAGACTATTTACATTTAGTGCAGTGCGTCCTGCTCACAGTGTTCAGCTAGATTCGTTCCTGTTATCTTCCTACTGACAGGCAGGCTTGTCTTGTTATAGTATTAACAGCTACCTAAAGAAAATTACTGGTGTTCTTTTGATCCTATTAGTACCACGGTCAGGCAGCTAGACTATTTACATTTACTAAAGTGCGTCCTGCTCACAGTGTTCAGCTAGATCCGTTCCTGTTATCTTCTAGACTATTTACATTTAGTGCAGTGCGTCCTGCTCACAGTGTTCAGCTAGATCCGTTCCTTTTAAATTCTAGACTATTTACATTTAGTGCAGTGCGTCCTGCTCACAGTGTTCAGCTAGATCCATTCCTGTTATCTTCTAGACTATTTACATTTAGTGCAGTGCGTCCTGCTCACAGTGTTCAGCTAGATCCGTTCCTGTTATCTTCCTACTGACAGGCAGGCTTGTCTTGTTACAGTATTAACAGCTACCTAAAGAAAATTACTGGTGTTCTTTTGATCCTATTAGTACCACGGTCAGGCAGCTAGACTATTTACATTTAGTAAAGTGCGTCCTGCTCACAGTGTTCAGCTAGATCCGTTCCTGTTATCTTCTAGACTATTTACATTTAGTGCAGTGCGTCCTGCTCACAGTGTTCAGCTAGATCCGTTCCTGTTAAATTCTAGACTATTTACATTTAGTGCAGTGCTTCCTGCTCACAGTGTTCAGCTAGATCTGTTCCTGTTATCTTCTAGACTATTTACATTTAGTGCAGTGCGTCCTGCTCACAGTGTTCAGCTAGATCCGTTCCTGTTAAATTCTAGACTATTTACATTTAGTGCAGTGCGTCCTGCTCACAGTGTTCAGCTAGATCCGTTCCTGTTATCTTCTAGACTATTTACATTTAGTGCAGTGCGTCCTGCTCACAGTGTTCAGCTAGATCCGTTCCTGTTATCTTCCTACTGACAGGCAGGCTTGTCTTGTTACAGTATTAACAGCTACCTAAAGAAAATTACTGGTGTTCTTTTGATCCTATTAGTACCACGATCAGGCAGCTAGACTATTTACATTTAGTAAAGTGCGTCCTGCTCACAGTGTTCAGCTAGATCCGTTCCTGTTATCTTCTAGACTATTTACATTTAGTGCAGTGCGTCCTGCTCACAGTGTTCAGCTAGATCCGTTCCTGTTATCTTCTAGACTATTTACATTTAGTGCAGTGCATCCTGCTCACAGTGTTCAGCTAGATCCGTTCCTGTTATCTTCTAGACTATTTACATTTAGTGCAGTGCGTCCTGCTCACAGTGTTCAGCTAGATCCGTTCCTGTTAAATTCTAGACTATTTACATTTAGTGCAGTGCGTCCTGCTCACAGTGTTCAGCTAGATCCGTTCCTGTTATCTTCTAGACTATTTACATTTAGTGCAGTGCATCCTGCTCACAGTGTTCAGCTAGATCCGTTCCTGTTAAATTCTAGACTATTTACATTTAGTGCAGTGCGTCCTGCTCACAGTGTTCAGCTAGATCCGTTCCTGTTATCTTCTAGACTATTTACATTTAGTGCAGTGCGTCCTGCTCACAGTGTTCAGCTAGATCCATTCCTGTTATCTTCCTACTGACAGACAGGCTTGTCTTGTTACAGTATTAACAGCTACCTAAAGAAAATTACTGGTGTTCTTTTGATCCTATTAGTACCACGGTCAGGCAGCTAGACTATTTACATTTAGTGCAGTGCGTCCTGCTCACAGTGTTCAGCTAGATCCGTTCCTGTTATCTTCTAGACTATTTACATTTAGTGCAGTGCGTCCTGCTCACAGTGTTCAGCTAGATCCGTTCCTGTTATCTTCCTACTGACAGGCAGGCTTATCTTGTTACAGTATTAACAGCTACCTAAAGAAAATTACTGGTGTTCTTTTGATCCTATTAGTACCACGGTCAGGCAGCTAGACTATTAACATTTAGTGCAGTGCGTCCTGCTCACAGTGTTCAGCTAGATCCGTTCCTGTTATCTTCCTACTGACAGGCAGGCTTGTCTTGTTACAGTATTTACAGCTACCTAAAGAAAATTACTGGTGTTCTTTTGATCCTATTAGTACCACGGTCAGGCAGCTAGACTATTTACATTTAGTGCAGTGCGTCCTGCTCACAGTGTTCAGCTAGATCCGTTCCTGTTATCTTCCTACTGACAGGCAGGCTTGTCTTGTTACAGTATTTACAGCTACCTAAAGAAAATTACTGGTGTTCTTTTGATCCTATTAGTACCACGGTCAGGCAGCTAGACTATTAACATTTAGTGCAGTGCGTCCTGCTCACAGTGTTCAGCTAGATCCGTTCCTGTTATCTTCTAGACTATTTACATTTAGTGCAGTGCATCCTGCTCACAGTGTTCAGCTAGATCCGTTCCTGTTATCTTCTAGACTATTTACATTTAGTGCAGTGCGTCCTGCTCACAGTGTTCAGCTAGATCCATTCCTGTTAAATTCTAGACTATTTACATTTAGTGCAGTGCGTCCTGCTCACAGTGTTCAGCTAGATCCGTTCCTGTTATCTTCTAGACCAGTGGTTCTCAACTCCAGGCCTCAGGACCCATCAACAGGCCAGGTTTGCAAGATAACTGAAATACATCACAGGTGATATCACTTGCTGCTCAGTGAATGCAGTATTCTAGTCTGCATCTCCCCAAGGTAATACTTAAAATCTGGCCTGTTGGTGGGTCCCGAGGACTGGAATTGAGAACCACTGTTCTAGACTATTTACATTTAGTGCAGTGCGTCCTGCTCACAGTGTTCAGCTAGATCCATTCCTGTTATCTTCTAGACTATTTACATTTAGTGCAGTGCGTCCTGCTCACAGTGTTCAGCTAGATCCGTTCCTGTTATCTTCCTACTGACAGGCAGGCTTGTCTTGTTACAGTATTTACAGCTACCTAAAGAAAATTACTGGTGTTCTTTTGATCCTATTAGTACCACAGTCAGGCAGCTAGACTATTAACATTTAGTGCAGTGCGTCCTGCTCACAGTGTTCAGCTAGATCCGTTCCTGTTATCTTCCTACTGACAGGCAGGCTTGTCTTGTTACAGTATTAACAGCTACCTAAAGAAAATTACTGGTGTTCTTTTGATCCTATTAGTACCACGGTCAGGCAGCTAGACTATTTACATTTAGTAAAGTGCGTCCTGCTCACAGTGTTCAGCTAGATCCGTTCCTGTTATCTTCTAGACTATTTACATTTAGTGCAGTGCGTCCTGCTCACAGTGTTCAGCTAGATCCGTTCCTGTTATCTTCTAGACTATTTACATTTAGTGCAGTGCGTCCTGCTCACAGTGTTCAGCTAGATCCGTTCCTGTTATCTTCCTACTGACAGGCAGGCTTGTCTTGTTACAGTATTAACAGCTACCTAAAGAAAATTACTGGTGTTCTTTTGATCCTATTAGTACCACGGTCAGGCAGCTAGACTATTTAAATTTAGTAAAGTGCGTCCTGCTCACAGTGTTCAGCTAGATCCGTTCCTGTTATCTTCTAGACTATTTACATTTAGTGCAGTGCGTCCTGCTCACAGTGTTCAGCTAGATCCGTTCCTGTTAAATTCTAGACTATTTACATTTAGTGCAGTGCGTCCTGCTCACAGTGTTCAGCTAGATCCGTTCCTGTTATCTTCTAGACTATTTACATTTAGTGCAGTGCGTCCTGCTCACAGTGTTCAGCTAGATCCGTTCCTGTTATCTTCCTACTGACAGGCAGGCTTGTCTTGTTACAGTATTAACAGCTACCTAAAGAAAATTACTGGTGTTCTTTTGATCCTATTAGTACCACAGTCAGGCAGCTAGACTATTTACATTTAGTAAAGTGCGTCCTGCTCACAGTGTTCAGCTAGATCCGTTCTTGTTATCTTCTAGACTATTTACATTTAGTGCAGTGCGTCCTGCTCACAGTGTTCAGCTAGATCTGTTCCTGTTAAATTCTAGACTATTTACATTTAGTGCAGTGCGTCCTGCTCACAGTGTTCAGCTAGATCCGTTCCTGTTATCTTCTAGACTATTTACATTTAGTGCAGTGCGTCCTGCTCACAGTGTTCAGCTAGATCCGTTCCTGTTAAATTCTAGACTATTTACATTTAGTGCAGTGCGTCCTGCTCACAGTGTTCAGCTAGATCCGTTCCTGTTATCTTCTAGACTATTTACATTTAGTGCAGTGCGTCCTGCTCACAGTGTTTAGCTAGATCCGTTCCTGTTATCTTCCTACTGACAGGCAGGCTTGTCTTGTTATAGTATTAACAGCTACCTAAAGAAAATTACTGGTGTTCTTTTGATCCTATTAGTACCACGGTCAGGCAGCTAGACTATTTACATTTAGTGCAGTGCGTCCTGCTCACAGTGTTCAGCTAGATCCGTTCCTGTTATCTTCCTACTGACAGGCAGGCTTGTCTTGTTACAGTATTAACAGCTACCTAAAGAAAATTACTGGTGTTCTTTTGATCCTATTAGTACCACGGTCAGGCAGCTAGACTATTTACATTTAGTAAAGTGCGTCCTGCTCACAGTGTTCAGCTAGATCCGTTCCTGTTATCTTCTAGACTATTTACATTTAGTGCAGTGCGTCCTGCTCACAGTGTTCAGCTAGATCCGTTCCTGTTATCTTCTAGACTATTTACATTTAGTGCAGTGCGTCCTGCTCACAGTGTTCAGCTAGATCCGTTCCTGTTATCTTCCTACTGACAGGCAGGCTTGTCTTGTTACAGTATTAACAGCTACCTAAAGAAAATTACTGGTGTTCTTTTGATCCTATTAGTACCATGGTCAGGCAGCTAGACTATTTACATTTAGTAAAGTGCGTCCTGCTCACAGTGTTCAGCTAGATCCGTTCCTGTTATCTTCTAGACTATTTACATTTAGTGCAGTGCGTCCTGCTCACAGTGTTCAGCTAGATCCGTTCCTGTTAAATTCTAGACTATTTACATTTAGTGCAGTGCGTCCTGCTCACAGTGTTCAGCTAGATCCGTTCCTGTTATCTTCTAGACTATTTACATTTAGTGCAGTGCGTCCTGCTCACAGTGTTCAGCTAGATCCGTTCCTGTTATCTTCCTACTGACAGGCAGGCTTGTCTTGTTACAGTATTAACAGCTACCTAAAGAAAATTACTGGTGTTCTTTTGATCCTATTAGTACCACGGTCAGGCAGCTAGACTATTTACATTTAGTAAAGTGCGTCCTGCTCACAGTGTTCAGCTAGATCCGTTCCTGTTATCTTCTAGACTATTTACATTTAGTGCAGTGCGTCCTGCTCACAGTGTTCAGCTAGATCTGTTCCTGTTAAATTCTAGACTATTTACATTTAGTGCAGTGCGTCCTGCTCACAGTGTTCAGCTAGATCCGTTCCTGTTATCTTCTAGACTATTTATATTTAGTGCAGTGCGTCCTGCTCACAGTGTTCAGCTAGATCCGTTCCTGTTAAATTCTAGACTATTTACATTTAGTGCAGTGCGTCCTGCTCACAGTGTTCAGCTAGATCCGTTCCTGTTATCTTCTAGACTATTTACATTTAGTGCTGTGCGTCCTGCTCACAGTGTTCAGCTAGATCCGTTCCTGTTATCTTCCTACTGACAGGCAGGCTTGTCTTGTTACAGTATTAACAGCTACCTAAAGAAAATTACTGGTGTTCTTTTGATCCTATTAGTACCACGGTCAGGCAGCTAGACTATTTACATTTAGTAAAGTGCGTCCTGCTCACAGTGTTCAGCTAGATCCGTTCCTGTTATCTTCTAGACTATTTACATTTAGTGCAGTGCATCCTGCTCACAGTGTTCAGCTAGATCCGTTCCTGTTATCTTCTAGACTATTTACATTTAGTGCAGTGCGTCCTGCTCACAGTGTTCAGCTAGATCCGTTCCTGTTATCTTCTAGACTATTTACATTTAGTGCAGTGCATCCTGCTCACAGTGTTCAGCTAGATCCGTTCCTGTTAAATTCTAGACTATTTACATTTAGTGCAGTGCGTCCTGCTCACAGTGTTCAGCTAGATCCGTTCCTGTTATCTTCTAGACTATTTACATTTAGTGCAGTGCGTCCTGCTCACAGTGTTCAGCTAGATCCATTCCTGTTATCTTCCTACTGACAGACAGGCTTGTCTTGTTACAGTATTAACAGCTACCTAAAGAAAATTACTGGTGTTCTTTTGATCCTATTAGTACCACGGTCAGGCAGCTAGACTATTTACATTTAGTGCAGTGCGTCCTGCTCACAGTGTTCAGCTAGATCCGTTCCTTTTATCTTCTAGACTATTTACATTTAGTGCAGTGCGTCCTGCTCACAGTGTTCAGCTAGATCCGTTCCTGTTATCTTCCTACTGACAGGCAGGCTTATCTTGTTACAGTATTAACAGCTACCTAAAGAAAATTACTGGTGTTCTTTTGATCCTATTAGTACCACGGTCAGGCAGCTAGACTATTAACATTTAGTGCAGTGCGTCCTGCTCACAGTGTTCAGCTAGATCCGTTCCTGTTATCTTCCTACTGACAGGCAGGCTTGTCTTGTTACAGTATTTACAGCTACCTAAAGAAAATTACTGGTGTTCTTTTGATCCTATTAGTACCATGGTCAGGCAGCTAGACTATTTACATTTAGTGCAGTGCGTCCTGCTCACAGTGTTCAGCTAGATCCGTTCCTGTTATCTTCCTACTGACAGGCAGGCTTGTCTTGTTAAAGTATATAAAGCTACCTGAAGAAAATTACTGGTGTTCTTTTGATTCTATTAGTACCACGGTGAGGCAGCTAGACTATTTACAGTTAGTGCAGTGCGTCCTGCTCACAGTGTTCAGCTAAACCTACAAGGTAGTGGGGTGCGTCCACCTCACAGTGTTCAGTTAAAGCTACCTGTAGAAGGTTGGTGGTGTTCTCATACTACAGGCAGGTAGTTGATTTTGCTAGCTGCAGTATATATATATATATCCCAGCTTAGTGCAGCTACAGGCCATTAGTATGTCTGGAAGGCCAAGAAGGAGAGGCAGACAGTCACAAGCCAATAAGAGAGGGCAAGCAGGCTCTGTGTCTAGTGCTGGTCGTGGAGACGGTGCATCCTCATCAGCACGTGGCCATGGGACACGCTTGGCCTTTTTTTCGGCAGCTGGCCGTGTTGAGCCGCAACATGTGGAAGACTTGGTCGAGTGGATGACCAAGCCGTCCTCATCCTCCTCATCCTCTCTCACCCATGCCCAGGGTGCTTTGTCTGGCAAAGCAGCGGCCTCTTCCCTTAGCTCAATGTCATCAGTGACTCCTTCCCTAGCTCCACCATTTCCTCATGAGGATTCCCTCGAACTGTTTGACCACAGTGTTGGGTACATGCTCCAGGAGGATGCCCAGCATTTGGAAGGCTCTGATGATGATACTGAGCTCGATGAAGGCAGTAACATGAGCACGGACAGAGGGGGTGCCCAAGAAGGACAGCAATCTGGCAGTCATGCTCCCCCTGCTGCAGCAAACTGCCAGGTTTGCTCCAGTGATGAGGAGGGAGGGGATGATGAGGTCACTGACTCAACGTGGGTGCCTGATAGGAGAGAGGAGGAGGAGGAGGCGGCACATCACCAACGAGGCAGGATGCCCTCCAGGGGCCAGCCTAAGGGCAGCACATTGACTGCATCACATGTGCAGGGCGCTGCAGTCTCTGCGCGTTATTCAAAAAGTTCTTTGGTGTGGGCCTTTTTTGAGACGAGTGCATCAGATGGCACCGCTGCTATTTGCAACATATGTCTCAAGCTTATCTCACGTGGCCAAAACATCTCCCGCTTGGGTACCACATGCTTGAGCAGACATATGTTGACCTGCCATGCAGTTCGTTGGCAAGCGCATCTAAAAGACCCACACCAAAGAACAAAGAGGACCTCTCCTTGCTCCTCATCAGCTGAGATTTCCAACCCCACTAGACCTTCAGTCCTCTCTGAGACCTGCACTGAGAGGAATGAAGGTGTAGAATTAGGTGTGTCACAGCCAAGTACTTGTTGGCAATCTGCTTTTGGTATACCGACGTCAGATTGTACCAGGCAAATTTCCCTGCCCCAGCTGCTGCACCGCCGAAAGAAGTTTGCTCCCAGTCATCTACATGCCAAGCGGTTGAATGCTAGCTTGGCAAAATTGCTGGCACTTCAACTGCTGCCTTTTCAGTTGGTAGACTCTGCCCCCTTCCGTGAGTTTGTGGAATGTGCGGTTCCTCAGTGGCAGGTACCCAAACGCCACTTTTTCTCATGGAAGGCGATTCCGGCTCTCTACCGGCATGTGGAAGGCAATGTCCATGCCTCGCTGGACAGGGCGGTCAGCGGTAAGGTGCATATTACCGCTGACTCATGGTCCAGCAGGCATGGACAGGGACGTTACCTAAGTTTCACGGCGCATTGGGTGACTCTGCTGGCAGCTGGGAAGGATGCAGGACAAGGTGCAGTAGTGTTGGAGGTTGTTCCGCCACCACGCCTCCAAAATGCTAATGATTGTGACACACCTCTCTCCTCCACCCGCTCCTCTTCTTCTTCCTCCATGGCCTCTTCCTCGGAACCAGCGGTGCTCTGTAGTCATTCAAGGGGCTACGCAAGTACGCAGGCCAAAAGATGCCATGCGGTGCTTGAGCTGGTGTGCTTGGGGGACAGGAGCCACACTGGGGCAGAGGTTCTGTCAGCTCTGCAGGGGCAGGTTCAGAGGTGGTTGACGCCACGCCAACTTAAGGCAGGAATGGTGGTTTGCGACAATGGCACCAACCTCCTCTCTGCCCTCCGACAGGGACAAATGACCCATGTGCCCTGTTTGGCTCACGTCCTTAACTTGGTGGTGCAGCGGTTCTTGGGCAGGTACCCGGGCTTACAGGATGTCCTGAGGCAGGCCAGGAAAGTCTGTGTGCATTTCCGCCGGTCATATAATGCCAGTGCTCGGCTGACGGACCTCCAAAAGGAGTTTAACCTGCCCAAGAACCGCCTAATCTGTGACATGCCCACCAGGTGGAACTCAACGTTGGCTATGCTGCAGCGGCTGCACACGCAGCAGAGGGCCATCAATGAGTACCTGTGCGACTATGGCACCAGGACAGGGTCAGGGGAGCTTGTTTTTTTTTCCCCACGCCAGTGGGCCATGATCAGGGATGCATGCACTGTCCTGTCACCATTTGAGGAGGCCACGAGGATGGTGAGCAGTGACAGTGCATGCATCAGTGACACTGTCCCCCTTGTCCACCTGTTGGAGCACACGCTGCGTGGAATAATGGACAGGGCACTTGAGGCAGAACAGAGGCAGGAAGAGGAGGACTTCCTTAGCTCTCAAGGCCCCCTTTATCCAGACAGTGTTCCTGCGTGCCCGCCGATCACACAGGAAGAGGACGAGGAGGAGGAGGAGGAGGAGGAAGATTGTGTCAGTATGGAGGTGGAGCCTGGCACTCAGCATCAGCAGCAGTCTTTAAGGGATCAGTCCCAAGAAACACATGGACTTGTACGTGGCTGGGAGGAGGTGGCTGCGGACCATGTCGTCCTTAGTGACCCAGAGGACTCCGGACCAAATGCCTCAGCAAACCTACGCTGCATGGCCTCCCTGATCCTGCAAAGCCTGCGTAAGGATCCTCGTATTCGTGGTATCAAGGAGAAGGACCAATACTGGCTGGCAACCCTCCTAGATCCACGTTACAAGGGTAAGGTTGCGGACCTTATTTTGCCATCGCAGAGGGAGCAGAGGATGAAACATCTTCGGGAGGCCTTGTAGAAAGGTCTGTGCAACGCGTTCCCAGAGACTGGGAGGTTACAAACTCCTGTTTCTGGACAACGTATTGCTGAGGCTTCGGTCAGTCAAAGAAGGAGCAGTGGAGAAGGTGGCCGTCTGACCGATGCGTTCAGACAATTTTTTGGTCCGCAGCCCCAAGGTATGATCGGTTCCAGCAACCATCGCCAGCGTCTGTTTTACATGGTGCAGGAATACCTAGGGGCAAGATCAGACTTGGACACCTTTCCCACCAAAAATCCTCTGGGTTACTGGGTCTTGAGGATGGATCACTGGCCAGAGCTTGCACAGTATGCAATTGAGCTACTGGCCTGTCCTGCATCCAGCGTTCTTTCGGAACGCACATTCAGTGCTGCTGGAGGCGTGGTAACCGATCACAGGGTGCGTCTGTCCACCGACTCGGTCGATCGACTGACCTTCATAAAAATGAATCAGTCTTGGATCACCACCAGCTACCAAGCACCTGATGCTGATGTAACCGAATAATTTTTTTTGAAATCTCAGATCCCTTTAAAGACTGCCTATGCTGATGCTGAGTGACTATCCCTGAGAAATTATCCTCTTCCTCCTCAATCATCACGCTGATAGCTTGTAAGAACATTTTTGGTTCTGGGCGCCACCACCAGTGCCTAAGGCACAATTTTTCAGCCCCTGTTTAACAGGGGCATGTAATTACAATTTTTGATGCAATACTTTGCAGCAGGGCTCGTTTCTGTGTTACAACTAGAGTATCTGTGAGGGGTTGCAGTGTTGTGGCACCAGCACCAGTGCCTAAGGCCCAATTTTTCTGCCCCTGTCTAACAGGGGCGTGTAATTACAATTTTTGATGCAATACTTTGCAGCAGGGCTCGTTCCTGCATTCCAACTAGAGTGTCTGTGAGGGGTTGCAGTGTTGTGGCACCAGCACCAGTGCCCAAGGCCTAATTTTTCAGCTCCTGTTCAACAGGGGCATGTAATTACAATTCTTGATCTAATATTTCACAGCAGGGCCCTGCGAGGGCTTACAGTGTTGTGGCCACAGCAACACCTAAGGCCCAAATTTCTGCTGAGTATATAGGGCAGGACCCTACTTTCAAACATCTAACTTACAAACGACTCCTACTTGCAAATGGAAGGAGACAACAGGAAGTGAGATGAAATCTACCCCTAGGAAAGGAAATTCTCTCCTGTAAGAGTTAATATGGGAAAAAAAATTCTCCTTTCCACTGATGCTTTCCAATCCTTGTTCCACAAAAAAACCCAAATTTTCAAAAAACATTTTTCATTGGGACAAAAAGTGAGGTGAAATCTTCTGAAGAGGAGGAAAGACAGCAAAACAAATGTCACAGGGGTGATAACCCTTCCCTATGTTTTCCAAAAAGCTTAAAAAAGATTTTTTGACTGGAGCTAAACACGTTAAAAATGTACCCGTTCAAAATTACAAAGAGATTCTACTTAACAACAAACCTACAGTCCCTGTCTTGTTTGCACCGCCTGTATACTGCTGTTCAGAGTATATAGGGCCTGGTGGCCCCACACCTTTCCTTATTTTAATTTGGGTGCGGGGTTCCCCTTAATATCCATACAAGACCCAAAGGGCCTGGTAATGGACTGGGGGGTACCCATGCCGTTTGTCTCACTGATTTTCATCTATATTGCCATGACCCGACATTACATTAAACCCGCAAGCAGTTTTAAATGAGATTTTTTCCTTTAAAAATGACATTTGGTGCATGGACTGTTCTAAACATGGGAAACACGCGTCACTTTACAGGCATACTATAGACACCCCCCAGGTACGATATTTAAAGGAATATTTCACTTTTTTTTTTTTTTACTTTAAGCATCATTAAAATCACTGCTCCCGAAAAAACGGCCGTTTTTAAAAGTTTTTTTTGCATTGATACATGTCCCCTGGGGTAGGACCCGGGTCCCCAAACCCTTTTTAGGACAATACTGTGCAAATTAGCCTTTAAAATGAGCACTTTTGATTTCGAACGTTCGAGTCCCATAGACGTCAATGGGGTTCTAACGTTCGTGCAAACTTTCAGTCCGTTCGCAGGTTCTGGTGCGAACCGAACCGGGGGGTGTTCGGCTCATCCCTAACACAGTGTACTGCACTGAATCTGCTCCTGTCTAAGGCGGCTGACTGCTATAGTAAAACCTGCAATAGCCTTATCATTATATGGCACACGTGAGTGGATTGAAGTTTGCATGTGTACCTTGGTATCCTAACTATTGCACAATGATTGGTTTTTTCTCTTATCTGCCTGTTTATGATTCTCACATTGGTTGTGAATAGAAGCAAAAAACACATTGTTACTATGAAGGTCAATGAGCACCTTAATTAAGCAAGTGTTTTTAAACAGCTTTGCTAGTGATCAAAAGCTCTATACCAATCAGGATTCTACACCTGTATAATTGAACCTTCTGAATACATCCCTATATATTTATTTTTATGTGGATTTTTTATGTGAATTTTTTTACGCATTTGGTGTCACAAATTTTTTATAATTTTACACTATTTTGATTGCTGGATTTTTTAGCAATTTTTACTCACCGCTGGATTTATTTGACTATTTATATTTATTCTTATATATTCATTTTCATGCACATTGTGAAGCGCTTCAAATATCATTATTTATTCTTTTTAAGTGACTCTGAAAACACTCTCTTTTGATAGCAGCCTCACTTGGTTTTATGTGTAATTATCAGCTATTTAGCATCACAGCACTTTGTGTTTTATATATATTTTTGGCCAATTATGGCTCAGGGGGTTTAGAACACGCCCCGCACTATATAAGGCCACCTGCACGGCGGCCCTGTGTAGTGTGTGTTTCAGCGTTGAAAGAGAGATAGATAGACAGAGAGACAGTGTCATTTCATTTGAGTTAGCTAGATTAGGCAGGACAATCAGTGAGTTAGCTGCACTTACAGTGTATTGTGTATATATATGCATCCCAGGTGTTGCATATATATATATATATATATATATACACACTGTATTCAGTTTAGCTAGATCCGTTCCTGTTATCTTCTTACTGACAGGCAGGCTTGTCTTGTTACAGTATTTACAGCTACCTGAAGAAAATTGCTGATGTTCTTTTGATCCTATTAGTACCACAGTCAGGCAGCTAGACTATTTACAGTTAGTGCAGTGCGTCCTGCTCACAGTGTTCAGCTAAAACTACAAGTTAGTGCGGTGCGTCCTGCTCAGAGTGTTTAGCTAAAACTACAAGTTAGTGGGGTGCGTCCTGCTCACAGTGTTCAGCTAAAACTACAAGTTAGTGCAGTGCGTCCTGCTCACAGTGTTCAGCTAAAACTACAAGTTAGTGCGGTGCGTCCTACTCACAGTGTTCAGCTAAAACTACAAGTTAGTGGGGTGCGTCCTGCTCAGTGTTCAGCTAAAACTACAAGTTAGTGCGGTGCGTCCTGCTCACAGTGTTCAGCTAAAACTACAAGTTAGTGTAGTGAGACCTCTGCACAGTGTTCATCTAAAGCTACAAGTTAGTGCAGTGCGTCCTGCTCACAGTGTTCATCTAAAGCTACAAGTTAGTGCAGTGCGTCCTGCTCACAGTGTTCAGCTAAAAAAACAAGTTAGTGCAGTGCGTCCTGCTCACAGTGTTCAGCTAAAACTACAAGTTAGTGTGGTGCGTCCTGCTCACGGTGTTCATCTAAAGCTACAAGTTAGTGCAGTGCGTCCTGCTCACAGTGTTCAGCTACAACAACAAGTTAGTGGGGTGCGTCCTGCTCACAGTGTTCATCTAAAGCTACAGGTTAGTGCAGTGCGCCCTGCTCACAGTGTTCAGCTAAAACTACAAGTTAGTGTGGTGCGTCCTGCTCACTGTGTTCAGATAAAACTACAAGTTAGTGTAGTGAGACCTCTGCACAATGTTCATCTAAAGCTACAAGTTAGTGCAGTGCGTCCTGCTCACAGTGTTCATCTAAAACTACAAGTTATTGCAGTGCGTCCTGCTCACAGTGTTCAGCTAAAACTGCAAGTTAGTGGGGTGTGTCCTGCTCACAGTGTTCAGCTAAAACTACAAGTTAGTGCGATGTGTCCTGCTCACAGTGTTCAGCTAAAACTACAAGTTAGTGCGGTGCGTCCTGCTCACAGTGTTCAGCTAAAACTACAAGTTAGTGTAGTGAGACCTCTGCACAGTGTTCATCTAAAGCTACAAGTTAGTGCAGTGCGTCCTGCTCACAGTGTTCAGCTAAAACTACAAGTTAGTGGGGTGCGTCCTGCTCACAGTGTTCAGCTAAAACTACAAGTTAGTGCGGTGCGTCCTGCTCACAGTGCTCAGCTAAAACTACAAGTTAGTGTAGTGAGACCTCTGCACAGTGTTCATCTAAAGCTACAAGTTAGTGCAGTGCGTCCTGCTCACAGTGTTCAGCTAAAACTACAAGTTATTTTTTTGCGAGCTCTGCACAGTGTTTAGCTAAAGCTACCTGTAGAAGGTTGGTGGTGTTCTCATACTACAGGCAGGCAGTTGACTTTGCTAGCTGCAGTATCAGTATATTATATATATATATATATATATATATATATATATATATATATATATATATATATATATATATATCCCAGCTTAGTGCAGCTACAGGCCATTAGTATGTCTGGAAGGCCAAGAAGGAGAGGCAGACAGTCACAAGCCAATAAGAGAGGGCAAGCAGGCTCTGTGTCTAGTGCTGGTCGTGGAAACAGTGCATCCTCATCAGCACGTGGCCGTGGGACACGCTTGGCCTTTTTTTCGGCAGCTGGCCGTGTTGAGCCGCAACATGCGGAAGACTTGGTCGAGTGGATGACCAAGCCGTCCTCATCCTCCTCATCCTCTCTCACCCATGCCCAGGGTACTTTGTCTGGCAAAGCAGCGGTCTCTTCCCTCGGCTCAATGTCATCAATGACGCCTTCCCTAGCCCCACTATGTCCACCTGAGGCGTCCCTCGAACTGTTTGATCACAGTGTTGGGTACATGCTCCAGGAGGATGCCCAGCGTTTGGAAGGCTCTGATGATGATACTGAGCTAGATGAAGGCAGTAACATGAGCATGGACAGAGGGGGTGCCCAAGAAGGACAGCAATCTGGCAGTCATGCTCCCCCTGCTGCAGCATACTGCCATGTTTGCTCCAGTGATGACGAGGGAGGGGATGATGAGGTCACTGACTCAACGTGGGTGCCTGACAGGAGAGAGGAGGAGGAGGAGGAGGAGGCGGCACATCACCAACGAGGCAGGATGCCCCCCAGGGGCCAGCCTAAGGGCAGCACATTGACTGCATCACACCCCAAAGCTCCACATGTGCAGGGCTCTGCAGTCTCTGTGCGTTATTCAAAAAGTTCTTTGGTGTGGGCCTTTTTTGAGACGAGTGCATCAGATCGCACCGCTGCTATTTGCAACATTTGTCTCAAGCGTATCTCGCATGGCCAAAACATCTCCCGCTTGGGTACCACATGCTTGACCAGACATATGTTGACCTGCCATACAGTTCGTTGGCAAGCGCATCTAAAAGACCCACACCAAAGAACAAAGAGGACCTCCCCTTGCTCCTCATCAGCTGAGATCTCCAACCCCACGATACCTTCAGTCCTCTCTGAGACCTGCACTGAGAGGAATGAAGGTGTAGAATTAGGTGTGTCACAGCCAAGTACTTGTGGGCAATCTGCTTTTGGTACACCAACGTCAGATTGTACCAGGCAAATTTCCCTGCCCCAGCTGCTGCACCGCCGAAAGAAGTTTGCTCCCAGCCATCCACATGCCCAGTGTTTGAATGCTAGCTTGGCAAAATTGCTAGCACTTCAACTGCTGCCTTTTCAGTTGGTAGAATCTGCCCCCTTCCATGAGTTTGTGGAATGTGCAGTTCCTCAGTGGCAGGTACCCAATGCGGTGGGCGTGGCGGCGATGACACTATCACATCGCGCTGCAGAGTAGAGCCGTGTCTATTGGGGTTGGAGCTCATGTTGTGTGTCCGGTACCCTTCGGTGTGACGGCGCACAGGATCCTGGCTGGGAGCACATTGTGTATGGGCTGTTTAGGACAATAGGAGGAGCTGATCTGACCTTTTATCCATCCTTATTTGAGACTGTGGCTGGGTTATAAGCCAAAAGGCGCAATTGATCTCCTGACCAGAGATCAAGGGAGCTGGTAAGAGACAGTTGTTTTAAAGGTGGAGGACTGTCCTATCTCTAACACTACTTTCCATGGTGAACTGAGTGTGATGTCACTATTGCTGTGGATGAAGATTTGTATCCCATGGTGATTTTTTGCCGGACAATTATTGACATTATCTTTTGATGGACTCATTAGTTTGATGGGCATTTATTTTTTAATTTTTTAATTTTTAAGTTCATGTAGCGCGGTTTCTTATACAATTTTAAGCCACTTTTTCTCATGGAAGGCGATTTCGGCTCTCTACTGGCATGTGGAAGGCAATGTCCATGCCTCGCTGGGCAGGGCGGTCAGCGGTAAGGTGCATATTACCGCTGACTCATGGTCCAGCAGGCATGGACAGGGACGTTACCTAAGTTTCACAGCGCATTGGGTGACTCTGCTGGCAGCTGGGAAGGATGCAGGACAAGGTGCAGTAGTGTTGGAGGTTGTTCTGCCACCACGCCTCCAAAATGCTAATGATTGTGACACACCTCTCTCCTCCACCCCCTCTTCTTCTTCCTCCATGGCCTCTTCCTGTGCTTTGTCCTCGGAACCAGCGGTGCTCCGTAGCCTTTCAAGGGGCTACGCAAGTACGCTGGCCAAAAGATGCCATGCGGTGCTTGAGCTGGTGTGCTTGGGGGACAGGAGCCACACTGGGGCAGAGGTTCTGTCAGCTCTGCAGGGGCAGGTTCAGAGGTGGTTGACGCCAACTTAAGGCAGGAATGGTGGTTTGCGACAATGGCACCAACCTCCTCTCTGCCCTCCGACAGGGACAAATGACCCATGTGCCCTGTTTGGCTCACGTCCTTAACTTGGTGGTGCAGCGGTTCTTGGGCAGGTACCCAGGCTTACAGGATGTCCTGAGGCAGGCCAGGAAAGTCTGTGTGCATTTCTGCCGGTCATATAATGCCGGTGCTCGGCTGGCGGACCTCCAAAAGGAGTTTAACCTGCCCAAGAACCGCCTAATCTGTGACATGCCCACCAGGTGGAACTCAACGTTGGCCATGCTGCAGCGGCTGCACATGCAGCAGAGGGCCATCAATGAGTACCTGTGTGACTATGGCACCCGGACAAGGTCAGGGGAGCTTGTTTTTTTTCCCCACGCCAGTGGGCCATGATCAGGGATGCATGCACTGTCCTGTCACCATTTGAGGAGGCGGCCACGAGGATGGTGAGCAGTGACAGTGCATGCATCAGTGACACTGTCCCCCTTGTCCACCTGTTGGAGCACACGCTACGTGGAATAATGGACAGGGCACTTAAAGCAGAACAGAGGCAGGAAGAGGAGGACTTCCTTAGCTCTCAAGGCCCCCTTTATTCAGACAGTGTTCCTGCATGCCCGCCGATCACACAGGAAGACGACGAGGAGGAGGAAGAGGAGGAAGATTGTGTCAGTATGGAGGTGGAGCCTGGCACTCAGCATCAGCAGCAGTCTTTAAGGGATCAGTCCCAAGAAACACATGGATTTGTACGTGGCTGGGAGGAGGTGGCTGCGGACCATGTCGTTTTTAGTGACCCAGAGGAGTCCGGACCAAATGCCTCAGCAAACCTACGCTGCATGGCCTCCCTGATCCTGCAAAGCCTGCATAAGGATCCTCTTATTTGTGGTATCAAGGAGAAGGACCAATACTGGCTGGCAACCCTCCTTGATCCACATTACAAGGGTATGGTTGTGGACCTTATCTTGCCATCGCAGAGGGAGCAGAGGATGAAACATCTTCGGGAGGCCTAGCAGAAAGGTCTGTGCAACGCGTTCCCAGAGACTGGGAGGTTCCAAACTCCTGTTTCTGGACAACGTGTTGCTGAGGCTTCGGTCAGTCAAAGAAGGAGCGGTGGAGAAGGTGGCTGTCTGACCGATGCGTTCAGACAATTTTTTGGTCCGCAGCCCCAAGGTATGATCGGTTCCAGCAACCATCGCCAGCGTCTGTTTTACATGGTGCATGAATACCTATGGGCAAGATCTGACTTGGACATCTTTCTTTGATCCCTTCAAGGACTGCTGATGCTGAGTGACTATCCCTGAGTAATTATCCTCTTCCTCCTCAATGATCATGCTGATAGCTTGTAAGAACATTTTTGGTTCTGGGCGCCACCACCAGTGCCTAAGGCACAATTTTTCAGCCCCTGTTTAACAGGAGCGTGTAATTACAATGTTTGATGCAATACTTTGCAGCAGGGCTCGTTTCTGCGTTACAACTAGAGTATCTGTGAGGGGTTGCAGTGTTGTGGCACCAGCACCAGTGCCTAAGGCCCAATTTTTCAGGCCCTGTTTAACAGGGGCGTGTAATTACAATTTTTGATGCAATTCTTTGCAGCAGGGCTCATTTCTGCGTTCCAACTAGAGTATCTGTGAGGGGTTGCAGTGTTGTGACACCAGCACCAGTGCCTAAGGCCCAATTTGTCAGCCCCTGTTTAACAGGGGCATGTAATTACAATTTTTGATGCAATACTTTGCAGCAGGGCTCGTTCCTGCATTCCAACTAGAGTGTCTGTGAGGGGTTGCAGTGTTGTGGCACCAGCACCAGTGCCTAAGGCCTAATTTTTCAGCCCTTGTTCAACAGGGGCATGTAATTACAATTCTTGATCTAATATTTCACAGCAGGGCCCATTTCTGTACCCACCAAGAGCGAGTGAGGACTTACAGTGTTGTGGCACCAGCACCACCACCACCACCAAAGGCCCAATTTTTATGCCCTTGTTCAACAGGGGCATGTAATTACAATTCTTGATCTAATATTTCACAGCAGGGCCCATTTCTGCACCCACCAAGAGCGAGTGAGGACTTACAGTGTTGTGGCACCAGCACCACCACCACCACCACCAAAGGCCCAATTTTTATGCCCTTGTTCAACAGGGGCATGTAAATACAATTCTTGATCTAATATTTCACAGCAGGGCCCTGTGAGGGCTTACAGTGTTGTGGCCACAACAACACCTAAGGCCCAAATTTCTGCTGAGTATATAGGGCAGGCCCCTACTTTCAAACATCTAACTTACAAATGACTCCTATTTGCAAACGGAAGGAGACAACAGGAAGTGAGATGAAATCTACCCCTAGGAAGGGAAATTCTCTCCTGTAAGAGTTAATATGGGAAAAACATTTCTCCTTTCCACTGATGCTTTCCAATCCTTGTTCCACAAAAAAACCCAAATTTTCAAAAAACATTTGTCATTGGGACAAAAAGTGAGGTGAAATCTTCTGAAGAGGAGGACAGACAGCAAAACAAATGTCACAGGGGTGATAAACCTTCCCTATGTTTTCCAAAAAGCTTAAAAAAGATTTTTTGGCTGGAGCTAAACACGATAAAAATGTACCCGTTTGGGAGGTGCATGCGTGGAGTCTAGCAGGGCAGACATGCATTATTAGAGCTCCACACCGCTGAGGAGAGAAGAGAAGGACAAAGCGGAGCCTGCAGGCTCAAAAGGTATCCATTTGAACCTTTTTGCCCCAGGGAACAAACTGTGAAAGTTTGGGCAGGAAAAATGGTACTGGGAGGAAGCCGTGGCAGAAATAAAAATCACCTCACAAAGAGCTCACAGGCACTCACTGCAACTAAAGCAGCTCCAGTCACCTCACAATATACAGCATCAGGGCGCTCTCACAGACAGAAAATGTCACAGCAAGACTCTCCATTTGAGTCAGATACAGAATAAATCCTCTCACAAACTTCTCCACAAGCCTCCTCAGCATCCCCAGTAATATTATTACAATTTGAAAAGATGCTTCATAAGGCTTTAAAACAAACCTCAGACCAAATAACAAACAGCCTAACCAAAGAAATAAGAGAGCTGGGAAACCGCACCGCAGCCTTAGAAATAAAAATGGATAAAATTGAAATTACAACCCAAGAAAATATAACAGAATTGGAACAATTAAAAGAAGAGAATTTAATACTTCAAACTAAGCTTGAAAATTACGAAAATAGAGCCTGACGTTAAAACTTGCGCATATGGGGAATACCTGAAACTGTGACAGACCTGCAATCTACTATTACTGCTCTATTACAAGAACTAAAGCCAGATATCCCTATTGAACGTTTAGAACTGGACAGAGTACACAGAGCCCTCACAGCCAAAAAGAAAGATGGACCCCCACGTGATATAATCACAAAATTTCATTATTACAGAACGAAAGAACAAATACTAATTGCTGCAAGAGAAAAAAAGGAACTTAATTTTCAAGGACACAATTATCAAATTTTTGCTGACCTATCCCAACTTACTATTACTAAAAGACGATCCATGAAACCCCAACTAATGGAACTGCAACGCCACAACATTATGTATCAAGGGGGTTTCCCCTTTTCAGTCAGATTTAACTACCAAGGTACAATTTACAGAAGCAGATCAGCAGATTAACTACAACAAACCCTTTTAAAATTAAATTTGACAGAACCCACAAGCAGCAACTCTCCCACACGCAGAAGAATGGCATCATCTTCACCTTCAGGCAGCACCCAGAAAATGTCAGAACAAAATGGGAATCATCATTCTCACAAAAGAGGCCGTTATGCCACATCATCCATGGACCAAGAAGATTCAATGGACTGACATCCTATTTCCTGATATCTCTTCATTTATTATACTAAGAGATGGTTCTCTATAAAAAAACCTGTATTTATAACTGAATGTAACTGCATTCTGATAGTCACACACTGTGTGGGATCATGTTACATTCCAGTTATATTTCTTATTACTTCTGATTCATATAGCCTTAGAATATATAAGTGAAACAAGGAAATTCTTGTTCAGTTATATATTTTCAGGTAATAACAATAGATTTATTACTTTTTAGGACAAATATGTTCAGATCCAGAAGTAATGGAAGCTTTTTCTTTCTTTTCTTAAAACTAATATATTATTACCTAACTAGTTCCTAGAACTATGTTTTTGTTTATTCTAATCTGAAGCAATACAACCTCAATTTTATGAGTTAACATATCTAAACAGTTACATATGAATAAAACATGTAATTGTTTACTCAAAAAGGGTTAAAATCCCAAAATAATTCAAACCCTCTTCATCAATACCAAAGTTATTAACAGTACCTTTCTAACTGAATTATTTAGCCTAGGGCAAAACTAACCATATACAACCACCCTGGAATAAATAATTTCAACAAAAACTGTATTCTGCACTCCAATTAATGAATCATCATTTTGATGTCTTTTGACATAGCACTTCTCTCCTGTAAGCGGAAGATCCGTGTACCCCCATTAGCCCTCCTCATTCTCCCAACCTGTCTTGCGTGGTACAACACAAAGACAAATGGCACTATTTAAAAGGGAATGCAAAAATCTAGCAAAAAAACTAGAACTCAATTTTAATGCAGCCTACATATCATTCCAAGATAATCCATCTCAGAGTACAAAATCTCATCTGGAAAAATCTAGATTGGAATACGATCTATTTCTCACTGAGTCAGTTGATAAATCCCTCAAACGCTCCAAACACAATTTCTACATGAATACAAACAAACCAGGCACATATTTGGCACGGGCATTAAATTCAACTAACAAATCTTTCAAACCAACACGTTTGAAATTATCAAAAATGTTTATACTATTTGTAATCCAGTTAAAAAAGTCCATAAATTTCACTCACACCTCGCAACTTTATACAAGACAAACAATGAATTTAATCCTATAGAGGCTGAATCCTTCTTCTCAAAAATAACCTTACCTGAGTTGTCTCAGAATCAAAAAAGCAGTTTGGATGAGCCTATAACTATAGATGAAGTTGCTAACGCCATAAAAGACCTAAAACTTAACAAAAGACCAGGCCCAGACGGCTACTCGGCTTTATACTATAAAACATTCTCAGAAATACTCTCTCCCATTCTCACTGAAACTTTTAACAAACTTCTAGAAGGACATTATTTTCGGCAAGAAACATTAATGGCAATTGTTTGTATGATCCCAAAACCCCTTTCTGATGATACTTCCTGTGTGAATTATAATAATAATAATAATAGCAAAACGCCTCAATAGCATTATAGGAAAATTAATACATAGAGATCAAGTAGGCTTCATGCCAAATAGACAGGCAGGCGATAATATACGCAGGGCAGTGTTATTGGCACATATTGCTAAAAAACGGAAAATCCCTTTATGTTTTCTATCTCTCGATATTAAGAGGGCATTTGATACAGTATCCTGACAATATATGCAATATTCATTACAAAAATGGGGTTTTGGACCCCACTTTTTAACATGGATCAAAGCATTATATAATAAACCCAAAGCCTATATAAAATATGCTGGATACAAATCTGATGCCTTCAATATCGAAAGAGGTACCCGACAGGGTTGCCCATTATCTCCCTTATTATTTGCCCTCGAACCTATGGCCCAATACATCAGAACAAACCAAACTATAACTGGCATTGAAGTAGGAGGTATTACACACAAATTATGTATATTTGCAGACGATATATTACTTTTTCTATCATCACCACAGGTCTCTGGTCCTAACTTAATACCAGCTCTTGATGGATTTGCAGCCCTATCTGGCCTTATGATTAATCCTAAGAAATGCCTAGTGCTTAATATTTCACTCACAAACATGGAATTGATCCTAGGGCTGTACTCCCATTCACATGGGCAGAAAAATCAATCCCATATCTTGGAATTCATTTAACAGCATCTCATTCTGACTTATTCTCAACCAATTATCCTCCTGTATTAGGACAGATCACAAATCTAATAAAACAATGGTCGCAACTTCCTTTATCCTGGATAGGGAAGATTAATGAAATCAAAATGACTATTCTACCCAAATTGCTTTATCTATTCAGAGTCCTCCATATTCCAATTCCTTCCTATTTTTTGAGAATAGTACAAAAAAGAGCAACTTTGTTTATATGGGGCTCTTCAAAACCACGTATACCTATACACACACTACATCTTCCCAAAAATAAAGGAGGCCTGGGATACCCTAATTTTACTAACTACTACAGAGCAGCACATTTGGCCAGTCTGTCCAAATACCATGCAAAACAGGAAATCCCATTATGGGTATTTATAGAGGCTTCAGAAAACGACCCTCTATTAATATCAAACTTGTTATGGCTTGATCCTAAAGACCGCTTTAAAATTCATAATCCCATAACTAAACACTTCTTATCTCTCTGGGATAAACTAAAAACCAAATATCAGTTACAATCTCCACACAATCCTCTCCTTTCTTTTATCAGAAATCCGGCCTTTTATCCGGCATGGATCTACCCAAATTCTTTTACATCAGGCATTCAGACACTAAATGACTTCATAGCATCTAAATCATTCCTTTCATTCCCATCGCTTAGAGAAAAATATGATCTACCAAACTCTGAGATATTTAGATATCTCCAAATTAAAAATTTCTATACACCATTCATTAAGGAGGATACACCATTATCCCAATTATCCATTTTTGAATCAATCTGTACAAAAGATCCATTTGCTAAAGGTACAATTTCATCACTTTATAATCAATTTTATGGAGTAGTAAATCTTAATAGACCCTCTAACGTTCAGAGGTGGGAGGAGGACCTGGGACGAACTTTAGAAGACACGGACTGGTCTAACATATGGCTCACATCTAAGTCATCTTCACCCAACATCTTAGCACTGGAGACAAATTATAAAGTCCTAACTCGCTGGTACCTTGTACCCGCTAGAGTGGCAAAATATTCACCTAATACCTCAGCTCTTTGTTTTCGAGGATGCCCAGAAATAGGCACACATTTACACATATGGTGGACGTGCCCAGTAATCCAAACCTTCTGGAAGGAAGTCTTCGTGATTGCATCTAAAATATTTAAAAAAATAATACAACCAGATCCATATATAACTTTACTTAATCTAAAACCAGAATGGTTAACACTCTCTCAATTCAAACTTTTGATCCAACTAATAACGGCTGCAAAACAAACAGTGGCCAAGGCATGGAAATCTCCTACATTGGTACTAGCAGAAACAATTCACAGAATGAATAATACAATGTCCCATGCTAAGATGGTAGCCATCGATCAAAATCAAATTCCAAAATGTGAAAAACTTTGGCATCCTTGGATAAAACAACAGTTCCTGTCAAATTTCAATGACTCTGTCCTGTTACCATGGTAACAGATTAAATGACTTACAGAGATACCCATTCTAAGGCTTCAAAGAGAACTAAAAAGAATAATAAACTGACGAGCGGGACAACCTTGTGGACCATACCTCTGCCTTTCTACCCTTTTTCTTCTTTCTCTTTCCTTTTCTCAACCTTACGATTAAAGCTCATTATCAGAATTTATTTGACCTATATACACTCTACCTGTAAACAATATGTATAGTAGGTATAAATCATTTAAATATCTATACAAGTAACTAAGGAAATGATATATATCTTTAATTTAGGTTTACGTGAACCCAATGTTTAATATTTGAAATTTCATGATATTTACCTATATAAACCCTACTGTAAAACAATGAGCTTACTTTATAGATCCTTGTAAACTTACTTTATGTATCTTTATAATATTGTATACTCAATAAACTTCTTTTGACAAGGAAAAATGTACCCGTTCAAAATTACAAACAGATTCTAATGAATAACAAACCTACAGTCCCTGTCTTGTTTGCACCGCCTGTATACTGCTGTTCAGAGTATGTAGGGCCTGGTGGCCTCACACCTTTCCTTATTTTAATTTGGGTGCTGGGTTCCCCTTATCCCCTTCCCGCCGACCGTACGCACATATGCGTACTCGGCTTTCCGGGGTTATACCGGGATGATGCCCGCAGCTGCAGGCATCATCCCGGTACCGTTGTTTTCAGCGGGCGATCGGCTACCCGTGTATAACAACCGATGCGGCTAAAAGCCGCTCGGTTGTTATACCGGAGGAGCGGGAGGGGACATCCCCCCCCTCCCGCCGCCTCCCGCCGCTGTTACCGGGCCTCCCGTGCAATCGGGAGTCCCGGTGTCCGTTCGGCTGCGATCAGCGGCTGGGGGCGGACTGGAACGAAGCTGCGAGCGGCTTCGTTCCAGCCTTCTTGTTGAAAACGCGGAAGCGACGTCATGACGTCACTTCCCGTTTACTCGGCTGCCAATGGCGCCGAATTTAAAAAAATATACAGTATTCAGAATCGCCGTTTTCGGCGATCTGAATACTTTGAAGTGTAAAGGAGGGATGGGGGGTCTTTTAGACCCCCGATCTCTCCATAAAGAGTACCTGTCACCACCTATTACTGTCACAAGGGATGTTTACATTGCTTGTGACAGCAATAAAAGTAAAAAAAAAATAAAAAATTTTAAAACACAATTTATAAAAGTACAAAAATAAATAAAATAAATAAAAAAAAAAAAAAAAATTTTTAAAGTGCCCCTGTCCCCGCGAGCTCGCGCAGCGAAGAAAACGCATACGGAAGTCGCGCCCGCATATGTAAACGGTGTTCAAACCACACATGTGAGGTATCGCCGCGATCGTCAGAGCGAGTGCAATAATTCTAGCCCTAGACCTCCTCTGTAGCTCAAACCTGGTAACCGTAAAAATTTTTTAAAGCGTCGCCTATGGAAATTCATAGGTACCGTAGTTCGTCGCCATTCCACGAGTGCGTGCAATTATAAAGGGTGACATGTTTGGTATCTATTTACTCGGCGTAACATCATCTTTCACATTATACAAAAAAATTGGGGTAACTTTACTGTTTGGATTTTTTAAAATTCATGAAAGTGTCACTTTTCCAAAAATGTGCGTTTAAAACACCGCTGCACAAATACCGTGTGCTAAAAAATATTGCAACAATCGCCATTTTATTCTCTAGATTCTCTTCTAAAAAAATATATATAATGTTTGGGGGTTCTAAGTAATTTTCTAGCAAAAAATACGGATTTTAACTTGTAAACACCAAATTTCAAAAATAGGCTTAGTCATGAAAGGGTTAATATCCATACAAGACCCAAAGGGCCTGGTAATGGACTGGGGGGTACCCATGCCGTTTGTCTCACTGATTTTCATCCATATTGCCAGGACCCGACATTACATTAAACCCGCAAGTAGTTTTAAATTAGATTTTTTCCTTTTTCCTTTCAAAATTACATTTTGTCCACGGACTGTTCTAAACACGGGAAACATGCGCCACTTTACAGGCATACTATAGACACACTCCAGGTATGATATTTAACCACTTGACGACCGCCTCACGCCGATGTACGTCGGCAAAGTGGCACGGACAGGCAAAATCACGTACAGGGTACGTGATTTGCCTTCCGCGGGTGGGGGGTCCGATCGGACCCCCCCCCGGTGCCCGAGGCGGTCGTCTTTTGTCCAGCGGCGATCGGTGATGAGGGGGAGACCATCCGTTCGTGGCCCCCCCCTCGCGATCGCCGCCGGCCAATCGAATCATTCCTTTGCTGCTGTATGCTAAACAGCAGCAAAGGAAATGATGTCATCTCTCCTCGGCTCGGTAATTTCCGTTCCGGCCCGAGGAGAGAAGACATCAATGTGAGTGCACCAACACACACACACACAGTAGAACATGCCAGGCACACAAAACACCCCGATCCCCCCCCCCGATCGCCCCCCGATCCCCCCCAAATCACCCCCCCCCCCTGTCACAAACTGACACCAGCAGTTTTTTTTTTTTTTTTTTCTGATTACTGCATAGTGTCAGTTTGTGACAGTTACTGTGTTAGGGCAGTGAGTATTACCCCCCTTTAGGTCTAGGGTACCCCCCTAACCCCCCCTAATAAAGTTTTAACCCCTTGATCACCCCCTGTCACCAGTGTCACTAAGCGATCATTTTTCTGATCGCTGTATTAGTGTCGCTGGTGACGCTAGTTAGTGAGGTAAATATTTAGGTTCGCCGTCAGCGTTTTATAGCGTCAGGGACCCCCATATACTACCTAATAAATGTTTTAACCCCTTGATTGCCCCCTAGTTAACCCTTTCACCACTGATCACCGTATAACCGTTACGGTTGACGCTGGTTAGTTCGTTTATTTTTTATAGTGTCAGGGCACCCGCCGTTTATTACCGAATAAAGGTTTAGCCCCCCGATCGCCCGGCGGTGATATGCGTCGCCCCAGGCAGCGTCAGATTAGCGCCAGTACCGCTAACACCCACGCACGCAGCATGCGCCTCCCTTAGTGGTATAGTATCTGATCGGATCAATATCTGATCCGATCAGATCTATACTAGCGTCCCCAGCAGTTTAGGGTTCCCAAAAACGCAGTGTTAGCGGGATCAGCCCAGATACCTGCTAGCACCTGCGTTTTGTGCCTCCGCCCAGCCCACCCAAGTGCAGTATCGATCGATCACTGTCACTTACAAAACATTAAACGCATAACTGCAGCGTTCACAGAGTCAGGCCTGATCCCTGCGATCGCTAACAGTTTTTTTGGTAGCATTTTGGTGAACTGGCAAGCACCAGCCCCAGGCGTCAGGTTAGCGCCAGTACCGCTAACACCCACGCACGCAGCATACGCCTCCCTTAGTGGTATAGTATCTGAACGGATCAATATCTGATCCGATCAGATCTATACTAGCGTCCCCAGCAGTTTAGAGTTCCCAAAAACGCAGTGTTAGCGGAATCAGCCCAGATACCTGCTAGCACCTGCGTTTTGCCCCTCCGCCCGGCCCAGCCCAGCCCACCCAAGTGCAGTATCGATCGATCACTGACACTTACAAAACACTAAACACATAACTGCAGCGCTCGCAGAGTCAGGCCTGATCCCTGCGATCGCTAACAGTTTTTTTGGTAGTATTTTGGTGAACTGGCAAGCACCAGCCCCAGGCAGCGTCAGATTAGCGCCAGTACCGCTAACACCCACGCACGCACCGTACACCTCCCTTAGTGGTATAGTATCTGATCGCATCAATATCTGATCCGATCAGATCTATACTAGCGTCACCAGCAGTTTAGGGTTCCCAAAAACGCAGTGTTAGCGGGATCAGCCCAGATACCTGCTAGCACCTGCGTTTTGCCCCTCCGCCCGGCCCGGCCCAGCCCACCCAAGTGCAATATCGATCGATCACTGTCACTTACAAAACACTAAACGCATAACTGCAGCGTTCGCAGAGTCAGGCCTGATCCCTGCGATCGCTAACAGTTTTTTGGTAGCGTTTTGGTGAACTGGCAAGCACCAGCGGCCTAGTACACCCCGGTCGTAGTCAAACCAGCACTGCAGTAACACGTGGTGACGTGGCGAGTCCCATAAGTGCAGTTCAAGCTGGTGAGGTGGCAAGCACAAGTAGTGTCCCGCTGCCACCAAAAAGACAAACACAGGCCCGTCGTGCCCATAGTGCCCTTCCTGCTGCATTCGCCAATCCTAATTGGGAACCCACCGCTTCTGCAGCGCCCGTACTTCCCCCATTCACATCCCCAACCAAATGCAGTCGGCTGCATGAGAGGCATTTTTATGTCCTCCCGAGTACCCCTACCCAACGAACCCCCCCAAAAAAGATGTTGTGTCTGCAGCAAGCACGGATATAGGCGTGACACCCGCTATTATTGTCCCTCCTGTCCTGACAATCCTGGTCTTTGCATTGGTGAATGTTTTGAACGCTACCATTCACTAGTTGACTATTAGCGTAGGGTACAGCATTGCACAGACTAGGCGCCATTTCACAGGGTCTCCCAAGATGCCATCGCATTTTGAGAGACCCGAACCTGGAACCGGTTACCGTTATAAAAGTTAGTTACAAAAAAAGTGTAAAAAAAAAAAAAAATATGAAATAAAAAAAAATAGTTGTTGTTTTATTGTTCTCTCTCTCTCTATTCTCTCTCTCTATTGTTCTGCTCTTTTTTACTGTATTCTATTCTGCAATGTTTTATTGTTATTGTTATTGTTATTATGTTTTATCATGTTTGTTTTTCAGGTGTGTAATTATTTACACTTTACTGTGCTTTATTGTTAACCATTGTTAACCATTTTTTTGTCTTCAGGTACGCCATTCACGACTTTGAGTGGTTATACCAGAATGATGCCTGCAGGTTTAGGTATCATCTTGGTATCATTCTTTTCAGCCAGCGGTCGGCTTTCATGTAAAAGCAATCCTAGCGGCTAATTAGCCTCTAGACTGCTTTTACAAGCCGTGGGAGGGAATGCCCCCCCCCCCCACCGTCTTCCGTGTTTTTCTCTGGCTCTCCTGTCTCAACAGGGAACCTGAGAATGCAGCCGGTGATTCAGCCAGCTGACCATAGAGCTGATCAGAGACCAGAGTGGCTCCAAACATCTCTATGGCCTAAGAAACCGGAAGCTACGAGTATTTCATGACTTAGATTTCGCCGGATGTAAATAGCGCCATTGGGAAATTGGGGAAGCATTTTATCACACCGATCTTGGTGTGGTCAGATGCTTTGAGGGCAGAGGAGAGATCTAGGGTCTAATAGACCACAATTTTTTCAAAAAAGAGTACCTGTCACTACCTATTGCTATCATAGGGGATATTTACATTCCCCGAGATAACAATAAAAATGATTAAAAAAAAAATATGAAAGTAACAGTTTAAAAGTAAGATTAAAAAAGCAAAAAAATAATAAAGAAAAAAAAAAAAAAAAAAAAAAACACCCCTGTCGCCCCCTGCTCTCGCGCTAAGGCGAACGCAAGCGGCGGTCTGTCGTCAAACGTAAACAGCAATTGCACCATGCATGTGAGGTATCACTGCGAAGGCCAGATCGAGTGCAGTAATTTTTCCAGTAGACCTCCTCTGTAAATCTAAAGTGGTAACCTGTAAAGGCTTTTGAAGGCTTTTAAACATGTATTTATTTTGTTGCCACTGCACGTTTGTGCGCAATTTTAAAGCATGTCATGTTTGGTATCCATGTACTTGGCCTAAGATCATCTTTTTTATTTCATCAAACATTTGGGCAATATAGCGTGTTTTAGTGCATTAAAATTTAAAAAAGTGTGTTTTTTCCCCAAAAAATGCGTTTGAAAAATCGCTGCGCAATTACTGTGTGAAAAAAAAAAAATGAAACAGCCACCATTTTAATCTGTAGGGCATTTGCTTTAAAAAAATATATAATGTTTGGGGGTTCAAAGTAATTTTTTTGCAAAAAAAAAAAACTTTTTCATGTAAACAATAAGTGTCAGAAAGGGCTTTGTCTTCAAGTGGTTAGAAGAGTGGGTGATGTGTGACATAAGCTTCTAAATGTTGTGCATAAAATGCCAGGACAGTTCAAAACCCCCCCAAATGACCCCATTTTGGAAAGTAGACACCACAAGCTATTTGCTGAGAGGCATGTCGAGTCCATGGAATATTTTATATTGCGACACAAGTTGCGGGAAAGAGACAAATTTTTTTTTTTTTTTTTTTTTTTTTTGCACAAAGTTGTCACTAAATGATATATTGCTCAAACATGCCATGGAAATATGTGAAATTACACCCCAAAATACATTCTGCTGCTTCTCCTGAGTACGGGGATACCACATGTGTGAGACTTTTTGGGAGCCTAGCCGCGTACGGGACCCCGAAAACCAAGCACCGCCTTCAGGCTTTCTAAGGGCGTGAATTTTTGATTTCACTCTTCACTGCCTATCACAGTTTCGGAGGCCATGGAATGCCCAGGTGGCACAAAACCCCCCCAAATGACCCCATTTTGGAAAGTAGACACCCCAAGCTATTTGCTGAGAGGTATAGTGAGTATTTTGCAGACCTCACTTTTTGTCACAAAGTTTTGAAAATTGAAAAAGAAAAAAAAAATGTTTTTTCTTGTCTTTCTTCATTTTCAAAAACAAATGAGAGCTGCAAAATACTCACCATGCCTTTCAGCAAATAGCTTGGGGTGTCTACTTTCCAAAATGGGGTCATTTGGGGGGGTTTTGTGCCACCTGGGCATTCCATGGCCTCCGAAACTGTGATAGGCAGTAAAGAGTGAAATCAAAAATTTTCACCCTTAGAAATCCTGAAGGCAGTGATTGGTTTTCGGGGTCCAGTACGCGGCTAGGCTCCCAAAAAGTCCCACACATGTGGTATCCCCATACTCAGGAGAAGCAGCTAAATGTATTTTGGGGTGCAATTCCACATATGCCCATGGCCTGTGTGAGCAATATATCATTTAGTGACAACTTTATGAAAAAAAAAAAAAAAAAAAAGTGTCACATTCCCGCAACTTGTGTCAAAATATAAAATATTCCATGGACTCAATATGCCTCTCAGCAAATAGCTTGGGGTGTCTACTTTCCAAAATGGGGTCATTTTGGGGGGTTTTGTGCCACCTGGGCATTCCATGGCCTCCGAAACTGTGATAGGCAGTGAAGAGTGAAAGCAAAAATTTACACCCTTAGAAATCCTGAAGGCGGTGATTGGTTTTCGGGGCCCCGTACGCGGCTAGGCTCCCAAAAAGTCCCACACATGTGGTATCCCCATACTCAGGAGAAGCAGCTAAATGTATTTTGGGGTGCAATTCCACATAGGCCCATGGCCTGTGTGAGCAATATATCATTTAGTGACGACTTTTTGTAAATATTTTTTTTTTTTTTTTTTGTCATTTTTCAATCACTTGGGACAAAAAAAATAAATATTCAATGGGTTCAACATGCCTCTCAGCAATTTCCTTGGGGTGTCTACTTTCCAAAATGGGGTCATTTGGGGGGGTTTTGTACTGCCCTGCCATTTTAGCACCTCAAGAAATGACATAGGCAGTCATAAACTAAAAGCTGTGTAAATTCCAGAAAATGTACCCTAGTTTGTAGACGCTATAACTTTTGCGCAAACCAATAAATATACGCTTATTGACATTTTTTTTACCAAAGACATGTGGCCGAATACATTTTGGCCTAAATGTATGACTAAAATTTAGTTTATTGGATTTTTTTTATAACAAAAAGTAGAAAATATCATTTTTTTTCAAAATTTTCGGTCTTTTTCCGTTTATAGCGCAAAAAATAAAAACCGCAGAGGTGATCAAATACCATCAAAAGAAAGCTCCATTTGTGGGAAGAAAAGGACGCAAATTTCGTTTGGGTACAGCATTGCATGACCGCGCAATTAGCAGTTAAAGCGACGCAGTGCCAAATTGGAAAAAGACCTCTGGTCCTTAGGCAGCATAATGGTTCGGGGCTCAAGTGGTTAAAGGAATATTTCACTTTTTTTATTTTACTTTAAGCATCATTAAAATCACTGCTCCCGAAAAACGGCCGTTTTTAAAAGTTTTTTTTGCATTGATACATGTCCCCTGGGGCAGGACCCGGGTCCCCAAACCCTTTTTAGGACAATACCATGCAAATTAGCCTTTAGAATGAGCATTTTTGATTTCGAACGTTCGAGTCCCATAGACGTCAATGGGGTTCTAACGTTCGTGCAAATTTTCAGTCCGTTCGCAGGTTCTGGTGCGAACCGAACCGGGGGGTGTTCGGCTCATCCCTACTCAATGATAAGAGAGTTCCAATTGCTGTACCTAATCCTTCACCCGCTCATGGAGGCTGATGAGTTTTCTTTTATGGCATCAATTTCTGCTCTTAATGTGCCTCTAAGGTATCCCATTTCATTAACAGATTGGGGTGGGGTATGATTGGTTATTCTGGAAAAATCCCTCTATTTGTGTGACCACCCGTTCTGGTGAAAAAAAGAGTTTTAGCCAGAAGGCTTTTAGTTTTCACGGGGGGTCTCAGCAAGGACCACCATAGGGGAGTGGTCTAATATCCCCCTAGGAAAGTACTCCACTTTGATAACCAAGTTAAGAAGATAAGAGGAGCCTACACAGAGATCAATGCGGGAGAGAGAACCATGAGTTTTTGAGAAGCAGGAGAATTGCTTAGTTGTGGGATATTTCAACTGCTACCAAAGGGAGGTCGGACCGGAAGATTCCTGTCTAGCCTGGGATCCAAGTTACCATTAAAGGCTCCCATGATCATGGTGGGGACTTCAGGCTTGTCAACCAGGTATGACAGAAGAAGCTGCAATACCTCTCTAGAAAATGGAGGGGGAATGTACTCAAAGGCTATAATCACATTCAAAATAAACAGTTTACAGTGCAGAAACACATATCTTCCCATGGGGTCCACCACACCTGTCTAATTCCTGGTAAGCCAAGGACTTATGGACCAGTACACTCACTCAGCGAGAATATGCAGAGTGCGTGGAGTGGTAAGCCTTGCCCACCCAGGAAAATTGTAAAGCTGTCACCGTGTGTATTGTGGGGTGGGCTTCCGGTAGGCCTATTTTGGCCGGGTGGAATTTCTTGAGACAAGAGCTAATCATGGTGCATTTTAGCAGGTCATGCACGCCCTGAACATTCCATGACGCTATTAAAGTGGTAGCTAAATTAAACACAGTAGGTTAGCACAGCACTGGTGTGCAAAGTTCCAGATCACGAGCCTGAGTGCGGTAATGTCACAATCTGCTGGGTAATCGGTCATTTTCTCCAGGAGGCAAATGGTTAAATACTGAAAAATTGTCAGGTGCAAGTCAAAAAACATTGAAGTATTGGTTTCAAAACAAATGGCAACTGCGCAACTAGAGTATGTATAGGAAATAGCAGGTAACCTTGCCTCTGAGCAGTGGTTGCTCTCTTGGATGGGGTGGGAGCAATTCGCCGCCTTCTCCTCTCAGGCCACACACTGAGACATAGAACTGAACTTGGTGCTTAACTCTGCATCCAAAGCTATTCAAAGCGCTGGTTTAAGCAACCTGTAAAGTGTGTATGGTTAACTTGTAGTATCAACAGAAAAAGAAGGAGGGCGCACTAACCTAGTGCATTACCACTGATAAACTTTATTGCAGCATAAAAACAGCAAAAATTATACTCACAAACGAGCTATCAAAACCAGCTTTGAAAAGGGCGCAAATGCACTGTTCTGTGGATCGACACACCAGGACCTATTGCCAAGAGGGTCAGACCGGTGCAAATGGCCAATGGCTAACGCGTTTCAGGGGAGCACCCCCTTCTTCAGAGCCTAAACGGGCAATGGCTAGTCTCTCGAAATTGCCTCTCTATAGATGTATATATGTGTGTGCATAAGTACCTGTGTCTGCCACACCCGATTGGTAGCGACGTTCCCTCACAAACGGCAACACCCACCCATTTAGGCTTACCCTCCCTGGACCCTTCCTGCGTTCCACCCGCAACTTCTGGTCGATCGTGACGTCAGTTCCCCTTCCACAAGCATCAGAAGACGCTGTGTGCAGGGGACACGGCCCGGAAGCACGGGTGTGTTTGCGTTCCACCCGCTGCTTCCGGCCGTCATGGAGTTGCCTGTGAATGGCAAGAAACGTTGGTGCGCGCATCTCCATAGGTCCGCGCGCCTCCCACCAATAGCTCCACTGCTGTCAGCTATCCTAGGCTGACAATGCCTGCACAGTACAGGCAGCATTCTAGTCACAGCCACAGGCAGCTCGCAGCCCACATCTTTCTACAAGGACCATTCTTGGGATGGATATAGAGGGTAAAGGTGTATTAATAAAATACACATATGTATAGTAAAGTTAAAATAGAGATCAATCTCAAATGGGGAGGTTGGTGGGGAGATCAAATCGATACCAATGAAAATACTAATAGATGATATTCTGTCGATGTGATCCGCAGAGGTATCCTTCCAAGGTGCGATAAGTTATACAACAGATAATATATGTATGGTTCATAGATTTAAAATACAGTTGATTAAACAACATATAATATATATATTTTTCATAAAATATAGTATCTTAAAAAGGTCAAAACATGGAAATCCATAGCAATTAGTCACTGATCATAAAAATAAGACCAAAAAGAAATCCGTGCACGATGATACCTAAATAATACTGATCAAAAAATAAAATTACAATAAATAAGAGATCTAAAAACAAATGCTCATCGGCCTAAACCATTAATAACACCATTAAAAAACAGCAATGGAGAATGCCAGCTAAGAGACTACGCACCACTCTATGTAGATATAATAAAATATAAATATAGTAGAATAAACCTATGGCAGGATAGAACATACTATGTCAAATGACCATAGTGACCGTCCCCCCAGCAAATGCCATGGAGGATACCTCTGCGGACTGGCGTACCAAAGACGAGAGAGACCATTGCCCGATTGCACCTAATAGAAATTAAACACTATACCCCAATGGCGGTGAAGTACATAAAATGACATAGACTACATAATGTTAACAAATTAACAAATTAACCACTGTCTACAAACCAACTACAGCCTGGTAACTAGCTTCTACACATGGAACTAAAAACTGTATAACTACTACTACATCTGTCAAACCTATCTGCCCCAATTCCTGGTCACTAAACCTAGTGTACCCCATATGACCCAAAAGAGAGCCCCAACCTGCATATTGGTGGCAATAAGCACACTTGAAAGGTCAAACCCTAATTGACCTGGCTAGTGCCACCAATGACTCGGGGGCTTTGACGGGAACTGAAGGAGTTAGACAACATTGTGCAGTTCGATTTCCTCGTTCAGGCCTTTTGGGGCCAGAGTTCCTAGGGAAAAAATCCAGAAGGCCTCTCTATTACACAGCATTTGATGTTTTTTGCCGCTATCCAAGTCGCTCGGCATCACTTCTATACCGAACACTTTGAGGCCATCTGTACTGCTACTATGGGTTTCTTTAAAGTGTTTTGGTATTGAATAGTTGTCCTTCTCCGTCAGGATACTGCTCCTGTGCTCGTTCATTCTGGTCCTCATGGGTCTTGACGTCCGTCCTACATAAAGGAGGCCACAAGGGCACAGAAGGCCATAGATGACATACAGGGTGCCGCAGTTGATAAACTGCTTCATCTTGTGAATCCTACCGTCTGTTCCAACGACTTCTTTCTTTCTATGGCACATATTCACGCAGTTGCCACAAGTGTTACTCCCACATCTGTAACTACCCTTCTGATCAAAAATCATGCTCCAAATGCTGCTGACCCCTCCATTTCTTTGTTTTCTCACTCTGCTTGGGACAATAATGCTCCTTAGGTCCTTCGGTCTCCTAAAGACCAAATTGGGATGCGAAGGAAGGCTTGCCTTCAAGATAGGGTCTGATTCAAGGATCCTCCAGTTCTTTTTGAGGATTTTTTGTATTATGGGGGCCTTGTTGTTATACCTAGTGCAAAATCGTACTTGTGGTCGTTCATCCATGTGAGGATTTGTCTTTTTTTCTTCTCCAACATGAGTATTGTCATATAGCACAAGGTATTTTTGGAACGCCTCCCTTATATGCTCCTCTTCGTAACCCTTTTCCTTGAACTTCGTCTTGAGGACAAGGCTTTGTTCTTCGTAATCATGCTTCAGGGTGCAGGTCCGCCTGAGTCTGCAAAACTGACCAAAAGGTACATTCCTAATCCATCTAGGGTGATGGTGGCTCCAAGCTTCTACCCCCACTGGAATAAGGGGAACTTCATACCCACTTTTTACGAAGTGGTGATGGAGGAATTCAGGAAAATCTGTGGGGACAATAAATGGAAGTTTATCAAGGGCCATGAAGTAAGTCTGGAGGGCCCTTTGGGTAGTCTGAAAAAGAACTCTGAAATAGTCATAAGAAAAGCAGATAAAAGTGGAGGTCTGGTTATTCAAGATAGGGATCAATATTTAGAGGAAGCCTACAGACTGATCGGCGATACCAACACCTATGAGAGACTCACCTGGGATCCTACGGTCAACTATAACATCGAATTAAAAGCGCTTCTGGACAAAGCATTATCAGATCAAGTCCTGACTAAAAACGAGTATCATTTTCTGTATTCAAAGCACCCAGTGGTCCCTCACTTCTACCATATCCCAAAAATACACAAAGATATGGAGAAGCCTCCAGGAACATATGTGTTTTTTATTAATGCACCTTTACCTTTATATCCATCCCAAGAATGGTCCTTGTAGAGAGATGTAGGCTGAGAGCTGCCTGTGACTGTGGCTAGAATGCTGCCTGTACTGTGCAGGCATTGCCAGCCTAGGATAGCTGACAGCAGTGGAGCTATTAGTGGGAGGCGCGCGGACCTACGGAGATGCGCGCGCACCAACGTTTCTGGCCATTCACAGGCAACTCCATGACGGCCGGAAGCAGCGGGTGGAACGCAAACACACCCATGCTTCCGGGCCGTGTCCCCTGCACACAGCGTCTTCTGACGCTTGTGGAAGGGGAACTGACGTCACGATCGGCCAGAAGTTGCGGGTGGAACGCAGGAACGCCCGCACTTCCTGGTCCTTCGGGCGGCGTGCGTTCCACACGCTGTGTGCAGTGCCTATATGGCTCCTGGGAGCCAGAGAAGCCCCGTATTATCCACCGCGGTTTGTCCACGGCATGGAGCCATCTACAGAGCTGCTTGCAGGAGGAGAGGTATGTGTGATCGGCGCCCCCCCACCCCCCCTTTTTTTTTTTTGTGGTCCATACTGATTGTGCTACAGATTTGTTGGCTCAGTATATAGCAAGCAACATAGAGTGATGCCTGTTGCTTGTTGTTATTAGTACTATCTTTTGGCTGTAAATGGGGTTTGCACACAGAGGGAGGGGTCCAGGGAGGGTAAGCCTAAATGGGTGGGTGTTGCCGTTTGTGAGGGGGCGTCGCTACCAATTGGGTGTGGCAGACACAGGTACTTATGCACACACATATATACATCTATAGAGAGGCAATTTCGAGAGACCAGCCATTGCCCGTTTAGGCTCTGAAGAAGGGGGTGCTCCCCTGAAACGCGTTAGCCATTGGCCATTTGCACCGGTCTGACCCTCTTGGCAATAGGTCCTGGTGTGTCGATCCACAGAACAGCGCATTTGCCCCCTTTTCAAAGCTGGTTTTGATAGCTCGTTTGTGAGTATAATTTTTGCTGTTTTTATGCTGCAATAAAGTTTATCAGTGGTAATGCACTAGGTTAGTGCGCCCTCCTTCTTTTTCTGTTTTTTTCTAGCTTGAATACCCATTGTTCAGAGGAGGGCTGCAAGACGCTAGACAATACCTTGTTATAGGTGGTCGCACCACATGTTCAGTTCCTGGACACCTGAGCGCAGGAGAGTTTTTTTTTTTTGTGTTTTTTTTTAACTTGTAGTATCAACAGACATCATATCGGCCGTGCTATGTTTGGTCACCACGTGTCAGTCTCCCCTGTCAGTGTCTCGGCATCTCCGGAGGTCCTGCTCGTTGTGGTCCAGCCAGGCAGCTGCATCCAAAGCTGATTCAAAGAAAGTGGCTTGCCCTCTAACTGTGACTTGCAGTTTGGCTGGGAACAGTATGGCATAGGTCACCTAGATTTTTTGTAGGCATTTCTTCACCTCTGCAAATTTAGCTCTCTTTCATTGCACCTCGGCTGAAAAATCAGGATAGAAAGAGACCTTAGTCCCATTAAAATGAACAGAGCCTTTCTTCCTTGCAAGTCTAAGTATGATTTCACTATCTTTGTAATTCAAGCGCCATGCCAACATGGATCTTGGCGAATTCCCAGGGGGAGGGGCCGTGGTGGCGTGCGGTGGGCCCGCTCAACCGCATACAGTGAGGAGAAGGCATCCCTGCCAAATATATCTTGCAGCCATTGCTCTGTAAATGCTGTGAGGTCTTGGCCCTTGACTTGCTCTGGGATCATCACGATGCAGACGTTGTTCCGCCTTAGTCGGTTCTCAATGTTATCTGTTTTGGCATTGGCCTGTGCCGCTTGCTGTAGGTGCCTTGTGCCCCTGGTAAGTGGATGTATCTGATCTTCTACTTCGCTAATTCTGCCCTCCACAGCTGTGGTTCTCTCCCTAATTTTTTGGAGGTCATGTCTCATAAGGGACACTGTTTCAGTGGGACCCCCAAACTGCTCTTTAAGGCCATCCACTGAAGCTGTGCAGCACTGAACAGTACGCAGGATTTCATTCAGTGTTAGTTGCTGCGTGTCTTCCTGCAGTGTGTCAAACAGGTCTGGTGTAGGGACAGGGGAGCAATCCAGAGGCAGTGTATCATCTAATGCTGAATGGCTGTGCTGTCTGTCTGGCTCATTTGCTGGAGTCTGTGCTTGTGGGGGGATTGAGCAGCCTGTCCCTTTTGTGTATAATATAGCATGTCCCTGGGCTGCTCCTTTTACCTGCTGCTTTTGCGCCTTAAGAGACTTACTACCTGTCTCTTGTTGTTTATTGGCGCCTTGCGCCATTCTCTGGGGATGGGGAGAGCCGGCGCCATCTTGGGCCTCCATGGCTGCCACAGCATCTTTTTCACCTTAGTGGATCATCATGGGCCCTGTACAATGCTGGAAGCTCCCATGGGGTACCGCGGGTACTGTAGCTGGTGGATTGGGTCGTGTCGGTCCAGGTCGGTAGCAGGAAAAGCATCAGAGGAGGATCTACAGCGGGAGCTCCGTGCATTGCGACCGCTCACATGCCCGTTCAGGCCATGCCCCCAGCCTCACTTTTATTGATGATGATTTGTTGGATAGCAGAATCGATGAATTTATTAATTTCCATCTTATATTCAGACAGTGGGTTAGTACTTAATTTACAATATGTCAGGTGATCCGCAAGTAATCGTTCGGCTTCCATAATGTAATTGGTTAGATTCTGGATGACAATTCCGCTGCCCTTAGCAGCAGTTTTGATAATTAGTTCATTGTTTTTAATTAGGGATAGTTTAATTATCAAAATAAGGGCAGCGGAATTGTCATCCAGAATCAAACCAATTACATTATGGAAGCCTAACACTTACTTGTGGATCACCTGACATACTGTAAATTAAGTACTAACCCACTGCCTATATATAAGATAGAAAATTATAAATTAATCGATCGTGCTATCCAACAAAACATCATCAATAAAAGTGAGGCTTCCTTCTTACATAGAGATTATTATCACACACCTTATTTCTATCATATTCCTAAAATACATAAAAGCCAGACAGATCCCCCTGGTAGACCCATTATTGTTGCAATAATCACCATCACCTCTGGTTTATACAAATATGTTGATTATCACTTGCAGCCTTTGGCCCAGGGCCTACAGTCCTATATCTGAGATGGAACTCACTTGTTGGATCTTTTAAAACCATACAGGTGGGAAAGCGATTACATCTGGATGTCTCTGGATGTTAACCTGCTATACACATCCATTCCTCATGATTTCGGACTGGCAGCCCTTGACCATTTTCTCTCTGAAGACCCTTACATGAGTCATGGGCAAGCTAAGTTCATCCTAGAATGCACCAGATTTTGTTTGACTCATAACTACTTCTGTTTTGACAACCAATATTATCTACAAGTACAAGAGACAGCAATGGGCCCCAATTTAGCACCATCCTATGCTAATCTGGCTATGGGCCTATGGGAACACAAACATATTTGGCAGAATAATCCCCATCTAAAACACCTCATATTTTACGGGAGGTACATTGATGACATCATCATCATCTGGGATGGTGATGGTGATGTCATTGATGATTTTGTCAACCATTGTAACAGTAACCCATATGGACCCCTTCCTTTACCTATGTTTCGGATCCAGAGAAGCTTGCATTTCTTGACCTGGACCTGTATCACGTGAATGAGGAGATACATGCAAGAAACTATTTCAGACCCACAGATGGCAACTCTTTGCTCCATTACTAGAGTTGCCACTATCACAAATGGACCAACAATATTCCTAAATGTCAATTCTGTCGACTGAGATGCAATAGTACAAAAATATCTGATTACACAGAACAAAGCCTAATACTTAAAAACAAACTTCAGGATAAATGTTACCCCGAGTCTTTAGTCAACCAAGCATACAAACACTACTTACAACATGATCTTCCTACTACAAAAAAAGAAACCTTTGATCATTCTGCTCGCTTTATCACCAAATTTCATACTGACTCCAGAAAAATGGAGATGATTTTTAAAAAACATTGGCCAATACTGATGGAGGACCCCTACCTCAAACCTCTTCTGCCTGATATCCCAAAGATAACCTGCAGAAAGACACCAAACCTAAAGAACAAAATAGCACCCAGTAAGTTAAAACCAATGCGGAAAACCTTTTTCCCACATGCCTATTTGATTCTTTTAAAAGGTATGTTACAATGTAGGAAGCCCTTATGCAAGACATGCACCTTTGTCAAACATGGTAAAAAACAATTCACCACAAAGGGAAAAACCTACACTTTAGGAGCATTCTACAATTGTGGCTCAGATTTTGTAGTTTAAGGTCTTGTTTGTCCTTGCCATCTACTGTATGTGGGACGTACCATACGACCACTGCGACAGAGGTTTAGCGAGCACAGAAGGAGAGATGGGCAAGGAAAAACATAGTGTCCCCTGTCATTTTGCAGAACACCACTATAAGTCTACAGAGGGCCTGGAAGTCTGGATTATAGAACAAATTCCTAAAAATATCTCTGAAGCAGAGAGATTTCACAGATTATGCGAGCGAGAAACATATTGGATATATTCAATAGATACTCTGAATACTGGAGGAATCAATGAGAAACTAGAAATATCCACCATACTATAAGATGATGTCTAACTCCCCATTTTTCCTTTTTCTCCCTAGGTGATACTCTATATGTCGATCACACACACAAACATATATAAGATAACGGGGTGGGGGAGGGCTACTTCAGCTTATAGTAAGTAACTCCTCTAAAGACAAATATGCTAACTTGTCTTAGATATGATTTTGTGTATATATACATTTTTCCATAGCTCCAGTCCCTTTTTCACTCCCCCTCGCCCTTTTTTCTCTATATTAATTTTAATTTTAACACCATGTTGTGCAAGTTCTCCCACTTAAAAAGATGAGAGAGGCCTGTAATTGTCATCATAGGTATACCTCAACTATAAGAGACAAAATGTGGAAACAAATCCAGACAATCACATTGTCTGATTTTTTTAAAGAATTTATTTGCAAATTATGGTGGAAAATAAGTATTTGGTCAATATCAAAAGTTCATCTCAATACTTTGTTATATATCCTTTGTTGGCAATGACAGAGGTCAGACGTTTTCTGTAAGTCTTCACAAGGTTGTCACACACTGTTGCTGGTATGTTGGCCCATTTCTCCATGCAGATCTCCTCTAGAGCAGTGATGTTTTGGGGCTGTCGCTGGGCAAAAAGGACTTACAACTCCCTTCAAAGGTTTTCTATGGGGTTGAGATCTGGAGACTGGCTAGGCCACTCCAGGACCTTGAAATGCTTCTTACAAAGCCACTCCTTTGTTGCCCGGGTGGTGTGTTTGGGATCATTGTCATGCTGAAAGACCCAGCCACGTTTCATCTTCAACGCCCTTGCTGATCAGAGGAGGTTTGCACTCAAAATCTCATGATACATGGCCCCCTTCATTCTTTCATGTACACTGATCAGTCATGCTGTTCCCTTTGCAGAGAAACAACCCCAAAGCATGATGTTGCCACCCCCATGCTTCACAGTAGGTATGGTGTTCTTTGGTTGCAACTCAGCATTCTCTCTCCTCCAAACACGACGAGTTGTGTTTCTACCAAACAGTTCTACTTTGGTTTAATCTGACCATATAGCATTCTCCCAATCCTCCTCTGGATCATCCAAATGCTCTCTAGCAAACATCAGACGGCCCAGACATGTACTGGCTGAAGCAGGGGGACACATCTGGCACTGCAGGATCTGGTGGCGTAGTGTGTTACTGATGGTAGCCTTTGTTACGTTGGTTCCAGCTCTCTACAGGTCATTCACTAGGTCCCCCCGTGTGGTTCTGGGATTTTTGCTCACCATTCTTGTGATCATTTTGACCCCAGATTATCAGTGGTCTTGTATGTCTTCCATTTTATAATTATTGCTCCCACGGTTGATTTCTTCACACCAAGCTGCTTGCCTATTGCAGATTCAGTCTTCCCAGCCTGATACAGGTCTACAATTGTGTTTCTGGTGTCCTTCGACAGCTCTTTGGTCTTCACCATAGTGGAGTTTGGAGCGTGACTGTTTGAGGTTGTGGACAGGTGTCTTTTGTACTGATAACAAGTTCAAACATGTGCCATTAATACAGGTAATGAGTGGAGGACAGAGGAGACTCTTAAAGAAGAAGATACAGATCTGTGAGAGCCAGAAATCTTTCTTGTTTGTAGGTGACCAAATACTTATTTTCCATCATAATTTGCAAATAAATTCTTTCAAAAATCAGACAATGTGATTGTCTGGATTTGTTTCCACATTTTGTCTCTCATAGTTGAGGTATACCTATGATGACAATTACAGGTCTCTCTCATCTTTTTAAGTTGGAGAACTTGCACAATTGGTGGCTGACTAAATACTTTTTTGCCCCACTGTATAATCTGTTTGTGTGAATGAGTATATTCGCAACCAGATTTTAGAGCTGCATACTGTTCAATATATATATATATGTGTGTGTGTATGTACATATATACACACATGTATAGTCGTCTTCATATAGGGAAAAATTATGGCCTATAAACTAATATATATCATTGTCTAATTTTCAAATCCTTTAAGACACCAATCTATGCAGACATTCCTGCTCGCATGTATGGCTGCACAGCCTTACTAACTAATTATTACAAATTCATTTTTTTTCAGTTGCAGACATGTACCATTAGTATATACATAATAATCATTTTTTTAAATTCACCACTGAGTACATGGTTATCATTGGTTATTAATGGTTGTTTATTTGTTTTAAAGTGTATATTTAATCTATGTATTGATGATCCAATTTTTAATGTTTTAATTCATTGTATATTACTACATTTAGGGGGATATGTTTTTTTTTTTTTTTAATTCCTTTATTTATTTTATGGCAAAGTTCCATGAAAAAGAACAAGTCAGGTCATTTTCTTACATAAAGGTACAATTGGTCAACATATTCCATGAGACAAAAGATACAACCAAGTGTACAAAAAACTTTGTAGACATTTTGAATGTTTCTTTGCAAATACTATATCAATTATATAGAAGAAAACCAGGAGGCCTAAAATAGCCTCCCTATACAATTATAAATCTAGCGTCAAACTTTGAAATGAATTAATCAAATAAAATAAAAAGTATATTGCTAGCATACACTTCTTATTCGATATGTAACTTCCTGTCGCTATGAGTGAATTACAGCCGTCTCTACGGCTACAGTAACAAGCAAAATTTTGAATAGGATAGGCGAGATAGAAAGAGAAAAGGCAGAATAGAAGAAGGAGGAGGGGAAACAGAGGGGAGGAAGAGAAAAAAAAAAAAAGGGGAGGAAGGAAGAGAGAGTAAAGGGGGGGGGGGGGGGTCTGAGCTGCAGCAGGGCCTCTTCCGGAAAGGCAATAACTCCCGCTCCTATACAATGCACAGGCGGACATATCAAAATGATATTCGATAAATTATTGCATTATGTCTCTTGGGTATGAGCGTGGGCGATCTACTGCAGGTACATGTTTGTACCAGTGAAGTATCTCCAGGGCCTCCACTTGTCCCGGAATTGTTCCTCCGTATTGTGTAAAGTAGCAGTTAATTCCTCCATACGGAGGATACTGTTGATTTTAGAATACCACAGGACCTTGGTTGGTGGAAGGGGTTGCTGCCACAATGCGGGGATACACGCCCTTGCCGCATTGAGGAGTTGCATTGTCAGGGTCTTTTTGTACTTTCAAATGGGTCTCCCTGTCAGGTGTAGAAGGCACGCAGCCGGGTTATCTTTCAGTTCCACTGAGGTCAAGCTTTGGATGGTTGTTGTCACCCCCTCCCAGAACGGTCTCAATGCCCAGAAGATGTGTATAATAGTTTCAACATCTGTATTACACCTCCAGCATTTATCAGATATCGTTTGGTCCATCTTGTGGAGTAAGTAAGGGACTCTATACCATCGATTTACAATTTTGTACCCGGATTCTTGGTAATGGTTCCCGATGGAGGATTTATGTGCTAGGAGGAGGATTTTTTCCATTTGTTGTGGGGAAAACTGAATTCCCAAGTCCTTTTCCCATTTGTATATAAATGTTGGGGTCGGTTCCTCACTCTGGGATGTTAAAAGGCTGTATAATAGCGAAAGTGTGTGTCGTGCTGGTTCCCCAGTTTTGCATAGTGATTCAAAGGGGGTGAGATCCCGTGGGGTGTATGGAGTTTTCTGCAGAGTCTGCAGGAAATGTCTGAGTTTCAAGGTGCTAAGGTTATCCAACGGTGGTTCTGTCAGTCCAGTGATGGTTGACAATGAGGGGAGCTCCCCCCACGGCCAAACATCCCCCAGACAGTGTTTCCCGTGAATGGTCAATTGTCTCAGCTTTCTGCTAGTGAGACCCGGAGTGAAGTCAGGGTTTCCTATGATGGGTGACAGATCCGTGTTTTGCGAAAAATCCCCTTCGCTATCGTGAGAGTGGTACCCATCAGGGGGTGAACTTTCAAGTCTTCCGGTGGGGGGGTGGAAAGCCACGGAGACGTTAGTAGAGGGATGGAAGCATCCTCAATCTCCATTCTTACCCACTGTTTGGAGTCTTTATTACAGTGCCAATCCACAATCCTCGGAGGTGCACTGCCCTGTAATACCTAAGGATGTCAGGGAGGCCAATGCCTCCCTTCTCCTTTGGTCTAGATAATGTTTGCATTTTTTACCTAAGCGACCTATGCGCACAGATGAAGTCCCTAATGATCATCTGCAATTGTTTGAAAAATATGGGAGGAACCCGAATCGGCAACATTTGGAGCATGTACAAAACCCGCGGTAGGGCCGTCATCTTCATGGCGTTACACCGCCCAAACCATGTCAATGTCAAGGTATGCCAGATACGAAGGTCTGTTTTTTTTTTTTCCTTAGATTTTATTGAAAGATGCTACATACAGAGTATAATGTCAACAGTGTCAGTATTTTTTGTACAGAGAAAAACAGTTGTGATGGAAGACTCAAGATACATAACAGTACCAATATGGCTTATAGGGGATCAAAAGTTGTAGCCTTCAGACTAAAAAGAAGGGGGGTAACTGGATGGATCTAAGGAGAAGGGTTCCTAGATTAACCAAAGGAGTACCAATGAATGATCTAGGAGGAGGTATGGGGGGGGGAGAGGGAGAGAGAAAAAAGGGGGGGTGGAGGGACGGGGATGAGCACCAATTTCATGTTCAAGAGATATCTTGGGGGTAGGCTTCAAGGTTGTGACTGTGCAGTCGAAGGTAACATTCTCCATTATGACGCTTGAAAGAGGTGAAAGAGTTAGTAGGTGCGAGTTTTTCTCGTGGCTAAAGGTGAGCACCTTATGTTGTAGTGGGTCTTTCAGTGGAAAAAAAGCAGCCTTACTTACGGTGTTTAGGGAGGCCCATGGTATGAGAAAGAGAGTTTCTCAAGTTTCGTTTGATCCATAGAACTGAGCGTTAATACCATAAAAGGTTGCCAAATGTGGTAGAAACGTGATTTGGTTTTTTCATGCGATAGGTCTGTGTTGAGTTTGTCTTTGAATAGTAGTTGTAAGAGGTCTCTTTTGACTTGTGAGGTGTTTGGCGGTGAGCTGGAGACCCAGTTTTTCAGGATGGCTCTTCTGGCTAGTAGGAGGCATATCAGGGACCAGTCTTTGCCGGGAGGAATATAATTGAGTGACCAGGGCAGCAACTGGGGGTCCCAGTGTCCAAAGATAAGGGGCAGGGGATCTTTGGGCAATTTCAGCAGGGTTATTTCAAAGATGTAGGATAGGTCTTGATCCCAGAAGATGGAGATATATGTGCATGACCAGAAGCGATGTGTCAGGGAAGGCCTGGGGTGTTGACAGAGAGGGCAGATAGAGGAGGTTTGACCTTGTTTGGTCGAGAGGAAGGGTATATGAGCCCTATGCATGATTTTCAATTGGGTTTCCCTCCAAGATTCGTTGGGAATCAATTTGTGTATGGTATTAAGGCCTTGTAGAATTTTATCCACCAGTTCAGTATCCGGAAAGTCTCTTGCCCAATTGGCCGCTGATGAGGCTGTGAGAGGGGGAGTGGTTTTCAGAAGAAGAGGTTGGTAAATGTCTGAGATTTTGTATGAGTCCTCAGATAGAAGGATATCCATGAAAGATGATTTGAACCTTTTATGGTCATCTCTGCAGGCATTTTTCAGAAAGCTGATGCATTGTCCATATTGGAAGACATGTGACGGTGGGAGTGAGAATTTGTCAGCTATAGTTTGAAAATTGATAGGGCGACCAGTCTCTCTGTCACATAGTAAAGAGAATTTGGTGAGGCCTTTTTGTTGCCATGTGACATAGGGTTGATGTTCCAGACCTGGATGGAAGCTTGGGTTTCCTTGTATCGGAAGATGGCTAGAGATGAAGGGTGGTAGTTTGAGGCTTTTCCTCACTTCTCTCCAGGCAATTGCAGTGTCCCGTAGCAGGAGGTTGTGCTGAAGTGATGGTGGAAGGGATTGCCACCTGCAGTGAAGGAGGGCTGCCAAGGAGTAAGGGTGTGTCAAAGCGGTTTCCAGATGATAATTGGAGAAGCGAGACTTTTGGGCTACCCAGTCCAGACCTATCCTCAATAGACAGGCTAAGTTGTATGTTCTGATGTTTGGGAGGCTAATACCCCCTTCGCGTCTGGGAAGATATAACTTTGTGAAGGCTATGCGTGGTCTTTTGTTTCGCCAAAGAAATTTAGAGATGGCAGTGTTGAGGAATTTCGTATCCTTATGGTATAGAAGCAAAGGGAGGGTTTGGAGCGGGTAGAGTAGGCGGGCAAAACTGACCATTTTCACCAGATGGCATCTTCCCAGCAGCGACAGGGGGAGATCCATCCAGTTTTCAAGTTCCTGAGAGATTTTTGTGAGTAAGGGGGGATAGTTAAGGTGGTAGAGAGAGGAGGGAAGCTTCCCTATTTTTATTCCTAAGTAAGTGATATGGGATTTTGCGACAGTGAAGATGGCTTGTTAGGCCCAGAGAGGTCTGAACTGAGTACCTATTGGAAGTATTTTGCTTTTGTTGTAATTTATGCGCAGGCCCGAGCATAATCTAAATTGGTCAAAGGTAGATTTAATCGTGAGCATGTCGGATGCAGGATTCGCTGTGAAAATAAGGACATCATCAGTGAAGAGAGAAGATCGTAGTTCGTGTTTGCCGATTTTAATGCCATGTAATGGGGCTATGTAGGAGAGGTACCTGGATAGAGGTTCCAAGGCTATGTTGAATAGGAGAGGGGATAAGGGACATCCCTGTCTCGTGCCTTTGTGGAGCCGAAATTTATCCGAAAGGAGTCCTGCTTCTACAAGCCTAGCCGCTGGAGCGGTATACATGGTGGTAATAAGGTGAGTGATGGGGCCGGAGAAACCCATTTTGGTCATGACCATGGAAAGCCATTCGAAATTTACGTTATCGAAGGCTTTCTCCGCATCGAGGGTGATGATGGCATGGTTACCCTCCGGAGTGCATTTGGCGTGTTCCAAGGCCATCATTACCTTTCTGAGGTTCATGGTGGCAGTCCTGCCCTTCACAAACCCCGATTGGGCAGGGTGTATTAGATAGGGGATAATGGAGGCTAATCTAGTGGCTATAATTTTGGAGAGAATCTTGACGTCAAGATTTAAAAGTGAAATAGGTCTATATGAACCTGGGTCTTGTGGGTCCTTACCCTTTTTTTCTAATAGTTTAATAATGGCTTGGTTACACGTATGTAGGTAGGGGCCGCCTGTCCAAATGTGATGATAGACGTCGCGGAGGGCGGGTTCTAGGATTGATTGAAGGGATTTGTAGAACTCGCCCGTGAAGCTGTCTGGGCCTGGGGCTTTAGAAGGGGCTAGGTTCCGGATGACAGTTGATATTTCAGGAAGGGAGATGGGTGCATTGAGAGCCTCCAATTGGGAGGGAGAGATTTGTGTGAGGGTTACTTTTTCAAAAAAGGAGACTGCTGTTGAATTGTCTATAGGGTCAGTCGCATATAGGGAGGAATAATAATGTAACATCGCTTTGTTTATACCTTTTTTTGAGGTTTTGATATTGCCTGATGCGTCCAGTAGGGAGGTAATATACGTCGGACGGTGGGGTCCCTTACAGAGCCTGGAAAGTAGTTTGCCTGCCTTGTTGCCGAATTTGTGGAGGGTGGCATCCAAGTGCGCTTTTTTAGTTAATTCCAGGGTTTCAGCCCATGTGTCAAAGGATTGTTTAGCTACCTGCCAAGTCTTTCTGTTGTCAGGGGAGTCATCCATGTACAGGGAACGTTGAGCTTGGTGTAGTTCGGGAGCTGGCCGTTTTGTAATTTTTAGGTGTGGTCTTTTTGAAAGAGGCCGCATAGGAGATAATGCGTTCCCTGAGGAAGGCCTTGCCTGCTTTCCAGAACAGATTTGGGTTGTCTGTATGTGGTGCGTTGGTCGAGGTGTATTCTGACCATGCGTTTTCCATGTATATCCTGAAATCAGAATTATTTTGAAGGTAAGAAGGGAAGCGCCACAATTTGGGACTTGGGTGTAGGTCTGGGTTGTCCAGCGTCACTGAGATGGGTGCGTGGTCGGATATAACAATGTCGTGTATGTCAGCATCAGGTATCAGTGGGACAAGGTTGTCTGAACAGAAAAGGTAGTCAATTCTAGTGAAGACATTATGGGGGTTAGAGTAGAATGTGAATTCTCTATCAGTTGGGTGGTGTAGGCGCCAAATGTCATGAAGATGGAGGAAATCCATCGTGGAAGCCAGAAGTGACAGAGCACTGGGGTCATGGAGGTGTCTTGGGCGTTTGGGAGAGGATCTGTTGTCAATTAGGTGGAGGGTAGTGTTAAAGTCCCCGCCAATTATGTGTGGGAGGTGTGGGTCGCGGAGGAGCCAGGTTGTTAGCTCACTAAAAAACTGTTTTGTGGGGTTGTTGGGTGCGTATACTAGGTCTCTGGTCCCTATTTGAACATGTGTAGATAAAAGGCGTCCCTGAGAGTCCGAGTCAACAGATAGGACCTTGCAGGGGAGGTTTTTATGTATGAGTATTAGAACCCCTGCTTTGCAGCCATTTGAGTCAGAGCCTAGAACCGTGCCCACCCAGAGTTTTTTCATACGTTGGAAGTCAGGAGTGGAGAGGTGGGTTTCCTGGAGTAGGGCAATGTCGGCCTTATGCCTTTTGAGGTGGCGAAGAATTTTCATTCTCTTGGATAGGGAACGAAGTCCCTTCACATTCCAGGAGAATATTTTCATGTTGGGAGGGCCATAATGGAGGTAGGGGCCGACGTTGTATGAATTGAGTAATAGATCATTCGTAGGAGCGCTGCGAATACCCACAGGGATATGTAGGAGGCTACGTTATATGAGAGTGTTGAGTCAGGGTCTGTTGGTGCTAATGAATCACGGGATGGGAGTAGGAGGAGGCGGAAAGGATGTAGGAGGAAGGGGGTGAGAAGTAGAAACAATACAACATTACTGTGAAACTTCGCTTTTTTCCGCATGGAGGTCACTGTGTAGTCCAGCTCCCATTACAAGACCCTGTGACTGCAGCTTCTAAACCTACTTGTTGGAAGGTATATCATGCTAGCAGGTTGGGTTGTGATCGGGAGGCGTGGTCTGGTCTATGCAGGGAAGCCAGGGAAGAGAACTGCGTTTTAAGAAAAATAAAAAAGCATTGAACTAATAGTAACATATTAACATTGTGCACATCATTATAAAGGTTCCACCTACCAGTATGTAGGGAGTATGATGAGGGGTAGAGAGAGAGTCATCTTCGCCTGGACTGGTCCGTAAGGCTGGTTGAATAGTAAAATCAGCAGAGGCAGATGTGCCGTTTGAAGAGATCACCCAATGAGGCATGGAGTGATGTTGATCCGGTCCAGAGGCTCTGAATCGTTTTGGGGAGTCCTTGCATGGGCTCCTTTGGTCCAGAGCACGGCTGATGGGAGCCGTTTTGGATGTAGGGCTCAGGTGTGGTCCTTGCGTAGCGATCTTAAGAAGGCCTCCGCCTCTGAGGGGTCATGGAAAGAGAGTTGGTCACCATTAGGGGCTTTGAGCCGGAGGATAGCTGGAAAGGCTAGGGTAAATTTTATTTGTTGCTGGTGTAACTCCGTGCATATATGTTGAAATTCTTTTCTTTTCTTGGATACTTCTATGGAGTAATCTGAGAATATCAGGATCTTCATGCCATCGATCTGGAGAGTTCTGGATTGCCTGTATTGCTGTAGGATGGAAGCTTTGTCAGAATAGTTCAGATATTTTGCAATAATTGGTCGGGACGATTTGCGATCTGAATTAAAGGTTCCCACACGGTGGGCACGTTCCACAATGCAGGGGCCTGGGAGGCCTAGTGCTTCTGGTATGCGCCTCACGCAGAGGTCCGTGAGGGCTGAAGGTTGTAGCGATTCTGGGACACCCACGAATCGCAGGTTGCTCCTTCTGAATCTATTTTCTAAATCATCTAATTTCTCTAAAATATATTTGTTTGTCTTATCTTGGGCCTGTTCTGAGGATTGAGCCTGGTAGAGTTCTTCCTCAATATTGGATATGCGGTGCTCGGCCTCATTCAGTCTGGAAGCGTGTTCCCCTAATTGGGACTGGAGCTTCTGCATGCCTGCGCTGACTGCCTTTTCCACAGAGGCTGCTATCATGGGGGAGAGGAGAGCTGCCACAGCCTGGGCAATAAGCTGTGTGTGACGATCTCCATTATGCTGTGGGGCAATGTCCTGCTGTGGGGCAGTGTCATGCTGTGAGGAGGGGGGGCGGGCCGCCGCCTACCTCCATGTCAGGCACCGATTCAGTGTGAAGATCCATGTAGGCCGAAGCCGGGACCTCGATCTGCGGCTGTGCCATCCGCGCCGTTGCGGTCGCATACGATCGTGGGCCGGTTTTCTCCACAAAGCGGTCCATGTGATGGCCGGGTGTGGGGGGAGAGATTGCCGGAGTTTGGAGCAGGTTGTGCCGGTTTTACAGGCTGAATTAAGAGTCTAGTTGCGGGAGCTGGTGGGAGAAGCAGCTACTCCATACGGCGCCAGAACCGGAAGTGGTCTGTTTTAATTCTGTGTAGTAGGGGTAAATAGTTATGAGTGTACAAGTGTGCAAAGTCCGGGGTAACATCTATGCCCAAGTATCGTATGGATTTGTCCGCCCACTGAAATGCAAAGGACTTGCGTATGATGTGTGCTTCCGAATCTGGTACCATGATATTTAACACTGCGGACTTGGCACAGTTGACCTTAAAGTTTGACACTTCTCCGTAGGACCGTAAAGCTGCTAATATGTTAGGGAGTGAAACCCGCGGATTGGATACGAAGAAGATTAAATCATCGGCGAAAGCCGCAATTTTGTGGTGCCCCGAGGGCTTCTGAACATCTGTGATGTTGGGATCTCATCTTATAGTACACAAAAATGGCTCAAGGGTCAGAATATAAATAAGTGGGGAGAGGGGACAACCCTACCTCGTCCCGTTTGCTATTGTGAAGAAATCAGAGCGCCACTCATTCACAGCCGCCAATGGAGTAGAATAGAGAGACAAAACCCATCCAAGCATATTGGGGCCTAAACCAATGTGGTCCAGGGTGGCCCGCATAAAGTGCCAGGCCACCCAGTCAAAAGCCTTTTCTGCATCCATTGAGAGCAAGAGAAAAGGCTTTTTAGTACAATGAACCTCATGGATAAGGTTAATGACCCTTACGGTATTGTCTCTCGCCTCTCTCAATGACACGAAACCTGCCTGGTCAAGGTGTATTAATTTTGGGATGTGTGGTAGAAGTCTGTTTGACAGTATTTTTGAAAAAAGCTTCACGTCTACATTGAGTAGCGCAATAGTTTCCGCAGTGGGACTGGTCTTTCCCTTCTTTGCGTATTAGGGAGATATACACCCGTAGTGAGTCTACTAAACTGGGACTATCCCTCTTCAACGTATTATAGGCTGTCAAGAAATGAGGTGTCAAAGAGGTCGCAAAGGTCTGGTAAAAAGTCAGGGTGAAGCCATCAGCTTCCGGTACCTTCCGTGGTTTTGTTTGAGCTAAGGCTGTCTCGAATTCCTCAACCGTAATCTCAGATTCCAGCGAATCTCTAATATCATCTGACAATGTAGGCATACCGGAGGCTCTGATATATTCACCTGCCAACACCGTCTTGGCTGGTAAGGACTCAGTGGATTCCCCCGATGTAGGTTATACAATTGCTAATAGTATTCGCAGAATTAGTTCGCTATGTCTTTGGAGGTATGTACTTTGGTCTTCTGTTTAGTTGTGATAGAAGGGATGTAGGTGTGCTTCCTCGGGCCACGTAGGGGTCTAGCCAGCATCGAGCCTGGCTTATTTGAGAATTCAAACAAGGCCCGCCTCGCCCATGCCAGGCTTTGGCCCGTTATTTGATATAATAGATCTTTCAGTTCCCCTTTTAACAAGGCCCTAAGGTGTGCTTCAGCCAATGACCGTTTATGAAGCAGCTCGAGAGAGCGCACCTGGGAGATCAGCAGATCAATCTGTCTTTGCTTTTTCCCTTTTCCTTACAGTCCCAATTCTGATCAACTCCCCCCCCCCCCGCACCACATTTATGTGCCTCCCACACAGTCATTGGGGTCAGTGAAGGATCAACATTTTCCATGAAATAATTGGTGAGAATTTTCCCTACATCGCTGCGCACTTCTGGTATTTGTAACAAAGATTCGTTGAGTTTCGTTGAGGGGGGTTTTAGGTTCTGTCTCCCATCGGAAAGTCACATGGGTAGGGGCATGGTCGGAAAAAGATATGTAATCAATCTGGCAGGAGTTGACAAAGGGTAGGTCTTTATGCTAAATCTGAAAGAAGTCGATCCTGGAATAAGTATGGTGCACCGAAGAAAAGTAGGTGTAATCTCTACTCTCAGGGTGCATAATTCTCAATGGATCGACCAAGTTCAGGTTAAATAATTCCGCTTTAAGTTTTTTGAGGTAGGAGAAAGAAAGATGTGATGCCCCTCTCGAGACATTAAGTAACTGCTCCTGTGCATAGTTAAAATCTCCACCCATCAGGAAGATACCCTCACGAAATTCCAATATTATTGGAATTAGAGACCTCATGAAAGTAAGATGGTCTGAGTTTGGGAAGTAAACAATAACCAAGGTCACTGTGGTATTTCTGATTCTCCCTTTTATAAGCAAATATTGGCCCTGCGGGTCGGCACGCTCCTCCAGGAGAGTCCAAGGGATCGACTTGGCTATCAAGATACTAACGCCTTTTGACTTTGACAAAGGAGAAGTTGCATGGCATACATTGGGGAAATCTCTATTGTGAAGTCTGGGTATTGCCTGATATTTAAAGTGGGTCCCCTGTATGAGCGCCACCTGAGTGCAGGATTTTTTAGGATCGGAGAGGAGTCTCGAGCGTTTCTCAGGTGTGGCCAGCCCACGAGCATTTAAGGATTTAAATTTAATCCCATGTCCGGAGTAACATGGCGTGGGCCTAACAGAGGGAGCCATAATGTGCTCTCTCAGAGAACTGAATAAAACAAAAACCGAGCAAAGAGGGGGAGAGGGGGGGAGATAAGAGAAAAGCAAGAATAAGAGGACTGAAGATGGGTTAAGCAAGTGGGAAAGTGCAGATACAGATATTGGAGGTAGAGGAAGAGAAAGAAAGATTAAAAGATTATCCTAATTTTGCTAAACCAAGTCTTGCGCAGGTATGCGTGGCCTATATGCAGGGGTGGAAGACTTGACCCTGCAACACAGTGGGAGACGTGCCGTCGGGCGAGAATCTATATAAGGAAAAACATTAGACTAACCTCAGAACATGGTGGTGTTAAGCAAAGTGTCTCACTCGTCAGGGGCTCTGGACTCAAAATTCCATTGATTGGCAACCTTAGATCAATTACTCATAAGGCACTACTGGTCACAGTGCGAGCTCAATGAAACATTTTTAAACAAGAAAAAGCTTTTTAACAATGCGAGATAATACACAGTGTGTTCTACAACCTTCCGGGAAGACCCGCCTCACACCTCCGTCTTATGCCAGGAGAAAAAAAATAGACCTCCTGGAAGAAAATCGACGTGGGGAGGTGACGCAGGCTCAACCCCGTCCAGCTTCAGGACAGAACCCGGTAAACCTTTCCCCTCAATTAAGGAGCAAGCAACACATATGGTAAACATTCTGAAGGATCAGAGATAAGCAAGTTGGCCGCTCAGATAGCCGAGCTGAAGCTAATTTTGAGAATAGAAAGGATACTCATAACTGGCTAGTTTGCAGGGACCATGAAGGTCACAAACATCTCCTCTAAAGTGTCCCCCTCAAACGCCAGTCCCGGTTAAGACTCAGGTGAAGTAAGTGCATCCTGAAATCCACTCTTGGTCTGGAACGCCAACGTCACCTGCTGGGTCTTTGGGGTCATGGCAATGCAGATCTTTTTTTTTTGTTTTTTTTTTGCTTTTTTGTTTTTTCCACATCAGCGAACACTATTAGAGGGCTAAATCAGCTCGATACTCATAAACTGTCGCCTTCTCAAATTCATATCATTGTGGTAAATGCTTTATCTCATTTTCTTTTATAAAGTCTCCGCATGACATTTTATTGAATTAACTTATAAACACAGCTTAATTTCCTTATTCTCGTGTATCTAGTTACAATCAAACTAGGAGCAAGGAAACAGAGAGACCTCATCCCATGCTGAGTATAGTAGCACGTATAAAACATAATGGGAGTACAGTATGCCATCTCATAAAAAAATAGGAAAAAAGGAAAAAGAGAACGACCATAGAAAAACTAGTGCGCTCCCCGCACCCACCACCTGGTGTCATAACCAACATTATACTACATAATAAGTGTTCCTCGTTTCACCCTTCCCACCCTCCCAGGCACCCCCCTCCCCCTTATGAAGCATCACATAGTTTAAATGAGCTCTCACATACTATTCGCAAACTTTCTTCTATTAACTAACTGAACTATACTTAACATAACTACCACTTTAAGGCACCCGCTGCAGTCAAAGGTTTCTGTTGCTGATCAGCCTTTATTAAAACTATATCCGGCTCCGCTGTTCTCTAAGCTCACCGTTGAGGGCAGCCCACCTTTTCCATCCATAGCCTCCACATTCTGTCAAATTCCTGGAGACTGCCTCTCTTAACGTACTCCAATCTTTCTCTGCCTAGGTTTTCGCTAAGAGTAGCAATCCATTCTTTCACAGTTGGGAGGTCCTTTGATTGCCATCTTAATGCTATCATTTTTCTGGCTTAAAACAAGCCTCTCTTGATGGCCAGAGTGGTGCTCAGCCTCTCCCCCTTCACCCTTCTATACCCCAAGATACACACTATGGCCTCCCTCTCCACTAAGTTACCAAAAATGTCTCCCAAACTTTTAGTCACCCCCTCTCAGTATCGGAAAAGCTTAGGGTACCTCCACATCATGTGAATAAGATCCCCTGTCCCCCGACATCTGGGGCAGCTATCATTAGGCCTTCTGCCAAACTTAAAGAGACGTTTGGGTGTATAATAGGCTCTATTCAACAGCATCAAATGCGAAATCTTCTGTGGAGGAGAGACCGAGACCAACTCCAAAATCCTCTCCCATTGTTCCTGGGTCACTACCCCTACGTCCTCTTCCCATTTAGCTCTTACCCCTTGGAGTAGCCCCCCCTTATTATCAAGATTGCTCAATTGATCATAGATCTTAGCTATTAACCCCCTAGTGGTAACTACCTGAATTACGCTCTGAAGCAGAGGCATTTCTTTCCACCTCAAGGTCTGGTCCTTAAAGAGGAGTTCCACCCAGGGGGCCGTCAAAAAAAAAAAAAGAAAAGTCAGCAGCTACAAATACTGCAGCTGCTGACTTTTAATTGGACACTCACCTGGGTCCAGCGATGCGGGGGATCGAGGCCCCGCTCATAGCCCCCCTCCGCTCGTCGGCGCCGGCATTTCAACTGTGGGCGCCGGGCTGTGGCTTCACAGCCTGGCACCCACTGCGCATGCGCGAGCGGCGCCGCGCACCGTGATTGGCCGCTCAATCACCTGGGACCTGTAATGGGTCCCAGATGATTGACAGGAGGGAGGGAGCAGAGCGGAGCCCTTCCTGTGCCTGGGGGGAAGTGATGTCACCAGCCCAGGCAAAGGAACAGGCAGACTACGAGGGACCACCTAGCAACAGGCATTTAGAGGTAAGTGAAAAAAAAATATCCAAATGTTTTTTTGGTTTTTTTTTTTAGATTTTTTCCAGGTATTTTTGTTTTTTGGGTGGAACCCCACTTCAAATTGTGCTTTGAGGGCATGTTCTAACTGGCAATACAAAAAAAGGGAGCTTTGTGGTAACTTAAATTCCCTTACCAACTCTGGGAATTTCTTTAACCTGTTGCCAGTATAAAGTTGTCTTAACCTTTTAATACCAAGATTCTCCCACGCTCTAAATATTCCTATTTTAAGGATTTCCTGTAGATTGCGATTATTCCAGATAGGGGTGTAATCTGTTAGGCCCTCGTACCCCATCATTTTCTTAACTGTTTTCCAAAGTTTAATTATCAATTTAATTGTTGGAAATTCGTAATGGAACCTATCCGCCTCTAGGGCTTCAATTATTGTATTATGTAGGGCGCTAGTTAATAGGAGCCTACCATTTGGGGTGCCTCCTCCCGGGGTCCCACACCCCATTAACTGCTGCAGTTGTGTTAAAAGAAAGTAACGCTCTGGGTGTGGGAGGGCGAAGCCCCCATCCCAAATGGGGAACTGAAGTACTCAAAGCCGTATCCTGGACTGCCTCCCTTTCCATATCAGTTCCCTAAATGGACCCTCAATTCTTTTGAACCACCTCTTGCAGATCCACACTGGTGAATTGTGCAGGACGTACAACAATTGTGGCATCCAGATCATTTTTATTAAGCTACATCTTCCTGCCACTGACAAGGGGAGGCATCTCCATATACCTATCTTTTGTTTAAATTTTTTAAGAGTGGAACAAGGTTTTTGCCAACATTTTGAGTAGGGTCCTTTGTCAAGACAATTCCCAGGTACTTCAAAGCTTCCACAGTTACCAACTGGGGCATTTCACGGGCTATTGACTCACTAATGAGATCTATCGGTAAAAACTCGGACTTCTCCCAATTCATCTCAAGGCCGGAAAAACTACCAAATTCCTCCACTATTTTCATCGCCCCTGACAGTGAATTACTCGTATCCCCCAAGAAGAGCAAGATGTCATCCGCATACAATGCGATCCTTTCTTCACCCGTCTTTCTCTGGAAGCCTGTTATCGCATGGCTGTCTCTTATGGAGATAGCCAGGGGTTCCATCGCCAGTGCAAATAGCAATGGCGAGATTGGACACCCCTGCCTCGTCCCCCTCTCAAGCTCAAACCAATCCGAGACCTCGTTATTAATCTTTAATCTTGCCTTAGGACAGTTGTAGAGCAATTTAATCCAACCGATAAAAGTTGAACCAAATCCGAATTTCTCCAGCACTCGCCACATGTAGCCCCACTCCACACTATCAAAGGCCTTGGAGACGTCGAGGGTCATTAAGGCTCTCATGCCCATATTCTCCGTAGGAGACTGTAGATTCAAGAAGGCCCTTCTGATGTTCAAGCTTGTAGATCTATTAGTTATATATTGGGAGTCCATCGGGACCAGGCGACTTATGGCTTGCCATGCTCACTATTGCTTGATGTACTTCTGAAAATGTTATTGGGGTTTCTAATAGGTCCCTTTCCACTTGTGCTATGGCCGGGATCGGCAACTTCCCCAGGAAGTCCTCTATCTCCGCTTCTTTTCCTTTTTTCTGAGAGGTATACAGGTTTTTGTAGTAGTCCCTGAAGGTTTGAACTATTTTTGGGGAACTTGATAGTATATCTCCACTCTGGGATCTAATGGCGAGAACCGTGGATGGAGCAGTGTTGGATTTCACCAACTGCGCCAGCAGTCTTCCCACTCTCTCGCCCTCCACCAAGGATACCTGTCTCTGGAGGAGTTGCCTAGTCTCTGCCTTCTGCATTATAACTAGCTTATACGCTTGTTGTTTATCTTGCCATACTATTTCCTTAGTATTTCCATACTATTTTCCATACTACTCTGGTAGTTGGTCCGGCCATCGCAGTATAAATGAGCTGTTACCTTTAAGTACTGTCAAGTGGAAAGGGTGACCCCATCTGTATGTGGCTCCCGCCGATCTAACGGCTTCTAGTAGTGGGCACAGCAAGCCTCTCTTACTTAGGGTGAGCCGTGAGAGATCTGGAAATAAGTGCACAGCTGCGCCATCAAAGTCCACCTTCCCAGTTGCCCACGCTCGTCACAGTATTTCCTCGTTAACCGTGTAATAGTGGACCCTGGCTAGGACGTCTCTCAGCACAAGAGCATCCCCTCCCCTGGGCCCCTGCACTCTGTGTACACTATCTAGTTCCAGCTCTGCTGTGGGCAGCTTGTCTAGTAGGCGGTTAAAAATGGCGACGATCGTAGCCCTGAGGTCTCCTCCGGAGGTAGCCTCAGGCAAGCCGCGCAGTCTTATGTTGTTCCTGAGGCTGCGATTTTCGCCATCATCAACAGAGAGTTGTAACATTATCAAGCGCCTTTTATAGTCATTCTGTGTCTCCTCTAATGCCGCCATTCTGGACTCCAAGGCAGAGAAGGAGGTCTCAACTACGATTACGCGAGAGTCTACAGTATCGATCCTTTGCTTGAGATCATGGATTTCTCTGGATACGGTACTCACAATTGAAGCTGCCGATTCAGCGATATCCTGTTTAGTAGGAAGGAGGGCGATGATGTCCTTCCATGTCTCTGTGGATGGCTGCTCCTGAGCGCTGGCACCCTGTGATAGTGAGTATCCGCCTGCTCCCGGGATGTCCGGTGGGAGGATCGGGAAGTCCAGTCTGTTAGAGGGTGGTAATGTCCCTGCTATTGTGTTGGGCAGCCCTTTGCTGGCTTTCTTAAGAGAGGCCATGCCAGCGGTGTTAGAGAGCAGCGGCGCCATTTTAGGATCCAAGGCCTGTGACGGGGTTGCCAAATGTCGCAAGAAATAAGCAGCAATGTCCATGCCTCTGCACACTGCGGGTGATCCTGGTGCTCTGTCTGTTGCGGACATGTAAAAACAAACGAGGTCTGCACCCTGAATTCGGCTCTCAACCCAAACGCTGCGCGGAGCTCTCGATCAAGCAGCCTCACAGCGCCATTGCCAAGCCACGCCCCCCAGAGGGATATGTTTTTATATTTCCCCCCCCCCTTTTACTGTATGCGATTTTATTCTTGACAAAAAAAAGAAGCTGTAAACCTCTGTTTCTAGTATAGGGTGCAGTTACAACTTCCCCCACTAGGTGGTATCACCACCAAGGCACATAAAAAGGTTGTTTACAGCCCATTCTGGTTAGCTTGACATTGTAACTATCTTCCCAGTGCGTGCGCTCTGAAACACATCGCAATCACGTCTGAGACGTCATTCCGCCACACGCTGCGTTCCAGCCCTCTCCTGTGACCTGCCAGCTGCGTTTCAGACCTTGTTCTGGATCCCACCTGAGAGCCGAGGATCCCTGGTGGACAGGACGCCGGCCCCATACAGCTTAACAGAACGAGACCATCCATCGCTGACATCTGATACGGAGATCAGACGATTTCACCGGACTCCACTGTGCCTTTGTGAAGATACTTCAATGTGAGTTTTTAATATGCTTTGTTTATTACACAAATACAGTCTTACTTAAGCGGCGCTTATTTCCTGTTTTCTTTCCACTGGTATGGGTTATGAAGGTGATACAGATGGTGGTGTGGGGTATGGTGGTAATCAGGACACTGGTATGGTATATGGCGGTGATCAGGATGCTGGTGCGAGATATGGTGGTAATCAAGATGCTGGTATGACATATGGCAGTGATCAGGATTCTAGTATGTGGTGATCAGGACATTGGTATGAGGTATGGTGGTGAACAGAACGCTGGTAGGGTGTATAGTGGTGATCAGGATGCTGGTATGGCATATGGCAGTAATCAGGGCACTGTTATGGTGTATACCGGTGATCAGGATACTGGTATGGATTATGACAGTGATCAGGACACTGGTATAGGGTATGGCAGTGATCAGGATGCTGGTATGGGATATGGCAGTGATTATAATTGCTGGTATGAGGTAAGGAGGTGATAAGAACGCTGGTATGGTATATAGCAGTGACCAGGATGCTAGTGTAATGCTTCAGGCAGTGAACTATGTTGGATTGTGTGGATCACAGCTTTGGAAGTCTATGAATACTATATTCTTAACAGTTAACTTTAACCTTAACAGCTATCAGGTAGGAAGACTCAGATAAGTTTGGATATACAATCGGTTTTATTTAGAGTGGTAATACACAGCCACGACGGGGAGCTTCAGAGGCAACTTAAGCTTAGTAGCACTACACAGGGATAAAGTTTATAGGAAACATAGATACTTTCAGTGAGTGGATTCCTGGAGATGGGGTCACCCAGTGGCTTCTTGAGAGATGTGCTGGTCTCCTATGTGGAAAGGAACAGGTAAGGTTTTCTTCGGGCAAAGTAAGTAGACTGTGGGTAGGGCAGAGGAGAGTCTCTGACTACTAGAGAGGAAGGTGCTCTGTCCGGCCCGACAAGTGGAAGTTGGAGGGGCTGTGTCCGGCCAAAAAGTGAGGTGGAAGACGGGGCTCTATCCAGCCCAAAAGTGAGATCATAGTCGGGGCTCTGACCGGCCCAAAAGAGAGATGATAATCGGGGCTCTGACCAGCCCAAAAGAGAGATGATAGTCGGGGCTCTGACCGGCCCAATAGAGAGAGATGACGGCACTCTTCTGTTGAAGATCTTTACCTGGCATCAGGTTCTTAGCAGGAACGTCAAGCAAATGGTGTCGGCTGTTTTAGTAGGGACAAGAGGAGGAGCCGGGTGATGTTGTTGTGACGTCATCAATCTGCAACGGAGTTTGTGGAGATATCAGAGCTCCCAGTGGAAAGACAAGAATATTGCAGGAGAAATGTCGGAGCCTCCAGTGGAAGGACAAAGACATTACAGGAGAAATGTCGGAGCCTCCAGTGGAGGGATAAAGACATTACAGGAGAGATGTCAGAGCCTCCAGTGGAGGGATAAGGACATTACAGCTAGTATGGCATATGGCGGTGAACAGAATGATGGTGCAGGGTATGGCAGTGATCAGAATGTTGGTATGGAATATGGTGGTGATCAAGATGCTAGTATGGGGTATGGCAGTGATCAAGATGCTGGTATGGGGTATAGTGGTGATCAGGATGCTGGTATGGCATATGGCAGTGATCTCAGGATGCTGGTATTGCGTATGATGGTGATCAGGGCACTGGTATGGCGTACGGTGGTGATCAGGATGTTGGTATGATGTGGTGGCGATCAGGGCACTGGTATGGGGTATAGCGGTGATCAGGATGCTGAAATGGGGTATGGCAGTGATCAGAACACTGGTATGGGGTATGGCAGTGATTAAGATGCTGGTATAGGGTATGGCAGTGATCAGGACATTGGTATGGAGTATGGCGGTGATCAGGATGCTGGTATGGGGTATAGTGGTGATCAGGATGCTGGTACGGCATATGGCAGTGATCTCAGGATGCTGGTATTGCGTATGATGGTGATCAGGACACTGGTATGGCGTACGGTGGTGATCAGGATGTTGGTATGATGTGGTGGCGATCAGGGCACTGTTATGGGGTATAGCGGTGATCAGGATGCTGAAATGGGGTATGGCAGTGATCAGAACACTGGTATGGGGTATGGCAGTGATTAAGATGCTGGTATAGGGTATGACAGTGATCAGGACATTGGTAAGGTGTATGGCAGTGACCAGGATGCTGGTATGGCATGTGGCAATGATCAGGACTCTGGTATTATGTGGCGGTGATCAGGATGCTGGTATGGTGAATGGCGGTAAACAGGATGCTGGTATGGTGAATGGTGGTGATCATGGCACTGGTATGGGGTATGGCCGTGATTGGGATGCTGGTATGGCGATGATTAGGGCATTGGTATGGTGTATGTTGGTGTTACTCTAAGCACTGGTGACACTGCAACAGGTGACAGGGGGCTGAGAACATACTTTATTGTTCTTACACTGGGGCAGTGATCAGGGACACTGAAGCAGGCTGGAACTGCAGTCTGTGAGTGTACACACAGTCTCACAGTCTCTGTACACTCACAGGCTGCAGCCACGGTTCTCTCTGCTTTCACAGCCATTCACGTTTACTTTCAGTTTCGGTTGTTTACCATATGATTGCTGTGATTGGACACAGAAATCAAATAGTACAAGACCATGTGATCTCCTGGACACAGTGGTAATGTGATCCACTGTGTCTGGGAACATACCAATCACCAGGCTCCTGGGAGTGTGCTCTGTGAGCTGCAGGAGGACATTTAGAAACACAGTGGTTAAATTAAATATTTACATAATTTTTCAAATGTTTTTGTTTTGTTATAATAACACAGCACGTTCCAGATACACCATTATCTATTTAATAATTGTATTTTTTGTGAGCTTTCTTTATATTTTAAACTGCTTCCTGCCTGGGCCATTGTAAAATGATGCCCGAGCTGGAGCCCTATTGTTCTGGGAGGACGTCATATAACAACCTTCCCAGAACGAAGCTCGTGCGTTCCCCACAGGTTGTGCTCTGGCGTGATCTGTCACTCGCTGTGTCCATTGGACACAACCCATTACAGATCACTGTACTGGCTTGCTGCCAGTACCATGTGATTGCTGTGGCCAATCGCAGCAGATCACATGACAATGGTACACAATAAAAGGCTTTGATTCATGCTTTTCATTCTGTACTATTGTGATGAGCTATGTGATTGGTCACAGTGATCACATGGTACAGACAGGACCAATCGCAGCCCATCTGTACCATGTGATTAGCTGTGGCCAATCACAGCCAATCACAATAGTAAACACTGAATGAATAGTTTTCATTCAGAAAAAATGGTTGCTTATAACTGTAAAATGTATAAGCAAGCATAGTTTGCAAGAATAAAGAAAAAAATCCTGATCACCTCCCCAGAGTAGTGCAGTGATACTATGGTAACACTGTATTGCTCTGGTGACTGTATGCATAAAAAAGGTAAAGAAAAAAATGTAATAAAAAAGTAAAAAAATAAAACATTTTTTTTTTTTTTTTTACATCCTGTCACTAGTCAGTGTCCCTGATCACTGCCACACCAGTTATATGAGGACACTGTACTGCACTGGTGCCAGTATGTAAAAACATGTGAAAAAAACTATTTATTTAAAGGGTAAGTCCAGTTTTGTGGAAAAAAATAGCAAATAAAAAAAAAAATATATAGCATATACAGTTGTAACACAAGTCATTTTGTAATTGAATGTTATTAAAAATAACCTTTCCTTTTCAATCGGCAGCTCTGTAATTTTCTGTGAAATGCAATGCAGAATGTGTACAGAATGCCCCCCAGATATATCAATTTTTACTTGTGTAATTGGCTCACTTATTTTCCCAGAAGCACTAAGACACAAACACAGGGGTTACTCTCGTACTTTGTTGAGGCACTCTTTTAATCGAGCTAAGGCAAAAACTAGAGGCTTTCTACTGTATGACACTGTGAAATGAAACATTAAAACTGTTGACCTAGTCACAAAATTTTCTACTAATGAACCCCAACTAAGATTGTTATTCGCTAAGAATTGGCACTCCCTTACGGAAGACCATACTATTTCAAAATATGTGAGGCAAACTCCTTAATAGATCTTTAGACAAGCTACTACTCTGTGAGACCAACTAACATCTAGCCATTACACATCGCACAAGAATGCCAATTTCTTACCATGGGGTACTTATCTCTGTGGCAGTTGCCAGTGATGCCCCTGGGTTAAAGAAGGTTCTGGCATTCAGTTGCCTAGTGGTGAGTGGCATAAATCCAAAATCTTTTTTTCTTTTCCAAAAAATTTTTTATTGGGCTTTCAAAAATTAAGGACACAGTTGTACAAAAAATAATATATAGTGGAGTTTGCAGACTCTTTACCCTGTTTGTTCAACTTGAAGATATTATTCCAACTGTAAAGATTTGTGATTAACCGTAAAACAATGCTTGTGTTTAAAACTTGTCCTATCATTTACTTTATAGTTATATCATCAGTGTACAGATGTGTTGCATAGAATTTTTCAATTGCTTATAGATCAGATTCTATAACTTACAAAGTCTTACCATTAGAAACAACTGATTTGAATTCTCAATATATATAGTATTTCCTTACTTTCTGATACCATATTTTTTATAGCATTGTTCCCATACTGACTACTGTTTAACAAATTCCTTCATGGTACCTTCTTTAAGTGTAATGGATTTGCGTAGGAGTCATCAATCAAGTTCAATACTTCCCTTAATGACGGGGAAATCTTGGATTTCCATCTACGAGCAATTGCCAGGCATGCTGCATATAAGATATGCATCACTAACCTACAGCTTGGAGGAGGATAGATATCCATATCTATGCTCAAGAGGGCTTGTTACACTTTAAGTTTATTTATAATTCCTGTTACTGTTGCTATTAGTCTTGCTATTGCTGCCCAGAAGCTACATAGAGAGGTGCAAAACCAGAGCATGTGAGCAAAGTTGCCCACCTGCCCACACTCTCTCCAGCATAAATTGGAGGTATTCTCCATGTGTTTTGCTATTGTATATGGAGTTTTTTATAATCTCAATTGAATCTTCTGGATGGCTTCTCTAAAATTGGAGCATTTAGTGTGGGTATAGTTACAGTCTTATCGCTCAGGTCCATTGTGTTTGGGATATTGTTATGTTTAGATCTTTTTCCCATTTAAGAAGAGGATTTGAAGTGACAAAGTGCATTTTTTCATGGAGTATATTATAAATTTCTGTTATTCCCTTTTTGTGCTTGGAAGAAGGTTGTCACGAATTCCAAATAATTTCTGGTATGAAGATATAATGGCTTTTTGTGGAGGCTAAGATGCTAGAAATTCTGGCATAGGACATAAATTCTGTAGCGGGTAGTGAATACTGAGATTGAATCTCTTGGAATGATTTAATTTGTTCTTGTTCTATCAAGTCAGATATACATTGGATGCCGTATTTCCCCCATTGAGTGATTTTCAGGTCCTGAGTGAGGAGTGATAGCGTTGTTAATGGGATAGGCACTTCAATATGTGTTTAATATGTGTGTTTCTATTGCGCATAAAATAGTCCCACGTATTTAGGGTGGCTGCTATTATTGGATGTTGTTTATATTGTATTGGGTTGGCTATGGCAGTGGAGAAGAGAAGGTCTTTTAGTGTACCTTGTTTAATTTTGGCCTGCTCTGCTTCTTGCCAATGTTTCCGTTCAGGGGAGGTGAACCAGGATTTAAGTTAGTCCAAGATTGCTGCTATGTGGTAGTCTCTGATATCTGCTACGCCCTTGCTTCTTTTTTGGGAAGCAAGAACATTTTATAAGCCGCTAGTCTACCCGACCAAGAGAGATACAAATTTTTAATCCTTTTCATTTCTTGTTCAAAATTTAATACTAGAGGCTCGAAGTTATGTTTGTATAATTGCTAAAGTGAGTTGGTTAATATAACCCCCAAGTACTGAATTGATCCCTCCGCCAATTTGTATGAAAGTGAGTTTTGTATGTGATTTTTCAACTCAGAGTTTACTGCTATACTTAGAATACTGGATTTTGAAGCGTTTACTTTATAATAAGATATTGCATTAAATGATTCCAACACTTCATAGACTGCTTTGAGGGAAAGAGGGACAGAGACAGTATGACGTCATCAGCGAATAAAGTTATAGAATGCATTTCTTTTTCTAGATTAATGCCCTTGATCTGAGGATGATTTCTGATTTTTTGGCTGGAGGCTCCATCACGAGGGCGAAGATCAGAGATGATAATGGACACCCCTGGCTTGTCCCGTTTGTGACGGAGAACTGCTTGAAGAACAAGCCCTCCGAGAACACATGTGCAGAGGGCCCAGAGTAAAGGGATGTTATGGCTGAGTATATTTGTCCTTTAAATCCAAATTTCACGAGAACCTCCGATAAATAGCCCCAGTGTATCCTATCAAAGGCTTTCTCGACCTCCAGTGACAGGAGAACCGAGGGCTTCCCGTCACTGTCTGCCGAGTACATTAAATTCAGTATTCTCCTTGTGGAATCCATGGCTTGTCTACCTGCCACAAACACCACTTGATCAGGTTTCACTAGCGAAGGGAGTAGGTGTGCTATCCTGTTCGCTAACAATTTGGCATATACCTTTATATCGACATTCAAGAGTGATATTGGTCTAAAATTCTGTGCCCTGTCCAGCTCCTTCCCTGGTTTTGGTAGAGTTATTACAGTAGCATTTCTGTGGGAAATGAGGCTGAGGAGGCAGCTGCTTGGAACACTTTTTGTAGCATCGGTGTGAGAGTATCAGTGTATTTTTTGTAATATTCTGCGGAAATTTCATTGGGCCCTGGTGATTGGTTGATTGGTAGATTAGATTTTTTTTTGTATTTTTGAGATCCAGAATGGGGCATTTAGCATGTCCTGGTCTGCTGGTTTTATGATTGGTAGAGATATGTCAAGTAGGAATTGTTTTATCAGTTCTGGTGTTGGTTGGGGTGTGTCCTTATAATTTTTCAAGTTGTATAAGCTGTCATAGTAACTACTGAATGCGTCCTCTATTTCTTTGGGGTTAATTAATTTAGTGTTGTTTTTCAGGTGAAATAAATATTGAATTTTTTGTTTGAATGTTTTTTCTTTTATTTTATAGGCCAGTAGTTTTCCTGCTTTGTTACCATGTGTGTAAAAATTGGCTTTGATTTTATGTATGTTATGTGAGTATTGTGATAATAGGATTGCGCGGATTTCACGCCTCTGTTAGTTTGTTGTTTATGGTGATTAAGGGTGTTTGTTTATTTTGGGTTTCTAAGTTAGAAATGTCCTTTAAGATAGTGTCCATGCGCTGCCTCATTTTCCTCCTTAATATTGCACTTTTTTAAATTAACAGGCCCCTAATAAATGCCTTATGGGCATTCCACAGCGTGAAAGGGTTCACATCCTCGGTATCGTTATTGCTAACATAAGCCTATAGTGATTACGCAATGTCTCCTGATGTATCTGGGTCAGAGAACAGTTGTACATCATTCTTCCATCCGTTTGCTCTGGTCGATAAACCATGACTCCCCACAGTTATGGACACCGGGGCATGGTCAGTCCATGTGATGTTTCCTATATATGATTTGGAGGTTTGCTGTAGTAAAAACGTATCCAGTAAGAACATGTCAATTCTAGAATAAGATAGGTGGACCTGGGAAAAGAATGTAAAGTCCCTCTCTGTGGAGTGATGGCATCTCCATACATCATATAGATTGAATGCTTGAGCAAAGGTGGACATAGACGCTCTACATCCTTTTTTGTTCCCCATGTTTGAAACGTCCATTTGTTGGTTGGAAATTGCGTTTAAGTCACCACATAGTATTGTATGTCCCGAACTTTGTTTTTTAACTTTCCATAGCTTATTCAGAAAGCGAATTTGCTTGGCAATAGGAGCGTATACATTAACTATTGTGTATACTGTGTTGTTGATTTCACAAGTTAGGATAATGTATCTTCCTTCTTTGTCACAGTGACTTGCTATGTGTTTGAATGCTACTGAGTGTTTGACTAGGATAGCCACTCCCCTTTTTTTGGTGGGGGCATTTGCAAAATATGAATGAGGGAACTGGTTATGGGATAGACTTGGGTGCTGTCCTTCTTTGAAGTGGGTCTCCTGGATACAAAAAATGTCACAGTTTTGAGTGCGAGCTTCCCTCCAGAGCATGTGTTTTTTTTTGTGGGCTATTTAAGCCGTTGACATTTAGGGAAGTTATTTTGAATGACATCTTGATTAATGTGCTTGTCCTTGAGGATTGGGTGTAGTGGGTCTACTGACTTTTAGTAAACAAAAGTAGACTTACCCTGCTGAGGTTTGCTGGATGCTGTGTTCTGTTGTTATATTGTGGATCCTTGCGTCTGTAGAGTTGGAGCTAGGAACGCTGTATCTTGAGATGAAGAAGCGTATATTAATATGTTCAGATGTGGAAAACTTGTTGGAACTGAAAACAGAAATTAACAGTCTGAAAACAGGTAAATAGATAAAATGTATAAGAAAAATGATGCGCAAAACCAAGCGCACTTTAAAAATATGCGATTTCTCTGAAATCTGAGCAGGTTGGCCTGCTAATTCTGGGGTTTGTGAAAAAAACAATGCAAACGCCAGTTGGATCATCTAGACCAGGCTAATTTGAACTATTTGGATGGGCTAGATTAACATAATAAAGTTAACAGTCAGGTGTTGAGTGGTATTGGTTCTGATTGCTGGTTTTGGGGGTCCTCTAAATCTTGATTTATGATTTGCCATTTCCCCAGCAGCCTCAATCCCCCCTCTATAGTGGTCACTTTGAATTCTTGCTCCCCTTTGAAAATTACAAGGGTGGCGGGGTAATTCCAGTGATAAGGGATATTATGATTTCTGAGTGGTTTTGTTATAGTCATGAGATTGCGTCTCCTTTGCATAGTATGAGCTGAGAGGTCTGCAAAAAACTACAGGCCTTGCAGGCCTTGCATACAATCTGGGAAGTGTTCGGCTTTCCACGTCATATACATCAATTCATCTTTTACTCTGTAGTAGTGAATCCAAGCTATGGTGTCTCTTGGTAGTTTAGCGGGGATGTGTTGCAGTTTTGGAAGTCTGTGAATGCGGTCTATGACCAGCTCCTCCAAAGGTAGGTCAGGCAGGGATACTTTCATTATGTTGGGTAAGAATGCCATTAATTCAGACTGTTTAACTGATTCAGGTATGCCTCTTATTTTAATGTTGTTCCTTCTGGAACGATCCTCGAGGTCAGCGACATTTGTTTTGAGCCACGGAATGTCATCCTCATGTTCATTGTGTCAGTGAACCATGTTGTTGAAAGTGTCAGTGAATTCCCCCATTTTACTTTCTATGTGGGTTACTCTGTCACTGACCTCTGCCACTGCAGATTTGCACTGTTTCATGAGTTGCAGCATATCTGTATGTATGGCACTTCTAAGGGACACTAGCATGTTTTTTAATGTGGAGTCCATCACAGGCTGGTTGTGTGTGCAGCAATGGCATCCTGGAACTCCAGGGTGTCATCTAGTGTGCTGCCTGTGTCCTTTTCTGCAGCATCTGCAAACTCCTGCTGTGACATCCTCTGCTTAGCTTTAACTGCACTGCTAGTGCTGGAAGAGGTTTGAGATCCAGTTTGCTTTAGTTTGGGCCGGGCTGAGTGGTTGCTGTCAGTGTCCCAGTGTGTGTCAGTGTTTGGCGCTTCGGGTGGCCTGTGTGGCTGAAAAAATCTGTCAGCTTACCGGGTGTTTTACCATCTCTACTCCTCCTCGACATGCTCTGTGGTTATTCCGGAGGGTCTGGCTGCTGAAACCGCCGTTGTTTGGTGCCCTGTGACATTATAATTTGGTCCAAAAGATCCGTGTTGCAGAGAGCTGAGGTCTTATGCGGCCATATTCTTTGTGCGCCGGCTCCGCCCCTGGCATAAATCCAAAATCTATTCTGATTGCTCCACCTGGGGTGTCATATATATTATGAAATTATGGGGGTTAATAATTCGCAAACCAAATGATGGTGATAATCTAACTAATTGGATAGCTGCCAACAGAGAAAAGTGCTCACACAAATCAGTATAAATGTAGTATAAAAAACTGCGGCGCTTGACTAAACTAAAATATATTAAAACTATGTTAATATAACCTGAAAATAAATGTGCAAAATAATACTGTGCAAAAAAGCAATAATGGAGAAATAGATGCAAAATCCGTGCTCACAAAACCAGTCAAAATGTAAAGTAACAAGCTGCGACACTTGACTAAAACTAAAATATGCTAGAACTGTCTTAATGTGCCCTAAAAATAAATGTGCAAAATATTTCTGTGCAAAAAAAGCAATGAAAGGGCAAAATACTGCAAAGTCCGTGCAAAATACTAATCTCCAGCAATTACGTGCAAACAACAATAATGTGATATTAAATAGGCATAATGATTCGATAAACTTCAAAACTTCAAAACTTGATAAATATCTTAACTAGAAAGTGATAGTGCAGAAATACTGTGCAAAAACGCAATAAAAATGCAAATCTGTGCAATAATACTGATATTCAACAAATAGCACGCAAACAGTAATAATACGATGATAAAGTTGGCATAAAAGTGCAATTGAAAATCTGAAATAGTGCAAAATAGCAATAGAATAATCAAGTCCAATAATGTGAAATAGAGACTCTTGATGCAGTGCAATAAACTCAAATCAGGTGCTCAATCAAAACATGCAGGCTATCCCATCCAGTAATAAAGTGCATGTGCAGCAATGTGGCAAGCTTCTTCCATCCAGTTCAGATGATAAAGTTTCCCCCAGCCTCTCACCTAATATATCGTAGGAATGAGCCACACATAGGTATTCCACACTGGCTTTTCAATCCCTGGTTGATTGATCCGCCAGTGGTCCCAGAACACTCAAAGTCACAGGGTGGTCACATTTATCGATATGCAAAAATAAGGGGAGGGCTCCATAGTATCTTAAAAACGCTTTTTAATATGATTCATAAAACACTTACAGTTGGTCAAATAAATAAAAAGCAAACACAGCAGGTACACACATACTTCCAACCTCGGCCTCGACCGGAAGTGACGTCACCACAACTCTTTTCACTGACACGTTGCGTCATTGTCAACGTGACTTTTTCAAAGGGTTTAGAGCTGGAGTGTACAGAGGTGACTTATAAACAAGTTGCTGTCATGGCAACCAAGCATTGCGATCAGTGTAAGCTGAATCGGTTTCCAAATTCAATAAATACTTCGCCTAACTACCAATCTAATACATAAACATGATTCCTTAATAATAACAATATAAATTAATTTTGCTACAATCCATATAATATATAATTAAAATAATGAAAATCCCTCCAGTGACTGAACGTGTAATAGCAATCTGAAATAAATAACACACAAAACACAATAGAGACATCTAGTGGATGGAAATAATCACTAGAACATCACATAATTTAATCACACCTAATGGGTATCAACGAGGTGCAGTAAACAAATTCCATCTGCTAACTGTGTATAAGACGATATTCCTCAAAGTAAGGAAAAACAATATCTAGTAGATAATAAGCAGTAACTGACACAAATTCATCATCAAAAATATAGTAGATAATGGACCAATTCCAATAAAAAAAATGGAGTATCCGTCTGATGAAATAATCCATCTTGATACTTCTCAAGGTTTATCCAAAGTATAACAAAACCTATAATAGTTAAAAATATCTAGCAAATGGAAAGTAAAAACTTCAAACCAACTATACGGACTATACGGTACACTCTAACCATAGTAACCTAGCAAAGACTCCATCTAATGGTCACAAAATGGTTCATAAAAAAAACTGAAAAATCTAACGATAAAAATACATAAATTATTAAAATACATATATGTCCACAAAAAACACATAATTCAACTCATAATTATTAATAAAATCCTAAAAATACAAAACCAAATGTCCACGAATGAACTTAATACATCGAAATAAAGGCTCAGAGAGTTAAAAAACAATAATTAGAGATAAAACAATTCAAGTCAAATTCTACATTATGTCCTAGCAGTACTAAAGTAAGGAGCTTGTGTATCCAGCAAGATTCAGCCTGACTTAGTTTTCTAATTTTATTATCCCCCCTCCAATGAGGTTTGTATTTTTCAATCCCCCATACTAATAAAGAGGAGGGGTCTCTATTGTGGTACTGATCATAATGTCTGGAAAGACTATGCTTTGGGAATCCATTTTTTATATTTTGTGTATGTTCCCTTAGTCTTTTCCAGAGCTCCCTCTTTGTTCTTCCAACATATTGAATCCAACATGGACACTCTAGGAGGTACACAACACCTTCAGTCTTACATGAAATAAAGTCTTTAATCTGGTACTCTCTCCCGGTGACTGTTCATTTAAAACACATTTTTTTCTTCTTACTCTCTTTTGTGTGTCTACAGGTGTAGCATGTTTTACATGGATAATATCCTTTTCCTTCAAAGAATGTAAACTTCTTTTGGGTAGGTGGATCCAACACATGTTCTGCAATGAGATCCCTGAGGGTTGGAGCCCTCCGATATATACATTTTGGCTTTTCAGGTAGCATAGCTCCCAGATGCCTGTCACCTTTTATGATATTCCAGTTTCTCCTACATATTGTTTCGATCTGTCTATACTGAATATTGAATTCCATAACAAATAGTACACCGTTCATAATTCTTTATTTTTAACTGAATCTTGAATTCGTTTCTCCCTATCTAGAACAGAGACATCATCTATTTTTTCTTTAATAAAACTTTGTTGATACCCTTTTTGGACATATATGTATTTTAATAATTTATGTATTTTTATGGTTAGATAGTTCTTAATATGAACCATTTTGTGACCATTAGATGGAGTCTTTGCTAGGGAGTTTGGCTACTATGGTTACAGTGTACTGTATAGTCGGTTAGTTTTAGTTTTTACTTTCCATTTGCTAAATATTTTTAACTACTATAGATTTTGTTAAGCTTTGGATAATCCTTGAGGAGTATCAAGATGGATTATTTCATCAGACGGATACTCCAATTTTTGATTAGAATTAGCTTAAATTATGTCATGTTGTAGTGATTATTTCCATCCACTAGATGTCTCTATTGTGTTCTTATTTATTTCAGATTGCTATTACACATTTGGCCACTGGATGGAGTTTCATTATTTTAATTATATATTATTTGGATAGTAGCAAAATTAATTTATATTGTGATTAAGGAATTATGTTTATGTATTCGATTGGTAGTTAGGCAAAGTATTTATTGAATTTGGAGACTGATTCAGCTTAAACTGATGCTGATGCTTGGTTGCCATGACAGCAACTTGTTTATAAGTCACCTCCGTACATTTCGGCTCTAAACCCTTTGAAAAAGTCACGTTGACAGTAGGAAGTATATGTGTACCTGCTGTTTATTTATTTCACCAACTGTAAGTTTTATGAATTATGTTAAAAAGCATTTTTTAAGATACTACACTATGGAGCCCTTCCCTTATTTTTGCATATCGATAAATGTGACTACCCTGTGACTTTGAGTGTTCTGGGACCACCAGGGGATCGATCGACCAGGAATTGAAAAGCCAGTGTGGAATAACTATGTGTGGCTCATTCCTACGATCTATGAGGTGAGAGACTGGGGGAAACTTTATCTTCCGCACTGGATGGAAGAAGCTTGCCACATTGCTGCACATGCACTTTATTACTGGATGAGATAGCCTGCATGTTTTGATTGAGCACCTGATTTGAGTTTATTGCACTGCATCAAGAGACTCTATTTCACATTACTGAACTTGATTATTCTATTGATATTTTGCACTATTTCAGATTTTCAATTGTATGTAGCACCCACCTACTTAGGTGTGTTCTAAATTAGTCAGTTAGGATTAGTGTCAGGTAAAATTGCCAGTGTTTTACCCTGTTGGTGTAGGCTGGTTGGTTATTGTGGTTGGGAGGTTTGTTAGAATAGAGGAGGGTGTGGCCACCTACACTCTGCCCTGCAAGATTTCCATCACTTTCTCTGAGATGTTCTGGAAAGTGGGTGGACTGAAGGAGAAGAGTGGCAGGTAGTTTTTGGAGACCCCTCTGAACCAATCATTGTTTTGCTTGGGCAGAGGCGGGACTGTTATAAAAGCTAAGGTCACATGTTTCCTAAGCGAGTTGGAGATGGGAATGTGATCCAGAGAAGCAGCAAGAATGTGACCCTCAGGGGTTCAGGCTTGAAGGTCTGGGGGTGTAATGCTCTCAAGTAGGGATGAGCCGAACACCCCCCGGTTCGGTTCGCACCAGAACCTGCGAAAGGAACCGAAAATTAGCACAAACTTTAGAACACCTTTGACGTCTATGGGACTTGAACGTTCAAAATCAAAAGTGCTCATTTTAAAGGCTAATTTGCATGGTATTGTCCTAAACAGGTTTTGGGGACCCGGGTCCTGCCCCAGGGGACATGTATCAATGCAAAAAAAACCTTTCAAAAACGGCCGTTTTTTCGGGAGCAGTGATTTTAATGATGCTTAAAGTAAAAAAAAAAAAAAAAAGTGAAATATTCCTTTAAATAATGTACTTGGGGGGTGCCCCCAGGCCCTATATACTCTGAACAGCAGTATACAGGCGGTGCAAACAAGACAGGGACTGTAGGTTTATAGCTAAGTAGAATCTGTTTGTAATTGTGAACTGGTACATTTTTAACGTGTTTAGCTGCAGCCAAAAAATCTATTTTAAGCTTTTTGGAAAACCTAGGGAAGGGTTATCACCCTGTGACATTTGTTTTGCTGTCTGTGCTCCTCTTCATAAGATTTCACCTCACTTTTTGTCCCAATGACAAATGTTTTTTGAAAATTTTTTTTTTTTTTGTGAAACAAGGATTGGTGATAAAGCATCAGTGGAAAGGAGAAAAGTTTTTCCCATTTTAACTCTTACAGGAGAGAATTTCCCTTCCTAGGGGTAGATTTCATCTCACTTCCTGTTGTCTCCTTCTGTTTGCAAGTAGGAGTCGTTTGTAAGTTGGATGTTTAAAAGTAGGGGCCTGCCCTATATACTCAGCAGAAATTTGGGCCTTAGGTGTTGTTGTGGCCACAACACTGTAAGCCCTCACAGGGCCCTGCTGTGAAATATTAGATCAAGAATTGTAATTACATGCCCCTGTTGAACAGGGGCAGAAAAATTGGTCCTTTGGTGGTGGTGGTGGTGCAGGTGCCACAACACTGTAAGTCCTCACAGATACTCTTGGTGGGCGCAGAAACAGGCCCTGCTGTGAAATATTAGATCAAGAATTCTAATTACATGTCCCTGTTGAACAGGGGCTGAAAAATTGGGCCTTAGTCACTGGGGCTGGTGCCACAACACTGCAACCCCTCACAGATACTCTAGTTGGAGCGCAGGAACTAGCCCTGCTGCAAAGAATTGCATGAAAAATTGTAATTACATGCCTCTGTTAAACAGGGGCTGAACAATTGGGCCTTAAGCACTGGTAGCGTGACTGGCGGCTCCCAGAACCAAAAGCTATCATCATCATTGAGGAGGAAGAGGATAATTACTCAGTATAACAGGATAGTCACTCAGCATCAGCATTAGGGATGAGCTTTGAGTTTGAGTCGAACTCATGTTCGACTCGAACATTGGCTGTTCGCAAGTTCGCCAAACAGCGAACAATTTGGGGTGTTTGCGGCAAATTCGAATGCCGCGGAACACCCTTTAAAAGTCTATGGGAGAAATCAAAAGTGCTAATTTTAAAGGCTTATATGTAAGTTATTGTCATAAAAAGTGTTTGGGGACCTGGGTTCTGCCCCAGGGGACATGGATCAATGCAAAAAAAAGTTTTAAAAATGGACGTTTTTTCAGGAGCAGTGATTTTAATAATGCTTAAAGTCAAACAATAAAAGTGTAATATCCCTTTAAATTTCATAGCTGGGGGGTGTCTATAGTATGCCTGTAAAGAGGCGCATGTTTCCTGTGTTTAGAACAGTCTGACAGCAAAATGACATTTCGAAGGAAAAAACCCATTTAAAACTACTCGCGGCTATTAATGCATTGCCGGTCCCACAATACACATAGAAGTTCATTGATAAAAACGGCATGGGAATTCCCCACAGGGGAACCCCGAACCAAAATTTAAAAAAAAAAGATGTGGGGGTCCCCCTAAATTCCATACCAGACCCTTCAGGTCTGGTATGGATTTTAAGGGGAACCCCGCGCCAAAAAAAAAACAAAACAGCGTTCGGTCCCCCCAAATATCCATACCAGACCCTTATCCAAGCACGCAACCTGGCAGGCTGCAGGAAAAGAGAGGGGGACGAGAGTGCGCCCCCCCTCCTGAACCGTACCAGGCCACATGCCCTCAACATTGGGAGGTTGCTTTGGGGAAGCCCCCCAAAACACCTTGTCCCCATGTTGATGAGGACAAGGGCCTCATCCCCACAACCCTGGCCGGTGTGGTTTTGGGGGTCTGTGTCAGGAGATTAGTAGACCAGACTATGTGGACTGCACAGAGATAACCCAAATGCATGTAAATGAATAAATAATATTTATTAAAAATAAGTGATAACTCAGAAAATACAAACAGTGCAAAACCAACACAATAAACCCACAGCAAACAATAGTATATACAGCAAGGGGCAATACCGGAATCACAGATGTCAGCCAGGCCAGGGTCATACACAGCAGGTAAGCAGGAACAAGGGATAAACCAGAAACATAAACGTTAGCCAAGCCAGGGTCATACACAGGAGGTCAGCAGATGGGTAAGGACGGGAAACCAGCAGGAAGGGGAGAGGATGGATGGTAAAGCTGCAGGGTAGGGATCCAAGGGAATCAGGAGGGACAAGAACAGGATGGGCCTGGGATAGGGATCGGATCAGAGCAGAGTGGGACAGAACAGGTTCACAATCAGGATACAGGCAGCAAGGTCAAGGCAAAGGGAGAAAGATACCAAGGCGAGCATGTGAGGGCTTGCCGGGTATTTATAGGGCTGACTATAATTGGCTTCAAGTCACACCTGAGCGCAGGGAGTGTTGTCTGCTCCATACTGCCAGGATACATCCGCTGGTGGACATCAGTACTGCGGCCAAAAGATGAAATGACACCAGCAGGGAAATATTCTCCTGACAGTTCAACACTGTCAGGAGACACCTGCTGGTGGACCCTAGTACTGCATGCCAAACGATATATCTTACCAGCGGATGGACCCTTTCCTGACAGTCTGCGGGTGGGGCTCTTATCGGAATCTGGAAGCCCCCTTTCACAAGGGGACCCCCAGATCCCGCCCCCCCCTGTGTGAAATGGTAAGGGTGTACTTACCCCTACCATTTCACTAAAAAACTGTCAAAAATGTTAAAAATGACAAGAGACAGTTTTTGACAATTCCTTTATTTAAATGCTTCTTCTTTCTTCTATCTTCCTTCATCTTCTTCTTCTGGTTCTTCTTGCTCTTCTGGTTCTTCCTCCGGCGTTCTCATCCAGCATCTCCTCCGCGGCGTCTTCTATCTTCTTCTCCTCGGGCCGCTCCGCACCCATGGCATGGGGGGAGGCTCCCGCTCTTCTCTTCATCTTCTTCATATTCTCTTCTTCTTTTCTTCTTTTCTCTTCTTCTCTTCTTCATTTTCTTCTCCGGGCCGCTCCGCACCCATGCTGGCATGGAGGGAGGCTCCCTGTCAGGGTCCTGGATGTGAGGCCGAATTGCAGAGGGGGCGCTCCTTGCGGCTAAGTGCAGCGTAACCCTGGGAGTGAGACAGGGAGTACGATGCCCAAAGGTGCACGGGTTGCCAGAGCGCTGTTGCTGAGTAGCAGATAGCAGGGAGCTGCTGGGGTGCGCTGGTAAGGTTGAAGGGCAACCGTGCAAGGAGGGATTCCAGGTATGGAGCCGTGGAGCAACCAGGAGTCAGAGCCAGGCCAATGGTCATTCAGCACAGGAATCAGTCCAAGGTGAGGTACAGCAGGATAATCAGGAACAGAGAAGGTAGCCGAGCCGGGGGTCAAACACAGGAGGACGATCAAGGTACAGATGCGGAGCCGAAAAATAGTCAGGTCCAAGCCGGGGTCAATGCAGGCGGAATACTGGATCAGTCAGGCAAGCCGAGTAGTAACAGGAAGCTGATATCACAACAGGAACAAGGAACACAGAAAGCTGATGATAATCCAGCAACCAGCATGCACCAGCAGCAGGCTTAAATAGGCAGAAGGGCACCACCATGAGGAATACTGGCAGAATTACCCGACCTACGGTTATCACCCTGACACTCCCACTGTGTGATGAAGTCTCCTCGTCTGACGGTTCTTAAATAACAGGGGGGGCCACCCGGTGACCCCGCCCCCCTCTGACGCACGGGACATGACAGGACTTCCCTGTGGCATTCCCTGTGATGTCACAGGGAAGTCCCGTCAAGTCACAGTGCGTCAGAGGGGGCGGGGTCACCGGGTGGCCCCACCTCCCATTATTTAAGAACCGTCAGACAAGGAGACGCCGTCACACAGCGGGAGCCTCCCTCCATGCCAGCATGGATGCGGAGCGGCCCTGAGAAGAAAATGAAGAAGAGAAGAAGTGAATGTGAGAGATGACATCACTGAGGGAGCTAGAGAGGAGGTGGAATCCTTATGGGTAGAGCTCCAAAGGGATGAAGCTAAGGGGAAAATAATACTGGGAGTATGCTATAGGCCCCCTAACCTGAGGGAGGAAGTGGAGATGGATCTCCTATTACAAGTTATCATAATGGGGGATTTTAGTTATCCAGACATAGACTGGGCGGAGCGAACCGCGCATTCATTTAAGGCTCGCCATTTCCTTAGTGTCTTGCAGGACAATTTTATGGGTCAGATGGTAGACGCACCAACTAGAAATAAAACATTACTGGATCTACTGATTACCAACAATACAGACCTGATCACGGATGTGGAAATGCAGGGCAATTTAGGTAACAGCGATCACAGGTCAATTAGTTTCAGTATAAATCACACAAATAGGAAGCATAGAGGTAATACAAAGACACTGAATTTCAAAAGAGCCAACTTCCCTAAACTACAAACCTTGCTAAAAGGCATAAACTGGGATAAAATATTAGGAACAAAGAATACGGAGGAGAGATGGGTTTGCTTTAAGAGCATATTAAATAAGGGCATTAGCCAATGTATCCCATTGGGTAATAAATTTAAAAGAACGAACAAAAGTCCTGGATGGCTTAACTCCAATGTAAAAATGCATATAAAAGCAAAAGAGAAGGCCTTCAAAAAATACAAGGTTGAGGGATCATCCTCAGCATTCAGGCTTTATAAAGAATGCAACAGGAAATGTAAGGGTGCAATTAGGACAGCTAAGATAGAACATGAAAGACACATAGCGGAGGAGAGCAAAAGAAATCCCAAGAAATTCTTTAAGTATGTAAACAGTAAAAAAGGGAGGACAGACCATATTGGCCCCATAAAGAATGAGGAAGGACATCTGGTTACAAAGGATGGGGAGATGGCGAAGGTATTGAGTTTATTCTTCTCCTCAGTCTTCACGTGTGAATCGGGGGGCTTCATTAACCAAAACTGCAGTGTTTATCCTCATGACACAACACAGGAAGCACCTCCATGGTTAACAGAGGACGGAATTAAAATTAGACTTGAGAAACTTAACATTAATAAATCACCGGGACCAGATGGCTTGCATCAGAGGGTACTTAGGGAACTCAGTCAAGTGATTACCAGACCGTTGTTCCTAATTTTTACAGATAGTCTACTGACTGGAATGGTACCAGCTGATTGGAGAAAAGCCAATGTAGCACCAATATTTAAAAAGGGCCCAAAATACAACCCTGGGAATTACAGACCAGTTAGCCTAACATCAATAGTATGTAAACTCTTGGAGGGGATGATAAGGGACTATATACAGGATTTTAGTAATATGAACGGTATCATTAGCAGTAATCAGCATGGATTCATGAAGAATCGTTCTTGCCAAACCAATCTATTAACCTTCTATGAGGAGGTGAGTTGCCATCTCGATACAGGAAGGCCCGTGGACGTGGTGTATCTGGATTTTGCAAAAGCATTTGACACAGTTCCCCATAAACGTTAACTGTACAAGATAAGGTCCGTTGGCATGGACCATAGGGTGAGTACATGGATTGAAAACTGGCTACAAGGGCGAGTTCAGAGGGTGGTGATAAATTGGGAGTACTCGGAATGGTCAGGGGTGGGTAGTGGGGTTCCCCAGGGTTCTGTGCTGGGACCAATCCTATTTAATTTGTTCATAAACGATCTGGAGGATGGGCTAAACAGTTCAATCTCTGTATTTGCAGACGATACTAAGCTAAGCAGGGCAATAACTTCTCCGTAGGACGTGGAAACCTTGCAAAAAGACCTGAACAAATTAATGGGGTGGGCGACTACATGGCAAATGAGGTTCAATGTAGAAAAATGTAAAATAATGCATTTGGGTGGCAAGAATATGAATGCAATCTATACACTGGGGGGAGAACCTCTGGGGGAATCTAGGATGGAAAAGGACCTGGGGGTCCTGGTAGATGATAGGCTCAGCAATGGCAGGCAATGCCAAGCTGCTGCTAACAAAGCAAACAGAATATTGGCATGCATTAAAAGGGGGATCAACTCCAGAGATAAAACGATAATTCTCCCGCTCTACAAGACTCTGGTCTGGCCGCACCTAGAGTATGCGGTCCAGTTCTGGGCACCAGTCCTCAGGAAGGATGTAATGGAAATTGAGCGAGTACAAAGAAGGGCAACAAAGCTAATAAAGGGTCTGGAGGATCTTAGTTATGAGGAAAGGTTGCGAGCACTGAACTTATTCTCTCTGGAGAAGAGATGCTTGAGAAAGGATATGATTTCAATTTACAAATACCGGACTGGTGACCCCACAATAGGGATAAAACTTTTTCGCAGAAGAGAGTTTAACAAGACTTGTGGCCACTCATTAAAATTAGAAGAAAAGAGGTTTAACCTTAAACTACGTAGAGGGTTCTTTACTGTAAGAGCGGCAAGGATGTGGAATTCCCTTCCACAGGCGGTGGTTTCAGCGGGGAGCATTGATAGCTTCAAGAAACTATTAGATAAGCACCTGAATGACCACAACATACAGGGATATACAATGCAATACTGACACATAATCACACACATAGGTTGGACTTGATGGACTTGTGTCTCTTTTCAACCTCACCTACTATGTAACTATGTAACTATATAAGAAGAGAAGAAAAGAAGAAGAGAAGAAGATGAAGAAGATGAAGAGAAGAGCGGGAGCCTCCCCCCATGCCATGGGTGCGGAGTGGCCCGAGGAGAAGAAGATAGAAGATGCTGCGGAGGAGATGCTGGACGAGAATGCCGGAGGAAGAACCAGAAGAACCAGAAGAAGAAGATGATGAAGGAAGATAGAAGAAAGAAGAAGCATTTAAATAAAGGAATTGTCAAAAACTGTCTCGTCATTTTTAACATTTTTGACAGTTTTTTAGTGAAATGGTAGGGGTAAGTACCCCCTTACCATTTCACACAGGGGGGAGGGCCAGGATCTGGGGGTCCCCTTGTTAAAGGGGGCTTCCAAATTCCGATAAGCCCCCCGCCCGCAGACTCCCACAACCACCGGCCAGGGTTGTGGGGATGAGGCCCTTGTCCTCATCAACATGGGGACAAGGTGTTTTGGGGGGCTACCCCAAAGCACCTTCCCAATGTTGAGGGCATGTGGCCTGGTATGGTTCAGGAGGGGGGACGCACTCTCGTCCCCCCCTCTTTTCCTGCGGCCTGCCAGGTTGCATGCTCGGATAAGGGTCTGGTATGGATTTTTGGGGGGACCCCACGCCGTTTTTTTTTTTGGCACGGGGTTCCCCTTTATATCCATACCAGACCTGAAGGGCCTGGTATGGAATTTAGGGGGACCCCCACGTCATTTTTTTTTCAATTTTGGTTCTGGGTTCCCCTGTGAGGAATTCCCATGCCGTTTTTATCAATGAACTTCTATGTGTATTGTCGGACCAGCAATGCAATAGCCGCGAGTAGTTTTAAATGGGTTTTTTCCTTCGAAGTGTCATTTTGCTGTCAGACTGTTCTAAACACAGGAAACATGCGCCCCTTTACAGGCATACTATAGACACCCCCCAGCTACGAAATTTAAAGGGATATTACACTTTTATTGTTTGACTTTAAGCATTATTAAAATCACTACTCCTAAAAAAACGGCAGTTTTTAAAACTTTTTTTGCATTGATCCATGTCCCCTGGGGCAGGACCCAGGTCCCCAAACACTTTTCATGACAATAACTTGCATATAAGCCTTTAAAATTAGCACTTTTGATTATTCATGTTATTGTCCAATAGACTTTAACAGTGTTCGTGTGTTCGAACAAACTTTTTTCCTGTTCGCATGTTCTGGTGCGAACCGAACAGGGGGGTGTTTGGCTCATCCCTAATCAGCATAGGCAGTCTCTGACATTTTAAAAAAATTTATTCAGTTACATCAGCATCAGGTGCTTGGTAGCTGGTGGTGATCCAAGACTGATTCATTTTTATGAAGGTTAGTCGATCGACCGAGGCGGGGGACAGACGCACCCTGTGATCGGTTACAAAGCCTCCAGCAGCACTGAATGTACGTTCCGAAAGAACGCTGGATGCAGAACAGGCCAGTAGCTCAATTGCATACTGTGCAAGCTCTGGACAGTGATCCATCCTCAAGACACAGTAACCCAGAGGTTTTTCGGTGGGAAAGGTGTCCAAGTCAGATCTTGCCCCTAGGTATTCCTGCACTATGTAAAACAGACGCTGGCGATGTTTGCTGGAACCGATCATACCTTGGGGCTGCGGACTAAAAAATTGTCTGAACGCATCAGTCAGACGGCCACCTTCTCCACCGCTCCTTCTTTGACTGACCGAAGCCTCAGCAACACGTTGTTCAGAAACAGGAGTTTGTAACCTCACAGTCTCTGGGAACGCGTTGCACAGACCTTTCTGCAAGGCCTCCCGAAGATGTTTCATCCTCTGCTCCCTCTGCGATGGCAAGATAAGGTTCGCAACCTTACCCTTGTAACGTGGATCAAGGAGGGTAGCCAGACAGTATTGTTCCTTCTCCTTGATACCACGAATACGAGGATCCTTCCGCAGGCTTTGCAGAAACAGGGAGGCCATGCTGTGGTTTTCTGAGGCATTCGTTCCGGAGTCCTCTGGGTCACTAAGGATGACATGATCCATAGCCACCTCCTCCCAGCCACGTACAAGTCCATGGGTTTCTGGGGACTAAAAACGATCCCTCGAAGACTGCTGCTGAGCCTGAGTGCCAGGCTCCACCTCCATACTGACACAATACTCCTCCCCCTCGTCCTCTTCCTGTGTGATCAGCGGGCACGCAGGAACACTGTCTGGATAAAGGGGGCCTTGAGAGCTAAGGAAGTCCTCCTCTTCCTGCCTCTGTTCTGCCTCAAGTGCCCTGTCCATTATTCCATGCAGCGTGTGCTCCAACAGGTGGACAAGGGAGACAGTGTAACTGATGCATGCACTGTCACTGCTCACCATCCTCGTGGCCTCCTCAAATGGTGACAGGACAGTGCATGCATCCCTTATCATGGCCCACTGGCGTGGGGAGAAAAACAAGCTCTCCTGACCCAGTCCTGGTGCCATAGTCGCACAAGTACTCATTAATGGCCCTCTGCATTGTGTGCAGCCGCTGCAGCATGGCCATTGTTGAGTTCCACCTGGTGGGCATGTCACAGATTAGGCGGTTCTTGGGCAGGTTAAATTCCTTTTGGAGGTCTGCCAGCCAAGCACTGGCATTATATGACCAGCGGAAATGCACACAGACTTTCCTGGCCTGCCTCAGGACATCCGGTAAGCCCAGGTACCTGACCAAGAACCGGTGCACCACCAAGTTAAGGACGTGAGCCAAACAGGGCACATGGGTCATTTGTTCCTGTCGGAGGTCGGAGAGGAGATTGGTGCCATTGTCGCAAACCACAATTCCTGCCTTAAGTTGGCATGGCATCAACTACCTGTGAACCTGCCCCTGCAGAGCTGACAGAATTTCTGCCCCAGTGTGGCTCCTGTTCCCCAAGCACACCAGCTCAATTACCGCATGGCATCTTTTGGCCTGCATACTTGAGTAGCCCCTTGAACGCCTACGGAGCACTGCTGGTTCCGAGGACAAAGCACAGGAAGAGGCCATGGAGGAAGAAGAAGAGGAGGGGGTGGAGGAGAGAGGTGTGTCATAATCATTAGTAGTGGTATTTTGGAGGCATGGTGGTGGAACAACCTCCAACACTACTGCACCTTGTCCTACATCCTTCCCAGCTGCCAGCAAAGTCACCCAATCCACCGTGAAACTTAGGTAACATCCCTGTCCATGCCTGCTGGACCATGAGTCCAGCAGGCATGGACCTTACCGCTGACCGCCCTGTACAGCGAGGCATGGACATTGCCTTCCACATGCCGGTAGAGAGCCGGAATCGCCTTCCGTGAGAAAAAGTGGCGTTTGGGTACCTGTCACTGAGGAACCACACATTCCACAAACTCACAGAAGGGGGCAGAGTCTACCAACTCAAAAGGTATCAGTTGAAGTGCTAGCAATTTTGCCAAGCTAGCATTCAACCGCTGGGCATGTAAATGGCTGGGAGTGAACTTCTTTCGATGGTGCAGTAGATGGGGAAGGGAAATTTGCCTGGTACAATCTGACGTCGGTGTACCGAAAGCAGATTGCCCACAAGTACTTGTCTGTGACACACCTAATTCTACACCTTCATTCCTCTCAGTGCAGGTCTCAGAGAGGACTGAAGGTATAGTGGGGTTGGAGATCTCAGCTGATGAGGAGCAAGGAGAGGTCCTCTTTGTTCTTTGGTGTGAGTCCTTTAGATACGCTTAAAAAACAAACTGCATGGCAGATCAACATATGTCTGGTCAAGCATGTGGTGCTCAGGCAGGAGATGTTTTGGCCACGTGAGATACCCTTGAGACATATGTTGAAAATAGCAGTGGTGCGATTTGATGCACTCGTCTCAAAAAAGGCCCACACCAAAGAACTTTTGGAATAATGTGCAGAGACAGCAGCGCCCTGCACATGCAGAGCTTTGCGGTGTGATGCAGTCAGTATGCTGCCCTTAGGCTGGCCCCTGGAGGGCATCCTGCCTCGTTGGTGATGTGTCTCCTCCTCCTCCTCTCTCCTATCAGGCACCCACGTTGAGTCAGTGACCTCATCATCCCCTCCCTCCTCATCACTGGAGCAAACCTGGCAGTATGCTGCAACAGGGGGAACATGACTGCCAGGTTGCTGTCCTTCTTGGGCACCCCCTCTGTCCGTGCTCACGTTACTGCATTCATCTAGCTCAGTATCATCATCAGAGCCTTCTAAACGCTGAGCATCCTCCTGGAGCATGTACCCAACACTGTGGTCAAACAAGTCGAGGGATTCCTCAGGAGGACATGGTGGGGCTAGGGAAGGAGTCACTGATGCCATTGAGCCGAGGGAAGAGGCCGCGTTGGCAGCTGCTTTGCCAGACAAAGTACCCTGAGCATGGGTGAGAGAGAATGAGGAGGATGAGGACGGCTTTGTCATCCACTCGACCAAGTCTTCCGCATGTTGCGGCTCAACACGGCCAGCTGCCGAAAAAAAGGCCAAGCGTGTCCCACAGCCAAGTGCTGATGAGGATGGTCTCCATGACCAGCACAGTTGCCTCTATACACAGAGCCTGCTTGCCCTCTTTTATTGGCTTGTGACTGTCTGCCTCTCCTTGTTGGCCTTTCAGACATACTAATGGCCTGCAGTGAGATGTAGCTGCACTAAGCTGGGATATAGATATATATATATATATATATATATATATATATATATATATACTGATACTGCAGCTAGCAAAATCAACTGCCTGCCTGTAGTATGAGAACACCACCAATCTTCTACAGGTAGCTTTAGATGAACATTGTGCAGAGGTCGCACTACACTAACTTGTAGCTTTAGCTGAACACTGTGCAGAGGACGCACTACACCAACGTTAAAATAATGTAGCTGCCTGCTGTAGTGATAGGATCAGGAAAACACCACCAACCTTCTACAAGTAGCTTTAGCTAAACACTGTGCAGAGGTCGCACTACACCAACGTTAAAATAATGTAGCTGCCTGCGGTAGTGATAGGATCAGGAACACACCACCAACCTTCTACAGGTAGCTTTAGCTGAACACTGTGCAGAGGACGCACTACACTAACGTTAAAATAATGTAGCTGGCTGCGGTAGTGATAGGTTCAGGAAAACACCACCAACCTTCTACAGGTAGCTTTAGCTGAACACTGTGAAGAGGACACACTACACTAACGTTAAAATAATGTAGCTGCCTGCGGTAGCGATAGGATCAGGAAAACACCACCAACCTTCTACAAGTAGCTTTAGCTGAACACTGTGCAGAGATCGCACTACACTAACGTTAAAATAATGTAGCTGCCTGCGGTAGTGATAGGATCAGGAAAACACCACCAACCTTCTACAGGTAGCTTTAGCTGAACACTGTGCAGAGGTCGCACTACACTAACATTTAAATAATGTAGCTGCCTGCGGTAGTGATAGGATCAAGAAAACACCACCAACCTTCCACAGGTAGCTTTAGCTGAACACTGAAGAGGACGCACTACACTAATGTTAAAATAATGTAGCTGCCTGCGGTAGTGATAGGATCAAGAAAACACCACCAACCTTCTACAGGTAGCTTTAGCTGAACACTGTGAAGAGGACGCACTACACTAACGTTAAAATAATGTAGCTGGCTTCGGTAGTGATAGGTTCAGGAAAACACCACCAACCTTCTACAAGTAGCTTTAGCTGAACACTGTGCAGAGATCGCACTACACTAATGTTAAAATAATGTAGCTGCCTGCGGTAGTGATAGGATCAGGAAAACACCACCAACCTTCTACAGGTAGCTTTAGCTGAACACGGTGCAGAGGTCACACTACACTAACTTGTAGCTTTAGCTGAACACTGTGCAGAGGTCGCACTACACTAACTTGTAGCTTTAGATGAACACTGAGCAGGACGCACTACACTAACTTGTAGCTTTAGCTGAACACTGTGCACTACACTAACTTGTAGCTTTAGCTGAACACTGTTCAGAGGACACACTACACTAACTTGTAGCTTTAGCTGAACACTGTGCAGAGGTCGCACTACACTAACTTGTAGCTTTAGATGAACACTGTGAGGAGGATGCACTACACTAACTTGTAGCTTTAGCTGAACACTGTGCACTACACTAACTTGTAGCTTTAGATGAACACTGTGAGGAGGACGCACTACACTAACTTGTAGCTTTAGCTGAACACTGAGGAGGACACACTACACTAACTTGTAGCTTTAGCTGAACACTGTGAGGAGGACGCACTACACTAACTTGTAGCTTTAGCTGAACACTGTGAGGAGGACGCACTACACTAACTTGTAGCTTTAGCTGAACACTGTGAGGAGGACGCACTACACTAACTTGTATCTTTAGCTGAACAACAGGTAGCAGGCACAAAGCTCCCTGGGATGAGCAGTCTTTCGGGCACAGATACCAAATCCAGTGGAATAGTGACAAACAGTGCGGTGTTTATTTGTGATATTTACAAGTCTATATACAGGTGCTGTACAGTGTTCCAAAAAAAAACCAAATAGGAACAAAAATAGCCAAAACAAAACCTAGCCGTGTCTCGGCACTAACTAAACAATATTTACAGATCCTAACTACTAAGCTGAGCAAGCCTACAGCTTGTCAGCTTCCACATACCTTTTTGCTCTCCTACACAGAAGTTTGTCTGAGTATCCCAGGCCAAGAGCAAGGCTGTCTTGCTCAGGTGAGCTTTAAATTAGCCTGGGGGAGAGGACCAAGACCTGAACCGGACCATGGATCAGAGATCCCTGAACCTGTATGAGAGGAGCCTGGGAGATGTATAAACCCCGAAAAGGACTTTGCCTGGTTCTCTCTGGGACGCTCTGCTACAATATATATATATATACAACACCTGGGATGCATATGTATACACAATACACTGTAAGTGCAGCTAACTGACTCGCCTGTCTACTCTATCTAACTTAAATCAAATGACACTGTCTATCTCTCTCTCTCAACGCCGGAACACACTACACAGGGCGTGCAGGCGGCCTTATATAGTGTGGGGCGTGTACTAAACCCCCTGAGCCATAATTGGCCAAAGCCACCCTGGCTTTGGCCAATTACAGCTCTCTCTACAGACGGCGCTGTGATTGGCCAAGCATCCGGGTCATAGTGCATGCTTGGCCAATCATCAGCCAGAAATGCACTGCGATGTCGCAGTGAATTATGGGCCGTGACACGCCACACAAATTTGGCCCGAACGGCCAATATCGTTTGTAATTCGGCGGATGACCAAACACACGATGTTCTAGTCGAACATGGGTTTGACTCGAACACGAAGCTCATCCCTACTCTCAAGTCCAGATAGCAAAAATCCATGAACCGGAAGGCACTGAGGGTTCAGAGACCTCAGTGTTGGATGGTTCGTCACCGCAAAATCACCACAAGAAACTCCAGGAGTCATGGGCCAGACATTACCGGCTGGGATGGTTCTGGACATGCATAGCAGGACATGCACCGTAGATCGGGGTGCTCCCAGACTTTTCCTGAACCGACCAGGGAGGATTGCAGGAGTCAAGATAGGCAGGTGAGGCCTGGCACTTCTAAGATCCGAATTCCAGGGTATTTTTCAGAGAGGCACCTGTCGGTTCATTAAGGGAAAAGGACTACCATTACAGGAACCAAAGATTTAGAGGCAGCTCATACTTCCTGAAGATACAGACTGTAAATATTGCCCATTCTTTTCTGCCATGCATTAAGGAAAAAGAATAAGGTTTAATGTTCAACTGTTCTGGACTGTCTGCTTTGTCATTCATGCAGGGGAGGAGAACGGAGCTACACTAACAGAAAGAAATGAACTATCAGCAGCTCCTATAGGGGTAGTGCGCTACATGTACTTTTATGCCAGCTTTATCATTGCATTATTACTGTTTGCATGCTATTTGTTGAATATTAATATTATTGCACGGATTTGCATTTTTTATTGCGTTTTTGCACAGTATTTCTGCACTATCACTTTCTAGTTAAGATATTTATATATATTATGAACTGCCAGTGTGGAGCATTTTATATTGTAAGACCAAGTGAGAATTTGGACAGAGGATAGGAGACCATATGTATTACTAAGGTGGGGGAAAGATCATAATGCCAGTCACGAGAGACATTGGTTTATACCACAAATACCACACTGAAATAGTATCCTTTTTGTTCTTGAAGAGATCCCAAAGGATCCTAGGAGAGGAAATTGGCACCAGCTTATATTCCAACGTGAGATACTCTGGATAGAGCACCTTAATGCCATGATCCCTCCTTGCCTAAATGAGATAAATTCATATAGACCATTTTTATAAGTGAATCGTAAGGTATTTTTCTAAAAAAATGTTCTTGCTTATCATCTCCCCTCTCCATTTAAGTTTTTCTAACCCCCCCCACTTTTTTCCTTTTATGAATGCAGGAGTCTGGGACTAGTATTGGGGATTTTTCTAAATCATACTTTGATATTTTCATAATTTAAATTGTTTATTTACTCTAATGTATGTATATTTATTGTTTCTTGTTAAAATGTTTTTTGTGTGGTGTTTTTTCCTATATGTTCATCTAGGTTCTGGCCCTGTGGGGTTGATGCACCTTTACATGCTGGCCACTAGGGAGTGTCCTCCTTCCCCCTTTTGGTTGATATGTTGGGGCTTACCATCTTCCATCATGGCTGCCCTGGGCAAATGCCCACCCGTGACGTCACTCCAGTGTGATGGCCCGTTTTCTTGGCTCCGGAGGGGAGTGGGGGGCTGCAGGATTCTGTGACCCTCCCCCCACTATCCCATGGGCAATGCACTCATGTGCGGTTCCCATTCTCGTTGTGCAAATGCCCAATTCGGGACATCGCGGATGCCACGTTTGCGCACTTCGGGGCCAGGCCAGTGATGCCAAGTGCCACTGCGGGGGTGTGAGTGGCGCCGGGCAGGAGCCCATACACGCACACATATATAAATAGAGAGGCTGGGAGAAGCATCCTCTCTGCTGCCATTGCTACCTTACCCTTGTTGGAATGTACCCTTATGTGGGATCTATAATGGATTCCTGTACCTCCTGACCCAGCAATTTATTATAGCTGTTCTCCTTTTCTTATGAGTTTCCTGCATGGTTTGGACTGGAATAGCTTATATTTATTTATTTAACATTGCAGTGTGCTGCGGCTGTGTGCTTTTGAAATATAGAAGCCCCTCACTCAGAGCTATGCAGTGACTGTTATGGTATGTTGAGCAAAAACATTTTAAATTTACTTCTTGACTAGATATTTGATCTGTGTCCTCTGCGTGTGGGGCTCCTATGCCCGCTGGGATAGACCTCCTCCACGGGTCGTGTACTGGGCTATGTCTTGGGTAATATGACCTTTTTCGGAATACCACTACACAAAATATGTATATCTTCATTTTATTTTATATATAATAAATATCCTGATATGTGTACGATATGATATGATGACTAATGTATGTTTTTCTCTCTTGATTTATAGTTAACCACTCTATATCAGACTTCTACGTACCTGACCAGCAAGTCCACTTGGGCAGAGGGTAGACTCCCTTACGCGTCCGACTCACGGCCCCTGGTAGAGTATACTGGAAGCACAGGAATGCGGAGTGGTATGGGAGCCTGGTAATAGAGTCCAGATGTGGGTGGATAGGCAGTCCTTAACAGCTAGGTGCAAGCTGGAACACAGGCAAACAGGAGCTGAGCAGGAGCAGAGCAGGGAGATCCAGGGGCAGGCTGGGTTCGGAAGCAGGCAGGCAACGAGGTACAAAGGAGCAAGCAAAAGAGTAGTCAAACAGGCCAGAGGTCAGATGCGGGCAGTGTTCAGAGGAGTCCAAGAAGCAAGCTGGGTTCATCAGTAGATCAAAGTACAGATACAGGAAACAGGAACAAGGGCACGGAAGAGTTGTTGATCAGGCAGCACCGAGCAGAGAGTGCAGCAAACCTAAATAGGCAGATAGCACCGACACGCGCGGGCAAGCGCACACCAGCATACACCGGATGATGCGAATCAGTGCCCAAAGGAACGCGCACCCGCGCACGCATCCGAAGACCGGCGCCACAGCAGGGCCAGCGCCTACAGGAGCGCACACACCAGGACGAGCAGGAACGCACGTGCCAGGGCACACCCCTATGCACGCCACGGCGAGCAACACCATGTCCACCGAGGTAACCTCTCTGACACTCGATAGCATTATATATATATACAGTATCTCACAAAAGTGAGTACACCCCTTACATTATTGTAAAATATTTTATTATAACTTTTCATGTGACAACACTGAAGTAATGACACTTTGCTTCAATGTAAAGTAGTGAGTGTACAGCTTATTTAACAGTGTAAAAACACACAGCCATTAATGTCTAGTGAGTACACCTCTAAGTGAAAATGTCCAAATTGGGCCCAAAGTATCAATATTTTGTGTGGCCACCATTATTTTCCAGCACTGACTTAACCCTCTTGGGCATGGAGTTCACCAGAGCTTCACAGGTTGCCACTAGAGTCCTCTTCCACTCCTCCATGATGACATCACAGAGCTGGTGGATGTTAGAGACCTTGCGCTCTTCCACCTTTCGTTTGAGGATGCCCCACAGATGCTTAATAGGGTTTAGATCTGGAGACTTGCTTAGCCACTCCATCAACTCTACCCTCAGCTTCTTTAGCAAGGCAGTGGTCATCTTGGAGGTGTGTTTGGGGTTGTTATCATGTTGAAATACTGCCCTGCGGCCCAGTCTCCGAAGGGAGGGGATCATGCTCTGCTTCAGTTTGTCACAAGACATGTTGACATTCATGGTTCCCTTAATGAACTGTAGCTCCCCAGTGCCGGCAGCACTCATGCAGCCCCAGACCATGACACTCCCACCACCATGCTTGGCTGTAGGCAAGACACACTTGTCTTTATACTCCTCACCTGGTTGCCGCCACACACGCTTGACTCCATCTGAAATAAATAAGTTTATCTTGGTCTCATCAGACCACAGGACATGGTTCCAGTAAGCCATGTCCTTAGTCTGCTTGTCTTCAGCAAACTGTTTGCAAGCTTTTTTGTGCATTATCTTTAGAAGAGGCTTCTTTCTGGGATGACAACCATGCAGACCAATTTGATGCAGTGTGCGGCGTATGGTCTGAGCACTTACAGGCTGACCCCCCACCCCTTCAACCTCTGCAGCAATGCTGGCAGCACTCATATGTCTATTTCCCAAAAACAACCTCTGGATATGATGCTGAGTATGTGCACTCAACCTCTTTGGTCGACCATGGCGAGGCCTGTTCTGAGTGGAACCTGTCCTGTTAAACCGCTGTATGGTCTTGGCCACTATGCTGCAGCTCAGTTTCACTGTTTCAGCTGTACACTCACTACTTTACATTGTAGCAAAATGTCATTTCTTGATTGTTGTCACATGAAAAGATATAATAGAATATTTACAAAAATGTGAGGGATGTACTCACTTTTGTGAGATACTGTATATATATGTACAAAAACAAGGTCCTGAAGAAGCGGTAAATCTCTTCAGTGAAATGTCGAGCGACCAGTTTTTACATGGTATAATCCTTTGAGTGTATTCTGTGACCATATAATGCCCTTGTCGTGTGTTTTCCCCCTTTTTTTGAACAATGTATTTTAAACTGTGATTGTAATAAAAATGTATATATTTTCATACTAATTTCTGTTATCCCAAGCTTTTGTACGTACCATCAAAGTCCATTTTCGCCTCCCCCAAAAAAAGTATTCTCTATTTTGTTGGGGGGAAGGGACCCCTCTTTCTCTTCTACATTCTATTATAAATGTTGGCACTCCTTTAAATATGCTGGAAAATACATTGTTCATCATCAAGCTGTTCTTGGATGGTTTTGAGAAGTTGCTCTCTGAGACGCAGGACTGATGGTAGTGCTTACCTTTTCTTCTCCAGCCAAGTGTTTTTCCGGATAACCCAAACAATTGGAAAGGTGATTCATCTGAGAAAATTACTTTACCCCAATCATCAGCAGATTAATCCCTGTACCTTTTTCAGAACATCAGTCTTTTCCTGATGTTTTTCCTGGAGAGGAGTGGCTTCTTTGCTGCTCTTCTTGAAGGCAATCCTCCAAAAGACTTTGCCTCATGGATGCACTCACACTTGCCTGCTGCCATTCCTGAGCAAGCTTTGCCCTGGCGGTGCCCCGATCCCACAGCTGAATCAACTGCAGGAGACAGTTCTGGTGCTTTTTGGACTTTCTTGGGCTGCCTGAAGCCTTCTTCACAAAAGAAAGGGGAAATCTTTTTTTATGGGATTAAATTAATTTTTTATAGAAAAAGGGGGACTTTGCAATTAATTGCAATTCATCTAATCACTCTTCATAACATTCTGGAGTATATGCAAATTGCTATTGTAATGGAAATTTGTAAGTTCTGTATATAATTGTATTGTATTTTGTATGTATTGCACACTGCCCTCACTGTGCACACGGCACTAATAATATTTTCAGTAAATGTTTACATTCTTTTGAGTCCTGATTAGAATAAGCCTGCCTATGTAACGCCCCTTGTTACCATGAACGTTCAATTGTAATATTAATGTGATACCTACGTAATCATGTGCATAAAAACCTTCAATTGCGTCATAATAAAGCAGAACAGGAATTTGGAAAGATGCTGAGCGTATCTTTTGTGTCTGTTCCCTACTGCAGTAGTTATTATTAATTTGGAACCACTAATCAATATGAGGATAGGAGTTGCCTATCATCAATTCAACCGAGTCAGCATGGCGAGCTTTGCCTTAGGAGGGGATTCCAGGTGACCCTGAGTATCCGAAACGAGGAGCTTGAGACGATCCGGGAATTTCTGATAATCAGCCGGCTGAGGTAAGCCTTTAGCTTACATTTGAGTTATCAGACTTCCTTGATCGGTAAGGCATATTCGGGACAAAGGGTACCTATTTTACTCCCCTTAATCGAACCGTATTGATTGGTGGTTATATGTTATGTTGTCCCTGTCTATTGTCCATTGGAGTGTTATAGATAAGAAAGGGAAGAATAGTGCTGTTCACAGGTATATGTAGTACATCTGCTAGATAAAGTAGTTTAGAGGCAAGAGGGTATAGGCACACGTAGAGAAGAGAGAAGACTGGCCAGTCATTATGGGCATTGAATTAAGTAAGGGAATGAAGGGTAAGAGACCCTCAAAAATGCCCAGCGCAAGAGGAGCGCTATATATGAACCAAAGGTGCGGTTCCGCCTATACTGAGCCCCTAGATTAATGGTTAGAGTGGACAGGGATCCACAATGGGTAACTGGGTTACCAAAGGCCATAGGGACTAAGAATCATGCAGAGTAAACAGCTAGAGAAACAGCTATCTATGTGAGCAGGATGGATCAAGGGTGACAATAACACTAGACAGAAAGGGACATTCTCATGTTAAGTTGTGGGATGAATTTGGGGTCAGGCACTACAACTAGTAAAATCAGAAACAGAGAAATGAGAGTTATAACAGAATATTTTATATGTTGTCAGAGAGGGAAGATGGGATGAGCACTCTGGCTCCCCGTCTGATCATAGAAGCTAGATATAAAAGTTATTTGAACAAAATAAGGAAAGCAGAATTTAGGCAGGGAAATATTAATGAGAGTTAAAAGAAATTGAGAGAATGATATGCATGTGTTGTGTACAAATGGGAAAAATGTAAGCGATTTTAGAGAGATATTGGTGTATGTGTGTGCGAATGCTGGGACCTTTAGTTCTATTGCTTGTGTGTGTCATGTACGCAGATGTGACCCCCTCCTTTGTGCTCTCCTGAAAGAAATGTGGCTGAGATGAGAGGTCAGTGATAAGCTGGAAGGACACCATGCCAATTCCAGTTTTTTAGACAAAACATGTGCTGGGTTAACGAATCTAATGGTAAACAATGTGATCACAATTATTTTAAATCTGTTTTCCAAACATGGTAAAACGAAGGTTACATTTAACCGTGTATTACACAAATTGAATATCCTTTGATAGTGGAAACAGTGCATTTTAAAAAGGGAAATTAAGTAAAATTAAGTAATAATGAGTATTAATTTCTAATATGAGTTTAACAATTTTATTAATAATATAGATATATTGAAACTGGTTTAGACAACCTTTGGTTGGAAATGAAATTCAGGTTAATGGGGAAATTTGTAATGAATGGGATTAGTTTAGATTAAGATAACAATTTTGTAATTTTACATTTATACAATAAGCCCTTATTGAGAGAAAAAACGATTAAGATGAGGTTGTTATTTGTAATAAAGCTGCCATAATATTTAACAAAGCCAAGATGGATGGGATACATAAGAAGTTCTTCTACAAAAATGAAATTTTAAGGTTTTTGATAATAACTTGATGTGCGGTCCATGATGTGGGAGTAATAATAAATAAAATTTAAATATAACAGACCCATCACATCAAGTCCACACACCCTGTTAGGATAGATGCCACCTGCAGCCAGTTGTTTTATACTTTTTGATGCTTTCTGGTCCATCATACAGATTGTTGATCCTTTTGTTTTATTTATTTTTATTTTTGAAATCCAAAGTAGAATGTGTGGATTGTGAAATGATGTGCCCCTTTTTCCTTGTAAGTGCCGTGGTATAAGCAGAAGAATATTTTGGATTTATGGGCATCTCTGCATGACCGCAGGGTATTGTTATCATTAAGTGTTCTTGCATAGCAAGACCACTTACTGTTATCTCACATATATATTATTATTAAGTGTTCTTGCATAGCAAGACCACTTACTGTTATCTCACATATATATTATTAAGTGTTCTTGCATAGCAAGACCACTTACTGTTATCTCACATATATATTATTAAGTGTTCTTGCATAGCAAGACCACTTACTGTTATCTCACATATATATTATTATTCTTATTCTTATTATTATAGCCAAATTTACCACCCTAACTCCTCCCACAGTTTTTACACTACATAGACAAGTAATATAACGAAACGTGCGGATTGTTCCCGAATGGTGTGCTATTACTTTGTGGAACGTTTCGCCGAATGGTTCATAAAATATCGTCATTTTTGCGGCGAAATTGGTCCCATAGGAATGAATGGGGAAACTAGAGTGGGAGATGACAAAAGCTGGAAAATCAGAACATGATTTCTAAACTGCCGCCACTCCCTCATTTTCAAGCCCACCTACACAAATCTTATATCAAAACGTTCAGCTATCCCTGCTGTCACTAAACATGTCCACGGCTAAGCCATAGTCCTGATAGTTTTCACAATATGACCATTTGTTTGCAACTCACGCTGTCCATTGACATTCATTGAAACTACACTCTAGCCCCCTCCAAATTTGAAGGGCAATTTCTAAACTGCGACTGTGCCTTCATTTTTAATATTTCAGAGACATACTATACATCAAAATCTAGGTCTGGGTCTTGTGATTCTCACAATATAAAGATCTTCGCTGTAGGATGTATAGTTTTTAAAATACGGCCATTTGTTTAGAGGTCATTTCAGGAAATTTTAGCCATTAATCAGAGTGTACTGTTAGTGTTTGTTTTGTTGCCATGGTTACCAAAGCTTCTGTTATACACAGGGGGGGAGGTGGCTGGAGCATCTCAGCTCATTACAGAGCCCGGGGGAGGGGACAGACACACCATGTACTGATTTATAATAGAGGAATATGATGGGGCAGTTTTGATGGGGTAATTCTGATGGGGCAGTTTTGATGAAGTAGTATTTGGGAAGCATAAACAGGGCATGAGCGTTGCTAGGAAACAGTGGTTGTAAACACAAGATGCTGAGACACTCCAAATGCATGTGACTTCATCTGCTAGACTTGATAATGCTTGTAGACTCCTCCCACAGTTTTCACACTACAGAGACAAATAATATACCGAAACGAGCGGATTGTTCCCGATTGGTGTGTTATTACTTTGTGGAATGTTTTGCCGAATGGTCCACGAAATGACGTTTTTGCAGCGAAATTGGTCCCATAGGAATGAATGGCGAAATGTTCAAAACTAGAGTGGGAAGTGACAAAAGCTGACAACCCCATGATCAGCCAAAACATTATGACCACCCCATGATCAGCCAAAACATTATGACCGCCCCATGTAAAAAAAAAATATTTTTGAAAAAAAAAAATAATTTTTGAAAAAAGTAAAAAAATAATTTTTGAAAAAAAAAAATCATTTTTGAAAAAAAAATATATATTTTTGAAAAAAAAAATTTTTGAAAAAAAAAAAATTATTTTTGAAAAAAAAAAATATTTTTGAAAAAAAAATTTCTTTTAAAAAAAAAATTATTTTTGAAAAAAAAATATATTTGAAAAAAAAAATATTTTTGAAAAAAAAAATTATTTTTGAAAAAAAAATTACTTTAAAAAAAATAATAATTTCGAAAAAAAAATTATTTTTGAAATAAAAAAATTCATTTTTGAAAAAAAAAATTACCTTTGAAAAAAAAAATTACTTTTGAAAAAAAAATCATTTTTGAAGAAAAAAAAATCATTTTTGATTAAAAAAAATTCATTTTTGAAAAAAAAAATTACTTTTGAAAAAAATGTTCAGCTCTTTCAGCGAATGATGGAACTTTTTTACTACTATTTATACTTTTTAAAATATTAAGCTTTTTAACACTTTTCACAGTTACTCAAGCCACCCCACCCAGTTACTCCGCCCACTCCAGTTGTAGAGGCAAGAACACTTTCACAATTTCCCCAGAAATTGTACCTTTTCTAGTTATTAAGTGTTCTTGCATAGCAAGACCACTTACTGTTATCTCACATATATATTATTCTTATTATTATAGCCAAATTTACCACCCTAACTCCTCCCACAGTTTTTACACTACATAGACAAGTAATATACCGAAACGTGTGGATTGTTCCCGAATGGTGTGCTATTACTTTGTGGAACGTTTCACCGAATGATTCACGAAATATCGTCATTTTTGCGGCGAAATTGGTCCCATAGGAATGAATGGGGAAACTAGAGTGGGAGATGACAAAAGCTGGAGAATCAGAACATGATTTCTAAACTGCCGCCACTCCCTCATTTTCAAGCCCACCTACACAAATCTTATATCAAAACGTTCAGCTATCCCTGCTGCCACTAAACATGTCCACGGCTAAGCCATAGTCCTGATAGTTTTCACAATATGACCATTTGTTTGCAACTCACGCCGTCCATTGACATTCATTGAAACTACACTCTAGCCCCCTTCAAATTTGAAGGGCAATTTCTAAACTGCGACTGTGCCTCCATTTTTAATATTTCAGAGACATACTATATATCAAAATCTAGGTCTGGGTCTTGTGATTCTCACAATATAAAGATCTTCGCTGTAGGATGTATAGTTTTTAAAATACGGCCATTTGTTTAGAGGTCATTTCAGGAAATTTTAGCCATTAATCAGAGTGTACTGTTAGTGTTTGTTTTGTTGCCATGGTTACCAAAGCTTCTGTTATACACAGGGGGGAAGGTGGCTGGAGCATCTCAGCTGATTACAGAGCCCGGGGGAGGGGACAGACACACCATGTACTGATTTATAATAGAGGAATATGATGGGGCAGTTTTGATGGGGTAATTCTGATGGGGCAGTTTTGATGAAGTAGTATTTGGGAAGCATAAACAGGGCATGAGCGTTGCTAGGAAACAGTGGTTGTAAACACAAGATGCTGAGACACCCCAAATGCATGTGACTTCATCTGCTAGACTTGATAATGCTTGTAGACTCCTCCCACAGTTTTTACACTACAGAGACAAGTAATATACCGAAACGAGCGGATTGTTCCCGATTGGTGTGCTTTTACTTAATGTTTCACCGAATGGTTCACGAAATATCGTAGTTTTTGCGGCGAAATTGGTCCCATAGGAATGAATGGCGAAATGTTCAAAACTAGAGTGGAAGGTGACAAAAGCTGACAACCCCCTGATTAGCCAAAACATTATGACCACCCCATTATCAGCCAAAACATTATGACCGCCCCATGAAAAAAAAAATATTTTTGAAAAAAAAAAATTCATTTTTGAAAAAAAAAAAAAATAATTTTTGAAAAAAAAAAAAATAATTTTTGAAAAAAAAAAAATTCATTTTTGAAAAAAAAAATATTATTGAGAAAAAAAAATATTTTTGAAAAAAGAAAAAATTATTTTTGAAAAAAAAAAATTATTTTGAAGAAAAAAAAAAATTTTGAAAAAAAAAAATTTTGAACAAAAAAAAATTATTTTTGAAAAAAAAATATATATTTTTTTTTAAAAAAATTATTTTTGAAAAAAAAATATATATTTTTTTTTAAAAAAATTATTTTTGAAAAAAAAATTTTTTGAAAAAAAAAAAGAAAAAAAAAATATTTTTGAAAAAAAAAATATTTTTGAAAAAATAAAAAAAAAAAATTTTTGAAAAAAAAAAATCATTAAAAAAAAATCATTTTTGAAAAAAAAAATCATTTTTGAAAAAAAAGTTCAGCTCTTTCAGCTAATGATGGGACTTCAACTGTTTTACTACTATTTATACTTTTTAAAATATTAGGCTTTTTAACACTTTTCACAGTTACTCCGCCCACTCCACCCAGTTACTCCGCCCACTCCAGTTGTAGAGGCAAGAACACTTTCACAATTTCCCCAGAAATTGTACCTTTTCTAGTTAAGTGTTCTTGCATAGCAAGACCACTTACTGTTATCTCACATATATATTATTAAGTGTTCTTGCATAGCAAGACCACTTACTGTTATCTCACATATATATTATTAAGTGTTCTTGCATAGCAAGACCACTTACTGTTATCTCACATATATATTATTAAGTGTTCTTGCATAGCAAGACCACTTACTGTTATCTCACATATATATTATTATTCTTATTATTATAGCCAAATTTACCACCCTAACTCCTCCCACAGTTTTTACACTACATAGACAAGTAATATACCGAAACGTGCGGATTGTTCCCGAATGGTGTGCTATTATTTTGTGGAACGTTTCGCCGAATGGTTCACAAAATATCGTCATTTTTGCGGCGAAATTGGTCCCATAGGAATGAATGGGGAAACTAGAGTGGGAGATGACAAAAGTTGGAAAATCAGAACATGATTTCTAAACTGCCGCCACTCCCTCATTTTCAAGCCCACCTACACAAATCTTATATCAAAACGTTCAGCTATCCCTGCTGTCACTAAACATGTCCACGGCTAAGCCATAGTCCTGATAGTTTTCACAATATGACCATTTGTTTGCAACTCACGCTGTCCATTGACATTCATTGAAACTACACTCTAGCCCCCTCCAAATTTGAAGGGCAATTTCTAAACTGCGACTGTGCCTTCATTTTTAATATTTCAGAGACATACTATGTATCAAAATCTAGGTCTGGGTCTTGTGATTCTCACAATATAAAGATCTTCGCTGTAGGATGTATAGTTTTTAAAATACGGCCATTTGTTTAGAGGTCATTTCAGGAAATTTTAGCCATTAATCAGCGTGTACTGTGTTTGTTTTGTTGCCATGGTTACCAAAGCTTCTGTTATACACAGGGGGGAAGGTGGCTGGAGCATCTCAGCTGATTACAGAGCCCGGGGGAGGGGACAGACACACCATGTACTGATTTATAATAGAGGAATATGATGGGGCAGTTTTGATGGGGTAATTCTGATGGGGCAGTTTTGATGAAGTAGTATTTGGGAAGCATAAACAGGGCATGAGCGTTGCTAGGAAACAGTGGTTGTAAACACAAGATGCTGAGACACTCCAAATGCATGTGACTTCATCTGCTAGACTTGATAATGCTTGTAGACTCCTCCCACAGTTTTCACACTACAGAGACAAATAATATACCGAAACGAGCGGATTGTTCCTGATTGGTGTGTTATTACTTTGTGGAATGTTTTGCCGAATGGTCCACGAAATGACGTTTTTGCGGCGAAATTGGTCCCATAGGAATGAATGGCGAAATGTTCAAAACTAGAGTGGGAAGTGACAAAAGCTGACAACCCCATGATCAGCCAAAACATTATGACCACCCCATGATCAGCCAAAACATTATGACCGCCCCATGTAAAAAAAAATATATTTTTGAAAAAAAAAAATAATTTTTGAAAAAAGTAAAAAAATAATTTTTGAAAAAAGTAAAAAAATAATTTTTGAAAAAAAAAAATCATTTTTGAAAAAAAAAAATATATTTTTGAAAAAAAAATTATTTTTGAAAAAAAAAAAATTATTTTTGAAAAAAAAAAATATTTTTGAAAAAAAATTTCTTTTAAAAAAAAAATTATTTTTGAAAAAAAATTGCTTTAAAAAAAATAATAATTTCGAAAAAAAAATTATTTTTGAAATAAAAAAATTCATTTTTGAAAAAAAAAATTACCTTTGAAAAAAAAAATTACTTTTGAAAAAAAAAAATCATTTTTGAAGAAAAAAAAAATCATTTTTGATTAAAAAAAATTCATTTTTGAAAAAAAAAATTACTTTTGAAAAAAATGTTCAGCTCTTTCAGCGAATGATGGAACTTTTTTACTACTATTTATACTTTTTAAAATATTAAGCTTTTTAACACTTTTCACAGTTACTCAAGCCACTCCACCCCACCCAGTTACTCCGCCCACTCCAGTTGTAGAGGCAAGAACACTTTCACAATTTCCCCAGAAATTGTACCTTTTCTAGTTATTAAGTGTTCTTGCATAGCAAGACCACTTACTGTTATCTCACATATATATTATTATTCTTATTATTATAGCCAAATTTACCACCCTAACTCCTCCCACAGTTTTTACACTACATAGACAAGTAATATACCGAAACGTGCGGATTGTTCCCGAATGGTGTGCTATTATTTTGTGGAACGTTTCGCCGAATGGTTCACAAAATATCGTCATTTTTGCGGCGAAATTGGTCCCATAGGAATGAATGGGGAAACTAGAGTGGGAGATGACAAAAGTTGGAAAATCAGAACATGATTTCTAAACTGCCGCCACTCCCTCATTTTCAAGCCCACCTACACAAATCTTATATCAAAACGTTCAGCTATCCCTGCTGTCACTAAACATGTCCACGGCTAAGCCATAGTCCTGATAGTTTTCACAATATGACCATTTGTTTGCAACTCACGCTGTCCATTGACATTCATTGAAACTACACTCTAGCCCCCTCCAAATTTGAAGGGCAATTTCTAAACTGCGACTGTGCCTTCATTTTTAATATTTCAGAGACATACTATGTATCAAAATCTAGGTCTGGGTCTTGTGATTCTCACAATATAAAGATCTTCGCTGTAGGATGTATAGTTTTTAAAATACGGCCATTTGTTTAGAGGTCATTTCAGGAAATTTTAGCCATTAATCAGCGTGTACTGTGTTTGTTTTGTTGCCATGGTTACCAAAGCTTCTGTTATACACAGGGGGGAAGGTGGCTGGAGCATCTCAGCTGATTACAGAGCCCGGGGGAGGGGACAGACACACCATGTACTGATTTATAATAGAGGAATATGATGGGGCAGTTTTGATGGGGTAATTCTGATGGGGCAGTTTTGATGAAGTAGTATTTGGGAAGCATAAACAGGGCATGAGCGTTGCTAGGAAACAGTGGTTGTAAACACAAGATGCTGAGACACTCCAAATGCATGTGACTTCATCTGCTAGACTTGATAATGCTTGTAGACTCCTCCCACAGTTTTCACACTACAGAGACAAATAATATACCGAAACGAGCGGATTGTTCCTGATTGGTGTGTTATTACTTTGTGGAATGTTTTGCCGAATGGTCCACGAAATGACGTTTTTGCGGCGAAATTGGTCCCATAGGAATGAATGGCGAAATGTTCAAAACTAGAGTGGGAAGTGACAAAAGCTGACAACCCCATGATCAGCCAAAACATTATGACCACCCCATGATCAGCCAAAACATTATGACCGCCCCATGTAAAAAAAAATATATTTTTGAAAAAAAAAAATAATTTTTGAAAAAAGTAAAAAAATAATTTTTGAAAAAAGTAAAAAAATAATTTTTGAAAAAAAAAAATCATTTTTGAAAAAAAAAAATATATTTTTGAAAAAAAAATTATTTTTGAAAAAAAAAAAATTATTTTTGAAAAAAAAAAAATTATTTTTGAAAAAAAAAAATATTTTTGAAAAAAAATTTCTTTTAAAAAAAAAATTATTTTTGAAAAAAAAATTGCTTTAAAAAAAATAATAATTTCGAAAAAAAAATTATTTTTGAAATAAAAAAATTCATTTTTGAAAAAAAAAATTACCTTTGAAAAAAAAAATTACTTTTGAAAAAAAAAAATCATTTTTGAAGAAAAAAAAAATCATTTTTGATTAAAAAAAATTCATTTTTGAAAAAAAAAATTACTTTTGAAAAAAATGTTCAGCTCTTTCAGCGAATGATGGAACTTTTTTACTACTATTTATACTTTTTAAAATATTAAGCTTTTTAACACTTTTCACAGTTACTCAAGCCACTCCACCCCACCCAGTTACTCCGCCCACTCCAGTTGTAGAGGCAAGAACACTTTCACAATTTCCCCAGAAATTGTACCTTTTCTAGTTAAGTGTTCTTGCATAGCAAGACCACTTACTGTTATCTCACATATATATTATTATTATTATTCTTATTCTTATTATTATAGCCAAATTTACCACCCTAACTCCTCCCACAGTTTTTACACTACATAGACAAGTAATATACCGAAACGTGCGGATTTTTCCCGAATGGTGTGCTATTATTTTGTGGAACATTTCGCCGAATGGTTCACGAAATATCGTTGTTTTTGCGGCGAAATTGGTCCCATAGGAATGAATGGGGAAGCTAGAGTTTGAGGTGACAAAAGCTGAAAAATCAGAACATGATTTCTAAACTGCCACCACTCCCTCATTTTCAAGCCCACCTACACAAATCTTATATCAAAACGTTCAGCTATCCCTGCTGCCACTAAAAATGTCCACGGCTAAGCCATAGTCCTGATAGTTTTCACAATATGACCATTTGTTTGCAACTCACACCGTCCATTGACATTCATTGAAACTACACTCTAGCCCCTTCAAATTTGAAGGGCAATTTCTAAACTGCGACCGTGCCTTCAATTTTAATATTTCAGAGACATACTATATATCAAAATCTAGGTCTGGGTCTTGTGATTCTCACAATATAAAGATCTTCGCTGTAGGATGTATAGTTTTTAAAATACGGCCATTTGTTTAGAGGTCATTTCAGGAAATTTTAGCCATTAATCAGATTGCACTGTTAGTGTTTGTTTTGTTGCCATGGTTACCAAAGCTTCTGTTATACACAGGGGGGAAGGTGGCTGGAGCATCTCAGCTGATTACAGAGCCCGGGGGAGGGGACAGACACACCATGTACTGATTTATAATAGAGGAATATGATGGGGCAGTTTTGATGGGGTAATTCTGATGGGGCAGTTTTGATGAAGTAGTATTTGGGAAGCATAAACAGGGCATGAGCGTTGCTAGGAAACAGTGATGCTGAGACACTCCAAATGCATGTGACTTCATCTGCTAGACTTGATAATGCTTGTAGACTCCTCCCACAGTTTTCACACTACAGAGACAAATAATATACCGAAACGAGCGGATTGTTCCCGATTGGTGTGTTATTACTTTGTGGAATGTTTTGCCGAATGGTCCACGAAATGACGTTTTTGCGGCGAAATTGGTCCCATAGGAATGAATGGCGAAATGTTCAAAACTAGAGTGGGAAGTGACAAAAGCTGACAACCCCATGATCAGCCAAAACATTATGACCACCCCATGATCAGCCAAAACATTATGACCGCCCCATGTAAAAAAAAAATATTTTTGAAAAAAAAAAAAAATTTTTGAAAAAAGTAAAAAAATAATTTTTGAAAAAAAAATATATATTTTTGAAAAAAAATATTTTTGAAAAAAAAAAATTATTTTTGAAAAAAAAAAAATATTTTTGAAAAAAAAAAAATATTTTTGAAAAAAAAAATTCTTTTAAAAAAAAAATTATTTTTGAAAAAAATATATATTTGAAAAAAAAATATTTTTGAAAAAAAAAATTATTTTTGAAAAAAAAATTACTTTAAAAAAAATAATAATTTCGAAAAAAAAATTATTTTTGAAATAAAAAAATTCATTTTTGAAAAAAAAAATTACCTTTGAAAAAAAAAATTACTTTTGAAAAAAAAATCATTTTTGAAGAAAAAAAAATCATTTTTGATTAAAAAAAATTCATTTTTGAAAAAAAAAATTACTTTTGAAAAAAATGTTCAGCTCTTTCAGCGAATGATGGAACTTTTTTACTACTATTTATACTTTTTAAAATATTAAGCTTTTTAACACTTTTCACAGTTACTCAAGCCACTCCACCCCACCCAGTTACTCCGCCCACTCCAGTTGTAGAGGCAAGAACACTTTCACAATTTCCCCAGAAATTGTACCTTTTCTAGTTATTCTTATTATTCTTATTCTTATTATAGCCAAATTTACCACCCTAACTCCTCCCACAGTTTTTACACTACATAGACAAGTAATATACCGAAACGTGCGGATTTTTCCCGAATGGTGTGCTATTATTTTGTGGAACATTTCGCCGAATGGTTCACGAAATATCGTCATTTTTGCGGCGAAATTGGTCCCATAGGAATGAATGGGGAAACTAGAGTGGGAGATGACAAAAGCTGGAAAATCAGAACATGATTTCTAAACTGCCGCCACTCCCTCATTTTCAAGCCCACCTACACAAATCTTATATCAAAACGTTCAGCTATCCCTGCTGTCACTAAACATGTCCACGGCTAAGCCATAGTCCTGATAGTTTTCACAATATGACCATTTGTTTGCAACTCACGCCGTCCATTGACATTCATTGAAACTACACTCTAGCCCCCTCCAAATTTGAAGGGCAATTTCTAAACTGCGACTGTGCCTTCATTTTTAATATTTCAGAGACATACTATACATCAAAATCTAGGTCTGGGTCTTGTGATTCTCACAATATAAAGATCTTCGCTGTAGGATGTATAGTTTTTAAAATACGGCCATTTGTTTAGAGGTCATTTCAGGAAATTTTAGCCATTAATCAGAGTGCACTGTTAGTGTTTGTTTTGTTGCCATGGTTACCAAAGCTTCTGTTATACACAGGGGGGAAGGTGGCTGGAGCATCTCAGCTGATTACAGAGCCCGGGGGAGGGGACAGACACACCATGTACTGATTTATAATAGAGGAATATGATGGGGCAGTTTTGATGGGGTAATTCTGATGGGGCAGTTTTGATGAAGTAGTATTTGGGAAGCATAAACAGGGCATGAGCGTTGCTAGGAAACAGTGGTTGTAAACACAAGATGCTGAGACACTCCAAATGCATGTGACTTCATCTGCTAGACTTGATAATGCTTGTAGACTCCTCCCACAGTTTTCACACTACAGAGACAAATAATATACCGAAACGAGCGGATTGTTCCCGATTGGTGTGTTATTACTTTGTGGAATGTTTTGCCGAATGGTCCACGAAATGACGTTTTTACGGCGAAATTGGTCCCATAGGAATGAATGGCGAAATGTTCAAAACTAGAGTGGGAAGTGACAAAAGCTGACAACCCCATGATCAGCCAAAACATTATGACCACCCCATGATCAGCCAAAACATTATGACCGCCCCAAGTAAAAAAAAAAATATTTTTGAAAAAAAAAAAATTTTTTTTTAAAAAGTAAAAAAATAATTTTTGAAAAAAAAAATCATTTTTGAAAAAAAAATATTTTTGAAAAAAAAAAAATTATTTTTGAAAAAAAAAATATTTTTGAAAAAAAAATTTTTTTTAAAAAAAATTATTTTTGAAAAAAATATATATTTGAAAAAAAAAAATATTTTTGAAAAAAAAAAATTATTTTTGAAAAAAAAATTACTTTAAAAAAAATAATAATTTCGAAAAAAAATTATTTTTGAAATAAAAAAATTCATTTTTGAAAAAAAAAATTACCTTTGAAAAAAAAAATTACTTTTGAAAAAAAAAATCATTTTTGAAGAAAAAAAAATCATTTTTGATTAAAAAAAATTCATTTTTTGAAAAAAAAAATTACTTTTGAAAAAAATGTTCAGCTCTTTCAGCGAATGATGGAACTTTTTTACTACTATTTATACTTTTTAAAATATTAAGCTTTTTAACACTTTTCACAGTTACTCAAGCCACTCCACCCCACCCAGTTACTCCGCCCACTCCAGTTGTAGAGGCAAGAACACTTTCACAATTTCCCCAGAAATTGTACCTTTTCTAGTTATTCTTATTATTATAGCCAAATTTACCACCCTAACTCCTCCCACAGTTTCTACACTACAGAGACAAGTAATATACGGAAACGTGCGGATTGTTCCCGAATGGTGTGCTATTACTTTGTGGAACGTTTCGCCGAATGGTTCACGAAATATCGTCATTTTTGCGGCGAAATTGGTCCCATAGGAATGAATGGGGAAGCTAGAGTGGGAGATGACAAAAGCTGGAAAATCAGAACATGATTTCTAAACTGCCGCCACTCCCTCATTTTCAAGCCCACCTACACGAATCTTATATCAAAACGTTCAGCTATCCCTGCTGCCACTAAACATGTCCACGGCTAAGCCATAGTCCTGATAGTTTTCACAATATGACCATTTGTTTGCAACTCACACCGTCCATTGACATTCATTGAAACTACACTCTAGCCCCTTCAAATTTGAAGGGCAATTTCTAAACTGCGACCGTGCCTTCAATTTTAATATTTCAGAGACATACTATACATCAAAATCTAGGTCTGGGTCTTGTGATTCTCACAATATAAAGATCTTCGCTGTAGGATGTATAGTTTTTAAAATACGGCCATTTGTTTAGAGGTCATTTCAGGAAATTTTAGCCATTAATCATGTACTGTGTTTGTTTTGTTGCCATGGTTACCAAAGCTTCTGTTATACACAGGGGGGAGGTGGCTGGAGCATCTCAGCTGATTACAGAGCCCGGGGGAGGGGACAGACACACCATGTACTGATTTATAATAGAGGAATATGATGGGGCAGTTTTGATGGGGTAATTCTGATGGGGCAGTTTTGATGAAGCAGTATTTGGGAAGCATAAACAGGGCATGAGCGTTGCTAGGAAACAGTGGTTGTAAACACAAGATGCTGAGACACCCCAAATGCATGTGACTTCATCTGCTAGACTTGATAATGCTTGTAGACTCCTCCCACAGTTTTTACACTACAGAGACAAATAATATACCGAAACGAGCGGATTGTTCCCGATTGGTGTGTTATTACTTTGTGGAATGTTTTGCCGAATGGTCCACGAAATGACGTTTTTGCGGCGAAATTGGTCCCATAGGAATGAATGGCGAAATGTTCAAAACTAGAGTGGGAAGTGACAAAAGCTGACAACCCCATGATCAGCCAAAACATTATGACCACCCCATGATCAGCCAAAACATTATGACCGCCACATGTAAAAAAAAAATATTTTTTGAAAAAAAAAAATAATTTTTGAAAAAAGTAAAAAAATAATTTTTGAAAAAAAAAATCATTTTTGAAAAAAAAAATATATATTTTTGAAAAAAAAAATATTTTTGAAAAAAAAAAATTATTTTTGAAAAAAAAAAAATATTTTTGAAAAAAAAATTTCTTTTAAAAAAAAAATTATTTTTGAAAAAAAATATTTGAAAAAAAAAATATTTTTGAAAAAAAAAAATTATTTTTGAAAAAAAAAAATTATTTTTGAAAAAAAAAAATTATTTTTGAAAAAAAAATTACTTTAAAAAAAATAATAATTTCGAAAAAAAAATTATTTTTGAAAAAAAAAATTACTTTTGAAAAAAAAAATCATTTTTGAAGAAAAAAAAATCATTTTTGATTAAAAAAAATTCATTTTTGAAAAAAAAATTACTTTTGAAAAAAATGTTCAGCTCTTTCAGCGAATGATGGAACTTTTTTACTACTATTTATACTTTTTAAAATATTAAGCTTTTTAACACTTTTCACAGTTACTCAAGCCACTCCACCCCACCCAGTTACTCCGCCCACTCCAGTTGTAGAGGCAAGAACACTTTCACAATTTCCCCAGAAATTGTACCTTTTCTAGTTCTTATTCTTATTATTATAGCCAAATTTACCACCCTAACTCCTCCCACAGTTTTTACACTACATAGACAAGTAATATACCGAAACGTGCGGATTGTTCCCGAATGGTGTGCTATTATTTTGTGGAACGTTTCGCCGAATGGTTCACAAAATATCGTCATTTTTGCGGCGAAATTGGTCCCATAGGAATGAATGGGGAAACTAGAGTGGGAGATGACAAAAGTTGGAAAATCAGAACATGATTTCTAAACTGCCGCCACTCCCTCATTTTCAAGCCCACCTTCACAAATCTTATATCAAAACGTTCAGCTATCCCTGCTGTCACTAAACATGTCCACGGCTAAGCCATAGTCCTGATAGTTTTCACAATATGACCATTTGTTTGCAACTCACGCTGTCCATTGACATTCATTGAAACTACACTCTAGCCCCCTCCAAATTTGAAGGGCAATTTCTAAACTGCGACTGTGCCTTCATTTTTAATATTTCAGAGACATACTATGTATCAAAATCTAGGTCTGGGTCTTGTGATTCTCACAATATAAAGATCTTCGCTGTAGGATGTATAGTTTTTAAAATACGGCCATTTGTTTAGAGGTCATTTCAGGAAATTTTAGCCATTAATCAGCGTGTACTGTGTTTGTTTTGTTGCCATGGTTACCAAAGCTTCTGTTATACACAGGGGGGAAGGTGGCTGGAGCATCTCAGCTGATTACAGAGCCCGGGGGAGGGGACAGACACACCATGTACTGATTTATAATAGAGGAATATGATGGGGCAGTTTTGATGGGGTAATTCTGATGGGGCAGTTTTGATGAAGTAGTATTTGGGAAGCATAAACAGGGCATGAGCGTTGCTAGGAAACAGTGGTTGTAAACACAAGATGCTGAGACACTCCAAATGCATGTGACTTCATCTGCTAGACTTGATAATGCTTGTAGACTCCTCCCACAGTTTTCACACTACAGAGACAAATAATATACCGAAACGAGCGGATTGTTCCTGATTGGTGTGCTATTACTTTGTGGAATGTTTTGCCGAATGGTCCACGAAATGACGTTTTTGCGGCGAAATTGGTCCCATAGGAATGAATGGCGAAATGTTCAAAACTAGAGTGGGAAGTGACAAAAGCTGACAACCCCATGATCAGCCAAAACATTATGACCACCCCATGATCAGCCAAAACATTATGACCGCCCCATGTAAAAAAAAATATTTTTGAAAAAAAAAAATAATTTTTGAAAAAAGTAAAAAAATAATTTTTGAAAAAAAAAATCATTTTTGAAAAAAAATATATATATTTTTGAAAAAAAAAATATTTTTGAAAAAAAAAAAAATATTTTTGAAAAAAAAAAAATATTTTTGAAAAAAAAATTTCTTTTAAAAAAAAAATTATTTTTGAAAAAAAATATTTGAAAAAAAATATTTTTGAAAAAAAAAATTATTTTTGAAAAAAAAAAATTATTTTTGAAAAAAAAAATTACTTTAAAAAAAATAATAATTTCGAAAAAAAAATTATTTTTGAAATAAAAAAATTCATTTTTGAAAAAAAAAATTACCTTTGAAAAAAAAAATTACTTTTGAAAAAAAAAATCATTTTTGAAGAAAAAAAAATCATTTTTGATTAAAAAAAATTCATTTTTGAAAAAAAAATTACTTTTGAAAAAAATGTTCAGCTCTTTCAGCGAATGATGGAACTTTTTTACTACTATTTATACTTTTTAAAATATTAAGCTTTTTAACACTTTTCACAGTTACTCAAGCCACTCCACCCCACCCAGTTACTCCGCCCACTCCAGTTGTAGAGGCAAGAACACTTTCACAATTTCCCCAGAAATTGTACCTTTTCTAGTTAAGTGTTCTTGCATAGCAAGACCACTTACTGTTATCTCACATATATATTATTAAGTGTTCTTGCATAGCAAGACCACTTACTGTTATCTCACATATATATTATTAAGTGTTCTTGCATAGCAAGACCACTTACTGTTATCTCACATATATATTATTATTCTTATTATTATAGCCAAATTTACCACCCTAACTCCTCCCACAGTTTTTACACTACATAGACAAGTAATATACCGAAACGTGCGGATTGTTCCCGAATGGTGTGCTATTACTTTGTGGAACGTTTCGCCGAATGGTTCACGAAATATCGTCGTTTTTGCGGCGAAATTGGTCCCATAGGAATGAATGGGGAAGCTAGAGTGGGAGATGACAAAAGCTGAAAAATCAGAACATGATTTCTAAACTGCCGCCACTCCCTCATTTTCAAGCCCACCTACACAAATCTTATATCAAAACGTTCAGCTATCCCTGCTGCCACTAAACATGTCCACGGCTAAGCCATAGTCCTGATAGTTTTCACAATATGACCATTTGTTTGCAACTCACGCCGTCCATTGACATTCATTGAAACTACACTCTAGCCCCCTCCAAATTTGAAGGGCAATTTCTAAACTGCGACTGTGCCTTCATTTTTAATATTTCAGAGACATACTATACATCAAAATCTAGGTCTGGGTCTTGTGATTCTCACAATATAAAGATCTTCGCTGTAGGATGTATAGTTTTTAAAATACGGCCATTTGTTTAGAGGTCATTTCAGGAAATTTTAGCCATTAATCAGAGTGCACTGTTAGTGTTTGTTTTGTTGCCATGGTTACCAAAGCTTCTGTTATACACAGGGGGGAAGGTGGCTGGAGCATCTCAGCTGATTACAGAGCCCGGGGGAGGGGACAGACACACCATGTACTGATTTATAATAGAGGAATATGATGGGGCAGTTTTGATGGGGTAATTCTGATGGGGCAGTTTTGATGAAGTAGTATTTGGGAAGCATAAACAGGGCATGAGCGTTGCTAGGAAACAGTGGTTGTAAACACAAGATGCTGAGACACTCCAAATGCATGTGACTTCATCTGCTAGACTTGATAATGCTTGTAGACTCCTCCCACAGTTTTCACACTACAGAGACAAATAATATACCGAAACGAGCGGATTGTTCCCGATTGGTGTGTTATTACTTTGTGGAATGTTTTGCCGAATGGTCCACGAAATGACGTTTTTACGGCGAAATTGGTCCCATAGGAATGAATGGCGAAATGTTCAAAACTAGAGTGGGAAGTGACAAAAGCTGGCAACCCCATGATCAGCCAAAACATTATGACCACCCCATGATCAGCCAAAACATTATGACCGCCCCAAGTAAAAAAAAAAATATTTTTGAAAAAAAAAAAATTTTTTTTTAAAAAGTAAAAAAATAATTTTTGAAAAAAAAAATCATTTTTGAAAAAAAAAATATTTTTGAAAAAAAAAAAATTATTTTTGAAAAAAAAAATATTTTTGAAAAAAAAATTTTTTTAAAAAATAATTATTTTTGAAAAAAAAATATTTGAAAAAAAAAAATATTTTTGAAAAAAAAAAATTATTTTTGAAAAAAAAAAATTATTTTTGAAAAAAAAATTACTTTAAAAAAAATAATAATTTCGAAAAAAAATTATTTTTGAAATAAAAAAATTCATTTTTGAAAAAAAAAATTACCTTTGAAAAAAGAAATTACTTTTGAAAAAAAAAATCATTTTTGAAGAAAAAAAAATCATTTTTGATTAAAAAAAATTCATTTTTTGAAAAAAAAAATTACTTTTGAAAAAAATGTTCAGCTCTTTCAGCGAATGATGGAACTTTTTTACTACTATTTATACTTTTTAAAATATTAAGCTTTTTAACACTTTTCACAGTTACTCAAGCCACTCCACCCCACCCAGTTACTCCGCCCACTCCAGTTGTAGAGGCAAGAACACTTTCACAATTTCCCCAGAAATTGTACCTTTTCTAGTTATTCTTATTATTATAGCCAAATTTACCACCCTAACTCCTCCCACAGTTTTTACACTACATAGACAAGTAATATACCGAAACGTGCGGATTGTTCCCGAATGGTGTGCTATTATTTTGTGGAACGTTTCGCCGAATGGTTCACAAAATATCGTCATTTTTGCGGCGAAATTGGTCCCATAGGAATGAATGGGGAAACTAGAGTGGGAGATGACAAAAGTTGGAAAATCAGAACATGATTTCTAAACTGCCGCCACTCCCTCATTTTCAAGCCCACCTACACAAATCTTATATCAAAACGTTCAGCTATCCCTGCTGTCACTAAACATGTCCACGGCTAAGCCATAGTCCTGATAGTTTTCACAATATGACCATTTGTTTGCAACTCACGCTGTCCATTGACATTCATTGAAACTACACTCTAGCCCCCTCCAAATTTGAAGGGCAATTTCTAAACTGCGACTGTGCCTTCATTTTTAATATTTCAGAGACATACTATGTATCAAAATCTAGGTCTGGGTCTTGTGATTCTCACAATATAAAGATCTTCGCTGTAGGATGTATAGTTTTTAAAATACGGCCATTTGTTTAGAGGTCATTTCAGGAAATTTTAGCCATTAATCAGCGTGTACTGTGTTTGTTTTGTTGCCATGGTTACCAAAGCTTCTGTTATACACAGGGGGGAAGGTGGCTGGAGCATCTCAGCTGATTACAGAGCCCGGGGGAGGGGACAGACACACCATGTACTGATTTATAATAGAGGAATATGATGGGGCAGTTTTGATGGGGTAATTCTGATGGGGCAGTTTTGATGAAGTAGTATTTGGGAAGCATAAACAGGGCATGAGCGTTGCTAGGAAACAGTGGTTGTAAACACAAGATGCTGAGACACTCCAAATGCATGTGACTTCATCTGCTAGACTTGATAATGCTTGTAGACTCCTCCCACAGTTTTCACACTACAGAGACAAATAATATACCGAAACGAGCGGATTGTTCCCGATTGGTGTGTTATTACTTTGTGGAATGTTTTGCCGAATGGTCCACGAAATGACGTTTTTGCGGCGAAATTGGTCCCATAGGAATGAATGGCGAAATGTTCAAAACTAGAGTGGGAAGTGACAAAAGCTGACAACCCCATGATCAGCCAAAACATTATGACCACCCCATGATCAGCCAAAACATTATGACCGCCCCATGTAAAAAAAAAATATTTTTTGAAAAAAAAAAATAATTTTTGAAAAAAGTAAAAAAATAATTTTTGAAAAAAAAAAATCATTTTTGAAAAAAAAAATATATATTTTTGAAAAAAAAAATATTTTTGAAAAAAAAAAAATTATTTTTGAAAAAAAAAATATTTTTGAAAAAAAAATTTCTTTTAAAAAAAAAATTATTTTTGAAAAAAAATATTTGAAAAAAAAAATATTTTTGAAAAAAAAAAATTATTTTTGAAAAAAAAAAATTATTTTTGAAAAAAAAATTACTTTAAAAAAAATAATAATTTCGAAAAAAAAATTATTTTTGAAAAAAAAAATTACTTTAAAAAAAATAATAATTTCGAAAAAAAAATTATTTTTGAAATAAAAAAATTCATTTTTGAAAAAAAAAATTACCTTTGAAAAAAAAAAATTACTTTTGAAAAAAAAAATCATTTTTGAAGAAAAAAAAATCATTTTTGATTAAAAAAAATTCATTTTTGAAAAAAAAATTACTTTTGAAAAAAATGTTCAGCTCTTTCAGCGAATGATGGAACTTTTTTACTACTATTTATACTTTTTAAAATATTAAGCTTTTTAACACTTTTCACAGTTACTCAAGCCACTCCACCCCACCCAGTTACTCCGCCCACTCCAGTTGTAGAGGCAAGAACACTTTCACAATTTCCCCAGAAATTGTACCTTTTCTAGTTCTTATTCTTATTATTATAGCCAAATTTACCACCCTAACTCCTCCCACAGTTTTTACACTACATAGACAAGTAATATACCGAAACGTGCGGATTGTTCCCGAATGGTGTGCTATTATTTTGTGGAACGTTTCGCCGAATGGTTCACAAAATATCGTCATTTTTGCGGCGAAATTGGTCCCATAGGAATGAATGGGGAAACTAGAGTGGGAGATGACAAAAGTTGGAAAATCAGAACATGATTTCTAAACTGCCGCCACTCCCTCATTTTCAAGCCCACCTACACAAATCTTATATCAAAACGTTCAGCTATCCCTGCTGTCACTAAACATGTCCACGGCTAAGCCATAGTCCTGATAGTTTTCACAATATGACCATTTGTTTGCAACTCACGCTGTCCATTGACATTCATTGAAACTACACTCTAGCCCCCTCCAAATTTGAAGGGCAATTTCTAAACTGCGACTGTGCCTTCATTTTTAATATTTCAGAGACATACTATGTATCAAAATCTAGGTCTGGGTCTTGTGATTCTCACAATATAAAGATCTTCGCTGTAGGATGTATAGTTTTTAAAATACGGCCATTTGTTTAGAGGTCATTTCAGGAAATTTTAGCCATTAATCAGCGTGTACTGTGTTTGTTTTGTTGCCATGGTTACCAAAGCTTCTGTTATACACAGGGGGGAAGGTGGCTGGAGCATCTCAGCTGATTACAGAGCCCGGGGGAGGGGACAGACACACCATGTACTGATTTATAATAGAGGAATATGATGGGGCAGTTTTGATGGGGTAATTCTGATGGGGCAGTTTTGATGAAGTAGTATTTGGGAAGCATAAACAGGGCATGAGCGTTGCTAGGAAACAGTGGTTGTAAACACAAGATGCTGAGACACTCCAAATGCATGTGACTTCATCTGCTAGACTTGATAATGCTTGTAGACTCCTCCCACAGTTTTCACACTACAGAGACAAATAATATACCGAAACGAGCGGATTGTTCCTGATTGGTGTGCTATTACTTTGTGGAATGTTTTGCCGAATGGTCCACGAAATGACGTTTTTGCGGCGAAATTGGTCCCATAGGAATGAATGGCGAAATGTTCAAAACTAGAGTGGGAAGTGACAAAAGCTGACAACCCCATGATCAGCCAAAACATTATGACCACCCCATGATCAGCCAAAACATTATGACCGCCCCATGTAAAAAAAAATATTTTTGAAAAAAAAAAAAAATTTTTGAAAAAAGTAAAAAAAAAATTTTTGAAAAAAAAAATCATTTTTGAAAAAAAAAATATATATTTTTGAAAAAAAAAATATTTTTGAAAAAAAAAAAATTATTTTTGAAAAAAAAAAAATATTTTTGAAAAAAAAATTTCTTTTAAAAAAAAAATTATTTTTGAAAAAAAATATTTGAAAAAAAATATTTTTGAAAAAAAAAATTATTTTTGAAAAAAAAAAATTATTTTTGAAAAAAAAAATTACTTTAAAAAAAATAATAATTTCGAAAAAAAAATTATTTTTGAAATAAAAAAATTCATTTTTGAAAAAAAAAATTACCTTTGAAAAAAAAAATTACTTTTGAAAAAAAAAATCATTTTTGAAGAAAAAAAAATCATTTTTGATTAAAAAAAATTCATTTTTGAAAAAAAAATTACTTTTGAAAAAAATGTTCAGCTCTTTCAGCGAATGATGGAACTTTTTTACTACTATTTATACTTTTTAAAATATTAAGCTTTTTAACACTTTTCACAGTTACTCAAGCCACTCCACCCCACCCAGTTACTCCGCCCACTCCAGTTGTAGAGGCAAGAACACTTTCACAATTTCCCCAGAAATTGTACCTTTTCTAGTTAAGTGTTCTTGCATAGCAAGACCACTTACTGTTATCTCACATATATATTATTAAGTGTTCTTGCATAGCAAGACCACTTACTGTTATCTCACATATATATTATTATTCTTATTATTATAGCCAAATTTACCACCCTAACTCCTCCCACAGTTTTTACACTACATAGACAAGTAATATACCGAAACGTGCGGATTGTTCCCGAATGGTGTGCTATTATTTTGTGGAACGTTTCGCCGAATGGTTCACAAAATATCGTCATTTTTGCGGCGAAATTGGTCCCATAGGAATGAATGGGGAAACTAGAGTGGGAGATGACAAAAGTTGGAAAATCAGAACATGATTTCTAAACTGCCGCCACTCCCTCATTTTCAAGCCCACCTACACAAATCTTATATCAAAACGTTCAGCTATCCCTGCTGTCACTAAACATGTCCACGGCTAAGCCATAGTCCTGATAGTTTTCACAATATGACCATTTGTTTGCAACTCACGCTGTCCATTGACATTCATTGAAACTACACTCTAGCCCCCTCCAAATTTGAAGGGCAATTTCTAAACTGCGACTGTGCCTTCATTTTTAATATTTCAGAGACATACTATGTATCAAAATCTAGGTCTGGGTCTTGTGATTCTCACAATATAAAGATCTTCGCTGTAGGATGTATAGTTTTTAAAATACGGCCATTTGTTTAGAGGTCATTTCAGGAAATTTTAGCCATTAATCAGCGTGTACTGTGTTTGTTTTGTTGCCATGGTTACCAAAGCTTCTGTTATACACAGGGGGGAAGGTGGCTGGAGCATCTCAGCTGATTACAGAGCCCGGGGGAGGGGACAGACACACCATGTACTGATTTATAATAGAGGAATATGATGGGGCAGTTTTGATGGGGTAATTCTGATGGGGCAGTTTTGATGAAGTAGTATTTGGGAAGCATAAACAGGGCATGAGCGTTGCTAGGAAACAGTGGTTGTAAACACAAGATGCTGAGACACTCCAAATGCATGTGACTTCATCTGCTAGACTTGATAATGCTTGTAGACTCCTCCCACAGTTTTCACACTACAGAGACAAATAATATACCGAAACGAGCGGATTGTTCCCGATTGGTGTGTTATTACTTTGTGGAATGTTTTGCCGAATGGTCCACGAAATGACGTTTTTGCGGCGAAATTGGTCCCATAGGAATGAATGGCGAAATGTTCAAAACTAGAGTGGGAAGTGACAAAAGCTGACAACCCCATGATCAGCCAAAACATTATGACCACCCCATGATCAGCCAAAACATTATGACCGCCCCATGTAAAAAAAAAATATTTTTTGAAAAAAAAAAATAATTTTTGAAAAAAGTAAAAAAATAATTTTTGAAAAAAAAAAATCATTTTTGAAAAAAAAAAAATTATTTTTGAAAAAAAAAAATATTTTTGAAAAAAAAATTTCTTTTAAAAAAAAAATTATTTTTGAAAAAAAATATTTGAAAAAAAAAATATTTTTGAAAAAAAAAAATTATTTTTGAAAAAAAAAAATTATTTTTGAAAAAAAAATTACTTTAAAAAAAATAATAATTTCGAAAAAAAAATTATTTTTGAAAAAAAAAATTACTTTAAAAAAAATAATAATTTCGAAAAAAAAATTATTTTTGAAATAAAAAAATTCATTTTTGAAAAAAAAAATTACCTTTGAAAAAAAAAATTACTTTTGAAAAAAAAAATCATTTTTGAAGAAAAAAAAATCATTTTTGATTAAAAAAAATTCATTTTTGAAAAAAAAATTACTTTTGAAAAAAATATTCAGCTCTTTCAGCGAATGATGGAACTTTTTTACTACTATTTATACTTTTTAAAATATTAAGCTTTTTAACACTTTTCACAGTTACTCAAGCCACTCCACCCCACCCAGTTACTCCGCCCACTCCAGTTGTAGAGGCAAGAACACTTTCACAATTTCCCCAGAAATTGTACCTTTTCTAGTTCTTATTCTTATTATTATAGCCAAATTTACCACCCTAACTCCTCCCACAGTTTTTACACTACATAGACAAGTAATATACCGAAACGTGCGGATTGTTCCCGAATGGTGTGCTATTATTTTGTGGAACGTTTCGCCGAATGGTTCACAAAATATCGTCATTTTTGCGGTGAAATTGGTCCCATAGGAATGAATGGGGAAACTAGAGTGGGAGATGACAAAAGTTGGAAAATCAGAACATGATTTCTAAACTGCCGCCACTCCCTCATTTTCAAGCCCACCTACACAAATCTTATATCAAAACGTTCAGCTATCCCTGCTGTCACTAAACATGTCCACGGCTAAGCCATAGTCCTGATAGTTTTCACAATATGACCATTTGTTTGCAACTCACGCTGTCCATTGACATTCATTGAAACTACACTCTAGCCCCCTCCAAATTTGAAGGGCAATTTCTAAACTGCGACTGTGCCTTCATTTTTAATATTTCAGAGACATACTATGTATCAAAATCTAGGTCTGGGTCTTGTGATTCTCACAATATAAAGATCTTCGCTGTAGGATGTATAGTTTTTAAAATACGGCCATTTGTTTAGAGGTCATTTCAGGAAATTTTAGCCATTAATCAGCGTGTACTGTGTTTGTTTTGTTGCCATGGTTACCAAAGCTTCTGTTATACACAGGGGGGAAGGTGGCTGGAGCATCTCAGCTGATTACAGAGCCCGGGGGAGGGGACAGACACACCATGTACTGATTTATAATAGAGGAATATGATGGGGCAGTTTTGATGGGGTAATTCTGATGGGGCAGTTTTGATGAAGTAGTATTTGGGAAGCATAAACAGGGCATGAGCGTTGCTAGGAAACAGTGGTTGTAAACACAAGATGCTGAGACACTCCAAATGCATGTGACTTCATCTGCTAGACTTGATAATGCTTGTAGACTCCTCCCACAGTTTTCACACTACAGAGACAAATAATATACCGAAACGAGCGGATTGTTCCTGATTGGTGTGCTATTACTTTGTGGAATGTTTTGCCGAATGGTCCACGAAATGACGTTTTTGCGGCGAAATTGGTCCCATAGGAATGAATGGCGAAATGTTCAAAACTAGAGTGGGAAGTGACAAAAGCTGACAACCCCATGATCAGCCAAAACATTATGACCACCCCATGATCAGCCAAAACATTATGACCGCCCCATGTAAAAAAAAATATTTTTGAAAAAAAAAAATAATTTTTGAAAAAAGTAAAAAAATAATTTTTGAAAAAAAAAATCATTTTTGAAAAAAAAAATATATATTTTTGAAAAAAAAAATATTTTTGAAAAAAAAAAAATTATTTTTGAAAAAAAAAAAATATTTTTGAAAAAAAAATTTCTTTTAAAAAAAAAATTATTTTTGAAAAAAAATATTTGAAAAAAAATATTTTTGAAAAAAAAAATTATTTTTGAAAAAAAAAAATTATTTTTGAAAAAAAAAATTACTTTAAAAAAAATAATAATTTCGAAAAAAAAATTATTTTTGAAATAAAAAAATTCATTTTTGAAAAAAAAAATTACCTTTGAAAAAAAAAATTACTTTTGAAAAAAAAAATCATTTTTGAAGAAAAAAAAATCATTTTTGATTAAAAAAAATTCATTTTTGAAAAAAAAATTACTTTTGAAAAAAATTTTCAGCTCTTTCAGCGAATGATGGAACTTTTTTACTACTATTTATACTTTTTAAAATATTAAGCTTTTTAACACTTTTCACAGTTACTCAAGCCACTCCACCCCACCCAGTTACTCCGCCCACTCCAGTTGTAGAGGCAAGAACACTTTCACAATTTCCCCAGAAATTGTACCTTTTCTAGTTAAGTGTTCTTGCATAGCAAGACCACTTACTGTTATCTCACATATATATTATTAAGTGTTCTTGCATAGCAAGACCACTTACTGTTATCTCACATATATATTATTATTCTTATTATTATAGCCAAATTTACCACCCTAACTCCTCCCACAGTTTTTACACTACATAGACAAGTAATATACCGAAACGTGCGGATTGTTCCCGAATGGTGTGCTATTATTTTGTGGAACGTTTCGCCGAATGGTTCACAAAATATCGTCATTTTTGCGGCGAAATTGGTCCCATAGGAATGAATGGGGAAACTAGAGTGGGAGATGACAAAAGTTGGAAAATCAGAACATGATTTCTAAACTGCCGCCACTCCCTCATTTTCAAGCCCACCTACACAAATCTTATATCAAAACGTTCAGCTATCCCTGCTGTCACTAAACATGTCCACGGCTAAGCCATAGTCCTGATAGTTTTCACAATATGACCATTTGTTTGCAACTCACGCTGTCCATTGACATTCATTGAAACTACACTCTAGCCCCCTCCAAATTTGAAGGGCAATTTCTAAACTGCGACTGTGCCTTCATTTTTAATATTTCAGAGACATACTATGTATCAAAATCTAGGTCTGGGTCTTGTGATTCTCACAATATAAAGATCTTCGCTGTAGGATGTATAGTTTTTAAAATACGGCCATTTGTTTAGAGGTCATTTCAGGAAATTTTAGCCATTAATCAGCGTGTACTGTGTTTGTTTTGTTGCCATGGTTACCAAAGCTTCTGTTATACACAGGGGGGAAGGTGGCTGGAGCATCTCAGCTGATTACAGAGCCCGGGGGAGGGGACAGACACACCATGTACTGATTTATAATAGAGGAATATGATGGGGCAGTTTTGATGGGGTAATTCTGATGGGGCAGTTTTGATGAAGTAGTATTTGGGAAGCATAAACAGGGCATGAGCGTTGCTAGGAAACAGTGGTTGTAAACACAAGATGCTGAGACACTCCAAATGCATGTGACTTCATCTGCTAGACTTGATAATGCTTGTAGACTCCTCCCACAGTTTTCACACTACAGAGACAAATAATATACCGAAACGAGCGGATTGTTCCCGATTGGTGTGTTATTACTTTGTGGAATGTTTTGCCGAATGGTCCACGAAATGACGTTTTTGCGGCGAAATTGGTCCCATAGGAATGAATGGCGAAATGTTCAAAACTAGAGTGGGAAGTGACAAAAGCTGACAACCCCATGATCAGCCAAAACATTATGACCACCCCATGATCAGCCAAAACATTATGACCGCCCCATGTAAAAAAAAAATATTTTTTGAAAAAAAAAAAATAATTTTTGAAAAAAGTAAAAAAATAATTTTTGAAAAAAGTAAAAAAATAATTTTTGAAAAAAAAAAATCATTTTTGAAAAAAAAATATATATTTTTGAAAAAAAAAATATTTTTGAAAAAAAAAAAATTATTTTTGAAAAAAAAAAAATATTTTTGAAAAAAAAATTTCTTTTAAAAAAAAATATTTTTGAAAAAAAATATTTGAAAAAAAAAATATTTTTGAAAAAAAAAATTATTTTTGAAAAAAAAAAATTATTTTTGAAAAAAAAAAATTATTTTTGAAAAAAAAATTACTTTAAAAAAAATAATAATTTCGAAAAAAAAATTATTTTTGAAAAAAAAAATTACTTTTGAAAAAAAAAATCATTTTTGAAGAAAAAAAAATCATTTTTGATTAAAAAAAATTCATTTTTGAAAAAAAAATTACTTTTGAAAAAAATGTTCAGCTCTTTCAGCGAATGATGGAACTTTTTTACTACTATTTATACTTTTTAAAATATTAAGCTTTTTAACACTTTTCACAGTTACTCAAGCCACTCCACCCCACCCAGTTACTCCGCCCACTCCAGTTGTAGAGGCAAGAACACTTTCACAATTTCCCCAGAAATTGTACCTTTTCTAGTTATTCTTATTCTTATTATTATAGCCAAATTTACCACCCTAACTCCTCCCACAGTTTTTACACTACATAGACAAGTAATATACCGAAACGTGCGGATTGTTCCCGAATGGTGTGCTATTATTTTGTGGAACGTTTCGCCGAATGGTTCACAAAATATCGTCATTTTTCCGGCGAAATTGGTCCCATAGGAATGAATGGGGAAACTAGAGTGGGAGATGACAAAAGCTGGAAAATCAGAACATGATTTCTAAACTGCCGCCACTCCCTCATTTTCAAGCCCACCTACACAAATCTTATATCAAAACGTTCAGCTATCCCTGCTGTCACTAAACATGTCCACGGCTAAGCCATAGTCCTGATAGTTTTCACAATATGACCATTTGTTTGCAACTCACGCTGTCCATTGACATTCATTGAAACTACACTCTAGCCCCCTCCAAATTTGAAGGGCAATTTCTAAACTGCGACTGTGCCTTCATTTTTAATATTTCAGAGACATACTATGTATCAAAATCTAGGTCTGGGTCTTGTGATTCTCACAATATAAAGATCTTCGCTGTAGGATGTATAGTTTTTAAAATACGGCCATTTGTTTAGAGGTCATTTCAGGAAATTTTAGCCATTAATCAGAGTGTACTGTTAGTGTTTGTTTTGTTGCCATGGTTACCAAAGCTTCTGTTATACACAGGGGGGAAGGTGGCTGGAGCATCTCAGCTGATTACAGAGCCCGGGGGAGGGGACAGACACACCATGTACTGATTTATAATAGAGGAATATGATGGGGCAGTTTTGATGGGGTAATTCTGATGGGGCAGTTTTGATGAAGTAGTATTTGGGAAGCATAAACAGGGCATGAGCGTTGCTAGGAAACAGTGGTTGTAAACACAAGATGCTGAGACACTCCAAATGCATGTGACTTCATCTGCTAGACTTGATAATGCTTGTAGACTCCTCCCACAGTTTTCACACTACAGAGACAAATAATATACCGAAACGAGCGGATTGTTCCCGATTGGTGTGTTATTACTTTGTGGAATGTTTTGCCGAATGGTCCACGAAATGACGTTTTTGCGGCGAAATTGGTCCCATAGGAATGAATGGCGAAATGTTCAAAACTAGAGTGGGAAGTGACAAAAGCTGACAACCCCATGATCAGCCAAAACATTATGACCACCCCATGATCAGCCAAAACATTATGACCGCCCCATGTAAAAAAAAATATATTTTTGAAAAAAAAAAAATAATTTTTGAAAAAAGTAAAAAAATAATTTTTGAAAAAAGTAAAAAAATCATTTTTTGAAAAAAAAAAATATTTTTGAAAAAAAAAAAAATATTTTTGAAAAAAAAAATATTTTTGAAAAAAAATTACTTTTAAAAAAAAAATTATTTTTGAAAAAAAAATATTGAAAAAAAAAATATTTTTGAAAAAAAAAAATTATTTTTGAAAAAAAAAAATTATTTTTGAAAAAAAAATTACTTTAAAAAAAAAAATAATTTCGAAAAAAAAATTATTTTTGAAATAAAAAAATTCATTTTTGAAAAAAAAAATTACCTTTGAAAAAAAAAATCATTTTTGAAGAAAAAAAAATCATTTTTGATTAAAAAAAATTCATTTTTGAAAAAAAAAATTACTTTTGAAAAAAATGTTCAGCTCTTTCAGCGAATGATGGAACTTTTTTACTGCTATTTATACTTTTTAAAATATTAAGCTTTTTAACACTTTTCACAGTTACTCAAGCCACTCCACCCCACCCAGTTACTCCGCCCACTCCAGTTGTAGAGGCAAGAACACTTTCACAATTTCCCCAGAAATTGTACCTTTTCTAGTTAAGTGTTCTTGCATAGCAAGACCACTTACTGTTATCTCACATATATATTATTATTCTTATTCTTATTATAGCCAAATTTACCACCCTAACTCCTCCCACAGTTTTTACACTACATAGACAAGTAATATACCGAAACGTGCGGATTTTTCCCGAATGGTGTGCTATTATTTTGTGGAACATTTCGCCGAATGGTTCACGAAATATCGTCATTTTTGCGGCGAAATTGGTCCCATAGGAATGAATGGGGAAACTAGAGTGGGAGATGACAAAAGCTGGAAAATCAGAACATGATTTCTAAACTGCCGCCACTCCCTCATTTTCAAGCCCACCTACACAAATCTTATATCAAAACGTTCAGCTATCCCTGCTGCCACTAAACATGTCCACGGCTAAGCCATAGTCCTGATAGTTTTCACAATATGACCATTTGTTTGCAACTCACGCCGTCCATTGACATTCATTGAAACTACACTCTAGCCCCCTCCAAATTTGAAGGGCAATTTCTAAACTGCGACTGTGCCTTCATTTTTAATATTTCAGAGACATACTATACATCAAAATCTAGGTCTGGGTCTTGTGATTCTCACAATATAAAGATCTTCGCTGTAGGATGTATAGTTTTTAAAATACGGCCATTTGTTTAGAGGTCATTTCAGGAAATTTTAGCCATTAATCAGAGTCTACTGTTAGTGTTTGTTTTGTTGCCATGGTTACCAAAGCTTCTGTTATACACAGGGGGGAAGGTGGCTGGAGCATCTCAGCTGATTACAGAGCCCGGGGGAGGGGACAGACACACCATGTACTGATTTATAATAGAGGAATATGATGGGGCAGTTTTGATGGGGTAATTCTGATGGGGCAGTTTTGATGAAGCAGTATTTGGGAAGCATAAACAGGGCATGAGCGTTGCTAGGAAACAGTGGTTGTAAACACAAGATGCTGAGACACTCCAAATGCATGTGACTTCATCTGCTAGACTTGATAATGCTTGTAGACTCCTCCCACAGTTTTCACACTACAGAGACAAATAATATACCGAAACGAGCGGATTGTTCCCGATTGGTGTGTTATTACTTTGTGGAATGTTTTGCCGAATGGTCCACGAAATGACGTTTTTGCGACGAAATTGGTCCCATAGGAATGAATGGCGAAATGTTCAAAACTAGAGTGGGAAGTGACAAAAGCTGACAACCCCATGATCAGCCAAAACATTATGACCACCCCATGATCAGCCAAAACATTATGACCGCCCCATGTAAAAAAAAATATATTTTTGAAAAAAAAAAAAAATTTTTGAAAAAAGTAAAAAAATAATTTTTGAAAAAAGTAAAAAAATAATTTTTGAAAAAAAAAAATCATTTTTGAAAAAAAAAAATATATTTTTGAAAAAAAAATTATTTTTGAAAAAAAAAAAATTATTTTTGAAAAAAAAAATATTTTTGAAAAAAAAATTTCTTTTAAAAAAAAAATTATTTTTGAAAAAAAAATATATTTGAAAAAAAAAAATATTTTTGAAAAAAAAAAATTTTTGAAAAAAAAATTGCTTTAAAAAAAATAATAATTTCGAAAAAAAAATTATTTTTGAAATAAAAAAATTCATTTTTGAAAAAAAAAATTACCTTTGAAAAAAAAAATTACTTTTGAAAAAAAAAAATCATTTTTGAAGAAAAAAAAAATCATTTTTGATTAAAAAAAATTCATTTTTGAAAAAAAAAATTACTTTTGAAAAAAATGTTCAGCTCTTTCAGCGAATGATGGAACTTTTTTACTACTATTTATACTTTTTAAAATATTAAGCTTTTTAACACTTTTCACAGTTACTCAAGCCACTCCACCCCACCCAGTTACTCCGCCCACTCCAGTTGTAGAGGCAAGAACACTTTCACAATTTCCCCAGAAATTGTACCTTTTCTAGTTCTTATTCTTATTATTATAGCCAAATTTACCACCCTAACTCCTCCCACAGTTTTTACACTACATAGACAAGTAATATACCGAAACGTGCGGATTGTTCCCGAATGGTGTGCTATTATTTTGTGGAACGTTTCGCCGAATGGTTCACAAAATATCGTCATTTTTGCGGCGAAATTGGTCCCATAGGAATGAATGGGGAAACTAGAGTGGGAGATGACAAAAGTTGGAAAATCAGAACATGATTTCTAAACTGCCGCCACTCCCTCATTTTCAAGCCCACCTACACAAATCTTATATCAAAACGTTCAGCTATCCCTGCTGTCACTAAACATGTCCACGGCTAAGCCATAGTCCTGATAGTTTTCACAATATGACCATTTGTTTGCAACTCACGCCGTCCATTGACATTCATTGAAACTACACTCTAGCCCCCTCCAAATTTGAAGGGCAATTTCTAAACTGCGACTGTGCCTTCATTTTTAATATTTCAGAGACATACTATGTATCAAAATCTAGGTCTGGGTCTTGTGATTCTCACAATATAAAGATCTTCGCTGTAGGATGTATAGTTTTTAAAATACGGCCATTTGTTTAGAGGTCATTTCAGGAAATTTTAGCCATTAATCAGCGTGTACTGTGTTTGTTTTGTTGCCATGGTTACCAAAGCTTCTGTTATACACAGGGGGGAAGGTGGCTGGAGCATCTCAGCTGATTACAGAGCCCGGGGGAGGGGACAGACACACCATGTACTGATTTATAATAGAGGAATATGATGGGGCAGTTTTGATGGGGTAATTCTGATGGGGCAGTTTTGATGAAGTAGTATTTGGGAAGCATAAACAGGGCATGAGTGTTGCTAGGAAACAGTGGTTGTAAACACAAGATGCTGAGACACTCCAAATGCATGTGACTTCATCTGCTAGACTTGATAATGCTTGTAGACTCCTCCCACAGTTTTCACACTACAGAGACAAATAATATACCGAAACGAGCGGATTGTTCCTGATTGGTGTGCTATTACTTTGTGGAATGTTTTGCCGAATGGTCCACGAAATGACGTTTTTGCGGCGAAATTGGTCCCATAGGAATGAATGGCGAAATGTTCAAAACTAGAGTGGGAAGTGACAAAAGCTGACAACCCCATGATCAGCCAAAACATTATGACCACCCCATGATCAGCCAAAACATTATGACCGCCCCATGTAAAAAAAAAATATTTTTGAAAAAAAAAAATAATTTTTGAAAAAAGTAAAAAAATAATTTTTGAAAAAAAAAAATCATTTTTGAAAAAAAAAAATCATTTTTGAAAAAAAAAATATATATTTTTGAAAAAAAAAATATTTTTGAAAAAAAAAAAATATTTTTGAAAAAAAAATTTCTTTTAAAAAAAAAATTATTTTTGAAAAAAAATATTTGAAAAAAAAAAATATTTTTGAAAAAAAAAAATTATTTTTGAAAAAAAAAAATTATTTTTGAAAAAAAAAATTATTTTTGAAAAAAAAAATTACTTTAAAAAAAATAATAATTTCGAAAAAAAAATTATTTTTGAAATAAAAAAATTCATTTTTGAAAAAAAAAAATTACCTTTGAAAAAAAAAATTACTTTTGAAAAAAAAAATCATTTTTGAAGAAAAAAAAATCATTTTTGATTAAAAAAAATTCATTTTTGAAAAAAAAATTACTTTTGAAAAAAATGTTCAGCTCTTTCAGCGAATGATGGAACTTTTTTACTACTATTTATACTTTTTAAAATATTAAGCTTTTTAACACTTTTCACAGTTACTCAAGCCACTCCACCCCACCCAGTTACTCCGCCCACTCCAGTTGTAGAGGCAAGAACACTTTCACAATTTCCCCAGAAATTGTACCTTTTCTAGTTCTTATTCTTATTATTATAGCCAAATTTACCACCCTAACTCCTCCCACAGTTTTTACACTACATAGACAAGTAATATACCGAAACGTGCGGATTGTTCCCGAATGGTGTGCTATTATTTTGTGGAACGTTTCGCCGAATGGTTCACAAAATATCGTCATTTTTGCGGCGAAATTGGTCCCATAGGAATAAATGGGGAAACTAGAGTGGGAGATGACAAAAGCTGGAAAATCAGAACATGATTTCTAAACTGCCGCCACTCCCTCATTTTCAAGCCCACCTACACAAATCTTATATCAAAACGTTCAGCTATCCCTGCTGCCACTAAACATGTCCACGGCTAAGCCATAGTCCTGATAGTTTTCACAATATGACCATTTGTTTGCAACTCACGCCGTCCATTGACATTCATTGAAACTACACTCTAGCCCCCTCCAAATTTGAAGGGCAATTTCTAAACTGCGACTGTGCCTTCATTTTTAATATTTCAGAGACATACTATGTATCAAAATCTAGGTCTGGGTCTTGTGATTCTCACAATATAAAGATCTTCGCTGTAGGATGTATAGTTTTTAAAATACGGCCATTTGTTTAGAGGTCATTTCAGGAAATTTTAGCCATTAATCAGCGTGTACTGTGTTTGTTTTGTTGCCATGGTTACCAAAGCTTCTGTTATACACAGGGGGGAAGGTGGCTGGAGCATCTCAGCTGATTACAGAGCCCGGGGGAGGGGACAGACACACCATGTACTGATTTATAATAGAGGAATATGATGGGGCAGTTTTGATGGGGTAATTCTGATGGGGCAGTTTTGATGAAGTAGTATTTGGGAAGCATAAACAGGGCATGAGTGTTGCTAGGAAACAGTGGTTGTAAACACAAGATGCTGAGACACTCCAAATGCATGTGACTTCATCTGCTAGACTTGATAATGCTTGTAGACTCCTCCCACAGTTTTCACACTACAGAGACAAATAATATACCGAAACGAGCGGATTGTTCCTGATTGGTGTGCTATTACTTTGTGGAATGTTTTGCCGAATGGTCCACGAAATGACGTTTTTGCGGCGAAATTGGTCCCATAGGAATGAATGGCGAAATGTTCAAAACTAGAGTGGGAAGTGACAAAAGCTGACAACCCCATGATCAGCCAAAACATTATGACCACCCCATGATCAGCCAAAACATTATGACCGCCCCATGTAAAAAAAAAATATTTTTGAAAAAAAAAAATAATTTTTGAAAAAAGTAAAAAAATAATTTTTGAAAAAAAAAAATCATTTTTGAAAAAAAAAATATATATTTTTGAAAAAAAAAATATTTTTGAAAAAAAAAAAATATTTTTGAAAAAAAAATTTCTTTTAAAAAAAAAATTATTTTTGAAAAAAAATATTTGAAAAAAAAAAATATTTTTGAAAAAAAAAAATTATTTTTGAAAAAAAAAAATTATTTTTGAAAAAAAAAATTATTTTTGAAAAAAAAAATTACTTTAAAAAAAATAATAATTTCGAAAAAAAAATTATTTTTGAAATAAAAAAATTCATTTTTGAAAAAAAAAAATTACCTTTGAAAAAAAAAATTACTTTTGAAAAAAAAAATCATTTTTGAAGAAAAAAAAATCATTTTTGATTAAAAAAAATTCATTTTTGAAAAAAAAATTACTTTTGAAAAAAATGTTCAGCTCTTTCAGCGAATGATGGAACTTTTTTACTACTATTTATACTTTTTAAAATATTAAGCTTTTTAACACTTTTCACAGTTACTCAAGCCACTCCACCCCACCCAGTTACTCCGCCCACTCCAGTTGTAGAGGCAAGAACACTTTCACAATTTCCCCAGAAATTGTACCTTTTCTAGTCTCACATATATATTATTATTCTTATTATAGCCAAATTTACCACCCTAACTCCTCCCACAGTTTTTACACTACATAGACAAGTAATATACCGAAACGTGCGGAATGTTCCCGAATGGTGTGCTATTACTTTGTGGAACGTTTCGCCGAATGGTTCACGAAATATCGTCATTTTTGCGGCGAAATTGGTCCCATAGGAATGAATGGGGAAACTAGAGTGGGAGATGACAAAAGCTGGAAAATCAGAACATGATTTCTAAACTGCCGCCACTCCCTCATTTTCAAGCCCACCTACACAAATCTTATATCAAAACGTTCAGCTATCCCTGCTGCCACTAAACATGTCCACGGCTAAGCCATAGTCCTGATAGTTTTCACAATATGACCATTTGTTTGCAACTCACGCCGTCCATTGACATTCATTGAAACTACACTCTAGCCCCCTCCAAATTTGAAGGGCAATTTCTAAACTGCGACTGTGCCTTCATTTTTAATATTTCAGAGACATACTATGTATCAAAATCTAGGTCAGGGTCTTGTGATTCTCACAATATAAAGATCTTCGCTGTAGGATGTATAGTTTTTAAAATACGGCCATTTGTTTAGAGGTCATTTCAGGAAATTTTAGCCATTAATCAGAGTGCACTGTTAGTGTTTGTTTTGTTGCCATGGTTACCAAAGCTTCTGTTATACACAGGGGGGAGGTGGCTGGAGCATCTCAGCTGATTACAGAGCCCGGGGGAGGGGACAGACACACCATGTACTGATTTATAATAGAGGAATATGATGGGGCAGTTTTGATGGGGTAATTCTGATGGGGCAGTTTTGATGAAGTAGTATTTGGGAAGCATAAACAGGGCATGAGCGTTGCTAGGAAACAGTGGTTGTAAACACAAGATGCTGAGACACTCCAAATGCATGTGACTTCATCTGCTAGACTTGATAATGCTTGTAGACTCCTCCCACAGTTTTCACACTACAGAGACAAATAATATACCGAAACGAGCGGATTGTTCCCGATTGGTGTGCTATCACTTTGTGGAATGTTTTGCCGAATGGTCCACGAAATGACGTTTTTACGGCGAAATTGGTCCCATAGGAATGAATGGCGAAATGTTCAAAACTAGAGTGGGAAGTGACAAAAGCTGACAACCCCATGATCAGCCAAAACATTATGACCACCCCATGATCAGCCAAAACATTATGACCGCCCCAAGTAAAAAAAAAAATATTTTTGAAAAAAAAAAAAATTTTTTTAAAAAGTAAAAAAATAATTTTTGAAAAAAAAATCATTTTTGAAAAAAAAAATATTTTTGAAAAAAAAAAAAATTATTTTTGAAAAAAAAAAATATTTTTGAAAAAAAAATTTTTTTTAAAAAAAATTATTTTTGAAAAAAAAATATATTTGAAAAAAAAAATATTTTTGAAAAAAAAAAATATTTTTGAAAAAAAAATTACTTTAAAAAAAATAATAATTTCGAAAAAAAAATTATTTTTGAAATAAAAAAATTCATTTTTGAAAAAAAAAATTACCTTTGAAAAAAAAAATTACTTTTGAAAAAAAAAATCATTTTTGAAGAAAAAAAAATCATTTTTGATTAAAAAAAATTCATTTTTTGAAAAAAAAAATTACTTTTGAAAAAAATGTTCAGCTCTTTCAGCGAATGATGGAACTTTTTTACTACTATTTATACTTTTTAAAATATTAAGCTTTTTAACACTTTTCACAGTTACTCAAGCCACCCCACCCAGTTACTCCGCCCACTCCAGTTGTAGAGGCAAGAACACTTTCACAATTTCCCCAGAAATTGTGCCTTTTCTAGTTTATTATAATATTGCCAGGAAGAAGTTGTCTTTTGAAACATGAAACTGGAGTTCTTACACAAATAGCGTGATAGAACACAAGCCATTGTAATATATTTATGCAAGCTGGACCCAGTAATGAAGGGTTCATCCCAACATATCAGAGCTGTAGCTTTTATGCAACGGTGCTATTAGACAAAGTTAGATATTGTTTTGGTCAAACATTTAATTTTTAATGGTCCAACATTCTGTGCAGCAAATATACAGATAACTAAATGTCTGTCTAATGAAAGGTTTAAAATATGAGTTTGTTTATGTACAAATCTAACAATGAAAAATGGGTACATTTGAATCCAGCCACCTTATTGCCTCTATTGGAGGAGGCTGGAGACAAAGGAAGACGTGTGTTAAATTGATGGTGTAGGAATCAGCTGCTGTGAGCCCAGTGCAGGACACACTCCCTGAAGACCCAGATATTACATTTTTTGTAGATTTGAATATGCAGTTTATCACCCAGAAGGGTACTCTGTATTCAAAGTCATTGGATCCTTTTTCCCCAGCTCAAGAAGCAGAGCTCCATGTTTTAGCAAAGCCTGTGAGCTATAAAAAGAGTGTATATTTATATAGATAGTCGAGATATAGAGAGCTTTTGGTTTCATTTGAAGGGCCAGAAGTTTGTTTTTACTTCGGCAGGTAAACCAATAAAGCATGCCAAGTTAATTTGATCGGCTGTTTTCAGCCTTCCAGGTTCTTGCTGAGGTAGCCATATTAACTTTCACACATGGAAGCAGACCAGGTGACTAAGGATGCTGCATTTACAGCCTCGGACACTTGATGGGTCTGTGCAACTCACAGATTCCACCCTAGTTCTGGCCCAGTATAGCTGGGATTTATAATTCAACTTTAAGGACCCCAGAACGAGAAGAACAAGTGGTCCACAGGGGGCAACTTCTTATGAAACAGGACTTTGGAAAAAGGTGATCATTTATGTCTGCCAGCCACTCTTTTCCCTCCAGCTTGACAAATGGACCGTGTCATCAGTCACAAGAAGTTATGGCTGCCTTAGTAAATGAGCTTGGGATAGAGCCAGGGCTTCTCCACAGTTGTTTTTATAACATACCACTTCTTGTTTTACCTGTTACCAAAGGTGTTACCAAAAGCTGAACATCCCTTCCAGATATTACAAAAAGATATATCCAGATGCCCAAGTCAGGATCATACGAGTATACATTTTGTCTGTATGGACATGTTTTTTGGATGTCCAGTGGCAAATCCTACTGCAAAGGCCACAGTAAAAAGTGTTATCAGAAGTAGTTTGTAAGTACAGAGTGCCAGAATCTACAGAGAGTAACAGAGGAAATAATTTTTTATAGGAGAGTCCTTAATGGAAGTTTTGAGGTTTTATTTTTACACCCCCTACTGTCTACAATGTAGCGGACAAAGTAGAGTAAGAAACTAGAAAACTTTTGCCTGAATGTTTTCTTATATTTTATGAAGCCCCTAAGGGGAATGTTGGACTCTCTCCCTATGGGATTTGGTTTGGCAGTGTGTTACTCACTTGCTTATATTTTGTCTCAGCAGCTGAAGTCCTCCATTCGGATCTCACAGAGAATGTTGCTGATCTTTTAAGGTTTTTTGACAAACTCATATATGTGTTTTCTCCCCAATTCCAGATCCTAAAAGTTTGGAAGGATCTAAAACTAAAGCCAGGTGACTTGTGGATTGTTAAGAGACATTTATATATAAGGAAAAGTTTGGAGACTCAATACAGCATCTATTTCATGTACAGTTTTTGCAAAACGTGAAGAAAAAGTCACCTGGATCCACACCAGACACTGCAAAAATGACTAAATTAAAGAAATCTCTGTGTTTGATTTGTTTCCCTCTTGTGATCACAGTCTAGGGTACTTTTTGATTAAATTACTTTAATTGTAAGGGATATATATATTTGAAAAGTAGTTTAGCCATGTTGAAGTCATATTTTGTCTTTTGTACGTCTTCCATTTTATGTAGAATTCTCTGTGTTTACATATGCTGATCAGTCAGCATGCCCACAATTCAGCTAGAAGGCCATTCTGGCCACAGGAGTGTACAGCCAGTACTCTGTAAATATGTCTTATCAATCATTTGTTTTTCACAATGAAAAGTCATTTTGTAATGAAAAAGTTGCTCAGCTATTATTTTCTCCACAATGGATTTTTTTTGCCTCTTTGGCCAGGACTACCTCCACCTAAGCATGTGGAGGTTCCAGGTTAAAGGTGATAGCAGGTGTGGTTAGTGATCAAAATATTGATCAAAAGAGGGGAGACTGTAATGGAAATTTGTAAGTTCTGTATATAATTGTATTGTATTTTGTATGTATTGCACACTGCCCTCACTGTGCACACAGCACTAATAATATTTTCAGTAAATGTTTACATTCTTTTGAGTCCTGATTAGAATAAGCCTGCCTATGTAACGCCCCTTGTTACCATGAACGTACAATTGTAATATTAATGTGATACCTACGTAATCATGTGCATAAAAACCTTCAATTGCGTCATAATAAAGCAGAACAGGAATTTGGAAAGATGCTGAGCGTATCTTTTGTGTCTGTTCCCTACTGCAGTAGTTATTATTAATTTGGAACCACTAATCAATATGAGGATAGGAGTTGCCTATCATCAATTCAACCGAGTCATATGCAAATTGCTATCATAAAAACTGAGGCAGCAGACTTTGTAAAAGTTAAAATTTGTGTCATTCTCAAAACGTTTGGCCACTGCTGTTCATTAATTGGTTTGTGTTAAATAGATAGCGTCTACAAACTATGGTATATATACACTGGAATTTACGCAGCTTTTACTTTCTGACTGCCTGTCATATTTCCTGATGTACTAAAATACCAGGGCAGTACAAACACCACCAAAAGTACTTCTTTTTGGAAAGTAGACACCTTAAGATATTTGCTGAGGGACATGTTGAGTGCGTGGAAGATTTTTGACACAATTTTTTGTAAAATGCCAAATAAAAAATATATTTTTTTAAACAAACTGTCACTTGACACTAGGATCACACTGATGCGATGTGGGAACCAGCGCGATTACAGCACTGGTTCCCGCATTGCTCCTCTGCAGCAGGTAGTTCACACTGCCTTCTGTAAACCACTGTGGGTGTCATTACATTGTTAATGACACCCCCAAATCAGTTCACAGATCGCAGTGCGAACTGTGAACTCGCACAGGAATTGGATTGCATAGGTGAGAACACCCATACGAATCTAATGCGAGTTCCGTCATACAACTGTATGGCTGAACTCGCATCTTACAGACATCGCATGTGATTGGCACCACAGGTGCGGGTGTGAATCAAATGCGATGTCTGTGATCTCATTGGTGTGAACCTGAGCTTAATGAGATATTTCCCACACATGCCATGGGTATATGTGGAGTTACACCCCAAAATACATTCTGCTACTTCTCTTAGCACTCTCACACTTTGAATGACACTTGCGCGGTCATGCAACACTGTACCCAAATTACATTTTTATCATTTTTTTCACACAAATAGAGCTTTCTTTTTTGTTGGTATTTAACCACTTGCCGACCGCCTCATGACGATATACGTCGGCAGAATGGCACGGGCAGGCAGAATCACGTACCCCGATGTCCGAGGCGGTCGGCGTTTGTCCCCCGGCGATCGGAGGTGAGGGGGAGGCCATCCATTTGTGGCCCCCCTCCCAATCGCTCTCAGCCAATGGGATCATTCCTCTGCTGCTGTATGCTAAACAGCAGCAGAGGAAATTATGTCATCTCTCTTCGGCTCGGTATTTTCCGTTCCGGCGCCGAGGAGAGAAGACATCGATGTGAGTGCACAACACACACACATACAGTAGAACATGCCAGGCACACATTACACCCCCCTTTACTGCCCGATCCTCCCCCGATCACCCTCCAATCACCCCCCCGTCACACTGACACCAAGCAGTTTTTTTTTTGTTTTTCTTTTATCTGATTACTGCATTGGTGTCAGTTTGTGACATTTATAGGGCGTACACGCGGTCGGACTTTGTTCGGACATTCCGACAACAAAATCCTAGGATTTTTTTCCGACGGATGTTGGCTCAAACTTGTTTTGCCTACACACGGTCGCACAAAGTTGTCGGAATTTCCGATCAACAACCACGCGGTCACGTACACCACGTACGACGAGACTAGAAAAGGCTGGTTCAGAACCAAGCACGGCACCCTTTGGGCTCCTTTTGCTAATCTCGTGTTAGTAAAAGTTTGGTGAGAGACGATTCGCGCTTTTTCAGACTCGTGGCTTTCAGATCGTTTTCTGCCGTTCAGGTTGTGCTTGTGGGTTTGTATCTGCTCTTCAGTGCATGCAAGCAAGTTCCACGTGACTTTAGTCATTGTATTCTTGTTCGTTCGTTACTGGTTTTCAGGTCGCTCTTCACAGGCCTTGCTGTTCTTCAGTCCGTTCTGTTACTTCGTTCTGAGCAGCCGACCGTTTTCTAGCCATGTTTCGTATGCGTACTCCTCGTAGAGTTCGTGCTGTGCGGGGGCTTGGTGTTGGGGTCCTGACCTTGACACAAGTCCAGTCCATGAACAGGGTGGGGAGGAGTTCATGGACCAAGAATTGGTTGCTTCAGCGTGACCAGTTCTGTCATATGCCTTTGCTCCGTGAGATCCGTGAGAATAATCCTGATGATTTCAGGAACTTTCTCCGGATGACGGACCCCGTGTTTCACCGTTTGTTGGCTTCGCTGACCCCCTATATCAGCAGGCAGGATACCTGCATGAGGCAAGCCATCACTCCGGAGCAGAGGTTGGTCGCTACCTTGCAGTATTTGGCCACAGGGAGAAGCCTGCAGGACTTGAAGTTCTCAACAGGCATCTCCCCCCAGGCTCTTCTTTGTGGACATTTACTGCTTGTGTTTGTTTGAGCTGACCCTGACAGAAATGTGTTGAGTGCAGAAAATGGCGTGATTGTGTAACCTTATACAAAGCACTGTTGGCTGTTATTTCCTGAATGCAAAGACACTTTTCACTACAAGTGCACTTGCAACTGCACTGAAACTGCACTTGTAGTGAAAAGTGGATTTGCCCTTAGGAAATTACCCCCATTTTTGCATAAAACAACAATTACATCACCCCAAAAATGTTGTAGCGTTGAGACAATAATCCACACATTCTTGATGAACAATCTTTTTAATACCGGCACAATCACATGTGCATTTACCAAAGGTTTTTCTGACAAACCGACATGTTTGTTGTATAACAATTTTTGTGGTGTCATTATCCAAAATCAAAATGTCCATTTTATAGAAAACAGGCCTGTGTAAAACCCACAAGAAAGACACAAATCTTGATCTTACAAAGTTCACATTTGGTAGAACTTGAAGGCAATATCAGACATGAGTATTTAGGAAATCACCCCAGGAAAAGCCAAATTTGGAAGATGCACACAAATTTCACAATGTCAACATGTACTAGCTGCCATCACGGGGGATCAAGGGATGTGTTTTGGGGGAGAAAGCCCTTCCTCACCGCTACTTTATTATTGAGGAAGGGGTTGCACCCCCAAAACGCGTCTATTGATCTCCCGTGATGGCAGATAGCACATGTTGACACACTGTGTGCATCCTCCAAATTTGGCTTTGGGAAAAATCACAAAAACATTTCGCACATTGTAGCACACAAAAGAAGAAAGTGATTTGGAGGGGCTTTAAACTCGCCCCAAAACATCAATGATGTTTTTATATTTTGGAATAACATCATTGATGTTTTGCTTGATGTTTTCCAATTGTAAATTACACCCCATGATCTCCCCGATCAGGATCTGGGCACTTTCGGATGTGAAAGGATCTTCATTCACAACCTCACGATCAACTAAAAAGAGAGGAAACCCAAAATAAATTTGGTTTAAAAAAAATGCCGCCATCCATCTCTTATCTGAGCCTGTGGTCGCAGACACTCACCTGTTGTGGTGACTAGTTCCACCGTGTCTTCCTCCTCCTGCTTAGCTTGTGTAGTTGGGATTTCCCCTTCTTCCAGAGGGGGGGGGGCTCTGGTCTCCTCGGATGAGGGGTGTCCTCCGAGTCTTTTCTCCCCTATGTAAAACAAAAATGGTATAATTAGCACACAGATATTTAATGTCAGAACTATAAAGATGAAACATTGCTTGGAAGTGGGGTACAATGATCAATTTTAGCCGAGTTCCAAGATGTAGCTTTTTTAGTGTCCTTTGTCAAGCTGCAATACTTTACCTGTTTGGTACAAGCTTCACAGATGTAGCCCCCCCCCTATAGTATACACTGGAGCACCTGTGTGCCCCCCCTAATAAAAATGGTGTTCTGGGGTCCCACACTAGTGCTCCAGTGTCCAGATGTGAAAACAGCTGCTGAGTGTCCTCTCCTTACACACAATCTAGTTTGCATTTCATTCTAGTAACAAAGCCACCTACACAACCCAATTCTTTGAAGACAAGTATAGGGCCTCAAAATGGTGGCCAAATGCATATGGGCTAAACAATGGTATTTTATAGTCCGAAAGAAAAATGTGTGATCTGAACGAATAATGTGCCCATGAACATGAAAGTTGCCATTTTAAAATGTACAACAGTTCCTAAAAGAACATGGAGCAGCACGAACGTAATAAACACAAAAAGAATAGGAACACAGCACAACTACTTACTTTTTTGCAGCACTCTCCGGATCTTTCTGTACTGCTCATGTTCTCGTAATTTCAGGTCCGACCACCGCTTCCTGAGCTGATCTTTCGATCGTCATACCCCGAATTTCCGGTGCAGACTCCTGACCACTTTCGCCATGATCTTGGCCTTTCGGATACTGGGGTTGGGGTAAGGCCCATACTTTCCATCATAGTCGGCCTTCTTCAGGATGTCCACCATTTCCAACATCTCCCCAAAGGACATATTTGAGTCCTTTAATCTCCTTCTGGATCGGGACTTTCAGGCTCCGGCCTTTCCTCCCCTCCTCCTCGTTGCAACAATTAGTACGATCCTGCTGCCTATCCGCCATGTGCTCTTCCCCCACTGCGCCGAACGAAAAGGGCCGGGGAACAGACTAGAAAGAACGTCAGGGGCGGGCGGAGTTATACGCATGCGCAGTGTGTATAAATCGTAACGCGCGCGTCTTACGTAAGATCTGTGAGTGGAGGAAGGAGCATCGGAGACGCCGATCGTGCTAACGAAGGTAGGATCTAAACTTGGGCCTATACTGCTTCGAAATGAAAGCCTATATTGTAACAAGATTAGGGGAATTTGGCCTGACATTAGGGTTTGTCTTGTGTTGTGTCTTGCAGAGAAAATGGATGGGTTCAACGACCACAATTTCCTGCCCCTGTTTATTGACAAGTACAGGGAGCTGCCCTGTCTGTGGCAGGTGAGACACCCCCATTATAACCACAAACAGAAGAGGCAGGCAGCGCTGGAGAAACTGCTGGAGTTAGTGAAGCCGGTGGTCCCCACAGCAACCATCCCCTATTTAAAAGCTAAAATTGGTAGCCTGAGGAGCACTTATCTTAGGGAGCGCAAGAAGGTCACAGATTCCCAGAGGTCCGGAGCTGCAGCAGATGACGTTTATGTCCCCAGGCTGTGGTACTATGAGAGACTGTGATTTCTGTCAGACCACACTGAAGTCAGGGAATCCCTCTCCACCTTTCCTTCCACGCTTCCTTCCACCCCAGCTGAGGCTTCCGATGTCCAACCTGGGCCTTCGAGCCAGGAAGAAGTGGAGGAGCCCAGCTGGAGTCAGGTATAGCATTCTTCTACAGATTTCTGGCCAATAAATAAATGATGTTTCCTAGATGTTATTATTGATCATTAATTGCTGATTAAAAAAAGTGTTTTACATATCAATAGACAGTAGTGGGCACCCAAAATTGGGACAAGAATGCAAAATGCTGGGCTCAGAATGATAGTCTGTTATATTTGTTAACATTCAATTTGCAGCAGTCAGGAGGTGAAAATTGTGTGTGATTGATGAAAACAATACTAAAACTATGTCCCTTTTTCATACACAGGAAGACCTCAGCCAGGAGGAGGTTGTGGAATGTGGCAGCCAGGAGGAGGCAGGTATAAGTGGCAGCCAGGAGGAGGCGGGGATTAGTGTCAGCCAGGAGGAGGCGGGGCTAAGTGTCAGCCAAGAGAAGCCTGGGACAAGTCGCAGCCTGACTGAGTCTCAGGTTCCTCCCCTCCGCCTGCCACATAAACGAGCCAGGAAGATGACTCCCAGTCCTGTGCAGGATTCAGCGTACAGGCTGATCCAGGAGGCTTTGGCGTCCCTCAGAGCCTTCCCCAGTCCTGCAGAGGCCTTTGCCTGCATGGCTGCCACCAAGTTGCAGGGCATGCAGGAGGGCCATTGCAGGATCTCTGAGGACCTGATTTATAAAGTCCTACGTAAGGGGGAGAGTGGGGAACTGACGCACAAGACGGATGTCATTGAGATCGACGATCCTCCTCCTCCTCCTGCTGCCACAACTCCACCACCACAGCCACCACGTAGAAGGAGGCGTGGAAAGAAGACCAAAGAGTGATGACCCTGGGTTCAATCTGGTCTGCCAGAAGATGCAGTCTCTCGTATGACCACAGCCTGGGGACATAGATGTCATCTGCTGCTTTCCGGATCTCTGGGACTTCTGGACCAGACTGCCCTCCCTTAGATATGGACTCCTCAGGCCACCAATTTTGCTTTTAAATAATTGATGTCTGCCATGGGGGTCCAAGGCTTCACCCACTTCTGCAGTTTCTCCAGCGTTGCCTCCCTCTTTGTTTTTTTATAGTTGTGACCCCTTAATTACATTTTTTTATGTAAATTCTACTCTCCTGTGTGTGTTTTCATCCAAAAAGGACAGTTTGTTGGTGACGATTCAGGTACATTTCTAACATAAAATGTGAAATTAACAAGGGACAACAACACCAAACAATCTCCTACAGATTAAATAGAACAACATATCAATGGTGTTGTGGGAACTTGTCACAAAAAACACACAAACATTTTCGAGAGTACAAATCAAAATCACCAAAAAAAAAAAAAGAGAAACACAAAAAAAGATTCTTCATTAAAGGCAAAAAAAAATATGTTGTCAGATGTGAGAAATCAAAATATATTGAGGGAATCCTGATAAATAGTAACGAAAGAAGTTTGTGAGAAGAGTGTGTGAATATGAGCATCAAAACTACTTAATTCTTGTCACATTTTAAAGAAGAAGAGAGTGCGCTGTATTAAACCATTTTGAACATTGCAGCGTGACGAAAGTGCTGTATCCATTGCGAACGCTAAGTTTACCAGAACGAGCTGTCCCATCTCGGAATTTCTTCTGAGCATGCGTGGCACTTTGTGCGTCGGAACAGGCCACACATGGTCGGAATTGACGCGATCGGATTTTGTTGTCGGAAAATTTTATCTCCTGCTGTCCAACTTTGTGTGTCGGAAAATTTGATGGAAAATGTCCGATGGCGCCCACACACGGTCGGAATTTCCGACAACACGCTCCGATCGGACATTGTCCATCGGAAAATCCGACCGTGTGTACGGGGCATTAGTGTGGTAGGGCAGTTAGTGTTAGCCCCCTTTAAGTCTAGGGTACCCCCCCTAACCCCCCCTAATAAAGTTTTAACCCCTTGATCACCCCCCGTCGCCAATGTCACTAAGTGGTCATTTTTCTGATCACTGTATTAGTGTCACTGGTGACGCTAGTTAGGGAGGTAAATATTTAGGTTCGCCATCAGCGTTTTATAGCGACAGGGACCCCCATATACTACCTAATAAAGGTTTTAACCCCTTGATTGCCCCCTAGTTAACCCTTTCACCAGTGATCACCGTATAACTGTTACGGGTGACGCTGGTTAGTTCATTTATTTTTTATAGTGTCAGGGCACGCAGCATACGCCTCCCTTAGTGGTATAGTATCTGAACGGATCAATATCTGATATGATCAGATCTATACTAGTGTCCCCAGCAGTTTAGGGTTCCCAAAAATGCAGTGTTAGCGGGATCAGCCCAGATACCTGCTAGCACCTGCGTTTTGCCCCTCCGCCCAGCCCAGCCCACCCAAGTGCAGTATCGATCGATCACTGTCACTTACAAAACACTAAACGCACAACTGCAGCGTTCGCAGAGTCAGGCGTGATCCCTGCGATCGCTAACAGTTTTTTTTGTAGTGTTTTGGTGAACTGGCAAGCACCAGCCCCAAGCAGCATCAGGTTAGCGTCAGTAGCACTAACACCCACGCACGCACCATACACCTCCCTTAGTGGAAAAGTATCTGAACGGATCAATATCTGATCCGATCAGATCTATACTAGCGTCCCCAGCAGTTTAGGGTTCCCAAAAACGCAGTGTTAGCGGGATCAGCCCAGATACCTGCTAGCACCTGCGTTTTGCCCCTCCGCCCAGCCCAGCCCACCCAAGTGTAGTATCGATCGATCACTGTCACTTACAAAACACTAAACGCACAACTGCAACGTTCGTAGAGTCAGGCCTGATCCCTGCGATCGCTAACAGTTTTTTTGGTAGCGTTTTGGTGAACTTGGAAGCACTAGCGGCCTAGTACACCCCGGTTGTAGTCAAACCAGCACTGCAGTAACACTTGGTGACGTGGCAAGTCCCATAAGTGCAGTTCAAGCTGGTGAGGTGGCAAGCACAAGTAGTGTCCCGCTGCCACCAAGAAGAAGACAAACACAGGCCCGTCGTGCCCATAATGTCCTTCCTGCTGCATTCACCAATCCTAATTGGGAACCCACCTCTTCTGCAGCACCTGTACTTCCCCCATTCACATCCCCAACCAAATGCAGTCGGCTGCATGAGAGGCATTTTCTTTATGTCCTCCCGAGTACCCCTACCCAACAAACCCCCCAAAAAAGATGTCGTGTCTGCAGCAAGTGCGAATATAGGCGTGACACCCGCTATTATTGTCCCTACTGTTCTGACAATCCTGGTCTTTACATTGGTGAATGTTTTGAACGCTACCATTCACTAGTTGAGTATTAGCGTAGGGTACAGCATTGCACAGACTAGGCACACTTTCACAGGGTCTCCCAAGATGCCATCGCATTTTGAGAGACCCGAACCTGGAACCGGTTACAGTTATAAAAGTTACAGTCACAAAAAAAGTGTAAAAAAAAAACAAAAAAATATATAAAAAAATAAAAAAAAGTTGTTGTTTTATTGTTCTCTCTCTCTCTCTATTCTCTCTCTATTGTTGTGCTCTTTTTTTACTATAAAAAAATAATAAAGAAAAAAAAAAAGCACCTCTGTCCCCTTCTGCTCTCGCGCTAAGGCGAACGCAAGCGACGGTCTGGTGTCAAATGTAAACAGCAATTGCACCATGCATGTGAGGTATCACCGCGAAGGTCAGATCGAGGGCAGTAATTTTAGCAGTAGACCTCCTCTGTAAATCTAAAGTGGTAACCTGTAAAGGCTTTTAAAGGCTTTTAAAAATGTATTTATTTTGTTGTCACTGCACGTTTGTGCGCAATTTTAAAGCATGTCATGTTTGGTATCCATGTACTCGGCCTAAGAACATCTTTTTTATTTCATAAAACATTTGGACAATATAGTGTGTTTTAGTGCATTAAAATTGAAAAAAGTGTGTTTTTTCCCCCAAAAAATGCTTTTGAAAAATCGCTGCGCAAATACTGTGTGAAAAAAAAAAAAACGAAACACCCACCATTTTAATCTGTGGGGCATTTGCTTTAAAAAAATATATAATGTTTGGGGGTTCAAAGTAATTTTCTTGAAAAAAAAAAATGTAATGTAAACAAAAAGTGTCAGAAAGCACTTTGTCTTCAAGTGGTTAGAAGAGTGGGTGATCTGTGACATATGCTTCTAAATGTTGTGCATAAAATGCCCCATTTTGGAAAGTAGACACCCCAAGCTATTTGCTGAGAGGCATGTCGAGTCCATGGAATATTTTATATTGTGACACAAGTTGTGGGAAAGAGACAAATTTTTTTTTTTTGCACAAAGTTGTCACTAAATGATATATTGCTCAAACATGCCATGGGAATATGTGAAATTACACCCCAAAATACATTCTGTTGCTTCTCCTGAGTACAGGGATACCACATGTGTGAGACTTTTTGGGAGCCTAGCCACGTACGGGACCCTGAAAACCAAGCACCGCCTTCAGGCTTTCTAAGAGCGTAAATTTTTGATTTCACTCTTCACTGCCTATCACAGTTTCGGAGGCCATGGAATGCCCAGGTGGCACAAGCCCCCCCCCCCCAAATGACCCTATTTTGGAAAGTAGATACCCCAAGCTATTTTCTGAGAGGTATTGTGAGTATTTTGCAGACCTCACTTTTTGTCAGAAAGTTTTGAAAATTGAAAAAATAATTTTTTTTTCTTGTCTTTCTTCATTTTCAAAAACAAATGAGAGCTGCAAAATACTCACCATGCCTCTCAGCAAATAGCTTGGGGTGTCTACTTTCTAAAATTGGGTCATTTGAGGGGGTTTGTGCCACCTGGGCATTCCATGGCCTCCAAAACTGTGATAGGCAGTGAAGAGTGAAATCAAAAATTTACACCCTTAGAAATCCTGAAGGCGGTGATTGGTTTTCAGGGCCCCGTACGCGGCTAGGCTCCCAAAAAGTCCCACTCATGTGGTATCCCCATACTCAAGAGAAGCAGCTAAATGTATTTTGGGGTGCAATTCCACATATGCCCATGGCCTGTGTAAGCAATATATCATTTAGTGACAACTTTGTGCAAAAAAAAAAAATTGTCACTTTCCAGAAACTTGTGTCAAAATATAAAATATTCCATGGACTCAACATGCCTCTCAGCAAATAGCTTGGGGTGTCTACTTTCTAAAATGGGGTCATTTGGGGGGGGGGTTGTGCCATTTGGGCATTTTATGGCTTTCAAAACTGTGATAGGTAGTGAGGAGTAAAATCAAAAATTTACGCCCATAGAAATCCTGAATTCGGTCATTGGTTTTCGGGGCCCCGTACGCGGCTAGGCTCCCAAAAAGTCCCACACATGTGATATCCCCGTACTCAGGAGAAGCAGCTGAATGTATTATGGGGTGCAATTCCACATATGCCCATGGCCTGTATGAGCAATATATCATTTAGTGACAACTTTTTGTAATTTTTTTTTTTTGTCATTATTCAATCACTTGGGACAAAAAAAATAATATTCAATGGGCTCAACATGCCTCTCAGCAATTTCCTTGGGGTGTCTACTTTCCAAAATGGGGTCATTTGGGGGGGGTTGTACTGCCCTGCCATTTTAGCACCTCAAGAAATGACATAGGCAGTCATAAACTAAAAGCTGTGTAAATTCCAGAAAATGTACCCCTGTTTGTAGACGCTATAACTTTTGCGCAAACCAATAAATATACGCTTATTGATATTTTTTTTACCAAAGACATGTGGCCGAGTACATTTTGGCCTAAATGTATGACTAAAATTGAGTTTATTGGATTTTTTTATTTGTATAACAAAAAGTAGAAAATATCATTTTTTTTCAAAATTTTTGGTCTTTTTCCGTTTATAGCGCAAAAAATAAAAACCGCAGAGGTGATCAAATACCATCAAAAGAAAGCTCTATTTGTGGGAAGAAAAGGACGCAAATTTCGTTTGGGTACAGCATTGCATGACCGCGCAATTAGGAGTTAAAGTGGCGCAGTGCCAAATTGTAAAAAGTGCTCTGGTCAGGAAGGGAGTAAATCCTTCCGGGGCTGAAGTGGTTAATCATTGCTGTTTTTTTATTTTTTGCTAACAAACATTTAATTGAACATTTAAAAAAAATAAAAAGAGTTTCATAGTTTGTTATAAAATTTTGAAAACATGTAATTTTTCTCCTTCATTGATGTGCGCTGATGAGGCTGTACTGATGGACACTGATAGGCTGCACTCATGGGCACTGATAGGCTGCACTGATAAGGTGGCACTGAGAGGTGGCACTGAGAGGTGGCATTGATGGGCACTGATGGTTGGCACTAATGGGGGTACTGAAGGTCACTGATAGGTGGCACTGAAGGGCACTGATAGGTGGCACTAATAGGCGCACTGATAGGTGGCACTGAAGGGCACTGATAGGTGGCACTAATAGGCGGCACTGATAGGTGGCACTGATGGGCACTGATGATCACTGATAGGTGGCACTGATGGGCACTGGTAGGTGACACTGATAGGCAACATTGATCAGTGGCACAGATGATGAGGCACTGATGGGCATTTATTGGCAGCACCGATGGGCATTGATAGGTGGCACTGTTGGGCAAAGGTAGGTAGCACTGTGGGCAATGGTGGGTACTGATAGGTGGCACTGGCAGGTGGCACTGGTGGGCACAAATGAGGCAGCTGCGGCTCTCTGTGCGAGGGACTAATGTCCCTCTGACAGAAACCGGTGACCGGCTTTTTTTTCCCAATTACCAATCTTCTGTTTACATCACGTAATCAACTGTTATTGACTGACAACTGATCACATAGTAAGGGGCCGGGATCAGGGCCGGGAGTCTTATAGACTCGGTGATCACAGAGTGCACCACGCACGCCCCACAGGGGGCGCGCAAGCAGCTCATGCATGGGAGGGTGTCATATGACGGCCTCCCGGCAATTAAGGCCCATGCTGTAGCCATCATTCGGCTATAACGTGGGTGGGTGGTGGTTAAACTGGTAATGCACTGAAGTTTCGGCCGGCAAAAATGTTTGGACAAAAATAGGGTTACTAGCGTCTTGCTGATAAAAAAAAGATGCCAATAATGACGATAAAGGGGCGTGATTTTGCCTCAATTTTACTGTGCCTATGGTACATTTTTTATGTGACTCAAAATCTGCATCTGCATTTTCAATGCATTTTAATGGGGGGGTGCGTTTTTGGTGCGGTTTTTATTAACAGACCAAAAATGCAGCAAGCAGGATTTTTAACACCGCATTAGAAGCACAATGGATTAGTGTTAAGACATACATAGAATTTAATGTGATTCATTTTTCTTAAGTTTTTCTTACGCTAAACGTGCCAATAATGGTCGACAATAAAATCATATTCATTTAAATTCATGATATTCATTAAAAAGTTGAATATAATACAATTATATATAACAAATATATATTTCTAAAAGCCGTCAATTTCTGTTTCTCATTACCTATGTGATCAGCTGCGTCCAATCACAGCTGATCACATGAAAACAAGAAAATGCCGGTTATTGGCTTTCCTCTCCTCACACTGATAGAGTGTGCGGTGAGGAGAGCCGATCAGCGTAATTTCCACACAGAGGAGACCTGCACAGATAATCTGTGCAGCACCAACTGTGCCCATCATTGATTCCAGTCAGTGCCCATCAGTGATGCCTGTCAGTGACCATCAGCAATGCCCATCAGTGCTGCATATCAGTGCCGTCTATCAGTGCTGCATATTAGTGTCTCCTCATCAGCGCTGCCTCATCAGTGCCCATCAATGAAGCCTATCAGTGCTGCCTCATCAATGCACATCAGGCCACTTCATTAAACCCATCAACGCAGCCTATCAGTTCCCATATATGCAGCCTCATCAGCGCACATCGGTGAAAAATTACTTATTTACAAAATTTTATAACAGAAACGTAGAAAAAAGTTTTTTTTTTTTTAAATGTCTGTCTTTTTTAGTTTTTTTTTTTGTAAAAAATAAAAACACAGTGGTGATTGAATGCCACCAAAAGAAAGCTCTATCTGTCTAAACAAAATGATAAAAATTTAATTTGGGTACATCGTTGCATGACTGCACAGTTGTCATTGAAAGTGCAACAGCGCTGAAAGCAGAAAATAGTCCTGGGCAGGAAGGGGGTGAAAGTGCTCTTTATTAAAGTTGTTAAACACATAGTATCATTTATAGAAAGTGACTAAATTCCTGGAGTCCAGCTTTGAGTTAAAAAAAAAAGTATTTTTTAGGTAGCTTTAGCTGGGACACCTGCTTTTTGATCAAACTGTAAAGCCGCGTACACACGGTCGGACTTTTCAGCTACAAAAGTCCAACGGACGCTGACGGACTAAAGCTGGCTGGTAATCCGATCGTGTGTGGGCTTCTCCGGACTTTCAACGTACTTTTTTAGCCTCAAATCCGACGTACTTTAGATTTGAAACATGCTTCAAATCTTTACGTCGTAACTACGACGGACCCCGAAATCCGCTCGTCTGTGTGCTAGTCCGACGGACAAAAAGCCACGCTAGGGCAGCTATTGGCTACTGGCTATCAACTTCCTTATTTTAGTCCGGTGTACGTCATCACGTACGAATCCGTCGGACTTTTGTGTGGTCGTGTGTAGGCAAGTCCGTTCGTTAGAAAGTCTGCAACAAGTCCGCGGCAAGTCCGCCGCAAGTCCGCCGAAAGTCTGTCGGATGGCTGTCGGACTTTTGTAGATGAAAAGTCCGACCGTGTGTACGCGGCATAAGGCTACTTTCACACTGAGGCGCTTTACAGGCACTACAGCGCTCCAGGCTGAAAGTAGCCTAATAGGCTCACTTGAACCATCAGCTGGAATTGGCCAGTAATTCTCTGAGGCAGTCCCTGTGCCTGTTAATAGAAACTGGCCATTGGCAGGACAATGTTGCATCAAGATGCCTTTAGGAAATATAATACCACAGATGTATAGTGTAAAATTGGCCAGCAACAGGACATTTTTAATAAAGGTAATTTGGGCAAAATGTAGTAGAGAAAAAAGGACAGGCATGTGTTATATAACAGGAATTATGGGACAGCAGATGAAAATGGCAAGCAGCAGGACCATTATTAATAGCAGGCTAGGCCGAAATTTACTAGAGACAAAGAGCACAGGATTGGCTTTACTATAAGAATTAAGATACTGCAGAGGATAAAGCAGTCTAAATTGACCAGCAGCATGGCAGGTTTATTCAGGAATAAAGGCTGGTGTATGTCTGACTTTTATTTCATCTATGGGGTAGGGGGATGCAGTGAAAGTAAGTGGGACTAAGGCTGGCCATAGACAATTCAAATCTCGGATTCAAAGCATGTATGGGCAAGCTAAATGTACCAAGTTGATCTCTCGATCAATCAAGTTGTGTACAACCAGCCTGTCAGATCTTACATGTGATTATCGCTACTAGCTGGTATAGTCAATGAGTCGCTAGCAAAAATCACGGTATTCTCCCGGAGGGGACAGCTACCCCGCTGGAAGAAGACAATGGCCGTGTTGATAGGAGATTTGAGCCAAATTCATTCCTGCATAAGAAATTTGCACCGTGTATGGGCTGCCTTATTGTGTGTTATTTAGTTGCTGTGTTCTTGCATTTAGTTTTTTTTTTTTTTTTAATGAAGCCTTACAGCAATAATAAGAAAAAAAAACATCTGAAAACAACGGGGTCTATTTTCTAATTAAATTTAATTGAAAAAATGTGTGAATCTTAAGTTTAAGTTCCAAATCTTGGGGGAGTTGTGCAAACTCCTTTTCATTTTAGAACACAAAGGTGATGCTGCTTTTCATTAACAAAAGAGGATCAGGTCCTTTAATAATTAGGAGCAATCAGGTCTCTGTTCTGTTGCTGTAACAGGCACAATGCGCAGGACAGATAATAAGACCTGGAGCTGCTTGGTGTGATTTCATAGCCATCCCCCTCCTAGCATAATGCTGTCCCATACACGTATACATTTTCAGATTAGAATATTCGTAATAATATTTGTACACCACTTCTTTGTACATTTGATGAATGGACAAATGTTGTTTGAAACATTTGCTTGTTTTTAACATTTGATTCTAAATTGAATGTGAAAAAAAAACTCATTTGATCAAGAAAAGTTTTCTATTTTGCTCCTTTTTTCTGTCACTGTGGTCAAAAACAACCACCGATTTGACCCCACTAACAATTAAAAAATCGAACTAACATTCTTAAAACTAAAATTTCAGAATGAAAATCTATACATGTAGGGCCAGCCAGTGTTTCAGTATAGGGGATTACAAGAGGCTGATACTAAATCAAATGCAAGTACCAACACTAAATTGTTTTTAAAATAGCAATGAGTTATTCATACCTACTTACCATAACCCACGGACCCATGACAGTCAACGTCCCAGTCCTCTGATCTTTAGCTCTGAAATGTGGCTAGGGACTTCAGACATGTCCCATCCTGATTATGTGGATGCTGGCCCTGTGCTGATGAGAAGAGCAGTCTGGGGACCGGCATACAAATCAATCAGAGCAGTTATCACAACCTGACCTGTGGAAAAAGGCAAGGATTAGTGGTTGTCTGCATCTGTCCCCTGCTGGCTCTAACACTGATAACTGAGTGATCAAACACCGCCAAACGCTTGGTTCTCACAGCTCCCTGAGCAGAGAGCTTGTGGCTGTTAGTCGCCGCCAGCTCTCTGCTTTGTTCCTGCCCCCCTCACTCACTGGAGCACAGGGCTATGGAGGGGCCGGTAGAGAGACTGAGTCAGGTGCCGGTATAGACATGCGGGTGGATCCCGACTTCATTGTCGCGATCTTGCCCGAGCCTGGATCAGCTCTGTGACGTCAGCAGACAGCGGACTTCAGCCAACTGTCTGCTGATGACGGGTCACAGGAGTGCAAAATGATCTGCACTCCTGTGATCCACAGGAGTACAGCCAAACAAGCTTTGCCTGCACTTCTCCTTTAAACTTGATTCAGAAGACACAATACCTGCCTTAAAGAGGAGTTCCACCCAGGGGGGCCGTCAAAAAAAAAAAAAATTAAAAGTCAGCAGTTACAAATACTGCAGCTGCTGACTTTTAATTGGACACTTACCTGTCCCTGGGTCCAGCGATGCGGGGGATTGAAGCCCCGCTCGTCCCCCCCTCCGCTCGTCTGCACCGGCATTTCAACTGTGGGCGCCGGGCTGTGGCTTCACAGCCTGGCACCCACTGCGCATGCGGCGCCGCGCGCCGTGATTGGCCGCTCAATCACCAGGGACCTGTAAGGGGTCCCAGATGATTGACAGGAGGGAGGGAGCAGAGTGGAGCCCTTCCTGTGCCTGGGGGGAAGTGATGTCACCAGCCCAGGCAAAGGAACAGGCAGACTACGAGGGACCACCTAGCAACAGGCATTTAGAGGTAAGTGAAAAAAAAATATCCAAATGTTTTTTTTTTTTTTTTTTAGAATTTTTACGGTATTTTTGTTTTTTGGGTGGAACCCCACTTTAAGGCTTTATAATGCAGCTGTCATGATCCTACAAGGAAAACAAGTTTAAAAACTAAATTGAAGACATTAATGATCCCTGATCTTCCAGGTCTCTTCTTAGAGGGCTGACAACCCTAAACAATGGGTGCTTATTAATAGTAATTGTGACTTAAACCAAAGCTTCTATGCTTCTCTATTAGCCTGAGAGAACAGAACCATTTGGCAAATGTGTTATGGCCCCCCTTGGCAGGCTCACCCAAAACACAGAATCTAAGTGGCAGTTGGTCCCCATCAGAACTCCTGATGGGGAAGATGGTCAGAAACGCTAGTGGTCTGAGTTTTCTTTGCTGTAACTTGCACCAGGTTGTTGCCCTCAGGATTGCCCCTCCAGGACGCATAGTCTAAGTGGCAGCTGGTCCTTATCAGAGCTCCTGATGGGGAAGATGGTCAGACACGCTAGTGGTCTGAGTTTTTTTAATGTAATTTGCACCAGGTTGCTGCCCTAAGGACTGCCTCTCCAGGGGGGTGGCTGGAACAGAAAGGCTACGGAGCAGTGACTTGTTCACTGGAATGTAAACAAGAGATTGGTCAGGTCAGGCAGAGTTCTGGCAAGTGAGAGAATAGTCAGGTTTGAGCAGGGGTTATAGCAGGTGAGAGAGTAGTCAGGTGCAGGAAGGTGTCACGACAAGCAAGAGAGTAGTCAGGTCTGAAAGACATCTACAGCGTGGGCTTCCAATGCCAGAAGGGCATACATGGACATCCTCCCATCATTGCGCTGCCCGTTTGCCCCCTGCACCATGCGGGCAACGTGTTCTGTGATCGCCGAGTCCTTCGGACTCAGCTGATCGCAGATCCAGGTAAAGGGCCAATCACAGCGGCCCTTTACCACATGATCATCTGTCAGCCAATGACAGCTGATCACAGGATGTAAACACAAGACGGTTATCAGCTTTTCTTTTCTCACACTGACAGCGTGAGGAGAGAAGAAAAAATCCGATAACTGGTTTGTGTTAGGGACATGTGCAGTAATAGCCAGGGCACTGATTATCAGTGTAGTCCCAACAGTGCCCACCAGTGCTGCCAATCAGTGCCCATCACTGCTGCCAATCAGTGCCTCCTCATCGGTATCACCTGTCAGTGCTGCCTATCAGTGCCACCTCTCAGGGCCCACCTATCAGAGTCCATCAGTGCAGCCTCATCAGCATGCATTAGTGAAGGAGAAAAATTACCTGTTTGCAACATTTTTTTTCATTTCTTTAGCAAAAAAAAATGAAAAACCCAGTGGTGATTAAATATGACCAAAAAAAGCTCTGTGTGAAAAGAATGATATTTTCATTCAAAGTGCGATAGCGCTGAAAATTGGCCTGGGCAGGAAGGGGATAAAAGTGATCAGCAGACAAGTGTTAAGACTCGACCAGAGGTGTGATTTATCTGATGTTTTTGAATTCAGGAGTGTTCACTCTGCAGGCACCATCTGGTCTCCTTTACACTTATTTTGCTGGAGTGGAAAGCAGTACCACATTCTTCTCTCCTCTGTTGACTTCAGGTTCTAAAATTCAAGTTCAAGGCTCCAACCAACTTGCTTTTCTTTTTTGATTTTTTTCTTTAAAATAGAAATTTAGACTATACTATACCCAGCATTTGAAATGCTGCATCCCCTTAATACATTTTAGCATAAATCACATTTAAATACCCTTTGTCCTTGCTTTTATATGTATTACCAGAACCACAAAGCCGGTAATGTACAGCTGATGAAAAGGAACCCTCTCCTCTTCTGACAGTGGATGCAGGTTGATGATGTGGCTACTCTATTGAATAAAGCTTCTTTATCAGCTCTGCACATTACAGAGGATCCATAGATCTGTGGTCACATGACCACATGAGAAAATAAGGGAAATAGGTATTTAAATTGTGATTTATGCCAAAATGTATGAAGACCAATGAGAAGCAATGGGGAAGCAACATTAAAGGATTTGTAGGATATATCCTAAACATCTACTTTAAAAATGCCTCCATCTTTCATTTTGGCCCCAGCATGTACAGACACCATTATCATCCATGTGTATGACCAGAATGATCCCATTTTCTTTTAGCTTTCATCTAACTGCCCAGTCATAGGTGGTTGAAAAACAATTCAGCTGTTGAAAAGTAATATTTTAATTACCGGGAAGGTTTTTATTTTCTGTTCCAATGTAGGGCAGGAGTCACAAATGTGTTAATGTACCCTGCCAAGTGTAGGAAAGCCAATGGTGAGCTAAAGACATGGGTAAGGGACAAAAGTGGTAGAATATGGAGACTGAGAATGCAGACATGCTATGGGAGTTATGGGAGACTGGGAACATGCTTCAGGAGTCAGACTGAAGACACATCACTGCTTTCCCAGCCACTTTACAAATTAAGGCTTCCATATTTGTGCTCCCCACAACCCCCTAGGGTCCATTTACACCTGTACTCCCCGCAGCCCCCTAGGGGCCATTTACACTTAAGAATTCAGTTACAGTGTGTTAGTATACATTCATTAACGCGTATTACGGGTGCGCTGCAATAAGAAAGCCTATAGTGTGAACGACAATAGATGAAAAATACACATGACCCTTTTTTAAAAATAGTGCACCACATCTGATATGCACTATGGTTCACTGCAGTGCATTGGAATCTACTGCCATTTATTGTAAATGGTGCTCCATCTAATTTACAATGAATAGCACTGCACAGCATGTAGAGAAGGTGCGTTGTCATGCGTTTACACATTTTTAGCAAGCATTGCCACAAGACACATGTGGGCCTTTAAAAATGTACTTGTACCACATACAGGTATAATACTTCTTTCAGGTCAGTTATACAAATTTGAAAGAGATGGACTTTACAGATAAAAGTATAATAGTATGAAAGAAATAAATCAAACCTTTTAACTACTACAACCTAGCATAAAAAATATTTTCTGTCACTGATGAGAGGAGCAGTCTGGTGACTGGCATACAAATCAATCGGAGCAGTTATCACAACTTGACCTGTGGAAAAAGGCAAGGATTTGTGGTTGTCTGCATCTGTCCCCCGCCAGCTCTAACACTGATAACAGATATATATATATATACAGTCTAATATATATATATATATATATATATATATATATATATATATATATATATATATATACTCTGCATTCAGTGTAGACTAGATATTCTGGATATTCAGTGTAGACTCTATATTCAGTCAGGCAGTGTAGTATATATAACACTGTGTATTGAAGTGGTTAAGGGAACCCCGTGCCAAAATGTAAAATAAAAATGGTGTGGGGGTCCCCCCCAAAATGCATACCAGGCCCTTCAGGTCTGGTATGAATTTTAAGGGGAACCCCGTGCCAAAATAAAAAAAAATGGCGTGGGGGTCCCCTTAAAATCCATACCAGACCCTTATCTGAGCATGCAACCTCACAAGTCAGGATAGGGGGGGACGAGCGAACACCCCCCTCCCCTCCTTAACCATACCAGGCCGCTTCCCCTCACATGTGGAGGGTGCTTTTGGGGGGAACCCAAGTGTCCCATGTTGATGGGGACAAGGGCCTCATCCCTACAACCCTTGCCAGGTGGCTGTGGGGGTCTGCAGGCAGGGGGCTTATCAGAATCTGGAAGCCCCCTTTAACAGATCCCGCCCCCCATGTGAATGGGTATGGGGTACAATGCACCCCTACCCATTCACCAAAAAAGTGCGAAAAAGTAAAAAACACAAAAGACAGTTTTTAAAAATTCCTTTATTTAAAAAAAAAGTGTCCCGCGATGTCCATCCTTCTTCAATCACGGTGCCAATGGACCCGAAAAATAGAAAAAAAAGCTCTGCCTCGATGGGAGGCATCCCGCCGACTGCTGTCTTTTTGTGGTGACAGCTGTTATATAGGCAAGGGCAGGGCCACCCGGTGATGTAACCGAGTGACCCCACCCCTTCTGACATCATGTGCCATCAGAGGGGGGCAGGGTCATTCGGTTGCGTCATTTCTGGGTGAAACTCCACTTTAACCTAATCCAAACTATTCCCCTGAATGCATACTTACATTAATTCGATGGCCACAGCCGCCAATATTTTTTTTACATCCAACACCTCTCAGTGTTCTGAATACTCCTGCTCATTACAACCTTAAAAAACTTCAATGGGCCTGTGTTCCAAGGCCACAGACAAAGTGAGACTGTCTCATAGATGTCTATGAAGCTGAAATGAGCAGGTGCAGATGGAATGTAACCAAGCACTGCAGACTGTGGCCAGTGGATTGAGGTAAGTATGTGTCTGTAGTGGGGGAAGGCGGGTTAGATTAGGTCATGGTAAAGAGGTAAAAAGCAAAAAATGCACTTTATTTTTAATTGCACTTATTTTTCAAATTTAGAAAGAGTATTCCATTACAGATGAGGAATGACACATCTCTGCTGAGGACTGATTTCCACAGTAATCTTAGGTTGTTAATTTTAGATGAGCTTATAACAGTTAAATGTCTTTGTGTTTACTAAAAAATAAATGTCTTACATCCTCATTGTCTCAGCAACATTTGCTGAATATGGACAATGTGCATTTAGCAAAAGTGTTCAAGGCCATTTCCACAAAGATATCATAATATAATTTTCAGACTCCTGTGAAACGGTTTTTAGCAGACCAGTTTTTACCTTAAAAGAGAAGTAAAGGTTTTGTTTTTTGCCTCCATCATACTTACCTAGGTGGATGCAGCATGTGTCCGATGCTGCTTCTGTCCCCCGGTGCCTCTACACTGAGAACCAAGCGATCGAACACTGCCGATTGCTCGTTGCTCCGTGAGCAGAGAGCTGTATACTGAAGTCACAGCTTTCTGCTCTTCTCCTTCCTCGCTCATTGGAGTGCTGGGTTGTGGAGGGGCAGAGCGGCCATCTCAGGCTCTCAGCGGCTTGCTGAGTGGCTGAGCCAGGTGTCTGTACAGGCACCTGGTGGATTCAGACTCTGTGGTCAGGATGGTGCAGTGCCTGGACTGGCATTGGTGACTTTAGCAGAGAGCGGACTACCCCCATGGGACCCAGCACATCATGGATCGGGGTAAAGGGCCAATCACAGTGGTCCTTTATCATGTGATCACTCTGTCCAATGACAACAAACCAGGGTCATGCCTGGTTCAACTCGTGCTGCTGCAGTGTTTCTCTCTACTCACTTCACACGCTGTACTGTGTGAGGAGAGGAGAAAGAAACACAGCAGCGATGGCAGTGGAAGTGATCAGGATGTTGGTATGGGGTATGGCATGACCAGGATCCTGTAGGAGAGAGAAAGACAGCATCAGCATGAGTTGGCACGATCCTAAGTGCCACTACAGTGCTAATTAGTGCCATTAGTGTCCCTACAGTGCCATCAGTGCCCCTACAGTGCCATCAGTGTCACTACAGTGACATCAGTGCCCCTATAGTGCTATCACAGTGCCCCTACAGTGCCATTTGTGTCACTACAGTGCCATCAGTACCCTTACAGTGCCATCAGTGCCACTACAGTGCCCCTACAGTGCCATTACAGAGCCATCAGTGCCCCTACAGTGCCATCAGTGCCACTACAGAGCCCCTACACTGCCATCAGTGCCACTACAGTGTCACTACAGTGCTCATCAGTGCCACTACAGTGTTCATCAGTGCTCTACAGTGCCACTACAGTGCTCATCAGTACCACCACAGTGCTCATCAGTGCTATCAGTGCCCACCAGTGAGTGCTTATCAGTGCACATCAGTGCCTTGCAGTGCACATCAGTGCCATCAGCGAATGCTTTTCAGTGCTCATCTGTGACCTACAGTGCCATCAGTGGCCTACAGTTCACATCAGTGTCCTACAGTGCCATCAGTGAGTGCTCATCAGTGCCACTAAAGTGCTTATCAGTGCCACTAAAATGATCATTACTGCCACTATAGTGATCATCAGTGCTACTACCGTGCCCTATTAGTGCTCATCAGAGCCCAATAGTGCACATCAGTGCCCATCAGTGAGTTCTTATCAGTGCCACCCTATCAGTGGATCCTCATCATCACCCAGCAGTGCCGTAAAAATGTGTACACAATTTGTAAAAAAAGTGTTTCTTATTTTCTTTCCCCATTTTCCAAAAACTTGTGGGAAAAAAATGACATGTTCAAAAGACTCGTTGGGGTATTTGCTTTCCAAAATAGGGTAATTTTGTGGGCATTTCCATTGTCCTGGTGCTCCAGGAACTTCAAAAGTCTAATAGGTAGTTAAGAAATTAGATGTGTAATTTATGTCCCTAGAACACTTGACAATGCTCCGTGCATGTTAGGCCTCTCTATGTGGCCTTGTTGTGTAAAATTCTCACACATGTGGTATTTCCATACTCAGGTGGAGTAGCAGAATGTATTTTGGGGTGCAATTTTTGTTATGTACATGCTATGTGTTAGAAATACCTTATAAATTGACAACTTTGTGTGAAAAAAGGGTATTCATTTCCTTTCCACATTTTACAAATACCTCATAGAATATCTGTTTTGTTGTTTGTTTTCCACAATTAGGTAACTTTGTAGATGTGTAATTTACTGTATGTCCCTAAAACACCTGACGGTGCTCCCTGCTGTTGGGCCTCTGTATGTGGCCAAGCTGTGAAAAAGTCTAACTCATGTGGTACCGCCATACTCAGGAGGAGTAGCAGAATGTGTTTTTTGGTATGTAGTTGCAAGTATGCATATGCCATGTGAAAGAAATAGCCTGTTAATATGACAATTTTGTGAAAAACAATCTTAATTTTGCAAAGACTTGTGGGAAAAAATTACATCTTTAAAAAACTCACCATGCCTCTTACTAAATACTTTTTCTAAAAAGGGGTCATTTGGGGTTTTTTTGTACTGTCCTGGCTTTTTAGTGTCTAAAGAAATGAAATAGGCTGTCAGGACATCAGGTCATTGTCATGCGATCATTTTTTCATGATTGACACCATAGCTTGTAGACTCTATAACCTTCACAAAGACCGAATAATATACACTGATTTGGGTTATTTTTACCAAAGAAATGTAGCAGTATAAATTTTAGTCAAAAATTATAAATAAAAATGACTAATTTGCAAAACAGAAATGAAGAAAAATGCATTTATTTTACAAAATGTTTGGTCTTTTTTATTTATAGTGCAAAAAATGAAAACCCAGTGGTGATTAAATACCAACAAAAGAAAGCTCTATTTGTGTGACAAAAAGGGCAAAAATGTCATATAGGTACAGTGTTTCATGACTGAATTATTGTCATTCAAAGTGTGGGAGCACTGAAAGCTGAAATATGGCCTGTTTAGGAGGGGGTATAAGTGCGTAATAAGTGCAAGCGGTTAAGAAATTAGATAGGCTGTCAGTGCATCAGGGTTGATCAATTTTCAGATATACTGTATATACAGTACCACAGATTGTGGAGTCTATAACTTTCCTATAGACTAAATAATATACACTGATTTGAGATATCTCCACTAAACAAATATAGCAGAATACATTTTGGCCTAAATGTATGAAGACAGATTTTTTTTTGTAAATTTTTATAACAGAAACAAGAAAATTTCCTTTTTTGAAAAAGGGTTTAGTATTTTTTTGTTTCATATGGGTACAGTGTTTCATGACCACGCAATAGTCAATTAAAGTGTGACAGCGCAGACGGCCTCCCAGAACTAGCCGGCCATGCTGTAGCCATCATTTGGCTACAGAGCGCTCGACAAGTGGTTAAGGCCCAAAAATGCCAGAACAGTACAAATATACCACAAATTACCCCTTTTTGTATGTTAGACAGTCCAAGGCATTTAGTAAGAGGCATGGCACATTTTTTGAAGTTGTAATTTTTTTTGTCTCAATTTAAAGAATATAAAGAGTAACTCCACTTTTGTTGAAAAAAAACCATTCCCCTCTGGGTGATCTACTGTATGTACATTACAAGGATTTTGACAAACTTTGTTACAGATTCCTACCTTTTGTTATTCTGAAGAAATCTCTGTGTGTTCCCTGTGAAATCTCTCTCGATTTTGCCTTAGCTCGATTAAAAGAGTGTGTCAACAAAGTACAAAAGTAACCCATGGCCAAAAGCCTCTGTTGTAACAGATCAGCCTGTCTCTTGAAGTCTGCATCTGAAGTGCAGTTTCTCCATAAACGAAGATTTTGAGTGTATGGAATACTTCTAACCAGTGAGCTTGGATGTGAGCTGCTGGCATGAAGTAGAGTATTGCCCACACTTGGTTTCCGATATAAGTCAGACTTGATGCATTCATCTGGATAGACTGAGATGTTCAGATCAAGGAAAGATATTTGTGACTCACTAATAGTGTGTGTACATTTCAGATTGTAACGGTTGGAATTTAGTTGTTCTCAAAATAAATACAATTCCTTCTCAGTACTGGTCCAGATGACCATCAAGTCATCAATGTAACAAAACCAACATAAAATAAAGGGGAGCCAGGGAAGGCCTCACTGGAGAAAACCTCTCTTTCCCAACCTCCTTGATATAAATTTGCATAAGATGGGGCACAGCATGTGCCCATGGCTACTCCCTGTATTTGGAGAAAGAGCTGATCCATAAACAGGAAATAATTATTTTTTAGAATAAAGGTGAGCGGGTCCAGGACAAATTGGTCAAGTGGCCATGAGGGTCTATCCTCTTCCATTAGCAAGGACCCCATCACCCAGATGCCCCCACTCGTACAGAATACTCGAATATAGAGATTCTATATTAATAGAAACGAGTAGGGTGCCCGGGGGAACATGTCTAAATAAATTTGGCGTATCTTTGATAAAAGAGGGAAGACTAGTTACATGAGGAATAAGAAAGGGGTCCACAAATCTTCTGGCATTTTCAGTCAGGGACCCAATGCCAGAGATTATGGGCCTCCCTGGTGGACAGGTCAGGTTTTTGTGAACCTTTGATAGAGTGTAGAATGTGGGTATGCGTGGGTGAGAGTTGATAAAATATTCCAAGATATCTTTATTAATCAGTCCCTACATGTAAGCTTGAGTACAGAGTTCCTGAAACTCCTTTTCATATAGTAAAGCTACTTGTGGATCGATAGGACGATACCATTGTTTTTTTTTTAATACATCGTGACACATACGTTGATATTGTGGCGGGACATCAACACGATGTCCCCACTCTTGTCTGATGGTTTAAAGACTATTTGAGTTCGTGTTCTTAGTTGTCTAAGTGCAAGTAGATGCTCATCTGTCAGGTTAGGAGAAGAAGAAGAAGAAGATAGCCATTGTGCAGCTATAAGGTCCCTAATTGTTTTCTGAAGGAACATATATACATTAGGACATAAAGACACTTTAGGAAAGTGACGTGATTTGGGCCTAAAGGTTTTCACCCTATGTATGTAAATTTCAGAGGTATTTTGTGCAACCTCGAGTGGAGGATCAAGCTCTACCACTCCCTCATCGTATAGTATCATCAAGTCCCTTAGAGCTCAAAAATCCTTTATGGTAAAATCCCTAATTTGCTTAGAAATGTCTCTTTTATTTTTCTTTTCTTTATTTTCAGAATCAAACATGTCTTTATAGGTTAGATTTCGAGCAAATAAGTAGAGATCTTTAATTGTTTCCATTATATCTATCTCTTGTGAGGGACAGAAACTTAGGCCCATCAGTAAACAGATGTCTTAATCGGGGTAAGTGGGAATTTAGTAAGATTGATTATGTTGGGCTCTGGGGAGTTGGTCTCATTTGTGCCTGTAGTGCTCTAACCACATACAGTCAGGTCCATAAATATTGGGACATTGACACAATTCTAATCTTTTTGGCTCTATACACCACCACAATGGATTTGAAATGAAACATACAAGATGTGCTTTAACTGCAGACTTTCAGCTTTAATTTGAGGGTATTTACATCCAAATCAGGTGAACGGTGTAGGAATTACAACAGTTTGTATATGTGCCTCCCACTTTTTAAGGGACCAAAAGTAATGGGACAGATTAACAATCATCCATCAAAGTTTCATTTTTTAATACTTGGTTGCAAATCCTTTGCAGTTAATTACAGCCTGAAGTCTGGAAAGCATAGACATCACCAGACACTGGGTTTCATCCCAGGTGATGCTCTGCCAGGCCTCTACTGCAACTGTCTTCAGTTCCTGCTTGTTCTTGGGGCATTTTTCCTTCAGTTTTGTCTTCAGCAAGTGAAAAGCATGCTTAATCAGATTCAGGTCAGGTGATTGACTTGGCCATTGCATAACATTCCACTTTTTTTTTCCTTTAAAAAACTCTTTGGTTGCTTTTGCAGTATGCTTTGGGTCATTGTCCATCTGCACTGTGAAGCGCCGTCCAATGAGTTCTGAAGCATTTTGCCTCAGAACTAAATATGAACAGATAATATTGCCGAAACACTTCAGAATTCATCCTGCTGCTTTTGTCAGCAGTCACATCATCAATAAAAACAAGCGAACCAGTTCCATTGGCAGCCACACATGCCCACGTCATGACACTACCACCACCATGCTTCACTGCTTTGGATCATGAGCAGTTCCTTTCCTCTTCCATACTCTTCTCTTCCCCTTACTCTGATACAAGTTGATCTTGGTCTCATCTGTCCATAGGATGTTGTTCCAGAACTGTAAAGGCTTTTTTAGATGTTGTTTGGGAAACTCTAATTTGGCCTTCTGGTTTTTGAGGCTCACCAATGGTTTACATTTTGTGGTGAACCCTCTGTATTCATTCTGGTGAAGTCTTCTCTTGATTGTTGACTTTGACACACATACACCTACCTCCTGGAGAGTGTTCTTCATCTGGCCAACTGTTGTGAAGGCTGTTTTCTTCACCAGGGAAAGAATTCTTCAGTCATCCACAACAGTTTTTTTCCGTGGTCTTCCGGGTCTTTTGGTGTTGCTGAGCTCACAAGTGCGTTCTTTCTTTTTAAGGATGTTCCAAACAGTTGCTTTGGCCGCACCTAATGTTTTTGCTATCTCTCTGATGGGTTTGTTTTGTTTTTTCAGCCTAATGATGGCCTGCTTCACTGATAGTGACAGCTCTTTGGATCTCATATTAAGAGTTGACAGCAACAGATTCCAAATGCAAATAGCACACTTGAAATTAACTCTGGACATTTTATCTGCTCCTTGTAAATGGGATAATGAGGGCATGACACACACCTGGCCATGGAACAGCTGAGCAGCCAATTGTCCCATTACTTTTGGTCCCTTAAAAAGTGGGAGGCACATATACAAACTGTTGCAATTCCTACACCATTCACCTGATTTGGATGTAATTACCCTCAAATTAAAGCTGAAAATCTGCAGTTAAAGCACATCTTGTTCATTTCATTTCAAATCCATTGTGGTGGTGTATAGAGCCAAAAAGATTAGAATTGTGTCGATGTCCCAATATTTATGAACCTGACTGTAGATGTTTAGATTGCTTTGAATTTTGGCTTCTGACAGGGCCAGGGCAGGATCTAAAAAATCCCCATCAGTGGGGAATTTAGTATTTGCTGGTATTTACTGGTGCCCTTATTGAGCAGATTGTGTAATACCGGTGTAAAGTTGTTCTTAATAATACCTGGATCCACCACTCGGGGCGACACATTTGGATATGCTTTCTTTTCAATATCTTTAGGTGAGTACCCACCACCATGATTGCGTGATTGTTTAGGCTGACGTGCTCATGATGATTGTGAATTAGACAGTAGTAGAAGAATCATATTCTGTGGTATCCTCTATTTGAGAGTGTGTCAGGAAAGACTTGCTCGCAGTAGCAGTACCACACAAGTGGGTGCACGCTTGCGGGTGCCTGTGCGTGCGTGCGCACGCGATTACCATCACCAGGCAAGCTTTTTAAACTCTGCTGTGACAAGGAGATCCTGCTGTCTGATCTACTGATTTCCCTGAGAGCTATCTGTGTTTCCTGATCTGTTCCTGTGATATCCGGTTTGCCTTGTGACTACCCTTTGCCATCCGCCTGCAACTGACTTCGGCCTGTCCACAACCTTGCTCTTGTCTGATCCTCTGGCTCATCTGTACCAGCCTGTTGCTGACCCAGCTTGTTCTGTGACTCTCCTTCAGCCTTCTCCATCTGCTCCAGTACTGCTCGCTTGTGTATGACCCGGCCTGTCTGACCTTCCGGTGTTCAAATCCCTGGGACCATCTTCCTGCATCCTGTGAGTGTTTCCCTGCTTTGCCTGCTTCAGCTTCCAGTCTGCTGCATCCCACATGCTGTTCTAGTTGCCTCAGCATTATCCGGAGCTCCAGGCCAGCCATCCAGCTGTTGATCCTGCCAGGCACTCATGCTGTCCTATACTCCTGTGCTTCCTGTCTACTCTACCAGGGGCCGCTAGTCAGGGACGTAGGAGAGGCCTCCCTCTGCATATCGGGCTCAATGACCAGGTACATGACAGAGTGCATATATGAAGTGCTTTGTTTACCAAAATTTCTAGATGTGTTTTTTCCTGTCCATTTGTAAGCATAACCCTCAGAAAACGCTAGTTTATCCAGGTTACATGTTTTCTGCTTTTTGGTGATGATCTCCTTGTTCATAATCTCTAGATGGTAGTTGATTTCCTTCCATTTGGGAGGAAAAGCAGGTAAATCCAGGACATGTTTGTATTAGGAATTAAGGGTTTCTATTTCCGCATCCAAAAATTACAGATCTTTAGCCTACTGATTGACTAGAAGAGTTATAAGATCGGTACTACATTTAGTTAGGGTACCTTCCCATATCTTCTTAAAATCCTCTGAAAGGTTTTTTATATTAATTTTGCCAATATAAATGCGACTTGCATTTAAGTAACATTTTAATTTTACCCAGATACATGGCCATCACTTTTTTTAATTTTTGGTACAGTCTCAATTTGGGACATGAACCCTGCCCAAGCAGTACCATGAAGGTCTATTGTGACAAGTAAAAGTCTAGGACAACAGGGATAAGAAACAAAAACAAGAAAAAATAAAATTAATTTGAATTAGATTAAGAATTATGTAATCAACTTATACAAGGCACTTTTAATTTGATTGCTTCCGGGTGCGTTATCCACCCATTTTAGATATTTAAAGAAGTGCATTTATGATAGAATGTAGAAGAGAAAGGGGGGTACCTTCATCCCAAAAAAATAGAGAAGAAGATTTTTTGGGGAAGGCTGAAATGGACTTTGATGGTACAGTACAATAGCTTTGCATAACAGAAATTGGAATAAAAATATATACATTTTTATTACTATCACAATTTAAAATACATACACGTTTAAAAAAAGGGGGGAAACACACAACAAGGGCTCTATATGGTCACAGAATGTTGTGACACTCAAATGATTATACCATGTATAATCATTAAACCACCTGATTAGTGCCATAGGCTTCAAAAAGGTGGACTCAGAGCGCAGAGTATTGCACCATGAGCCCACCCAGGTGTGTTAAAAAAGCAAATTAATATTCTCTTTTCTAACACTGAACCACCTCTCCGCCAATCAGGAAGTACGGGTCTAATACCCGTCACCTTATTGGCTGAAGGCACAGGCACTCCTATTGGACATCTAGCAGACCAGAAGAAGAGATGCACGAGAACCATGGAGGACACAGGACAGGGGCATCACCTGACCCACTGCATGTCCCACAGCTCGCCGCTATCACCCACTGCCTGACCCGTCACCAAGATGGGGTAAGTGTCAGTCAGACAGCAAGTGGGCGGAGGGGGTGTCACAGTGGCTGCATTTGATGGGGCACAGTGGCTGCAATTGATGGGGCACAGTGGCTGCATTTGATGGGGCACAGTGACTGCAATTGATGGGGGCACAGTGGCTGCATTTGATGGGGGCACAGTGGCTGCATTTGATGGGGCTCAGTGGCTGCATTTAATGGGGGCACAGTGGCTGCATTTGATGGGGGCACAGTGGCTGCATTTGATGGGGGCACAGTGACTGCATTTGATGGGGGCACAGTGGCTGCATTTGATGGGGGCACAGTGGCTGCATTTGATGGGGGCACAGTGGCTGTAATTGATGTTTTTTTTCAGTTTGCTTGCCCCCTCCCCAAAAAAAATGTTGAGCACCAGTGTGAGCCCAAAGGCTTGCACTCTTAGCAGGCACTGCCACTCCACTGAAGTGATCAATGATTAGGTCGCTTTTCAGAGGCATTTCACAGGCAGTGAGGAGGCGATGTCTAATTTCCTCCCTGCCTATTTTAACCTCCTCAATGCCAGTCCCTCCAGGTAATTCACTTTGTACTCCACCTTATTTCCATTACTCTCTGTAGGTATTAGATGTTCTCTCACCTTATTGTTTGCACATCTAATACATAATGAGAGTTCTGGAAATAAGGTGGAGTTCAAAGTGAATTTCTACACCTAAGTGGAGCCCCCCTTTCAGAAGATTTGAGGATATTATTAAACTCAGAGACTGGTGGACATAAGCCAACATAGACAGACTGAAATTTCTGCTGAACTGGCAGAATTTCAATCTATTAATGTGCAGACTGGTTATACAGAACCTGATCTATCAATTGACTTCAGTACAATCAGCGTGTCCTGTTTTTTTTTTTTCTTTTTGTCGATCACTGCTGGCTGCTATAGCTGCCAGCAGTGATCACCGTATTCTGAAGGCTGGGAAACGTTCACCTCAGAGCACACACCGACACGTGGCTCTTACGGAAGCTTGGTAAATCAAATGCCGAGCTTCCCTAGCATTACACATGTGTGTCTGTGACCAAGTCTGGGCACAAGCCAGCACAGGCTCCTGGAAATGCAGGAGGGTGGCCAGTGAGAGGAAATCTGGGATAGGACATTACTTGCATCATATCCCTGCTCTACTGCCGTACCAGGCCCACAATGCCCTTAATCTGGTCCCGGGGGGCCAGTGCACAGGCCTGTGCCTGCAAATGCACAGCACTGCCCACACAGAGAGAGTGACCACTTCACATTACCTGCACAGAGAGAGAGACTGCGCAACATTGCTTCCAGAGAGAAACTGCAATGTGGAGAGATTTCTCTCTCTCGCTCTCTGTGCAGGCAATGTGGAGCAGATGGATGGTGAGCTAATTCGGTGGTTCAATGGACCACTTGACTAGACTTGCCCCCCAAGCCTAAGGCTGCCAGCCCTCCCCTGTCTGTGAGACCAAGATGTAATCGATCCGAGTGTATGATTTATGTTTTGCCGAGAAGAATGTGTAATCTCTGTCTTGTACATGAAGTGTCCTCCATGTATCTACCACCTGCAGGTCACTTAGTAATTTTTTTACTCTTTGTAATTTTATGAATGACAGGTGGGAGACTCCCCTGGACGCATCTATAAGATGGTCCAGGGCCAGATTTAAATCTCCCCCTATCACCAAAATGCCCTCCTTGTGCCCTCCTTGTGCCCTCCTTGTGCTGATGTATCATTTGAAGACAGGTCTCTAAGCAACCAACCTAATCTTCATTCGGGAGATACAGGTTCACTAATGTAACCTTTTGGAATCCTAATAATCCCTTTACAATTAAGAGACAGCCCTCCTCATCTGTAATTACTTTAGTCTCCTTCCATGGAGTCTGTTTTGACACGATAATAGATAACCCATTTGATTTAGAGGTCGAGGATGCACTATGATATACCACAGAGAATTTATGGTTTACCAGTCTTGGTATTCTGTCCCTTCTAAAGTGTGTCTCCTGCAGAAAAGCAATCTGCGTCTTTAACCTTCTCAGTTCGGCAAGCAACCTAATCCGTTTCTCCGGGATGTTCAGTCCCTTAACATTATATGAGGTAAACTTTATTCTTGTCTTGTCTGGGAGCTACGGGAGGGGGAACTCGAAAGAGAGAAAAAAAAACCCTGATTCACCTATTCTACTCAGAAGGATAATCCAACCGGCGCGACTCCTCAATGCCGTTAACTAACCCTTTCAGGGAAAAAAAAAAAAGCCTCCGACCTTCCCTCCACCCGGAGGAGAGACGTTTATTGTGAGGGGATGTCCCCGAACACAAGGAGTTGAGCGCAAGCATGTCAGCAGCAGCGCGCCCAGGAATAAAAATAAATAAAGAGATATATCACTGTATTTTCAATTAAAAATCAAAAGTATATCCTATATCCTTAAGCAACACCATATATCTCTCCATATTGGCAAAACCTGCCTTTTGCAATTGTATTTACATTTACATTTAGCAATTACAACCACATAACTCAATTTTCCTTCCTCCCTCTCCCCCTCATCCCCCAACAACCCCCCCAAACCGTCCTTACCATCCAACCCTGATCCAACTCCTTTCTACCCTCTACCCTTTATAGATTACTCCGTGCTTCTCACTCTCCCTTCTCATACCCCCCACCCCTCTCCTATGTGTACTCCATTTAGCTTAGCTTCCCTAAACCCCCCCTCCCTAAGTACCCCCTACCTATAGTAATCCTCTAGTGATCCCCCCCCCACCTCATCCCATGACCCTCCCTATCCCTAACATCACACCTTTCCAAATCACCAAAAAATCCTTTTAGCCAAAAGGAAGGAACGAATAAAAAAAAAAGAGAGAGGGGAAGAGAAAGAGATGAGAAGAAGGAGGAGAGGAAGGGAAAAAAGTGAGAAAAAAGAAAAAAATTAAATAAATAAATAAATTTAAAAAAAAAAAAGATCTATATTCAATAAAAATAGTGTTGTTCCCCTTATTAACCCTGTACAATAGGCATCCCCAGAACCCTTATCTCCCGCACACTCCTTATTCAATCTAAAAAAAAAAAAAAAAAAGAAAGAAAATTTATATGTAGTTTTCACCGTGCCATAAAATAAGTATGTTTGATACATTTAATACATTTAATACCTTTGGTGTGTTGCGAAGAAAAAAAACAAAAAAAACAAAAAAAAATAGATGTATTTATTTTATTGTCCCCTACACCCTAAAAAGAAAAAATAAGTTTCCCACACCTCATCCTCCCCCTCCCCTCTCCTCTCTCCCCTCCCCCCCATCCACAGATCAAAATTATATAAACATAAAAATTGCACACTGGATTCACCCCCCACAACAAAAAAAAATAGACAAAAAAAATTCCACCCACAAAAAAGAAATAGAGAGTGAGCTGACAAAAAAAAAAAACAAGAGCAGAGGGAGCTCATGGTAACAGCAAGTCAAGTACTTTTATCTTTTATCAGGGATTTTCCCCTCCCCTCATGAGGACCAAAATTTGGAAAGAACCCTAGGGGAAAAAAAAGGGGGGGGGGGGGTATGGGAAAAAAAAAAAAAAACACAGTACAATCTGGACCATTGATAGCTTCTCAGCAGTCCCGCATATAAAAAAAAAAAGAAAAAAAAAAGAGAAGAAAAAAAATAGTAGAGCCTAAAACACAATTATTCTGCATTTTTCTCCCAGTTCCTTCTTCTCTGCCGCTTCTTCTGTTGGTTATATCCCCCCCCCATAGTCTCGATTGGAATATCAACCCAGTCAGGAACCTCAACTACTTCTGAGCCCAGGAACATAAGTACGTCTGGCAGTTGCTCTGGGACAAACAGGTTGAAAACACGTGCTTCTTTTTTATGACTAGGGATAGCGGGTAGCCCCATCTATATTTTGCTCCCTTTGCTCGTATTAGTTCCAGTAGTGGCCTCAGTAGCCGTCGCCTAGCCTTCGTCTGCCAACAAAGGTCTGGGAACACCTGTACCTCCCGATCCGCAAATTCTATTACCTCTTTCTGCCAGACTGCTCTCATTATGTCCTCTTTTATTTTGAAAAAGTGCACTCGGCATAACACATCCCTAGGTGCCCCCTGTTCTGGAATGAACCCTGCCGGGCTCCTATGCACACGATCCAACTCAATGTAGGCATCTGGGGGGTTTTCCAAATATTTATTAAAAATAGCAATTACTGTCTTTCTTAAATCAGGTGTTTTTATGGCTTCTGAGATCCCTTTAATACGCACATTGTTTCTTCTACTTCTGTTCTCAGAATCTTCAGCCTGCAGTTGTAATGCTAACAATTTTTGGTGTTGCGTTTTTAACTTTCTCTCCAGGAAGTCAATACGAGTATCTGCCGCAGGGGCGTAACTAGAAATCACAGGGCCCCATAGCAAAATGTTGCATGGGCCCCACCTGCAAACCGCCCCCCCGCAAACCGCTCCCTCCCCTGCAAACCGCCCCCTTCACAAAAAAAGAACTAATGCCATTGAACAACAGATTACCACACCCATGTGGCACAGTACCCAGGCAACAGCTTATATTAATTTTGAACAACAAAGTATGCAGTATACTGTATGCAGCCCCTAAAGGACACACATTGCTGACCTCCATGCCTTCTAACCAATTTCTGCTCTGTTATATAAAATGAAATGGTTCAACTCACCATAATGCAGAATCAGTGGGAGCCCTGAGCGTGTCACTTGCCACCGTCGCCTGCCACCAGATGCAACTTGTCACGGAATGTCACTTGCCACATCACCCACCACACGTTGCGGATTGTCCACTTGCCACGTCGCCTGCCACCAGATGCAGATTGTCACTTGTCACACGTTGCAGAATGTCACCTGCCACATGTTGCCGATTGTCCACTTGCCACGTCCCGGATTGTTACTTGCCACGTCACCTGCCACACATTACTGATTGTCACTTGCCACGTCCCAGATTGTCACTTGCCACACATTAGATTGTCACTTGCCACATCACCTGCCACACATTACGGATTGTCACTTGCCACACATTACGGATTGTCACTTGCCACATCGCCTGCCACATGTTATGGATTGTCACTTGCCACATCACCTGCCACACATTACCGATTGTCACTTGCCATGTCCCGGATTGTCACTTGCCACACATTACGGATTGTCACTTGCCACGTCACCTGCCACATGTTACAGATTGTCACTTGCCACGTCACCTGCCATACATCACAGATTGTCACTTGCCACGTCACCTGCCACACATTACGAATAGTGACTTGCCACGTCACCTGCCACACATTACGGGTTGTCACTTGTCACATCCCGGATTGTCACTTGCCACACATTACGGATCGTCACTTGCTGCCACGTCCCGGATTGTCACTTGCCACTTCACCTGTCACACATTATGGGTTGTCACTTGCTGTGTCACTTTCATGCTGTGTCCCAGAGTCAGGCAGCAGAGAGATAAGGTCATCTCTCTGCTTCCCGAGGCTGCCTGCACAGTGAGGGGGGAACTGCACTGCAGGGATGCAGGGAGGGCGCCGGGCGGTGAGAGATGATGTCATCTCTATGCACCCCCAGCTGCCAGCTCCCTGATTGGCCAGCCCGCTCACACATGAGCCGAGCCGCCCAGCTGACTCATCGCCTGACAGCCCTCGGAGCCGCCCGCGCTCTCACCGCGGACCTGCGGAGCCACCCGCTCTCACTCACGGTCCCGCAAATGCGCCCGCTCTCACCCGCTGTCACCCGCGGAGTCGCCTGTCCTCACCGTGCCCCTAATGGCTGCGGGCCCCATAGCGGCCGCGTGTGTCGCTATGGCGGTAGTTCCACCACTGATCTGCCATGGACTGTAGTGACTCACAGCTGAACAATCTTTTGTCCATTATTTCTACCTTGGCACATACTTCACTCATTTCCTCCCTAACAGTCGCTTTTAAATTGCTCATCAGGGCTTGTATGTCCTCTTTAGTCGGGAGAGCCCGTATAAGCTGTCTAATGTCCGGCTCACTACCACCATCCTGCGCAGTCATCTCCCCTATGCTCAATGAACATACCTGTGCCTCTGTGGTAACCCTGGTCCATGGTAAGATCGGGGAGCTTACTTCTACAGATTCTGTCAGTTCGGTTCGGATGTTACCCACAGATCTGCTTGTAGTGGCTGTAGTGGCTGATTCCTCCATAGCTGCTAGCTGCCTCTGGGCAGCCTGTGCCGCTCGCTGAGAAACAGTGCTGGCCTCCGCTGACATAACCGTCTCTCTCTTTGCTGTGAGGTATCTCGTAATAAGCGACTGACTAGGTGTATCCGTCACTCCTGTGCCTTTCCCTCGTCCTCGTCCCGGCATGAGCTCCCAGCGTCTCTCGGTCTACACGCTCCCATTCTCGTGCTAGAGCGCGCTACTGCATTACACCGCCCCTCACTCCGTCATGCTCAGGCCACCCTCCCCCTCTTCGCTAGTGTCTAAGGTGTTGGTCACGAGTAAATATGTGTTTTGCTGAGCTCCGCTGGAGTAATCCTTGTGGGGCAAGCCATGCAGCCGGATCCATTCAAAGTGTCTTTTCAGGCCGAATTGAATGGTAGCCGGGCCTTGTGTCAGAAGAAATGAAGTTTAGCCTGTAACGCTTCTCTTTTTAGAGAGCTGGCCCCCGGGATCCAGTGCTTTGGTTTTTTTAGCCATATAGTTTCCTGGCTGGGTGCTATACGGGTCCAAGGGTGTTGAACCCCCCAAAAAATGGGCCCTGGTCCTTGAAGGTTTTCTAATGGAGCCCGCCGTTAGGGGTGAAGATTGGGTCTGTTTGGTTTACCACAGAAGGCTGCAGCAGGATAAGGTAAGTGGAGATTCCTAAGGAATTTTTTAATTCTTATGGGTTTTCTCCTTTAAGTAAATGTTGTCATGCCTAAAGTCGCCACCAGGGGCAATCAAGAACACGTACCTGTTCCATGCTTGTCAGTCTCGCTCTGTGTCAGTAGAAGCTGCAGGCTTTCTCCAGTCCCAAGCCTCGGGTAAGATGTTGGAAGGGGGGTTTTCTTTTTAAACATCCCCCACCTGGACAGAAGTTTTTCTTCTCTGTCCAGGAGGCATAGGGAGCACAAAACAGTCAGCGGTATGCCACGCCGCTCCCGCTTCCACCGCCATAGCATGGCGATTCTCCGTCCATCAGCCCTCCTCCTCTCCTCCACCCTCCCCCCACATACCGATCAGGTCGGATCAGAAGCCCGCTCATGCGGGAAAACAGTCTCTTTTGAAAAATAGTGGGGGGGCATGGTGGGAAGTTGGAGGGAGGGGCTTAGAACGGCGTTGATATGCCTCAACATCCACAACCCGGGACTGTGTAGGCTATAAGTGTAATTTTTGCAGGCGGATTCAGCTGACGGAGGGACACAGAGCAGACAGGGGCATGTGAGTGTTGGTGACACAGGCATTACCAAGGCACATTTACATTAGGCTGAGCATTAAAAGCAGCGGCAGTTGCTGGACTATTTGCTTAGCAGTGGGTGCATTTTTTTGGCAGTACCTCTGCATTTGTGCTTAGCATTATGGTTGACAGAAGGGGAGGTACAAATACCCCAAAAAACAGGGGCACAACGGGATCTCCCTCAGGCTCTGAGAACCTGGTCTTGCCTCTGCAACACCACCCCCCGAAAGGCCTGGGGAGACTGGTCAGAGTGAGCCATCGGGTTCGTCAGGGGTTGCAACTGTTTCCAACATTTCAGCCCCTGTCCATATTACTAAGGAGGTTTTCTCCTCAGCCATGATGGGATTGGAAGAAAGGTTAGAGGTTTTAATCACATCTTCCTAGAGTGGGAGAGAATGCATTAGGTCCCCTTCTACCACCCAGGACCCTCAAACAGAAGAACAGTGGGAAGGGGAAGATGAATCCCCCTCAGGGGACCATGAAAAGGCTGATGACTCCTCTTCCAAGGGATCAAGTGGGGAAGGACCTTCTTCAGCTTCACAATCTGAGAAATTGCTGGTGCTATCTCTTACTGAAATGGTCCGCTCCACATTTAAGATACCCTTAACTGAGTCGGCTGAAAAGCCCACTTCTTGTTTGGGTTCACTAAAGCCTCCTCAAGCTTTGCGTGCCTTTCCTGTCCATTCATTGCTGGAAAAGCTTATGTATTCTGAGTGGGATCACCCAGATAAGCATTTTTTCCCTCCTAAAAAGTTCTCAACTTTTTATCCTATGGAGGAAAAATTTGCAAAGATGTGGGGTATACCAGCAATTGGCGCTGCTATATCCTCTGTGAATAAAAATTTCACTTGTCCGGTTGACAATGCACAAATTCTTAGGGATCCAACCGATAAAAATTTGGAATTCCTGTTAAAAACATTTTCTCTTTGGCAGGTTCAGTAGCTCAATCTACAGTGGCGGCAATTGGGGTATGTCAATCCTTGAGAGACCACTTGAAACAGGTGCTCAAGGTTTTCCCTGAGCAGCAGGCCCTAGATTTAGCAGAGCTGCCCAGGGGTTTGTGTTCTGAAATTGATGCGATCAGAGATTCTATTCTGCAGACCTCTATCCTTACGCTTGGGTTGGTACATATGCGTAGAATATTATGGTTGAAAAGTTGGTCAGCCGAAGCGCCATACAAAAATCTCCTGGCTGGTTTTCCTTTCCACTGTATAAGGCTGTTTGGGGATGATTTGGACAAATATATCCAAAAAATATCAAGTGGAAAGAGTACCCTTTTGCCAGTTAAGAAAAGGACTAAACGTCCCTCATTTAAACAAGCTCCTTCTCCAGGGCCAGTGGCATCAGCCTCCAGGCAGTCACGACAGCCTCCATCAAGTTCAAGAGGTAAACCTCAGGGTCAACCCCAGGGACAAAAGAAGTCCTGGGGGAGGAAGCCTACAAGACAGAATACTAAAACCTCTTTATAAAGGGGTGCCCCCTCTCACTCGAGTGGGGGGAAGACTTCTACAGTTCTTAAGGGTCTGACAGGAAGAGTTTTGAGACAAATGGGTGGTCTCCACAATAGCTCTAGGTTACAAACTAGAGTTCTGAGAATTCCCATCTCCTCGTTTCCTCAGTTCAAACATCCCCAAAGATCCAGAGAAAAAGAAGACTCTCATTCAAGCATTATACCGACTTTTGTCTCAAAAAGTGATCATGGCGGTGTCCATGAAAGAGCAGGAGTTGGGGTTTTATTCAAACATTTTCACTGTGCCAAAACCAAATGGAGATGTCAGACCAATTCTAGATCTCAAGGATCTAAACCGATTCCTGAATGTCCGCTCTTTTCGCATGGAATCAATCCGATCTGTTGTCTCCATCCTACAAGGAGGAGAACTTCTGGCGTCAATCGAAATCAAGGATGCATACCTGCATGTGCCTATTTTCTCTGCTCTCCAGAAATATCTGCGTTTCGAAGTAGAGAAACTCCATTTTTTAGTTTGTAGCCTTGCTTTCGGTCTAGCTACTGCACCTTGGTTGTTTAAAAAACTTCTGGCCCTTCCACTGGCCAGATTAAGGACTCAAGGTATAACAATTATAGCATACCTAGACAACCTGCTCTTGGTAGACCAGTCGGTAGCCCGCTTAGACCAAAGTATGGTCACCACAGTCAACTAACTGGAATACCTAGGTTGGGTTCTCAACCTAGAGAAATCTTCTTTAAAACCATTAAGAAGACTAGAGTACTTGGGTCTGGTCATAGATACAGCCCAGAAGAGGGTGTTTTTACCCCAGACAAAGATCAGTGCCAAAAAGGAGCTGGTTCAGGTGGTCAAGGCAAAGAAGGGTCCTTCTATTTGCCTTTGCATGAGGTTGTTGGGAAAGATGGTGGCTTCATTCGAATTGGTTCCCTATGCTCAGTTTCATTTGAGACTGCTGCAAAACTGTATCCTATCTGCTTGGAACAAGAAGGTCCAAGCGCTAGATTTTCCAATGCGTCTGTCGCCAAAGGTGTGCCAGAGCCTCAGTTGGTGGAAGATATCCAAGAATCTGCAGAAGGGGAAATCCTTCTTACCAGTTACCCGGAATGTGGTAACAACAGATGCCAGCCTTTCAGGTTGGGGAGCAGTCCTGGAAGAATCGATTGTCCAAGGAAAATGATCCAGGACCAAAAGGACCTTTCTCATCAAAATTCTAGGCCCTAAGGGCCTGGACATTCAGGTTGCGGAATTGTCCTGTCAGAATTCAGTCCGACCTTGCCACAGCAGTGGCTTATATCAATCACCAAGGGGGCACCAGAAGTCATGCAGCCCTGGGAGAGGTAAACTATATCCTAGCCTGGGCAGAAAAGCATGTGCCATGCATATCGGCAATCTTCATTGCAGGGATAGAGAATTGGCAGGCAGACTACTTGAGTCACCAGCAGTTGTTCCCGAGGTAAGGGTCCCTTCACCCTGACATCTTCCTGGCTATATGCCAAAGATGGGGGATCCTGGATGTAGATCTGTTTGCGTCCAGGTTCAACAGTAAAGTTGACAACTTTGTGTCAAGAACAAGGGATCCACTCGTATGTGGAACAGATGTGTTGGTGATCCCGTGGGATTGGTTCTCACTGATTTATGCATTCCATCCTTTTCTGATGCTACCACGGCTTCTTCACAGGATCAAGAAGGAAAGGAAGTCGGTGGTGCTTGTGGCCCCGGTGTGGCCCAGAAGATCTTGGTATGCAGAGTTTGTAAAGATGGTGTGAGGGGACCCATGGACCCTACCACCACGTCCAGACCTGCTTTCACAGGGATCAGTATTCCATCCTACCTTACAAACGCTAAATTTAACGGTTTGGCATTGAAACCTACATTCTGAAGAATCTTGGGCTTTCAGGCTCAGTGATATCTACCTTGATTATTGCAAGGAAACCAGCTTCCAGAGTAATTTATTATAGAGTCTAGAAGGCATATGTTTCCTGGTTTTAATCCAGGGGTTGGCATCCCAGAAAATATGTCATAGGTAGAATCCTTGCCTTTCTGCAAATGGGGTTAGAGATGAAGCTGGTCTTGAGTATCAAAGGCCAGTTCTCGGCCTTATCGGTATTGTTTCAATGACCACTTGCTTTGCATTCTTTGGTCCGTAGCTTTATACAGGGGTTAACACGACTTAATCCACTGGTTAGGTCACCCCTGAACCCTTGGGACTTGAATTTAGTTCTGTCGGCATTACAGAAACAGCATTTTGAGCTGATATGACATATTCCCTTGGTCCTTTTGACAAGGAAACTAGTTTTTTCTGGTAGCCATATATTCTGCAAGAAGGGTATAAGAATTGGCTGCTCTTTCTTCTAAAGAGCCATATTTAATTATTCACAAAGATAGAGTAGTATTGCGTCCTCATCCTAGTTTTCTGCCGAAGGTGGTTTCAGGTTTTCGTCTAAACCAGGATATTGTTCTACCTTCATTTTTTTCCAGAACCCTGTACTACGGAAGAAAAGTCACTACATTCTTTGGATGTAGTGAGAGCAGTCAAAATCTATTCGGAGGCGACTGCTCAGATTCGGAAAATGGATGTTTTGTTTGTGTTGCCTGAAGGTCCTAGAAAAGGACAGGCAGCGTCAAAATCTACTATTTCTACTACTATTTTCTAAGTGGATTCAGCAAGTAATTATTCAAACTTATGGTTTAAAGAAAGTTCCACTTTTTCAAATCAAAGCGCACTTCACCAGAGCTGTTAGTGCTTCGTGGGCAGTGCATCACTAAGCCTCCATGGCTCAAATCTGGAAGGTCGCAACTCGGTCTTCAGTCCATATATTCACCAGATTCTATCAGGTGGATGTAAGAAGGCATGAGGATATCGCCTTTGGGCGCAGTGTGCTGCAGGCAGCAGTATAGGTCCTCAGGTCTGATGGCACCCTACTTTTTGTTTGTGTCTCCCTCCCCTCAGATGGAATTGCTCTGGGACGTTCCATACAATTATAACTGTGTCCCGTGATGTACGATAAAGAAAATAGGGTTTTTATAACAGCTTATCTGTAAAATCCTTTTCTTGGAGTACCTTAACGGACACAGAGGTCCCTCCCCTCTTTCTGGTTACACGTGTATTGCTTTCCTACTAGGTTGAGGTACTCCCGGTAAGAGAGGGCTTATATAGGGAGTTAAACTTCCTGTCTAGGGTGTGCCAGTGTCCATCACCTTACTGTGGCTCTGTATCCCGTGATGTACGATAAAGAAATGCCTTTTTCAGCATTAGGGATGAGCTTTATGTTCGGGTCATTGGCTGTTTGAATGTTCGTCGAAATACGAACATTATGAGGCATTCGCACCAAATTCGAGTGGCACGTCACACCCCATAATGCACTGCGACATTGCATTGCTTATTGCATTGCTGTCTGATGATTGGCCAAGCATGCTTTGGCCAATCACAGCGCCATCAGCAAAGAGAGACATAATTGGCTAAAGGCAGGGTGCCTTTGGCCAATTGGCTCAGGGGGTTAAGTACACGCCCCACACTATATAAGGCCACCTGCACGTCGGCCCTGTGTAGTGTGTTGCTGGCATTGACCGAGAGAGAGTGTCATTTCATTTAGATTGAGCAGGCAGGCGATTCAGTTAGCTGCAGTGTATTTAGTATATATATACATCCAGGATATATATATATATATATATATATATATATATATATATATATATATATATATATATATATATATATATATATATGTATATATATATACATATATATATATATATATCCACGGTATCCAGTTTAGCTAGATCTGACTGCAGTCAGTTCCTGGTGTACTGTTTCTACTATACTTCTGGCAGGCAGGTGACTCAGTGAGATGCAGCGCATAAAATATATATACAGTCTCCTACATATATATACCCACTGCATTCTAGTCTAGCCAAGCCTATATCTGACTGCAGGCCATTGCTGGTGTACGTTTTTAAATACACGTTCAGGCAGACAGGCAGGTGATTCAGTGATCTGCAGTGCATTAAATATATATACAGTCTCCTACAGTCTGGAAGGCGACCAAGGAGAGAAAGACGCTCACAGGCCACTAAAAGAGGGCAAGCAGGCTCTGTGTCTACAGCCAACAGCGCTGGACATGGACACGGTGCATCCTCAGCACGTAGCCGTGGGGCATGCTTGTCTTTTTTTTTGTCAGCTGACCGTGTTGATCCACAACATGCAGAAGGGTTGCTAGAGTGGATAAATAAGCTGTCCTCATTCTCCTCATCTTCTGTCACCCAGGCTCAGAGTAGTTGGCCTATTCCATTGGCTCAATGTCATCAGTCACTCTTTCCCTAGCCCCACCATAATGCATGGAGGAGTCCTCCGAACTGTTCGACCACAGTGTCGGGTACATGCTGCAGGAGGATGTGCAGCGTTTTAAAGGCTCCGATGATGGTACCCAGGTTGAGGAAGGCAGTAACATGAGCCCAGAGAGAGGGGGTGCCAAGAAGGACAAGAACTGGCAGTCATGTTCCCCCGGCTGCAGCATACTGGCGGGTTTGCTCCAGTGACAAGGAGGGAGGGGATGATGAGGTCACTGACTCTACGTGGGTACCTGATAGAAGGGAGGAGGAGGAGGCACATCTGCAATGAGGCAGATCATACCGCAGAGCTCCGCATGCGCAGGGCACTGCTGACTCCCCGCATATTTTGAAAAGCTCTTTGGTGTGGGCCTTTTTTGATACGTGTGCAGCAGATCGCACCGTTGCTGTTTGCAACATATGTCTGAAGTGTATCAAGTGTATCAAGTGTGGACACCACATGCTTGACCAGACATATGTCAACCTCCCATGCAGTCCGTTGGCAACAGTACTTAAAAGACCCACACCAAAGAACAAGGTGGACCTCTCCTAGCTCCTCATCAGCTGGGATCTCCAAATCCACTATACCTTGTTAAGGTTGAACTGGATGGACTTGTGTCTTTTTTCAACCTGACTAACTATGTAACTATGTAACCTTCATTCCTCTCAGAAACCTGCACTGAGAGGAATAGAGGTGTAGAATTGGGTGTGCCAAGTACTTGCGGGCAATCTGCTATTGCTACACCAACATCCGATTGTAGCAGGCAAATTTTCCTACCCCAGTAGCTAAACCATTGAAAGAAATTCGGTCCCGGCCATCCACATGCTCAGCGACTGAATGCTAGCTTGGCTAAATTGCTAGCACTCCAACTGCTGCCTTTTCAGCTGGTAGACTCTGCTCCTTTTTTTGAGTTTGTGGAATGTGCGGTACCTCAGTGGCAGGTTCCCAAATGCCATTTCTTTTCATGGAAGTCCATTCCGGCTCTCTACCTGCATGTGGAAGGTAATGTCTTGGTCTCGTTGGACAGGGGGGTCAGTGGTAAGGTGCATATTACCGCTGACTCATTGTCCAGCAGGCATGGACAGGGACGTTACCTTTCTTTCATGGTGCACTGGGTAACTCTGCTGGCAGCTGGGAAGGACAGGGTGCAGTATTGTTGGAGCTTTTTCCCCCACCACGCCTTCAAAATGCTAGTAGTGGTGATTCTGCCACACCTCTCTCCTCCACCCGCTCCTCTTATTCTTCCTTTATGGCAATTCTTGATATATATATTTCACAGCAGGACCCGTTCCAGCGCCCACCAAGAGTAACTGTGATTGTGTGGCCCAATTTTCTGCAGAGCATATAGGGCAGGCTGTATAGCATATACAGGCGGTCCCCTATTTAAAACATCCGACTTACAAATGACTCCTACTTACAAATGGAGGGAGACAACAGGAAGTGAGGGGAAATCTACCCCTAGGAAGGGAAATTCTCTCGTGTAAGAGTTAATATGGGAAAAAGGTGTCTCCACTAATGCTTTAGTAGTTTTAAATGACTTTTATTCCTTTAGAAATGTCATTTTGTGTAGGGACTGTTCTAAACACGAGAAACATATGCCACTTTACAGGCATACTATAGTCACCCCCAGGTAGTATATTAACCACTTGCCGACCGCCTCACGCCTATATACGTGATCAGAGCGGCACAGGCAGGCAAAATCACGTACCTAGTACGTGATTGCCTTCCCGCGGGCGGGGGGTCCGATCGGACCCCCCCAGGTGCCATCGGCGGTCGGCATTTGGTTGGGAGCGATGAGAGACGAGGGGGAGACCATCCGATCGTGCCCCCCCCTCGCGATCGCTCCCAGCCAATGAGAAACATCCCCTGCCTCTGTATAGTACACAGAGGCAGAGGATGTGATGTCATCTCTCCTCGGCTGGCCAGTTTCCGTTCCAGCGCCGAGGAGAGAAGACATGTAAGTGCACCAACACTCACACACAACACAGTAGAACATGCCAGGCACACTAAACACCCCCGATCGCCCCCGATCGCCCCCCGACCCCCCCCCCAATCACCCCCCCCTGTCACAAACTGACACCAAGCAGGTTATTTTTTTTTTTTTCCTGATTACTGCATAGTGTCAGTTTGTGACAGTTATCAGTGGTAGGACAGTGAGTGTTAGCCCCCTGTAGGTCTAGGGTACCCCCCTAACCCCCCCTAATAAAGTTTTAACCCCTTGATCACCCCCTGTTGCCAGTGTCGCTAAGCGATCATTTTTCTGATCGCTGTATTAGTGTCGCTGGTGACGCTAGTTAGGGACGTAAATATTTAGGTTCGCTGTCAGCGTTTTATAGCGACAGGGACCCCCATATACTATCTAATAAATGTTTTAACCCCTTGATTGCCCCCTAGTTAACCCTTTCACCACTGATCACCGTATAACTGTTACGGGTGACGCTGGTTAGTTTGTTTATTTTTTATAGTGTCAGGGCACCCGCCGTTTATTACCGAATAAAGGTTTAGCCCCCTGATCGCCCGGCGGTGATATGCGTCGCCCCAGGCAGCGTCAGATTAGCGCCAGTACTGCGAACAACCACGCATGCACCGTACACGCACTGTACACGCACCGTACACCTCCCTTAGTGGTATAGTATCTGAACGCATCAATATCTGATCCGATCAGATCTATACTAGCGTCCCCAGCAGTTTAGGGTTCCCAAAAACGCAGTTTTAGCGGGATCAGCCCAGATACCTGCTAGCACCTGCGTTTTGCCCCTCCGTCCGGCCCAGCCCACCCAAGTGGAGTATCGATCGATCACTGTCACTTACAAAACACTAAACGCATAACTGCAGCGTTCGCAGAGTCAGGCCTGATCCCTGCGATCGCTAACAGTTTTTTTGGTAGCATTTTGGTGAACTGGCAAGCACCAGCCCCAGGCAGCGTCAGATTAGCGCCAGTACCGCTAACACCCACACACGCAGCATATGCCTCCCTTAGTGGTATAGTATCTGATCAGATCAATATCTGATCCGATCAGATCTATACTAGCGTCCCCAGCAGTTTAGGGCTCCCAAAAACGCAGTGTTAGTGGGATCAGCCCAGATACCTGCTAGCACCTGCGTTTTGCCCCTCCGCCCGGCCCAGCCCAGCCCACCCAAGTGCAGTATCGATCGATCCCTGTCACTTTTTTTTGTAGCGTTTTGGTGAACTGGCAAGCACCAGCGGCCTAGTACACCCCGGTCGTAGTCATACCAGCATAATGCCCTTCCTGCTGCATTCGCCAATCCTAATTGGGAACCCACCGCTTCTGCAGCGCCCGTACTTCCCCCATTTACATCCCCAACCAAATGCAGTCGGCTGCATGAGAGGCATTTTTATGTCCTCCCGAGTACCCCTACCCAACGAACCCCCCCCAAAAAGATGTTGTGTCTGCAGCAAGCGCGGATTTAGACGTGACACCCGCTATTATTGTCCCTCCTGTCCTGACAATCCTGGTCTTTGCATTGGTGAATGTTTTGAACGCTACCATTCACTAGTTGAGTATTAGCGTAGGGTACAGCATTGCACAGACTAGGCACACTTTCACAGGGTCTCCCAAGATGCATTTTGAGAGACCTGAACCTGGAACCGGTTACAGTTATAAAAGTTACAGTTACAAAAAAAAGTGTAAAAAAAAAACACAAACAAAAATTTTAAAAAATAGTTGTCGTTTCATTGTTCTCTCTCTCTCTCTATTCTCTCTCTATTGTTCTGCTCTTTTTTACTGTTATATATTCTGCAATGTTTTATTGTTATTATGTTTTATCATGTTTGCTTTTCAGGTATGCAATTTTTTATACTTTACCGTTTACTGTGCTTTATTGTTAACCATTTTTTTGTCTTCAGGTACGCCATTCACGACTTTGAGTGGTTATACCAGAATGATGCCTGCAGGTTTAGGTATCATCTTGGTATCATTCTTTTTAGCCAGCGGTCGGCTTTCATGTAAAAGCAATCCTAGCGGCTAATTAGCCTCTAGACTGCTTTTACACGCAGTGGGAGGGAATGACCCCCCCCACCGTCTTCCGTGTTTTTCTCTGGCTCTCCTGTCTCAACAGGGAACCTGAGAATGCAGCTGATGATTCAGCCAGCTGACCATAGAGCTGATCAGAGACCAGAGTGGCTCCAAACATCTCTATGGCCTAAGAAACCGGAAGCTACGAGCATTTTATGACTTAGATTTCGCAGGATGTAAACAACGCCATTGGGAAATTGGGGAAGCATTTTATCACACCGATCTTGGTGTGGTCAGATGCTTTGAGGGCAGAGGAGAGATCTAGGGTCTAATAGACCCCGTTTTTTTCAAAAAAGAGTACCTGTCACTACCTATTGCTATCATAGGGGATATTTACATTCCCTGAGATAACAATAAAAATGATTTAAAAAAAAATGAAAGGAACAGTTTAAAAATAAGATAAAAAAGCAAAAAAAAAAAAAAAGAAAAAAAAAAAAAAAAAAGCACCCCTGTCCCCCCTGCTCTTGCGCTAAGGCGAACGCAAGCGTCGGTCTGGCGTCAAATGTAAACAGCAATTGCACCATGCATGTGAGGTATCACCGCGAAGGTAAGATCGAGGGCAGTCATTTTAGCAGTGGACCTCCTCTGTAAATCTAAAGTGGTAACCTGTAAAGGCTTTTAAAGGCTTTTAAAAATGTATTAATTTTGTTGCCACTGCACGTTTGTGCGCAATTTTAAAGCATGTCATGTTTGGTATCCATGTACTCGGCCTAAGATCATCTTTTTTATTTCATCAAACATTTGGGCAATATAGTGTGTTTTAGTGCATTAAAATTTTAAAAAGTGTGTTTTTTCCACAAAAAATGCGTTTGAAAAATCGCTGCGCGATTACTGTGTGAAAAAAAAAAAATGAAACACCCACCATTTTAATCTGTAGGGCATTTGCTTTAAAATAATATATAATGTTTGGGGGTTCAAAGTAATTTTCTTGCAAAAAAAAATAATTTTTTCATGTAATCAAAAAGTGTCAGAAAGGGCTTTGTCTTCAAGTGGTTAGAAGAGTGGGTAATGTGTGACATAAGCTTCTAAATGTTGTGCATAAAATGCCAGGACAGTTCAAACCCCCCCAAATGACCCCATTTTGGAAAGTAGACACCCCAAGCTATTTGCTGAGAGGCATGTCGAGTCCATGGAATATTTTATATTATGACACAAGTTGCGGGAAAGAGACAATTTTTTTTTTTTGCACAAAGTTGTCACTAAATGTTATATTGCTCAAACATGCCATGGGGATTTGTGAAATTACACCCCAAAATAAATTCTGTTGCTTCTCCTGAGTACGGGGATACCACATGTGTGGGACTTTTTGGGAGCCTAGCCGCGCACGGGACCCTGAAAACCAAGCACCGCCTTCAGGCTTTCTAAGGCCGTAAATTTTTGATTTCACTCTTCACTGCCTATCACAGTTTCGGAGGCCATGGAATGCCCAGGTGGCACAAAACCCCCCCATATGACCCAATTTTGGAAAGTAGACACCCCAAGCTATTTGCTGAGAGGTATAGTGAGTATTTTGCAGACCTCACTTTTTGTCACAAAGTTTTAAAAATTGAAAAAAGAAAAAAAAAAAAAAATTTCTGGTCTTTCTTCATTTTCAAAAACAAATGAGAGCTGCAAAATACTCACCATGCCTCTCAGCAAATAGCTTGGGGTGTCTACCTTCTAAAATGGGGTCATTTGGGGGGGTTTGTGCCATCTTGGCATTTTATGGCCTTCAAAACTGTGATAGGTAGTGAGGAGTGAAATCAAAAATGTATGCCCTTAGAAATCCTGAAGGTGGTGCTGTGTTTTCGGGGCCCCGTACGCGGCTAGGCTCCCAAAAAGTGCCATACATGTGGTATCCCCGTACTCAGGAGAAGCAGCTGAATGTATTTTGGGGTGCAATTCCACATATGCCTATGGCCTGTGTGAGCAATATATCATTTAGTGACAACTTTTTGTAATTTTTTTTTTTTTTTGTCATTATTCAATCACTTGGGACAAAAAAAATAAATATTCAATGGGCTCAACATGCCTCTCAGCAATTTCCTTGGGGTGTCTACTTTCCAAAATGGGGTCATTTGGGGGGGGGGTTTGTACTGCCCTGCCATTTTAGCACCTCAAGAAATGACATAGGCAGTCATAAACTAAAAGCTGTGTAAATTCCAGAAAATGTACCCTAGTTTGTAGACGCTATAACTTTTGCGCAAACCAATAAATATACGCTTATTGACATTTTTTTTACCAAAGACATGTGGCCAAATACATTTTGGCCTAAATGTATGACTAAAATTTAGTTTATTGGATTTTTTTTATAACAAAAAGTAGAAAATATCAATTTTTTTCAAAATTTTCAGTCTTTTTCCGTTTATAGCGCAAAAAATAAAAACGGCAGAGGTGATCAAATACCATCAAAAGAAAGCTCTATTTGTGGGAAGAAAAGGACGCAAATTTAGTTTGGGTAGAGCATTGCATGACCGCGCAATTAGCAGTTAAAGCGACGCAGTGCCGAATTGTAAAAAGTGCTCTGGTCAGGAAGGGGGTAAATCCTTCCGGGGCTGAAGTGGTTAAAAGGAATATTTCACTTTTATTTTTTCACTTTAAGCATTATTAAAATCACTGCTTCTGAAAAAAAGGCCGTTTTTAAAACTTTTTTTGCATTGATACATGTGCCCTGGGGCAGGACCCAGATCCCCAAACAGTTTTCAGGGCAATAACTTGCATATTAGCCTTTAAAATTCGTACTTTTGATTTTTCACGTTCGGGTCCCATAGGCTTTAACAGTGTTCGAATGTTCGCGCAAACATTCGGTCGGTTCGCATGTTCTGTCGCGGAACGAACCAGGGGGTGTTCGGCTCATGCCTATTCAGCATGATGGAGCACCTTGTCAAAAGGAAAAAGTGATAATTAAGTGGAGGGGGAATAAAACATTGAAATTTTGAGTCCATGGCCAGGAAACTCCCCAGATTTTAATCCCATTAGGAACTTGTGGTAAATCTTCAAGAGGCAGGTGAACAAAAAAAAAAACCCCACAAATTATGACAAACTGCAAGTATTGATTATGCAAGAACGGGCTGTCATCAGTCATTAAATGGCCCAGAAGTTGATTGACAGCATGCCAGTGTGCATTGCAGAGGTCTTGAAAAAGAAGGATCAACACTGCAAATATTAACTACTTGCATAAACTTAATGTAATTGTCAATAAAAGCCTGTGACGCTTATGAAATTCTTGTAATTATACTTCAGTATACCATCTGCCAAAAAGATCCAAAAACACTGAAGCAACAGACTTTGTGAAAATTTATATTTGTGTCATTCTCAAAACTTTTAGCCATGGCTGTACACTTATTAAGATGTTTTTTTTTTTTTTCCCAAAGACATGTAGCAGACTACATTTTGGCCTAAATTTATGACAACATATTTATTTATTTGATATTTATTTGTTTGATTTCTAACAGAAATTAGAAATGATTGTTTTGTTTTTTTTTTCAAAACTTTCATTTGTTTTCCATTTATAGCGCAAAAAAATCTAGTGATGATCAAATACCACCTAAATAAATCTCTATTTGTGTGAAAAAAAATTATATAAATTTAATTTGGGTACAGTGTTGCATGACTGAGCAATTGCCAATTAAAGTAGTGCAATATATAATAGCTAACAATGTTCTGGTCAGGGGTAAATCCTTCCAAAGGTCAAATGGTTGTTGTTGCAGGCATAGTATCGAAGTCTGAGATGCCCTAGGATTATCATGTTTTTCATGATGAAGCCCTCTCAACTCCAACCTCAATTTTTTTTAAATAATCTTTAATAAACTTTCTTTTTTTTGTTTTTTACACAACACATACATACAATTTATTAATCACTTAAGCCCCGAACCATTTGGCTGGCCACTTTTTGTGATTCGGCACTGCGTCGCTTTAACTGACAATTGTGCGGTCATGTGACGTGGCTCCCAAACAAAATCAACGTCCTTTTTCCCCCCACAAATAGAGCTTTCTTTTGGTAGTATTTGATCACCTCTGCGGTTTTTATTCTTTTGCGCTATAAACAAAAAAAGAGCGCCAATTTTGAAAAAAACACATTATTTTTTACTTTTTGCTATAATAAATATTCCCCAAAAATATATTAAAAAACCCAATTTTTTTCCTCAGTTTAGGCCGATACGTATTCTTCTACATATTTTTGGTAAAAAGAAATTGCAATAAGCATATATTGATTGGTTTGCGCAAAAGTTTTAGCGTCTACAAAATAGTTTTATGGCATTTTTATTATATAATTTTTTTACTAGTAATGGCGGCGATCAGCGATTTTTATTATGACTGCGTCATTATGGCAGACACGTCAGACAATTTGGACACATTTTTGGGACCATTGGCATTAATACAGCGATCAGTACGTTTAAAAATGCACTGATTACTGTAAAAATGTCACTGGCATTGAAGGGTTTAACACTAGGGGGCAGTGAAGGGGTTAAGTGTGTCCTAGTTTGTGTTCTAACTGAAGGGGGATGGGGACTGTGCAGGGAAGATAACAGATCGTCTGTTCATGCTCTGTATGAACAGACGATCTGTCAGTTCTCCCCTCAGAGAACCGGTATCTGTGTGTCTACACACACAGTTCCAGGTTCTCCGTGTGCCCCGAGCGATCGCGGGAGCCCAGCGGTGATCGAGACCGCCGGGCACTGGCATCAGCTCAGGGGGCAAGTGGGGGGGCACACACACGCCCCCTATTGGCCACAGGGCAAAGCAATGTTACATAATGTTGTTTCGCCCAGCCGTGCCATTCTTCCGCAGTACAACTGCGGCGGCTGGTCGGCATGTGGTTAAACAAAATTCTTGTCTCCAGTTATCTTAATAGTTAGACATTCCCTTAACATACAGAGATTACTTAAATATTTATAAACAATAATGTACAGTGAGCCTGTTTGGGCTCAGTGAGGGGATAATGAGCTCAAGTGTAACAAGTTGAGCACTCTGGCCTCCAATAAAAACTCCCAGGCTGGGGGGGCGTGTCCCGATGTGAACAGAGGAGGACGTGCTGGTGTAGAGCTCCGCAAATCCTGGCACAATCCATCGCCATCCTTGCCACAGACAACCTTGGTGAGCTGCCAAATTTACCCTACCTGTCCCTGGGCATCCCCTCTCTCAGCCCCAGCCTGTATTGAGGAGCTCGGCCGGACGGTGGGATCTCCACCCGGCCCAATCTGCACAAGCCATGGCCCGCCGCCATCCTAAAACCACAGAGCCTCCAATTTCCACCCATCTGTCCCTGGGCATCCCCTCTCTCAGCTCCAGCCTGTATCGAGGAGCCTGGCCAGCTGATTAGGCCTCCACCCGACCCGCAACCTGCTTCACACAGCCGCGGCCTGCCGCCATCTTGAGGCCTACAGAGCCTCCAGCATCCTCCGGCCTAGAGTGCCACGATCTGCGGGACGAAAGGCCGCCCATCCTCATCCACCTGTGACTCCATCTCTGGAGGGGACAGATCGGCTGAGAGCCCATCTGAGGATCCCTGACGGCCTGCTCCACATCTCCACGGACGCTGCCATCTTGAGGCCTACAGGGCCAGCCTCATCCTCCTCACCCAGGTGCAGCAATCTATAGAAAAGCTGTCATCCGGACAATCCACCGCCATCCTGCCACTGCTACACCCCGGCTTACACCACTTGCTCTGGCATATCCTTCAGGACATTGAAGGCAACAATTACAACTGCCTATTGGGAGCATATCTGGCTCGGACGAGCTTACCCTGTGACTGTCCTTTGCTATCCGGCCTCGAGGCCCGCCGCCATCTTGAGGCCTGTGGTCCCTTCTCCCTGGCACTCTACATCCTGCAGGGAATTCAATAGCCACTCCAAAGAACATATCCGCCTCACCCTCGGCGGGCATCGGCTGTCTCCGCAGCGGCAATCGGCTATCTGGGATCCACCGGAGGGTATCTGAGCTCCGCTCGCCATACGGCCTAACACCGCGCCGAAGCCTGCGGCCTGTCGTTCCAGCTCCCGGGCTCATCAGTGGCCACAAACGGTGTGGGAACGTGGGCATAGCACAATCTCGCCCAGCCACCTCTCCCTTCAGCGGATCTGCTAAGGCAACCTTCACAAAAGCCACCTCTATTGGATAGGTGGACAGTTGCAACCATAACCTATTAAGATGGCGGACACCTAAGACCTAGGCTCTGGCCCTCATCCGTACATCAAAACATCCCGCTATGCTACTTTAACAACCACAGACCCGGGAGTTATATCCACTGTTCGGGGATTCACTTAGCTACATCCCGACCGGTTTATGGGGAAGATCGGTGATCAGAGGCACGTATATCGAGGTCACAATTCACAGGACGCAACCAAGCCCAACCAGTCTATGGATCGCTTTCTCCGTAAGCCGCAATCCCCAGCTCCAAATATTCCATCATACGCTGCGGTCCTAACTGATACGATCGCGACTAATACGATCACATTGGCTAGTTCCCCTTCGCCCACCACAGACCAGCCCCATCATTCAGGATTTACCCACCTACCCGTCCCCCCACCAATATGTCTCAACCTGTGACAGTGGACGTGTTGGACACCAAGCTGCAAGCTTTGCTCCACAGCATCACCCAGACCATCACCAAAGAAGTCAGCAAACTTGCTCATGAACTTAGGGGTGAGATAGACCAATTGGGGGAGCGCACAGATATGCTGGAGTCCAAGTTTGACGACATGGTCCACTATATACATGCACTAGAAGAAGAAAACGTCACTTTAAAAAACTCAGTTACACAACTACAGACGCAACAAGAGGATCTCGAAAACAGGGAGAGACGTCAAAATCTACGGATTCGAGGGGTTCCCGAAAATGTCCCTGACAAGGAAATTCGTCCCTATCTCTCGGACCTCTTTGTAACGCTCGCTCCCCACATTCCTGACATAGACTGGCGACTTGACAGGGCCCACAGATCACTGGCTCCTAAGCCCCCTCCAGGTGCCAATCCCAGGGACATCATTGCTCGCTTTCATTTCTATGAGAGCAAGGAGGCTCTGACCATAGCTACCCGTAATAGACCCCGAGTGGAGTTTAAAGGTGCGAAGATTCAAATATTTAATGACTTGTCTCCTATTACCCTGGGAAAACGTCGAGCTCTAAGACCAGTTACATCCCACCTACAACAACATCAAATCCCCTATAGATGGGGGTTCCCCTTCCGCTTGTCAGTCAATAAAGATGGGACTCAACATTCAATGAGGGACTTGCAGGAATGTGAGTCCTTTGTCAGGAACCTAGGACTACCCCCGATCCCGGATGAAGATTTTCAGCCCCAACTCCCACCTTCCCGGATTCTGTCCACACCTGCGAAGATCTGGACCCCAGTTCGTCAAAGATCGCGGAAAACACCTGTCACTCCTCTAGGAGCAACATCATCAAAGGGTCCCACCTGAGGTTCCCATCTGACTCAAATCTTGTTTTACCTTTGTCATGCTGGGCCACGTTCCTCTTTTATCTTACACGGCCTCTGACTCCCTGTTCAAAGTCCACAGTTCTACCTTGGTTGCCTTACAATTCATATAATCCTCGACTCTATAGCCATCTATATGTTACAGGTGGATTGTTCTGTTAATTGATGTTCGGTTGGGGCCGAGCCTACGTATCTGGTTTCGTAGGTTGACATGCCCCCCCTTTTTTCAATTTTTTCAATTTTTTCAATTTCAATTTTTTCCATTTTTTCCATCATGGTCACGACCCAAAAAGGTGACCCCCCTTGGGAAAAAAAATTTTTTTTTCAGTTTTTTTTTCTTTTTACTACGGATCCTTTTTGATCCTATTCAGGTTCTAGTTTTATTTTTTATTTTTACGTTTTTTACATTTTTTTTTCTCTCTGGCTTTCTTTTTCCAAAAACTTTTGTAAGGGATCTTTTTTTTTATCCAATATTGGTATACAGAGGCTCCTTTGCCATTTTTTATACATGTCCATCTGAATGCATATATTGTCTATGTTTCAACTTCCCACTTATCATGGTATACACATCTTCGCCCTATTGTGATTGCTCCCACTGCTTTGTGCTCATATTTAAAAAATGGCTGTAAGTGTTTTTTCCTGTAACGTTAAGGGTTTAGGCTCTATACGCAAGCGTTGGCTGGCGCTGAGGGAGTTCAAATCTTCAAAGGCTGATGTGATCATGGTTCAGGAGATGCATTTTAAGACAAACGGCACATTTAAATTTGCTTCTAAACAATTTCCTACCGCCTTTATAGCCTCTGACCCTTCTGGGAAGGCTGGGGTAGCTATTTTGTTAAAACGCTCCTCATCTATTCAGGTGAAATCCTCTTACGCTGACCCCCAGGGCAGATTTATCCTCCTGAATTGTGATCACAATAACGTCTCCTTCACCCTGGCCAACGTTTATGCACCCAATACAGGTCAGATTGGGTTCATGGATATTTTCTTTGATCAACTCCAGTCTTATTGTCAACCATATTTAATTATTGGAGGAGACTTTAATATGTGTATGTCACCTACTAAGGATAGACTCGCCCTTTTTTCACATGCTCCATCCCCTCAGGTTCAGCGGCTTTCCACGGCATTCCGGAAATTGATAAGATCCCACAATCTGTTTGACACGTGGAGGATAAAACATCCACTAGCCAAACAATTTACCTTTTATTCTCCACCTCATAAATTATATACCAGACTAGATCATTTCTTTGTCTCAGCCCCCCTTTTACCCTATGTGGTGAATTCCGAAATACACCCTATAACATGGTCTGATCATGCACCCATCGCTCTAGATATCCTTCTGTCAAAACCTACACCTAGAACATGCCATTGGCGCCTTAATGAGTCTCTTCTCAAGGTACCTGAAATACATCTCCACTTACAGGGAAAGTTGAAGGAATTCTTTGAACTTAATGAGGGTTCAGTCTCTGGGGCGTCCACCCTATGGGAAGCCCATAAGGTCTTTTTCAGAGGAGAATGCATCTCTGCAGGCTCTCGTTACAAACGTGACCGTGAACTTCAGAGAACGTCCCTCTTAGACAATCTGTCTGAAGCAGAGAAACGCCTACTCAGCCTCCCTACGGTGACCCGCCTCAGAGCAGTGGTCTCTCTGCGCAACCGCATCAAATCCTTGGATCTGACTAAGTTTACTAAATCCAATTTATGGTCCAAGCAAAAGTTTTATGAGTTTGCCAACAAGCCTCTTAGAATGTTGGTTAACAAACTAAGACCCAGAGCATACACTTCCACTCCTGACCATTTAATACAGTCTAACGGTGTTCCCACATACTGCCCTCATAATATGTCAAGGGTCTTTGGTGAATTTTACCAAGGCTTATACAATTGTTTATCAACAGACCCGAATTTCAATTCACCCAGGATAAATTTGACTCCTTCGTAGAATCCTTGAGACTCCCCACGATCTCCACTGAAGATCGCATAGGCCTAAATGCCCCCATTTCTGTGGAAGAAATCACTGAAGTAGTGAAACAACTCCCTAATCATAAAGTGCCTGGCCCTGATGGACTCTCCTACCCCTACTTTAAAGGTTTTCTGCCAGTTCTATTACCCCACATGGCTAATTTATTCTCCTCGCTAATGTCAGGTACAATACCCCACTCCCAATTCCTCCACGCCTTCATTACAGTCATTCCAAAGCCAGGGAAAGACCCCTCTTTACCTGATAACTATAGACCCATTGCCCTTCTTAATTCTGACTATAAAATCTTCACTAAAATTTTGGCCAACAGACTCTCTTTGCTCCTCCCGTCGCTTGTACATGGGGACCAGGTCGGGTTTGTCCCCTCTAGACAGGCAGGTGATAACACTAGGAGAATGATCGATCTTATCGATCTCCTGACGAAAACTAAGAAACCTGCCTTGATTCTTGCATAGACGCTCAGAAAGCGTTTGACCGCTTGAATTGGTCAATTATGTTTGCTATTTTACATAAATATGGCTTCTCCGGTCCCTTTGTACAAGCGTTAAAAGCACTTTATTCTTCTCCTTCGTCCCAAGTGCAGATGGCTTCCCATATATCTCCTTCATTTACTCTAACTAATGGTACTCGCCAGGGCTGTCCCCTATCTCCCCTTCTCTTTATCCTTAGCTTAGAGCCCCTGGCAGAGGCCATTAGATCCCATCCAGACATAAGTGGAGTCCGGTTGAGACAATGGGAATACAAATTATCACTCTTCGCAGACGATATCCTCTTAACTTTAACCCATCCTCACATATCACTTCCCTCACTTCACACAACTTTAGCCTTATTTGGGGATATTTCCGGTTATAAAATCAATTCAACCAAAACAGAAGCACTCCCTATTAATATCTCAGAAGATGCACTGTCGACCCTACAAGGTAATTTTAACTACCGATGGTGTCCTAAGTCACTAAAATACCTTGGAGTCTATTTGACCCCTTCGTATTCTACCCTTTTCCAAGCTAATTTTCCATCTATGTTCACTGAAATCAACAACTTATTGAAAACCTGGACGAAATTCCCTCTCTCCCTCTTAGGAAGGATAAATGTCCTTAAAATGTCGATCCTCCCGAAACTTTTATACCTTTTCGAAACCTTGCCAGTGATGATTCCATTGTCTCAGCTCAAAATCCTACAGAGAAGTTTTCTAAATTTTATATGGGATAATAAATCACATAGAGTGGCCAGCTCAGTACTTCTAACTTCCCAAAATAGAGGAGGCCTAGGAGCACCAGATATAATCAAATATTATTATGCTACACATTTGAGGGCTATAGCCTCTTGGACATCTAGGTTTGCTCCTAACCGCTGGTCCGAAATTGAGATGAGCATTACAATCCCAGCTCATCCATGCAGTTTATTATGGCCATCTACGGATAAATCCTTCGCCCAACTACGCAAGATATGCCTAAATCCAATGCTCTTTACCCTCTCAATTTGGAAAAAATGTTCGGGCAAATTTTCATTCACATCCCATTGTTCCCCTTTAATAAACATCACCTTTAATCCAGACATTCCGGATAGCCTATCCTATGAAGCCATGTTGCCCTGGACAAAAGCAGGTATATTCCAGCTACGCCATATAGTTCATCCGATAACACGCAAAATACTTACCTTTTCAGAACTACAATCTAAACATGGAATTCCGCGGAATCTCTTTTACTCATTTCTTCAAATTCAACATTTTTTCTCCAAAAAGCTACCACAACTGACACTTTCTATACCCACACAATTTGAATTGACGTGCTCCAGAGGCCCTCATGAACCCGGCCTGATCTCCACTATATACAAAATACTGCAAGAAAATCCCCCCTTACAGAACACACCCACGCATACATGCGTAAATGGTCCCACATCTTAGATCGGCCTATTGCTCTACAAGAATGGAGGGAGATTTGGGAAGCTACTTCAAAAGTATCCAGATGTGTGACCCACAAAGAAACAGCCTACAAAGTCTGTATGTTTTGGTATAGGACTCCAGATTTCTTGTTGAAGCATAAACTGACAACTTCAGGCTTATGTTGGAGATGTGGTGTGTCCATAGGCACACATTATCATATATTTTGGGATTGCCCCGTTCTATTGCCTTTTTGGACACAGATCCACATATCACTAGAGAAGATCTTGAACATCTCTATCCCCTTTCACCCAATACACCTTCTGCTAGGCCTTCCGATCCCAAAAATGTCCAAACACCATAGGAAGTTGATGGCTTTCGTCTTACTAGCAGCTAAACGGGCCATTCCCCAATGCTGGTTGACCAAAGCTCCCCCTACTTTTGCTCAATTTCTAAATAACACAGGTGATATTCGTAGGATGGAACATCTTACGGCTATTATTGAAGAAACCCTTCCTAGTTTCGATAAAACATGGGAAACGTGGGATGCTTCTGAATATAATTTTGGAGAAACCCAATCAGACATGATGTTCAAGTAGCTAACCAATACCTAGAATAATTTAATGCTGGTCTTTTTTTTTCTCTTCTACACTAGATGTGTATATTTTATATGTCAATCACTAGTTATACTATTCCTACCATTGTTTATTCATAGAATGTGATGAAGTGGTTTCCTTGAGATGGACTTCTTTCTTATGTTATTTCATTTAATATGTGTGTATATTGTTACATCATTGTATAACATGGTAAACTTTCAATAAACAAACAATTTAAAAAAAAAAAACTCCCAGGCTGCTTGGGGAATATGCTCCATCCTGGAACCAGATTCATGTGTAGGATTGAGGAGAAGCATCTTCTCTGAGACAGGGTTCACACTGGTGCGACACTCGTCCTACTTTGGATCCGACTTTACCCTGGGACTTGAAGTCAGAGACGCGTCCGACTTGGATCCCCACTAATACCAGGCACTGTGTTTTGCATGAATCTTGAGGGGGAACTCCATGTCAAATTTTAAATAAAAAAACGGCATGGGTTCCCCCTCCAAGAGCATACCAGGTCCTTTGGTCTGGTATGGATTTTATGGGGAACCCCTATGCTGAAAAAAAGGCGTGGGGTCCCCCCAAAATCCATACCAGACCCTTATTCGAGCATGCAGCCCGGCCAGACAGACAGGGGATGGGGACGGTGAGGACGAGTGAGCGCCCCCCTCCTGAACCGTACCAGGCCACATGCCCTCAAAATGGAGGGTGGGTGCTTTGGGGCAGGGGGTGCCCTGCGTCCCCCCACACCAAAGCACCTTGTACCCATGTTGATGAGGACAAGGGCCTCTTCCCGACAACCCTAACCATTGGTTGTCGAGGTCTGTGGGCGGGGGGCTTATCAGAATCACAGCCCCCCACCCTATGTGAATGAGTATGGGGTACATCATACCCCTACCCATTCACCTGGGGGGAAAAAGTGTCAATAAAAAAAACACACTAGACAGGTTTTTAAAGTAATTTATTAGGCAGCTCCAGGGGTCTCTTCCGACTTGGGGGGGTCTCTTTCGACTTCTCCGCTCTCTCCGGCCTCTTCTCCCACTCTCCGGCCTCTTCTCCCGGTCTCCGGTTCTTCTCCTGCTCTCCGGTGTCTTCTGCCAGGCTCCTCCGCTATCTTCTTCTTCCGATGTTGACACAAAGCTCTCTCCTGATGTAATGCCATGTGCGCAGTGCGCAAGGACTTATATAGGCATGGGGCGTGGTCACCGGGTGATGTCATCCGGTGATCCCGCCCCTTATGATGTCACCGCCCGGGCATGATGACCCCTGGAGCACCCCCATGTTGAGGGCATGTGGCCTGGTACGGTTCAGGAGGGGGGCGCTCGCTCGGCCCCACCCCCTTTCCTGACCAGCCAGGCTGCGTGCTCGGATAAGGGTCTGGTATAGATTTTGGGGGGACCCCACGCCATTTTTTCGGCATAGGGAGTTCCCCTTAAAATCCATATAAGACCGAAGGGCTTGGTATGCTCTTGGAGGGGGAACCCATGTCAGTTTTTTATTTAAAATTTGGCATGGAGTTTCCCCTCAAGATCATCAGAGCACAAGTTGCATGCCAAAGTTGGATCAGGCAAGACAGCGATCCGACTTCAATGATATTCACTGGGCTGAAGTAGGATCAAAGTCGGACCAAAGTAGTGCAGGAAGCATTTTCAAAGTCGGACCGACTTATGTCAGACCAGTTAAGACAGCTCCCACAGGGAGCCGTCTCATGCAACATGAGCTCCCAATGTCTGAGCGTTTGTCACACCAGTGTGAACCCGGTCTTAAAGACTATTTTCATTCTGTGTGACAGTCAGGTGTTTGGGCAGCGGTAGGCTATCCCAGACCAAGTAGACAGGTTCCTGTGTTTTGTAGTTAGATGCTCAATGTGGCAAGGGTTTATTTTCTGTTAAATCACGAACATACTGTCTGCCTGTGCCTATCTTACTGTGCAGTGATCCATCCAGGGGGTCCTGCACCCCCTCACAATATACTGTGTGTGTGTGTATATGTATATATATATATATATATATATATATATATATATATATATATATATATATATATATATATATAGTAACATTGGGGGTTCTTTAGCTTAGTGTAGAGCCTACCAGTGTGCGGAGTCCACGCCAGATGTGCGGTTTTAAGGGCTTGTAGGCCCACTTTTATTAAAGAAAGAAAATGTCAATGCAGAGTTCCCACGCAGGGGTTTCAATTTCACAGCAGTAATAAACGAAAAATACCAAGCCACCTGGCTCTCTGGTCAGCTCTGCTGCTCAGGCTTTGCTTCAGCTCTCTTGACTTTATAAAGGAGTTCCTGTACTTCAGCACCCTTTTCCAGCTTCCAGCTGTTTCAGCTCACAGACTTGGACCCTCTGTCTGCTCTGACAAACAGAACTTTGCAAACATGCACACTTCTCCCTTACTTGCCTGGACTCCAACAGTATATTTACTAAGGGACCTACCATGATCAGGCTAAAACTATTTTCATGAAAGCTGAGGACCACCCTTGGAGCTCTATCGATCACGTTGGTGAGGAAACCACAGAGGCTATATCTACATGCGCATTGCCCCTTTGGGGTGACTGGATCTGGTGAGTACGGACCCTTGAGGGGGAGCACAAAGTCACCAAGGATACTGAGAGCACTCAAGTCACCTCTTTGAAAAATTCTTTTTCACAATTTTTGAAGAAAACTTATGCACAATTTATGGACTGCTATATGTACACTGTATGATTTTGTTTACCTATAATGCCTATGGACTTTCTGACTTGGCCGCAGAGTATGGTCTATCAAACGGCTTACTTAAGCCAGTTATAAATGTTGATCTATGTACACCTATGGGCATTATCTTTAATGTTGAATGCAGCTTTTGGTTTATCTCTAGTATATGAAGGTATACCACTAGCTAACCACTAGGAGTATCACCATAGTTATTTTGGATACTGCACTTTTTTTCACACTGTTAATCCAACACTTTTGAGAGGTACTTTATGGCACATTTTAGGTGTATATTACCTATTGCACACTCCAATACATACAGAGTTTAATTAAGTTGTTATCTTACTATTTACACTACACATTTTTTAGCTTTTTATACACAGGTACCTGTATTATTGGTAATCATTATCGGAGGGGGATTATATGTGTAGTAGTATATATTTATACATACAATTGGTATCGAGGGGGGTATCCCCACTGTTGGGTCAGCACGTCAGCTCCCCATCCTCCCCTTTCTCCCCCCCCCCCCATAATACATCTGCTTATGCCCAATATAACCAATTACAGGGAGCGCCATTACCCCATTATTTATCTTTGTCTGTAACCTTCTGGAGAACCCCTAGGGGAGCTCCATTTAGGGGGGCGGCACACCTAATCACTGTCCTAAGCGCAGCCTCTACATATATCTTGCTTTTTTATGTCTCTGTGTCAGCAGTGGGGTCCTCCTGGGTCTCCTGCCATAGCGTTTCATTTCATTTAAATGTCGACGGATAGTTCGCGCTGACACTGATGCTCCCTGAGTCTGCAGGACAGTGTGAATTTCTTTGGAAATTGTTTGGGGCTGCTTATCTACCATCCGGACTATCCTGCGTTGCAACCTTTCATCAATTTTTCTCTTCCGTCCATGCCCAGAGAGATTAGCTACAGTGCCATGCGTTGCAAACTTCTTGATAATGTTGCGCACTGCGGACAAAGGCAAATCTAGATCTCTGGAGATGGACTTGTAACCTTCAGATTGTTGATATTTTTCCACAATTTTAGTTCTCAAGTCCTTAGACAGTTCTTTTCTCTTTCTGTTGTCCATGCTTAGTGTTGCACACACAGACACACAATGCAAAGACTAAAGCTGGCCATACACTATACAATTTTCCTGTTCAACTTTCCTTTAGATTTACCAAAACCATATAATATGAGGTCAAACCTAAACCCTTTCAATTTGTATACAATCAGACAGGCCCTTGCACTACATAGTTGAAGGTAAATCTAAAGGAAATTGAATCAGAAAATTGTATAGTGTATGGCCAGCCTTAGGCTGGCCATACACTATTCAATTTTCCTGTTCAACTTTCCTTTAGATTTACCAAAACCATATAATAGGAGGTCAAACCTAAACACTTTCACTTTGGATGCAATCAGGCAGGCCCTTTTACTACATAGTTGAAGGTAAATCTAAAGAAAATTGAACAGGAAAATTGTATGGTGTATGGCCAGCTTTAGTGAACTTCTCTCCTTTTTATCTGCTTTCAGGTGTGATTTTTATATTGCCCACAGGTGAGTTTAAGGGAGCATCACATGCTTGAAACAATCTTATTTATCTACAATTTTGAAAGGGTGCCAAGAATTTTGACCAGCCCATTTATGGAATTTTGTGTGACATTATGTCCAATTTTCTTTTTTTCCTCCCTTTTTTTGTTTTGTTCCAACACACACAAAGGGAATAAACATGTGCATAGCAAAACATGAGTTACTGCAATACTTTTCTGTGAGAAATACTTGATTTTCTGGAAAAATGTCTGGGGTGCCAACAATTTCAGCCATGACTATATATATATATATATATATATATATATATATATATATATATATATATATATATATATATTATAAATCCAGAGACTGATGGAAGTCAGTTCTCTCCAGCCAAACTTAACCAGGTACACCTCACCCTGCATGGGTGAGAACCTGAGTATTCCAATGTCTCTGCAACTGTCTCCCTTACAGGGACCACAACTTAAATATTGGGGAAAATGTCCCTGCAATCCAGTGCACATTTCCAGTGTCCTGTACTGTATACAGGTGTATATATACACACACACACACACACAAAGTATCTCACAAAAGTTAGTACACCCCTCACATTTTTGTAAATATTTTATTCTACCTTTTCATGTGACAGCACTGAAGAAATGACACTTTGCTACAATGTAAAGTAGTGAGTGCACAGCTTGTATAACAGTGTAAATTTGCTGCCCCCTAAAAATAACTCAACACACAGCCATTAATGTCTAAACAGCTGGCAACAGAAGTGAGTACACCCCTAAGTGAAAATGTCCAAATTGGGCTGAAAGTGTCAATATTTTGTGTGGCCACAATTATTTTCCAGCACTGCCTTAGCCCTCTTGGGCATGGAGTTTACCAGAGCTTCACAGGTTGCCACTGGAGTCCTCTTCCACTCCTCCATGGCGGTGTCTTAGGTGTGTTTGGGGTCATTATCAGGTTGGAATACTGCCCTGTGGCTCAGTCTCCGAAGGGAGGGGATCAAGCTCTGCTTCAGTATGTCACAGTACATGTTGACATTCAAAATTGTATTGGCATGTGCATATAAATTCCTGTCTATTGCCTAAAGAGTCAGCTATGAGTAAGCACCAGTAGTTATGGTATGAAACATGTCAGCTGTGGATTTCATCTTTTGCTGTATGGTTTTTAACCATTAAAGAAATTGTTGTTGGAGTGCCGCCATCCGGATTGAATTCTTTTCTATATGTTGGCATTTATGGTTCCCTCAATGAACTGTAGCCCACCAGTGCCGGCAGCACTCATGCAGCCCCAGACCATGACATCCCCACCACCATGCTTGACTGTAGGTAGTTTGTAAGATTATCACACATATAAAAGGAGTGGTAGGATATACTACATAAGGAGGTTTCAATAATTATTTAATACTAAATAGAATATGGGGAATTGTGGAGAATCTCAGATATTTAGAGCGTCATAAATGTATGTTACAATTATAAAATGGCTAAGTTATAAGAGTTCTAGAGGGTGTGCTTTTTACATGCACACTTTTTCACATTTCCCCTTTTCCTTTTAGGAATTGCCTTTTTGACATCCCTTTTCACATATCTGTAGCTTTACACACATTCCCCCTTGGCCTTACCATCCGCCCTACCATCGCAACAGGTTGGTTTATACATACATGCATGCATTCCCTTATATACTTGATGATCAGTTTGCTAATTTAGCAATGTTTGACTATATACATGTTATATTATATTATAGTTGACACTTGAAAGGATTATCCAGGGGTGGAGCCCACTGGAGCGCTTAGGGAGTTATAAATGGGAGAGCACACATGGCTGGAATTTTTCATTTCACTCTTTTACTTCACATGGGACAGCTCATTCTGCTGCTGCAAGCTGCAAGCTACTGATCCTACACAGGTACACATATCTTTCATCCTTCACATCGAGCACTCCTCTGTGTCTGGTTATGTGTTTTTTTTTTTTTTTCATATTCACACTTTCTCATATTTCCCCTTTTCCTTTTAGGGATTGCTTTTTCTGACATCCCTTTTCACATACAGTATCTGCAGTTTTGCATACATTCCTCCTTGACCTTATTATCCATCCTACCATCGCAACAGGTTGGTTTATACATGCATTCCATTATACACTTTATGATTATTTTGCCAATTTAGCAATGTTTGATTATATACATGTTATATTATAATTGACACCTGAATAAATTATCTAGGACCTCCAAGGTCATTCATTTCTACCCATGCCATGTCCGCCTTCCCACTATTCCTTGGTCAGGGTTTTTTGGTTGGCTCCGCTCCCTCAGCTCTCTTCCCAAGCATATATTGCTGCCATCCTTGGTGAACATGGCCACAGGCACCTAGACCTTGTTGATTGATGAGTATGGGGTCTTTTCTTTCTCTGTAAGGCCCCTATTACCATTTGTTCATTATTTATTCATGTGTTACATTACCTTTTTGGTCATTCATTTTCAGATATATCCTACATGCATCCACCCTTGAAGAGTGAGTCATATTTTGCGAAACACGTCAGGTGTATTAGATGTTATGTATACTCATGAATTTTATATGTAATGCAATCTTTAACCATGTGCAAAATTGTATCTGCTTTGTGTTTTGTTTATGCTACTCTTTCATGTGTGATCACTTTATGCAATAAATGTTTTTATTGTATTTATATTTGTCAATTTCATTGGCCAATTGTGCACACCTCATACAAAGTCCCAAAGGGCGATACCCATGATTTTATTGTTCATTATTAAGAACATCGGACCGGGGGCGTGGCCTGAGCAGGGCATGTGAGCACTCACACTACACGGAGCTCCCGCTTTTAATCCTTCTCTGATCCTTTTCCCGCTACTGATCCGGACACTTACCTCCCACATCTGCCGGCTGATACTCCCGTAATTCCCGCAGTGTTCACCCTGAGATGCACGGACCCTATGAAGCCCCGCAAGGGGGATAAAGAAGCCGCGATCAGGACAGACATGGAGATCCAAGATGGCGCCGACACCCCTCAGGCACATAGGACGGCGCGCGGCTCCACCAAACAACATGAAGGCAGTGGTAAGTCCCACACTGCTCAAAAACACCAGGGGAAAGACCAGCCTAGAGACATGTTATACTATACGCAGAAACTGCAAGGGGTAGGCTGTTCAAACCCCCCAGCCACACAGGCCCTCCCTTATGATCCTAGCAGAGGACACAGTCCTCCAGCACTAGATGACACAATGTTTGTATTGTGGGACTTCCTGAGAAGGTGGAGGGCAGGGACCCAACGGCATTCATAGAACAATGGTTGCAAGACATCTTTGGCAAGGAGGCCTTTACATCATTGTTTGCAGTGGAACGGGCACATCGCACACCGCCATGACCCCTCCCCCCAGGCAACCCGCCAAGATCCATGCTGGCGTGCCTATTGAATTACAAAGATTGCGAGATCATACTCAAGCTAGCGAGGGAAAGAGGCTCTGTTCATTTCAATGGGACTAAAATTTAATTTTACCCAGATTTCTCTGCTGAGGTGCAACGAAAAAGGGCCAAAATTGCGGAGGTGAAGAAGCGCTTACAAAAAATCCAAGTAACATACGCAATGCTGTGCATCACAGCCAGGGGTCAGGCTACCTTCTTTGAATCAGCTGCAGAAGCGGCCTCATGGTTGGACCATAATGAAAAAGACCTCCAGAGACATCAAGAAAATAAAAGGGGCGATTGATGCCTGGAGAACAAACTTGACAAGGTCGGTAAAATTTCGGCAGATGTCCGCAATACACGTCTAATGGGACACTTTATACTTTGCCTATACCAGCGTTTTGAACGGGCTCAAACATTACACTGAACTGAGTTCCACACCACAGTGGATGAGTTACGCCCACAAGAGTTTACAGAATACCAATAGGTCCCAACTGCAGGGACGGTTAATTGTTGGCACAAGCTTGATTGACTGTTATGAATCTGAAGAAGCAAGGGGACAGTTAACTCTTACCCCACATAAATGGGCCACGGATTGCCACAGGAACACTCCAGAATGTCCCCCTGGATTCCTTTCTGTTGCATAGTTGTGCCACGCTCTAATGCCCCGTACACACGGTCGGATTTTCCAATGGAAAATGTCCGATCGGAGCGTGTTGTTGGAAATTCCGACCGTGTGTGGGCTCCATTGGACATTTTCCATCGGAGTTTCCGACACACAAAGTTTGAGAGCAGGAGAGAAAATTTTCCAACAACAAAATCCGATGGCGTCAATTCCGACCATGTGTGGCCTGTTCCGACGCACAAAGTGCCACGCATGCTCAGAAGAAATTTCGACACAGAACAGCTCGGTCTAGTAAAATTAGCGTTCGCAATGGATACAGCACTTTCGTCACGCTGTAATGTTAAAAAAGGTTTAATACAGTGCACTCTCTTCTTCTTTATAATGTGACAAGAATTAAGTAGTTTTGCTGCTCATATTCACACACACTTCTCCGCAGCCTAAGGCCCATTTTTTCTGCCCCTGTTTAACAGGGGCATGTAATTACAATTTTTGCTGTAATATTTCGCAGCAAGGCTCGTTCTTGCGCTCAACTAGAGAATCTGTGAGGGGTTGCAGTGTTGTGGCACCACCACCACTGCCTAAGGCCTATTTTTCTGCCCCTGTTTAACAGGGGTGTGTAATTACAATTTTTGATCAAATATTTAACAGCAGGTCTTGTTCCTGTGCTCAACTAGAGTATCTGTGAGGGGTTGCAGTGTTGTGGCACCACCACCAGTGCCTAGGGCCCAATTTTTCTGCCCCTGTTTAACAGGGGCATGTAATTAAAATATTTGCTCTAATATTTCACAGCAGGGCCGGTTCCTGCGCTCAACAAGAGTATCTGTGAGGCTTTACAGTGTTGTGCCACCACCACCACCTAAGGCCCAATTTTTCTGCCCCTGTTTAACAGGTGCATGTAATTACAATATTTGCTCTAATATTTCACAGTAGGGCTCGTTCCTGCGCTCAACAACAGAATCTGTGAGGGGTTACAGTGTTGTGGCACCACCCCTACTGCCTAAGACCCAATTTTTCTGCCCCTGTGTAACAGGGGCGTGTAATTACAATTTTTGATCTAATATTTCACAGCCGGGCCCGTTCCTGTGCACGTCAAGAGTAACTGTGAGGGCTTACAGTGTTGTGGCACTACCACCACACCACCACTAAAGGCCCAATTTTCCTGCCCCTGTTCAACAAGGGCATGTAATTACAATACTTGATATAATATTTCACAGCAGGACCCGTTCCAGCGCCCACCAAGAGTAACTGTGATTGTGTGGCCCAATTTTCTGCAGAGCATATAGGGCAGGCTGCATAGCATATACAGGCGGTCCCCTATTTAAAACATCCGACTTACAAACGACTCCTACTTACAAATGGAGGGAGACAACAGGAAGTGAGAGGAAATCTACCCCTAGGAAGGGAAATTCTCTCGTGTAAGAGTTAATATGGGAAAAAGGTGTCTCCACTAATGCTTTAGTAGTTTTAAATGACTTTTATTCCTTTAGAAATGTCATTTTGTGTAGGGACTGTTCTAAACACGAGAAACACATGCCACTTTACAGACATACTATAGTCACCCCCAGGTATGATATTAAAAGGAATATTTTACTTTTATTTTTTTCACTTTAAGCATTATTAAAATCACTGCTTCTGAAAAAAAGGCTGTTTTTAAAACTTTTTTTGCATTGATACATGTGCCCTGGGGCAGGACCCAGATCCCCAAACAGTTTTCAGGACAATAACTTGCATATTAGCCTTTAAAATTCGTACTTTTGATTTTTCACGTTCGGGTCCCATAGGCTTTAACAGTGTTCGAATGTTCGCGCAAACATTTGGTCGGTTCGCATGTTCTGTCGCGGAACGAACCAGGGGGTGTTCGGCTCATGCCTATTCAGCATGATGGAGCACCTTGTCAAAAGGCAAAAGTGATAACTAAGTGGAGGGGGAATAAAACATTGAAATTTTGAGTCCATGGCCAGGAAACTCCCCAGATTTTAATCCCATTAGGAACTTGTGGTAAATCTTCAAGAGGCAGGTGAACAAAAAAAAACCCCACAAATTATGACAAACTGCAAGTATTGATTATGCAAGAACGGGCTGTCATCAGTCATTAAATGGCCCAGAAGTTGATTGACAGCATGCCAGTGTGCATTGCAGAGGTCTTGAAAAAGAAGGATCAACACTGCAAATATTAACTACTTGCATAAACTTAATGTAATTGTCAATAAAAGCCTGTGACGCTTATGAAATTCTTGTAATTATACTTCAGTATACCATCTGCCAAAAAGATCCAAAAACACTGAAGCAACAGACTTTGTAAAAATTTATATTTGTGTCATTCTCAAAACTTTTAGCCATGGCTGTACACTTATTAAGATGTTTTTTTTTTTTTTTTCCCAAAGACATGTAGCAGACTACATTTTGGCCTAAATTTATGACAACATATTTATTTATTTGATATTTATTTGTTTGATTTCTAACAGAAATTAGAAATGATTGTTTTGTTTTTTTTTTCAAAACTTTCATTTGTTTTCCATTTATAGCGCAAAAAAATCTAGTGATGATCAAATACCACCTAAATAAATCTCTATTTGTGTGAAAAAAAATTATATATATTTAATTTGGGTACAGTGTTGCATGACTGAGCAATTGCCAATTAAAGTAGTGCAATATATAATAGCTAACAATGTTCTGGTCAGGGGTAAATCCTTCCAAAGGTCAAATGGTTGTTGTTGCAGGCATAGTATCGAAGTCTGAGATGCCCTAGGATTATCATGTTTTTCATGAAGAAGCCCTCTCAACTCCAACCTCAATTTTTTTTTAAATAATCTTTAATAAACTTTCCTTTTTTTGTTTTTTACACAACACATACATACAATTTATTAATCACTTAAGCCCCGAACCATTTGGCTGGCCACTTTTTGTGATTCGGCACTGCGTCGCTTTAACTGACAATTGTGCGGTCATGTGACGTGGCTCCCAAACAAAATCAACGTCCTTTTTCCCCCACAAATAGAGCTTTCTTTTGGTAGTATTTGATCACCTCTGCGGTTTTTATTCTTTTGCGCTATAAACAAAAAAAGAGCGCCAATTTTGAAAAAAACACATTATTTTTTACTTTTTGCTATAATAAATATTCCCCAAAAATATATTAAAAAACCCAATTTTTTTCCTCAGTTTAGGCCGATACGTATTCTTCTACATATTTTTGGTAAAAAGAAATTGCAATAAGCATATATTGATTGGTTTGCGCAAAAGTTTTAGCGTCTACAAAATAGTTTTATGGCATTTTTATTATATAATTTTTTTACTAGTAATGGCGGCGATCAGCGATTTTTATTATGACTGCGTCATTATGGCAGACACGTCAGACAATTTGGACACATTTTTGGGACCATTGGCATTAATACAGCGATCAGTACGTTTAAAAATGCACTGATTACTGTAAAAATGTCACTGGCATTGAAGGGTTTAACACTAGGGGGCAGTGAAGGGGTTAAGTGTGTCCTAGTTTGTGTTTTAACTGAAGGGGGATGGGGACTGTGCAGGGAAGATAACAGATCGTCTGTTCATGCTCTGTATGAACAGACGATCTGTCAGTTCTCCCCTCAGAGAACCGGAAACTGTGTGTCTACACACACAGTTCCAGGTTCTCCGTGTGCCCCGAGCGATCGCGGGAGCCCAGCGGTGATCGAGACCGCCGGGCACTGGCATCAGCTCAGGGGGCAAGTGGGGGGGCACACACACGCCCCCTAGTGGCCACAGGGCGAAGCAATGTTACATAACGTTGTTTCGCCCAGCCGTGCCATTCTTCCGCAGTACAACTGCGGCGGCTGGTCGGCATGTGGTTAAACAAAATTCTTGTCTCCAGTTATCTTAATAGTTAGACATTCCCTTAACATACAGAGATTACTTAAATATTTATAAACAATAATGTACAGTGAGCCTGTTTGGGCTCAGTGAGGGGATAATGAGCTCAAGTGTAACAAGTTGAGCACTCTGGCCTCCAATAAAAACTCCCAGGCTGCTTGGGGAATATGCTCCATCCTGGAACCAGATTCATGTGTAGGATTGAGGAGAAGCATCTTCTCTGAGACAGGGTTCACACTGGTGCGACACTCGTCCTACTTTGGATCCGACTTTACCCTGCGACTTGAAGTCAGAGACGCGTCCGACTTGGATCCCCACTAATACCAGGCACTGTGTTTTGCATGAATCTTGAGGGGGAACTCCATGTCAAATTTTAAATAAAAAAACGGCATGGGTTCCCCCTCCAAGAGCATACCAGGTCCTTTGGTCTGGTATGGATTTTGTGGGGAACCCCTATGCTGAAAAAAAGGCGTGGGGTCCCCCCAAAATCCATACCAGACCCTTATTCGAGCATGCAGCCCGGCCAGACAGACAGGGAATGGGGACGGTGAGGACGAGTGAGCGCCCCCCTCCTGAACCGTACCAGGCCACATGCCCTCAACATGGAGGGTGGGTGCTTTGGGGCAGAGGGTGCCCTGCGGCCCCCCACACCAAAGCACCTTGTACCCATGTTGATGAGGACAAGGGCCTCTTCCCGACAACCCTAGCCATTGGTTGTCGAGGTCTGTGGGCGGGGGGGCTTATCAGAATTCCTTTAATATGGAGGCCCCCAGATCACAGCCCCCCACCCTATGTGAATGAGTATGGGGTACATCATACCCCTACCCATTCACCTGGGGGAAAAAAGTGTCAATAAAAAAAACACACTAGACAGGTTTTTAAAGTAATTTATTAGGCAGCTCGAGGGGTCTCTTCCGACTTGGGGGGGTCTCTTTCGACTTCTCCGCTCTCTCCAGCCTCTTCTCCCACTCTCCGGCCTCTTCTCCCGGTCTCCGGTTCTTCTCCTGCTCTCCGGTGTCTTCTGCCAGGCTCCTCCGCTATCTTCTTCTTCCGATGTTGACACAAAGCTCTCTCCTGATGTAATTCCATGTGCGCAGTGCGCAAGGACTTATATAGGCATGGGGCGTGGTCACCGGGTGATGTCATCCGGTGATCCCGCCCCTTATGATGTCACCGCCCGGGCATGATGACCCCTGGAGCACCCCCCATGTTGAGGGCATGTGGCCTGGTACGGTTCAGGAGGGGGCGCTCGCTCTGCCTCACCCCCTTTCCTGACCAGCCAGGCTGCGTTCTCGGATAAGGGTCTGGTATAGATTTTGGGGGGACCCCACGCCATTTTTTCGGCATAGGGAGTTCCCCTTAAAATCCATATAAGACCGAAGGGCTTGGTATGCTCTTGGAGGGGGAACCCATGTCAGTTTTTTATTTAAAATTTGGCATGGAGTTCCGCCTCAAGATCATCAGAGCACAAGTCGCATGCCAAAGTTGGATCAGGCAAGACAGCGATCCGACTTCAATGATATTCAATGGGCTGAAGTAGGATCAAAGTCGGACCAAAGTAGTGCAGGAAGCATTTTCAAAGTCGGACCGACTTATGTCAGACCAGTTAAGACAGCTCCCACAGGGAGCCGTCTCATGCAACATGAGCTCCCAATGTCTGAGCGTTTGTCACACCAGTGTGAACCCGGTCTTAAAGACTATTTTCATTCTGTGTGACAGTCAGGTGTTTGGGCAGCGGTAGGCTGTCCCAGACCAAGTAGACAGGTTCCTGTGTTTTGTAGTTAGATGCTCAATGTGGCAAGGGTTTATTTTCTGTTAAATCACAAACATACTGTCTGCCTGTGCCTATTTTACTGTGCAGTGATCCATCCAGGGGGTCCTGCACCCCCTCACAATATACTGTGTGTGTGTGTATATGTATATATATATATATATATATATATATATATATATATATATATATATATATATATAGTAACATTGGGGGTTCTTTAGCTTAGTGTAGAGCCTACCAGTGTGCGGAGTCCACGCCAGATGTGCGGTTTTAAGGGCTTGTAGGCCCACTTTTATAAAAGAAAGAAAATGTCAATGCAGAGTTCCCACTCAGGGGTTTCAATTTCACAGCAGTAATAAATGAAAAATACCAAGCCACCTGGCTCTCTGGTCAGCTCTGCTGCTCAGGCTTTGCTTCAGCTCTCTTGACTTTATAAAGGAGTTCCTGTACTTCAGCACCATTTTCCAGCTTCCAGCTGTTTCAGCTCACAGACTTGGACCCTCTGTCTGCTCTGACAAACAGAACTTTGCAAACATGCACACTTCTCCCTTGCTTGCCTGGACTCCAACAGTATATTTACTAAGGGACCTACCATGATCAGGCTAAAACTATTTTCATGAAAGCTGAGGACCACCCTTGGAGCTCTATCGATCACGTTGGTGAGGAAACCACAGAGGCTATATCTACATGCGCATTGCCCCTTTGGGGTGACTGGATCTGGTGAGTACGGACCCTTGAGGGGGAGCACAAAGTCACCAAGGATACTGAGAGCACTCAAGTCACCTCTTTGAAAAATTCTTTTTCACAATTTTTGAAGAAAACTTATGCACAATTTATGGACTGCTATATGAACACTGTATGATTTTGTTTACCTATAATGCCTATGGACTTTCTGACTTGGCCGCAGAGTATGGTCTATCAAACGGCTTACTTAAGCCAGTTATAAATGTTGATCTATGTACACCTATGGGCATTATCTTTAATGTTGAATGCAGCTTTTGGTTTATCTCTAGTATATGAAGGTATACCACTAGCTAACCACTAGGAGTATCACCATAGTTATTTTGGATACTGCACTTTTTTTCACACTGTTTATCCAACACTTTTGAGAGGTACTTTATGGCACATTTTAGGTGTATATTACCTATGTCACACTCCAATACATACAGAGTTTAATTAAGTTGGGATCTTACTATTTACACTACACATTTTTTAGCTTTTTATACACAGGTACCTGTATTATTGGTAATCATTATCGGAGGGGGATTATATGTGTAGTAGTATATATTTATACATACAATTGGTATCGAGGGGGGCATCCCCACTGTTGGGTCAGCACGTCAGCTCCCCATCCTCCCCTCTCTCCCCCCCCCATATTACATCTGCTTATGCCCAATATAACCAATTACAGGGAGCGCCATTACCCCATTATTTATCTTTGTCTGTAACCTTCTGGAGAACCCCTAGTGGAGCTCCATTTAGGGGGGCGGCACACCTAATCACTGTCCTAAGCGCAGCCTCTACATATACCTTGCTTTTTTATGTCTCTGTGTCAGCAGTGGGGTCCTCCTGGGTCTCCTGCCATAGCGTTTCATTTCATTTAAATGTCGACGGATAGTTCGCGCTGACACTGATGCTCCCTGAGCCTGCAGGACAGTTTGAATTTCTTTGGAAATTGTTTGGGGCTGCTTATCCACCATCCAGGCTATCCTGCGTTGCAACCTTTCATCAATTTTTCTCTTCCGTCCATGCCCAGAGAGATTAGCTACAGTGCCATGCGTTGCAAACTTCTTGATAATGTTGCGCACTGTGGACAAAGGCAAATCTAGATCTCTGGAGATGGACTTGTAACCTTCAGATTGTTGATATTTTTCCACAATTTTAGTTCTCAAGTCCTTAGATAGTTCTTTTCTCTTTCTGTTGTCCATGCTTAGTGTTGCACACACAGACACACAATGCAAAGACTAAGTGAACTTCTCCTTTTTATCTGCTTTCAGGTGTGATTTTTATATTGCCCACAGGTGGGTTTAAGGGAGCATCACATGCTTGAAACAATCTTATTTATCTACAATTTTGAAAGGGTGCCAAGAATTTTGACCAGCCCATTTATGGAATTTTGTGTGACATTATGTCCAATTTTCTTTTTTTCCTCCCTTTTTTTTGTTTTGTTCCAATACACACAAAGGGAATAAACATGTGCATAGCAAAACATGAGTTACTGCAATACTTTTCTGTGAGAAATACTTGATTTTCTGGAAAAATGTCTGGGGTGCCAACAATTTCAGCCATGACCCTGCATGGGTGAGAACCTGAGTATTGCAATGTCTCTGCAACTGTCTCCCTTACAGGGACCACAACTTAAATATTGGGGAAAATGTCCCTGCAATCCAGTGCACATTTCCAGTGTCCTGTACTATATACAGGTGTATATACACACACACACACACACACAGAGTATCTCACAAAAGTTAGTACACCCCTCACATTTTTGTAAATATTTTATTCTACCTTTTCATGTGACAGCACTGAAGAAATGACACTTTGCTACAATGTAAAGTAGTGAGTGCACAGCTTGTATAACAGTGTAAATTTGCTGCCCCCTCAAAATAACTCAACACACAGCCATTAATGTCTAAACAGCTGGCAACAGAAGTGAGTACACCCCTAAGTGAAAATGTCCAAATTGGGCTGAAAGTGTCAATATTTTGTGTGGCCACAATTATTTTCCAGCACTGCCTTAACCCTCTTGGGCATGGAGTTTACCAGAGCTTCACAGGTTGCCACTGGAGTCCTCTTCCACTCCTCCATGACGGTGTCTTAGGTGTGTTTGGGGTCATTATCAGGTTGGAATACTGCCCTGTGGCTCAGTCTCCGAAGGGAGGGGATCAAGCTCTGCTTCAGTATGTCACAGTACATGTTGACATTCAAAATTGTATTGGCATGTGCATATAAATTCCTGTCTATTGCCTAAAGAGTCAGCTATGAGTAAGCACCAGTAGTTATGGTATGAAACATGTCAGCTGTGGATTTCATCTTTTGCTGTATGGTTTTTAACCATTAAAGAAATTGTTGTTGGAGTGCCGCCATCCGGATTGAATTCTTTTCTATATGTTGGCATTTATGGTTCCCTCAATGAACTGTAGCCCACCAGTGCCGGCAGCACTCATGCAGCCCCAGACCATGACATCCCCACCACCATGCTTGACTGTAGGTAGTTTGTAAGATTATCACACATATAAAAGGAGTGGTAGGATATACTACATAAGGAGGTTTCAATAATTATTTAATACTAAATAGAATATGGGGAATTGTGGAGAATCTCAGATATTTAGAGCGTCATAAATGTATGTTACAATTATAAAATGGCTAAGTTATAAGAGTTCTAGAGGGTGTGCTTTTTACATGCACACTTTTTCACATTTCCCCTTTTCCTTTTAGGAATTGCCTTTTTGACATCCCTTTTCACATATCTGTAGCTTTACACACATTCCCCCTTGGCCTTACCATCCGCCCTACCATCGCAACAGGTTGGTTTATACATACATGCATGCATTCCCTTATATACTTGATGATCAGTTTGCTAATTTAGCAATGTTTGACTATATACATGTTATATTATATTATAGTTGACACTTGAAAGGATTATCCAGGGGTGGAGCCCACTGGAGCGCTTAGGGAGTTATAAATGGGAGAGCACACATGGCTGGAATTTTTCATTTCACTCTTTTACTTCACATGGGACAGCTCATTCTGCTGCTGCAAGCTGCAAGCTACTGATCCTACACAGGTACACATATCTTTCATCCTTCACATCGAGCACTCCTCTGTGTCTGGTTATGTGTTTTTTTTTTTTTCATATTCACACTTTCTCATATTTCCCCTTTTCCTTTTAGGAATTGCTTTTTCTGACATCCCTTTTCACATACAGTATCTGCAGTTTTGCACACATTCCTCCTTGACCTTATTATCCATCCTACCATCGCAACAGGTTGGTTTATACACGCATTCCATTATACACTTTATGATTATTTTGCCAATTTAGCAATGTTTGATTATATACATGTTATATTATAATTGACACCTGAATAAATTATCTAGGACCTCCAAGGTCTACCCATGCCATGTCCGCCAGGGTTTTTTGGTTGGCTCCGCTCCCTCAGCTCTCTTCCCAAGCATATATTGCTGCCATCCTTGGTGAACATGACAACAGGCACCTAGACCTTGTTGATTGATGAGTATGGGGTCTTTTCTTTCTCTGTATGGCCCCTATTACCATTTGTTCATTATTTATTCATGTGTTACATTACCTTTTTGGTCATTCATTTTCAGATATATCCTACATGCATCCACCCTTGAAGAGTGAGTCATATTTTGCGAAACACGCCGGGTGTATTAGATGTTATGTATACTCATGAATTTTATATGTAATGCAATCTTTAACCATGTGCAAAATTGTATCTGCTTTGCGTTTTGTTTATGCTACTCTTTCATGTGTGATCACTTTATGCAATAAATGTTTTTATTGTATTTATATTTGTCAATTTCATTGGCCAATTGTGCACACCTCATACAAAGTCCCAAAGGGCGATACCCACGATTTTATTGTACATTATTAAGAACATCGGACCGGGGGCGTGGCCTGAGCAGGGCATGTGAGCACTCGCACTACACGGAGCTCCCGCTTTTAGTCCTTCTCTGATCCTTTTCCCACTACTGATCTGGACACTTACCTCCCACATCTGCCGGCTGATACTCCCGTAATTCCCGCAGTGTTCACCCTGAGATGCACGGACCCTATGAAGCCCCGCAAGGGGGATAAAGAAGCCGCGATCAGGACAGACATGGAGATCCAAGATGGCGCCGACACCCCTCAGGCACATAGGACGGCGCGCGGCTCCACCAAACAACATGAAGGCAGTGGTAAGTCCCACACTGCTCAAAAACACCAGGGGAAAGACCAGCCTAGAGACATGTTATACTACACGCAGAAACTGCAAGGGGTAGGCTGTTCAAACCCCCCAGCCACACAGGCCCTCCCTTATGATCCTAGCAGAGGACACAGTCCTCCAGCACTAGATGACACAATGTTTGTATTGTGGGACTTCTTGAGAAGGTGGAGGGCAGGGACCCAACGGCATTCATAGAACAATGGTTGCAAGACATCTTTGGCAAGGAGGCCTCTACATCATTGTTTGCAGTGGAACGGGCACATCGCACACCGCCACGACCCCTCCCCCCAGGCAACCCGCCAAGATCCATGCTGGCGTGCCTATTGAATTACAAAGATTGCGAGATCATACTCAAGCTAGCGAGGGAAAGAGGCTCTGTTCATTTCAATGGGACTAAAATTTCATTTTACCCAGATTTCTCTGCTGAGGTGCAACGAAAAAGGGCCAAATTTGCGGAGGTGAAGAAGAGCTTACAAAAAATCCAAGTAACATACGCAATGCTGTGCATCACAGCCAGGGGTCAGGCTACCTTCTTTGAATCAGCTGCAGAAGCGGCCTCATAGTTGGACCATAATGAAAAAGACCTCCAGAGACATCAAGAAAATGAAAGGGGCGATTGATGCCTGGAGAACAAACTTGACAAAGTAGGTAAAATTTCGGCAGATGTCCGCAATACACGTCTAATGGGACACTTTATACTTTGCCTATACCAGCGTTTTGAACGGGCTCAAACATTACACTGAACTGAGTTCCACACCACAGTGGATGAGTTATGCCCACAAGAGTTTACAGAATACCAATAGGTCCCAATTGCAAGGACGGTTAATTGTTGGCACAAGCTTGATTGACTGTTATGAATCTGAAGAAGCAAGGGGACAGTTAACTCTTACCCCACATAAATGGGCCACGGATGGCCACAGGAACACTCCTGAATGTCCCCCTGGATTCCTTTCTGTTGCATAGTTGCGCCACGCTCTAATGCCCCGTACACACGGTCGGATTTTCCAATGGAAAATGTCCGATCGGAGCGTGTTGTTGGAAATTCCGGCCGTGTGTGGGCTCCATCGGACATTTTCCATCGGATTTTCCGACATACAAAGTTTGAGAGCAGGAGATAAAATTTTCCCACAACAAAATCCGATGGCGTCAATTCCGATCATGTGTGGCCTGTTCCGACGCACAAAGTGCCACGCATGATCAGAAGAAATTTCGACACAGAACAGCTCGGTCTAGTAAAATTAGCGTTCGCAATGGATACAGCACTTTCGTCACGCTGTAATGTTAAAAATGGTTTAATACAGCGCACTCTCTTCTTCTTTATAATGTGACAAGAATTAAGTAGTTTTGCTGCTCATATTCACACACACTTCTCACAAACTTATTTCTTTACTATTTATCGTGATTCCCTCAATATGTTTTGATTTGTCACATCTGACAACATTATTTTTTATTTTTTTGGTTTTTAAGTCCGATTATTTTTTTTTGGTTTGTCTTTTTTTCAAGGCTTATTTTTGGTTTTTTGGATTTTTATTTGTACTTCTGAAATTTTTTGTGTGTGTTTTTTGTGTCAAGTTACCACAACACCATTGATATGTTGTTCTATTTAATCTGTAGGAGATTGTTTGGTATTGTTGTCCCTTGTTAATTTCATATTTTATGTTAGAAATGTACCTGAATCGTCACCAACAAACTGTCCTTTTTGGATGAAAACACACATAGGAGAGGATAATTTTCCAAAAAATTACTTTTAATAAGGGCTCACAACTAAACAAAGAGGGAGGCAACGCTAGAGAAACTGCAGAAGTGGGTGAAGCCTTGGACCCCCAGGGCACACATCAACTATTTTCAAGGAAAATTGGTGGCCTGAGGAGTCCTTATCTAAGGGAAGGCAGTCTGGTCCAGAAGTCCCAGATATCCGGAAAGCAGCAGATGACATCTGTGTCCCCAGGCTGTGGTCATATGAGAGACTGCAGCTTTTGTCAGACCAGACTGAGTCCAGGGCCATCACTTTCTGGTCTTCCTTCCACGATTCCTTCCACACGGTGGCTCTGGTGGTGGAGTTGTGGCAGCAGGAGGAGGAGGAGGATGGTCCAACTCAATCACGTCGGTCTTGGGTGTTAGTTCCCCACTCACCCCCCTACTTAGGACTTTATAAAGAAGGTCCTCACACAGCTTGCGTTGACCCTCCTGCATGCCCTGCAGTTTGGTGGCAGCCATGCAGGCAAAGGCCTCTTCAGGAGTGGGTAAGGCTCGGAGGGACGCAGAAGCCTCCTGAATGAGCCTGAGCACTGAATCCTGCATGAGAGTCATCTTCCTCGCTCTTTTATATGTAAGGCGGAGGGGAGGAACCTGCGATTCAGTCAGGCTGCGACTGGTCCCAGGCTTTTCTTGGCTGACACTTAGCCCCGCCTCCTCCTGGCTGCCACTAATCCCCGCCTCCTCCTGACTGCCACATTCCACAACCTCCTCCTGGCTGAGGTCTTCCTGTGTATGAAAAAGGGACATAGTTTTAGTTTTTTATTCATCAATCACACACAATTGTCACCTCCTGACTGTTGCAAATTGAATGTTAACTAATATAAAACAGACTATCCTTCTGGGCCCAGCAGTTTTCTTTCTTGTCCCAATTTTGGGTGCCCACTACTGTCTATTGATATGTAAAACACTTTTTTCAGTCATTTCATTACATCATTTCTTTATTGTCCAGAAATCTGTAGAAGAATGCTATACCTGGCTCCAGCTGGGCTCCTCCATTTCTTCCTGGCTGGAAGGCCCAGGTTGGACATCGGAAGCCTCAGCTGGGGTGGAAGGAAGAGTGGAAGGAAGAATAGAGAGGGATTCCCTGACTTCAGTGTGGTCTGACAGAAATCGCAGTCTCTCATAGTACCACAGCCTGGGGACATAAACGTCATCTGCTGCAGCTCCAGACCTCTGGGAATCTGTGACCTTCTCACGCTCCCTAAGATAAATGCTCCTCAGGCCACCAATTTTGGCTTTTAAATAGGGGATGGTTGCTGTCGGGACCACCGACTTCACCAACTCCAGCAGTTTCTCCAGCGCTGCCTGCCTCTTTTGTTTATTGCTATAATGAGGATGTCTCACCTGCCACAGACAGGGCAGCTCCCTGTATTTGTCTATGAACAGAGGGAGGAAGTTGTGGTCATTGAAGCCATCCATTTTCTCTGCAAGACACAACACAAGACAAACCCTAAGGTCAGGCCAAACTCTCCTAATCTTGTTACAATATAGGCTTTGATTTCAAAGCAGTATAGGCCCAAGTTTAGATCTTACCTTCGTTATCACAATTGCCGCTTTCGATGCTCCTTCCTCCGCTCACAGATCGTACGTAATACGCACGCGTGTTACGCTTTATACACACTGCGCATGCGTGTAACTCCGCCCGCCCCTGACATTCTTTCTAGTCTATTCCCCGCCCCTTTTCGTTCGGCGCAGTGGGGAAAGAGCACATGGCGGATACACAACAGGTGCGTGCTAATTACAGCAATGAGGAGGAGGAGGAGGAAAGCCCGGAGGCAGAAATGTCATGATCCAGAAGGAGATTTAAGGCCTCAAATATGTCCTTTGGGGAGATGTTGGAGATGGTGGACATCCTGAAGAGGGCCGACTATGAGGGAAGGTAGGGGCCTTACCCCAACCCCAATGGTCGAAAAGGCCAAGATCATGGCGAAAGTGGTCAGGAGTCTGTACCGGCATTTCGGGGTACGACGATCGAAAGATCAGCTCAGGAAACGGTGGTCGGACCTGAAATTACGAGAACATGAGAAGTACAGAAAGATCCGGAGAGTGCTGCAAAAAAGTAAGTAGTTGTCCTGTGTTCCTATTCTTTATGTTTCTTACGTTCGTGCTGCTCCATGTGCTTTTCTTACAAGTCTACATTTTTACATGGCAAATTTCATGTTCATGGGTACATTATTCATTCGTATCAAACATTTTTCTTTAAAAATAAAATATAAAACACCATTATTTAGGCCATATGCATTTGTCCACAATTTTTACGCCCTACTTGTCATAAACTATTTTGGTTATGTAGATGGCTTTGTTACTAGAATGAAATGCAAACTAGATTATGTGTAAGGAGAGGACACTGAGCAGCTGTTTTCACATCTGGACACTGGAGCACTAGTGTGGGATACAAGAACACCATTTTTATTAGGGGGCCCACACAGGTGCTCCAGTGTATACTATAGGGGGGTCTCCATCTGTGAAGCTTGTACCAAACAGGTCAAGTATGGAAGCTTGACAAAGGACAATAAAAATACCACATTTTGAAACTCTGCCAAAATAGACAATTGTACCCCACTTCCAAGCAATGTTTCCTATTTATAGTTCTGCCATCAAATCACTGTGTGCTAAGTATAGCATTTTTTTTTTACATAGGGGAGAAAAGACTCGGAGGACACCCCTCATCCGAGGAGACCACAGACCCCCCACCTCTGGAAGAAGGGGAAATCCCACCATCCCAAGAAGAGCAGGAGGAGGAAGATGTGGTGGAAATTGTCACCACAACAGGTGAATGTCTGCGACCACAGGCTCAGGTAAGAGATGTATGACGGCATATTTTTGATACCTTTTTTTTTTGCCTTTCTCTCTTTTCAGGTGATCGTGATGTTGTGGATCCAGATCCTTTCACATCAGAAAGTGCCCAGATCCTGATCGGGGAGATCATGGGGTGTAATTTAGAATTGGAAAACCTCAAGAAAAACATCAATGATGTTATTCAAAAAAATAAAAACATCATTGATGTTTTGGGGCGAATTTAAAACCCCTCACAATCCCTTTGTTTTTTGGTGTGCTCCAATGTTCACAATGTTTGAAAGATTTTTAGAAAAGCCTAATTTGGAGGATGCACACAGTGTGCCAACATGTGCTATCTCCCCCAAAACATGTCCCTCGATCCCCCGTGATGGCAGCTAGCACATGTTGACATTGTGAAATTTGTGTGCATCTTCCAAATTTGGCTTTTCGTGGCGTGACTTCACCCCATCTGAACGCAATATCAAACACAGTTCCTAAATACTCAAGTCTGATATTGCCTTCAAGTTAAAACAAATGGGAACTTTGTAAGTTCAAGATTTGTGGCTTTCTTGTTGGTATTACACATGCCTGTTTTAGCTTAAATGGACATTTATCTGTTTGATAATGCCACCCCAAAAATTGGTATACAACAAACATGTTGTTTTGTTAGAAAAAACTTTTCTAAATGTACATGTGATTGTGCAGGTATTAAGGAGATTGTTAAGCCAGAATGTGTGGATTATTGTGTCAACGCTAAAACACTTTGTTGGTGATGTAATTGCTGCTTTCTGTGACAATGGGTGTTATTTCCTAAGGGCAAATCCTCTTTGCACTACAAGTGCAGTTTTCAGTGCAGTTTCAGTGCACTTGTAGTGCAAATTGTCTTTGCCTTTAGTAAATCATGCCATTTTTGGGACTCAACACATTTCTGTCAGGGTCAGCTAAAACAAACCCAAGCAGTAAATGTCCACAAAGATTTTCTTTTTTTTGTTTTTTATTTGATAAAGGCTTCACAAATTTGCTGGCATATTGATGGCCCCCTTACCCGCAAAGAACTCCAGGTATCGTAACCGTACATCACGAGCACTCAGGGAGGGCAAGCCAGGACGGCCACTTTCAAGCACCGTCAGTGTTGTTTCATGGATCATTCCGGGCTCAGGCCCAACTGAGCCAGCATAGTTGGCGGAATGTTTGCTAAAAAGTTATGGAGAATACAGCACGCCATAATTATATGATTAAGTTTATACTCCGCCATATGGATGGGTGTCAGAAATAGGCGGAACCGGCTGGCCAGGATTCCAAATGTGTTCTCCACCACTCTTCTGGCTCTGGTCAGCCGGTAATTTAAAACCCTCTGTTCCAGGGTGAGGGTCCTCATAGGGAATGGCCACATAAGATGGTCCCCCAGTGCAAATGCTTCATCAGCAACGAACACAAATGGGAGTCCTTCAACATTGTCCTCTGGAGCTGGCAAGTCCAAGCTGCCATTCTGGAGATGCCTGTAAAACTCCGTCTGGGCGATGACTCAATCATCGGACATCCGGCCATTCTTCCCCATATCCACATACAGGAAGTCGTAATTAGCCGACACCACCGCCAACATCACTATACTATTGAACCCCTTATAGTTGAAATAGTACGACCCCGAGTTGGGTGGTGGGATGATGTGGACGTGTTTCCCATCAATTGCCCCTCCGCAGATAGGAAAGTCCCACCGCTGGGCAAAGTGGGAGGCCACAGTCTGCCATTCCTGTGGCGTGGAAGGAAACTGTTGAGGAAAAAAATAAATATTATTATTTTTGCTCAGAAACATGGCAAGCAGATTAGGCACAAACATTCTGGGGCAACCTCCAGATAGCATTTATTAAGGGGAATTTAACAACACCAAAGTATAAGGTACACCTATCATATTCCCCCTCCCCCCTCTCATGGGCCATTTCTAACATTATGGGGGGTGGGGAAATCTTGGACAGGTAACCCTCTTCACTTCATTGAGAGATGAATGCCTAAATACAGGGTATTACTTGGAACAGCCCCTCCTTAGTTACACTATTGGCAGCCCACTGGACAGGTAAGAAGTGTCATAATACAAAGATATAAATACACACTGTACACATTTGAGCACATTTGGACATTCTGCTATTACCTATCAAGATAATAATAGGATCCAAAAAGTTTAAACACTACCATTGGAAAGTATACAGACAGGCCCTTGCACTACATGCTTTGGGGAATTCATCCATAAATCTGACCACAAAAGAGATGGGTATAGTGTGTATGGGTTTGGCAAAGTCAGCAGATAGATGATTGAGGATAGATAGAGAATTGGGATCAGCTGACTTAGCAGTTGGGGGAGGGAGGGTTACTAAAAAATGATTTGGGGACACCACAAAAAAAAAGCCTCTGGCCCTCTGCCTGAATTTAAAGCACAAATCACATTTCGAAACATTTTAGGGGGTGTTTGGGGTAAAGCACTACTATGGAGCTGATAAAATACATTGTTAAGTGACTACATGAGGTGAATATAGGGCCCGTAGACCATGCTGGGGAGGTTAGTGAAGGACAATCTGTATGAAGGACCTACAAAATTAATTACATAAAAAAACCAGCATGCATGAGGACAAAGGGGACATTCACAGCATATTCCAATCATGGTAATTAGGGAATGAGGAAAGAAATACAAGACATTAGCAAACATTAAATACAATAAAATGTGATATTAAAGGAGAAAAATCTTACCTTCATATACTCCTTCTGCAGGACCTGGATGATGGCAGAACAGGTCTCCGGGATAATGATCCCCAGAGCCTGGGGGGAGATGCCTGTCGAGAACTTGAGGTCCTGCAGGCTTCTCCCTGTCGCCAAGTACCACAGGATAACGACCAGCCTCTGGAGTGATGGTTTGCCTCATGCAGGTATCCTGCCTGCTGATATAGGGGGTCAGCGAAGCCAGCAGATGGTGAACTACGGGCTCTGTCATCCTGAGAAAGTTCCTGAAATCATCAGGATTTTTCTCACGGATCTCACGGAGCAAAGGCATATGAGAGAACTGGTCACGCTGAAGCAACCAATTCTTGGTCCATGAACTCCTCCCTACCCTGTTCATGGACGGGACTTGTGTCAAGGTCAGGACCCCAACACCAAGCCCCCGCACAGCATGAACTCTACGAGGAGTACGCATACGCAACATGGCTACAAAACTCTCGGCTGCTCAGAACGAAGTAACAGAACGCACTGAAGAACAACAAGGCCTGTGAAGAGCGACCTGAAAACCAGTAACGAACACACAAGAACACACTGACAAGTCAATGGTATTTGCTTGCACGTACTGAAGAGCAAATACAAACCCACAAGCACAAACTGAACGGCAGAAAACGAACTGAGAACCACGAGTCTGAAAAAGCGAGAATCGTCTCTCACCAAACTTTTACTAACACGAGATTAGCAAAAGGAGCCCAAAGGGTGCCGTGATTGGTTCTGAACTGGCCTTTTCTAGTCTCATCGTACGAGGTGTACGTGGTTGGCGATCGGAAATTCTGACAATTTTGTGCGACCGTGTGTACGCAAAACAAGTTTGAGCCAATATCCATCGGAAAAAATCCTAGGATTTTGTTGTCGGAATGTCCGAACAAAGTCCGACCGTGTGTACGGGGCATAAGTCACATGCTCTATTGCATTGTATTGCTGAACTTAACATCCGGTCAATTTATGTCCATGGGCCGTCTAAAGGAACTGACTGCATGTCGAATGACTTGTGATACCCCTTTTGACAGGCGCAGGGCCGGAGGGCCTTTGCACCGCTTGGATAAGAATTCAATATACCTGACATGGCTACCACTTTGATAGTGTCCTGGAATGTCCGGGGTGTACACGACCCGCTGAAACGCACAATGATAAGTTCGTGTTTAAAGAAATTTCACCCTGCTATTGTGGGGCTGCAGGAGACTCACCTCACAAAAGATGCGGTGGGACTCCTGCAATATACTTGGGTGGGTAGGGCTTATCACTCCACACACTCTGCGTACTCCCGTGGAGTAAGTGTGTTGGTTCATAAGTCCCTGGCCTACCAGGAATTAGACTTGGTTATTGACCCCCTGGGTAGATATGTGTTTATATACTGCAAGCTGTTTACGCTGACCTTGATTATTGCTCTTGTATACACCCCCCCCATTTTCTAGAGAAATATTGCAACTCCTGCTGTCGTACCTGGTTGACAAACCTGATATACCTACTATAATTATGGGTGACTTTAACGGGTATCTTGACCCAAAACTTGACAGGCATCCTCCAGTCCAGGCTCCACTAGGGGGAAGAGGCACTATTTTGAGCCACCTGCTGCTGGAGGTGGGCTGGACAGATGTCTGGAGAACAAAAAACCCAGTTTCCAAACAATTCTCATGTTTTTGTAAATCACATGGCTCACTCTCACGCATTGACCTATGCGTTGGGTCCTCTCATGTTATAAACCTGGTCACCAAAGTGGAATATTTTCCCAGAGGGGTGTCAGACCACCTACCAATAGTAGCACACCTGATGTACACGCCCAATAGTCTCTTTACCCAAAGCCCCTTGGAAGCTTAACGCCTTTTGGCTAAAACTTTTTACATCACAGGAAAGAGTAATGAAACAAATTGAACAATATTTTTATGAAAACCGACTTCACCCTGAAGTTACAACTAAATGGGATGCTTTTAAGGCATGCCTTAGGGGCACGTTTATAACAGAAATAGCGGCCATTAAACATAACTCATCAGCCCTCATGAAACAGGTTGAAGACCAGGTGCGGCGGCTTGAGCTAACGTATGTTATGGACCCTTCCGAATCTGCGAGGGAGGCATGGATATTGGGACAGGATTCCCTGGACCGGTTGAGATCCTCCACCATGGAGCCGAACCGATTCTTTACTAAGCAAGCTTTTTATGAGGAGGGGGAAAAGATTGGTCGGCTACTGGCTAGAATTGCAAAGTCTCAACAGTCCTCCCCGCCATAGGAGCCATTAGATGTTCAACTGGGAGACTAGTAAATTACCCTGAATCAATAATTACAGAACTAGCATCCTTTTATGAGGACTTGCATAAGCCATGTGAGAACTACTCAGATGAAGCACTGCAGGAGACACAATCTCCATGCCTGCTTTGACAAGCCAGGCACGCATGGAGCTAGAGGCCCCGTTTATGCTGGACAAATTGAAGGAGGTGGCTGCCTCCTTTCCTACGTGCAAGGCCCAGGGTGATGACGGGCTCCCAATGGAGGTGTACACCCAGTATGGGGAGGTGATTCTGCCTAAGCTGCTAGAGGTATTCAATTCCTCCTTTAAGTGAGGAAGGCTACCAACAACTATGACAAGGGCTAATATTATATTATTGCTCAAACCTGGAAAAGACCCTGTAGACCCAAGCTCATACAGGCCCATCTTGTCACTGCAAAGTGACGTGAAAATATTGGCCAAGATCTTGGCCATGAGGGTTAACAAGGCCATCTCATCTATTATTCACCCTGATCAAGCAGGCTTCATGCACACAAAAACCACTGCCACTAACCTCCGCCTGCTCTTTTTGAACATGCAGACCCAGACAGATGTGGCCGGCAGTAAAGCACTATTGTCTCTTGACGCTAAAAAAGCATTCGACAGTGTTAGCTGGCGATACCTCTGGGCTGTACTGTCCAAATTCGGGTTTGGTCCTAGATTTATTACATGGGTACAGCTGCTGTATGCTTCACCACAGGCCGCCATGCGCATGTCGGACAGGATGTCGCAGGTCTTTGCACTGGGCAGGGGGACCAGGCAGGGATGCCCCTTGTCCCCCCTGCTATTTGCATTGGCTATTGAACCACTTGCTGCACAGATCAGAGATTGTCAACAGATTAGGGGATTTCGATATGGCGAATTGCATGAGAAGATAATGCTCTACGCCGACGACATGCTCCTTTTTTTGGAGGACGTGGATGCCTCATTGTCCCATGCAATGTCCCTAATTGCAGACTTTGGCCACTATTAAGGCCTTAGTATTAATTGGTCCAAGTCTGCATTGATGTTTCTGGACGGGACTCCAGACCTACGGGCAGGTTTTCCTTGTCCGGTCCCCATAGTGACCTCCTTTAAATATTTAGGCATATACATATCTCCTAAGCTGAATGATTATTACAAACTAAACATATATCCCATTATGACTTGCTTTCGAGACAAAATAAATATATGGAACAGACTTAAAATGTCCTTGGCAGGGAAGACAAATCTCATTAAAATGATTCTGATGCCCCAACTCCTATACATACTGCACAACACGCTGGTAGTTATCCCACTCAAAATATTTAGGGTCATTAACACCCTATTTAGAACACTACTGTGGCATACCAATCCCCCTAGGATCAAGCTGGAACTGCTGCAATACCCGAGGGAGGGTGGTGGTCTTGCACTCCCCAACCCTTGGATATATTATCTGGCTGCGCAGCTACAACATTTAATAGGGGCCATGACTCCATCTCCTGCAGGCTTGTTGGCTAAACTCCTGCTGGCGGGAGTGGGGGTGGAGTCATTGCCTGAGGGTCTGGAAGCTCAGAAACTTCAGAAACCTAACAAACAAATGCCTACTTACGCACTTCTTCAAAAAGTGTGGAACAGGGTCAAACAACTACAACATGTCACAGGATTCACTGCCTATAGCCCAATTTGGGGAAGCAATTCTTATGAGGAACTTGCCAAAATTCAGCAGGGTTCCAGTTGGCGTCCTCTGGGAGTTACTCACCTCAGACATATTTTTCACAATGGAAAACTGCTGTCCTTCACAGAATTGCAATCTAAATTTGCACTACCATCTAATATGTTCTTCTATTACCTACAATTTCAACATGCAATACGGGCGCAGGGTGGCGCAGTGGAGTGGGTACAGTCACCCACCCCCATTTTTCACATATTACAAGAGGCAACAGATACAAAAAGTATAATATCCCAATGCTATCTCATGCTCCTCTCCTCCTTTCTGGAGGGGCATCCCATGAAAGCAGAGGCACAATGGGAGGCAGACTTGGGTTCCATCACAGGGGAGCAGTGGGAAGAAGCCCTTCAGGCTATTAACACTTGTTCGCTAAATGTATCACAAAAAGTTTCCCAACTATATATCCTGTTAAGGGTGCACTATACACCAGTAAAATTACACAAAATGGGGAAGTTACAGGATCCAATGTGTGGCAGATGCAAGACTTGCCAGGCGATCTGATACATCTCCTTTGGGGATGCCCCAAACTCCACAGGTACTGGACAGGGGTTATGACCTTACTTAACAGGGTTTTCCAAACCAATGTCCCTCTCGACCCATTAAGATGTCTTTTAGGAGTACTGGAGGAGGTCATCCCAGAGGAAATAACTAGAATGGCCTTTGCCAGAGCATTGTTATAGGCGAGGAAAACAACACTCCTGCACTGGAAATCCGCCACACCACCATTGGTCAAAACATGGATTCAACAGATGAGTAACACCCTTGTTATGGAAAAGTACATATACCAGCACAGGGGGAACCCTGGGAAATTTGATAAGTTATGGGATGCATGGCTTGACACACCAGGTATAAGTCCTGTATAACTGATATAAATGAGGTTGCTTAGAGGTACATAGAGACACTTGGGAACACGAGTAGATGAGTAAAGATGTAAACCCTAGAGCAGTGAAGTAGATGTTAGGGGTATTGATTAGGTGTCTGGAGGAGGGGAGGGAAGAAAAGACATGCTGGTTAAAAGGAAGATTGTTAAAGCTATATTATTTTATTTCGAACTGTATACATCAACATGTAATTGATGGTACAAAATGCAATAACCTACTTGTATGGTGATACTGTATGTTTCGTGAGCAATAAAAACTTTTTTGATTTAAAAAAAAGAACATCGGACCACTTCTCATCAGTAAGGGGGCCAATGTTCGTTTGCCAATATGTCCTGAACCTTAGAGAATTTAACTTTGATATTTTCTGTAGCAATGCACTATAAAGCTTTGTTATTTCTCCCCACTTAGAAATTGCTAATAGGCTTTCGTTAAGAATTGTGGGTGTATTATAAACCCAAGGAGTCAATCTCGACTGTGTTTGAATAGCATGGGGGAGCTGTAAGTATTGAAGTGGGCAAGCCAAATTCCTCCTGTAAAGTGTGACAATCTTTAAAATGTTGACAGGCTACTCCGTTCCACGTGGAAAGAAAATTAGGTCTGTAAATGAATTTACTGGTCTTGGAGCAAGGATATATTAAAGGTCAAGCATTAGTCGTTTTTGATCCACAAGCCCGAAAAGCTCTGAAATTTATCTAGGATCAAGTTTAGGTTCAGAAAAAGGTTATAAAGGTTATTCAAGAATAGGAGTATTTCATCCACAAGGCAAGTTTTATGGCTGTAACCTACTATAGCCAATCTTATAGATTTGGGTGTTATTTTGTCTTATTGCTTCTAACAGGGGCATGATTGCTAGGGTGAAAAGATGTGGGGACAAGGGATATTCCCTCTGCATAACTGGAAAAAGGGGGACCAAAAACCTAAGTATTGTATGTAAACCTGCATGTAAGCTCATCTTCAAGTCCCCCTACTCATTAAAGTGTGGCCTAAACTCCCAGCACTAAAGCGGAAATGTTAGGTAGGGGCATATCACTAAACCAAAGTTTTTTCTAATATCTAAAGCTAATAAGAATGCAGGGTAATGTTTCTTCTTGGAGAGATGGATAAGATACAGTATGTTGGACATTGTCTTCTGCCTTGTGGGCATAAAGCCCACCTGATCTCTACTGATCAGATTTTCAATACCTGTGTTCAGGCCAGTAGCCAAGATCTTAGCTAAGATTAAGCAGAGAGATGATTCAAAAGTTAGACCAGGAGATGGTGTCCGTATTTTTTAATTAGACAGCATACTGAGTGCAGCATTAAGTATATCCGTGCCAAAGAAAAAGCATTAGCAATCACAGTGCCCATATGTGATTCTCCAGGAACTGAGAACAGTTCGAGCCGAGCAAAAGTTGGGCACTAACATCGCCTGTTCGCCCGTTTGGGCGAACACTCAAATTTTTGGGGCACTCCACAGGATGTTCGACTGCCAAGCGCCTCACAATGCACTGCGCTCTGCACAGTGCATTCTAGAGCCCTAATTGGATGAAGCAATGGTCAGGTGCAAGGCTTTGCCCAATCAGGGCACAGAGCACAGTCAGAGCCATTATTGGACAAGGACATGATGACTTTGCCCAATCATGGCTCAGTGCTTATAGTCCCACCCCACACTATAAAAGGTTCCTTTGCAGTGTGTTGTTGGAGTGAAGATAGGTAGAGCAGGACTCTACTACTGAGTTAGTGTGTTATTGTGACTCAGTGTAGTCTAAGTATAGTGTTAGTATAGTGTGGGTATAGTATAGTGTGAGTGTAGTGTGTCAGTATAGTGTGTCCATATGGTGTGAGTATAGTATGTCAGTATAATGTGAGTATAGTATAGTGTGAGTGTAGTGTTAGTGTAGGACAGTGTTTAACACAGCATTACATACCATTTACTGCTATATACAGTACAGTATAACCCCTTTTTTGTGGCTGCTGCAGGGTTTTTTTTGTCCCGTGCCTTCCCCCTTTTGTTAAATTGTCAGCCACAGTTTTTCTGAGTTTTCTGAGTGTTCGCCTCTTTTTTATTTATTTTTTTGTTTTTAAATTTCTGTCAGCAACAGTCCTCAGTTTAAAGTGCACCAAACACCACTTTTCAGTGAATACAGTGCATCCAATTAAAGATTCCACAGTATCTATTAAAATGGGTAATAAGCCCCCTGGGAGGCTAACAAGGAGAGGCAGATGTTCCCTTGCCACTATGAGGGGAACTGCAGTGTCTGTGTCCACTATGAGGGGGCCAGCACTGTCGGTGTCCACAGGCAAAGGTGAATGTGGTCTGTCCTCAGGCAGGGCACATTTTTCTCTGATTAGTGATGTTGCCCATGCTATCCAGCCACAGCATGCTGAGGAAGTGGTGGACTGGCTTACTAAACCATTTTCATCCTCCTCATCCTCTATCACCCAACCTGAGACAATAGCGCAGTCCACTGCAACTGCCAGAATGACTTATTCTGCCTCCTTGTCCACAGCTACTCCTGCCAAAGCCCAAGCATCAGGCATGGGGGAATCAGCTGAATTATTTGAACACAGGGTCAGCCACTTGCTTCTTGACAATGCACAGGCATTACTTGATATTGATGTTGGTTCTGACATTGAGGAAGGGAGTAACATAAGCATACAGAGAGGGGAGAACACTGATAAATGACAAATTGGCTGTCATGTTCCTCCAGCCTCAGTGTATTGCCAAGCTGGCTCCAGTAATGGTGAGGATGGAGGGGATGATAATGAGGTCACTGATGTGACTTGGGTGCTGGATAGATCAGAGGAGGAAAGTGAGGTGGAGAAACAACCCTAAAAAGGCAGGATGGCCTTCAGAGGCAGCCATCATGGAAGAGTAGAGAGCAGCCACCCTACCAGATTAAAATGAAAGTTACATAGTTACATAGTAAGTGAGGTTGAAAAAAGACACAAGTCCATCAAGTCCAACCTATGTGTGTGATTATGTGTCAGTATTACATTACATATCCCTGTATGTTGCGGTCATTCAGGTGATTATCTAATAGTTTCTTGAAGCTATCAATGCTCCCCGCTGAGACCACCGCCTGTGGAAGGGAATTCCACATCCTTGCCACTCTTACAGTAAAGAACCCTCTACGTAGTTTAAGGTTAAACCTCTTTTCTTCTAATTGTAATGAGTGGCCACAAGTCTTATTAAACTCTCTTCTGCAAAAAAGTTTTATCCCTATTGTGGGGTTACCAGTACAGTATTTGTAAATTGAAATCATATCCCCTCTCAAGCGTCTCTTCTCCAGAGAGAATAAGTTCAGTGCTCGCAACCTTTCCTCATAACTAAGATCCTCCAGACCCTTTATTAATTTTGTTGCCTTTCTTTGTACTCGCTCCATTTCCAATACATCCCTCCTGAGGACTGGTGCCCAGAACTGGACAGCATACTCCAGGTGCGGCCAGACCAGAGTCTTGGAGAGCTGGAGAATTATCATTTTATCTCTGGAGTTGATCCCCTTTTAATGCATGCCAATATTCTGTTTGCTTTAATAGCAGCAGCTTGTCATTGCATGCCATTGCTGAGCCTATCATCTACTAGGACCCCCAGGTCCTTTTCCATCCTAGATTCCCCCAGAGGTTCTCCCCCCAGTGTATAGATTGCATTCATATTTTTGCCACCCAAATGCATTATTTTGCATTTTTCTACATTGAACCTCATTTGCCATGTAGTCGCCCACCCCATTAATTTGTTCAGGTCTTTTTGCAAGATTTCCACATCCTGCGGAGAAGTTATTGCCCTGCTTAGCTTAGTATCATCTGCAAATACAGAGTGGATGTGTCCTTCGCGCTACTATTGAGTAAATACAGTAAGTGTGCTCAAAATGAAAAATGTGTGATGGTATCTAAAAAGATAGCAGCAAAATAAAAAGTGTTCACACTACACCAATATGGAATGTAAAATAAAAGTGATCTCGCTCAGTCAAATCTATTCACACATAATATAGTGACTTATACGTATATAAAGTGCATAGCAATAAATGACATCACAATAATGTATATAATAAAAGATGAATATATAAATAAAAGGTGCTCTCTATCTGTGCAATAAAAGTGAAACATCAGCGATGAATAGGTAAAAGGCTCAGTTCAAGCAGTAAAAACTGCATAACGTGACTTAGTGAATAATAAAATGAGCTAGGCAAAGTTTGTGTATGTCTTTATAGATGATCTCCTGTTAGCATCAGTCTCTCAGAACTCTCACCTTAGTATGTATTAAAATAAGCGTTGGTTATTGGCATCAAATTGTAAATCTGTGTACAGCGTCAAAGTGAAGCCCAGATGGTCCTCATTCATTCACCACGGCTTAGACAATTTCCTCTCAGCTCCCAGTACAGCTCACTAGCCTGTCACATTCTATACCACCGAGGCACAAATGGCCCGGTGGTACAAGAGGAAAAAGGAAGAAAGCCTTCATTAGTGTAGTATAGTATATTAGGTAATAAAATCTGAATTTATTAAGGGCTTCAAGGTGTACTCTTACATGAAATTAATTAAAAACAAGTGAAATACAGATGCAGCGGCGTCTAGGGCGCCTCCTCACGTGACTTCCGGTTTACGTATCTCCAAGGGAGAACATTATTAGCCACGGCAGATGTAAGCTCGCTTTATACCATTGTTCAACACCACGATGCCTGAAAATATCTGATTAAATGTCTGGACATCTGTTTGAAGTGCAATTACTTCTGGCATGATCAGACATATTATAAACAAACCATTGGAAATTCCGATGGGAGCGAAATTCGCACCAAGTGTAGCAAATGCCTTTATGGCACAGTGGGAAGATCAAGCCATCTATATAAATACACCTGCGGAACTCACTCTGTACAAAAGGTACATTGACGATGTGATCATAGTCTGGAATGGAAACAGAGACGGATTGGAAAATTTCTTAAATAAATTAAATGAGAATGAAAAGAATATACACCTGTCATGGAATATAGATGATAGATCAGTTGAATTTCTCGATTTGAAGATAAGCATTGAAGGAGACAAATTAGTTACTAAAACCTTTTTCAAAAATGTGGACACCAACAGCTACCTCTCTTTGGATAGCTGTCACCACAAACCCTGGCTATATAATATCCCGAAGGGACAATTAATAAGAATTAAAAGGAACTGTACCAAAGAAGAAGACTATAAGGAGCAAGCTAGACTCATTGGAACAAGGTTTAAGATAAAAGGATACAATGACTCATGGATAGAGAAACAAATCCAATATGTCAGCGAAATGGATAGAACAAAAATGTTGGAGAACAAACCTGAGAAGATATTTCAACAGGAGGCACCAAGTCTTATTTTAGATTACAATGTACAACACAAAGAAGTATCTAAAATAATTCAACGCCATTGGCATATTCTCAAAAGTGATAGAGATTTAAAGAACATACTTCCAGATCAACCCAATATAGTATATAAGAGAGCACCTACCATCAGAGATATGATCGTGAAGTCGGTGGTGGAACCTCCCCCCAAAGTACCATACACTTTTTTCACTGTAAAAGGATTCTTTCCTTGCAGAAACTGTTATGCATGTAGACATGCCCAGAAATTCCAGGGCAAAAGAACAGACTTTACAGCTACCACTACAAGAGAGTCGTTTAAAATCAGGGACTTTATAGGATGCCACACCAAAGGAGTAGTCTATGTACTACAATGCAGCTGCAAGCTCCAATATGTTGGAAGAACAAAGAGAGCCCTTAAAGTCAGAATAAAAAAACACATTCAAAATATTAAAAAGGGAAATCCCAAACATAATGTATCTAAACATTTTGCATTAACACACAATCAGGATCCCACACACCTTCAATTCTGGGGTATAGAAAAATACAAAAGGGTCATGGAGAGGTAGTCACAAGATAAGGACTATAACCCAGAGAGAGCCTTATTGGATACACAATATGCGCACATTAACCCCCAGAGGTATGAACGTAGAGTTCGACCTTAATTGCTTTCTTAGTAGTTTTTAAATGAGCAATTTTTAAATGATTATGATTATATTTATCAATTTTATTGATCAAACAAAATATTTTTCAAGCCACTGACATTACTACTTCATCTTATGGATATTATACCACTATACAAAAAAACCCACTTCTTGTAGTGGATCTATATACACAATATTTATATTTATATTGTTTGTTTTTATCCACATTTTATTGTATTTATTTTTGTGTTTATATTATATTCAGAAAATGCTGCCACATACTAGCTGAGTGTGACGAGCTCGGCGCTAGTGGATGTATTACCCCCCAGCTGTTTTCAAATGTAAGTGTATAAATTTTTGCTTATTCAATAAATTATATGTTATACGGGATCACGCTATGTGCAGTTTCTGTTTCTTATACCGCACATTTTAACTCTGCCTGACGGGTGGTGAGGAGCAGGAAGCGGGGACAGATTGAAGGATTCACAGCCAGCATTTGGGATCATACGAGCTCGGCCCTGGTGGGTTGAGGCCTGCGCTCATTGCTCACAAGTGAGTGCAACCCCCCCACCCCCCTTCCCCCCCTTCTGTGTCCTGCTACCCACCCCCCCTTCACACCAGACGGAATTATACTATATGCTGTTCGTTTTGTCTCTGCATATGCCATACCGCATCCTCAACCAACGCCATCCGCTGTACTTTTGGATCACCCTATTCGCTGGGCTTCCACTACATATGCTGCATACCTTACAGCTGTAAGGTAAGGGGCCTGTGAACACGGAGGTGCCCCCACTGAAGAACACTCCCCCTCTTCCCACCACTGGCATTTGGTCTGCATTTAGTCACATTTGGTGGTGGGACTGTTGTTACATTTTTCATTTTTTGGATTACATCTGCAAGTTGCCAAGTGTTGGCGTGCTACTAGCACTTACCACTGGGACCATTTAATATACTTTTTTATATATATTTTTATTTATCTATTTTTTGATGTTAATTACCTACTCGTTTTTCATGCCATTAGTCGACCACAGTGTCAGCATATTAATACACGTTTAAAGGGATTCTTATTTGATACTTTCTGGGTTTATGCACTTTTTATGTTGATTCACATACCCATGTGCACTGTTTGCTGGTATTTACTTTTGATGTTAGCACTTTTGGTATGCACTATTAAGTGTGAATTTTTTGTGTTTGTATTTATATTTTTTCATTTTTTTGCATCAGTGAGTCCTTCCCTATATATTTGACTCATGTTTTCAGGTCATCTGACACTCACTTTGTATGCACCATAGTATGGTCCCCCCCCTCCCTTTTCCCCATTCCCCTTTTATCACAGCGCAACTACCACCCCCCTACTTACACAATTGTCTTGTCTGTTTGGAGCAGTTTTTAGGTGTTGCAGCAGTGTCCCTTTAGAATACAGCGCAGGAGTTATCACTTTTTCACGTAATAACCAACGCTTATTTCAAAACATACTAAGGTGAGAGTTCTGAGAGACTGATGCTAACAAGAGATCATCTATAAAGACATACACGAACTTTGACTAGCTCATTTTATTATTCACTAAGTCACTTTATGCAGTTTTTACTGCTTGAACTGAGCCTTTTATCTATTCATCTCTGATGTTTCACTTTTATTGCACAGATAGAGAGCACCTTTTATTTATATATTCATCTTTTATTATATACATTTATTGTGATGTCATTTATTGCTATGCACTTTATATACGTATAAGTCACTTTATTATGTGTGAATAGATTTGACTGTGCGAGATCACTTTTATTTTACACACCCTACTAGATTGTGGAGCTGTTATCTCCAAGTCCACTTCCCACAGCTCAGTTGATCGCACTGTTGCAATTTGCAATCTCGGTAACAAGCAGATCAAGGGTAGCAAAAACACCACCCATTCGGGTACCACATGCTTGCAAAGGCATATAACCTCCGACTACTCAACCCATTGGCAAGAGCACCTGAAAGCCACACAAAAGGGACACAATTATTCTCCTCCTCACTCTTCATGTCTACCCCCGCTATATCTCATGACCCCTTCGCAGCCTCCACTGACAGGGATGATGGTGTAGGAAAGGGTGTCACAGGTCCTTGCAACACATTTGCCAGCAGCCCACCACCAGCTGTACAGCAGGCAAATTTCTCTGCCCCAACTGCTGCGGCAAAAAAAAATACACTCCTTGCCACTCATGTGCTCAACATCTAAATCCCAGCTTGTTCAAATTGCTGGCTTTATAACTCCTACCTTTCCATCTGGTTGATTCTGCCCCTTCCATGAATTTGCAGAATGTTCTGTACCACAATGTCAGGTTCCCAGTCGCTATTTCTTTGCACTTAAGACCATTCCAGCTCCGTATCATCACGTGGAAGGCAATGTTTAGTTGGCCTTTTTTTTTTTTTACATTTGCGGGAAAATTGCTGCAAATGACAAAAATGGTACACAGAGCCCTCCAAATGTTCCCTTTTGGGGACCTTTAGAAGTCTTGGATTTCTTTAAATGACTTGTCAAATGTTTGAGTTTCTTTATTTCTAAGAAAGAAAAATATTTTTTTTTGTGAGAATGAGTAGGGATACTCATTCACCTAGAGGCGTGTTATCTGGGGGTTCCCTTATTAAAGGCCGCTTCCAGAGTCTGACGAAAAGGCCCCCATCTGCATTCCCCAAAACTACCATCCAGGGTTGTGGAGAAGAAGATTTTGTTGAGGGCATGTGGCCTGGTATGGTTCAGGATGCCTCCTTTCCTTGCCAGTTAGGCTTCAAGCTCAAATTAAGGGTCTGGTGTGGATTTCCTGGGGGACCTTATACTTTTATTTTCTGAAGGTTACCCTTAAAATACAAATTAGACTAGGAAGGGGTGGAGGGGTTCTATGTATATTTTGTTTTTTATTCTTGCTATAGGATGTGCTGAAGCAAAAGTAACATTTACAAAGAAAAAAAGATACAGTTTGTATTGTCAGTAAATTACATTTCATTATCAGCCTAAATAAGAAAAAAGTCTACAGACCCTCCAACATTCTCCTAGTTTAGATAGCAGACCCTTGGAAGGGCATGTGTGTTTTTGTTTTTTTTTAAGCTGACAATGAAATGGCATTTTGCCAGCAATTTAAATACTGTTTTCCTTTATAAATGTTAGAGCTGTGGCACATTCTGTACATCATAGAGATGTACCCCATTCATTGGCAGGATAACGACATTCGCCAAGCATGTTTTTAAAGGAACTGAGACCACCCTAATATGTTTCATGCTATCAACTGCTTACTCATGAGTAAGCCCTTAATAGCATTAAATGTATTAGGGTTGCATCACTGCTACTGCATTGTATGGATTTTGTTGATGCTGCGTTTTCTTACTGGAGTACAGGCATCCAATTTTAGATTTAATTTTTAAACATTTATATGCATTAGTATTGCTGTTTTTTGAGACCCCCTTTTCTATCAGCATCGAAAATGGGCATTTTAAATTTGTCAGGTTCCGCTCCCATTGATTTCAATAAAATTTGGGTTTGGCATCTGAACTTCTTTAAACACTCAAACCGAACCAGTAATAGTTTGGCTCATCCTTACCAGAAACAAAATATGATGCTGTATAGTCACCTACCTAATTTTCCTGAGGCACCGATATCTACTTCCCAATCCCCCCCCCAAAAAAAAAAAAAACAAAGACAAAAAAAATAAAAAAATTTAGAGGCTTCTATGAGCCATGTCCATTTCACTCTTAACACCCAAAAACAAAAAAGAAAAAAAAAATAGGAGGCTTCCATAAGCCATGTCCATATCACTCTTAACACAAAAAAATAAAAAGACAAGGCTTCTATAAGCCATAATCCCCCCCTACCTATCTATAGTGAATATACACCTCATCTTCCTTTAACCATATCTACTCCTTCTACCCCCATCCTATATACAGTGGGGACGGAAAGTATTCAGACCCCCACGGATTCAGGAGATGTCATATACATTTCTAGACATTTGGTTTTGGACTCCAGTAAAGCTGGCACAGATATACCTGACCGCAGATGTTAGGTGCTGGAGGGGTGTGGGCAAAAGGGTACTTATCTCCATCTATGGTGGTCCTGCCCCAGGATTAAGTTATTTTGGGAAGAGGTAGCTCCATGGGTAGAGAGGTTGTCCTCAGTTTTTCTTTTTTAATAAATCTGCAAAAATGTCAACAATTCTGTGTTTTTCTGTCAATATGGGGTGCTGTGTGTACTTTATTGAGGGAAAAAAATGAACTTAAATGATTTTAGCAAATGGCTGCAATATAACAAAGAGTGAAAAATGTAAGGGGGTCTGAATACTTTCTGTCCCCACTGTATACTTCTTCCTTTACCCTTCCCCCTATGTGCTCTGTCCCCTCTTCCCATTATTAAATCCCACCTTCCTCAACATCAAGTGCATCACTCCTCCCCCCTACCTATATCCCCCAGAGAAATGGAACAAAGAGGTGGGAAAGGGAGGTGAAAAGGGAAAAAAAAGCCCTCTCCTCCTCTGTTCTGACTCAACTACAAGGCTATAAATGTTATCTTCAGCTTCACATAGAGCTTACATGACCTGGTGATCTATTTATCCCTTGCATCAATTCAGGCAGCTTAACTCAATGAATAACTCACTGTATGGAAAGACAGACGATGAATCCTCTCGAATGTTCCATTTAATGATGGATATTCATAGGTAGAAAAACGTTGCAGTTGTAAGCCACATGTAAGATGTTACAGCAATGAGGTATACTGTGCACAATGAATCAGAGAGAGGAAGGGGAGGAGAATATACAGAACTACGGTGAGAGAAAGAGTTCAGATAGACAGAGGGAACAAATCTTAAAGACACAGAGCATAATAAATCACATAGTGTAACACAACACTCCCCATCTGAAATCTTTAGATTTCATAACCATAAACAATTATATATATATTCAATAAGTCCAATACTGTTAAATGTCCTGGAACCTGTAATGAAAAACATGCAACAAGCAAGTATAAACATAAGTCCAACAGGATTGAAGAACATGTAGTCCAACGTATGACGTCTTTAAAGAGTTCCAAAGTTCAAGGTAGAACCTGTAGATAGCAGCAATGTACTCCCCGCCGTGCCAACAGCATGGCTAGTCCTTGCATAAGTCACTCACCTGGCAAAAGGAGTACTAACTCAGTAATTGGTCGAGTGAAGGTTCGTGTGGATCCTCCCTTGGTTACCTTGACTTCTACCTTCCGGACCTTGTTATCGTCACTGGGCATAACCTTGGTAATAAGACCCATAGGCCACTCATTCCGACAAACTTCCTTGTCTTTTAGAAGGATGAGATCTCCAACCTTAAGATTAGGCTTAGATGTTTGCCATTTGTTACGACCTTGAAGGTGATGAAGATACTCCTTCCACCAGCGATGCCAAAACACATTGGCGAGATGCTGCACCTGCTTCCATTGACGCCTGTAAATATCCTTGGGTTCAATCTCACTTGAAGATATTACAGCAGTCCCAATCTTTTGAGTAAGGAGCGAAGCTGGAGTAAGGATCACTGGAGCATCAGGATCTGAAGATACCGGCACTAAAGGTCTTGCGTTCACTATAGCACACACTTCAGCGAGAAAGGTAGAGGTAGGGAAAGGTATCATAGGTGAGTGGTAAAGACTTGTGAGTCTGCAACATGGAGTCAACAGGGGGTGAGTAGGAGTCCTCACACAAAAACCTTGGAGGTGACAGCCATAAGCTGTCCTGAAGAACATCAGATGACACGGCTCTGGTCCCACAGTCAGCTGGATTGAGTTCAGTGGGAACGTAATGCCATTGACTTGGTAGGGAGAATCTTTTAATACGTTCAACCCTGTTGCTGACATACACATGAAACTGTTTTGTTTGGTTGTATATGTAACAAAGTACTACCTTACTGTCTGTATAGAAGGTGAAAGAATCAATTCTAGTGTCCATTTCACTTTGTATGACTTCGGCAATTTCTACTGCTAACACGGCTGCACAAAGTTCAAGTCTTTGTATGGTATGTGCAGGTTTGGGTGAGTTTTGCCTTGCCTAGGACAAAACTACAGTGTGATTCTCCATTCATTTCAGAGATCTTTAAATAGGCTACAGTAGCAATAGCTTCAACTGATGCATCAGAGAAAATATGAATTTCCCTCCGGTAAACAGTTGAAATAGAACCTGGAACATGGCAACGGGAAATCTGAAGTTTTCCTAGTGACTTCAAAGAATGTCTCCACCTTTCCCACTTGTGTTGATTCTCACTAGGTAAGGGAGTATCCCAGTCTATGTTCTCAGTAGATAACTGTCTTAGCAGAATCTTACCTTGAATGGTAACTGGAGCAAGGAAACCGAGTGGGTCATAGATGCTATTCACCACCGACAGGACTCCTCTCTTAGTGAAGGGTTTGTCACAAGTTGACACTTGGAAGGTGAATGTGTCTTGTTCGATGTTCCACAACAAACCCAGACTTCGCTGTACAGGAGGCACATCTGTACCCAAATCAAGGTTTTTTAACTGGTGGCATAGTCCTCAGAGTGAAAGGCATTCATAAGTTCCTGGCTGTTGGATATAATCTTGTGCAGTCTAAGGTTTGCTGTAGCCAGCATCTCCTTTGTTCTGGTGAGGAGATCAATCGCTTCTTTAGCGGTTGGAAAAGACTTGAGTGCGTCATCAACGTAGAAGTTTCTTTCAACAAACTGACGAGCATCAGATCCATATTCTTCTTCTCCAGTCTGAGCTGTTCTCCTTAGCCCATAAGTTGCCACTGCAGGAGAAGGACTGTTACCAAAGACATGTACCTTCATTCGAAAGTCTATAACTTCCTTGTGGATGTCATTGTCTTTGTGCCATAGAAACCTGAGGTAGTTTCTGTTGTCTTCTCTGACAATGAAGCAGTGAAACATCTGTTGAATGTCTGCCATAACTGCTACAGGTTCTTGTCTGAAGCGAATCAAGACTCCTATTAGACTGTTGTTCAAGTTAGGCCCTGTAAGGAGCATGCTGTTAAGAGAAACACCTTCATGCTGAGCACTGGAATCAAAGACAACTCTGATTTGGTCGGGTTTACGTAGGTGATACACGCCAAAGGATGGAAGGTTCCAGCATTCTTCTCCCTCCTTTAGTGGGGGTGCAGGCTCTGCATGATCTCTGTCAAATATATTTTGCATAAAGTCCAGAAAGTGTCTTTGCATCTCTGGTTTCCTGCTTAAGTTGCGTTTTAAGGAGGAGAATCTACTGATGGCCTGTTGCAAGTTGTTGGGCAGTCTCTCTATTGGGAGACGAAAAGGTAGGGGTGCTACCCAGTTATTGGCATCGTCTTGAAAGAACTCATTGTCCATTGCCTTGATGAATTCTTTGTCTTCCGTTGAAGGAGCCAGTATGTCATCTTCACTGGTTGTATTAAACACTGTAGAGCCGAAGTCGTCATCGTGGCAGGAGAAAGGGCTTGTGTTACCTGAGATACCATATTGCCATCCGTGGCTGGCTATCTTCTCTTTCACCCAGTAGTGATGTGGGCATGGCTCAAAGTAAGTGTTTCGGCCATTTGGCAGAACATTTGTCTTGAATGACGAAATGTTGGTAGGTCTCTTCATTTTGCCTATACGGACGTTGCCTATGATGACCCACCCTAGATCCATGCGCTGAGCAAATGGGGCATCTGGGGGTCCACTGACTTGTCTGTGTACCTTGTGAATTCTTAGAATGTCTCTTCCTACCAGAAGAAGGATCTGAGCATCTTTGTCAAGCGGCGGTATCTCATTTGCTATTACCTTCAGGTGAGGGTGATGGAAAGCAGCAGCTGGAGTAGGGATTTCTTCCCTGTTAGCAGGTATCTGATTGCACTCTACAAGTGTAGGTAGGGGTAATTGCAAGTTACCTTTGAGAGAAGATACCATGAGTCCATGAGCCCTTCTTCCAGAAGCCTCTGTAGTTCCACTACAGGTACCCAAGGTGTAAGGATGAGCTTCGCCTTTTATTTCAAATAGATTAAACAGTTCTGATTTTGCAAGCGATCTATTGCTCTGATCGTCTAAGATAGCATAGGCTTTTAGAGTCTTTTCTGGTTTGTCCTTGTGGTATATGTTCACCAAGCATATTTTAGCACAGGACTTATCGCAGCGGTCTTCTCCACAAACTTCAGTGCAGGATGAAGAAATGATGGTAGAATTAGGCACTTGGTCTGTATTCTCCCCGCCATGCGTTAACCTGGGAGGAGAGTTAGCAGGTTGTGCAGAGCTGGGCTCAAGCGGATGTAGGGCTTGCACATGCTCTTCGGAGCCACACTCTATGCACTTGATGGATACATTACAGTCCCTTGCAAAATGTTCGGTAGAAGCACAGCACCTGAAACATACCCTAAATGTCTTTAAAAGATCCTTACGCTCTTCAAGAGGCTTTTTCCTAAAGCCGATACATTTTTTGAGGGGGTGTGGCTTCTTGTGAATGGGACACTCTCTGTTAGGGTTTTCAATCTTCCTACTCTGTCTGTCCGTGGCAACAACTGTGGTAGGAGTGAGAAGGATGTCAGTCTTTTTCACGGATACTGGGCCTCTACGGCTTCTATAGTTGCCCTGAAGACTGGTACTCTTAGGAAATGGTGAGAAGAGACTGTACTCACCGTAGGAAAAACTTGGATCATTCTTGGTCTCTGCGATTCTCCTGATGAAGTTGCGGAAGAAAGAGAATGGTGGGAAGGAAGCTTGGAGACAATTGGGTTTACCCCTCTTGCAGTGTCAAGGTAACTGAGTCCGGGTAGTTTTGGGTCTGCCTTGGCTAGCTGAAGCTCAAGGAGAAGGTCTCTCAGTCTCTGGAACTCCTTGTTGTTCTTACCAGATATCTTTGGGGAAGTTTCCAGGCGCATGAACAAGGCATTTTCTATAGCTTCTGGACTGCCATAACTTTGCTCTAGTCGCTCCCATGCAGCTGTGAGGCCTGCTGTAGGATTGTCCATGAAAACTAATCTTAATGGCTTAACACGTGCAGCAGATAGAGGACCAAGCCATCTAATCAGGGGATCCAATTCTTGAGCCGCTGTAATGCCAAGATCGCTGATTGCAGTTCTGAAAGCACATATCCAACTTCTGTAGTTCTCAGGTTGGTCATCAAAACTTGTAAGACCAGTCTTTGTGAGCTCTCTGCGAAGTATGTACCTCACAAACTCTGCTGTCTCAGTTGTCTTTGCCTTTATGTGAGATGCTGTTGGCTGAACGGTGCTGATTGCACTATCTTTGACATTATTGTTAAAGGACACAGGTAAATATGGTGCAGCAGATGCGTTCAGGTGAGTTGCTTGCTTGAAGTCGGTTGTTCCAATGGTACGTTGATTCAATGCTGTAACGATGATAGGAAATTGATGACTTGCTTGCAGCTTGCTCTGATGCTCTGTGACATAAGAAGGAAGGTTAGGTAGGCAGGCAGGAAATGCATTGGAGTGATTTTGCATGCAGGAAGTTGCTGGAACCTCTTTAACTTGGAGCTGTGAAGGAGTTTCTAAGTTGCCAGGAGCATTGGAGACAATGGAGTGTATACTGCAGTGGCTTAGGACATAGTCTTTAGTGCGTTTGAGGGGATCTTCCATATCTGCTATGTTTAGGTTGATGCTGTCTTTCTCACTTGCACCTTCGTCTGCACTGATAGCTTGCTCTAAAACTCTTAGCCTTGCCATAGCTGCGTCATGTTTACACTGTTCATTTAGGATTTCTATAGTTGCTCTTTGACGTGCTGTGTGAGCTTCGAACTCTGCTCTTTGACGTGCGGTCTGAAGCACTGATTCCGTTTCCAACTCTGCTCTTTTTTCTGCATATGCGACCTGCACCTTGCTGGCTTCCGCTTCAGCGCGGGCACTAATAAGTCGCTCACTGTGTGTTGAGTATCTTGAACTATGACTTCTAGATGACCTTTTAGAATGTCTGGTGGAAACAGATCTGTGAGATGCAGTGTCCTGTATCAGCTTTAACTTTGCTTCTGCCTTTAATTTGGTTTGCTGGATAAAACTGTCTCTTTCCAGATTAAGAGCCTTGAAATTCTTTAATTCCTCGAGTGAAAGTTCTGTGTTCATATTTTGTAAGACATTAATGAACTTGTCACTGGTAAGCTGATAGAGCTCATAAGAGATAGAGAGTTGTTTAATGGCGCCCTGTAGTGTCAGTAATTCACCTTCAACAGACACTGTATTTGATTCAAAGGCAATCCTGTCCCAAATTAGCTTCAAGCTATTAAACAATTCAGTTCTTAAGGCTTCATAATTCTCCATCACTTTCCAGGTGGGTTTGACTGAGCGTTTGGGTAAGTCAGTTGGCTCAGTGTCTTGTGCTGGAGTGGCTGTATATTCACATTGAGAGCTGTGGTGACTCATGGCTGACACAGGCAGAGAATGTCTCAGTGATAAGCAGGCAGGATCTGTGTGCTGTAATATGACACCCTGCAGCCTGGTCTCAGGTTATGAAGATTCCATGTGCTGCTGTCTCATTCTTTCTTGCAATGAGGGCAGTAAATCTTGTCTGTAACAGTACTATATGCAGAAATCTTGTAATTAGGCTGTGGAACTCCGTTTTTCTACTGTTCCGACTCAACTACAAGGCTATAAATGTTATCTTCAGCTTCACATAGAGCTTACATGACCTGGTGATCTATTTATCCCTTGCATCAATTCAGGCAGCTTAACTCAATGAATAACTCACTGTATGGAAAGACAGACGATGAATCCTCTCGAATGTTCCGTTTAATGATGGATATTCATAGGTAGAAAAACGTTGCAGTTGTAAGCCACATGTAAGATGTTACAGCAATGAGGTATACTGTGCACAATGAATCAGAGAGAGGAAGGGGAGGAGAATATACAGAACTACAGTGAGAGAAAGAGTTCAGATAGACAGAGGGAACAAATCTTAAAGACACAGAGCATAATAAATCACATAGTGTAGCACAACATCCTCCTCCCCAGGGCCAACCACACCCGAGCCCAGATACCACACGGCTTTGTATAACACGATCTCCATAGAGCATTGTTCCCAGCTTGCCCATATTGCCCTGAATTTTTCCTTTCTATCTTTAATGTATGTACCCATCTTTCAACCTCCATTATTGAATTGAGTTCTTCCAGTACTACAGAGTTGGACTTCTAGTCTGTTTCCATAGCCTGGGTATTAACAATTTGGCTGCATTTAATAGATGTGGAGTAATGCTTTTCTTATATGATCTAATAGACATTGGCGTGCAATGAAATAGAAAAATTTAAGGGCAGTAATTCCATGGGTCGAGAGGACAACCTCTCTACCCATGGTGCTATCTCTTCCCAAAATACCTTAATCCTGGGGCAGGACCACCATAGATGGAGATAAGTACCCTTTTGCCCACACCCCCAGCATCTTCAGCACCTAGCATCTGCGGTCAGGTATATCTGTGCCAGCTTTACTGGAGTCCGATACCACCTGTCTAGAAATTTATATGACATCTCCTGAATCCGTGAACTTATATATGTAGCGTGTGTTAGGTCAATAATCTTTTTAATCTGTGCCCTAGAGAGCTCCTGCTTTAACTCCCCTTCCCATTCTCTAAAGAAAAAGGGAACTGTTTTATTTTCTGTCCCAAGGACCAGTCTATATATTTGCGACAGCAAATGTCTAGCACTTGATATATGTATACAGATATATTCAAATACAGTAAGGGAGTTTAATGGCCTCATTAATGGTTTCAGCTTATTGAAAAAAACACACCAATTGATGGTATCTCCTCTCCAGCATAGGCACCTTCCCCATCCATAATGCCAAATCCAGGAGGGGGGCTAGAATTCCATGTAGGGCAAATTTGCCACATGTTCCCAAAGATCCCACCTCTTGTCCCAGAGGGAACCATGGGTACCCCTCCAATGGGGTCAGGGGTGATATCCAGGGGGCATAATCTCCCAGTTGATTTAATTTATCCCAGGTCGCCATGGTACTCTGAGTTAAAGGTGATGTCCATTTTAAAAGACCTCTATCTACACTCGGGATCCAAGGAATTCCCGCCAACTTCCTACCTGTCATTATCTGTTCTAAAGAGACCCATATTGTATTCGAAGAGTCATGGCATCAGTTCAAAATCCTCACCAAAGACATTGCCCTATAATATAAGGCTACGTCTAGTAGTCCCATTCCTTCTTCAGATTTTCCCCTGCATAGAATGTCATGGGCCAATCTGGGCCGTTTCTCATTCCATATAAATGATATAAAAGCCTTCTGTATATATATATATATATGAAAAAGCTCTGTGGGAGTATAATTGGCACTGTGTGTAGAGTGTAAATTATTTTAAGCAGTATACTCATCTTTATAGCATTCATCCTTCCAAACCATGTTAAAAACTGGCCTTTCCATTTCTGCAAGCCTCCTGTTATACCTGTCACTAAAGAGCCATAGTTTAATTCATACAAAAGTTTGGGATCTGATGTAATATGTATTCCCAAGTATACCAATGAATTTTTATTCCAGATGAACGTATAGGAGCCCTGCAAAATAGTCGCCATTGCTGGAGGTACATGGCTGGGTAGAACTATCGACTTCTCAAAATTGATTTTTTAATTGGATAAAATTCCAAATTTATATACCTCTGTCATCAGGGCCAGTAATGATGTCTGAGGGGAAGAGAGGTAAAATAATAAGTCATCGGCATACGCCGAAACTTTATGTTCATCAGGTCCAATACGTATCCCCAAGATTTCAGTATTTTTCCTCACTCTACAAAGAAAGGGCTCCAGTGTTATAGCAAACAGCAATGGAGACAATGGACACCCTTGTCTCGTACCATTGCGTATTTGAAAATAGTCTGATAATGTGGCATTCACCTTCACCCTCGCTCTAGGTGTCACATACAATGCCGATATCCAACCCATTATGCGATCACCCGGACCCACCCCCCTCAACACTTCAATCATAAATGCCCAGTTCACCCTGTCAAAAGCCTTTTGGGCATCCATTGACAATGTCACTATCTGGGCTTTATCAGGGCTGTGTTGCATCCAATGAAGGATGTGTAAAGCCCGGATGGTGTTATCCCTAGCCTCACGGCCCTTCATAAAGCCCATTTGATCAGTTTGAACAAGCTTCACTATATGGTCCTGTAATCTAAGAGCCAAAATTTTGACTAACAACTTAGTGTTGGAATTTAACAGGGAGATGGGTCTGTAGTTGGCGCAGTGTTGGGGGTCTTTCCTTGGTTTAGGGAGTATTGTAATATATGCCAATAGAGCTTTTGGGGGTAATGGATTTGAAGCATTGATCGAATTGAAATAACTACATATTGGGACCCCTAATCTAGAAATAAATTTCTTATAATATAAGTTTGTAAACCAGGCCCTGGGCTTTTACCTATCGAGAGGTTTGATATTGCCTTGTTTATTTCATTAATGGAAAAGATCTATTTCCTCAATTACCATTAATGGCAGCAAGGGCAGCGCTTAATCTTCTATGTATTCTCTAATCTCCAATTTCCGCTGTTCCTCTCTGCCATTCAAGCAACCAGCCTGAATGTTGTGTAGAGCCCCATAGAATTTATGGAGCTCTGTCACTATTGCCTGCGTTTCCATTATCTTTTTATTATGAACTATTAGATTATGAACATGTCTGGAGTCTTGTTGTTTTTTCAGCTGTGTGGCTAATAACCAACCACTTTTATTCCCTTGTTTGTAGGACCGATGAGCATAAAATCTATACTTATTTTTAGTCTTCTGATCCATACACTCTTGCACCACAGGATCTCCAGTTGCTGAACATCTGCTGGATCTAAGTGTCTTTTATGTTTAATCTCCAACTCATTAATTTCTTCCAGCAGATCTACTATCTCTCTTTGTATTTCTTTTTTTATCCGTGACCCATGCAATAACAGTTCGCTCCTAATTACTGATTTATGGGCTTCCCATACAGCCTGCTCAGATACTTCTCCCAGCACATTCATTTCAAAATATGTTTTAATCTTATGAGACAATGCCTCCACTACTCTGTTATCATCCAGTAATGATTCATTTAGCCGCCAAGTCCTTTCTAGGTGGCCTGCAGAAACTGGTGAAAAGGTCACAGTTATAAGGGCAAGGTCTGAAATTGTTATTACATAGTTAGTCAGGTTGAAAAAAGACACAAGTCCATCCAGTCCAACCATAAAAAAAAAAAAAAAAAAAAAAAAAAAAAAAAAAAAAAAACGTACAATCCAATATACCCAATACTATACCCACAGTTGATCCAGAGGAAGGCAAAAAACCCCAGCAGAGCATGCTCCAATTTGCTACAGCAGGGGAAAAAATTCCTTCCTGATCCCAGAGAGGCAATCGGATTTTCCCTGGATCAACTTTACCTATAAATGTCAGTACCCAGTTATATTATGTACATTTAGGAAAGTATCCAGGCCTTTCTTAAAGCAATCTACTGAGCTGGCCAGAACCACCTCTGGAGGGAGTCTATTCCACATTTTCACAGCTCTTACTGTGAAGAAACCTTTCCGTATTTGGAGATGAAATCTCTTTTCCTCCAGTCGTAAAGAGTGCCCCCTTGTCCTCTGTGTTGACCGTAAAGTGAATAACTCAACACCAAGTTCACTATATGGACCCCTTATATATTTAAACATGTTGATCATACCCCCCTTATTCTCCTCTTCTCAAGAGTGAACAAATTCAGTTCCTCTAATCTTTCCTCATAGCTGAGCTCCCCCATGCCTCTTATCAGTTTGGTTGCCCTTCTCTGCACTTTCTCCAGTTCACCGATATCCTTTTTGAGAACTGGTGTCCAAAACTGAACTGCATATTCCAGATGAGGTCTTACTAATGATTTGAACAGGGGCAAAATGATATCTCTCTCTCTGGAGTCCATACCTCTCTTAATACAAGAAAGAACTTTGCTCGCTTTGGAAACCGCAGCTTGGCATTGCATGCCATTATTGAGCTTATGATCTACCAAAACCCCCAGATCCTTCTCCACTACAGATTCCCCCAGTTGTACTCCCCCTAGCATGTATGATGCATGCATATTCTTAGCCCCCAAGTGCATAACTTTACATTTCTCAACATTAAACCTCATCTGCCACATAGTCACCCAATTAGACAGTGCATTGAGGTCGGCTTGTAAATTGGAGACATCCTGTAAGGACGTTATTCCACTGCATAGCTTGGTGTCATCTGCAAAGATAGAAATGTTACTTTTGATCCCAGACCCAATATCATTTATAAAGATATTAATTGATCCTATGGTGAATGAGCGAATCCTTTCCAGGTAAAACTGGTCCACTAGGAAAAGGTCTAGAGGAGAATAGGTGCCATGTACTTTAGAATAATATTCCCATTATGTGTCGCACGCCATCCATCCACCAGATGCAAGGATCGCAAAAGTTGTTTTAGATGTTTTAATGCTTTAAAAGATATAGGGGCTTTACCTGTTGACATATCTTTACTTGGGTCTAAGGTAAGATTAAAATCCCCTCCCAGAATCAAAAATCCCTCTCTGAACTTCTCCAAAAGCTTCTTACAAGGAATTCCTGTATTTGGCTCTCAAATTGAGGCTATTAAAACCATCGGGCATGTCTTTCTAAAGGTTCTTGTCACCCCCTTGCCCTTGCAATGGGGGATGGTGCATGGTACCACCGATTAAACAAATGTAATGGCATATTTGGAACTGACCCCTTTACAAAATGCATCTCTTGCAGGAAATCCACATCCACCCTATGATGGCGCAGCTCCTGCCAGAGATGACCCCTTTTCTTGGGTGAACATATACCTCTTATATTATACAATATCACTTTTATTGGTCCTGCCATTACTTGTAGACCTACTACCTTCTCTATTCCTATGGTAACCGCTGTCTCTCTTTGCTCTCTGCAGACGCCCCTGGGAGGAAGGAAAGGGAGAGGAAAAAAAAAGAGAAGTCGGGAAATTGGGAAATCATGAAACCCTTCCTCCTCCCCCCCTCCAACCCTCCACCCCACCCTCACCTCAGTATTCCACCCCAAGGAATGCATACTAATCAGGAGTAGGGATGAGCCGAACACCCCCCTGTTCGGTTCGCACCAGAACATGCGAACAGGCAAAAAATTTGTTTGAACACGCGAGCACCGTTAAAGTCTATGGGACTCGAACATGAATAATCAAAAGTGCTAATTTTAAAGGCTTATATGCAAGTTATTGTCATAAAAAAGTGTTTGGGGATCTGGGTCCTGCCCCAGGGGACAAGGATCAATGCAAAAAAAAGTTTTAAAAACGTCCGTTTTTTCAGAAGCGGTAATTTTAATAATGCTTAAAGTAAAACAATATTGTGTAACATTCTTTTAAATTTTGTAGCTGGGGGGTGTCTATATTATGCCTGTAAACGGGCGCATGTTTCCCGTGTTTAGAACAGTCTGACAGCAAAATGACATTTCAAGAGAAAAAAAGTCTTTTAAAACTACTATTAATGAATTGTCGGTCCGACAATACACATAAAAGTTCATTGATAAAAACGGCATGGGAATTCCCCACAGGGGAACCCCGAACCAAAATTTAAAAAAAAAATGGCATGGGGTCCCCTAAATTCCATACCAGGCCCTTCAGGTCTGGTATGGATATTAAAGGGAACCCCGGCCAAATTTTTTTTAAAAATGGTGTGGGGGTCCCCCTCAAAATCTATACCAGACCCTTCAGGTCTGGTATGGATTTTAAGGGGAACCTTGCACCAAAATTTTTCTTAAAAATGGCGTGGGGTCCCCCCAAAAATCCATATCAGACCCTTAACTGAGCACGCAACCTGGCAGGCCGCAGGAAAAAAGGGGTACCCCTACCATTTCACAAAAAAAACTGACAAAAATGTTAAAAATGACAAGAGACAGATTTTGACAATACCTTTATTTAAAGTCTTCTTTTTTCCATCTTCTTTCTTCTATCTTCTTTCTTCTATCTTCCTTCGGTTTCTTCCTCCATCTCATTGCTGTTAGACTGTTCTAAACATGGGACACATGCGCTCCTTTACAGGCATACTATAGACACCCCCCAGGTACGAAATTTAAAGGAATATTACACTTTTATTGTTTCACTTTAAGCATTATTAAAATCACTGCTCCCATTTAAAACTTTTTTTTTGCATGATCCATGTCCCCTGGGGCAGGACCCAGGTCCCCAAACACTTTTATGACAATACCATGCATATAAGCCTTTAATATTAGCACTTTTGATTTCTCCCATAGACTTTTAAAGGGTGTTCCGCGGCTTTTGAATTTGCCGCGAACACCCCAAATTGTTCACTGTTCGGCAAAACGGCGAACAGCTGATGTTCGAGTCTAACATGAGTTCAACTTGAACTCGAAGCTCATCCCTAATCAGGAGACAAATCCGAGTGTGGGGGGCACCCTCACCCATCAATCTCACCGTCTTCCTGCTATACTGCAGGATCTCAAGTCCATTATATCGGACCTGACCTAATGGGTAAACCAAACTGTTATCCCAATACCTTAACATCCCTCTATCCCTCTACCCCCAGGCAGCCTATTACATTCCCCCCCTTATTACTATTACTATCTTTTCCATAGGAATCCCTTGTTACCCTATCCCACTGATTTTAATTCAGAGTAGGGGGACCAGAGGTGTAGGAGGTACAAAAGGGACTCACCCCCTCATAGGGGGAAAAAAAAGTAAAAGTAAAGGGGGGTGTAGGGGTATATAAAAAAAACAAAATAAAAAACCTAACCTGTGGGGGTGGAAGTACATAATTTCATAAACACCAACACACACACTTTGTATATAACCTTGTGTATAACCTTAACAATTTTAGCAGTCACCTTTACAGTCACCTTCTAATAAAAAAAAAGGGCGAGATAAAACATTAAAATGGAAATGGTGAGCCCGGGAGTCCCCCTAAAAAAAAGGGATAAGCCCCAGAGAAACCCCCAACATCGTAAAAAATATATATATGATATCTTTCTTCCCCCAAACTTCACCCAATCCGCTCCCGTCCCCCACCCCCCACCCCCCTATAAAAAAGGGGGGGTGGGGTGTAAAAAAAAACTGTGGGGGTGGAAGTCCCCCAACCCCCCTGTAGAAAAGAGGGGGGTGGGGGGGTTAAAAAAAAAAGTAAAATTAAGGGGGTGTAGGGGTATATAAAAAAAACCCAAAATGAAATAAAACGTAACCTGTGGGGGTGGAAGTACATAATTTCACAAACACCAACACACACACTTTGTATATAACCTTGTGAATATCGAGGTTGACAGGGTTCACCGCATTCCATCTTACGCTCTCCCAAATATGGAGAGACCAAGAGATATTATATGCAAACTACATAAATTTATTGCGAAAGAATCTATTATGAAAATAGCCTGAAGTAAAGCTGAAATCATTTATGATGAAGTGTATGTATCACTGTACCCTGACTTGTCACGCCGGACATTAATACAACAGTGGAATGTTAGGCCACTGCTGGAGGTCTTGCGTACTGCAGAAGTCAAATATCGTTGGGGGTTTCCATTTGGTCTTACGGCCTCTCGAAATGGTAAGACAGCAACCCTTCACACTAAGGACAACCTGCAGTTCTCTAGGGGAACCTGACTATATCACAATCCATCCCCTTTCCTTCTCCACCTTCTCCTCCACATACACGGGGGGTTCCATTATCTGTCCCTATACCTTCTCTCATGCCCCTGATGATGTCATTTCTGACGAAACGGCCGTAGGGTAGACACGCTCGTACCGACGGCGCATGCGCAGAGTTTCGTTATCAAAGCTGAGTTTGTTTTAAACGTCCTTGCAAGGAAAAGTTCTTATGGATGCCAGTGTGGTGATTTTAATAAAGGAAAGTTAAAATGCTCTGCACTATTGGAGTTTCCTCTTGGATACCTCTATATCGGTGGGAGTGATCTTTCCTGATTGGACTGCTGTCTGGAGGCTTATGGTGACCGTCTGCTGACACACATCTACCATCCCAGATAAAGATCCAGTCGCTGTGGAGACAACACCCCAAGCTGATGTTACTATGCCTCTGATCAGAGGCTGTCTGGTAAGCCTTTAATCTATACCAGGTGACGGGCGCTCATCACGGTGACAGTCACGGATTTATTCATATAACAAAGTCACTTCAAATTAATCTTTCTTTTGGACACTTCATCAAATTAATTTTATGTATTTTGGACTTTATCAAAATAGGTGGATGTGGTGGTATTGACCACGCACATATCCCTACAGTGAAGCACTCACTTGTTTTATGTTTTATTTTTCACATTTTATTTTTCACATTTTATGGATCACATATAATAGTTATTTCATTCATCAATTATCACTAATTTTGGGTTTTGTATATATCCAGCGCTGCACTTCTTGTTATATTTATTTAGTAGTGCCCTTTATCAAAGGTTATAGTGTTCAGCTGCAGGATATTCCTTCACAGGTTGTTATTCAATTAGTAATTGTTTGCACACCTAGCGCAAATTTTCTTTTTAGAATAACCTTCTCTTAGGGCAAATGCCGCCCCTGCTGTGTCCGTTAGAGGAGTCATAATAACACAGTCTTTTGCAGGAGGATCTTTAGGTGATTTCAAGGGTTCATCTCTGCCTCTGCTCGCTTCAGACTCCAAATCCGGCTCCCTTCTCAATGGTAAGCTATCATATGCCACTCCATTCAGACCGGCTCCCGCTCGCTCCCTCGGGGGACCCAGGCTGTGAACCAGGCGCTGTCCTCCCTCTCCTCAGCACCGGGGATCTCCAGTCTCCGGCCTGTACACCGCGTCCTGATACCTGGGAGCAGGCCCGGACTGGCCATAGGGCAGACCGGGCATTTGCCCGGTGGGCTGGGTCCACCCGCTCCATGGCCTGTTGATGATCAGGCCGCACAGCGGGAGGTAAGCGGCGACCGCGGCCTGAACATGGGTAACACAGGCCGCGGCCGCCGCTCGCCTACCGCCATGCAGTCGTACCTGTGTCATCTCTGGCGGCTGCATGGGCTGAGCTGTGTGTCTCTCTCACACACAGCTCAGCCTCAGAGCCGCGCTGACAGTTCCGCAGCCGCTCTTCTTCTCCAGGCATAAGTGTCCGCACGGTGGGGAGAGCTGCAGGCTGCTGTGATGATATTCCCCCCTCGCCCCCCCTCCCCTTCTCATGTCGGCAGCAGGGGAAGAGAAGGCTTTCCTGTCTGTTCATTTTCCCTCCCCATTGGCCACAGCGGAGGGCCAATCAGAATCAACTAGAAGGGCATCATGGGAAATGTAGTCCCAGAGCTAGGTGGCCCAATTGTTCTCAGCAGGGAGCAGACTACAGTCCCCAGCATGCACTCTGCTGGGGTAAAAAAGAAAACCCGGAAACAAGCTGAGGAGTGCTTATAGCAGGATATATGGAAAACGAAAGAGAGGACTGTGCTGGGGGAACTAATAGCCCCAGCACCACCAGATAGAGCCACACTGTACCCGCACAACCAGAGAGAGAGAGTCTCGCTGTACCCGCACCACCAGAGAGAGCCACGCTGTACCACGCCACCAGAGAGGGAGCCTCGCTGTACCCGCACCACCAGAGAGGGAGCCACGCTGTACCCGCACCACCAGAGAGAGAGCCACGCTGTTCCTGCACCACCAGAGAGAGAGCCACGCTGTTCCTGCACCACCAGAGAGCCACACTGTACCACACCACCAGAGAGGGAGCCACGCTGTACCCGCACCACCAGAGAGAGAGCCACGCTGTTCCTGCACCACCAGAGAGAGAGCCACGCTGTTCCTGCACCACCAGAGAGCCACACTGTACCACACCACCAGAGAGGGAGCCACGCTGTACCCGCACCACCAGAGAGAGAGCGCCACGCTGTTCCTGCACCACCAGAGAGAGCCACGCTGTACCCGCACCACCAGAGAGGGAGCCGCGCTTTACCCGCACCACCAGAGAGAGCCATGCTGTACCCCCACCACCAGAGAAAGAGAGCCACGCTTTACCCACACCACCAGAGAAAGACTGCCACGCTTTACCCGCACCACCAGAGAGAGCCATGCTGTACCCGCACCACCAGAGAAAGAGAGCCACGCTTTACCCGCACCACCAGAGAGACTGCCACGCTGTACCCACACCACCAGAGAAAGAGAGCCACGCTGTACCCGAACCACCAGAGAGAGAGAGCCACGCTGTACCCGCACCACCAGAGAGAGAGAGCCACGCTGTACCAGCAACACCAGAGAGAGCCACGCTGTACTGCATCACCAGAGAGAGAGCAGGTCAGTGTCACTGGGCCGTGTGGGCACAATAGGAGACAGACAGTACTGGCATTGTGTGGCCACAATAGGACCGGGACACTGTAATATAAAGGGGACTGCACTGTAATCATTGCAGTGCCCCTTTATACTGCAGTTCCCTTTATATCACATTACAGTGTGGAGGACCGACACCAGCCGTCCCCGCGAATGTCTACCGACCCCCCCCCGGTCCCTGGAAAAGTTGGCTGCTCAGTCGAAAATGCCCGGGCCTATTTTTTCTCCCAGTCCGGGCCTGCCTGGGAGCTGCGATCTGGTGTCTGGGAGCCACGCTCCCGGTGTCAGGGGGCCATGATCATGTCTGGCTGTACTGGCAGTGTTGTGTCCATTCACCGAGTTCCCGCTGGGGTCCATTGCTCCGCGCCTGCCATCTGTCTGTCTCTCAGCGTGGCATCCTCTTTCCATTGCACGTGGTGAGAGATAAGCATGTATACCTCCCACTTGCTGCTGTTCTGTCTGTCTGCGTGTCGGCATCTCCGCTCTGTCTGCTTGCTCTAGCTGCAGCTGTCTGCTAATTGCCATCTGCTGATTGCCTCATAGCCTCATAGCCTGGGGGGATGGGGAGTAGAGTGGAGAGCGTCTACTCAGCACATCCACTCATCATTCACTCCCTTAAAAGTAATCTGTCATGTCTTCTCCCTTCTTCATGTGGCACAGAATCTGGGCAACTTGTCCATATCTTTCTAGGAGCTTGATTGTAAACCCCCTGTACTGTCAAACTGTCAAACTGTCAAACTTGGGCAGGAGGCTTTTTCTCTATTAGCATTAGCAAATAAATGATCAGTGGCACATTTTACAGGAAATCTTTACAAATCCCTCTTTTGTTTTTCTATAATGCTTCTGTTAGCAAAGTTAAAATGATTAAGTCCCACTAGACTGTGAGTTTGATTTCTTAAACTTCAAAAGTTAAGTAAAATTTTGGTGAAGTCTGAACACAAAATTGCCTTACATATTCTGAATTAATTAAGTTTATTTTGCTTGGCTGAGAAGTTGCTAAGATACAGAACTGAAAATAAACAAATAAAGTATAGTTTGCTAACATAAAACTAAACAGGAGGTGTTTTGTTACTATGGGAATATTCTGGAAAACAGAACCAGCATCATACTGACATTTCTCTATTGAAAACACTCTTTCTTATTTTTGTCCAGCGCAGTAACAAGCTACAAAGACACGTATTTGCAGGTAGCTAGTGACCTTTATTGCTATATACAAAGGCCACTCATATATGAATTGTTGTGTTGGTTAGATTTTTCTTAAGGATTACTATAGCTGTACAATATAATTTCTAGAAGATTTACATTTTGTTAACAATAAAGAATTCATCTAATATATATATATATATATATATATACCGTATATACTCGAGTATAAGTCGAGTTTTTCAGCACATTTTTTTGTGCTGAAAGTGCCCCCCTCGACTTATACTCGAGTCAAGCACTTTTCTGCAGCAAAAAAATTCATTTTCCGAACCGACTTTGGGGCCCCGTATCTCAGGGCCACTGAGTTGGAGATGGAGTTCCTAGCACTAAGTGGCCCCGAGATACTGTGCCCCAAACCCGGTTCGGAAAATGTAATTCTCTGCTACAGAAGTGCTTGATATTTTCTGAACCGATTTTTTGCGGCCCTGTATCTCGGGGCCACTTGGTGCTAGAAACCTCAGCTTTGGATATTTTATGGTGATAGTTCCACTGGGTTTGCACACTAAATTTGGGGTTCTTAGCACTAAGTGGCCCCAAGATACTGGGCCCCAAATTTGGTCAACTGTGTCCATCTGCAGCAATGTCATTTTGTGACCCTTTGGGTTCAGAGACCCCAAATTTTGGCTGCAGCTAGGGGGCATCTAGGAACCCTTAACTACTGAGTTTGAAGTTCCTGGGACCTATGGCTGCAAATGGGCACAGTAAGGCATGCAAATGGGTACAGTGAAGCCTCAAATGGGCATTGTTGACCCTCTTTTCCACTTACAGTAGCTGTGCATTTCTCACCCTCGTCTTATACTCGGGTCAATACGTTTTTCCCATTTTTTGTGGTAAATTAGGGCCTCGACTTATACTCGGAACGACTTATACTCGAGTATATACGGTATATATAGATAGATAGATAGATAGATAGATAGATAGATAGATAGATAGATAGATAGATAGATAGATAGATAGATAGATAGATAGATAGATATAGAGATATATACAGAAATATAATTATATATATATCTATATAGATATAGATATATATAGATAGATATATATAGCTATATATAGCTATATATATTACAGTATGTTTTTTTTTGCTCCATGAATCACTATGGGGAAATAAATACATTGTTCCATATTACAGATATACTGTAGATAATACTACACATAGAAATGTTTACTCCCCTTGAGGATGCAATAATAATTACTAGTCAAGTGACAAATTTTTCATTTCTTGAAACACTTCCCTCTCAAGTACATCCCAGATACGTTTTATTCCTCGGTAGGTATGGTTACATAAACCAAATAAAACACATAAACATCAAACAATAAACCTATGTACTGTGCATGATATCCATGCAAAAAAAAAATTGAAATGGGAAATGAGTTTGTTAATAATGCATTAGTATATAATAAATTAATATATGTTGCATTCATTTTTGCATGTGTGAAGCATGTGAAATTCATGTGCTATCAAGTAATCATTTTGCTTAAAGTGGAATTTTTCAAATCTAAAGTAATATTTTCACTTTTTAAATAATTTATTTGCAAATTAACAAATTAGTATAATATGAAACACATACAAAAATATTTAATTGCTTTTGTGATTATCTAGTAGCATAAATACTTTATGATTTATGCCTCCAGGACAACTATGTGGATAATGGTATTTAACTGCACTGCAGGATTTTTTGCTGCATGCTTTATTAACTTGGAGCTCAGCAAATGCAAGCTCCATATTTTGTTTCCACAGATTCCTTTAAATGTGCACTTGTGCCCAGGCTATAAATATTAAAAAATAATAAAGAGCACCAAACAAGCTCACGTGCACCTCTGTAGCTATGGGAATCATGGAGCTACCTATAGCAACTTATAAGCTGTTAGAAACTGAAACCCAACTTCAGAAACTTTGTGTTTGTTGAGGGTACATTACTCAAACTCATTTATAATCACTGATGTCATCACATACAATGAAATGCTTGAGGTAACTGATAGTCCTGGATTGTACTTTATGACATAGGAGTGCCTACCTACCTTCCAATGCCATAGGAAAGAGGACCAGACTGCCAGCTGCCCTGGGACTTCGGGTTTTCTAATACCACCACCTAATTAAAATGTTATATTATATCCTTTATTAGCTGGTGTGACAAATTCCACTTTTTTCAGCATTACCCAGAGTTCCAAATTAAGCATTGTTTATCCCCCAAAATCTCAGACCCCGAGGGTCCCTCTTATGTTAAAGGCTAAAGTTCCCGGATACATTATGCCTCTTAGACTCTTATTGTTGTAGACATGCTCTTTTATGCCAAAATTGGTCCACTTTCCTGGAGGACCTTTCTAAATACTGGAGGCCACAGGGACAATGTAACATAAAAACCACCACTTCAGAATTACACAAAACTAATGGCTTTATTGTGACTCTCCTATTGTTAGGCCCCATACACACTATTAGATTTTCTGCAGAGTTTTGTCTTCAGATTTACCAAAACCATATAATATGAGTTCACACCTTAAGAGTTTCAATTTGTATGCAATCAGGCAGGCCCTTGCACTACAGGGTTTTGGTAAATCTGTAGACAAAAATCTGCAGAAAATCTAATCGTGTGTATGGGGCTTAAGTGCTAATGAGAATCTTTTTTTCTTTTGTCATTCACATTGACTGATCTGCATTCATAGCATCACCCATGTGAATAAAAGCCAATGCGGTTAAGAAATGTCGGCTTATGGGATCCAATATCCCTTGCACTTCTGGCAATGGAGTGTCGGGGCTGGGCTCAGCCCTTCCTTCTCTAAGCTGGCCGCTCAGCTGTCGGCTAATTGCCAGCTCCTATCTCTCTACAGTGACTCACCTGTTGATAATATCCTGCTCATAAGTCCTGCCTACTTAAGCCTTCCAGCCCAGATGATCTCTGTCTTTGCCGTTGTCACATCTCTAGAGATGTTCTCCTGTGTTCCTGTTAAAGACTTGCTTGGCTGACATTCCTTCTTGCTCCAGATCCTGCTTGCTGTTCTACTACGCTCAACTCTGGCTCCCTGATGTTTTGGCTTGTCTGACTATCCGTTCTGGTTCCTGAACACTGGCTATGTTTTGACTATGTTTACTCTGTCTACCTTTTTTATTATTATTAAACAAGTGTGATTTAACTACAAGACTCTGGTCCGGCCGCACCTGGAGTATGCTGTCCAGTTCTGGGCATCAGTCCTCAGGAGGGATGTACTGGAAATGGAGCGAGTACAAAGAAGGGCAACAAAGCTAATAAAGGGTCTGGAGGATCTTAGTTATGAGGAAAGGTTGCGAGCACTGAACTTATTCTCTCTGGAGAAGAGACGCTTGAGAGGGGATATGATTTAAATTTACAAATACTGTACTGGTGACCTCACAATAGGGATAAAACTTTTTCGCAGAAGAGAGTTTAATAAGACTCGTGGCCACTCATTACAATTAGAAGAAAAGAGGTTTAACCTTAAACTACGTAGAGGGTTCTTTACTGTAAGAGTGGCAAGGATGTGGAATTCCCTTCCACAGGCGGTGGTCTCAGCGGGGAGCATTGATAACTTCAAGAAACTATTAGATAATCACCTGAATGACCGCAACATACAGGGATATGTAATGAGATACTGACACATAATCACACACATAGGTTGGACTTGATGGACTTGTGTCTTTTTTCAACCTCACCTACTATGTAACTATGTAACTGTACTTCTGTCTCAGTCTGATTCATAGTTTCTGACAATAGGCGAAGGCCATGAGTTCAGAAGATGCAGTCAATCCACTTGTTGGTAATATTTTTTCCAGATTGGATGAACAGGATCACCGCATGGATCAGTTTGCCATGGCGTTACAAACGCTCCTGAGTCGCACGGCTCACCTGGAATCTCCCACTGTGGCTGCTCCAGTACAACTTGTGTTGCAGGCCGTCCCTGCTGCTGCTTCAGTCTTTTTGCAGGCACCCGCCTCGAGTATTACCTCTATAAGAGGTATGTCTGGTTCTGTTCCACTTCCAAAGTGATTTGGGGGTGATTCAGTCCAATGCAGAGGGTTTCTGAACCAGGTTGAGATATACTTTGAGATGCTGCCCCAGGTGTTTCCCACAGATAGAAGAAAAATAGGTTTCGTGATATCTTTGCTTTCTGAGAGAGCCTTGGCCTGGGCAAACCCTCTATGGGAGACACAAAAACCTGTTGTCTTGAGTTACCCTGAATTTGTGGCTTCTTTTAAAGGGTATTTGACATTGCCGCATGCTCCGCTTCTGCTGCCAAGTGTCTCACGTCCATCAAACAGAGTAGGAGAACTGTTGCCGACTATGCCATTGAATTTCGTACTTTGGCAGCAGAGGTTGCTTGGAACAATGAGGCCCTCGTAGCTGCTTTTTCTCATGGTCTTTCGGATACCATCAAAGATGAGATAGCAGCCTGAGATATACCCACTGAGCTGGCGAAGTTGATCATGCTTGCCATCCTCATTGACTCCAGACTCAGAGAAAGACTTCATTTTAAGGAGAGCTTGCAGAAGCCTCCTTTACATTTGTCTCCGAACTTTAATTTCTGCAATCCTTTGCTAATTTGGGCCACCAAAAACGTTTTTGAACTAAGTCCATAGTCTTGTATCCCCAAAAATGACCTGTCAAAGGATAGTCATGGCAGACCTGTAAGATGGTGGTGCGCAGGTTTTGGGGTACAAAAATTTTATTTCCTTACCGGTAAAGCCCATCTTTTTCTTAAAGGTTCGTGCCTGGGGGTAGAAAAGTTCTCAGGGATGCCTGACGGATCTGTGAAACAAAATCAGATTGAGTTAATAGAAATTTTACAGCTTCGAAGATAGTATCTAGTGGAGATGAAACTTCGGCTTCCGTGAACATGTGAGATAATGCATCGGGTTTAACATTCTTAGACCCTGACAGGTAGGTAATATGAAAATTAAAACGTGAAAACAAAAAAAAAACCCATCTCGCCTGTCTGGGTCTGAGGTAGGGTTGCCACACTATCCCTTTAATCCAGGACACACATTAATTACACAGGTTCTGTGGCTGATTAAGGTGGTAATTAAACTCACTTGGTGCCTTATCTGCATTAAATCAGCCTCAGAACCCGTGTAAATAATATGTGTCCTGGATTAAAGGGATGATGTGGCAACCCTAGTCTGAGGCGCTTGGCAGTTCTGAGATATTCTAAATTCTTATGAATAATACTCCATCTGCTGACTTTGCCCAACCCATACACACTATACCTACCTCTTTTGTGTTCATATTTATGGATGAATTCACCAAAGCATGTAGTGCAAGAGCCTGCCTGAATACTTTCAAATGGTACTGTTTAAAGTTTTGTTTTCCTATTATCTTGATAGGTAATTGCAGAATGTAAAAATGTGCTTCAATTAGGACAGTCTGTATTCATATTTTTGTATTATGACACTTCTTACCTGTCCAGTGGGCTGCCAATAGTGTAAGTAAGGAGGGGCTGGCCAAAGTAACACACATTATTTATGCATTCATCTCTCAATGAAGCAGAGAGGGTTGCCTGTCCAAAACATCTCCCCCCATCCTGAAATTTTTAGAGTGGGCCATCAAAGTAGGGGAAAAATCTGATAAGTGGATTTTATACTTTTGTCTTTAAATACTCGTTTAAATAAATGTTATACTTATGTTGGCAAAGAATGTTTGTGTCTAATCTGCTTGCAATGTTATATGCAAAAGTACTATTTTTTCTTTTTTCTTGTTTGACTCCACAGTTTCCTTCAAACACACAGGAATGGCAGACTGATTCTTTCCAGTTTGACCAGCATTGGGACTTTCCCAGGGGCAATAGATGGGAAGCATGTCCACGTAGTCACACCCCCCAACTCGGGGTCATCCTATTACAACTATAAGGGGTTTAATAGTATTGTGATTTTGGCGGTGGTGACGGCGGCATATGAGTTCCTGTATGTGGACGTGGGGAAAAATGGCCGGATTTTGGATGGTGGAGTCATTGCACACGTGGAGTTCTTCAGACATCTCCAGAATGGTGGCTTGGGCTTGCCACCTCCAGAAGACAATGTGGCTGGTCTCCCGTTTGTGTTCATCGCTGATGAAGCGTTTGGGCTGGGTGACCATCTGATGTGGCCATTCCTCATGAGGACCCTCATCCCGGACCAGAGGGTTTTTAATTACTGGCTGGCCAGAGCTAGAAGAGTGGTGGAGAATGGGTTTGGAATATTTGCCAGACGATTCCGCCTATGTCTCACAGTGATCAACATGGCGTAATATTAACTGAATCATATTGTCCTTGCATGCTGCATACTCCATAATTTCCTAAGGAAAAATGCAACACACTATGTGGCCTCAGTTGGGACTGAGGCCGGCTTTCAAAAATACAACAACCTTGACAGCTTTTGAAGCCGGCTGTCCTGGCTTGCCCCACCAAAGTGCCCGCGAAGTAAGACAAAAGTACATTGAGTACTTTGCGGGTAGGGGGGGGCATTGATATGCCAGACAATGTGTAAAACATTTTTTAAATACATTTATTTTGGTATAAACTGAACTAACATTTCATTTTATTTACTGCTTGTGTTTCTTTTAGCTGTCTCCTAGGTTATCCAATGGCCTTTTATTTTTGGCCATTTTCTTCAATAGTGCAAACGTAATTTATTTGATACATGAGGTGACATTCTCTTTTTTAGCTAACTATTATGTTGTGGGTATGCTACACACACACATTGTTTTTGTTGTTAATGTATGTAATGCATTAATGCTAAAAATAATCATCCTTTTCAGCTCCATTAATTAATTGCTTTGAGTCCCTAAAATGGACTGATTGGGGCACATTTTAGAGCACTGTGGGGGTTATTTACTAAAGGCAAATCCACTTTGCACTTGAAACTGCACTGAAACTGCACTGAAAGTGCTCTTGTAGTGCAAAGTGGATTTGCATTTAGTAAATACACCCATTATCACTGTAACTACAACAACTTACTCCAAAAACTGGTATTGCACATTGAAAGAACAAGCCACACATTGTTGAGTATAAAACATTTTACTCCGTGCACACTCACATGTGCGTTAGAAAAGGATTTTTTAACAAACCAACATTGGTTTTGTAACATTTATGTGTGACAGTATATAGCCTTTTTTTGGTTAAACAGGCATGTTTAAAACCATAACACACACAACTCAGGAGTTACAAAGTTCAACTTTGATAAATTGAAGGCAATATGTGACATTAGTATGTCCAAATTGTGTTGATCTTGCCTTCATCAGATGGGTGATGTCACTCCTGTAAAAGCCAAATTTTGAAGATGCACAACTTGGGAGTCAAAATTTGTATTTCCCTCCTGATCCTATGCCTCATGTCAACATGTTGGGTGAAATGTGCAGCGCTTATGTGATCATATAAACCATAACAAATAATATGAGTACAAAAAACGTGAATAATAAATGATGTGCTCAAAAATACTCCAAGCAGTCCTCTATTATGACATGTGATGTCTATAAACAGAGGAACTTGGACGTGTGATGTCCAAAAAAGAAAAAAAGTCAGTGACAAGCTTTAATCATGTGTGATAATAATCCTCAACCACATGTGGATATAATATAGTGACAGTCTTTAACTTCAAATATATATGATGTAATAACAGTTAATAGGTCTACCACCAAAGACACCAGAAGCTGCTTACCAGAGGGACTGAACTCAAATAGGTGTACACCTAGTGAGCCAATCAAGCTTTGTGGTATAATATACCAAGGGGATCAGATGCTCTATCCAGATATGACCTCCAGATGGACCTCCTAACAGGTGTAAGGTATGGATGGACTCAGTAGATATAGGCAGTCAGCCCCATCATTAAAAGAAAGAGGAAGGCATATAGTGTAACTCCGCATGGAAATTTTAATACATAAAAAGCAAAGGAAATACACTCATGTGTTTAGCAGTAAAATCAAGCGCTTGTATAAAAGAAGACAGTGGTCTCAGCATATCCTCCCAATGCATTTCGACTTAGAAGTCATCATCTGGGGTGCTGGATCACTGTACTGGCTGAGTATTTATAGATACTGGTTACCCCTATAACAAGTGGCAGCTCTGTCTGATTGAAAGTGCAAATTATGGAGATTACTTCTTGGTTCCTCCAAAATGGCACCGAGGCTTGCATTCCAAGCCTCGTTTTCATAGGTAGAGGAGGATTACTTCCTGGTTCTGCCAAAATGGCGCCCGGACAAGAGTTCCAAGCCTCATTTTAACATGTGAAAGAGGATGTGACATCATGTGGAACAGTGACTGGTTTAAACAGCCAAAAAACATGACACCGCTATCCTGGGGGAGCAGATGTGACTTAAAACGGCACAATGTCCGGTGTATATAACCTACAACATGGTGCCATTTGTCATAAGGACATGTATATTAATACACTAAGTCACAAGGTATCGCCCTTCTGGCAGCAAAAATGAAAAACAATAGACATGCGCATCTCGTTTCGTTCCGATTCGAAATTCGGATGAATTTTTCATTATTCGGAAAATCGTATGCATCCTAATTTCCAAATTACAAAAGTAATGAATTTAAACGAATCCGAAAAAAAAGCGAACAAATTCTAATCGAATTCGAAAACAAATTTGAATCAAATTCGAAAACATAATCGAATTCGAAAACAAATTCGAACCAAATTTGAAAACAATAGAAATCGATTTTCTAAAAAATACAATAAAATAGAATATAAAATCATAAAGCAATAGAATACATATATATATAATATTTTTTTAAATTCTGTTTTATTATGCTTTTCTTTTCTATTATTTTTTTATTTTATAATAGTCTTTTCTATTCAAATTCGAATTTCAGGAACATGGCTTCTGAAGATCGAATTTCGTATAGAATGAATTTGAATTAGAAAAGAAAAGATTTGAATAGAAAAGAATAGAAAAGAATAGACTAGAAATTTGAATATCATCTAGAATGAAATCGAATTTGAATAGAAAAGATTATAATAGAAAAGAAAATAATAGAAAAGAATGAACTAGAAAAACATATATTGTATTTTATTCTATTCTGTTCTATTGTTTTTCTATTCTATTCTTTTCTATTATTTTCTATTCTATTCTAATCTTTTCTATTCAAATTCAAAATCATTCTATACCAAATTTGAATTTCAGAAAATGGTTTTATATATATATATATATATATATATATATATATATATATATATATATATATATATATATATATATATATATATATATATATATATATATATATATATATATTTATATATGTATATATAATATTTTTTTTTATTCTGTTCCAAACTTTTCTATTCGAATTTGAATTAATTTTATACAAAATTCTAATTTCGGAAGATGGCTTCCGTATGGAATGAATTTGAATTTGAATAGAAAAGATTAGAATAGAAAATAATGGAAAATAGACTAGAAAAACAATAGAACAGAATAGAATAAAATATAATATATATATTATATTTTATTCTATTCTGTTCTATTGTTTTTCTAGTCTGATCTTTTGTACTCTATTCTAATCTTTTCTATTCAAATTCATTTTATACGAAATTCGAATTTCAGAAGATGGTTTATATATATATATATATATATATATATATATATATATATATATAATTTTTTTCTATGCTGGTCTATGGTTTTTCTATGCTATTCTTTTCTATTATTTTCTTTTTTATTCTAATCTTTTCTATTTGAATGCAAATTCATTCTGTACGAAATTCGAATTTCGGAAAATGGTTATATAGAAATAAAATGAAATCGAATTCTAATTGAAAAGACTAGAATAGAATAGAAAAAACAATAGAACAGAAAAAAAAAATATATATATATATATATATATATATATATATATATATATATATATATATATATATATATATATATATATATATATATATATGAATATAAAAAACCATCTTCCGGAATTGGAATTGGAATCTTTTCTATTGGAATTCGATTTCATTCTATATGAAATTCCAATTTCGCAAAATGGTTATATATAGTTTGCTTTTTCAAATTCTGTCACATTTCGAATGCGGTAAAATTTTTTCGAATTTGATAGTTTTTTTTGAATGCGGTAGAATTTTTTCGAATTTGATCGTTTTTTTCGAATGCGGTAGAATTTTTTGAATTCGATAGTTTTTTTCGAATGCGGTAGAATTTTTTCAAATTTGATAGTTTTTTTCGAATGCGGTAGAATTTTTTGAATTTGATAGTTTTTTTCGAATGCGGTCAAATTTTTTCGAATTCGAATAAGAAACTAAACGAATCCCGAAAATGAATGTAACAAATGCAATGAATTTAACTAAATGAATTTAGTTAAATAACGTATCAAAACGAAACTTGACGAAACAAATTTTTTCATCCTGCTCATGTCTAAAAAGCAATACAATACATCCAAACATTGCTCTAGCGTGAACATGGGCAGTGGTGTAGTGGCCAGCACTCCCACCCAGCAGCAAAAGGTTCGAATCCCGAGATTCCATGTGGGGGTAGAAAAAAGAAAAACAAAAATATATAAAAATTATGTAATATATATAAAAAATATATGATACTAAGGTGTGACAAATGATGGCACCCCTCAAAAAGGACACATTATTGGTTGGATCGAGTTGATATTTGTGATAGGGACCAAACCAGTGTGTATTCAAATAAGAAATCCAAAATACATTCTAAAATATATCTTATCAGAAACATTAATCCGAATTTAATAAAAATACCCTCATAAAAACATTTAAAAATACTTATAAAAAACTCTCATAAAAGATATTTTAATAGGTACCAACTGGACCCTAAAGTACCAGAAATAGAGAAAAGGCATCATGCTTGGTTGATAAAGGCATTGATGTCCCATTCTATGTTCAACCCAAAAAGGGAGTAGGTCTGCAATTGTGTTTAGATTGTGTAATGGGGTATGGCGCTCCCTTTAAGGTAATGGGGTATTAGGGTATTAGGGGGGAGGAAGATTTATGTTGCAGAGTTCCTTGTGACTGGAACCAATTGTATGCTCCAACTATACCCCTAATAGTGGCACTAAAATACCATCAACCCAATAAAGTGCAAAACCTAATGTGCAACAGTGCAATCTTCAATGAAGCAATTCATAATTCATACATATGACCACATTAAAGAAAGTGAAAATAAAAATAAAAGTGAAAGACTAAATATTTCCAATATTTATGAATATACCAGTGATAATAATCTCAGGTGTACTAGATCATTACTTTTTCTTTTATATCACATGGAATTCCAAGTGCATTTTTACTCAGATAAGTGCAATGACAATTTAATAGTAAATAATATGTGCAACACCAATTCAGTAGTAAATTATAGTCCATATGGTAATAGAAATCTTCAAATCCAATTTTCAAATAGTTTCCAAACGAACTGTGACAGAGGTGCTTTCAGATGATAATGGTGACTTATTGTGCTCCCCCTCTTGGGTCCCCACTCACCGAATCCCTCAACCCCAGGAGGGGCAAAACAGCTTAGGGTATCACAACCGCAAACTCCTCTCCACCACGGTCATCTGAGGTATCCAATTTGGTCTCCAATCCCCGTGTTGTATTAAGAGATGTTCTCAAATGGCTCCCTCATGTAAAAAGGAATAGAGTGCTCCCATAGTGTAGTAAAGTAAAACCGTTTTAGTCCACAACTTTCCAGTTAAATACACCATCAGATGATAAAATAATTAAAACTAAAAAAAATATAAAAAATAAATGAAATATAAAACTAAGTCATAAACCCAGTGCTGGTAGGTCAAAAATACCATCCAGGGTGCATACACTAAGTGGAATGTGCCTAAATAATGTGGAAGCAACAGCGTGGGCTATGGCCGAGATGTTTGCGCTCCACCTGCGTTCCAACAGAGTCTGCACCTGGAAGTGATGTAGCGTGCGTGGCGCCGTCGTACGCATTTTGTCATTGACATCCTCAGCGACGGTGCCAGCACGCCATGAGCTACGTCCCTTTGTAGGAGGCCGGCAACTGAACCACACCCCTTAAGGACAGGATGTCCATACACACCACAATGGGGCGGGATGGGCATCCTTCCCTAAAATATAGTGTCAGCAAAGGTGGAACAGCAATGGTCCTCCCCAAGAACACTATAAAACTGTATGCATTCCTAACCCGCAAATAATAATTAATTGATTTTGGATTCATTAAATTCCTCCACAGGTTAATTGTATTAACAGAATATCTTACACCCCTGATTTTAAGGTATAAGCGCTAATAAAATAAAACCATCTTGAAGCATCCTATACATTCCCATAGCATAATCCAAGTTATGCTACATACACCATACACAATGTATTTGCCATTTTTAATACTTATTGTACTTATTAATCATGTAAAAAAGCTTGTAGGAAACTTGAAATTATGCAAAATGGGAAAATATGGTAAAGTAAGAGTGCCTTTACTAAGGAAATTAACTTTTTGCCGTGAAGATACGTGCCACTTTTAGATCATATTTTAATGATTCTAAATGCACATAATTAATTTAAGTGTATGACCTCTATACCAGGAGGATGGATACATGCGGGAGAGAAAAACCAAGGGGACTACAAAGACCCCTGTCCCAAAGCATCCACAGGCCCACTAATGGAGGGATGGTGTCACCCATATATAATAGGGGTCATGTTAATCCCTACCATACCCTACATTGTCCCGTACAAGTCTCCAGACAGGGACGGGTAGGGGTCCATGCCCCAAATATATGCATTAGTTAAGAAAGGGGAACGTGAAGAAGGGGAGAGGAAAAAACATACACAAGAGGGAGGCTTGGATGTGTAATTGGCCATACATGTCCAATTATGGACATGCATTCCGGGCTTGACGTTGTATGAGAGAACCCTCTATGTCTATATATATAAATATAAAAAAACATCTTCCGGAATTGGAATTTGGTACAGAATGAATTTGAATTTGAATAGAAAAGATTAGAATAGAATATATTATAGTTTTTTTCTATTTTGCTCTATTGTTTTTCTATGCAATTCTTATTTTCTATTCTAATCTTTTCTATTGGAATTTGATTTCATTCTATATGAAATTTGAATTTCGCAAAATGGTTATATATAGTTTGCTTTTTCAAATTCTGTCAAATTTCGAATGTGGTAAAATTTTTTCGAATTTGATAGTTTTTTTCGAATGCGGTAGAATTTTTTCGAATTTGATAGTTTTTTTCGAATGCGGTAGAATTTTTCGAAGTTGATAGTTTTTTTCGAATGGCATAGAATTTTTTCGAATTTGATAGTTTTTTTCGAATGGCATAGAATTTTTTTCGAATTTGATAGTTTTTTTCGAATGCGGTCAAATTTTTTTGAATTCGAATACGAAACTAAACGAATCCCGAAAATGAATGTAACAAATGCAATGAATTTAACTAAACGAATTTAGTTAAATAACGTATCGAAACGAAACTTGACGAAACACATTTTTTCATCCTGCTCATGTCTAAAAAACAATACAATACATCCAAACATTGCTCTAGCGTGAACATGGGCAGTGGTGTAGTGGCCAGCACTCCCACCCAGGCAGCACAAGGTTCGAATCCCGAGATTCCATGTGGGGGTAGAAAAAAGAAAAACAAAAATATATAAAAATTATGTACTATATATAAAAAATATATGATACTAAGGTGTGACAAATGATGGCACCCCTCAAAAAGGACACATTATTGGTTGGATCGAGCTGATATTTGTGATAGGGACCAAACCAGTGTGTATTCAAATAAGAAATCCAAAATACATTCTAAAATATATGTTATCAGAAACATTAATAAGAATTTAATAAAAATACCCTCATAAAAACATTTAAAAATACTTATAAAAAACTCTCATAAAAGATATTCTAATAGGTACCAACTGGACCCTAAAGTACCAGAAATAGAGAAAAGGCATCATGCTTGGTTGATAAAGGCATTGATGTCCCATTCTATGTTCAACCCAAAAGGGAAGTAGGTCTGCAATTGGTAGATCCAATAAGTCTCCAAGCGAGAGACTCCCCTTGTCTTAGCTCCTCCCCTCCAAGGAGGCGTATATTTATCTATGACAAGAAATTGAGAACCAATAGGGTCTCGTCTGTGATGCTCTCTATAATGTCGAGGCACATTATGTTTGACGTCATCACTTTTTATTTTAGCAATATGCTCGCTAACTCTAACAGAGAAAGCTTGAATTGTACGGCCCACATACTGCTTCCTGCAGGGGCAGGTAATCAGATAAACAACATGTGTGGTAGCACAAGTGCAGAATGTTTTAATAGGATATGTACAGTTTGTAGTGTTATTTAAACTCGAGGCTTTTACGTCTACCACAGGAATTGTATTGACATACAGTGCACTTTTTGCAGGGAAAATAACCCACTAAGTTATGAAAAAAAGAAGGTCGTATGGGGGGATTTATGATATTAGGTGCAATTTTTCCCTGCAAAGAAGGCACACCTCTAAAGAGGTGTGTATTTCCTTTGCTTTTTATGTATTAAAGTTTTCATACGGAGTTACACTATATGCCTTCCTCTTTCTTTTAATGATGGGGCTGACTGCCTATATCAACTGAGTCCATCCATACCTTACACCTGTTCAAGGGTCCATCTGGAGGTCATATCTGGATAGAGCTTCTGATCCCCTTGGTATATTATACCACAAAGCTTGATTGACTCACTAGGTGTACACCTATTTGAGTTCAGTCCCTCTGGTAAGCAGCTTCTGGTGTCTTTGGTAGTGGACCTATTAACTGTTATTACATCATACATATTTGAAGTTAAAAACTGTCACTAAATTATATCCAAATGTGATTGAGTATTATCATCACACATGATTGAAGCTTGTCACTGACTTTTTTTCTTTTTTGGACATCACATGTCCAAGTTCCTCTGTTTAGAGACATCACATGTCATAATAGAGGACTGCTTGGCGTATTTTTGAGCACATCATTTATTATTCACGTTTTTTGTACTCATATTATTTGTTATGGTTTATATGATCACATAAGCGCTGCACATTTCACCCAATTTGTCATTTTTGCAACTTTATCCACTGCTGTGCCTGCTGCTTTAGTTTTTTTTATTTCTTTTATAGACAGCGCGGTATATATTTGTTTATAATGTCAACATGTGCTAGCTCCCATCATCGAGGAACAATGGACGTGTTTCGGGGGTGCAACCCATTCCTCTCATCTACTTTAGTTGCAAGGAAGGGGTTGCACCAACAAAACGCGTACATTGATATCCCGTGATGGCAGATAGAACATCTTGACACACTGTGTGCATCTTCAAAATTTGGCTTTCAAATTACTTTCAGAAATTAAAAATATAACGACAAACTGTCAAAATGTTTGTGTGTTTTAGATTCTTCCTAAAACATCAATGATGTTTTTGAGTCTTTTTTCAACATCATGGATGTTTTCCTTGATCTTCTCTAATTCCCGATTGCACACTATTATCTCCCCGATGAGGATCTGTGCACTTGCACTGTTGAAATGAGTTTCTTCTTCCACAACATCCACATCACCTAAAAATAAAAAAACACCATGTGTTATAAATATGCAGGCATATATCTATTACCTGAAGCTATGGTCTCAGACACTGACCTGTTGTGGTCACCATTTCTACCACTTCCTGAACCTCTCCTCCCTCCATATCTTCTTCAGGGTGTGTGGGGATTTCCCCTTCTTTAGGAGGTGTGGGGTTCTCGGTGTCCTCGGATGTCCCAATTCTTTTCTCCCCTATGTGAATAAAAAAGGTATACTTAGCACATAGATATTTGAGGCAAGAAATAGGAATATGAAACATTGCTTGGAAGTGATGTACAATTGTCTGCTTTGGCAGAGTTCCAAGCTGAAGACAGGATTTTTTCCCTTTCTTAAAGCTGGAATAATTACCTGTTTTTAAAGTTTCACACATGGATAAAACCCTAGTATCCACTGGAGCACCTGTGTGGACACCCTAAAAAGGGTATTCTGGTGTCCCACACTAGTGCTCCTGAGTCCAGATGTGTAAACAGCTGCTGAGTGCCCTCTCCTTACACTGAATCAAGATTGCACTTCATTCTAGTTACAAACCCGTTCTAGAAAACAATGTACTAAACTTCTTTTAATACAAATAGACATGAACAAATGTAGTTAACCTACATCTGCCAAAAACATCATATTAGTGGTCGAACGAACAATGTTTACTATGAACGATTACCGTCCCCACGAACATGAAACTTACATGAAGTAATAATAATAATAGGAACACACAACAAAAACTTACTTTTTAGAAGCAGTTTCCTGGTCCTTCTGTACTGATCATGCTCCCTCAATTTCAGGTCTGACCAGCGTTTCCTCAATTGCTCCTTGGATCGTCATACCCCAAAATTCCTGTGCAGACTTCTCACAACTTTAGTCATGATCTTAGTCTTTCTCACATTTGGGTTTGGGTACGGTCCATACTTCCTATCATAGTCGGACCTCTTCAAGATGTCCACCATCTCCACCATCTCTACAAAGGACATATTTGTGGCCTTAAATCTCCTCCTGGATCAGGACGTTTCTGGCTCTAGGCTTTCCTCGTCATTGCTGCTATTATCACGCAAATTTTGTCTTTCCACCATGTGCTCTCCCACTGCGCAAAAAGAGAAGGTGCGGGGAATACACTATAAAGAAGGTCAGGGGTGGAGTTTCATGCATGCGCAGTGTAGATAAAGCATAACACACGTGCGTCGTACGTACGATCTGTAATCAGAGGACGGAGTAGTGTAAGCGCCGATCGTGCAAACGAAGGTACAACTTAACTTGGGGCATCAGTAGTTAGTGGCCTATACTGCTTATGGATTGAGGCTTATATTGGGACAAGATTAGCAGAGTTTAGCCTGACATTAGGGTTTGTCTTGTGTTATGACTTGCAGAGAAAATGGATAAATTAAATGACCATGACTTCCTCCCCAACTTTATTGATAAGTACAGGGAGCTGCCCTGTCTGTGGCAAGTGAAACACCAATTTTATAACAACAAACTAAAGAGGAAGGCAGCACTGGATCAATTGTTGGAATTGGGGAAGCCGGTGATTCCCACAGCAGACATCAACTATTTGAAGTGCAAAATTGGTGGCCAGAGGAGCACATATAATAGGGAGTGCAAAAAGGTCCAGGATTCCATGAGATCAGGAGCAGCAGCAGATGACGTTTATGTCCCCAGGCTCTGGTACTATGACAGACTGCGTTTTTTGTCAGACCAGAGTGAACCCAGGCCATCACTCTCAACCCTTCCTTCCACTCTTCCTTCCACCTCAGATGAGGCTTCCGATGTACAACCTGGGCCTTCCACCCAGTGATCAGCGGTGTACACAGCCAGATGTCATTTCCGGGTCGGGTCAGCACTGCTTGCTGACCCGACCCGGAAGTGACGTCTGCCTGTGTATGCCGCTGATCACAGCCCACACCACGGAAGCATTGTGTACCCACTTTGTGGCCGGAGGATTGTTAGGATTGTGGACACACGTCTAGTACAATTGTATTGGATGTCTTCCTGCACCCGGAATTCGGAGTGGATGATAACACAGTGAATGCCTATTTTTATCACACCCTTGTGAGTGTATCTTAAATCCTTCCATTTTATTAAAATATGTTTGCATACTGCACTTAGAGGGCGCTGTTCTTTTGTCCTCTACTGCAGTCCTCACAACCACCCCTAGTGTCCAGGAGTCCTTTGCGTGTATGACAGCCAGTAAAATACAAGTAATGGAGGAGGGCCAACACCTCATCTGTGAGGGGTTCATATTTCAGACCCTAAGTAAGGGGGTGAGGGGCCAACTCACCAATAAAAGCCACGTGTGTGAGTTGGACCATATGACTCCTCCACCACCTCCAGCAACACCTCCAACACCACAGCCACAGCCTGGAAGGAAGCATGCAAGGAAGTGTTGAGAGTGATGTCCTGGGTTTGGTGTGGTCTGGAAAAAGACACAGGCTGTTGTAAGACTACAGCCTCGGGACATACATGTCATCTGCTGCTGCTCCTGATCTCTCAAGTCCTGGACCGTATTGTGCTTCCTATTAAATGGACTCCTCAGGCTGACAATTTTGCCGGTCAAATAATTGATGTCTGTCCAGGAGTACAAAGTCTTCACCAATTTCAACTGTTTTTACAGCGTTGCCGTCCTCTTCATTTTGTTCGGACCCCTAATAAATTTTGAATTTTTGTTTTGACAAATACTCAGCTATGTGTTTTAATTAAAAAAGGACAGTTTGGAGGGGGGGGCGTGTCCGGACGTGCAGCTGGAGAGACGTGTGTGAGCCAAGCTCCTCACGGCCCACAATAATCTGGAGCCATCCTTTGTCTCTGCTCATCCCATCACAGCCACAAACTGCACGTTTTGCTCCCAGACCACTGCCAATCGGTCCTGGGAGTATATTTCTGCCTCCTATCAGCCAGATCCTCTCCATATTGCCCTTTGTCACCGGGACCCTCCGCCGCCATCTTGGGGCCTGCAAGCAGGCTCTCCGCCCTGTACCTCTGGAGAGGTGGATGGATAGATCGAACGGCCTGGTGGATCGTGTGGTCTCTGAGGGGCAGGCGGATTGCATTGTGGACGCGGAGAGGCCACGGGGTTCCGTCCGGCGGCCGATCTGAGTAAATTGCGGCCTATCAATTAGACGCGGACCGCGGCCTGGATTACGGACGCTCTCCCGGGACACTGTAAGTTAGGCATCCCGCAATATCCCTCACAACCGAGTCCCCAGGAGACAAAGGCCTACCTGACCCTCTGTTCCCACATCCCCGGGGGAGTTCTGGAGACCCGGGGCGGCCGTGTACACATCCCCGGCGACCGTCCCTTAGGATAGTCCGCGGCTTCAGCCTACCTCTGGAAGCCGGCGGCCATATTGGGACTCCAATCTGCTCCCAGTGTCACTCATCTCACCCCTTAGGCTGCACAGGCTCACACAGAGTGCTGGGGACTGTGAATATTATCTCCTCTCTCCCAGTAAAATGATGGGGAGGAGGGGAGGTGCAAACAGGGGGATTTGAGGATCCAGATGAAGCTTGCTACTACATATGAAAAAGATGCAGCTTAAATAATCTCAGGGTCCTAACCTGCTCACCGAGACCTCCGTACAACAACAGTAGCTATACACAGAGTCGGAGGTAAGCCTGCAAGTTTGACCACTAAACCCTCTGCATACCTCAAGGGCAAAGTCGGCCAACAGCAACAATACTACAAATCACTCATTACACCACGAGAAGAACCAAACATGGAACGTTTTGTTACCAGATCACAACCTACCTCCTCTAATCCTTCCGTAAATCCTTTTGCCCTGCTGGATCCCTCTTTAGTCTCGGAAGATGCTACAAACCCCTCTCTAACCAACTCGCAGATACCGGCACCCACTTTGCCACCCTCAAATGCGACTCTTACCCCTGACATCCTGGATTCCAAGCTACAACTTTTACTTCAACAGATTACATTCAATGTCTCGGCCGAGGTAAGCAAACTGGCTGCCGAATTGAGGGGTGAAATAACCCAAATTGGTGACCGCACAGACACTCTAGAGAACAAATTCGACGAAATGATAAATTACGTGCAAACAATTGAGGAGGAAAACCATACTTTATGCCTTTCTGTATCTCAACTACAAATACAACAGGAGGACTTGGAAAATAGAGAAAGAAGACAAAACCTTCGATTCAGAGGGATACCCGAGACGGTGGGTGACTCTGAGCTCCGAGCCTACCTCCTGAGCCTTTTCAACTCTCTAGCTCCCTCGGTAGTAGATATAGATTGGCGCCTGGATAGGGCCCATCGGTCTTTAGGTTCAAAACCTCCGGCTGGAGCTAGGCCAAGAGATGTCGTGGTACGTTTTCACTTTTTTGAAAGTAAGGAAGCACTGACTATGGCGACTCGCAATAAATCCCAAATAATGTTCAAAGGTGCTAAATTGCAAATCTTTAGCGACCTCTCTCCCATCACCCTTGCTAAACGTAGGAACTTACATCCCCTGACCTCACATCTGCAACAACTCAAGATTCCGTATTACTGGGGATTCCCTTTCCATTTAACTGTATCCAAAGAGGGCACCCAATACTCGCTACGTGAATTGCAAGAAGCAGAAGCCTTCCTGAAAAATTTGGGGCTCCCCCCACTTCCGGAAGAGGACATGATCCCACCGGTCACACAAGTTTGTCTACCTCCGACTACTCCTACTCGCATCTGGACCCCTGTCCGGGGCAAATCTAAGAAGCATCTTTCCACCCCTCAACGTCTGCGATCTTCTAAACAACCCCCTTGAACTTCTCTGGAATTTCCTTCTTTGGTTCTATTTTCTCAAATTTTTTTGCATCTCCGTTTCCTCTGGAGTTTTCTTTTTCTTTTTCTCTCCCGACGAAACGATGTTGCTGAACTGGTCCTACCAGTTTTCTTCTGATCCTGCCCCGTTTATTTTCGGGGGAAGATCCTTTCTCATCCCATGAGATGCATTCACTAAAGGTTTTGAAATTTGAAGTGTTCAACATACCTGTTTTATTTGTTAACCTTGTTTTTTTCTTTAAGGACTTACAGGTTTTTGTTTTCTTCTTACTCCTCTAAGGAATGTTGTCCTACTTTGTTCTATTAGCAACCAAATGCACAAGGTGAGCAGCAGACCCATCTCATCCCCTCAGACAGAGTCGCCAGATGAGAGTCCGTTCACGCCCCTACCAGGCCTTGGTCTACATCCAGGGCTTCCTGAGAGATAGTTGTTTCTCAGGTACTCAGAGTTTTGAACTCTTTTTTGCTTTTTTGTTTTTTATTTCAATTTTTTGTTTTTCCTTTTTAATTTTTTTAATTATATCCACTGCTGTGTTTCACAGATTGAGACCCCATGGTCATTATTACCTCACTTTGAGAGAGATCTGCCTTAGTGTTTGTATCTCAATAGTTAGAGATGGGAGGTTGCTCACTATTACCAATACCCGTAAAATGCAACATATGTATTTTCTTTCTTTACATACTCTAATGTTTATAGTGTTAGCGGTTTTCATATTGGCATTCCTAAATAGACCACAACCATGGCTTTAAAAATTATGTCTTACAATCTAAAGGGATTGGGCTCCATTAGTAAGCGCTGGATGGCCCTGAAAGATTTCAGGGCTTCAGGCGCAGATGTGGTGATGATCCAGGAGACCCACTTTCGGTCAAGAGGATCATTCAAATTTGCCTCAAGGTTTTTTCCCACCTCCTACCTTGCCTCTGACTCTACGGGCAGGGCAGGAGTGGCAATTCTGATCAGGAAAACATGCCCTATTAAAGTTCGGAAGTCCCATGCAGACCCTCACGGGAGATTTCTTGTTCTAGAGTGTGAATACATGTCTACCTCCTTTACACCATTTAATTTGTACGCCCCGAACACGGGCCAGATTGATTTCCTCGACAAACTCTTTGATACTCCCCAATATTGCTCACAACCTTTTATGATAGTTGGTGGGGACTTCAATCTGGTCATGTCACCCACTAGAGACAGACAAACACTTTTTAGTCCTACCCCATCTAAAAGAGTACTATCTCAGGCTAATGCCTTCCGTAAATGTATTAGGTCACATAGACTTTTCGACTCATGGAGGATAAAACACCCTTCTGCTAAACAATTTACGTTCTACTCATCAGCTCATATTATGTATTCCCGTCTAGATCATTTCTTTATTTCAGCCCCACTTATTCCTTATTTAGTTGATTCAGATATTTCTCCCATTACATGGTCAGATCACGCACCCATTATGCTGGATTTAATGTTATCTCAGACCTATACCAAATCCTGTCATTGGCGTTTCAATGATCATCTCTTGCAGTCTGAAATCTCCCGCTCTACTCTAGCAAATAGCTTGAGTGAGTATTTTTCACTCAACACTGGATCGGTGTCTCAGGTTTCTACACTGTGGGAGGCACACAAGGCCGTTTTCCGAGGTACATGTATTGCTGAAGGTTCTCGACTGAAGAGAGATAGAAATAACCTATTACAGTCCCTAATGTCTGCCCTGGTAACTGCTGAGCGGAGACTTTTGGGTGGTCCCACAGTGCCGAAACTTCGCAAAGTCATTCAACTTAGAGAACAAATTAGATCAACAAAACTTAACAAAACAGCTAGATCCATGTTGTGGACGAAGCAAAAATTTTATGAATTCTCCAATAAACCTCACAGAATGCTAGTCAATAAGTTATGCCCTCGTCCGTTTAACTCCTTGCCCGATTTTCTTATACGACCAGACGGATCTAGAACCCATTGTCCTCGTGAGATGTCCAAAATTTTTGGCAACTTTTACAATAAACTGTATAATTGCCTGAATCCGGAGAATCAATTTGAATTTACCCAGAAAAATTTTGAGTCTTTTTTTTCCAATATAAAGCTACCGAAACTATCTACAACGGATTTAGAAAGCTTAAATGTAGCAGTTACAGCTGAAGAACTTTCTGCTATAATTAAAAATCTCCCATTACACAAAGCCCCTGGCCCGGACGGGTTGCCTTACTCATATTATAAATCTTTTATTGATATTTTATCTCCTCACATGCTAGCTTTATATGCCTCCTTTCTCAAGGGTACTCCCCCTCATTCACAGTTCTCCCATTCTTTTATATCAGTGATTCCTAAACCTGGAAAGGATCCCTCTCTCCCGGATAACTATAGGCCCATAACCCTCTTAAACTCAGACTACAAGATTTTTACCAAAATCCTTGCCACCAGACTTTCTGTATTCATCCCCAAACTGATACACAGGGATCAGGTAGGTTTCGTCCTTGGGAGACATGCGGGAGATAACACCTGGCGTACAATAGATCTGATAGATCTCTTGGACAGAACCTCCCGACCGGCATTGATCCTGAGTTTAGACGCACAAAAAGCTTTTGACAGGCTAAGTTGGCCCTATATGTTCGCCACCTTAAAGATATATGGTTTTGTTGGCCCTTTTTTAACAGCCTTAGAAGCCTTATATTCCAATGTCTCCGCGCAAGTACAAATGTCGTCTTTCCTGTCTCCTGGCTTTCCCATGACAAACGGAACTCGACAGGGTTGTCCCCTTTCACCATTGCTTTTTATTCTGTGCCTAGAACCCCTGGCTGAGTATATTCGAGTTAACCCGGATGTCAGTGGGGTGGTGATGAGACAGGGGGAATATAAATCATCGTTATTTGCAGACGACATTTTGCTCACAATCATCAACCCGCTAATATCCCTTCCCTCACTACATAAGGTATTGAACTCTTTTAGTGCTATTTCCGGATACAAAATCAACACATCTAAAACTGAAGCCCTTCCTATACACATCCCATCGCCATTAATATCTCAACTCAAAGAATCTTTCCCCTATAAATGGTGTAATACCTCTCTTAAATATTTAGGTGTATTACTTACCCCTTCTTATACCTCCCTATATGATACCAACTTCCCTCCCCTGATACTAGATATAAATAAATCTCTGTCGAACTGGACCAAGTACCCCCTATCTCTATTAGGCAGAATTAATGTTTTGAAAATGTCTATACTGCGAAAAAATGGAGGGGACACTAGGGAGAAGAAAGTTGCTGCTCACCCCTTGAAGACTGGAACAGAAAAAGGAAGGTTTCCCCACATTGGGGTTTTTAGGCAGCACAATAATAGATATAGACTCAGTTGTATGAAAAAAGTATAACAATTTTATTGGATAATGATAGACCATCAAAGTTAAAAACTGTGAGCTTCAGTGGGAATTATTTAAGTAAGCTGAACATACATGAGCAGACATTTGTTCATAATCATACTTTGAATCATGAACATTAAACCTGACGCGTTTCAACCCCTACAATTGGGGTCTTCTTCAGAGGATCAGTCTGCTGGGGAGAACACGAAAATAGAGTTGATATATATATACATGTTCCATTCGTATGAGTATAGTATAAACTACATTGGCTACGCAATACTTTAATGCAGTATAATTACCAAGTATAAGTATGTTCAACAAGGAACACAGATTCCCACATGAAGATCCCTTTAAAAGGTAAGTTGCTTTGTCCTCTTCTCCAGTGGGGGGCTCCAACCCCCTCTATCGCCGCCACAGCCCAGACCAGGATAGTGAGGTGTAACGTGGCTTACGAGAGGTCACACTTTTGAAGCACCGCCCGTCAAAACGGATGACCGGCCGGAAAGCACCAAAACACCTGTGATAGAGGTTTGTGATAGAGGTTTGTTTATACGTATGTGGCGACGTTACATCGACGATACTCTCCTGGTCTGGGAGGGAACTGAAGAATCACTACTGAAGTTCTTTGACCATATCAATCAGAACTAACGCAATTTGAAGTTTACTATGACATATGACCGTGATCAAATAAACTTCCTAGACGTACAGTTGAGACGTACCCCTGAGAATTTCATTTCTAGCACTTTATTTCGCAAAAGCACAGCAGGAAATACCATCCTCCATGCGGATAGCTTTCATCCTACATTTTTGAAGAGATCTATCCCATATGGACAGTACCTGCGTTTACGCAGGAACTGTTCTGATGAGTCTCTCTTCAAACAGGAAGCACATAAACTGCAAACCAGATTACTAGCACGGGGTTATAGTCGCTCAACTCTGCGTAAAGCGTACAATCGTGCAGCTGCACAACCCAGACATACCTTGTTGTTTGGGGAAAGGACTAAGGGCAACACCGATATGGATTCCACTAGAGTGATCCTGCGCTTTTCTAGACAACATAACGAGATTAGAAACATTATTCGTAAGCATTGGCCCATACTTCGAGATGACCCAAAAGTTAGTAGGTTCATTGCAGATATTCCCTCAATCACCTTTAGACGAGCAACCTCACTAAAGGATAAATTGGTTCAAAGTGAGTTCAAAACTGCACAAAAACGACGTAGGCACTGCTCTATCCTGGGATCCTTCCCCTGTGGACACTGCTCCTGCTGCCCATATATAAGACGTGAAAAGATTTTTACCCTCCCAAATGGGACAATTTTTAAACCATCACATTTCACCAACTGCCAAACACGTGGCATAGTGTCCCTCATGTCCTGCGAATGTGGAGCACACTACGTCGGAAAGACCAAACAAGAGTTCCATCAGCGCATATCTAAACACATCTACCATATGCAAATTGGCAACCCATATGTGCCACTTGGGCGACATGTGATGGAAATTCACAATTATAGAATGCCCAAAATATCCTTCGTCGCGCTCGACCGAATTCATATACCAGTGCAAGGCGGCGACTGGAATAAAATTCTATTGCAGCACGAGCAGAGGTGGATATTTAAATTAAATTCCACTTCATTCCCAGGATTGAACGAGGCCATTTCGTTTGCTCCATTCCTAAAAGGCTTTGTTTCTGGCAAAACACAATAGTCCTGTCCCTTCTTCTGATGGGCTATAATTCAACATAGTCCAAAAGAATTAAAATAACTGATATCATTGACTATGTCCCGTTTTCCCCTCCCTCTCCCCCCCCCCCTTTTTGTTACCCCCTCCCTGTCTCCCTGTGCTGATCCAATTGCATCTTTTATTTTATTATATGTTATTATTTTGATATTGCTGTTTTTCTTTATTCTTAAATTGATGGTGTGAAGATATCTATGCATGTGACTGATCTTTTCCTATATTTTTACTGAGGCTCTTTACATGGGTAAATAATTCTAAGATATGTATCAATAATGATAGTTTTGAACCATGGGGAACTGACATCCTCACGGTCCACATTTATTTATTTTTCTTCCCCCTTTCTTTAGACTTGCTTTCTCCCTCCACTGGGGGAGCTCTGGCACCCTTTCTGTTGTTATCCCGGAGGCGGGAGTGACCTGTGACGTGCCTTCCCGGCAAGGTAGGGGGAGGGGACAGGCCTGCCCTCATTTTGGCGGTCCCTCCCCCCCCATGTTTCCCCTTGGGCGCTCGGTTGGCCACCGAGCGCCGCATTGGGGATTTTTCTTCCTTGCCGGCGGCATTCCGGAACATCCTCGGATGCCTTTCGTCACTGCGCATGCGCGGGGCCCCGCGCGAGCGACGTGACGTCACAGACATCGCGAGATTTCGGCGAGGATGACGAGATTTCGGAGCCTTGCTCTTTCGGAATGCCGGGAAGATCACACTGGGCTGCCACGTTGGTCGCCTTGCCGCCCATCTTTGGATTATCGGCGGATTGCGTACACCTGAAGGGATGGATACAAGGCACTCCAAAGACATGCTGGTAGGTTAATTGGATCCTGTCTAAATTGTCCCTAGTATATATGAATGTGAGTTAGGGACCTTAGATTGTAAGCTCCTTGAGGGTAGGGACTGATGTGAATGTAAAATGTATATGTAAAGCGCTGCGTAAATTGACGGCGCTATATAAGTACCTGAAATAAATAATAAATAATAATACACACCCCCTAACTATTGGTATAAAAAGGTACATCTGATGTATTTTCTCAATCTCCCTTCATCTGGCTAACTGCAAACACATCCTGCTGCCTGCTATCACACTTGCTGCTACACTCAGCTACCACACAGTAAGTATACTTTCTAAGCCATGTGTTGCTATAGTATCGTTTTTCCCCAAATAGTCGGGATTTATTGACTCTTATGTTTGCTAAATATATTTTTTGACCACTGATAATACATGTGGTCATATATCTTACACTTATATACCTTGTTCATTCTTAGACTGGTTGACTCAGGTCTGGTTGCCACTACCTGAGTCTCACACAGCTTATGACCAATCCCGGGTTGGCCAACAAAGCAACAGTCTAGATATATGGGACAACCTGATGCATCCACATGAGCTATATAGCACCTCTTGAGGTAATAATTACACTTTACATGTCCACATTTTCATCCCCCAACGGTTCCTTCTTCCCCTCTCTTTTTCCCTCTTTCTCCTCTTTCTTTCCTTTTCTTTTCTTCCCTTCTTTTTCTCCTCTCTATTTCTTTTTCTCTCCCTTTTTGTCTGTTTCTTTTCCTTTTTTCCTCTTTTCTTCTTTCTTTTTTCTTTTTTCTTTTTTCCTTTTCTTTTTCCCCTTTTCTTTTCTTCCCTTTCCCCCCCAAGCTCAGTGTTGTTTGCCATCAGATCCAGAGGAGGCTTAGGAGCTCCTGACATCACTAAATATTATTATGCTACACACCTGAGGGCCATTACCTCTTGGTCTTCCTTACATGCACCAAACCAATGGTCTGCTATTGAAAAGGGGGTACTTTACCCGGTCCACCCAGGATCCTTGGTCTGGGGCGCTCCCCCTGCTCTGGATCCTATATATAAACGTCAGTGTACTGGACCAATGATATTGACTCTAAATATATGGCGTAACTGCCTTAAACGCTTTTCCCTTATGGCTCCCTGCTCCCCTCTTATAAACGTATTATTTAACCCTCTCATTCCGGATAGTATGTCCTTGGGCAGGATATTCCCATGGGTGAATGTTCATCTCTTTCAACTCAGGAACCTTGTACATCCCATAACAAGGAAACTACACACCTTTAACACTTTAAGTGAGAAATTTGACCTTCCACCACATCTCTTCCACTTCTATATGCAAATTAGACATTTCTTTCATTCTAAATCACCATCCCTAACTCTAGATAAACCTACTACTTTTGAATATCTGTGTGCCCAAGGCCCTCATCAATTACATTTAATTTCCTGTATATATAGTATCCTCCATGAGTCGTCTCCCATCACAGAGACATTACATCTTTATATGCGCAGGTGGTCTCATCTAGTGGGCCGTCCTGTTACAATACAGATGTGGGATAGAATCTGGTCCTCTACATTTAGATCTTCCAAATGTGTCACTCAGAGAGAGACAACCATTACAATTCTCATGTTCTGGTACAGAACTCCCGATGTAATTCATAAGTATGACCCTTCAGTCTCACAACATTGTTGGCGATGTGGAACTGAAATAGGCTCACTGTTCCACATTTTTTGGCAGTGCTCTTTGATTCAACCTTTTTGGTGTGATGTACATTTTCTTATACAAAAGGTGACGGGGGTGTCCCTTCCGGTGGATCCCTTGACCTATCTATTAGGCTTACCTCCATCAGGGATATCTAAAAAGACAAACAAATTAATATCCTACATATTACTAGCCGCCAGAAGACTTATCCCGTTATTCTGGTTATCCAATACCCCTCCCCCACGGTCCAGATTACTACTCTTGGTGGCTGAGATTCGGACAATGGAGTTTTTGACAGCCTCGGTACACGATTGTGTCTCCAAGTTCACTGAAATATGGGAACCATGGGATCTTTCGGAGTACGGGACCCCCATGTCACCAGGTTCACCCTAATCTTAAGCAGTGTTGCCAACCCCCCGAAGTGAAATTTACTGGCAGAACGTCAAAATTTACAAACGGTGCCCATTTTTTACTGGCAAAAAAAACCCATGAAATTTACTGGCAGATCCACATTTTTTACTGACACTGCAAAAAAAGTACCTAAAATTACTGTTTTTAGTGCTAAACATTGCAAATATTAATATTTGAACTATAAACACATAGCTAGTGCTATTAGCAATGTGTTTAAGTTAAACAAAAGTCAAAAAACATATTTCTCAATTTACATGAAGGTCAGGTTACTATAACCCGGCCAGCAGAGAGTTCTCCCTTACATCAGAGTCTGCAGGATGGTGACCAGAGACCACCTTCCGCAGTGTAAATACACTAAGGTAAGGGGGGGATTACTAATATAGGGGGGAACCTTTATATCAGTGCCCCCTTACATTATTGTATTTACTTCTGCCTTACATCAGTGACCCCCCCAGACTGGCCTGGCGGCACTGTCACTGACCTCCTCTCAGGTGCACCCAGCAGGGCTCAGTCAGATGGGTCCAGCTTGGTGGCTATTCTATAGCCTTCTCTCCACAGTCCACACGTGTCTGTCTCTTCCCGTAACCCCCATCCCGGCAGCGCTCCCACTCTTGAATCCTTTCTAGGATCCCCTCAAAGACTGCAGACATGATAAGAGACAAGAGATGGCCAGAGACTGCGGACATACTACAGGAGAAGGACAGAGGCTGCGGACATACTACAGAAGGTGGACAGAGGCTGCGGACATACTACAAGAGGTGGACAGAGGTTGCGGACATACTACAGGAGGTGGACAGAGGCTGCGGACATACTACAAGAGGTGGACAGAGGTTGCGGACATACTACAGGAGGTGGACAGAGGCTGCGGGCATACTACAGGAGGTGGACAGAGGCTGCGGGCATACTACAAGAGGTGGACAGAGGCTGCGGACATACTACAAGAGGTGGACAGAGGCTGCGGACATACTACAAGAGGTGGACAAAAGTTGCGGGCATACTACAAGAGGTGGACAAAGGTTGCGGGCATACTACAAGAGGTGGACAGAGGTTGTGGGCATACTACAAGAGGTGGACAGAGGCTGCGGACATACTACAGGAGGTGGACAGAGGCTGCGGACATACTACAAGAGGTGGACAGAGGCTGCAGACATACTACAAGAGGTGGACAGAGGCTGCGGACATACTACAAGAGGTGGACAGAGGCTGCGGACATACTACAAGAGGTGGACAGAGGCTGCGGACATACTGCAGGAGGGGGACAGAGGCTGCGGACATACTACAGGAGGGGGACAGAGGCTGCGGACATGATACAGGAGGGGGACAGAGGCTGCGGACATGATACAGGAGGGGGACAGAGGCTGCGGACATACTACAGGAGGGGGACAGAGGCTGCGGACATGATACAGGAGGGGGACAGAGGCTGCGGACATACTGCAGGAGGGGGACAGAGGCTACGGACATACTACAGGAGGGGGACAGAGGCTGCAGACATACTACAAGAGGTGGACCGAGGCTGCGGACATACTACAAGAGGTGGACAGAGGCTGCGGACATACTGCAGGAGGGGGACAGAGGCTGCGGACATACTACAGGAGGGGGACAGAGGCTGCGGACATACCACAGGAGGGGGACAGAGGCTGCGGACATACTACAGGAGGGGGACAGAGGCTGCGGACATACTACAGGAGGTGGACAGAGGCTGCGGACATACCACAGGAGGGGGATAGAGACTGCGGACATACTACAGGAGGGGGACAGAGGCTGCGGACATACTACAGGAGGGGGACAGAGGCTGCGGACATACTACAAGAGGTGGACCGAGGCTGCGGACATACTACAAGAGGTGGACAGAGGCTGCGGACATACTGCAGGAGGGGGACAGAGGCTGCGGACATACTACAGGAGGTGGACAGAGGCTGCGGACATACCACAGGAGGGGGATAGAGGCTGCGGACATACCACAGGAGGGGGATAGAGGCTGCGGACATACTACAGGAGGGGGACAGAGGCTGCGGACATACTACACGAGGGGGACAGAGGCTGCGGACATACCACAGGAGGGGGATAGAGGCTGCGGACATACTACAGGAGGGGGACAGAGGCTGCGGACATACTACAGGAGGGGGACAGAGGCTGCGAACATACTGCAAGAGGTGGACAAAGACTGCGGACAGGACACATCCTCACAGCAGCCTCCTCCCCTGTCCACCATCATATTACTTCTCCAGTCCACATCAGATTCATCAGTGTGCTGTGTCCTCCTCCTGTACCCCTTTCACCTCTGCCCTGACCTGTGGAGAGGTGAAAGGGGTACAGGAGGAGGACACAGCACACTGATGAATCTGATGTGGACTGGAGAAGTAATATGATGGTGAATAGAGCACATCAGTCTCTGTCCCCTGCATATGCCATGCAGCCAGGGCCCAGGGACAGAGACTGATATGCTCTATTCACCATCATATTACTTCTCCCGGCTCCAGTCCCAGTAATGTCCTCCTTTAGATTCCAATCCCATCCCCCCACAGCTTCGCTCTCCGTACCTCCTGTGTGTGCAGCCAGTCAAGTCATGCACTGCATGACAGGACAGAGTCGCCTGGCTCAGCTCAGCTGTCAGCTTGCCTTGCCGCCGCGGCCGCGCTCGATCGATTCGAAAATGGCGCCGGGCGGCGGTATTACGTTACTGCGCATGCGCCGCCCGGCCGAGCGCGTACAAGCTTTCCCGAGCCCGGCCGGCTTCGGAACGGCGCATGTGCAGTTGCGTGGCCGGCTCGCGGCCATCATTTTTACGGGCACCGGTGCCCGTAACGGGCATTCACGGGCGCCCCGAAAAACGGGTCGTTTTTACGGGCTGCCCGTAAATCTACGGGCGGTTGGCAACACTGATCTTAAGTCAATCCTATACTACCTGTGTATATGGCCTGAACTGATCTCAAGGGTCCAGACTCCCTCCAATATGACGCTTATACACACCATAGGGAATTGACCTAAAATATTTATGTGTTTTGTTACTGTGAACACTTTTTGTCACCTATATTTGTTACTTTATACTTTGTTTTTCTTTTTTCTATTATGATTGCTGTAGGATGCACATGCATTGATAATGTAATGCTCGTTTGTTACAACTTTGTACTTAATTTTTGAAAACCAATAAAAATACAATTATAAAAAAAAAAAAAGGACAGTTTGTTTGTGAGTAGGCAGGTACATTTAAAAAATACAATGTCAAATTTAACAAGGGACACTGACACCAACCAACCTCTTTGAGGTAAATAAATACAAGATAATAATGGTATTGTGGTAACTCGACACACAAATTGAAAAAATTTTTTTTATGGAGATCACTATAAAAAAAATGAAAAATGTTTTTTAGGAGATCTTGAGAAAAAAAAGAAAAATAGATCACTATAAAAAAAAAAAAAAAAAAAAAAAAAGATTATTCTGGAGATCTTGCGAAAAACAAAAATTATTCATGAAATCATGAGAAATAATAAGAAATCCGTGTGTGAATATCAGCAGCAAAGCAACTTCATTATTCTAGCATTATGAAGAAGAAGAGAATGCGCTGCATTGAAAGATTTAAAAATTTGCAACGTGACAAATGTGCTATCTCCATTACGAATGCTTCGAATCCATTAGGAAGTAAAAGACTGAGTGCTTCCGTCTTGTACTTGAATCCGAGCATGCGTGGAATTTGGTGCGTCGGACTTACACACGCTTGGAGTTTCCGGAAAATTTGAGAACCTGTTCTCAAACATTTGTGAGTGGAAATTCCGACAGCAAATGTCCGATGGAGCATACACACGGTTGGACTTTCCGACAACAAGCTCACATAGAACATTTCCCGTCGGAAATTCCGACCATGTGTATGTGGCATAAGACTCCATGACACCTTTCAGTGGGCCTCCTACAACCCATTCCCAATAGAGAAATGCCCTGGACCCATCTGTCTATGAATTTCATTGTGGCGTTACCCAACTCCCAGGGCAACATAATTATCTTTATGGTGGTTGACCGGTTCTCGAAAATGTCCCATTGTATTCCACTTACAGTAAGAAGTTGCCCACTTCTAATGAACTGGTTTCCATTTTCGCTCAGGAGATCTTTCACTTACATGGGCTACCAAAGGCGATTGTTTCGGACAGGGGTAGTCACTTTGTGTCTCAGTTCTGGCGAGCCTTTTGTGCACAGTTGGGGATTCAGCCTGCTTTCTCCTCTGCGTATCACCAGCAGTCTAATGGGGCTGCAGAACGAGCCAATCAGTCCTTGGAGCAATTCCTACATTGCTATATTTCTGACCATCATAACAACTGGTCAGACCTCTTATCGTGGGCGAAGTTTGCACACAATAGTGCCTTGAATTCTGCTTCCCGATTGTCCCCATTTTTTGGCGAACTATGGTTTCCAACCTTCCTTGTTGCCTGACTCGTTTGTTCTGCAGAGTATTCCTGCATTAGAGGAGCATCTCCGTGGTCTTTGTTCCACTTGGGCACAAGTCCAGGCTTTGTGACATGCTAATGATAGGTACAGACTAAATGCTGACCGCAGATGCCTGCCTGCGCTTTCCTACCATGTTGGGGACAGGGTCTGGCTGTCATCTCGCAACCTCAGACTTCGTGTTCCCTCTCTGAAGTTCACACCTCAGCTTTTTTTGGGCCTTTCCGTATTCTTTGCAGGATTAACCAAGTGGCTTATGCATTAGACCTTCCTTTTAATATGCGTATCTCAAATGTATTTCATGTCTCCTTATTAAAACCTTTTGGTCTGCAACCGCTTTACCACCTCAGTGCCTTGTCCTTACCCTGTACAGGTTGAGAACCATGAGGAGTATGCAGTACAGTATATTGTTGACTCCCATAGGTTCTGTGGGCACATACAGTACCTGGTGCATTAGAAAGGGTACGGTTCAGAGGAACGCTCTTGGGTCTCATCCTCAGACGTACATGCCCCTGTCCTCCTCTGTGATTTACATAGACATTTCCCCTCAAGCCTGGTGGTCCTTCGAGAGGGAGGGGTTATTGAGGATGGGGTACTGTCAGGGCTGGGCTCAGCCCTTCCTTCTCTGAGCTGGCCGCTCAGCTGTCGGCTAATTGTCAGCTCCTATCTCTCCACAGTGACTCACCTGTTGATGATATCCTGCTCGTCAGTCCTGCCTACTTAAGCCATCCAGCCCAGATGATCTCTGCCTTCGCCGTTGTCACATCTCTAGAGATGCTTCCTGTTAAAGACTTGCTTGGCTGACATTCCTTCTGGCTCCAGATCCTGCTTGCTGTTCCACTACGCTCATCTCTGGCTCCCTGATGTTTTGGCTTGTCTGACTATCTGGTTCCTGAACTCTGGCTATGTTTTGACTACATTTACTCTGTTTACCTTTTTTTATTATTATTAAACAAGTGTGATTTAACTGTACTTCTGTCTCAGTCTGATTCATGGTTTCTGACATGGAGCTAACTAACAAGGTTGCTTTACAGTAGGTAATTTTTGTCTTATCAGGCAGAATGATTTTTAAATGCTGTTTTTTCAGGATTTTTTTCCACATGTCTATATTTAATATTGAAATCCAAAACAATAGCTAAATCACTGCCAGTTTCTATCTCTGTTCACTTCATCCCATAATACCAAATCCCTGTTCATATTCTATACTTTATATACTTCTGCATCCAGCCTATCCTCTTTATAACCTTTTTGAAGAAATCTTCTCTTCAATATATTTGACTGTCTCAGAAAGTCTTCGTCCTCCATGAAGTTTATCTTCATCCAGAGGAATCCCCCCCAGGAGGAGGGGGCAGTGGCGTCTCCAGCTTTCATATTTAGGGGGGGCACATGGGGGGACAGGGACAAAAATAGGGGGGCAATATAAAATGCAGATAGATAGAAAGATAGATAGATAGATGTCACCAGCATACCAAGAAAATATAAGGGTCCAAAGCAGTGGGAGAACTATCAGGGTTGCAAAGGTTGTCTTGCCACCATGCCCTGGTGTTCCACCACTGTGGGGTTTCCCAGCCTCCTCTTGCTGTCCTGCCCCTGCTATTGACAGCGCTGGTCTGGCATCTCTTGGAATTTACAGGCTGGTTCTCTTGTCCTAAGGATGGGAGAAATCAGTCTGTTTTTTCAGTAACTGAAAGTCCTGGTGGAGTCCTTCCTGCAACTCGCTCTTCTCCCTGCCAATGAGGATGCAGGGGAAGGAGCAGATCGGGTGGCCGTGGTTGTTTGAGCGCTTGCATTATGCAGTGTCAGCGAGCAGAGGGAGGGGGGAGGTATCACCCGCAGGAGCTGACTGGGGACGTTCTCCCTCTCAATAGAGACTGTGTTACCCCAGCGGTGGCCCGAGTAAGATGCGGCACATCCGATATGAATACAAACAAAAAGGATGGTGGGGCCCAGCATAATGTTGGGGGGGTCAGGGCCCCCTCTGGCCCCCCCCCAGGGTCGCCATTGGGAGGGGGGGGGCGGCTGGGTTGGTATTGGCAGCTAAATAAAGGTATGGAGCTTTAAAAAAAGGTTTGTAGCTTTAAAAAAATATCTAGTTGCCAAACAATCTTCTCAACAAAAAAATTCTACATCTGGAAAGCTAATCGTTGTGGAATGTAAATTATATTTCAAGACAGCATTTTTGTCATTATCATTAGTTAATGCTAAGAATTGAAACAAAAACAATAATTTATGTTTGATATGTATTTGTGTTGGTAGTGCAACCTTTATTACACATTTTTAATACATAGGTATCAAGAAAATTCAGAGATAAGTTTTAAAAGAAAAACAAATAATTATTGCCATTACCAGCTGCAACGCCACAGAACATGGTTATACATTACCAGATGTTTGTATAAACTGAAATGTATCTGAGATGTGTTGTCATACTGCATTGGGGTGCCATTGAAAATGAATGGCACTGAAATGCACTAGTGTGTATCAAAGTCCCTTGTCCTCATCAATATGGCATGTTGGACATGGTAATTTTGAGGTCCTGGGACCTCATATGAAGTACAGTTGGGGGGGGGGGGGGTCACATGCTCATCCTTTCCTTTCCTGGATTGTCAGGCTGCACACTCAGATTAAAGGTTTAGTATGGATTTAGCTTTTATTTTGTGTGAGGTACTCTCGTAAATTCCATACCAGCATTGCTGGCTTCCTAAAAAAAAAAAAAAGAAAGAAAACGCACAGACCCCTTAAAAGGTCCTTCAGAATACATAACAGACCCATAGGAAACTGCTAGGTATTTTTGGAGACCTTTGGTATTTTTGTGCTGTTTTTACATTTAAAAAAAGAAGCCCGGAGGGACATGACATTTGCCTTGAATTTAAACCTCTCTTTTACTTAAAATTTTCGGTGCTTTAATTAAAAATGCAATTTGAAAAAAATATTTTCATTGGCACATGTTCCCCAGGGTAGTGTCCACCCATGCTATTTCTTTTACACCCCCTTACCTATTAGTCCAAAAAGGGAGCATATTTTATTTGACATATTTGGTTCCCATGGATTTCAATGGGGTTCAGATTTGACATTCAAACTTCTCTGAAGGTTGCCGAACCCTGCTCAAACCAGACCCAGAGCAGTTTGGTTCATCACTAATAAAGACCAAGGTTTAGTATATATCAATCCTTGGCATAAATATTTCTCAGTACTTCACATGAATAGAAAAGGAAATTTATATTAGACACCGACTATAAATGTTAAAAAAACAAAACAAAACAACACCAAAAAAAATGTTTAAAACTGCAAGAAAAAGGAGCAATATGACCCAGTGAAAATGCTAGAAATATTTATCTCTGGCCCCAAGTAGAGTGAAGAAGAAGAAACAACTTTTTTTGGCCAAATGAAATACTTTTGCTTGTTAACAGAAAATTATTTGTCAAATTACGTAAGGGCTATACAATGACCCACTTGTTAAATGCTGCCCCGCATACAGTTTAGCATACGTTGCAATCTAGTGTCATAAAACAAACTTAAACTTGTTTAGAATATGTTATATTTGTTATAGTGGCTGCTGGAGTTGCGTTTTTAGGTTTTAATTAATGCCACAAAGTGGCACATAATTATGAAGTTGAAGGAAAATGATAAATGTTTTTTAATTTTTTTTACAAATCAATATCTGAAAAGTGTGGCATGCTTTGGAATTCAGCCCCCCTGAGTCAATACTTTGTAGAACCACCTTTTGCTGCAATTACAGCTCCAATTCTTTTTGGGCATGTCTCTACCAGTGGCACATAATTATGAAGTGGAAGGAAAATGATAAATGTTTTTTAATTTTTTTTACAAATCAATATCTGAAAAGTGTGGCATGCTTTGGAATTCAGGCCCCCTGAGTCAATACTTTGTAGAACCACCTTTTGCTGCAATTACAGCTCCAATTCTTTTTGGGCATGTCTCTACCAGCTTTCCACATCTAGAGAGTGACATTTCTTCTTTGCAAAATAGCTCAAGCTCTGTCAAATTGGATGGAGAGCATCTATGAACAGCAATTTTAAAGTCTTGCCACAAAATCACAACTGGATTTAGGACTGGACTTTGACTGGGTTATTCTAACACATGAAAATACTTTGACCATTTCATTCCAAACCATTCCATCATAGCTATGGCTGTATGTTTAGAGTCGTTGTCTTGCAGAAAGGTGAACCTCTGCCCCAGTCTCCAGTCTTTTGCAAACTTTAACTGGTTTTCTTCTAAGATAGCCCTCTATTTGGCTCCATTCATCTCCCCATCAACTCCGACCAGCTTCTCTGTCCCTGCTGAGGAAAAGCATTCCCACAACATGATGCTGTCACCACCATGTTTCACGGTGGGGATGGTGTGTTCAGGGTGTTGTGCAGTGATCATTGAGGAGGAAGAGGATAATTACTCAGGATAGTCACTCAGCATCAGCATAGGCAGTCTTTGAAGGGATCTGAGATTTTTAAAAAAAATATTCGGTTACATCAGCATCAGGTGCTTGGTAGCTGGTGGTGATCCAAGACTGATTCATTTTTATGATGGTCAGTCGATAGACCGAGTCGGTGGACTGACGGACCCTGTGATTGGTTACAAAGCCTCCAGCAGCACTGAATGTGCGCTCCGAAAGAACACTGGATGCAGGACAGGCCAATAGCTCAATTGCATACTGTGCAAGCTCTGGCCAGTGATCCATCCTCAAGACCCAGTAACCCAGATGATTTTCGGTGGGAAAGGTGTCCAAGTCAAATCTTGCCCCTAGGTATTCCTGCACCATGTAAAACAGACGCTGGCAATGGTTGCTGGAACCGATCATACCTTGGGGCTGCAGACTAAAAAATAGTCTGAACGCATCAGTCAGACGGCCACCTTCTCCACCGCTCCTTCTTTGACTGACCGAAACCTCAGTAACACGTTGTCCAGAAACAGGAGTTTGTAACCTCCCAGTCTCTGGGAACGCATTGCACAGACCTTTCTGCAAGGCCTCCCGAAGATGTTTCATCCTCTGCTCCCTCTGCAATGGCAAGATAAGGTCTGCAACCTTACCCTTGCAACGTGGATCAAGGAGGGTTGCCAGCCAGTATTGGTCCTTCTCCTTGATACCACGAATACGAGGATCCTTATGCAGGCTTTGCATGATCAGGGAGGCCATGCAGCGTAGGTTTGCTGAGGCATTCGGTCCGGAGTCCTCTGGGTCACTAAGGACGACATGGTCTGCAGCCACCTCCTCCCAGCCATGCACAAGTCCATGTGTTTCTTGGGACTGATCCCTTAAAGAATGCTGCTGATGCTGAGTGCCAGGCTCCACCTCCATACTGACACAATCCTCCTCCTCCTCGTCCTCTTCCTGTGTGATCAGCGGGCACGCAGGAACACTGTCTGGATAAAGGGGGCCTTGAGAGCTAAGGAAGTCCTCCTTTTCCTGCCTCTGTTCTGCCTCAAGTGCCCTGTCCATTATTCCATACAGCGTGTGCTCCAACAGGTGGACAAGGGGGACAGTGTCACTGATGCATGCACTGTCACTGCTCACCATCCTCGTGGCCTTCTCAAATGGTGACAGGACAGTGCATGCATCCCTGATCATGGCCCACTGGCGTGGGGAAAAAAAACAAGCTCCCCTGACCCTGTCCTGATGCCATAGTCACACAGGTACTCATTGATGGCCCTCTGCTGCGTGTGCAGCCGCTGCAGCATGGCCAACGTGAGTTCCACCTGGTGGGCATGTCACAGATTAGGCGGTTCTTGGGCAGGTTAAACTCCTTTTGGAGGTCCGCCAGCCGAGCACTGGCATTATATGACCGGCGGAAATGCACACAGACTTTCCTGGCCTGCCTCAGGACATCCTGTAAGCCCGGGTACCTGGGCGTGAGCCAAACAGGGCACATGGGTCATTTGTCCCTGTCGGAGGGCAGAGAGGAGGTTGGTGCCATTGTCGCAAACCACCATTCCTGCCTTAAGTTGGCAAGGCATCAACCACCTCCGAACAGAACCTCTGCCATAGTGTGGCTCCTGTCCCCCAAGCACACCAGCTCAAGCACCGCATGGCATCTTTTGGCCTGCATCCTTGCGTAGCCCCTTGAATGGCTTCAGAGCACCGCTGGTTCCGAGGACAAAGCACAGGAAGGAAGAGGCCATGGAGGAAGAAGAAGAGGAGGGGGTGGAGAGAGAGGTGTGTCACAATCATTAGTAGTGGCATTTTGGAGGCGTGGTGGCGGAACAACCTCCAACACTACTGCACCTTGTCCTGCATCCCTCCCAGCTGCCAGCAGAGTCACCCAATGTGCGGTGAAACTTAGGTAACATCCCTGTCCATGCCTGCTGGACCATGAGTCAGCGGTAATATGCACCTTACCGCTGACCGTCCTGTCCAGCGAGGCCAAGACATTGCCTTTCACATGCCGTTAGAGAGCCAGAAACACCTTCCGTGAGAAAAAGTGACATTTGGGTACCTGCCACTAAGGAACCGCACATTCCACAAACTCACGGAAGGGGGCAGAGTCTACCAACTGAAAAGGCAGCAGTTGAAGTGCTAGCAATTTTGCCAAGCTAGCATTCAACGCGGGGCATGTGGATGGCTGGGAGCGAACTTCTTTTGGCGGTGCAGCAGCTGGGGCAGGGAAATTTGCCTGGTACAATCTGACGTTGGTGTACTGAAAGCAGATTGCTCACAAGTACTTGGCTGTGACACACCTAATTCTATACCTTCATTTCTCTCAGTGCAGGTCTCAGAGAGGACTGAAGGTATAGTGGGGTTGGAGATCTCAGCTGATGAGGAGCAAGGAGAGGTCCTCTTTGTTCTTTGGTGTGGGTCTGTGCGATCTGATGCACTTATCTCAAAAAATAACGCGCAGAGACAGCAGCGCTCTGCACATGCGGAGCTTTGGGGTGTGATGCAGTCAGTATGCTGCCCTTAGGCTGGCCCCTGGAGGGCATCCTGCCTCATTGGTGATGTGCCTCCTCCTCCTCCCCTCTCCTATCAGGCACCCACGTTGAGTCAGTGACCTCATCATCCCCTCCCTCCTCATCACTGGAGCAAACCTGGCAGTATGCTGCAGCAGGGGGAGCATGACTGCCAGATTGCTGTCCTTCTTGGGCACCCCCTCTGTCCGTGCTCACGTTACTGCCTTCATGTAGCTCAGTATCATCATCAGAGCCTTCTAAAAGCTGGGCATCCTCCTGAAGCATGTACCCAACACTGTGGTCAAACAGTTCGAGTGACTCCTCAGGAGGACATGGGGGGGCTAGTGAAGGAGTCACTGATGCCATTGAGCCGAGGGAAGAGGCCGTGTTGGCAGCTGCTTTGCCAGACAAAGTACCCTGAGCATGGGTGAGAGAGGATGAGGAGGATGAGGATGGCTTGGTCATCCACTCGACCAAGTCTTCCGCATGTTGCGGCTCAACGCGGCCAGCTGCCGAAAAAAAGGCCAAGCGTGTCCCACGGCCACGTGCTGATGAGGATGCACCGTCTCCACAACCAGCACTCTAGACACAGAGCCTGCTTGCCTTCTTTTATTGGCTTGTGACTGTCTGCCTCTCCTTGTTGGCCTTCCAGACATACTAATGGCCTGTAGCTGCACTAAGCTGGGATATATATATATATATATATATATATATATATATATATATATATATATATACTGATACTGCAGCTAGCAAAATCAACTGCCTGCCTGTAGTATGAAAACACCACCAACCTTCTACAGGTAGCTTTAGCTGAACACTGTGCAGAGCTCACAAAAAAATAACTTGTAGCTTATTTAGCTGCCTGTGGTAGTGATAGGATCAGGAAAACACCACCAACCTTCAACAGGTATCTTTAGCTGAACACTGTGCAGAGCTCGCACTACACTAACTTGTAGTTTTAGCTGAACACTGTGCAGAGCTCGCAAAAAACGAACTTGTAGCTTATTTAGCTGCCTGCGGTAGTGATAGGATCAGGAAAACACCACCAACCTTCTACAGGTAGCTTTAGCTGAGCACTGTGCAGAGCTCGCACTACACTAACTTGTAGTTTTAGCTGAACACTGTGCAGAGCTCGCAAAAAAATAACTTGTAGCTTATTTAGCTGCCTGCGGTAGTGATAGGATCAGGAAAACACCACCAACCTTCTACAGGTAGCTTTAGGTGAACACTGTGCAGAGCTCGCAAAAAAATAACTTGTAGCTTATTTAGCTGCCTGCGGTAGTGATAGGATCAGGAAAACACCACCAACCTTCTACAGGTAGCTTTAGCTGAACACTGTGAAGAGCTCGCAAAAAACTAACTTGTAGTTTTAGTTGAACACTGTGAGGAGGACGCACTACACCAACTTGTAGCTTTAGCTGAACACTGTTCAGAGGATGCACTACACTAACTTGTAGCTTTAGCTGAACACTGTGCAGAGGTCGCACTACACTAACTTGTAGTTTTAGGTAAACACTGTGAGGAGGACGCACTACACTAACTTGTAGCTTTAGCTGAACACTGTGAGGAGGACGCACTACCCTAACTTGTAGCTTTAGCTGAACACTGTGCAGAGGTCACACTAAACTAACTTGTAGCTTTAGCTGAACACTGTGAGGAGGACGCACTACACTAACTTGTAGCTTTAGCTGAACACTGTGCTTTAGCAAAAAAATATGGATTTTAACTTGTAAACACCCAAATTTCAAAAATAGGCTTAGTCATGAAAGGGATAATTATTCTACTTGTCATATGCTTTCAGAAAATATATGGTTTGGGGGGTCTTTCACAAATTCTGAAAGCTGTAAGTTAAAAATTTAAACCTCCAGATTTTTAGAGAAATTTTTAGGTACGTTCGATTTTCACCATTTTGCAAAAAGGCGCAATTTAGGCACAAATATTTGTTATTTATTAACTTCATACAGGTTAAGCTTTTATATTTAGTAGGAATTTAGCAGGAATTTTGTAAAATTAGCTGTGTTTTTATCTGCTAATAATGGTTTTAGTGTATTTTTTGCAAATATATTGGTTTGATAAACATTTGCGCAAATACTGCGGTGTCTAAAAAATCAGTAGCACCTTCTTTTTATTCTAGAGGTTATATGCTTTCAGAAAATATCAATTTTTGGGAGTCTTTCACAAATTTTACAGCTGTAAGGGAAAAATGAAAATCTTTAGATTTTTTGAGAAATTTGAATATTTACATTTTTGTGTACGTTCGATTTGCATCATTTTGCAAAAAGGTGCAATGTAAAAATTCTAATTTTTTGTTATTTATTAATTGTATACAGGTTAAGCTTTTATGTTTAGTAGGGATTTAGCAGGATTTTTTGAAAATTAGCTGTGTATTTATCTGCTAATAATGGTCTTAGTGTATTTTTGGCAAATATATTGGTTTGATAAACATTTGCGCAAATACCGCTGGGTCAGTAGCACCTTCTTTTTATTATAGAGGTCATATGCTTTCAGAAAATATATGGTTTTGTTTTTTTTTTACAAATTCTGAAAGTTGTAAGGGAAAAATGAAAACCTTCAGATTTTTAGAGAAATTTGGATATTTACACTTTTGTGTCTGTTCAATTTTCACCAAAAAGGCACAATTTAAAAATTACACATATTTGTTATTTATCAACTCAATACAGGTTAAGCTTTTATATTTAGTAGAAATTTTGTAAAATGTGCTGTGTTTTTTATATGATAATAAAGGTTATAGTGTTTTTTTTTTTTTCATTTGCAAATATATTTCAGACAATTTATGGTTTGGGGGGTCTTTTACAAACTCTGAAAGCTATAAGTGAAAAATTGCAAAAATGGTCTGGCCACCTGAGTGTACAAAATGGAGCACAGGGCCTGTCAGTGAAAGGGTTAAAGTGAATGTTTCTGAATTCTCGGGTGATTACCAATTTTAAATTAATGACTGTATTTTCTTTCTTTCAAAATAGCCAATTGTTATTTATAGTTGCAGTGATATTGGATTTCTAGGTCATTGTCTGATCAAGAATACTGTATATCCAGGTAGATAAATTAAGTCAGCTATAGGTACAGTATATAAACTGTGAGTAAGCAGAACTGACAGGTTGTTCTTTTTAGCATAATAAGAATCAATAAGAAAAGTATCCGAGAGATACTCCAGTAAAATATACTGTTATGAAGCAGTTATGATATCCACTGCCCACATTAAATTATTTTCTCTTTTTGTAAAGCCAGCTATTTGTTCCATCAGTGGCCTCATATGATTTGTTTAACCCTTTCATAGCCAGTATCTAATGTTGAAAGTGCCTGAACATCTGCCCAATGCAACAACAATCCACATAAAAGAGTTTTGAAAAAGCTGTGTAAGTTTAAATATTTCTTTAACAATAATACAGTAGTCAACAGTTCACACTATTCTAATTTTATCAGGTTTTAGTACTTATGTTTGGCTTCCAAACTATAAAATAAGTTTGCAGTCCCACTGTGGAAGTACATATAGCCTGCTGACACTTCAAGGATTCTTTGATGTTTACAATGTATTGTAGCGCAACCCCTTAGGAGCAGCTAAGTATTCTGAGTACCCTGTTCACTATTGAGACCTGTGCAGAGTGTTGCCCCTGCTGACACCACCCAAATACCTTGGCAGGTGAATCCCTGGCTTTCACACAAAGTATAAACATGTACACACTGATGAGATAAGTGTTTACTTTGCACAGTATTAGTGTCACAGTGAAACAGATAAAAGAAAACAATGGACTGAGTCTTTCAAACAGAGGCGTTGCTAGGGGGGTGCGGGGGGTGTGGTCCGCACCCGGGTGACACCCGCTAGAGGGGTGACACCCTCCCGACGGTGTGAAAAGAACTGGTTTTTTTTTTTTTTTTGAATCAGCTGACCCGTTCACCCCGCACTCCGCTGTCTGCCGGGCTGAAACAACACACACCTCCAGCGCTGTGGCGGCGCTTGGTATGTCAGTGTGTGAGCGTGCTGCGTGTCCTTCTTCCTCCTCCTACTGAGCCAGCCTGTCACATTTCATCTCTCACACTGCGCTGCAGAGTGAGAGATTATGTCACTGTCTACAAACACTACTATCTCCGCCCGGGCGGCGCGGCAGCTGTACGCTGTGAAGCTGCCCTCCGCTCTTCTCTCCACTGGCACTGAACACTCGATCCGGCTGTATGCCTGGACAGGATGTGCAGGAAACGGCTGAAGGGTAAGGATCCGGGGCAAGGTGAGGAGGGGGGAGTCTCGCCCCTCTCTGTGTCTCACCCCTCTCTCTCATCCCCCTCTTTCCCTCACCCCCACCCTCTCTTTCAACCACCCTCTCTCTCTCATCCCCCTCTCTGTCAACCCCACTTTCCTCTCTCACCCTTCCACTCCCTCTCTGTCACTCCCCACCCCCCTCACTGTCTCCTTCACTCCCCCCTCTCTCTCTCTCTCTCATCCCCCTCTCTGGCACCCCGCCTCCTCTCTCTCTATCTCTCACCCCTACCCCCCTTACCCCCTCTTTGTCACCCCCGCCCTCCTCTCTTTCTATCACCCCCCACCCCCTCTCTCTCTCACCCCATCTCCCTCTCTCACCCCATCTCCCTCTCTCACCCCATCTCTCTCTCTCACACCTTCTCCCTCTCTCACCCCTTCTCCCTCTCTCACCCCTTCTCCCTCTCTCACCCCATCTCCCTCTCTCACCCCTTCTCCCTCTCTCACCCCTTCTCCCTCTCTCACCCCATCTCCCTCTCTCGCCCCATCTCCCTCTCTCGCCCCTTCTCCCTCTCTCGCCCCTTCTCCCTCTCTCACCCCTTCTCCCTCTCTCGCCCCTTCTCCCTCTCTCGCCCCATCTCCCTCTCTCGCCCCTTCTCCCTCTCTCGCCCCTTCTCCCTCTCTCACCCCATCTCCCTCTCTCACCCCATCTCCCTCTCTCACCCCTTCTCCCTCTCTCACCCCATCTCCCTCTCTCACCCCTTCTCCCTCTCTCACCCCATCTCCCTCTCTCACCCCATCTCCCTCTCTCACCCCTTCTCCCTCTCTCACCCCATCTCCCTCTCTCACCCCTTCTCCCTCTCTCACCCCTTCTCCCTCTCTCACCCCATCTCCCTCTCTCACCCCTTCTCCCTCTCTCACCCCTTCTCCCTCTCTCACCCCATCTCCCTCTCTCACCCCTTCTCCCTCTCTCACCCCTTCTCCCTCTCTCACCCCATCTCCCTCTCTCACCCCTTCTCCCTCTCTCACCCCATCTCCCTCTCTCACCCCTTCTCCCTCTCTCACCCCTTCTCCCTCTCTCACCCCTTCTCCCTCTCTCACCCCTTCTCCCTCTCTCACCCCATCTCCCTCTCTCGCCCCATCTCTCTCTCTCTCTCTCTCTCTCTCTCTCTCTCTCTCTCTCTCTCTCTCTCTCTCTCCCAGACCCCTGCCTCTCTCCCCACTTTCTCTATCTCTCTCCTACTTTCCCATCTCAGCTTCTCAGGAAAAAAAAGCATTCTGTCAGTAGATTTTCAATGTGTATAATAAAATTGTGGGGGGTTGGCAACGCTGTTGGGGGGGGGGGCTTCAGAGTCCAGTGCCTATAGGCTCCTGTGATGTAAATCTGGCCCTGGAGAGAGAGGCAGGTAGGGGGAACAGGGACAAGTAAAGGGAGAGGAAGAAGAGATAGAAAGAACAAGAAAGATGGATAGAGAGAGAGAAAAGGGAGAGATAGAAAGACAAATAGAGAGAGAGAGAGAGAGAGAGAGAAACGGGGAAGAAGGGAGAACATAGAGAAAACAGTAGGGTAAAAATATATTGGGAAGAGGTTATTGTGGGGGGGGGGTGACACCATGTTTTCTCGCACCAGGTGACACCAACCCCAGTGACGCCACTGCTTTCAAATGGCAAAACACCAACACCAAGGCAATATAACTGTCATAGTGAGGGGTCAGGCTTGAAGGCCAGTTGCTATAGCAATAGCAGGACTGTCACCAACCAGCAGGATAAGTAAACAAGCAGGTCACCCTGGCGGATGACGCAGGCTCACCTGAGATGCAAAGTCTAAGTACTAACCAGTGTTCACAGAGCTCCAGATAGTGGAGATGGGTTTTGCTGTGTGTTATCATCCAGATAGGCAATCACAAACTGGTCCAACAGATCTTGGAACAATATCATTGATGAAGTGTTGAAAAGTTACAGGAGCATTGCAAAGGCCAAACGGCATAACCAAGGACTCAAAATGCCCATATCCTGTTCTAAAGGAGGTTTTCCATTCATCTCCTTAACAAATGCGGACAAAGTTATATGCCCCCCGTAAGTCTAGTTTTGTAAAGATTTATGAACAGAGTCTTTCCAATATTTCAGCGATCAAGGGGAGTGGATAACGGTTAGGGATGGGAGAATGATTCAGCCTTAACATGCGCTGCACAGTGCATTCTGCTCCCTAATTGGGCAAAGCTTTGCCCAATCAGGGCACAGTATAAGCTGGTTGTTAAGAAGCAGGGCCAGGAAGCTGGCCGTGGCGTCCTTAACAACCAATGAGTCATCAGCTGTCAATGGGTTTCCCAATGACAGCCGAATAAAAAAAAGTGCCCCTTAAAAATGAAAGAAAAAAAATGGCGTGGGGTCCCCTCCAGTCCATACTAGGCCCTTCAGGTCTGGTATGGATTTGGAGGAGAACCCCACGCCAATTTTTTTTTTTTTTAATGATGTGGGATCCCTCCAAAATCCATACCAGACCCCTATCCAGGGATTCAGCCTGGAAGGTCAGGAAAGGCGGAACGAACGAGCGCCCCCCCCCCCTCCTGAAAAGTGCCTCATCCCCACAACCGTGGTTGGTAGTTGTGGGGGTCTGTGGATGGGGGCTTATTGAAATCTGGAAGTCCCCTTTAACAAGTGACACCCAGAGCGCGCCCCCCCATGTGAATGATTATCGGGTACATAGTACCACTACCCATTCACCAAAAAAGTGTACAAAAAGTAATGAAAACAAAAAACAAGTTTTTGACAATTCCTGTATTAAAAAATAAAAAAATAGTGTCCCTTGATGAAAATCCATCATTAATCATGCCGCCCGCAGATCCGCAAAAAAACCCCCAAAAAGACTCCACCTTCTGGGACAGCCTTCTGCCAAACATTAGACTGACAAAGACATCTAAATGGGACTTTAAAGGGCAAACACAAATATGTAAAAATGAATAAGCTTTATTTTGCAATTTTGTACATATAAAAGGTAGGTATACAAAAGTTAAAACCAACAAGGATGCAGTTGCAGCAAAAATCAGTATGGACGGTTGATTGAAACAGATAATCATACATTTCTGTCATCCACCCAACAGTGGAGACAGATATGAAAACCCAATGCGTTTCAAAATAAGCATGAGGTAATTTCTTTTTGAGGGAAGGAAGATTATCCTGAACAAGTGTCTACAATGAAAAAGGATACCATTTAGTGTGTTGAAATATAAATCAAATTTATTAACTGATCACAATATATAAAATTACTGACCCATCTGTGTAACAAGGTATTTAAATTGAGACCGCCTCATATACAATCCATGAAAGGAAAATTTTGCCACTGCATGCTGCTAGGGGTCCACCACCAGTATGGGAGCCTGAACACAGGGTCCCTCCACCCACTAAGGAACAGGGATATCTCAAGCCAGACTGAGACTGATTTCTTGCAGAGAAAGCAACTCTAACTCGAAATCAGAAGTAGAGTATATGTTTTTAGACCTGCATCAAATGCTTCAAGGTACATATCTGAAAATGCTGTCCATGTGAACATGTTAACAGTAAAAAGGGGTGTTACAGTTTACTTAAATGTTGGTTCAAGGTGAGTTGGATACCAATACATGCACTGTTATTCCATCTAGGAGGCTGAATGGGTGGTCCTAAAAGGAGTATCCCAAATAAAGTCAGCCAGAGTGCCTAAGAAAAGATGGAGTACATGAATATATTAATATATTAATAAATACATGTGACCAGCCTATAGTAACCTAAAGTCTACACAAGAGTGGATAGCAGTGTCCATTTGTAATTACCTTTTTGGAAAAACCTGCAGTGTCCTGACAGTCTGGAGTGCTAAAGCACAGAAAAGTGCTTATAAAGTTCTTATATAGGTATGGGGCGGGGCCCCCTGGCAATGTCACCTGGTGGTCCCTCCCCCTTGTGATGTCACAAAAGGGGTGCCACCTGGGTTATGTAGCCAAGCTCCTTACCTATATAAGGAATGTCAAAGCACAGAGGAGGCAATCAGTGGGAGGCCATCCCAGAAGGCGATGTAAAGGCCTAAAGGGCCTGATGTGGACTGGGGGACCCCATGCAATTTTTTCTTTATTTTTTTTAATTTTCAACAGTTGGGTGCCGACAATTGTAACTGCGAGTCATTTTAAATGGGATTTGACTCGTTTTTTTTTTCCTTAGAAATTTCATTTTTGCGGTAACATGTTTTATGCATGCTACAGATGCGCCACTTTATAGGCACATTAAGGGTACCCCCCAGGAACTATATTTAAAGGATTTTTTTCATTTTTATTGTTGTACTTTAAGCATAATAAAAATCACTGCTCCTAAAAAAAATAGAATTTTACAAAATAAAAGTGCATTGACACATGTCCCCCAGAGCAGTGCCCAGTAACCCTTTTAGGGCCAATTACTTGCATATAAGCCTTTAAAATAGGTACTTTTGATAATTCCTGTTCAGCTCCTTTAGACATCAATGGTGTTCACCATTCAGGTTAGAACATTTCCCCTGTTTGGGAGTTCTGCTGCAAACCGAACAGGTGGGTATTTATGTCTAATAATGGTTTTTAATAGTGATTTTATTCCAGTCCCTCTAATCGATGCATGGATGCAAGGTGGAGTCTTTCTTTTCAACAAAGAACAGGGTGGCTCCTGCAGGATGATTATGATAACGCTGCCATAGATATTTTTAAATTAAGGGGAAAGGTGATGGTTTATATATTTTTTAGATTTATTTTATTATTTATAAATGTAATATTTTTTGATAATCTAGAATAAAGCATTGAATACTTCATACAAAGCTCTGTCATTCTTCTTAGTGGCTGTTCTTTTGTTTGGGGTTTGTCCCATAAGTATTTAGGAGATGTTGAGTGTCTAATAAGGTCCTTCTCTAAGTTCTCATCAAGCCACTCCGTAAGCACCTTTAATTCAGGTTCAGACAGAATGAAAAGGTGACCAAAAGGTGCTTCTACCCCTGGGAGCAGCTCAATGGGACAATAATATGGGTGATTATCACAAACTTGTGGTAATGTGGAGGCAAGTTGTCATATGACTAGCAGTTACCACATCAACTTGTGATTCCTTGATCAAATTTGTTTGACAAAGTTCCCTACAGTATTCCTCACAATGGGGAGATGCAAAATCTATAGTCCGTGCACTCCAGTTGATGGAGGGATTGTGAGAAGAAAACCAAGGAATGACCAGAATGACAGGAAATTTGGGTGATGTGATCAGCTGAAAGTGGATGGTCTCACGATGGTCAGCCTCAAACTGGAGTACCAGAGGAACCGTTTTGTGGGTAACAGGCCCTGAAGACAAGGGTGAACCATCAACTGTCTCCATATCAATGAGAGCACATGTATTTCTTGCTTGAATATTATTGCTGTGGGCAAATTCAATGTCCACAAAGTTCCCCTCAGCCCCGGAGTCCGGCATAGCAGAGCAGGGAATTTCATGGCATTCAGAGATAAGCTTAATAGGGATGACAAAATGAAATACTAGAAAATATATATTTTTTCTTCGGAAATCAATAGGGAGATAGACTGGCTAACAAAGTTTATTTGCCTGGCACAATCAGATCAGTTGCAGCAAACATTCTTCTAACATTGTTAGGACAAATAACTGCGTAATGACAGAAGTCCCCACAATATAGACAATATAATATAAGTTCACTGAACATCTTTTCTCTCTCTCCTGAATGGAGATGGGTCTCTTAATAGCATAAACCTGCATAGGCTAGGGAGTATTAGAACTTTTAAATCCTGCTCAACAAATGGACTAGCAGAGAAACGCATACCACCATGTTTTCTAAACATTCCCAGCCTCTCCTTCCTCCTTTCTGTAAGTCTCTGATGAATTTGGATACCTATTTGGATGAAGGCCTCGAGATCATTAGGAGTCTCTACTCTGGCAAGCTCATCCTTTACCCGTTCAGAAAGCCCTTGGCGGAACTGGCTCTTTTATGCTGCAGGGTTCCACGTAGTATCTTCAATCCAACATCTGAATTCAGCTGTGTACTTTTCAACTTTACTTCGTCAGTAGCACATCAATTGGGATCATCAAAAACCTGTTTCATCGCGATCAAAAAAGTCTGAAAATTATTCAGTGTGGCACTGTCTTGTTCTATATAAGGGAATGTCCAAGTTAGAGCTTCCCCAGTCAGAAGTCTGATAATAAACATTCCCTTCTTTTTCTCAGAAGGAAATTCAGCAGGGTGCATTTGGAAATATATACGACACTGATTAAGGAAACCCCTGTAATGGCGGCGGTCTCCATTAAACTAATATGTTTGAGGCTGGGGCATCTGTGTGTTAGTATCATCTCGGTCCAGCAGTAGTCTTTGCAGAGCATGAATCTCCCCCTGTTGCCTTTCCACCATACTTTCTAGCTTGGCAACTTTTTTTTTGGTAGGTAACACTGAATTCCTGCAGCTCAGCAATTTGCTGCCTAAGAGGAGCCACAACATTTGCTGTAGCGACCTCCATATTTGGGCTAGATTATTCTGTCAGGGGGCAGGCTCGAAGACCAGCTGCTATAGCAGTAGCAGGACTATCTCCGACCAGCAGGACAGGTACACAGGCAGGTCACCCTAGCCGGATGATGCCGGCTCATCTGAGATGCTGAGTCTAAGTACTTACTGGTGTTTACCAGAGCTCCTGATGGTGGAGATGGGTTTTGCTGCATGTTAGTACCAAGTGGCGGTTCCCAGGATCGCCTCACCAGGAGGTGAGCAAGCTGGGGTGCAGTAGCGGATTAATCAGGTAAGGATCAAACAGAAGCATAGCCAGTAAACAAGCCTAAGGTCAGTAACAAGTAGTCACAGGTTGGGATCAGGCAGAAGCATAGTCAAGGAACAAGCTAAGGTTCGATAACAAGTGGTAGCAAAATGTGGATGGCAGATGAAAGACAAGTGAGAGTGAAAGTGAGACACTGGCTGAAGAAAGCATAATAATCTGGCAAACAGAAAGTGCAGAGACATGGCATAAATCAGAAAGTTCATTAGAGGAGCAAAGGGTTCAAAGTTAAAGACAAACAAGGTCAAGGCAGGATCATTTAAGGAATTGTCCAGGGAGCTGTCCAGCATTCCAGGTGTCTCAGCAAGAGGAGACATTGCCTGACACAGCAGTGGTTCTGGGTTCAAATCCAAGCCCTAACAATAACATAATACAGTACTACTTTAATCCCCTTCGAGACTCTTTATTCCTGCAGGAATGTGAGCTCCCAAACTGAGAAATGTTCCCCAAGTGAGCAAAAAAGATGAGAAAAAAAAAAGAATAAACACTGGGCTAGCTCACTTGCAGGTTCTCAGTTAAAAGAGTCTGGGTTTAATTTAGGAATTTAGGAAAGTACGTTTTCAGAAGATACCCCAAGCACATATAGAACTTTTCTGCCGGTTGGTGCACAATGGAGCTGACAAAGGAATGGTAAAATAGCTACCAGAGTTCCCCTTTAATAAACACTGGTAGGGTGAAGAGTCACTATAGGGAGGTCAGATTAGGGTTAAGAGTCACCTTAACAGAGATTGCTTTGGGAGGAAAAAGGTGAAACTGATTTCAACCAAAGTATGTCCCTTTATATGGAAACCAGCTAATTTCTTCCTTCGAAAGTTCAAATCTGAAGTGAGGTGTGTGTAGAATTCCTGCCTAGCAGGGAAACAAAGAGGTGATTTCTGGTATTCTGCAGACAGTGTTGGTAAAATCTGTAAGGAGGTTAGACTGCAGCACTGGATGGGTTATAGCATTTGTACCTAAAGATATAGGCCTGTACTGTAAACTGTTGTAAACTTTAGAAACCGGATGCAAACAACATGCTTGGGTTTAATGATAGCGTTCTGTGGGTTAAGAATCCTCTCACTGGATTCCACAGCCCAGCAGAGCAAAGTGGTAATTTTCCATTTGAAGGGGGACCCCCTTTGTCCTCTTCTGGGATGGCTGTGAAGGTGGCAATGACCCAGTCCATCTGTTACCTGCCTCCTCAGGATGATCAGCTTTTGTGAATTCCTGACTCGGCCCGATCCAGCATGGGCCCATGTTGATCCACTGCTCTCTCTTTCATGTTCGGACTTCAACCCAGTCTTTCCCCATTTTGAAGGCTTATATGCAAATTATTGGCCATAAAAAGGGTATAGGGGCAAGGGTACTGCCCCAGGGGACATGTAGCACTGCAATTTTTTTTTAAAGATTATTTTTAAAGGAGCAATGATTTTTCTGATGCTTAAAGTGAAAAAATAAAATAAAAAAAATATCCTTTAAATATAGTGTCTGGGTGGTCCCCTTAGTCTGTCTGTAAAGTGGTGCCTCTGTACCGTGTATAGAACCTGCTGGAGCAAAATTTGGGATATATGTAACAGGTGCAGAAAAATTGGTCTTTTGGTGTTGTTGGTGCCTTTGCCCCATAGCCTTCAAAAGATAGTCTTGATGAAAGCAAAAATTGGCCTTGCTGTAAAAAATGTAAATGTGACACCCCTGTCACACAGTTGCAGAAAAATTGGTCTTTGGGTGTTGTTGGTGCCTTCACCCCGTAACTACTAAAGGTAGTTTTGATAAAATAAAGAATTGTCCTTGCTGTAAAAAATGTAAATGTGACACCCCTGTCACACAGTTGTGAAAAAATTGGTCTTTGGGTGTTGTTGGTGCCTTCACCACACAACTTTATTGAGGTAGTCTTGATGAAAGCAAGAATCAGCCTTACTGTAAAAAATTTAATTTGACACCCCTGTCACACAGATGTAGAAAGATTGGGTTTTGGTTGTTGTTGGTGCTTTCACCCCGTAACCTTCTAGAGGTAGTCGTGATAAAAGCAAGAATTGGTCTTGCTGTAATAAATTGAAATTTGACGCCCCTGTCACAAAGTTGAGGAAAAATTGGTCTTTGGTGTTGTTGGTGCCTTCACCCCGTAACCTTCTCGTTATAGTCTTGATGAAAGCAAGAATTGGCCTTGCTGTAAAAAATTTAATATTCACGCCCCTGTCACACAATTGCGGAAAAATGGGTCTTTAGGTGTTGTTAGTGCCATAACCCCGTAACCTTCTCAAGGTAGTCTTGATAAAAGCAAGAATTGATCTTGCTGTAAAAAATATAAATTTGATGCCCCTGTCAAACTGTTGTTGAAAAATTAGTCTTTGGGTGTTGTTGGTGCCTCCACACCATAACCTTCTCAAGGTAGTCTTGATGAAAGAAAGAATTGGCCTTACTGTAAAAAATTGAAATTTGACGCCCCTGTCAAACTGTTGTGGAAAAATTGGTCTTTGTGTGTTGTTGGTGTCTTCACCCCTTAACCTTCTACAGTTGAGGTAGTCTTGATGAAAACAAGAATTGGCCTTGCTGTAAAAGAATTGAAATTTGACTCCCCTGTCCAACTGTTGCGGAAAAATTGGTCTTTGGGTGCTGTAGGTGCCTTCACACTGTGACCTTCTAGAAGTATTCTTGATGCTTGAATTTAACACCTCTGGGAGGAGAGGAGAGAAGCCAACGTCACTGGGAAGCGGGGGGGGGCAACACAGGGTGAAGCCTGGGCACTAGGGGGAATCTGCACCGCACATAATGATTATGGTGGCTCAGCTCCTGTGCAGGCCTATGCTGGTTAACTATTTTGGTGCACCTTAGCGTTTAAATCACCAATAACAGTCCCAACAGGCCCCTATAATGTATGTAACGAGCCCCTTGCTCGCTCAGTTCCACTCTCCCGACACTCCTCTGCAGCTATTGAATCAGATTGCAATGTCTGATGGTTCGGTCATCCAATGGTCCGGGACTAGAACCACAGCTCTGTGCCGTTCTAGTCCAGTTGTGATAGCTCAGAACAAACACCAGGCAGTCTGTATGTAAGTTCAAACAGGAATCTCTCTTTATTGACAAAATACAGGTTTTTATACACTCAAAGTGGAGGTGCAGACCTCCTTCTCATATTACTCTAACAATACAGCTGTAACCTAATTAACCTAATTAACATGAGCTAATTAACTAATCCCTTTAGACAGCCTAGATGACTCAGACATGACCGTTAGGCCAGACTGGCCATCTTGTAGTTCAGAAAGTCCAATCAACATTATCACAATTAACATAGACTCTTCTTCACACAATAGCAGAGTTAATTAACACAAATAACAATGGGGATCTAATGACTCTTAGATCCCATAGTAGATTTATTTACAATACACATTTTAGCAGACAATAGACAGACAGGTGTTGGAATTTACATCAGCATCTCCTAACAGTATCTGTCCCAGCATTATCAATCAGCCACTATTCCAATATGGCAAATCCAGGGTCCCCAGACATACAGCTCACAAAGAGCACCGTTCCCCCAAATGCAAGGGCCCCAGATCGATCGGCAAGAGGCTAGCATACAGTCCCCTCCAAAAGTCTCTTTCCTGGCTAGGTTTGTAAGGGTTAGAGTTCCCCTTTATCTTTATGCTTTGAGTTCTTGTGTGGACTTCTTTCTCTTCCTGTTAACTTAAGTATGTTAGTAAGATCACCAGGTTATCAAACCCTTCAAAAGCATTCGGGAGCAAAACACCACAGGAGACAGGTTTATGATGCTTTAACTCAAAGTATATTTTAACCATTCCTGGTATATATAGTATGCTTACAAGGTAAAGTATAAGAGGCGTATTACAAGGCGGTGTATTTAGAACCAATCATGAGGATCAACATCAGATGGTCCGAAAATAATTACTGAGTAATTATGCTCAACTTCTACTTGGTATTTAATCTCCTATCTACTATTTACTTTAGCTAGAACATGTCATGTCAAACTGTTCAGGGTCTTTCCAAGAACTATGAACTGTGTATTCTGTTACATGATTTATCTAGTCAGCAAGTTCTATCTGAACTCCTATTTCTACTGCTAAATGATTCTGCATGCAAAGATACAGCTGCGAACAAAATGGAGACTGTATAGTCAATCATATTCTTACAAAGGGATAAACTAAATAAGTAAATTAAAAGTCCAAGGTACTATCCATAGGATCAAATTCATAGTGTCTTTGTCTCATAGAGGGATGTTACATCTTGAGGGTAACATCACCATTCCCCTGGAAGTGATTAGAAATCCATTGGTTGCAGCTCATATTCGGTTTTTGAAGATTGGTTCATCTTGTACTTATATCCTTTGACCATGCAGAGCAGAAGCTTGAAGATGACATATGCAAAGAGAACAAACAAAAGACACATCAGTATCACAAAACCTACTTTCCTTATCCATAAAAACAATCCACTAAACCATTCTCCTGCCCCTCCTAATCATTTAAATAGATTCCATCCTTCTTCTGCAATGCCTCTTGCCTTATGTTGTAATTCCTTTATTCTATGCAAATGCTCTTCTATTTTGTTTTCATAGTCTGAAGTCCATGTACAACATTAATTTCCTATAAATTGGCAAAATCCTCCTTCTGAAGCTAACAAGTGATCTAAAGCCATTTTCTCATGCAAAGCTTATCTACTTAATTCTCGTACTTCTTTATTCAATAAATCTATAGCACTTGTGGTCTCATTCAGAATTTCCTTGTCAAAAGAAGTTTATTGAGTATACAATGTTATAAAGATACATATAGTAAGTTTACAAGGATCTATAAAGAGAGCTCATTGTTTTACAGTAGGGTTTACATAGGTAAATATCATGAAATTTCAAATATTAAACATTGGGTTCACGTAAACCTAAATTAAAGATATATATCATTTCCTTAGTTACTTTTGTAGGTATTTAAATGATTTATACCTACTATATATATTGTTTACAAGTAGAGTGTATATAGGTCAAATAAATTCTGATAATGAGCTTTAATCGTAAGGTGGGGAAAAGGAAAGAGAAAGAAGAAAAAGGGTTGAAAGGTAGAGGTATGGTCCACAAGGTTGTCCCGCTCGTCAGTTTATTATTCTTTTTAGTTCTCTTTGGAGCCTTAGAATGGGTGTCTCTGTAAGTCATTTAATCTGTTACCATGGCAACAGGACAGAGTCATTGAAGTTTGACAGGAACTGTTGTTTTATCCAAGGATGCCAAAGTTTTTCAAATTTTGGAATTTGATTTTGATTGATGGCTACCATCTTAGCATGGGACATTGTATTATTCATTCTGTGAATTGTTTCTGCTAGTACCAATGTAGGAGATTTCCATGCCTTGGCCACTGTTCGTTTTGCAGCCGTTATTAGTAGGATCATAAGTTTGAATTGAGAGAGTGTTAACCATTCCGGTTTTAGATTAAGTAAAGTTAAATATGGATCTGGTTTTATTATTTTTTAAAATATTTTAGATGCAATCACAAAGACTTCCTTCCAGAAGGTTTGGATTACTGGGCACGTCCACCATATGTGTAAATATGTGCCTATTTCTGGGCATCCTCGAAAACAAAGAGCTGAGGTATTAGGTGAATATTTTGCCACTCTAGCGGGTACAAGGTACCAGCGAGTTAGGACTTTATAATTTGTCTCCAGTGCTAAGATGTTGGGTGAAGATGAATTAGATGTGAGCCATATGTTAGACCAGTCCGTGTCTTCTAAAGTTCGTCCCAGGTCCTCCTCCCATCTCTGAACGTAAGAGGGTCTATTAAGATTTGCTACTCCATATAATTGATTATAAAGTGATGAAATTGTACCTTTAGCAAATGGATCTTTTGTAGAGATTGATTCAAAAATGGATAGTTGGGATAATGGTGTATACCCCTTTAGGAATGGTGTATAGAAATGTTTGATTTGGAGATATCTAAATATCTCAGAGTTTGGAAGATCATATTTTTCTCTAAGCGATGGGAATGAAAGGAATGATTTAGATGCTATGAAGTCATTTAGGGGGTCATTTACTATAACTCCAGGAAGTACTGGGCACTATGGCAAATAATAGAGCCCATTATAGCCAAATGGAAACAAAACGGCGAATGTGCGCATGAAAATCAGCGATATAAGCGGAGAACAAACGTTTGTAAATTCTAAATTGCCGCTAATTAGCGCTTCCGCGTATATACAAATGCCAATTCTTATCAAGTTGTTATATAGCACTGTACTGTAGCCATGATCCATGTATGTGAAAGAAACATTTTTTATCAGAGATGTGCTCTAGTTCCCGTGCATCTATTGATTTATATTGCAATTAGTATTCCTAGTTTTTTTTCCTTCTTTTGCTAAGAAATGCAGTTCTTGATTATTACATACTAATGTCTGCTATTCTGTAAAGTTGCATGTATTAATCATTTAGGTTACCTATTTGTTGTATGTTGTTTTTTTCATGTTTTTGATTTATTATTTATTAATTTAGTTGACTATAAAGCAGTAATTATTTATGTTCATTCTTTAATAATACTACACGATTATGTAGGTCTTGTACTTAGCACAATGGCTTAGTGGTCTGCTTGGATATCTCCACACCACTCATGGTATGAGTTCAAACAACAGCCAACCTACCATCCACCAGCTGTGTTTATTTTTTCAGTGCACAAGTGAATTAAAATAAACAAATAAATGTAAACTGCCCTTTAGCTAGTGTGTGGTGTTTGGAATGTCACATCATAATATAATTGAATACTTACATACCATTGCATGCATTTAAAGAGTTAATACAATAAAAACTTTCACATTAAACTGCATTGGCTACTTGGCAATCACCTATTTTCAGTAAATATATATACACGTATATTTGTGTTGCTTTGGCTAATTGGCTAACTGGCATTCTCCTTTTCCCACCAATGCAATCTTTTAGGATTTTTCTGTGGGATTTGAACCCATGAGTCTTTCAATACCTGAATGTTTGAAGGTAGAGGTGCTAACTGCTAGCCTATTGGGCTGAGCACAATTATACATACAAAATACTTTTACTAGTGTTTGATGTGTTATATACTATACAATAAAGTTTATCAAATGTAAACTGCTTGTTAGCTAGTGTGTGGTTTTTGGAGATTCACACCATAATATTAGTGAATACTTACATACCATTGCAAGCATTTGAAGAGTTAATACAATAATATCAACCACATTAAAGTGTATTGGCTACTTGGCATTCACTGTATGCTGCTTTGGCTAATTGGCTAACTGGCTAACAGTAATTCTCCTTTTCTCCACCAATAGTAATCTTTTAGGATTCTTCTGTGAGATTTGAACCCATGAGTCTTTCAATACCTGAATTTTTGAAGGTAGAGGTGCTAACTGCTAGCCTATTGGGCTGAGCACAATTATATATACAAAATACTTTTACTAGTGTTTGATGGTTTATATACCGTACAATAAAGTTTATCAAATGTAAACTGCTTGTTAGCTAGTGTATGATGTTTTGGAGATTCACACCATAATATTAGTGAAGACTTATTTATTTTTATTTAAGGTACTTCTATAGTGCCGTCAATTAATGCAGTGCTTTACATATACATTATACACTAATATGGGCCCCTACCCTCAAGGAGCTTACAATCTAAGGTCACTAACTCACATTCATATACTAGGGCCAATTTAGACAGAAGCCAATTAACCTACCAGCATGTCTTTGGAGTGTGGGAGGAAACTGGAGTACCCGGAGGAAACCCACGCAGGCACAGGGAGAACATGCAAACTCCAGGCAGGTAGTCTTGTGGTGTGGTTGGGAATACGAACCAGCGACCCTTTTTACTGCTAGGTAGGGATGAGCAGACCCCCCCCCACTGTTCGGTTCACACCAGAACATGTGAACAGGAAAAAAGTTTGTACGAGCACGCGAACACCTTTAAAGTCTATGGGGGTCATTTACTATAGCGCCAGGAAGTACTGGGCACTATGGCAAATAATAGCTCCCATTTTAGCCAAATAAAATTTCAACAGGCGAATGTGCGAATGAAAAACTAGCACTATTAGTGAGAAACACATGTTAATAAATTCTAAGCTGGCGCTAATTAGCGCTTCCGCGTATATGCAAATGCAAATTCCTACCAAGCTGTTATATAGTACTGCACTGTAATCATGATCCATGTATGTGAAAGAAACATTTTTATGTGAGATGTGCTCTACCTCATGTGCATCTATTGATGTATGTTGCAATTAGTATTCCTATTTTTTTCCTTCTTTTGCTAACTAATGCAGTTATGAATGATTATTACATAGTAATGTCTGCTATTCTGTAAAGTTACATGTATTAAACATTTAGGTTACCTATTTGTTGTATGTTGTTTTTTATTTTTTAATTTAGGTGACTATAAAGCGGTAATTATTTATATTCATTCTTTAATCATACTACACTATTATGCAAGTCTCATACTTAGCACAATGGCTTAGTAGTCTGCTCAGATGTCTCCACAGCACTCATGGTACAAGTTCAAATACCAGCCAACCTACCATCCCCCAGCTGTGTTTATTTTTTCAGTGCACAAGCGAATTAAAATTAACAAACAAAAAAATGTAATCTGCTGCTTTGGCTAATTGGCATTTGCTTTTTTTCACCAATTCAATCTTTTAGTATTTCTCTGTGGGATTTGAACCCATGAGTTCTTCAAGGTAGAAGTGCTGACCGCTAGCCTATTGGGTGTAGCACAGTCATACATAGAAAATACATTGACTAGTGTTTGATGTTTCTTCTCCCAGAGCTGTCTCTCCTGCTGCCACCATCTTCTCCCGCTGATGTGTTCTTCAGTGCAGCCGGTTACCCACTAATAAAAAAAAAGTCGCTCTTCTTGTGGCGGTCTTCTGTGGCCATCCGATAATGTCACCCGGAGAGTCCGCTCCATGGCTATGTAAGAGACGCCACACAGCGGTTGACAACACAGCGGAGGAAGACCACCATGGAAGAAGAGCAGCTTTTTTTTATTAGCGGGTAACCAGCGGTGCGGAAGAACACAGCAGATGGCGGCGGCAGGAGAGACGGCTCTGGGAGAATACAACTCGGGGAGAAGATGGAGGAGGGAGAGACAGCGTCTGGAGAAGATGGCTCAGGGAAGAAGACAGCTCGGAGCTATTCTACAATAAAGGACTTGTCAAAAACCGGCTATTAATTTTTTTACATTTCACTGCTTTTTTTGGTGAATGGGTAGGGGTAAAATGTACCCCATACCTATTCACATAGGGGGCAGGATCTGGGAGCCCCCTTGTTAAAGGGGGCTTCCAGATTCTGATAAACCCCCTGCCTGCAGACCGACAACCACCGACCAGTGTTGTTGGGAAGAGGCCCTTGTCCCCATCAACATGGGGAAAAGGTGCTTTGGGGCATGTGGCCTGGTAAGGTTCAGAAGGGGAGGGTGCTCACTCGTCCCCCCCTATCCTGACCTCCAGGCTGCATGCTTGGATAAGGGTCTGGTATGGATTTTGGGGGCCCCACATCAAATTTATTTTACATTTTGGTGTGGGGTTCCCCTTAAAGTCCATACCGAAGGGCCTGGTATGTACTGGGGGGACCCTACGACATTTGTTTCCTTGAATTTTGGAATTTCATACCATATTATTGAATAAGTACATACCATTGCATGCATTTGAAGAGATAAAATATGGAATAAAGCAAGCTGATGCGCTTTGGCTAATTATGCTTCTGAGCACAACGCACACTTCTAGGAGGTGATGCTGTCAGTGGGATTTGAATTCATGGCTTGAACTTTTGGGGGCAGCAGGGTATACCGCTATGCTACAGAGCTGAGCACTTACCTACAGAGAAAATACATTTACTAATGTTTGATTCAATACAATAATGTTTTGCATTTCAGGCATTAATATTATAGTAACAACCATGCTCGTGCCGATGTGGCATTGGCTAATAGGCATTTGCCTCTTTTCAGCATATGCTGCTGAGTACAATGCAAGCTTTCAGTAGGTGATACCATCTGTGTGATTTTCAGCCATTTGAGCACAATTATATTGAGAACATATGTTTACTAGTGTTTGATGGTGGGACTACTTTATATTCTAGGTATAAACTAGTACTCAGCACAGTGACTTAGGCACCTTTCACACTTGTGCGACCTGAAAGTTGAGAGATTTTAATGCGACTTTAAGCAATGCCTGTGTAATCTTGAGGTCTATGGACGCAGGAGTCGTAGGGAAAGACACGCAACTTTCCCATGATTTTGCATCAGCAATTTTGCCGCAATTCCAGGGAATGCCTGTGTAAACTTGAGGTCTATGAACCTCAACTCGCATCAAAGTCAGACCAAAGTAGTACAGGGACTATGTTGAAGTCAGTGTTACTTGAAGTCGCACAGATATGAATGGTACACATTAAAAATCATGGGGTATGACTTGTCATACGACTCTGATGTCCAAAGTCGCACAAGTGTGACTCAGCCTGACTTTGTCAGCGATTTCAGAGACATCAGTGCACTTTCCTGCACAGATGTCTAGTGAAATCACATAGGTCCCAACTGTTCTCCTTTAAGAAGGTGTCCTATGCCTACCTACTTTTGCTAATAGGTGTCCCTTATACCCATCTCAAAAAGTTGGGAGGTAAGAAATCGCCCCCTGAAGTCGCCCAAAGTAGTGCAGGAACTACTTTTGGGAATCGTTGTGACACCAATTCGGACAGTTCCATTGCCATCAATAGGCGCCGATTTGGCCTACAATTTGACATGTCAATTCAGACCTATGTGAACATGGGTGACGTTGCATAGGTATTAGAGCTGCACGGTTCTGGCCAAAATGAGAATCACAATTTTTTTGCTTAGAATAAAAAGATCACGATTCTCGCAACGTAAAATCTTTCACATTATCCCACAAAAAATTGGGCTAACTTTTCTTTTTTTTTTTTTAATTCATTAAAGTACTTTTTTCCAAAAAAAATTGCATTTGAAAGGCGCAAATACAGTGTGACATAAAATATTGTAACAACCACCATTTTATTCTCTAGGGTCTCTACTAAAAAATAATGTTGGGGGGTTTTAAGTAATTTTCTAGCAAAAAAAAAAAATGATTTTAACCTGAAACCAACAAATGTCAGAAAAATGTTTAGTGTTTAAGTGGTTAAACTTTCCTCACTTACACAGAATTCTATTTAATTGACAAATTGTTACAATGTTTCTAGTTAAGTTCACTGATAAAGAATGTTCTAATTATTGGCAGACTTCCTGGTTTTTCGGCCGTGGCTTCAGAAGAGCAGAGAGAGTTCTTTGCATAGCAAGAATCGTGAAACTCTTTTTTCAAGATCCTAAAGGGGAAAAAAAAATCACGATGACGATTAATCGTGCAGCTTTAATAAATATGCATGGAAATCAAGGGGGACAACTTTTCATGTGACTCTGAGGTCCAAAGCTCCATGAAAAGTCACCCAAGTATGAAAGTAACCTAATGCGATTAATTGATAACACCTTTGAATAAGGCCCCATTTGCACTTGTGCGACCTTAAAATTGCACAGATTTGTCATGACTTGAAGCAATGTCTGTGTAATCTTGTGGTGTATGGACCTCAAATTGCATCAAAGTCAAACCAAGGTAGTGCAGGGATGAATTTGCTACACCTTCAGGATGCACAAGTGACAATAGGGCCAAATTCAAAGGTGTTATCCTTGAATCTCATTCACACTGCTGCGACCTGAAAGTCACACTATTTTGCTGCCACTTTGCCGCTGCAACTTGGCCCCAACTTCTGGGAATGCCTGTGTAATATTGTACCCGATATACCTCAAGTCACACCAAAGTAGTACAGGGACTGGTTATCATTGAGAAGCATGGGGTACAACTTGTCATGCAACTCAAAGGTCCAAATTTGCTGGAAAATTTGCCCAGCTGTGAAACAAGTCATATGTATTTTAATAAAAGGATCTCTCATTTATACTTGCATAGTCCTTACTGATTTACATCAGCAGAACAAATGCAGGAAGTGATGTGTGCACATGGGACGGAAGCAAATGTGTGGTGATGCCAAACAAATCAATGAACCCCACCCACACCAAATCTAACTATGACATCCACCCCCGCATTGATTAAGTACAAGTACATATCCTACACTTACCCGGCCAATAAGCAGCGCCTCCTCTCTGCTAAAGAGACCTCGCCATGTCCACCTAGATGGAGATCCTGACCAGCACAGGAACTTCCGGGTGCATACATTGACTAATTTCCAGGTCAGAAGGTGAAACCACACTTTTGATTGCAGCTGCGAATATTTGATCTCAACCATGATTAGTATTTTTTTATTTTCAGATATGCAAATCTATTTCTACATATATTTGAAGGTAAACTTAAGGGAGTTTGCTAAGAAATGGTGTCCCTAGGTTAGCAGCAGGTGAATTATAAAGGCAAAAGGCCCAGTTTGAGCCCTGGTTCACACTGACAGAAGGAGGAAATCGTTCAGCTGAACTCCCACAATTTCATTCCTGCATGTCAGTCCCGACTGTGGGGGCAACATCAGAGACATCAGTGCAGGTTTCTGCACCAATAGCAAAACAAATCGCACCAATTAGAACAGTGCAATTGCCACAGATTTGACATGTCAAATCACACCAATGTGAACCAGAGCTGACACATTCAAACACTGCCTATCCACCAGCTGAATTCATTACCTGCAATTCTCCACAGCTGTTAATGATAAAGGTGGAATCTTTATATATAACTTGCAGTTGTGCAGAAGCCTAGGTTTACATTGGAGCGATTGGTCATGCGATTTGAGAGATCAAATCGCATGACTATTGGCAATGGCACTCTTCTAATTGATGCAACATTTTTTTTGTGGCACCGCATCAATTTGCTAAAGTAGTTCCTGCACTACTTTTTCCGATTTCAGGTGCGACTTCAATAGACATGTGTGTATGAAGCCACCCGAAATCACACTGACCTTGCTACTTTGAAATCGTGCTACTTCAAGTGAAGTAGCACAATTTCAAAGTAGCATGTGAACCAGGGCAAAGAGATTAGTTTTTTGGTGCACAAATACATATTGAAAAAAATTTTATAAAAGAGATATTGCACTTTCCCAAAACCACCACCCACAAAAACTAAAGAAAGAAAAGTATAAGGAAAAAAAAAAACCCCACACACCACAACAAGAGCTCAATGTACTTTTATTTTACCAGCAGAAAAAAAATTTGGACAGGATATATGGTACTACATTTAGCAACAGAATTTTAAGGGCCCTGCTCATAGGAGCTTACAATCTAAAATTAGACAAAACCTTAGAGTGGACACAGCTTTAATTTCAGTGTATAACGGGCAACACATCACATTATTATCTGAAAGATTATAGAAACATACTTAACAGTCATTCTTACAAAGCATTCCAACATAATATTGCAAAAGACTTATTCAAAACACCCACCACCAGCCCACAATCCACACATACATACATACATTGGTGACCATGTTCTGCTGAAAGCTGCATTTCGGTGTACACGATTAAACGAGATCAAAAATAGTAGGTCAGCAAATGCTTCCAAACGACGTTTGCATGATCAGACAGGAACAATACACACACAACATTGAAAGCATGGCCACATAAACCCACTTTTGATTGAAAAAATGCACAAGAATTTCATCAACTCTTCCAATATCATTCCTTCTCCATCACAACAAAAAACCTGACCTTCTCAGGCCAAACGAACCCCCTACTGCAGGCCTTTATATAAGAGAGGTTGTATCATTAGCACACTGACACACCCAATAGAAGTACACGCCCACCAGTATCTTTCAATCTGTCTCTTCATGTATGTCTAAAGTGATTGCACCTGATGAGCAGGAACACATAATAGTATTCATAACTCTGTTAGCCCTTGGCTATGTGCATCAAATCTCCAACTACAGGACAAAGATCAAAGTCCATTTGCATCCACATAAACAAAGCAACAGTTTTCTAAGCATATGTACCTGCGCAGTGTAAACCCTAAAATTTGAAATGTCCAAGTCCCTGGGCATGATTAGTGCTAATAAACATTAACATCAGTCCCTGGCTGCAATGAGCTTCCAATATAAAGTCCAAAATTAATGTTCTTACATTAGAACCTATTTCGACAGGAGACAAATAAGATGCCAGCATGTCTTTAGATTGTGGTGAGAAACCCACATAGGGAGAACATATAAACTTCAACACAAGCATTAGCATGTTGGGGAATTGAACCAACATCTCAGGTGCTGCTAGACAGAACTGCTATCGACTAAGCCACCAGGCAACCCCACACATGTTCTCTGCATCTCTGTGGTGTGAACCAGCCCTAAGTCCATAGCCATGCTCAGTGTCACAAGAAATATACAGTATTGGGATGCCTGCCTTTAAACACACATGAACTGTAATGGCATCCCAGTATTAGTATTGGGTTCAAAACTCATTTGGCCCACCCTTTGCAGCTATAACAGCTTCAACTCTTTTTGTCCACAAGGTTTAGGAGTGTGTCTATGGGATTGTTTGACCATTCTTCCAAGTGCATTTGTGAGGTCAGGCACTGATGTTGGATGAGAAGGCCTGACCTACAGTCTCCTCTCTAATTTATCCCCAAGGTGTTCTGTTGTGTTGAGGTCAGGACTCTGTGCAGGCCAGTCAAGTTCCTCCACCCCAAAATCACTCATCCATGTCTTTATGGACCTTGCTTTGTGCACTGGTCCAAATGATTTGGTGGAGGGGGATTATGGTGCGGGGTTGTTTTTCAGGGGTTGGGCTTGGCCTCTTAGTTTCAGAGAAGGGAACTCTTAAGGCGTCAGCATACCAAGACATTTTGGACAATTTCATGCTCCCAACTTTGTGAGGACAGTTTGGGGAAAGCCCCTTCCTGTTCCAACATGACTGCACACCAGTACACAAAGCAAGGTCCATAAAGACATGGATGAGCAAGTTTGGGGTGGAGAAACTTGACTGGCCTGCACAGAGTCCTGGCCTCAACCCGATAGAACACCCTTTGGCTGAATTAGAGTAGAGACTGCAAGCCAGGCCTTCTCATCCAACATCAGTGCCTGGCCTCACAAATGCACTTCTGGAAGAATGATCAAACGTTCCCATAGGCAGACTAAACCTTGTGGACAGCCTTCCAAGAAGCTGTTGTAGCTGCAAAGGGTGGGCCAAATCAAATTTTAACCCTACGGACTAAGACTGGGCTGCCATTAAAGTTCATGTGTGTGTAAAGGCAGGCATCCCAATACTTTTGGCTATATATAGTGTATCTGGAAAAGACTTACAATGGTGGTGGAACCCTCCTACACATAACTACTACATTTAGACATAATTATAGGACCTGGGAGATGAGACAACTTCTTCACATGCAGTAACATGGATTTGAACCCAGACCCTCAGCAGAAGTTCTAACCCCTAAGCCACAGAGCTGCCACTTGTGAGACCCTCCTACACATAACTACACATAAATACACATAAAAACACTTAAATACTGCATTTCTATGGACATACAGGTGATGGAATTACATTACTCAAGAGTTATTCTTCTTGATTTATTCTGTGATATTTGGTGTTTTTTTGTGGGTGAGAGTAGAATATTACCCTCAAATTTTTGGGAATTACATTTTGATTTCTGATGTTGGTACACATATCATATTTTTTGGGCTCAAATTATGAATATTTGGAAATAATACAAAGCACAAAAAAATGTGATTCATTTTAAATTTTCATCAGCAATGGTATTGTTTGTGGATTATAAAGACACCTGTGTGAGTTTGGGGTAAAGATTGTTGTGAGATGAAGAATAACAAGTGAAAGTGACAGAGAAAAATATATTTTACCAAAACATCAAAACATTCCACATTGTAGCATTCTTAAAATCAAAATATTTTAAGTAGAAACAACAATGTTGCAAAGGAAAATTTATTTCACAGAAAGATACATTTCATCTCAACATTAAAAGGTTTTTTTGTGAAAGTTAGAATTGTTCCATTAGAATCAATGACTGAAACTTCATTTGGACTAAATTAGAGCAGATTTTAACTCCCAAAAAATGTTCTCTAATTAGCTCTCATTTTGGTATTTACTATACCTCCAGGTAAAAAAGACACTTGAGTTAAAATGAGAGTTATTTTCAGGTCTGAGCATGCTCAGTTGTGTTGGCACCTAGTTGTCCAAAATGGGGAATTTTTCACTTTTCAGACTTTTAAAGATATTTCAGTGTAGAAATCACTTTTTCACACAGTTTAAAAGCAGATAATTTTCAGTACCATTTAGGCAATTATATCATGCTCTAAACATTATTTCCATGTGCAATTCTCTAGGTTTTAGCAGAGTAAGGGTTTGGGCTCTATTTAGTTTTAGGGAGCTATAGTAAATTCGATTTTGGGAGAATTTTCTCACCAGCGCTATAGTGAATATCATTTTAGCGCGAATTACCGCTATTAGCGCTAATTCGTGCTAAATTGCCGCGGATTAGCGCTAATTCGCGGCAATTTGCGCGAATTAGCGCCATAGCGCTATAGTAAATGACCCCCTTAGTGTCTGAATGCCTGATGTTGTCCAAGCTTTAAAAGAATTTGGGTAGATCCATGCCGGATAAAAGGCCGGATTTCTGATAAAAGAAAGGAGAGGATTGTGTGGAGATTGTAACTGATATTTGGTTTTTAGTTTATCCCAGAGAGATAAGAAGTGTTTAGTTATGGGATTATGAATTTTAAAGCGGTCTTTAGGATCAAGCCATAATAAATTTGATATTAATAGAGGGTCATTTTCTGAAGCCTCTATAAATACCCATAATGGGATTTCCTGTTTTGCATGGTATTTGGACAGACTGGCCAAATGTGCTGCTCTGTAGTAGTTAGTAAAATTAGGGTATCCCAGGCCTCCTTTATTTTTGGGAAGATGTAGTGTGTGTATAGGTATACGTGGTTTAGAAGAGCCCCATATAAACGAAGTTGCTCTTTTTTGTACTATTCTCAAAAAATAGGAAGGAATTGGAATAGGGAGGACTCTGAATAGATAAAGCAATTTGGGTAGAATAGTCATTTTGATTGCATTAATCTTCCCTATCCAGGATAAAGGAAGTTGCGACCATTGTTTTATTAGATTTGTGATCTGTCTTAATACAGGAGGATAATTGGTTGAGAATAAGTCAGAATGAGATGCTGTTAAATGAATTCCAAGATATGGGATTGATTTTTCTGCCCATGTGAATGGGAGTGCAGCCCTAGCCGGGATCAATTCCATGTTTGTGAGTGAAATATTAAGCACTAGGCATTTCTTAGGATTAATCATAAGGCCGGATAGGGCTGCAAATCCATCAAGAGCTGGTATTAAGTTAGGACCAGAGACCTGTGGTGATGATAGAAAAAGTAATATATCGTCTGCAAATATACATAATTTGTGTGTAATACCTCCTACTTCAATGCCAGTTATAGTTTGGTTTGTTCTGATGTATTGGGCCATGGGTTCGAGTATAAGGGCAAATAATAAGGGAGATAATGGGCAACCCTGTCGGGTACCTCTTTCGATATTAAAGGCTTCAGATTTGTATCCAGCATATTTTATATAGGCTTTGGGTTTATTATATAATGCTTTGATCCATGTTAAAAAGTGGGGTCCAAAACCCCATTTTTGTAATGAATATTGCATATATTGCCAGGATACTGTGTCAAATGCCCTCTTAATATCGAGAGATAGAAAACATAAAGGGATTTTCCGTTTTTTAGCAATATATGCCAATAACACTGCCCTGCGTATATTATCGCCTGCCTGTCTATTTGGCATGAAGCCAACTTGATCTCTATGTATTAATTTTCCTATAATGCTATTGAGGCGTTTTGCTATTATTTTTGCTAATAATTTAATATCGAGGTTTAACAGAGAGATAGGCCGATAATTCACACAGGAAGTATCATCAGAAAGGGGTTTTGGGATCATACAAACAATTGCCATTAGTGTTTCTTGCCGAAAAGAATGTCCATCTAGAAGTTTGTTAAAAGTTTCAGTGAGAATGGGAGAGAGTATTTCTGAGAATGTTTTATAGTATAAAGCCGAGTAGCCGTCTGGGCCTGGTCTTTTGTTAAGTTTTAGGTCTTTTATGGCGTTAGCAACTTCATCTATAGTTATAGGCTCATCCAAACTGCTTTTTTGATTCTGAGATAACTCAGGTAAGGTTATTTTTGAGAAGAAGGATTCAGCCTTTGTAGGATTAAATTCATTGTTTGTCTTGTATAAAGTTGCGAGATGTGAGTGAAATTTATGGACTATTTTAACTGGATTACAAGTGTAAACATTTTTTGATAATTTCAAACGCATTGGTTTGAAAGATTTGTTAGTTGAATTTAATGCCCGAGCCAAATATGTACCTGGTTTGTTTGTATTCATGTAGAAATTGTGTTTGGAGCGTTTGAGGGATTTATCAACTGACTCAGTGAGAAATAGATCGTATTCCAATCTAGATTTTTCCAGATGAGATTTTGTACTCTGAGATGGATTATCTTGAAATGATATGTAGGCTGCATTAAAATTGAGTTCTAGTTTTTTTGCTAGATTTTTGCGTTCCCGTTTAAATAGTGCCATTTGTCTTTGTATTGTACCACGCAAGACAGGCTTATGAGCTTCCCACAGTGTTATTGGGGAGATGTCTGTTGTATTATTAATTGATATGTATTCCTTTAAAGCTTGTTCAATGGCCATCTGATGTAGTGGGTGTTTGAGCATTATGTCCGGTAAGTACCACGTTGGGTCATGCGCTTTTGGTATGGCTGAGGCTATAGTAGTGTATACTGCATTATGGTCAGACCACGGAATCAGAATTATATCTGATGCAATAATTTCTGGTATCATTCCTATTGTTAGAAAAATATGATCTATTCTGGTGAAGGTTTGATGAGGGTGCGAGAAATAAGTGAATTTCTTTTTCATTGGGTTACTTTCTCTCCACGAATCTACCAGATTGTATTTGGAAAGAAGTTGAGAAAAAGGTAATCTAGAGGTTATTTTGGATGGTGTAAAAGGTGATTTATCTAGAAATGGGAGGAGGACCTGGTTCGAATCCCCACACATTATCACTGTTCCTATTTTGTGTGTATTAATCACTTGTAATATATGTGAGAGGAATGGTGTAGGTTGTTTGTTAGGAGAGTAGTAGGAAATCACTGTGATTGCTGTATCCATTATATAACCCATGAGTATCAGGTATCTACCTTCTGGGTCTTTAATTTCTGATGATAAGGTGAATGGTGTGGATCGGTGAAATGCAATTAGAGTTCCCCTTTGCTTGGTACAGGCAGGAGCCGTGTAAATTTGTTGATAAAAAGGAGAAATATATTTTGGAGTAGAATCTTTGGTGAAGTGTGTTTCTTGGAGGCATACTATGTGAGCCTTCTTGTTATGGAAAGTACAGAAGGCTTTGGTCCTTTTTTGAGGGACATTTATTCCCTGAACATTCAGGGAAAGTATATTCAGTGGTGCCATGGCAACAGATCAAATAGTTTTGACTTACTTTTTGTTATGCAGAGCTGACTGCGCAGATCAACCTGTGTGGACTGAAGAGATGAATAGATAGAAAAGAAACCAGTGAATTCTGGAGTAAAGAGTAAACAAAAAACATATGAGATTAGATGATACATTGTATAAATTATTTTTTGCAAGTAATCACAAATTACCCGTGAAAGAGAATAAATATCTCTCTCAGGAGAATAAGTGACTTCGTCGCACTCCCACATAATATGGTTGGGAGAATGAGGAGGGCTAATGGGGGTACACGGATCTTCCACTTACAGGAGAGAAGTGCTATGTCAAAAGACATCAAAATGATGTTTCATTAATTGGAGTGCAGAATATAGTTTTTGTTGAAATTATTTATTCCAGGGTGGTTGTATATGGTTAGTCTTGCCCTAGGCTAAATAATTCAGTTAGAAAGGTACTGTTAATAACTTTGGTATTGATGAAGATAGTTTGAATTATTTTGGGATTTTAACCCTTTTAGAGTAAACAATTACATATTTTATTCATATGTAACTGTTTAGATATGTTAACTCATAAAATTGAGGTTGTATTGCTTCAGATTAGAATAAACAAAAACATAATTCTAGGAACTAGTTAGGTAATAATATATTTGTTTTAAGAAAAGAAAGAAAAAGCTTCCATTACTTCTGGATTATTGAACATATTTGTCCTAAAAAGTAATAAATCTATTGTTATTACCTGATAATATATAACTGAACAAGAATTTCCTTATTTCACTTATATATTCTAAGGCTATATGAATCAGAAGTAATAAGAAATATAACTGGAATGTAACATGATCCCACACAGTGTGTGACTATCAGAATGCAGATACATTCAGTTATAAATACAGGTTTTTTATAGAGAACCATCTCTTAGTATAATAAATGAAGAGATATCAGGAATTAGGATGTCAGTCCATTGAATCTTCTTGGTCCATGGATGATGTGGCATAACGGCCTCTTTTGTGAGAATGATGATTCCCATTTTGTTCTGAAATTTTCTGAGTGCTGCCTGAAGGTGAAGATGATGCCATTCTTCTGCGTGTGGGAGAGTTGCTGCTTGTGGGTTCTGTCAGATTTAATTTTAAAAGGGTTTGTTGTAGTTCATCTGCTGATCTGCTTCTGTAAATTGTACCTTGGTAGTTAAATCTGACTGAAAAGGGGAAGCCCCATTGATACATAATGTTGTGGCGTTGCAGTTCCATTAGTTGGGGTTTCATGGATCGTCTTTTAGTAATAGTAAGTTGGGATAGGTCAGCAAAAATTTGATAATTGTGTCCTTGAAAATTAAGTTCCTTTTTTTCTCTTGCAGCAATTAGTATTTGTTCTTTCGTTCTGTAATAATGAAATTTTGTGATTATATCACGTGGGGGTCCATCTTTCTTTTTGGCTGTGAGGGCTCTGTGTACTCTGTCCAGTTCTAAATATTCAATAGGGATATCTGGCTTTAGTTCTTGTAATAGAGCAGTAATAGTAGATTGCAGGTCTGTCACAGTTTCAGGTATTCCCCTTATGCGCAAGTTTGAACGTCTGGCTCTATTTTCATAATCTTCGAGCTTAGTTTGAAGTATTAAATTCTCTTCTTTTAATTGTTCCAATTCTGTTATATTTACTTGGGTTGTAATTTCAATTTCATCCATTTTTATTTCTAGGGCTGCGGTGCGGTTTCCCAGCTCTCTTATTTCTTTGGTTAGGCTTTTTGTTATTTGGTCTGAGGTTTGTTTTAAAGCCTTATGAAGCATCTTTTCAAATTGTAATAATATTACTGGGGATGCTGAGGAGGCTTGTGGAGAAGTTTGTGAGAGGATTTGTTCTGTATCTGACTCAAATGGAGAGTCTTGCTGTGACATTTTCTGTCTGTGAGAGCGCCCTGATGCTGTATATTGTGAGGTGACTGGAGCTGCTTTAGTTGCAGTGAGTGCCTGTGAGCTCTTTGTGAGGGGATTTTTATTTCTGCCACGGCTTCCTCCCAGTACCATATTTCCTGCCCAAACTTTCACAGTTTGTTCCCTGGGGCAAAAAGGTTCAAATGGATACCTTTTGAGCCTGCAGGCTCCGCTTTGTCCTTCTCTTCTCTCCTCAGCGGTGTGGAGCTCTAACAATGCATGTCTGCTCCGCTAGGCTCTGCCCATCTCCCCCCTCATTCAGAATTTCATCCATTATATCTGAGAATTCATTTAATCTTTCCATCAACACAATTCCCCACCCTGTAAAGGACAGAAACATAGACCAAGTCATGTCTCCAGCATAAAAAGTTCTCTTTTATCCTTATGATTCCATACAGTTTTTAATTGATAGCTTGCATCAATATCATTTTCTGATACATAAGCAGCAGGTACCAAAGTTACTAAAGCACACACCCCTGATACATTAGCTGGAACAATTTTATATGCATGGTCTCCGCATAACCAAAAGAAGGGTGTAATAAGTGAGAAACATTTAGGGATTCTGGCCTTCTGTACTATTTTATCTATCAAAAAGAAGGTTGTATATAGATGTTTGTTCATTATTGCTGAACTGCAACGTTTCCCTTGACATATAACCATGTTATCTGTACTATGGGGGTCTGAAACATCAATGTCCCTTATGTCTACTACCAGACCTTTAGGACATTTTACTCTTCCAATTCTACCACCTTTCCCTCCTAGTCGGTAGCCAATACTAGGATTTCCTTGTTTTCCACTCACATATATTGGTTGTCTTAATTGTTTACAAAAATACTCATCCATACTGGAGAAGTTTCTATTCCTGCTTCCCAAATCTCATCATAAGGTTGTGCAATTTTAAAATTTAAACTTTCATTTATGGGTGCTGATTGATTTATTATAATACTATAGGGGATAAATACAGCCATCATTGCAGGATTTGTAACACCTAATGGAGGCCGAGAGCATACCCAACAATTGGATTTGTTGGCTGTCTGTGCCATTTTCATATGAGTTTTCCATAATAGACTTGGATACTCATCATTTTTTAGACTTTGTTTATTAATATCTGTTGTAGCCATGAGTTGTGTGCACTGTAATCTGTTTGACCATGGGCAAGAATCATATATATCACATGATATCATATATATGACAAGACCCAGTGTTATGGAAATGGTACAGACAGTTACTCCCCTATGTTTTATCAGTGTGGTCAACGGTATTTCCCTCTGACGTTCCTTTCGCAAGATCCTGGCCCTTACCTCTTGGTCCTCTTCTTGGTGCATGCTTGAATCTTGATGCATGTATCCACGCTGGAGATTGCTCAGTCAGAATAGCAGTTCTTGTAATTGCGATTACTGTTGTTGGTTCACCGTAGGGTGGATACAGGGACCCGTGCTTCTGCAGTTGTTTAACAAGAACCTGATCACCTACTTGAAAAGGATGTGTTGGCTGTCCTGCTGGAAGTGGGAAAGACAAAGAGACATCACCATAGATTGAAGTCAATTTCTCAATCAGTTTCACCACATGTTCTTGTTGTATCACTTCTAAATCTCCTTGCTGTAATTGTGGTATACCCCTAACCCAAGGTGTGGGAAATGGTCTTCCCATTAAAATTTCAAAAGGAGATAATTTTGTGGTCTTGTTAGGGGTCATCCTTATCTCTGCCAGTACAGCTGGTAGATGTTCTATCCAATTTTTAAAACTTCCCCCTGTTCCTTTCCTTAACTTATCTTTGATCGTTCTGTTCATTCTTTCTACAATTCCTGAACTCTGTGGATGGTATGGTATGTGAAATTTCCAGTCAATTGCTAACAATCTGCTAATGTGCCCTGTTAGAGCTGCTGTAAATGCTGGCCCCTTGTCGCTGTCTATGATTACAGGGCACCCATATCTTGGGATCCACTCCTTACACAAGATTTTAGCGACTGTCTTAGCGCTCTCTCTTACCGTGGGAATTCCTTCAATCCAATTAGAAAATTTGTCCACGATCACCAAAAGAAATTTAAAACCACCCTTTGCTACTGGCATATGTGTGAAATCAATTTGTAATTCCTGCATTGGACCTTGGGGTGCTGGCAAATGATCCAGAGCACCTACCTTCTTTCATTGTACATTGTTTCGTGCGCATGTTAAACACCTAGATAGTTGAACATCAATAAGATTCCACAAATCCCTGCATACAAAATGTCTAGCAATAGTCAGTAATGTATTCTTTTTACTTTTATGTCCAAATCCGTGATAGTGAGAAATGAACAATGGAGCCACTGCTCTTGGAAGACTATGTTTACAGATGTCTCCCTCCTTGTTGGCCCACAGACCAAACTGGTCTTGGGACAACCCATGCTTTGACCAAAATTCAAAGTCATCTGACATCGCTAGTGCTTGTAAATGAAAAAGGTCAGTATCCTTAACCAAGGAAGGTATTAAAAAGGATGACATAATTAAATGTGATGGACCACTGGGCTTAGAGGCTATTGATTTTGCAATCTGATCAGCAAATCTATTCCCCAGGGAGATTTTGTCAGATCCATTGCTATGTCCTTTACATTTAATGACAGCAATCCTTGCTGGGAGCATGATTGCTGAAAGAAGATTTTGTATAAGGTCAGCATGAGAGATAACTTTTCCATCTGCGGTTACAAAACCTCTCTTTTGCCATATTTTTGCGAAGTCATGGACTTCACCGAAAGCATATTTAGAGTCAGTGTAAATGTTTACATTTTTTCCTTCACATAGCTGACAAGCTCTTGTTAAAGCTATTAATTCAGCTGCTTGCGCAGAAGGATATGGCAGAGAATCAGCTTCAATTATCTTGTCAGGTAATTGAACTATTGCATATCCTGTGTGGAAAGTCCTATCATCTGGTCTTGTGGATGACCCATCTACAAAAACATTCTCTGCTCCAAAAATAGGAGTTTCTAATAAGTCAGGTCTTGGTGTTGTGTCTTGTTGTATTATGTCCATGCAGTCGTGTTCCTCAAGTGTGTTATCTTCAGAATGTGTAATCATTACATGTAAGAAGGCAATTGGACCTGAGTTAGGGGGAGAGTATTTAATCTCCAAATTTGTTGAAGAAGTAAGAATTACTTCATATCCTGAACTGCGTTGAGATGTCATGTGCTGAGTGGTGTTGTTTCTTAAGACATGTACTACTTGATGTGTAGTGTGCAAAACAGTGTGATGGGAAAGGGTTAAATTGTGCGTGCTTTCTACTGCAATTGCACATGCAGCTACAGCTCTCAAACATGCTGGCATACCTTGTACAGGAATTGGCAACATCTTTGAAAGAAAAGCAGTTGGTCTCATAGAGCTACCATGCTCCTGGGCCAAGACTGCCGCCATTACCACTCCGCCCTCTCTACAATACAAATGAAAGGACTGGTTGTAATTTGGGATGCCAAGACTTGAAGACGTAAGAAGAAGATTTTTGAGGATCTTGTAAGATTTGTGCATTTCATCAGTCCATTGTAACTTGACTGGTTGATCCTGAGTTGTGGCTGCCCGAAGAATAGAATCATAATGAGAACAGCCTGGCATCCATTGACTGCAATAGGTAATCATGCCCAGAAAAGTCATCATTTCAACTTTTGTGGATGGTTTCCGCAAGGTATTGATGGCTTGCACCCTGTCTGGAGAGAGTTTTCTTTGTCCCTGGGAGAGGAGGAATCCCAAGTATTTTACAGTCTTTTGACAGTATTGAAGTTTGCTTTTTGAGGCCCTGTGTCCTGCTTCAGCAAGGTGTTTCATGAGTGAGATGGAGTCAGTCTGGCACCCTTCCTTTTCTGTATTGATGAGAAGGAGATCATCTACATACTGTAGGAGGGTGGAGCTGCAACTAGGAGTCCACGACCGCAGGGTCTCCTGAGCTACTCGAGAGTATACTGCAGGTGAGTCCACAAAGCCTTGTGGAAGCCGGACCCATGTCATTTGAATTTTTTGAAAACAAAAAGCAAACAGTGGCTGTGTCTCTTCATCAATGGGAATAGAAAAATAGGCATTTGACAGGTCAATAACTGTGAAAAATTCAGCATCTGATGGTATAGATGTTAACAATGAGTTAACATCAGGTACCACTGGTGCAATGGGCTGTATCAAGTTATTGATTGCTCTAAGGTCTTGTGTAAACCTATAACCTCCCTTAGGTTTAGGTATTGGATTGATAGGTGTGTTGTAAGGTGACACAGTGAGTTTGAAAACCCCATTTTCCAGAAAATGTTGGATAACAGGTTCAATACCTTCTTCCTTCTCTCTACTGAGAGGATATTGTTTTACATAGATTGTAGATGTGTTAGGTTTTAGTGTAGCTTTGTAAGGTGTACAATCTATGAATCCTACATCAGTAGGGTGTTCAGTCCAAAAATGTGCAGGTATTTCCATTAAGTCAGTCTCAAAGTCTTGAAACAAATGAGCAGTCATGTATTCTGGTGGACCATCTGGAAGAACAATACATACCATAGGTGAAGTAACATCAACTCCCCCTTGTGGTGAAAATTGAATGTTAATTTGAAAAATACCAAGCAAATCCCTGCCCAACAAATTAGCAGGACATTCTGCTATTATCAAAAAGGAGAATTCTCCCAACAGTGTTCCATCCAATGTAGTCACAGTCAATGGTGGGGTGCGCCCACACGGTATTGCAACTCCAGTAATGCCTATTGAAGTCTCACTACTTTCCCAAGGCCCTTCATATGAATATGTATTTAAAGAACTGCTGCTTGCTCCTGAATCTATCAATAGATCAGTTTGTTTTCCTTGAATTACGAAGGAACAAAAGGGCATGTCAGTCCATGAAGGGGAAAGTTGGGTAAATTCTGTGGTGAGGGAGTTTACTTCTAGGCTGTCCTATTGGGTATTCCTTTTGTTCTGCCAATCAATGGGATAGTGTACTGCTCTTGGGAATGTTTGCCTCATATTTTGTTGGGGATTATTGTAATGTTTCTTTCTTCTATTTGGGCATTCCATCTTCCAGTGGCCATTTAACCCACATTCAAAACACCTATTCCTTTTCTGCTCCTCACTATCCCTTCTCAGGGGAACCTTTCCCTTTACCCTGTCTTGATTGTCCCTATTCCCTCTGTATTGGAATGCTTGAATAGTAGATTTACCATAATCAAAGCATCCTGCAGAATCTTTTAACATGATGCTATCTTCCAATTTTTTAGGTTCTAACGTATGCCAACTATCAATCATTTGAGAAAACAAGGGGGAATGTGGGACTTTAAATGAGGTACACATACGTGCCTCCATCCCTATATTTGGATGCATCAAAAGGAAGGTGGGACTTTGAATTGAAGCGGTTGAAATGCAGAGGTAATGGTATAAATATAGAATTTTATTGGTATCAAATTATTAAATTACGTTTATTGCATATATGTACAAGATGTGGGCACGATAGTACAGAGGTGTAAAAAACATAGCTGAATAAAATAAATTCACAACAATCAAATGGATAGTGTGCGACAGCAACACGGCCTAAACAGGCCAAACACAGCATGCTCGGCACCTGTATAGATGATCACATGGTAAAAGATCAAAAGATAGCTGGGTTCATATGAATAACATCATAGGCCATAATAAATGTGTCTGTAGCATCATGTAGCTCTACGCGTTTCGTGGATTCATTTCCACTCGTCAGGAGCAGATGCGACATATCCCTGTAAATATAATAATTGAAGTAAACCATACTCTGTTTAAAATTGAAAAATGTAAATTAAATTAAATTAAAATTTGGGAGATTTAACCCAGTGCACTCACCAACCACAGTAGTGGGCGCAGTAGGGGGCAAGCAAGACACGGCGAATCGGGAGCATAGACCACATCACGGGAGCTGAGGCGGCATAATAGTGCACAACTAGCTTGGGAAGATGTGGGGGTGCCTAAGAGGGTTTCCATGTGCCAAATACGGGTATGTGATGCTGCAAATTGAAGATATCTGAAAACAAATGAAAAATTGTATTGTGAGATGGAAGGTGTATGAAATTAAATTGAAAAATATGAGTGTGAGAATCAATTGGTGTAAGAGTGGGATAGGGTGGTAGGTTGGGTAATATATCTATACACCCAGTGTGTCCGCATATGTAAGTGGTGGCCAAGAAGAGTGCAGTAAATGTGTGAGAGTGGTTATGTGTGTATAAGGTGGGCTGACCTAAATGTGGATGTGACTGTGAAAAACTAAATAATGAATGAAACAACAAAAAACAAAAAACAAAACACAAAAAGACCTAGAAGTGGTGGTGAAAGTATGTGAAAACACAAACGCGCGGGGACATGCGAGTGAACAAAAGTGAACCTGACTCGAAGGACACTTACCCAAGTAGCATGCCATGCAGCACCAGCGGTGGAGTGGCTGGTGTGCAGGGGCCCCAGGCGGAGACCAGCCAGATACACAGCCGGTTCCGACTGAGGGTGCAGAATATATATGCCGCCAACGCCCTCCATGGGAGGGGCGAAAAACGGCGTCCGCACCCGAGCCGAGACGCTCGGTGATTGGCGCCGAGACGCCCCCACATGCGTCACGCAGATGGTGCTCTCAGCGGCAGCGTGATGACGTCATGACTGACGCCAAGCGCTGGACGTGAGGACCGTGGCGCCGATGCGCGAGGGGGCGTCCGCCCGATCCTCAACAGATGGCGGGTAAAATAGAGGAGATAGGGAAAAAGAAAAAGAGGAAGGAAAAGAAAAAGGCAGGGGGTAACAGTATGTCAAATGGGGGGTAGAATGAGCAATGGAACAAGATAACAAAGCACGAATGACGGATGAATTATACAAAAATGTGTGGACATGAATAGGTGGAATATTTTGGTCACAAGAAGCGGGTGTTTGCCACCCTGATTATCATGCGTCGAGGGGGGTTGTGACCAATCCACACTGTTTTTGCAGGGAAACACCAACATGCCTCCATCCCAAATATATGCAACAAAATGGGGGGACAGAAACGGGACTTTGTGTGAGGCATGTGGGTGAGTATGTTGGGCCAATGGTAAAAATTGGGGAAAGAAAAAATATAATTTACATAGATAATGATAAACGAAAATAATAGTAAAAAAGTTTATTAGCATAGGTATTAGGACCAGATACAATCGAAGAGGAAGAGAACACAATTAAGGCCATAGTAAAACATGTTAGCAACGATGTATGGACAAGCAGGGTTCATAAATAGTAGTACAGTTACAGGAACGCATTTACATTGTACAATCAATGAATACATCAATAGATCTGAACTCTAAAAACTGTAAACAGCGATATATGGACGAGCAGGGTTCATGAAGTGGTGGTACAGTTACAGGAACACACATACATTGTACAGTCAATGAATGCATCAATAGATCTAAACTCAACGCGTTTCTTGGCTTTAAACCAACCGTCAGGAGTCCGATGCGATTAAATTATATCAAAAACAATAGAATGTCTATTAGTATGTGAATAAGTATTTGTAGAGAAGATATGCTGAAAATGTAGTTTTCTGCATACTCACAAGTTTATGCAATGGTTGGTTTATGATGACCTGTGTGTTGCAATGTGATGTTGGTCTGGGTCCATGGAGTCTCCCCCGGGGTTGAGGCAGAGAGCGCACCCCAATATCGTCGGCCGCGGTGGCCGAAGTGACACGAGCACCCACAAAAACCGACAGGCAGGGACGTCTGGCGAGGACAGGTAGTGTGGATGAGCTGGGGAGAAAAGGTGAAAATGAGAGAGGTGTGTGAGCTAGTGGATGAGTGGTGTTAAGAATGAGTGGGGTGGGAGCGGCATAGCGTAGCCATGAGTGTATGGAAGGGAACTGGAACACAACAGGTGTGAGAGTGATAAGAGAAGTAGAAGGCGTGTGCAAAAAAACATTGTTGCTGAAGTGTGTGAAGTGGAGTGACAAAGTGTGAGAAAAATACCTGAGTGATGAGTGCCCAGCCGAGCCAGAGGTCTAGCATGCATGGCGGAATCATGGGGTGCCCGGCCAGATGGAGCCTCATATAGCCGCAGACATGCGGCGCGCTCACGCCAACGGCACGCGCGGGCGTAATGACGCGGTGAGGGGAGAGGAGGCCAATCAGTGCGGCCACCTGACGTCCCGTACAGCGCTTGAGCCCGGAGAAGGGAAAACACTAAACATCCCGTATGCGGCGGCAAGGACGCCGCAGGCGGGGTGTAGGAGGCATGACGCCGATGCGCCGAGGCCAGGGCCTGCCCGCGTCGATGACAGGAGGGTAATGGGTCCTGGGCTGGGCGCGTCGCAACCCCGGGGAATTGACAGGACGGATCCCAGTATCACTGGTGTGCAAGAATCAAATGGATGACACAAGTGTGAAAGAGGAAAACAGCCAAGGCGACTCAATAATGAGTACAGAAGCAATAGCAGAAACGAGCATGTCTTTGCCTTGAATAAACTCCACATAGCAAAGAGCATAATAAAATATTTTTTATCATTGCACAGGAATCTTTCTCTGTGCAAGGAAATATAAGATATATAGAGCTTTAGCCCTGAATTAAATCAGTATTTATCTGGCTAAAGAAAAAACAAAAAATCAAAAATATCAAAAGATGTCAAGAAATGTAAAGGTAACGAAAAAAGGTAAAAAAGATAAACAAAGGTTAAAAAAGTAAAAAACTTTAGCCCTGAATTGAATCAGTTGTTTGCTTAGCTAAAGAAAAACAAAATAAACAAATAAAACAAGGAAAGAAAAAATGGGGAGTTAAAGAAGGCATAAGCAGTTACCATCCACAAGGAGATGAGTATTGATTAAGCTAGGGGGAGATAGCAGAATAGGAGAAGGAGAAAAATAGTTGCATGGAGTAAACATATGTGTAACAGTATAGAGGAGACTGTATGACATGGGGAACGAATCAAGACCAAATGAGTGTTGTACTGGGTTGAAACAGTCAATAATGGAACAAAGAAGGGGAAGTTAATGGGACAATGGGTAAAACAAGGAATAAAACTGATGTTTAGTGTAATATAGAGTTGGTGTGAGGATGCAGTTTGCAGAGAATAAGGGTGTGTCAGACAGAAAATGGTATGTAGATGACTCTTGCGATATAGTCAGTCAATAAACAGGGGAAGGACCAAAGGTCTCAATACAGTAATTAACAGATGGCGGGTAAAATAGAGGAGATAGGGAAAAAGAAAAAGAGGAAGGAAAAGAAAAAGGCAGGGGGTAACAGTATGTCAAATGGGGGGTAGAATGAGCAATGGAACAAGATAACAAAGCACGAATGACGGATGAATTATACAAAAATGTGTGGACATGAATAGGTGGAATATTTTGGTCACAAGAAGCGGGTGTTTGCCACCCTGATTATCATGCGTCGAGGGGGGTTGTGACCAATCCACACTGTTTTTGCAGGGAAACACCAACATGCCTCCATCCCAAATATATGCAACAAAATGGGGGGACAGAAACGGGACTTTGTGTGAGGCATGTGGGTGAGTATGTTGGGCCAATGGTAAAAATTGGGGAAAGAAAAAATATAATTTACATAGATAATGATAAACGAAAATAATAGTAAAAAAGTTTATTAGCATAGGTATTAGGACCAGATACAATCGAAGAGGAAGAGAACACAATTAAGGCCATAGTAAAACATGTTAGCAACGATGTATGGACAAGCAGGGTTCATAAATAGTAGTACAGTTACAGGAACGCATTTACATTGTACAATCAATGAATACATCAATAGATCTGAACTCTAAAAACTGTAAACAGCGATATATGGACGAGCAGGGTTCATGAAGTGGTGGTACAGTTACAGGAACACACATACATTGTACAGTCAATGAATGCATCAATAGATCTAAACTCAACGCGTTTCTTGGCTTTAAACCAATCGTCAGGAGTCCGATGCGATTAAACTATATCAAAAACAATAGAGTGTCTATTAGTATGTGAATAAGTATTTGTAGAGAAGATATGCTGAAAATGTAGTTTTCTGCATACTCACAAGTTTATGCAATGGTTGGTTTATGATGACCTGTGTGTTGCAATGTGATGTTGGTCTGGGTCCATGGAGTCTCCCCCGGGGTTGAGGCAGAGAGCGCACCCCAATGTCGTCGGCCGCGGTGGCCGAAGTGACACGAGCACCCACAAAAACCGACAGGCAGGGACGTCTGGCGAGGACAGGTAGTGTGGATGAGCTGGGGAGAAAAGGTGAAAATGAGAGAGGTGTGTGAGCTAGTGGATGAGTGGTGTTAAGAATGAGTGGGGTGGGAGCGGCATAGCGTAGCCATGAGTGTATGGAAGGGAACTGAAACACAACAGGTGTGAGAGTGATAAGAGAAGTAGAAGGCGTGTGCAAAAAAACATTGTTGCTGAAGTGTGTGAAGTGGAGTGACAAAGTGTGAGAAAAATACCTGAGTGATGAGTGCCCAGCCGAGCCAGAGGTCTAGCATGCATGGCGGAATCATGGGGTGCCCGGCCATATGGAGCCTCATATAGCCACAGACATGCGGCGCACTCACACCAACGTCACGCGCGGGCGTAATGACGCAGTGAGGGGAGGGGAGGCCAATCAGTGTGGCCACCTGACGTCCCGTACAGCGCTTGAGCCCGGAGAAGGGAAAACACTAAACATCCCGTATGCGGCGGCAAGGACGCCGCAGGCGGGGTGTAGGAGGCATGACGCCGATGCGCCGAGGCCAGGGCCCGCCCACGTCGATGACAGGAGGGTAATGGGTCCCGGGCTGGGCGCGTCGCAACCCCGGGGAATTGACAGGACGGATCCCAGTATCACTGGTGTGCAAGAATCAAATGGATGACACAAGAGTGAAAGAGGAAAACAGCCAAGGCGACTCAATAATGAGTACAGAAGCAATAGCAGAAACGAGCATGTCTTTGCCTTGAATAAACTCCACATAGCAAAGAGCATAATAAAATATTTTTTATCATTGCACAGGAATCTTTCTCTGTGCAAGGAAATATAAGATATATAGAGCTTTAGCCCTGAATTAAATCAGTATTTATCTGGCTAAAGAAAAAACAAAAAATCAAAAATATCAAAAGATGTCAAGAAATGTAAAGGTAACGAAAAAAGGTAAAAAAGATAAACAAAGGTTAAAAAAGTAAAAAACTTTAGCCCTGAATTGAATCAGTTGTTTGCTTAGCTAAAGAAATAAACAAGAATAAACAAGAAGAGTGAAAACCTTTAGCCCTGAATTAAATCAGTGTTTGTTTGACTAAAGAAAAACAAAATAAACAAATAAAACAAGGAAAGAAAAAATGGGGAGTTAAAGAAGGCATAAGCAGTTACCATCCACAAGGAGATGAGTATTGATTAAGCTAGGGGGAGATAGCAGAATAGGAGAAGGAGAAAAATAGTTGCATGGAGTAAACATATGTGTAACAGTATAGAGGAGACTGTATGACATGGGGATGACATGTAGATGACTCTTGCGATGTAGTCAGTCAATAAACAGGGGAAGGACCAAAGGTCTCAATACAGTAATTAACAGATGGCGGGTAAAATAGAGGAGATAGGGAAAAAGAAAAAGAGGAAGGAAAAGAAAAAGGCAGGGGGTAACAGTGTGTCAAATGGGGGGTAGAATGAGCAATGGAACAAGATAACAAAGCACGAATGACGGATGAATTATACAAAAATGTGTGGACATGAATAAGTGGAATATTTTGGTCACAAGAAGCGGGTGTTTGCCACCCTGATTATCATGCGTCGAGGGGGGTTGTGACTAGGGATGAGTTTCGTGTTCGAATCGAACGCATGTTCGACTCGAACATCGGCTGTTCGACCGTCTGTCGAATTGCGAACGTTATGGGCCGTTCGCGCCAAATTCGTGTGGCGCGTCACGGCCCATAATTCACTGCGGCATCGCAGTGCATTGCTGGCTGATGATTGGCCAAGCATGCACTATGACCCGCATGCTTGGCCAATCAAAGCGCCGTCAGTAGAGAGAGCTGTAATTGGCCAAAGCCAGGGTGGCTTTGGCCAATTATGGCTCAGGGGATTTAGTACACGCCCCACACTATATAAGGCCGCCTGCACGGCGGCCCTGTGTAGTGTGTTCCGGTGTGCTGATAGAGAGAGAGACAGACAGTGTCATTTGATTTGAGTTAGCTAGATTAGGTTAGATCTGTTCCTGCTATTTACATTTAATGCAGTGCGTCCTGCTCACAGTGTTCAGCTAGATCCGTTCCTGCTATTTACATTTAGTGCAGTCAGTGCGTCCTGCTCACAGTGTTCAGCTAGATCCGTTCCTGCTATTTACATTTAGTGCAGTGCGTCCTGCTCACAGTGTTCAGCTAGATCTGTTCCTGCTATTTACATTTAGTGCAGTCAGTGCGTCCTGCTCACAGTGTTCAGCTAGATCTGTTCCTGCTATTTACATTTAGTGCAGTGCGTCCTGCTCACAGTGTTCAGCTAGATCTGTTCCTGCTATTTACATTTAGTGCAGTGCGTCCTGCTCACAGTGTTCAGCTAGATCTGTTCCTGCTATTTACATTTAGTGCAGTGCGTCCTGCTCACAGTGTTCAGCTAGATCTGTTCCTGCTATTTACATTTAGTGCAGTGCGTCCTGCTCACAGTGTTCAGCTAGATCCGTTCCTGCTATTTACATTTAGTGCAGTCAGTGCGTCCTGCTCACAGTGTTCAGCTAGATCCATTCCTGCTATTTACATTTAGTGCAGTCAGTGCGTCCTGCTCACAGTGTTCAGCTAGATCCGTTCCTGTTATTTACATTTAGTGCAGTCAGTGCGTCCTGCTCACAGTGTTCAGCTAGATCCGTTCCTGCTATTTACATTTAGTGCAGTCAGTGCGTCCTGCTCACAGTGTTCAGCTAGATCTGTTCCTGCTATTTACATTTAGTGCAGTCAGTGCGTCCTGCTCACAGTTTTCAGCTAGATCTGTTCCTGCTATTTACATTTAGTGCAGTGCGTCCTGCTCACAGTGTTCAGCTAGATCTGTTCCTGCTATTTACATTTAGTGCAGTGCGTCCTGCTCACAGTGTTCAGCTAGATCCGTTCCTGCTATTTACATTTAGTGCAGTCAGTGCGTCCTGCTCACAGTGTTCAGCTAGATCCGTTCCTGCTATTTACATTTAGTGCAGTGCGTCCTGCTCACAGTGTTCAGCTAGATCCGTTCCTGCTATTTACATTTAGTGCAGTGCGTCCTGCTCACAGTGTTCAGCTAGATCCGTTCCTGCTATTTACATTTAGTGCAGTCAGTGCGTCCTGCTCACAGTGTTCAGCTAGATCTGTTCCTGCTATTTACATTTAGTGCACTCAGTGCGTCCTGCTCACAGTTTTTAGCTAGATCTGTTCCTGCTATTTACATTTAGTGCAGTGCGTCCTGCTCACAGTGTTCAGCTAGATCTGTTCCTGCTATTTACATTTAGTGCAGTGCGTCCTGCTCACAGTGTTCAGCTAGATCCGTTCCTGCTATTTACATTTAGTGCAGTCAGTGCGTCCTGCTCACAGTGTTCAGCTAGATCCGTTCCTGCTATTTACATTTAGTGCAGTGCGTCCTGCTCACAGTGTTCAGCTAGATCCGTTCCTGCTATTTACATTTAGTGCAGTGCGTCCTGCTCACAGTGTTCAGCTAGATCCGTTCCTGCTATTTACATTTAGTGCAGTGCGTCCTGCTCACAGTGTTCAGCTAGATCCGTTCCTGCCATTTACATTTAGTGCAGTGCGTCCTGCTCACAGTGTTCAACTAGATCCGTTCCTGCTATTTACATTGAGTGCAGTGCGTCCTGCTCACAGTGTTCAGCTAGATCTGTTCCTGCTATTTACATTTAGTGCAGTGCGTCCTGCTCACAGTGTTCAGCTAGATCCGTTCCTGCTATTTACATTTAGTGCAGTCAGTGCGTCCTGCTCACAGTGTTCAGCTAGATCCGTTCCTGCTATTTACATTTAGTGCAGTGCGTCCTGCTCACAGTGTTCAGCTAGATCCGTTCCTGCTATTTACATTTAGTGCAGTCAGTGCGTCCTGCTCACAGTGTTCAGCTAGATCTGTTCCTGCTATTTACATTTAGTGCAGTCAGTGCGTCCTACTCACAGTTTTCAGCTAGATCTGTTCCTGCTATTTACATTTAGTGCAGTGCGTCCTGCTCACAGTGTTCAGCTAGATCTGTTCCTGCTATTTACATTTAGTGCAGTGCGTCCTGCTCACAGTGTTCAGCTAGATCCGTTCCTGCTATTTACATTTAGTGCAGTCAGTGCGTCCTGCTCACAGTGTTCAGCTAGATCCGTTCCTGCTATTTACATTTAGTGCAGTGCGTCCTGCTCACAGTGTTCAGCTAGATCCGTTCCTGCTATTTACATTTAGTGCAGTGCGTCCTGCTCACAGTGTTCAGCTAGATCCGTTCCTGCTATTTACATTTAGTGCAGTCAGTGCGTCCTGCTCACAGTGTTCAGCTAGATCTGTTCCTGCTATTTACATTTAGTGCAGTCAGTGCGTCCTGCTCACAGTTTTTAGCTAGATCTGTTCCTGCTATTTACATTTAGTGCAGTGCGTCCTGCTCACAGTGTTCAGCTAGATCTGTTCCTGCTATTTACATTTAGTGCAGTGCGTCCTGCTCACAGTGTTCAGCTAGATCCGTTCCTGCTATTTACATTTAGTGCAGTCAGTGCGTCCTGCTCACAGTGTTCAGCTAGATCCGTTCCTGCTATTTACATTTAGTGCAGTGCGTCCTGCTCACAGTGTTCAGCTAGATCCGTTCCTGCTATTTACATTTAGTGCAGTGCGTCCTGCTCACAGTGTTCAGCTAGATCTGTTCCTGCTATTTACATTTAGTGCAGTGCGTCCTGCTCACAGTGTTCAGCTAGATCCGTTCCTGCCATTTACATTTAGTGCAGTGCGTCCTGCTCACAGTGTTCAACTAGATCCGTTCCTGCTATTTACATTGAGTGCAGTGCGTCCTGCTCACAGTGTTCAGCTAGATCTGTTCCTGCTATTTACATTTAGTGCAGTGCGTCCTGCTCACAGTGTTCAGCTAGATCTGTTCCTGCTATTTACATTTAGTGCAGTGCGTCCTGCTCACAGTGTTCAGCTAGATCCGTTCCTGCTATTTACATTTAGTGCAGTCAGTGCGTCCTGCTCACAGTGTTCAGCTAGATCCGTTCCTGCTATTTACATTTAGTGCAGTGCGTCCTGCTCACAGTGTTCAGCTAGATCCGTTCCTGCTATTTACATTTAGTGCAGTGCGTCCTGCTCACAGTGTTCAGCTAGATCCGTTCCTGCTATTTACATTTAGTGCAGTGCGTCCTGCTCACAGTGTTCAGCTAGATCCGTTCCTGCCATTTACATTTAGTGCAGTGCGTCCTGCTCACAGTGTTCAGCTAGATCCGTTCCTGCTATTTACATTGAGTGCAGTGCGTCCTGCTCACAGTGTTCAGCTAGATCTGTTCCTGCTATTTACATTTAGTGCAGTGCGTCCTGCTCACAGTGTTCAGCTAGATCCGTTCCTGCTATTTACATTTAGTGCAGTCAGTGCGTCCTGCTCACAGTGTTCAGCTAGATCCGTTCCTGCTATTTACATTTAGTGCAGTCAGTGCGTCCTGCTCACAGTGTTCAGCTAGATCCGTTCCTGCTATTTACATTTAGTGCAGTCAGTGCGTCCTGCTCACAGTGTTCAGCTAGATCCGTTCCTGCTATTTAAATTTAGTGCAGTCAGTGCGTCCTGCTCACAGTGTTAAGCTAGATCCGTTCCTGTTATCTTCCTACTGACAGGCAGGCTTGTCTGGTTACAGTATATAAAGCTACCTGAAGAAAATTACAGGTGTTCTATCCCAGCTTAGTGCAGCTACAGGCCATTAGTATGTCTGGAAGGCCAAGAAGGAGAGGCAGACAGTCACAAGCCAATAAGAGAGGGCAAGCAGGCTCTGTGTCTAGTGCTGGTCGTGGAGACGGTGCATCCTCATCAGCCCGTGGCCATGGGACACGCTTGGCCTTTTTTTCGGCAGCTGGCCGTGTTGAGCCGCAACATGCAGAAAACTTGGTCGAGTGGATGACCAAGCCGTCCTCATCCTTCTCATCCTCTCTCACCCATGCCCAGGGTGCTTTGTCTGGCAAAGCAGCAGCCTCTTCCCTCAGCTCAATGTCATCAGTGACTCCTTCCCTAGCTCCACCATGTCCTCCTGAGGATTCCCTCGAACTGTTTGACCACAGTGTTGGGTACATGCTCCAGGAGGATGCCCAGCGTTTGGAAGGCTCTGATGATGATACTGAGCTCGATGAAGGCAGTAACATGAGCACGGACAGAGGGGGTGCCCAAGAAGGACAGCAATCTGGCAGTCATGCTCCCCCTGCTGCAGCATACTGCCAGGTTTGCTCCAGTGATGAGGAGGGAGGGGATGATGAGGTCACTGACTCAATGTGGGTGCCTGATAGGAGAGAGGAGGAGGAGGAGGAGGAGGAGGCGGCACATCACCAACGAGGCAGGATGCCCTCCAGGGGCCAGCCTAAGGGCAGCACATTGACTGCATCACACCCCAAAGCTCCACATGTGCAGGGCGCTGCAGTCTCTGCGCGTTATTCAAAAAGTTCTTTGGTGTGGGCCTTTTTTGAGACGAGTGCATCAGATCGCACCGTTGCTATTTGCAACATATGTCTCAAGCGTATCTCGCGTGGCCAAAACATCTCCCGCTTGGGTACCACATGCTTGATCAGACATATGTTGACCTGCCATGCAGTTCGTTGGCAAGCATATCTAAAAGACCCACACCAAAGAACAAAGAGGATCTCTCCTTGCTCCTCATCAGCTGAGATTTCCAACCCCACTAGACCTTCAGTCCTCTCTGAGACCTGCAGTGAGAGGAATGAAGGTGTAGAATTAGGTGTGTCACAGCCAAGTACTTGTGGGCAATCTGCTTTTGGTACACCAACGTCAGATTGTACCAGGCAAATTTCCCTGCCCCAGCTGCTGCACCGCCGAAAGAAGTTTGCTCCCAGCCATCCACATGCCCAGCGGTTGAATGCTAGCTTGGCAAAATTGCTAGCACTTCAACTGCTGCCTTTTCAGTTGGTAGACTCTGCCCCCTTCCGTGAGTTTGTGGAATGTGCGGTTCCTCAGTGGCAGGTACCCAAACGCCACTTTTTCTCACGGAAGGCGATTCCGGCTCTCTACCGGCATGTGGAAGGCAATGTCCATGCCTCGCTGGACAGGGCGGTCAGCGGTAAGGTGCATATTACCGCTGACTCATGGTCCAGCAGGCATGGACAGGGACGTTACTTAAGTTTCACGGCGCATTGGGTGACTCTGCTGGCAGCTGGGAAGGATGCAGGACAAGGTGCAGTAGTGTTGGAGGTTGTTCCGCCACCACGCCTTCAAAATGCTGATTGTGACACACCTCTCTCCTCCACCCCCTCCTCTTCTTCTTCCTCCATGGCCTCTTCCTCGGAACCAGCGGTGCTCCGTAGGCGTTCAAGGGGCTATGCAAGTACGCAGGCCAAAAGATGCCATGCGGTGCTTGAGCTGGTGTGCTTGGGGGACAGGAGCCACACTGGGGCACAGGTTCTGTCAGCTCTGCAGGGGCAGGTTCAGAGGTGGTTGACGCCACGCCAACTTAAGGCAGGAATGGTGGTTTGCGACAATGGCACCAACCTCCTCTCTGCCCTCCGACAGGGACAACTGACCCATGTGCCCTGTTTGGCTCACGTCCTTAACTTGGTGGTGCAGCGGTTCTTGGGCAGGTACCCGGGCTTACAGGATGTCCTGAGGCAGGCCAGGAAAGTCTGTGTGCATTTCCGCCGGTCATATAATGCCAGTGCTCGGCTGACGGACCTCCAAAAGGAGTTTAACCTGCCCAAGAACCGCCTAATCTGTGACATGCCCACCAGGTGGAACTCGACATTGGCCATGCTGCAGCGGCTGCACACGCAGCAGAGGGCCATCAATGAGTACCTGTGCGACTATGGCACCAGGACAGGGTCAGGGGACCTTGGTTTTTTTTCCCCACGCCAGTGGGCCATGATCAGGGATGCATGCACTGTCCTGTCACCATTCTAGGAGGCCAAGAGGATGGTGAGCACTGACAGTGCATGCATCAGTGACACTGTCCCCCTTGTCCACCTGTTGGAGCACACGCTGCGTGGAATAATGGACAGGGCACTTGAGGCAGAACAGAGGCAGGAAGAGGAGGACTTCCTTAGCTCTCAAGGCCCCCTTTATCCAGACAGTGTTCCTGCGTGCCCGCCGATCACACAGGAAGAGGACAAGGAGGAGGAGGAGGAGGAGGAGGAGGAAGATTGTGTCAGTATGGAGGTGGAGCCTGGCACTCAGCATCAGCAGTCTTTAAGGGATCAGTCCCAAGGAACACATGGACTTGTACGTGGCTGGGAGGAGGTGGCTGCGGACGTTGTTGTCCTTAGTGACCCAGAGGACTCCGGACCGAATGCCTCAGCAAACCTACGCTGCATGGCCTCCCTGATCCTGCAAAGCCTGCGTAAGGATCCTCGTATTCGTGGTATCAAGGAGAAGGACCAATACTGGCTGGCAACCCTCCTTGATCCACGTTACAAGGGTAAGGTTGCGGACCTTATCTTGCCATCGCAGAGGGAGCAGAGGATGAAACATCTTCGGGAGGCCTTGCAGAAAGGTCTGTGCAACGCGTTCCCAGAGACTGGGAGGTTACAAACTCCTGTTTCTGGACAACGTGTTGCTGAGGCTTCAGTCAGTCAAAGAAGGAGCGGTGGAGAAGGTGGCCGTCTGACCGATGCGTTCAGACAATTTTTTGGTCCGCAGCCCCAAGGTATGATCGGTTCCAGCAACCATCGCCAGCGTCTGTTTTACATGGTGCAGGAATACCTAGGGGCAAGATCAGACTTGGACACCTTTCCCACCGAAAATCCTCTGGGTTACTGGGTCTTGAGGATGGATCACTGGCCAGAGCTTGCACAGTATGCAATTGAGCTACTGGCCTGTCCTGCATCCAGCGTTCTTTCGGAACGCACATTCAGTGCTGCTGGAGGCGTGGTAACCGATCACAGGGTGCGTCTGTCCACTGACTCGGTCGATCGGCTGACCTTCATAAAAATGAATCAGTCTTGGATCACCACCAGCTACCAAGCACCTGATGCTGATGTAACTGAATAATTTTTTTCAGATCCCTTCAAAGACTGCCTATGCTGATGCTGAGTGACTATCCCTGAGTAATTATCCTCTTCCTCCTCAATCATCACGCTGATAGCTTGTAAGAACATTTTTGGTTCTGGGCGCCACCACCAGTGCCTAAGGCACAATTTTTCAGCCCCTGTCTAACAGGGGCGTGTAATTACAATTTTTGATGCAATACTTTGCAGCAGGGCTTGTTCCTGCGTTCCAACTAGAGTGTCTGTGAGGGGTTGCAGTGTTGTGGCACCAGCACCAGTGCCTAAGGCCTAATTTTTCAGCTCCTGTTCAACAGGGGCATGTAATTACAATTCTTGATCTAATATTTCACAGCAGGGCCCTGTGAGGGCTTACAGTGTTTTGGCCACAGCAACACCTAAGGCCCAAATTTCTGCTGAGTATATAGGGCAGGACCCTACTTTCAAACATCTAACTTACAAACGACTCCTACTTGCAAACGGAAGGAGACAACAGGAAGTGAGATGAAATCTACCCCTAGGAAGGGAAATTCTCTCCTGTAAGAGTTAATATGGGAAAACAATTTCTCCTTTCCACTGATGCTTTCCAATCCTTGTTCCACAAAAAAACCCAAATTTTCAAAAAACATTTTTCATTGGGACAAAAAAGTGAGGTGAAATCTTCTGAAGAGGAGGAAAGACGCAAAACAAATGTCACAGGGGTGATAACCCTTCCCTATGTTTTCCAAAAAGCTTAGAAAAGATTTTTTGGCTGGAGCTAAACACGTTAAAAATGTTCAAAATTACAAACAGATTCTACTTAACAACAAACCTACAGTCCCTGTCTTGTTTGCACCGCCTGTATACTGCTGTTCAGAGTATATAGGGACCTTTCCTTATTTTAATTTGGGTGCGGGGTTCCCCTTAATACCCATACAAGACCCAAAGGGCCTGGTAATGGACTGGGGGGTACCCATGCCGTTTGTCTCACTGATTTTCATCCATATTGCCATGACCCGACATGACATTAAACCCGCAAGCAGTTTTAAATGAGATTTTTTCCTTTAAAAATGACATTTGGTGCAGGGACTGTTCTAAACATGGGAAACACGCGTCACTTTACAGGCATACTATAGACACCCCCCAGGTACGATATTTAAAGGAATATTTCACTTTTTTTTTTTTACTTTAAGCATCATTAAAATCACTGCTCCCGAAAAAACGGCCGTTTTTAAAAGTTTTTTTTGCATTGATACATGTCCCCTGGGGTAGGACCCGGGTCCCCACACCCTTTTTAGGACAATACCATGCAAATTAGCCTTTAAAATTAGCACTTTTGATTTCGAACGTTCGAGTCCCATAGACGTCAATGGGGTTCTAACGTTCGTGCGAACTTGCGGTCCGTTCGCGGGTTCTGGTGCGAACCGAACCGGGGGGTGTTCGGCTCATCCCTAGTTGTGACCAATCCACACTGTTTTTGCAGGGAAACACCAACATGCCTCCATCCCAAATATATGCAACAAAATGGGGGGACAGAAACGGGACTTTGTGTGAGGCATGTGGGTGAGTATGTTGGGCCAATGGTAAAATGGTTCTACCCCCCATTTGACACACTGTTACCCCCTGCCTTTTTCTTTTCCTTCCTCTTTTTCTTTTTCCCTATCTCCTCTATTTTACCCGCCATCTGTTAATTACTGTATTGAGACCTTTGGTCCTTCCCCTGTTTATTGACTGACTACATCGCAAGAGTCATCTACATACCATTTTCTGTCTGACACACCCTTATTCTCTGCAAACTGCATCCTCACACCAACTCTATATTACACTAAACATCAGTTTTATTCCTTGTTTTACCCATTGTCCCATTAACTTCCCCTTCTTTGTTCCATTATTGACTGTTTCAACCCAGTACAACACTCATTTGGTCTTGATTCGTTCCCCATGTCATACAGTCTCCTCTATACTGTTACACATATGTTTACTCCATGCAACTATTTTTCTCCTTCTCCTATTCTGCTATCTCCCCCTAGCTTAATCAATACTCATCTCCTTGTGGATGGTAACTGCTTATGCCTTCTTTAACTCCCCATTTTTTCTTTCCTTGTTTTATTTGTTTATTTTGTTTTTCTTTAGTCAAACAAACACTGATTAAATTCAGGGCACTCTTCCTGTTTATTCTTGTTTATTTCTTTAGCTAAGCAAACAACTGATTCAATTCAGGGCTAAAGTTTTTTACTTTTTTAACCTTTGTTTATCTTTTTTAACTTTTTTCGTTACCTTTACATTTCTTGACATCTTTTGATATTTTTGATTTTTTGTTTTTTCTTTAGCCAGATAAATACTGATTTAATTCAGGGCTAAAGCTCTATATAGCTTATATTTCCTTGCACAGAGAAAGATTCCTGTGCAATGATAAAAAATATTTTATTATGCTCTTTGCTATGTGGAGTTTATTCAAGGCAAAGACATGCTTGTTTCTGCTATTGCTTCTGTACTCATTATTGAGTCGCCTTGGCTGTTTTCCTCTTTCACACTTGTGTCATCCATTTGATTCTTGCACACCAGTGATACTGGGATCCGTCCTGTCAATTCCCCGGGGTTGCGACGCGCCCAGCCCGGGACCCATTACCCTCCTGTCATCGACGTGGGCGGGCCCTGGCCTCGGCGCATCGGCGTCATGCCTCCTACACCCCGCCTGCGGCGTCCTTGCCGCCGCATACGGGATGTTTAGTGTTTTCCCTTCTCCGGGCTCAAGCGCTGTACGGGACGTCAGGTGGCTGCACTGATTGGCCTCCCCTCCCCTCACCGCGTCATTACGCCCGCGCGTGACGTTGGCGTGAGCGCGCCGCATGTCTGCGGCTATATGAGGCTCTATCTGGCCGGGCACCCCATGATTCCGCCATGCATGCTAGACCTCTGGCCCGGCTGGGCACTCATCACTCAGGTATTTTTCTCACACTTTGTCACTCCACTTCACACACTTCAGCAACAATGTTTTTTTGCACACGCCTTCTACTTCTCTTATCACTCTCACACCTGTTGTGTTCCAGTTCCCTTCCATACACTCATGGCTACGCTATGCCGCTCCCACCCCACTCATTCTTAACACCACTCATCCACTAGCTCACACACCTCTCTCATTTTCACCTTTTCTCCCCAGCTCATCCACACTACCTGTCCTCGCCAGACGTCCCTGCCTGTCGGTTTTTGTGGGTGCTCGTGTCACTTCGGCCACCGCGGCCGACGACATTGGGGTGCGCTCTCTGCCTCAACCCCGGGGGAGACTCCATGGACCCAGACCAACATCACATTGCAACACACAGGTCATCATAAACCAACCATTGCATAAACTTGTGAGTATGCAGAAAACTACATTTTCAGCATATCTTCTCTACAAATACTTATTCACATACTAATAGACACTCTATTGTTTTTGATATAGTTTAATCGCATCGGACTCCTGACGATTGGTTTAAAGCCAAGAAACGCGTTGAGTTTAGATCTATTGATGCATTCATTGACTGTACAATGTATGTGTGTTCCTGTAACTGTACCACCACTTCATGAACCCTGCTCGTCCATATATCGCTGTTTACAGTTTTTAGAGTTCAGATCTATTGATGTATTCATTGATTGTACAATGTAAATGCGTTCCTGTAACTGTACTACTATTTATGAACCCTGCTTGTCCATACATCGTTGCTAACATGTTTTACTATGGCCTTAATTGTGTTCTCTTCCTCTTCGATTGTATCTGGTCCTAATACCTATGCTAATAAACTTTTTTACCATTATTTTCGTTTATCATTATCTATGTAAATTATATTTTTTCTTTCCCCAATTTTTACCATTGGCCCAACATACTCACCCACATGCCTCACACAAAGTCCCGTTTCTGTCCCCCCATTTTGTTGCATATGTTTGGGATGGAGGCATGTTGGTGTTTCCCTGCAAAAACAGTGTGGATTGGTCACTACCCCCCTCGACGCATGATACTATTTAGGGTGTGGGGATCAAGGGGTTTAATGATAACTTGTTCCCCTACAGTCATGAATGGGGCTTGCAACATGGGAGATGGACCAACAGTTTCCTGTCTCCGTATTTCTTCTTGTTTTAACCTTTCCCTTTGTGCTGTGGTTAAGATTTTCCCGTCTTCCCCATCTCCTGATAATTGAGATGAAGTTGAAGGTTCCATCATGTCCTCAGTTGTAGAGACAGAATCAGCTATTGCTACCTCAGGTGGAGCTGGTGCCTTAGCTGAAACTTGTACAACTAAGAGGGGTCTTCTTGGCGAGGAGGTTGATGCACCAGATGCCTCATCATCCTCATCATCGCTACTACTCACTAAATCTTGCATTTGTGCCCGTTGTACTGAAGCTACATACATACAGACACTATCATCATCATTAGTTCCTGCCAAACTGGGATATAGTGGTACATAAGGAGGTGGGGCTGTTGGAGGTCTAGGAAATATACAATCACGGCACTCACATGTTCCCATGAATGGCATAGCTCCTAATTCCTGCACACCATCATCCTGCCATTTTTCGTGTTTTCCCATTTTTCTTAACTCATCATTTGAATATTCTCCATAAAACCCATCTTTGCTTTGCTGGAAATCATCCATTCCAAACATTTGTGTTAATTTTCTTTTATTTGCACCCTCCGTGTGCCATATTCCTCTTTGTTTTGCTTGCTTTCTTAAATTATTAATTGGAACCTCTTCATACTCATTTGTCATTGCTAGCAAACTTTTATTAGTCCCATCAGTCACTGATGGTTTATAGTATGGAGCTGATTTTATCTATGTTTTGGCACACTTGCCCATATATTTCATGTCCCATTCAGGATCTCCTGAATAGTATGGGAATGCTTCTTTATCATTTAAACACAATCCTCTGATCATGTTTACATGAAAAAGTGAGAATGATCCTGTTCTTGGGAAAGGCTCAAAACCAAGTTTTGTCTGTGACCATTCCAGCAAATTGGTCAGAAAAGGTTCTACATAAAATGCCCCTGCATATCTTTCAACAAATTCTTTAGCAGTTTCATTTTCCAAAGCCTTAGGAAACACTACTCCACTCGACCTCTTACCTGCTGACTTTGGTATTTCATTTTGAGTCTTAAATTTAATCTTGGTTTTAGCAAGTTCATCATCTTTCTTACCCCATCTTGAAACTAAATTACCCATTCTATAGCTGTTATTTTATTCCCTGTGCAAATGACAATACAAAAAGCTCAAAACACAATCACAAAATCACATGCAGGACGATATTCTCTAGGCAAATCTCTCTATACTTTAGTAGTTACACACTTTATAGATGTACTTACCACATCTACACTTTTATCACAATTTTCTTATATCATGACAACTTAAATACTCTATAGCATGCAAAACAAACACATAGCACATAGAACAAACATGCAACCAGACATGTGTTTGATAACCAGGCGATATACAATGATATTAAGAGAACAACAAATTTTGTTAGAAAAATGAAAAATAAAAATCAGATTGTGAACCAAAAGAGTCGATTTTCTCAAAGAAAACCTGAGGCCTCAAAATAAGTATGAACCTGTGCTGTCCAAGCACCCTTTTCTTATCCAAGCAAAATGCTAGCATATACCTGCTTTCCCAAAGCAGAAACCTTTGCTGCTAAAAGCAGAACCTTTGCTGTCCCACAGCAATAAAACCTGCCACACACTCCAATGTCACAACTCAAAAGCACATCAGTTCTGTCACCAGCAGTGACACAGCCGAGGAAAGAGAAGACATACTTTACCATCTCCACTGTTATCACCGCTTGATAGACAGTCCCGCTTACTGACACCACTCTGTAAGGGTTAGAGTTCCCCTTTACCTTTATGCTTTGAATTCTTGTGTGGACTTCTTTCTTTTCCTGTTAACTTAAGTATGTTAGTAAGATCACCAGGTTATCAAACTCTTCAAATGCATTCGGGAGCAAAACACCACAGGAGACAGGTTTATGATGCTTTAACTCAAAGTATATTTTAACCGTTCCTGGTATATATAGTATGCTTACAAGGTAAAGTATAAGAGGCGTATTACAAGGCGGTGTATTTAGAACCAATCATGAGGATTAACATCAGATGGTCCGAGAATAATTACGAGTAATTATGCTCAACTTCTACTTGGTATTTAATCTCCTATCTACAGTTTACTTTAGCTGGAGCATGTCATGTCAAACTGTTCAGGGTCTTTCCAAGAACTATGAACTGTGTATTCTGTTACATGATTTATCTAGTCAGCAAGTTCTATCTTAACTCTTATTTCTACTGCTAAATGATTCTGCATGCAAAGATACAGCTGCGAACAAAATGGAGACTGTATAGTCAATCATATTCTTACAAGGTCTGTCACATTTCTCCCCTTTCGGCAGGAGACTAACACAGGAGGAGACCCCAGACGAGTTGACTCCGAAGTTAGTCAGTAGTTCCAGTCCTCTAATGCCTGTACCCACACAGTACCCCAAACAAAGTGTTCCAAAGTATTACTCACCCAGCCAACCTCTGCCTCTCTCAGAGAACATATCTGCTGTTGGGGAGAGGCCTGGACTGGCCCTTCTCCCTGGAGTCCTTTCTGCCGCTGGAGACAAGACAGGGTGTCTGGGCTCACTCCGTCATGCTGTTGTGGATCTGGGCCGACTGCCCAGCATCCCTGGGGTATACAGGTGGAGACTGAAGTCCCATCCACCTTCACAGGACATCCATCCTCTGTTAGTTGAGGGCAGAGTCCAGCAGTACTCGGCCCTGTTGCCAGCCCTTCTGCTGGAAACCCCACACCATCTGCTCCAGCTAACTGTTGGGGAGGGATGATGAACACCTTCTCTGCCTTCTCCCCCTGTATCCTGATCTGCTGCTGGGACATGACCACCTCCTTCTCACCCTGAGTCTCCAGAACCGACGCAGGTGTAGGGCAGAGATCTTGGACCCTCTGTCCGGTTGCCAGCGCTTCAGCTGGGGAAGTTCCTTGTAACTTCACAGATACTTCTGTTGGTGCTGGGCAGAGCCTAATAACAGCTCCTCTTCTGCTGGAGGCTCACCAGGTTGTTCTTCCTCAGCAGAAAAGTCTATCAAATCCCCTGTCTCTGCAACTGATGTCTGGGGATAAAGGTTCACCATCTCCTGTCCCTGGAACCCAGAAGATGCTATCAGTGCTGGGCAGAGCACAGTGAAGTTTGGCCCTAATAACAGCTCTTCTTCTGCTGAAGGCTCACCAGGTTGTTCTTCCTCAGCAGAAAAGTCTATCAAATCCCCTGTCTCTGCAACTGGTGTCTGGGGATAAAGGTTCACCATCTCCTCGCCGTGGAACCCAGAAGATGCTATCAGTGCTGGGCAGAGGTTAGCAGAGCTCTGCCCTGTTGTCAGCACTTCAGGTTTGGGGACGGTAATCTTCAGATTTTCCACTGCCGATTCTCTGGCATTCTGCTGGACAGGCACATTCCTCCACCCAAGATCATCCAATGCAGAAACAGGTTCATCAAGGTCAGTCAGCACTTGCTGCATCCGCCATTAGACCTCCACCTCCATAGTTGCGGGTGCAGGTTGGCAAAGCACACCGTTACTCTGCCACATTGTCAACTCTTCAGCCAGGATTTCAGAGTTGTCAACTGGTATTTCCTGATAGTCCCAGGCAAAGGTAGCACCACCCTACTGCTGAGCAGAGTCTAACAGCTGTTTGTAGGCGATCTCCAACTCCCATTCCTGAATGGCCAGAAACTCCAAATCTTCCAGTGCCCAGTGCACTTCTGAGACATTCAGTCTCCGCTCTCTGTGCTCCATTATTTCCTTCAAACGCCACTCCCGATCACTTCCAAAGTCAGGGTCCCTGGACAGCCTCCAGTATAACAATCCCAGGCCATCATAGTCAAAGCCTTCCATGGGGCTGTCATCCGCTGTCCATGGGCACACTTGGGCTACATACCACTGGAGGGCTCTGTAGCTCTCGTCCAACCGCATTTCTGCCCGGATCAGCCTGCTTAACTAGACTGTCCACTCCTGGTTCGGCTGTTCCCCCAAAAACAGCATTCGCACTTCATACTGCGACCAGTACCTCACATGGATGGAGGGGAGAACTTTTCCCTGGTGTCGCTGCTCACGGGCTAGCACTTCCTTCCAGAGCTCACAGCAGACAGAATCAAACCATCCTAGCAGGACCTGCTCTGATACTGGTCCTCTGTGCTGTATCTCCTCTCGCAACCTCCTTCTGAATTCTTCATCCATTGTGGCTGGTATTTCTCCTCTCCTGCTATCCTGCTACCTTGGATCGAGGTGATGGTTTGGATGTGTTCACGGCAAGGAAGCACAATCCCACCATTCCCTCCACGGCTCTCAAGTAAGTCTTTCAGCGTGGCTCTCCTGCAGGCTGGTTTGGAGTGTCCCAGTAACTGGAGAGAAAATCCCACTGCTGCCACCAATGTAACGAGCCCCTTGCTCACTCGGTTCCACTCTCCCGACACTCCTCTGCAGCTATTAAATCAGATTGCAATGTCTGATGGTTCGGTCATCCAATGGTTCGGGACTAGAACCCCAGCTCTGTGCCGTTCTAGTCCAGTTGTGATAGCTCAGAACAAACACCAGGCAGGCTGTATGTAAGTTCAAACAGGAATCTCTCTTTATTGACAAAATACAGGTTTTTATACACTCAAAGTGGAGGTGCAGACCTCCTGCTCATATTACTCTAACAATACAGCTGTAACCTAATTAACCTAATTAACATGAGCTAATTAACTAATCCCTTTAGACAGCCTAGATGACTCAGACATGACTGTTAGGCCAGACTAACCGTCTTGTAGTTCAGAAAGTCCAATCAACATTATCACAATCAACATAGACTCTTCTTCACACAATAGCAGAGTTAATTAACACAAATAACAATGGGGATCTAATGACTCTTAGATCCCATAGTAGACTTATTTACAATACACATTTTAGCAGACAATAGACAGGCAGGTGTTGGAATTTACATCAGCGTCTCCTAACAGTATCTGTCCCAGCATTATGAATCAGCCACTATTCCAATATGGTAAATCCAGGGTCCCCAGACATACAGCTGACAAAGAGCACCATTCCCCCAAATGCAAGGGCCCCCGATCGATCAGCAAGAGGCTAGCATACAGTGCCCTCCAAAAGTCTCTTTCCCGGCTAGGTCTGTCACAATGTACATGTTTGATATACCTACCACTATACCCCCCCAAAAAATAGTGGTAAAATACCACCCAATATCCTGCAGTACACTGCATTTTTTATGCTACAGATAAGCAAAATATGTATCTTCTGATTAAATACTTCTTTTTTTTTATATTTATTAACTGCTGTTTTTAAGGTACACTGCCTGCATCCTCTGAATTGTTTTCATCAAAGAGTGTATGGAACCTCCTCCAAGTACATCAACAAGTCTATGACTTCCTACTTCCTAGGACTACATCCAGACAGCTTAAAGTGTTACTAAACCCACAGCAGTAAAATCAGTCTATATGTGCAGTAAAGCATGCTTGCTATACTCTCTGTGGAGCCTAAGGGGTTAATTCTCCACATTGAGTAAAAAGGTTGTTTGATCCTGGCTTCTCTGATCCTCCCCTTGTTCCACTGTCTCCTGATAATTTCCTGATAACACAGAGTCTATGGAGACAGGCACATGCTTGGTTTGCTGTGTATGTGCATGTGATCAGCACAGGGCCAATCAACGCTGTCCAGGCAGTCAGGGGCCTTGCAGTCTCATAGGACAGCCAGAAAAATCCTACAAGCTTTAACCAGTGTCTGGCTGGACACTGATAAAAGTCACAAGACTGCTCTAACCGCTGATGAGAAAAGGTATTTAGCAGTTTATATTTACTAAAATAATTTTCATGTTCTGTGCACCGTGGGAGACCAGATATAGTGACTGCAGGGTCCTGGGTATAATTACACTTTAGGACGTCTTGAGGTAATCATGTATCACAGTATCCCATGCCAGACAGGTCTCCTACTATCAGGAGGATTTTATGTCAGGAACTTTATTCCACTACTATAGTTCAGTAGCCCATATACAGCCAACAATAAACAATAGTGGGTGTCAGCCCCAATGCGTGTACAACATGGTCCACAAAGGGAAGGGGAAATGGTGAGGGGCTTTGTGACTCCCAGATATTTTAAATAGTCATACACAGTAATGAAAGTATAAAACAATCCTTTATTGAAAAAGCTAAAATGTCACCTCTATCAGAGTAGAGGACATCACTGAGCATTAACCACTTCAGCCCCGGAAGGTTTTACCTCCTTCCTGACCAGAGTGTGCCTCAGTAAGGACAATACATCGTTTCTCGGGGATATTGAGGCATTTAGCGTTTAAGGAATAGACCTTAAGGGGTAGAGAGATACCACAACCTTGAAAAAACACAATGCAAAAATGACAATGTGATAATATATTATCACATTGTCATTTTTGCATTGTGTTTTTTCAAGGTTATTTGTTTGTTATAATATCACATTGTCATTTTTGCATTGTGTTTTTTCAAGGTTGTGGTATCTCTCAGCCACATACATTATAGTTTGTTTAGCGTGAGTCACTCATTTTTCCATTTACGTTGTGTGTTTGTGTCACATTAGGACATCGCAGCATATATTATATACATTTTTTGATGCGCAGTTATTTTTCATTTTTTCTTAAGGGGTAGAGAAGCTAATGAGTGCATCACAGAAGGCATAATCACTGGAAGGAAGTGTACCTCGGTATCACCCTCAAATAGCGAGTGGAGAGGGCCAGTGTAGAGAGAGAATAGAAAGGGGGGGTAGAAGGTAGAGAAGGCGGAAGAAGTTAAGGAAAGAGAAGAAAAAGGAGAAGAAAAAGAAGGAGCAGAATCTTCTCCTAACCTATTTGGCTATGTATAAGTGCTTAAGTAACCTGAGGGGGGTATAGCACACTCTTGTATCAACTACCAACCCAAATAAGGGTCTCATGGAAAATACACCGGAGGTAATTACAGGCCTTATGAACTACCTAAGTAGGATTGTATGGAGTGCTGGAGTGGTGAAAAACAATGCCAGCAAGTTTTAAAGGGTAGACCTGCCTCTTTGAGGTGGGGAAGAAACCTAACACCAAGACCAAATTTTGCATTCTACCATCCAGACCTCCAAAATATAAGCATAACCATTACAGAAAAAACTCAACTTGTGAAGTATGAGTAGAGCCTGGGAGGACCACTCAGAAAAGATGAGCGAGGCCCCCCTCGGAGAGCCCCCATTCAGCAGAGCCGACTGACTCAAAGGGTGTAGACTCACCTATAGCAGCATTTGCTATCATTAAGCAACATATATAGTTAGTAAGGCCTTTATGAAAAGGCAGATAACCATCAATGTGTATGCTACGCTGGTCGGCAGAGACCTCCGCTCCTAGGGAACCAATCAAGTGTTTACCCAGGAACAAAAGGCTCCAGCGCTTAACCCCTTCCCTCAGTGTGTTCCTTAAGGAAGCACCTAAAGAAGGCAAGAACTAAAAAACCATTAGCACAGTAAACCATCAACTTGTGTAAAGACATGAGTAGCCTATGGAGAACAGGGCGAGCTAGTCGTTTAAAGATGGCCTCTTTAGCCCCAATACCATGTGTCATATACAGTTTTTGATGAGAATGGACCATGGTCCTTTTCCCACATGCTAATCCCTGAAATTCCCTATTACGGGAGAATGAAGGTATGCAAGAACAGCATAAAACAAATACAACAAGTAAAAATGTATAACTGTGGTAGGCTGACCCAAATACATTTCCGCCATAACACATGTATTACATTTATGGACCAGAGTGCACTGTCTATAAGAGCAAGTTATGGAGCTCAGGAACCCTACATTCAGTTCATAGTCTCTGAAAGCTAGCAGCTTGAGGGGGGGGTGGGGAGAAAAAAAAGGGGGGGAGGTTTCAGGTACTGCTACTGACTGGCTATTTGTTAAGTGTTCAATAAACTCGTGACTCTTTCGTGGTGTGCAACAGTTCAGTCACGTTGCAGGTTAATTAAGCACAAAATAGAGAACCAGACATCTGCTGTGTTTCAATGCTGCATCTGTCCCACAGTTGTCTGGAGTCTCAATGTAACACGAAGGAGAGGACAAGCATTTCCCCCAATTCAGCTATGGCTTTGTTGTAAGCAATTTTCCTTAGACTATATCCAGACACTGGACACAGGGTCTATGTTCCCTGCTGTCACAATGCTCCGAAATGAGGGCCTCTGCCAGAGATTTGGGCAACATCAAAGTCCGAATTAACAGATATACTCCCCAGAGCATGAAAAAGTCATCTCAAACTCAAGTGTAGATGCACCAAGGGGAACGGGTTACAGAGAGGGTGTGTCATGTGTAGCAGTGAATTACCTGCAATACCTTACCCGTCCCATGCCATGTGTCAGGGCTCCAGGGTAACGATCCATACATCAGACAGTGTAGAGTGTTAGGTGGAGATTAAGAGTTTAATAAGGGTCAGCTCACCAAACCTCAGCTTTAGGTTTCAATGGTCAGTCTTTCGACGAACCGAAGATGGAGAGACTCGTGGGCTCTCATCGGTTTCAATGTCTCTGCGGTGTCTTGGTGAGGAGTTAGCCGAAAGCCTGCAGCATCTATGCCTGCTTCTTTGCGCCCTTGGGGTGTCATCGGGGTGGGTGAGAATCCACGGTCCTGGTTGTAAGAATGCACCATACTACTCCAGAACACGAACCACTGGAATGCCGAGGATATCACAGAAGGGTTGGAGTTCTGCAGGTGTTCTCAATTGCCAATAGTCGCTTGAAGGCAGAAAGGGAATTTCCATCGATAGGGGATATGTCTTTCCCATAGTACCTGCAGGAGAGAATGCAGGTCTCTCCTGTGTTGGAGAGTAATGGCGGAAAAATCCTGGAACGGTTGGATGCGCGTTCCCTCATGTTCTAAATGATTGTGGTTGCGAGCTAAGCGCAGCATCTCTGGGCGGGTCAGTGTCTCTGCCCCTAGGTCTAAGGGCTCTGTGGCACCTCTCCATTTTGACTGGGGCATCAGGCGGCCTGCCCAACAGAGTATTGAAAATGGCCCACACAGCAGCCTGTAACTGGGGCCCCTCCACTGATTCAGGTATCCCCCTGATCCCCAGATTGCGCCTACGACCGCTAGTGTCCAAATCCTCCATATGCCTATGCATGTCCATCAAATGTTGTCTATGTGCAGTAGTGGTTTGCAGTATTTGCTTAATTGCAGCGCCATGTGTCATGGCAACATTTTCCACATGTTCCAGCCTCGTGGCAATGGCTTTAATGCCGGTTTTTAAGTCTGATATGGCAGCAGACAGGGTGTTCTTCATATCAAGGGCCACCTGTTGTAGATCGGCCAGGCACAGGAGAGGGATGAGGATTACCTACGCTTGCTGCCGAGGCCGATGGAGGGGTGTCTGTGGCGGCGTAGCTCCCTGCACTCCGGTCCGCGGCTTGAAATGCAGCCTGTGAGTCTGTGAGCTGAGTACGGAAAATCGCTGGTATGTTCCTGCTCAGCTGAGTAGACTGGTCCGACTGAGACCAGGAGACTGAGTGGCTTCTCCCTGCCATTGGTGCTCCGTGTGATCGAAGATTTCTTCCTGCTGAAAGATCAGACAGAAGCTCTGGCTGGCAGAGCTCTCTGTCTATGCGACCATCTTGCTCCGGTGCCAGGCCATGCCCCTGTTATTTGTATTTTTAATGCTCAGTGATGCCCTCTACTATGATAGAGGTGAAATTTTAGCTTTTTCAATAAATGTTTGTTTTATACTTTCATTACTGTGTATGACTATTTAAAATATCTGGGTGTTACAAAGCCCCGGGGCTCCTCACCATTTCCCCTTCCCTTGTGGACCATGTTATTCCAATACTACTTATGCATTTTGAAATCACCTTTATGAATGTGGAAAGGGCTTAACAGACCTGCAAAGAGATATATGATCTGAAGGGGAGCACAAGCCCTACAATGCAATATTTTATGTCACCAGGAGACATACTTCCTCAGTAAGAAATCCCTTAGTTTTCACATACCTTTATATCTAATATATCATAAAAAGGGGGATACTGACTGCTGTGAAGAACAGTGAAGTTGTGAAGCTGTGAAGTTGCTTTCACTTGTATACTATATATACCCTGGTTAATGTCTACCTACCTAATGTGAAACAGCTTTCTTTCTTGAAAAAAATATTAAAAAAAGTCAACAAGGTACACCAGGGATATGAGATTCTGTGGGAAGATTTCAATGCAGTACCAGTACCTTTTCAACCTTCATGATGTATGATGATGTCAACATTCTAAAAGAACTTTACATTTTTTTCACATTCATAAATCTCATACTTATATGAGCATACACAAAGCTCAGCAAGGCTCACACTGTACTCCTTCCAACTCATATAGAGGTTGAGCTGGGCATTGTGAGCCATGTAGGAACAGAGCAGTTGATGGCCAGCGGTTTGTGTCTGCTGCTGTGTATTGCTGGTTTGAGCTATTTTGAAGTATCTCTGGAAGCATATTGGAATTTGAGCCTTTAATTTTACTTTATAATGTGAGTATAATTTATTGGTGTATAATAAAGAGTATGATGATTGTATTACACAATGTTAGTCTCTTTCTATCCATCCATCCATGTTGGGATCTGTTTGGAGCTGTGAAGGAAACAGGCTTTGGAGGATTGCTGTACCTTTATGCCACGTACAGACAAGCAGACTTCTCGACCGGACTGGTCCGACGGACGGAGTCCGGCAGACAATAAGACCGTGTGTGGGCTTCATCGGACCTGCAGCAGACTTTTTCGGTCAAAAATCTGACGGACTTTAGATTTGAAATATGTTTCAAATCTTTACGTCGGAACTCCGCCAGACCCAGTTCCAATCGAAAAGTCCACTCGTCTGTATGCTAGTCCGACGGATGAAAACCGACGCTAGGGCAGCTATTGACTATTGGCCATCAACTTCTTTATTTTAGTCATCACGTAGGAATCCGTCGGACTTTGGTGTGATCGTGTGTAGGCAAGTCCGTTTGTTGGGAAAGTCCGTTGGATGTCCGCCGAAAGTCCGTCGGACCAGTCTGGTCGAAAAGTTTGCTTGTGTGTACGCAGCATTAGAGGCTGTTTTTGAGGATTGCCTTAATCAGAAGAAGGAGATACAAGTCCTGTCAGCCTAACCTTTAGTAAGATATGCAAATATTTTTCGGGAGTGAGATTGCAAATATTGGGTTAAGGGAATTAAGTCACCATTGTCTGAAGATTTACCAACTGATTCTTGGAATTTGATTCAACTATATCTGCATTTGGATTTTATTGAAATTCCATTTTCCACCATTTTTTTGAGTGTTTTAATCACACAAATAGTGTGTAACCACAATAAGCACATGGGATAACACTGTTTAGTTTGTAGGAATTTATTGTGCCATTTTGATTTATAGTTTTCACTTTTGTTTTTTTGTTTTTTGACTGAATTCTGTTCTTACACAAATAGGTACATCTGAGTGCAACTTAACATAGTCAACATAGTTATTGCAAAAGCAGTAAAGGTACAACCATCTTAACATTGTGCGTATGTAGACCCACAGCCCATTGGCGATACCAGACATGCCTTCAGTCCATCTGGACACTCCTATTGGGGACAGATTGTGTCCGGGTGGGGGCATAGCTAATCATCACTGTAAGGAAATGTAGGTTGTCTAGGGATATTTTTAGACCCTCGATAAGTCTGCATAAGGTGTACCTTACAATCCCCACAGGCCTGTGAGATTAGCCCATTGAGACAATGATAAAAAAAAGAATGACAAAGTCTCGCCGAGCAAATCTATTCTTTATTCTTTGGTGTGAATATTTAAAGGGGGCTTTCAGAAATTACCGCCCCTTGACCGTGTCACACAAATTATCCAATCAAATACAGAAACATTTTATGACAAAAGTGAAACCAAACAAACGCAGAATTTCTGGGAAATCACGTGCTTTACAAGAAATAGAAAGTAAATAAAGATAAGAAGAATAATGAACAGTACATGCAGCTGTCTGTAAAATAGAACACAGGATAAAACACAAAATGGAAGTTGATTATTGTAAAATGGCTGTGGTTAAGCTAAATATCCCTTCAATCACCTTCAGGCATGGTTCCTTAAACTTAAAGTTGGTTGATGTTTTAGATTTGGGAGTGTGTGTGTGATGTCTTGATTATCTTATTGTTATAAGGGGGGGATCTTGTGTTGATACATTGATTGATCCTTTGTGAATATTTATATGTATATTTTGCCAGTCCTCCTTTGTGAGGTCTAGTGTCATCTCTTGTTCCCATCTGCGGTTCGCTTTACTGGATTTGGGGCTATGTTCTGAGAATAGCATTGTCTATCTATCTAAAATTAAGTGTCTCTGTGGATCTCGTTAAGCTAAATATCCCTTCAATCCCCTCTTAGATCATATAAGATGATCTCTACATTTTATCTAGTGTTCTAGTACTTCTTTGGGATTGTGGCATAGATTGCCTGATGATTCTTCATGTTTGTCATATAGGATAGAACCTTATCATCAGGAGATTGAATGCGTGCAATTATGCAAATACAACACTTAAAGCAGAGGTAAAGAATCAGAGCAAGGATAAATATCATAGTAGTCAGGCACCTTGGCACTTGTGTTAGAGATCCAAGTACAGCATTCGTAGTCCTCATTTATTTCACATAAACCTGTGAGAGCTGCACTCATGCTTTCTATACTAACTCATGTAGTTCTAGCTGTTTTCTATTTGCTCTAGTTTCTATGTTTAACATAGCAATGTCATTTGAATTCCTCTCCATTATCTCATCCAATATACTTGAATAATTGTTCAACCTTTTCATCATGTTTATACCCCATCCTGTCCAAGAAGGAAACCATGCCCAGGCAATATCTTCTTTATGGAACAATTCCCTTTTGTTGCGGTGTTTGAGGGGGTATCTGGGGTGTATACTGGCCTCTAGATTTGCACATGGAAATGTTAAACATTGACCTACTACAAATGGAGGAGTTAGTCTGTGTATCATTCCCTAAATTAAAACACCAATCAGGGGAATGAGTTTTACCTGCTATTGGAAAGGTAACAGTGTTGTTTATGTACAGAGTGGATATGTTAGTTAAGAAGACAGGAGGAGTTTCCTTGAGAAAGGAGGAAATATTTAAAGGAACAGCCAAAAGGGGAATTTGGGCAGTGCTATGATAGAATTTGCTACATGTCCAACATTCTTCATACCCTGATTTTTTGAGCATAGGCATACTTAAATTTTAGCAAAAGCATCTTATCAGTAAAACTATCTCCAATCTATCTCTTTGTTCTAGCTTGTGTCACTGTAATGTTCTCTTGTGTGTGTGTGTTCCCACAGATACTTTTAATTGCACCCAAATCTTCAGGGTGGTTGATACAGTTAATGATGATCCAGGTGGGCAGGGACACTATCAGAGAGATCAGGATCAGGAGGCAAAATGCCTTGCCAGAAGTCTGTGGTGAAATAAGCAAGGTCATCTTCTCTGACTAGAACTGCTTTCCCAGGAACTCCTCCTTCATCTGCTTGGACTTCTGCTTGAGGGCCTCCTTTCTGTTCCTGGGGCTTCGGGCAACCTTTTTTACTCAGCTGGCATGGATCCAGGACTGGCAGTTTTCCACTAGGATGGCTGTTCTGGTCACTGCAACCACTGTGGTAGGAGGTCCAAAGGGATACTCTTGCTTCTTATTTCTGTTCAGCTGTTGGACCACCACAGTGTCTCCCACCTTGAAGGGGTGAGTAGCTTCCTGTGAAGAAAAAGGAGAGGTGCAAACAACATTTCTTTCGACTGTATCCAATATTTCAACCAGTTTTCTTACATATTCTTCCTGTATTAAGTCTAAATCTCCCTTTTCTACCATTAAAGGTGTTCTGGCCCATGGGGTGGGGAAAGGTCTACCCATCAAAACTTCAAAAGGTGACTACCCTGTTGTTTTGGAAGGGGTCATTCTTATTTCTGCCAAGACTGCTGGGAGGACCTTTTTCTAGTTGGCAAAGGTTCCTCCTGTGGCCTTTCTTATCTTCTCTTTTATTGTTCTGTTCATTCTTTCTACTATCCCTGAGCTTTGAGGGTGGTAGGGAATGTGGAACTTCCATTCTATCTTGAGAGTTTTTACCAAGTCCTGGCAGACCCTGGCCATGAAAGCTGGACCATTGTCTGAGTTTATTTGAAGTGAGCATCCCCATCGAGGAATGATTTCCTGAGTGAGGATCCTCACTACTGTTTGTGCATCTTCTTTTGTGGTCATGAAAAGTTCTACCCATCTTGAGAAAATAAAAATTTCTACTCAGAGGTCATCTGCTGCCATGAAGCCGTCCCTACTTCATATCACACCGGAGTTGTGTACCACACCGTACCCATGCTTCAAGTCAGTGTAAATGTTTAAATCTTGACCTTCAAAGAGCTGGCATGCTCTAGTGAGTGCAATTAATTTAGCAACCTGTGCTGATTGATATGGGATAGGCTTGGCCTCAAGTATAACATCTGGAAGCTGCACAACTGCATACCCTGCATGGTATGTGTAATCATTTGATCTAGAGCAAGAACCATCCACAAAAACATTCTGTGTGTCTGGTAGTGCTGTGGAAGAGAAATCAGACCTGGGTGATTTGTCTTGGTGAGTTAGGTTAATGCAGTCATGTTGTGGCACAACCTCATCCTATTCTCCTTTTAATCCTAAGAGGGCGTTTAAAATTGGTGCTGGCCCTGCAGTGGGAGAAGCATATTTGATGTGCAATTTTGGATTGGACAGCAAAATCACCTCATATCCGCTCAACCTCTGAGCAAACATGTGCTGTGTATGTACATTTTTCAACAGGATTGACACATTGTGGGTGGTGTGAAGTGTGGTGTCGTGTCCCAGAGTGAAAGAAGTGGCCATCTCAACCACCATCGCACAGGACGCTAAAGTTCTGAGACACGCGGGCATGCCCTGAACCTGCACCGGGACCATCTTTGAGAGAAATAAAAACTACAGGGCGCAGTCTCCCACCATGTTCCTGGGCCAGTACTCCCGCCATGGTTCTGCAATTTACCCTGGCAAACAAGTTATAAATTTTGCCATATTTCAGGGAAGCCGAGGCTCGGGCTGGTAACCATTGCACATTTCAACATGGCAAAAACATTTAACATTTCATCAGACCATTTTACAGTATCAGACATTTCAGAGAGGGTTGCTTGTCTCAATATATTGTCATAGAAAGAACAGTCAGGTATTCATTGGCGGCAGCAACCAATCATTCCAAGAAAGGTAAGCATATCTTTCTCGGTAAGTGGGCGGGGCAAACCCACAAGAGCGACAGCTCTTTTTTTTGACTGACTTTCCTAACTCCCGGAGACAGCACAAACCCTAGGTACTCAACCTCCTGTTTACAACATTGTAACTTTTTCTTAGACACTTTGTGACCACATACATGTAACCATTTCAATAAGGATAGGCTTTTATAGTCCTCCTCTGAAGAACTATAAATCAAAAGATCATCAACATACTGCAACATTACAGAACCATGAGGGGCAGTCCAAGGCCCGAGGGTGGCTTGGAGTACTATAGAATAGACCACAGGTGAGTTTATATAACTCTGCAGCATTCTACACCAGATAAACTGACGACTGTGTTGGTCAATCGACACAGTAAAAACAAAGAGTGGCCGTGTCTCCTCGTCTACAGGGACAGAGAAAAAGAAAATTCTTTAAATCAATCACAGTAAAATACTCTGCATCGTATGGCATGGCGGTAAGTATTGATGGCACATCAGGCACTATTGGGGCAATCGGTACCACTAGGCTATTGATGGCCCTTAGGTCTTGTACAAACCTATAGTCACCATTTGCCTTCTTTACTGGATTGATGGGAGTATTGTAGGGCGAGACAATTTCCCTTAAGATTCCTTTCTCCTCTTTTTCTCTGTATGTAACTCCCTCTTTGTCCTTGCCCCCTCCCTCTTTGTATAAAAGTTTCCCCTTTTGATTTCCTGAGAAATTATTTTGATAATGTGTCTGCACTGGTGTTTATTTAGGAATGTCAAAACATCCTGCAGCATCCTTCTCTGTCAGCTTCTTGCAAAAATCAGTTACAGTGCCTGTAGCCCAATCTGATATTTGCTGTCTTACTGTAAGTGCATGTTTAAGGCCAAGGTTGCTGAGGTGTGTCTGTATTAAGAGACTGTGCATGTTATACTGAACAAATCCTGCCTCTTGTGTCCAAACGTCTATAAATCTTTTCCAGAATTCTAACACAGATTCTGCTGACTTTTGGTTGCAAGCTGGTAAAAAAAAAAAAAAAAATGTGTTGCTGTGTGTCTTCATGTGATGAGGTCCTTATCTGGTTGTGGAATGTAAGGGGAAGGAGGCGGGGCACACAGTACAAGCATAGAGAAGGTTGATTTAACCCTTAAATTTACCATCCTATGACTCTGCTAAACCCAACGTGAACAATGTTTGGGCTAGGATGCTATAGGGAGCCTCGGTCCAGCCAGGGGATCTACACACAGCATGCATTTTTATTTTCATCTTTATTTTTCTTTCTAAACATTCTAAATTCTTGTAGATACTAAGTCTCTGTATGTTATTACTTTTCCTATGTTTATAATCAAACAATTTTTATTTACATTTCAAATTTTTTGGCAGAGTGCCAACAGGTTCAAACAGTGCCTTCAGATGCGGTAGTACTAATGCCGCAAACAATTCCCCACTATCTATTATGGTTAGTGAGATATTAGCACTTGAACCCTGTTGGCAAAAAGCCAAAAATCCAAATTTTGCACCTGACTTCCCCTTCGCAAAAAAATATCTGTAGAAAAAAAGAATTATTCAAATAGCATGTTTTAATTAAAAGTTATCCTGACCAATTTATGTATTACCTTAAAAAAGTGTTATTAACGCCATACCCATATTTTAATTGGTAAATACGTCCCTAATGTCACAATACATCAAAGACCTGGCATAGACTTGATAAGTCTCCCCTGCTCTTCGAATAAGTGATATTACTCCCTCCACTGTCAACCCTTCTTGAAACACAATTTTGTTATGTAAATTAAACCTTAAAACTTGAACCAGTGGTTTGCCTTCTCTAAATAAGGGTCCCTTTGCTAGTTTCCTCCCGGGACACTGGCTACAAGATATGTCCAAGGACCAGTATAACAGAATAACAGACCAGTAATACAATCAGGACAATTTAGAGACATTTGTTAGTACATAAGAAGAAATTAACCTGGATACTCAACAATCCAGGGTTCTTTATAAACTCTAAAATTCTTATTCAACTCTAGATAAATCAGCAGAAACTAAACATCAATAAACCTTAAAAAAATAATGCCATTATAAGACCTAGTTCTGTCAGACCACCCAATATTTTATTTCTCTTTTTAGTTCTTTCCCTAAAATGACACTGAACGTCTGATTGCTGCAAGGAAAAGAAAACATTTTTACTCACTAAATCAATGCCAGAGTCATTCTGCAGACTACAATACGATACAGGTTATATCTTAAACTTTAGAGTCAAAGCATTCATATATAAATCATTAAAAAATAAACAGTGCAGTGGAAAAGGTGTCGTCTTACCTTATGACACCCAACAAATTCCACACAGACAAACATTACACAGATTACAAGTCATCTTATGACAGCTAGCTACGCAACAGGAAGATAAAGCAAAGAGATCGGGTTTTGTCCGGCACACCTTATCAGACTTTTTCTTATAATTACAGTACTGTATAAATAAAACTTTCCTGGAGTTTTTTTTTTTTTTATACTGTTTTCCCGAAACAGTCACTGCAGCCTTAATCTACGGACTTCTCCTTAAAGTCCTTAAAACCCACCCAGGGTTTTTTTTATTGCTTCTCAGAGCAATTTTCTTTGAAGCCCACCCAGGGCTTATCTTACTGCTTCTCAGAGCAGTTTTTTGAAGCCCACCCAGGGTTTATCTATCGAAGTCTAAAAAATTAATTACAGGTCCCTTAAAAGGAATCGCTCTCTAAATAAATCGAGGCAAGAGAAAAATAGATATAAATCTAGATCACCGGACGTATTATTATCAATTTTGGACAAGTGCCCAGCTGTAAGAAGATGTAGGTTGTCTAGGGATATTTTTAGACCCTCGATAAGTCTGCATGAGGTGTACCTTACAATCCCCACAGGCCTGTGAGATTAGCCCATTGAGACAATGATAAAAAAAGAATGACAAAGTCTCGCCGAGCAAATCCAATCTTTATTCTTTGGTGTGAATATTTAAAGGGGGCTTTCATAAACTACTGCCCCTTGACTGTGTCATACAAATTATCCAATCAAATACAGAAATATTTTATGACAAAAGTGAAACCAAACAAATGCATCATTTCTGGGAAATCACATGCTTTACAAGAAATGGAAAGTAAATAAAGATAAGAAGAATAATGAACAGTACATGCAGCTGTCTGTAAAATAGAATACAGGATAAAACACAAAATGGAAGTTGATTATTGTAAAATGGATGTGGTTAAGCTAAATATCCCTTCAATCACCTTCAAGCATGGTTCCTTAACCTTAAAGTTGGTTGATGTTTTAGATTTGTGAGTGTGTGCGTGATGTCTTGATTATCTTATTGTTATAAGAGAGGGGATCTTGTGTTGATACATTGATTGTTCCTTTGTGAATATTTATATGTATATTTTGCCAGTCCTCCTCTGTGAGGCCTAGTCTCATCTCTTGTTCCCATCTGCGGTTCGCTTTACTGGATTTGGGGCTATGTTCTGAGAATAGCATTGCGTATCTATCTAAAATTAAGTGTCTCTGTGGATCTCGTTTGCTGCATAGCTCTTTGAATGATGTGTGTTGGCGGGATCACATAGCACAGTAGGGTTAATGAAAGGGTTATTGTTTGACTGATCAAGTGCGCCCCTAAACCTTTTCCTTTGCTCGAGCTGAACTTGAACACCAAGAAGATCTTTCAATCGATTGGGTAAATCAAGACACCATACACCGAGTTGGATATCCAGAAATACAAATGTATTATACCATTTTACATATTATATAGGGCAACAATCATTATACATCGTAAGGGGCACACTAAGGGGCGGTCCCTTAGTTTATCCAATCACAAGAGTACAAGTATCACGAGTTACATATCACAAGTTACATTTTATATGACATATATGTATTTCCATAATATTCTTCTCAGTGACGTGCCTAAAAAGTACCTAAAATGTCCTTTGTCTAAAAATACCTTCTTAGCTTGAATTCCGGGAAAATGAATAATATGGGAATACCCTTTTTAAGATAGTCTCGTCATGTACCATTGGCTTTAGGCCCAGATGTGCAGTGAGCTAGCTAGCTACTAGCTAGTTCCCTTATATCTATTAAGAGGTTATCATCGCAAGTACTTCCCTATTTTTGCAGATAGCTTGCTAGTTGACATTATAAAAAGCCTTGCGATAGCATTTCATATAGCTTGTATCAAAAGTTCAGGCCCCTTATCTAAAGTATATAGTGAACCAAAGTACAGCCATTTTCCTTACAATCCCACCTTTGATCAGGGAGGATTTCATTCTCCCTGATCACTAATTCCCTAATGCTTGGAGTACCAGGTTTGTTCTGTGTAGAACATAGCCGTGGCTTCCTCAGACTTAATGTAGAACATGGCTATGGTTTCCTTAAGCTCAGAGTCCGGTTTAATTTTTGCTGCAATGTCAGGAACTTTACTGGTGATGTAGAATAGAAATTTGATAGTGGCATAAGTGGCGATACCCAGGAGTACTATCATGATCAGTATCATGCCTGCCTTTTTAAAGAATCCCATAACACTGTCCCAAAATGATCTGAACCATCCCCCAATTCCTGAGAGTGGGTACCAAGAGTCTTCAGCCTCCTCATTTGTGTTTACAGTTTTGCTCTCTCCTCCTGGTGTCCTTTAATTATATCATAAGAGTCTGGTACCTCTAAATCTTCACTAGGTTTAGTTAAATTGTTCATATATGTGCGACAGAGGCTTTTATCCCCTGTCACGTCACACAGCCCTGTCAGTACCATCATCATCCTCTCTTGACGCTGCTTGATTATTTCTTGTTTAAACAGGATTTTCCTCAATTCCTCATTGATGAAGCCCACATCGGCTGATGTTTTATTCATCCAGGAATCTACTAGTTCCCCAAACTCATCTACCTTTGTTAGTGCATTGTACAAGCCTGCCCCACCCATGGAAGCAAATACCTTGTCCCACCAGGTTGTGACCTCTCGTTTGTGTCTCCTGAACTCTAAATGACCATGGGCTGGTATCATCTCAACAGGGGAGCCCCCGGGAGAAGCACCCATGAATCACCCAGGGATCATTTCTACCAGGGTGCACCATCCTGAGGTCTTTCTATCGAGGGGGTATGGGATGGTAGTGTGGCACCAAAAACTGCAGCACACCATCCATCCGTGGGGCATATGACATCCCCAGGTGAATCTAGGTTGAACCTTAACCCCACTAGGCACATCCAGTCCCCTATAGAGGGTGCCTCATCCTCATGCTCATCCATCCATGAGCTATTCATATGTGTGCTGACGAGCCATGATTCTGTTACCGAGCTATTCCCTTTTATACAATTTGAAATATTGTAGGAGGACATATTCCCAATGCGCTCATCAGGGTCTGATATGTTGTGTGTGAGAAGTCCCTCTATATCCAATGTCCCATTGGCTATGAGCGTTTAATTCACCAGTGTAAAATTCACTACCGTGTCTCTGCAAAATCTACCATTATACAAATCTTTACCTGCTCCATTAAGAAAACACAATTGCGGATTTCTTGTGTACCCTGTAAAGAGAAGGGGTTTACTATTGGTTGTGATGCTCTCAGGGGGAATGGGTTGGGTGATGTTTAGCAGCTGCTCTAGGGTCACTGGCCTTCCAACCATCGGAACTGAGTGTCGGCCAGTTCCCATATGGAAACAAATCCAGCATTCTGAATAATTGTGCTTTCTTGCGAAAGCATGCATCATTATGAAATGATGAGGAATTGAGTCTGGTACTGAGTATGTTTCAGGATCTAGCTGTGCCCCGTTCTTAATACTTTTAAAGTCTGGTCTTAGGAGTTCCCTTCTGGATTTTAGGAATTGGAATTTTGATTTGGGGCCTTTTTCATACTGGTATTTTTTAATGGTGCAAAGGGCTCATAGTTTGATCTCTTGTTTTGAATAACTTGACTGATTCCTATATTCCTTAGTTTGGCCTTTTTAAATTTGGACACCAGGTTCTGACTTGGTTTATGATTGGGATTCATACACCAGGTCTTTTCTACTCCCTTATATTTGGCTGTAAAGACAATGGCTGCTATGTGGCAATTCTCATTCCTTCTTTGAATATGATACCCTGTAACTGCTTGAGATTGGGTTTTGGACATTTGTCCGGCTACCTGAATGCAGCAAGGATAAATAGAACTTCCCATACAACTTCGCCAAGTACGGTTAGCATAATTAGAGGGGGGCTGAAAACCACAACTGTTAGTCATCCAACATACAAAAGTGGTTAGTAGAAAAATCTTAAACATGATCAGGATGGCAAAGACTAAGATTATTTGAGTGGTGCATTTCCAAGGCCTCCATTTGGGTGGATCCTGGAAACCTAGGGGAAATACTTGAACATCTACTACTTGAATGTCATTAGGTTTAAGGTCTCTGGGGCTCCGGAGTCCTCTAGGGGGGGGGTGCTGCAGAGGGGTTTGGGGGGCTTGGGCAGGGGTTTGAGTTCAATGTCTCTTTCTTTTGCGGTTCTTGGCTTGCTTCCAGGCTTGGTGCTCTTTTTATCCTTGATGCATGGATCCATTGTGGTCCCTGGTCTGTGAGGATGGTGGTTCGGGTTTCTTTGAGTACTTCAAATGGTCCTTGGTAGATGGGCCCTGGTACCTTCCTTGCTGCAAGCTGCTTTATCAAGACTTTGTCACCAGGTATGAAGGGGTGTGTAGGCTCTGTGGAGAGAGGAGGAAAAGTGACAGCTACCTTGTTGTAGTTTTCAGTAAGGCTACTTACCAGATGTTTCACATGCTCTTCCTGTAAGGAATAAAGATTAACCTCCTCTCCCTCAATTGCTTTCTTCTGGGCCGGCTTTCCCATTAGTATTTCATATGGGGATAAGCCTGTCCTGTTATGGGGGTGGTTCTTATCTGGAAGAGGACCCCTGGCAGGTATTTTATCCAGTCCTTCATGGCACCGTTAGATGCCTTTTTAAGTTTGTCCTTGATCGTTCTATTGATTCTTTCCACTACCCCTGAACTCTGTGGGTGATATGGGATGTGTAGCTTCCACTGTATCCCTAATACCCTTGTCAATTATTTCACCGGCTTTGAAGTAAATGCTGGGCCTTGGTCAGAGTATATGGTAGTAGGAAGTCCGTATCGACTGATCCAATGATTGATCAGACACGGACTGCAATGCCTGCGGTTTCCCCTGTAACGGGTATGGCCTCTGGCCAAGTTGAAAATTTGTCCACCATCACGCACAAATATTTGAGATTACCTCTCTACCTGGGCATGTGTGTGAAGTCTATCTGTAAGTCTTGTAGCAGGCCAAATGGTGGTGGTCCATGTTTCCCATGTTGAGGGCCCTGAACATTGTTCTGAGCACAAGTCAGACAAGAGGAAACAAGCTGTTGTACTAGGTCATGTGCCTTGCGTGTACTGAAACAGTCTTGGTACTTTTTTAAGAGTAGTCTTGGTCCTATGTGTCCTGGACCGTGGAGGTAAGACAATAATAGGGGCACTGCTGCTCTAGGTATGCATATGATTTCCTCCTTGTTTGTCCAGAGACCTGTAGGGTCTCTGGTCAAACCTATATCGGTCCAGTAGTCCAGGTCATCAGCCGATGCCTGTTTTTGCAAGAGTGCTGATGTGTGTTGGAACAAGGGGTTGGTAAAGTCATTTTGGAATAATAGAAGTTTTGTGTCATGTGGCTGTGGCTGTCGTTCTGCTGCAGCTTTTGCTACTCTGTCTGCTAGAGCATTTCCCTGGGATTCTAGGGATCCGTCTGTGGCATGTCCCTTAATTTTGATAATGTTTAATCTATGGGGCTGTTGTATTGCATTAATTAGATCATACACATACCCACTGTTATTTATTTTTTTGTTATCTGCGGTCCGAAATCCGCGTCTAAACCAGATCATGCCGAAATCGTGTGCGACCCCAAATGCATACCTGCTGTCTGTATAAATGGTCACCTTTTTACCTTTGTGGATTAAACATGCCCTTGTGAGTGCATATAACTCGGCTTGTTGTGCGGAGGTTGCGCCAGTAAGGTAACCATCTTCTAGAATGAGATTCGGTAGCATTACCACTGAATAGCCTGTCTTGTATTGATTATCCGCTGGACGTGTGCAACTCCCATCTACAAAGACGTTAGGGTAATCTGAGTTAGGTAGATCAGTGAGATCTCTGCGAGGTGCTGTGACAGTCAGAAGTTCCTGTGTGCAGTCATGACAGACTTGGGAAGTGACTGGGAGTTTTAGCAAAGCATGTAAGAGTTTGATTGCCAGTGTTACCTCAGCACAGCTTTTGACAGTTAAGTTGTGCGTGTTTGTAAGAATGATTTCATACCCTGATGAATGCTGTGTAGTCATGTGCTGTGTATTCATGTTTTGTAGCAAATGAAGAACACTATGTGAAGTGTATAGGGTGGTTGGAGTCCCTAAGGTGATTTTTTGTGCATCTTTTACGGTCATGGCACAGGCTGCAAATGCTTGTAAGCAGCCCGGCATCCCTTGGACTGTTACCGGTAGTTTTTTTGAGATGTAGGCTACGGGGCGGTAGTGGGTGCCATGCATTTGGGCCAGAACTGCAGCAAAGGCATGACCCCTGACCACACAGTATAGGGCAAAGGGCTTTTCATAATTAGGGAGGCCAAGCGCCGGAGCCGAGGCCAGTGATTTTAAAAGAATTTGAAAGGCTTCAGTCATTTCTGGTGTGTATGTGACCAGTTTCGGTGCCTGTGCTGTTGTTGCCTGCCGTAGCAGGGAGTCGTAGTAGGAACAATCAGGTATTCACTGCCTGCAGTATACTATTGAGCCTAGGAAGGACAACAGTGATGCTTTGTCCTTAGGTGGGCCGAGACAAGTGAGGGCTTCGACCCACTTTGGAGACACCATCCGTGTTCCTTCTGCAATCACGCACCCCAGGTACTCTACCTGCTTTTGGCACCATTGGATCTTCTTTCAGGATGCCAGATGGCCCGTGAGTGCTAGGTGCGACATCAGACTCTAGGAATCGACCTCACATTGTGCCCTGCTTTCTTTCACTACATATCAGTAGATCATCAACATACTGCAAGAGTGTGGATTTCATTGGAGGAACCCAGTCATCTAAGGTGGCTTTAAGCACCATTGAGAAGGCGGCCAAACTGTCCACATAACCTTGAGGAAGCCTAGTCCAGGTTAGCTGGCCAGTGGCCAGTTCTGTGGACCATGTAAAAGAAAAGATGACTTGGAAGTCCTTGTGCACTTCTATACTGAAAAATGCATTTGATAGGTCTAGTACCGTGTATATGGAGGACCGTACAGGAATATTGATGAATATTCCTGTGATGTCTGCCACTAGTGGGGGTAAGGGTTGTATGCTTTTGTTAACTACCCTAAGATCCTGCACCATCCTCCATTCCCCGCTAGCCTTTTTAACTGGATTAACTGGTGTGTTCCAGGGACTAATTATAGGTCTTAGAATAACTAATCCTAGGTATACTTCTATCTGGGGCTGTAGTCCCATGATCTTTTCCTTTGGCAAAAGATATTGTTTCTGGAATGTGGGCACTATGTCTGGTTTGAAGGTAGGTACGTATGGTGTACATGGTATGTGTCCTACATCAGTTTTGGATTTTGCCCATATGGGGTGTGTTTCTAAGTATGTAGGAACTGTCATGAAGTAACACAGAAAATCTTGTTTTTTTGGCATCTGTAAATCACAGTGGGGGGAATTCAGGGATTTGGCAATAATTCCTCCTTCTGCTATAAAAGTTATATGCAGTTTCAATTTAGACATGAGGTCTCGGCCCATTAGGCATAGGGGACATCCTGGTAAAATTGCAAACTTAGATTTGGTTAACACTCTGTTCTCCAAGTCACAGACCTCTAGGAGAGGTGTAATTTTGCGTACCACATCAGTTCCATTCACCCCTATAGAGCAACCCTCCGTACAATCTTCACATAAAAATTTTTCATCATTTAAGCAACTGCTACTAGCGCCTGTGTCCAATAGCATACTGACCACTTGACCCTTGATCTTGAGGGTGACTTGTGGTAAGATTTTCCAATGATCTGAAAACATGTGAAGTACAAGGGCTGGAACCTGCTCTGGGCATCCCTATTGTCTAAATGGGTTATTGTTTTGATCCTTTGAATGTCCAGAATAGGGATGAGCTTCGAGTTCGAGTCGAACTCATGTTCGACTCGAACATTGGCTGTTTGCAAGTTTGCCGAGCAACGAACAATTTGGTGTGTTCGCGGCAAATTCAAATGCCGCGGAACACCCTTTAAAAGTCTATGGGAGAAATCAAAAGTGCTAATTTTAAAGGCTTATATGTAAGTTATTGTCATAAAAAGTGTTTGGGGAACTGGGTCCTGTCCCAGGGGACATGGATCAATGCAAAAAAAGTTTTAAAAACGGACGTTTTTTCAGGAGCAGTGATTTTAATAATGCTTAAAGTCAAACAATAAAAGTGTAATATCCCTTTAAATTTTGTAGCTGGGGGGTGTCTATAGTATGCCTGTAAAGGGGCGCATGTTTCCCATGTTTAGAACAGTCTGACAGCAAAATGACATTTCAAAGGAAAAAAGCCATTTAAAACTACTCGCGGCTATTGCATTGCCGGTCTGACAATACACATAGAAGTTCATTGATAAAAACGGCATGGGAATTCCCCACAGGGGAACTGAGAACCAAAATTTAAAAAAAAAAATGACGTGGGGTCCCCCTACATTCCATACCAGGCCCTTCAGGTCTGGTATCGATATTAAGGGGAACCCCTGCCAAAATTTAAAAAAAAATGATGTGGGGGTCCCCTAAATTCCATACCAAACCCTTCAGGTCTGGTATGGATTTTAAGGGGAACCTAGCACCAAAAAAAAAAAAACGGCGTGGGCCCCCCCCAAAAATCCATACCAGACCCTTATCCGAGCACGCAACCTGGCAGGCCGCAGGAAAAGAGGGGGGGACGAGAGAGCGCCCCCCCTCCTGAACCATACCAGGCCACATGCCCTCAACATTGGGAGGGTGCTTTGGGGTAGCCTCCCAAAACACCTTGTCCCCATGTTGATGAGGACAAGGGCCTCATCCCCACAACCCTGGCCAGTGGTTGTGGGGGTCTGTGGGCGGGGGGCTTATCAGAATCTGGAAGCCCCCTTTAACAAGGGGACCCCCAGATCCCGCCCCCCCCTGTGTGAAATGGTAAGGGGGTACTTACCCCTACCATTTCACTAAAAAACTGTCAAAAATGTTAAAAATTACAAGAGACGGTTTTTGACAATTCCTTTATTTAAATGCTTCTTCTTTCTTCTATCTTCCTTCATCATCTTCTTCTTCTTCTGGTTCTTCTGGCTCTTCTGGTTCTACCTCCGGCGTTCTCGTCCAGAATCTCCTCCACGGCGTCTTCTATCTTCTTCTCCTCGTGCCGCTCCGCACCCCTGGCATGGGGGGAGGCTCCCGCTCTTCTCTTCATCTTCTTCTCTTCTTCATCTTCTTTTTCATCTTCTTCTCTGCTTCATCTTCTTTTTTTCTTCTCTTCTTCTCTTCTTCATCTTCTTCTCCGGGCCGCTCCGCATCCATGCTGGCATGGTGGGAGGCTCCCGCTGTGTGACGGCGTCTCCTCGTGTGATGGTTCTTAAATAATGGGGGGCGGGGCCAAACGGGGACCCCGCCCCCTCTGATGCACGGTGACTTGACGGGACTTCCATGTGACGTCACGAGGAATGCTACAGGGAAGTCCCGTCATTTCCCGTGCGTCAGAGGGGGGTGGGGTCAGACGAGGAGACGCCGTCACACAGCGGGAGCCTCCCTCCATGCCAGCATGGATGCGGAGCGGCCCGGAGAAAAAAATGAAGAAGAGAAGAAGAGAAGAAAAGAAGAAGATGAAGAAGAAGATGAAGAAGAGAAGAAGATGAAGAGAAGAGCGGGAGCCTCCCCCCATGCCATGGGTGCGGAGCGGCCCGAGGAGAAGAAGATAGATGACGCCGCGAGGGGAGATGCTGGATGAGAACGCCGGAGGAAGAGCCAGAAGAACCAGAAGAAGAAGAAGATGAAGGAAGATAGAAGAAAGAAGAAGCATTTAAATAAAGGAATTGTCAAAAACTGTCTCTTGTCATTTTTTAACATCTTTGACAGATTTTTAGTGAAATGGTAGGGGTACTTTTGTACCCCCTTACCATTTTGCACAGGGGGGGCCGGGATCTGGGGGTCCCCTTGTTAAAGGGGGCTTCCAGATTCTGATAAGCCCCCGCCCGCAGACCCCCACAACCACCGGGGATGAGGCCCTTGTCCTCATCAACATGGGGACAAGGTGTTTTGGGGGGTTACCACAAAGCATCCTCCCAATGTTGAGGGCATGTGGCCTGATACAGTTCAGGAGGGGGCGCACTCTCTCCTCCCCCCCTCTTTTCCTGTGGCCTGCCAGGTTGCGTGCTCGGATAAGGGTCTGATATGGATTTTTGGGAGGACCCCATGCCGTTTTTTTTTTTTTTTTGACGCTGGGTTCCCCTTAAAATCCATACCAGACCTGAAGGGCCTGGTATAGATTTTGAGGGGGACCCCCACGTCATTTTTTTTTAAATTTTGGTTCAGGGTTCCCCTGTGGGGAATTCCCATGCCGTTTTTATCAATGAACTTCTATGTGTATTGTCGGACCGGCAATGCAATAGCCGCGAGTAGTTTTAAATGGCTTTTTTCCTTCGAAATGTCATTTTGCTGTCAGACTGTTCTAAACACGGGAAACATATGCCCCTTTACAGGCATACTATAGACACCCCCCAGCTACAAAATTTAAAGGGATATTACACTTTTATTGTTTGACTTTAAGCATTTAAGCATTATTAAAATCACTGCTCCTGAAAATCACTGCTCCTGAAAAAACGGCCGTTTTTAAAACTTTATTTGCATTGATCCATGTCCCCTGGGGCAGGACCCAGGTCCCCAAACACTTTTTATGATAATAACTTACATATAAGTCTTTAAAATTAGCACTTTTGATTATTCATGTTCGTGTCCCATAGACTTTTTTTTTTTTTCTTTTTTTTTTGCCACTTCAGCAAAATTTATTTTAAGAGAAGTCGTATCAACTTTGAAAATCAAAATTTGTCCCGTCTCTTTTATTTTCACATCATTGTGGCTAATATACTGTTTATTTTTATTAATCCTAGACTTCATAGTTAAAAATAAAACACAAGTTTCCTCCAAGCGAGCAGATCATATAGAGACCACATATAGATATAAAATCTTCAGTAATATCCACAAGCCTTTAAGACCTTCATTTTCCCCTCATACCCCCCCCCCATCACTCCATTCCCCTCCACCATCCTCTTATCCCATACACACACCACCCATTCCACCTCATATTCTTACACCTCTCCGGCCCATTCATACTCTAGCCATAACTTCCATATATTCTTATATTTCATTAGACTACCTCTTTTTCTATACCAAAATTCCTCTTTCGTGATCATGTCCTTGACCTCTTTTCTCCATTCTCCTACTGTTGGGGGTTCTTTTGCCTGCCACTTCCGTGCTATGATTTTCCTTCCCTGAAACAGGCATCTTATAAAAGCGGTCTGGGTGTCCCTCCGCATATCATTTTCCTCCAGCAAACTCAACAGACAGATTCTGGCCTCCATTTCTAATGAGGACCCAAATATTGCGTTGATTTCCTCCACTAATTTTTCCCAATATCTGTATAACTTGGGGCATCGCCAAAACATATGTACGAGATCTCCTTTCCCATCTCCGCATCGCTGACACTTCGCATCCTGCCTCTTACCAAACCTAAATAACTTCTCTGGTGTGTAATAAAGTCTGTAAAACAAAAATAAATAAGAGACTCCCTGTGACGGTAAAAGAGATATCCTTGGCCCCAATGCCAAAATAAATTTCCATTGTTCCTTCGTTATTGTACCAACCTCTTCCTCCCATTTTGCTCTCTTCCTGGGCTCCACCCCCCCTTCTCGCCCTGCCTTATTTATACTCTTGTACATTTGTGAGATCAGCCCTTTAGATCCCTTGGTATTTCCTTAGCAAGGGCATTTCACTCCACTCTATCGCCTTGCCACTGAATTGTACCTCCAGGGCATGCCTTACTTGCAAGTAGCTGAAAAATAATCTGTTGGGTACTGCAAATTCCTCTTTTATCTCTTGAAACGTTTTCAACCTCCCTGCCCGGTACAGTTGCGCCAGACAATGAATAACCCTCCTGTCCCATTCTTCTATTTTCCCCATCACCCTGAACTCCTTCAGATTTTTATTATTCCATATCGGGGAAAACTCGGCGTACCCTGTATATCCCAGTACAGCCTTTACCGTCTTCCAGCATTTAATCATTAGTTGAGTTGTTGGGCAGCTATATTCAAAAAATTCAGCCTCCACTGCCTTCACCTCTGTATCATGACTGCTATTGTACAACCATACACTATTTCTTCCTACCCTTTCTTCTGCCAGATTACTGCCTCTCATAAACTGGATTTGGGCTGCCAAAAAGTAACTCCAGGGGTCCGGTAGCGCCATGCCTCCCTCCTCTCTCGGCCGCCGCAGCGCTCTCAAACCAATTCTTGCCACTCCGTTTTTCCAGATTAGTTCCCTAAACAAACTATCCAGCCTCCCAAACCAGTGCTTCGGGATCCAGACAGGAGAATTGTGTAACACAAACAAAATTTGCGGCATCCATATCATTTTAATAAGATTGCATCTACCGGCGACCGAGAGAGGAAGGCCACCCCACACCCGGCTCTTCTGTTTGAACTTTGCCATTAATGGTACCACATTGCCCGTTATGTACTGCCCTGGGTCTTTGGTTATATTTACCCCCAAGTACCTCATTTGGTTTACGATTTTTATGGAATTCACCTGTCCTGGGAGCGGGTTTACCAGGGGGTCTATCAGTAAAAGAGCTGATTTTTCCCAGTTGATTCTCAAACCCGAAAAGCGTCCAAATTCTTTAATCAGTTTCATAGCCCCTAGCAAGGAGGCTTGTGTGTTTTCCAGGAACAGCAGGATGTCATCCGCATACATTGCGACTTTATCCTCTGCGCCCTTTCTTTTAAAACCCTGCACTTCTTGCGACATTCTTAGGGAGACGGCCAGAGGTTCCAATGCAAGGGCGAAGAGCAGGGGCGACAGTGGGCACCCCTGTCTCGTCCCCCTTCCTAGCTGAAACCACCCGGAGCACTCACCGTTAACCCTAACCCTGGCTCGCGGTTTGTCATATAAAAGACTCAACCAGTTCACAAAATTAGGGCCAAATTTAAACTCTGCTAATACTTTCCACAGATAATGCCACTCAAGGCAATCAAATGCCTTGACCGCATCTAGCGATAGTATAGCTCTATTCCCTTCTTTCTCCGTAGGTACTTGTATATTACTGTACAGTCTTCTAATATTCATACTCACCGATCTGTCCGGTATGAAGCCGGTTTGATCTGAGTGGATTACTTTCGCAACTATCTTTTTTAACCTGTTTGCTAGGGTTTTTGCCAGAATCTTAATGTCTGTGCATAGAAGTGAGATTGGTCTATATGAGGCTACATCTAATGGGTTCTTCCCTTCCTTTAACAAGATTACGATAGTGGCTTCTGTCATAGACATGGGCAATCTACCCTCCACAACGGCTCCGTTCAAAACTTCCAATAATTTTGGTAGCAAAACATCCCCGTATCTCTTATAAGTTTCTATGGGCAAACCGTCTGGTCCTGGCGTTTTTTGATTCGCCATTTCCTTTACCACTCCCTGCAATTCCACCAGCGTCAATGGAGTTTCCAGGGCATCTCTTTTCTCACTAGATAACGGGGTTATTTTCAATTTCTCAAAGAACTCCCACATCTCCCCCTCTGCATCCGACTGTGGGGCCCCATACAGACCTTCAAAGTAGCCTTTAGGCTAGGTTCACACTGCTGCAGTGCGAATTTACCGCGATTTTACCGCGAATTTACCGCAATTTTACCGCGAATTTACCGCGATTTTACCGCGAATTTCAGGAGTTGGATATAGCTGCGATTGATAGTCTAGCCAATGGAATCATAATGTAAAAAAAAAAAGGGTCTTAACTTCCTGTGTACTTCCTGGTTTTTGTGGAGAGTAGTGTGGTGGAATTCGCACATATGTGAACCATCAATGCGATTCAAGAACGATTTACATTGATGTCTATGGAGACTAAATTCGCAACGCAACGCAGTAAACTCGCACAGGACCTTTTTTTCACGCAGGTTATATTCGCAACGCGTCGATGTGAACGGCACTAATGTTAATCTATGTAATTTAAATGACTTGCGAATTTGAGCGATCGCAACGGCTCAAATTCGCAATAGAATTCGCAGCAGTGTGAACCTAGCCTTAAACACTTCCACTATACCAGGGGTAGTTCTAATGGTGTTCCCGTCCTTATCCCATATTTCTGCTATAGTGGATGAGGGGCCATTTGCCCTAGCTATCAGTGCCAAGGTTCTACCCACTAATTCCCCTTCGCAAAAAAATTCTGTTTCTGAAACATTCTACTCCTTTCTTCTTACACTAGTACTAATTTCCTATATTCTTCCTGGCCTTCTACCCAAGCCTCATACTTAGTTATAGTTGGCTCCTCTAAATACCTCCCTTCTGCCACCCTCACCTTTTCTCTTATTCTGTGTTCCCTAACCTGTGTTTTCTTTTTGGCATGGGAGATTTTCTGAATGAAGACCCCTCTAAGGAACGCTTTCAAGGCGTCCCAGGTTATACCTAGCGAGGCGGATCCTGAGTTCATGTTAATGAATTCTTCCAAACAACCAGCTATCGCCTCATCATCCTCATTTATTTCAAGCCAAAAGGGGTTCAGTCTCCACTCCCCCCTCCCATGCTCAGCCCCATTGTAACTGAAAAGACCAGTGGAGAGTGGTCTGAGAGCCCCCTCGGCTCATAATCTATCCCTCCCATTATCCTCAGGGCTTCCTCATTACAGAGCACTAAATCAATCCTGGATAAAGTTGCATGTGTCCTCGAGTGGCATGAATATTGCCTCTCGCTTGGATGCCACTTCCTCCAGATATCCACCCATCCCACTTCCTCACAGAATTGGAAGAGTGGGCCCTTAGATGACCCTCCAGGGAACCCCTTTGTCGGGAATCTATCTACACAGTTGTCCATGACCGTATTAAAGTCCCCTGTCACTACAACCGGTACCCCAGGTTTGTCCGCTATGAAGCCTATCAATTCGCTAAGTATTTCTGTTTTGAATGGTGGAGGAACATACACACTTGCAAGAACACAATCCCGCCCCTCAATATTACAGTAGAGAAAAACATATCGACCATACTTATCCAGTTTACTCTGCCTGCAGGAGAAAACCAGCCCAGTATTTATCGGGCACACTCACTCACCTTGAATACGAGGTATGAGTTGAGTGATACTACTCTTGATAGTTCCTGTTCCTCAGAGTGTTCACTGTATCTTTATCCAGGTGGGTCTCCTGGAGACAGAGTATCCTGACATCCCTTGTTCTGGCCATAGAAAAAATAGCTTGTTTCTTACATACATCTTTCACCCCCCTTACATTCTAAGAACACATCTTCATATATTTAAATTTGCCTGAGGTCACCCTCTTATCTATTTTAGTGCCTACCATTCACCTATTCCTGTGTCTTGACTCAACATAATAATCTATTCCCGAAACTTTTGTACTTAATAATTGAAATCTTAGTGCTTTTACTTTTTGTGTTCCTTCACACCTATTCCTGTGTCTTAACTCAACATAATATTCTATTCCCAAAACTTTTGAACTTAATAATTGAAATCTTAGTGCTTTTACTTTTTGTGTTTCTTCATTACTTCCTACTTCACACCACTCTACCCCCTTACTCCCCTCCCTCCTCCCATACCACCATATACCCATCTCCCTCCCTAATCCCTCCCAACCCCCCTCCCTCCCCCATCCCATCCCCCCCTTCCTCCCCCCATCCCCCCTTCCTCCCCCCATCCCATCCCCCTCCCCCCTCCCCCACCGGCCCAACCTTGGGCCCATCCCTCCGAGCTTCTAAAGTGACCGTGTTAACCCACAAACCGTGGATATACCTCCTTCCCCCTTTTGCATTGCAACCCGAACCTATATATATAAGAGGGGGATTACCCCCAACATAACAAATGTGTAAAGGATTCTTATCCAATACCTCCCTAAGCCCACACCTCTGCATATATAATCATGAAAAAAGGGGAGGGAAGAAAACCTGAGAAAAATGACAAAAAAAAAAAAAAAATTTTTAAAAAGGAAAAAAAAAAAAAAAAAAAGTCACGTCCCCAAATATGCATCTGCTCGCTGGGCAAAAGGCCCCAAATTCTGTCCTCCACCTCCCCCTCGCTCTTCTTCTAAGGCCTTTCTCCCGACCGAGATCTTCCCTCGTTCTTCTCCAACCATGAGAACACCTCCGCGGGGGCATTGAAAAACCGTACCTCCCCATTTACTGTTACCCGTAAACGGGCTGGGTATAACAGCGCATAGCCTATATTATGCTGCTGTAAACTCCGCTTGCACTCTGCAAATTTTGCCCTCTGTCTCTGCAACTCAGGGGAGAAATCTGTATACAGGGAGATTCTTACACCATTATACAGAATATTCTTCATCTCCCTCGCTTTCTGAAGAATAGTAATTTTGTCTCTAAAAAACAAAATTTTCACTATAAGAGGCCTTGGCTGCCCCCCTGAAGATGGAATCCTAGGTGTGATTCTATGCGCTCGCTCAACAGCGAATAGGTTGGAAAATTAATCTTTGCCAAACATATCCCTGAACCATCCTTCCATGAATTCTGCCGGGTTGTTGCCCTCGCTTCTTTCGGGGAGACCCAAAACCCTCACGTTCTTCCTGCGTGCCCTGTTCTCATATTCATCCATTTTCCTTAGGCATGAATCTAGTTGTTCCTTCATCTTTTTAACCTCCTGTCTCAGTGGATTCACATCGTCTTCCACCTGACTGAGTCTCTCCTCGAGAACGGTGGTCCGAGCACATACCTCCTGCGTATCCCTTTTTAGCATAGCTAAATCATCTCTGATACCTCTGAGCTGATCCGCTAAATTCGACAGTGCGGTCTTACAGGCATTGGTTGCTAGGAGAATTTCCTTTAGAGATGGTTCCTGCTCTGGTGTCCCCTTATCCTCTATTATTTCATTGCCCAGACTGCCCTCCCTTCCTAAATGCGTCTGCGATGCTGTTAAGGTGACTGTAGGTGCGCAAAGTTGGGCTGGGCCTTGACTTTTCCTTCCCACAAAATGATTGGCCTGCGCACCTTGATGTTGCGCACCCCCTATCTGGCTACTTTTTTTAGGTGTACAACTTGGTGTATGAGCAAAGCGTTCCAGCTTTGCTGCCGCACCCTGACTTGCTTTATCCTTGGGGCCACGCAAATTATGCGCCCCAGCTCCTTCTTGTGCTGAGGTCTCCTCTGACCCCTTTTTTTTGGTCATCCTGTCCTCCCTCACCCCTTGGGACTTAGAGAACAGAAAAGTTATACAGTCCTGCTATATTTCCTCCCCGGATGGTTTGAGATTCTATTTAATAGTCCCACAGGAGCACCGCTTTCAAAAAACAGAATATAGCATGCAATGGAGCGTTTAGCCAATGTAATTGCACCCCTCCTGACACCCACCTTTCCAGCCCCCAATATCCTCCTTCCCACTTTTCAAAAAATAGCTCACCAAGGGGTGCCTTCGGGAGAAGTTTTCAGAAAGTCTCATCCAGGGGGATATTCAATCAAGTATTTTCAGGGCATATAGAGCATAGCATAAAGCGTACCTGTGCGGTCTTCCTTACCCCACCGTTCAGTCAGCTGTTCTACTCAGCGTCTTCCTGCTTGTGTTACGCGAGCGCTCTGAAGAGGAATCCTATAGGGCATACACGCAGCAAACACAGAGGCACCGGTCTGATCCCTGGATATGCCGCTCCGCAGATATCTCCCTATCTCCCTGGGATCAGACCGTCACAGGCATAGAAGTGTCGCTCCGGCGTTCATGCTTCCAGCGTGGACATCAAGAGGAGCAGCTTGGTCCGGGTCCCGTGTCCCATAGACTTTAACGGTGTTCGCGTGTTTGAACAAACTTTTTTCCTGTTCGCATGTTCTGGTGTGAACCGAACAGGGGGGTGTTCGGTTCATCCCTAGTCCAGAATTACCTGGCCAATTCATTTGCACTCTCTGTTGGGTATTCGTGTTAGCTTGGTTGTGCTGGTCATTTCTAGGGTTAGGTCTGGTCTGACTCTGTGGTCTGTCTGGATTGTATCCTCTACCCCGTCCCCTTTGAGGTGGGCCATTACCACGTTTGGGTCTGTATCCTCTTCTATGTGGACAGTCCGATTTCCAATGGGATGGGTCCCCACAATTGAAACAACCCTGATCTGTTTGGTGAACATTATCTCTGTTTTGATATTGTTGTCTGTATGCATAGGTGGGCATTGGGAGAAAAGAACACATTGGTGTGATTTCTGCTTTATTCCAGAGTCCTCTACTATAGTAAAGAGTCCTCCTTTTGTGTTAAAGACACCATATGCAGCCCTTGTTTGTATGTCTTCCATAAATGTCTTAGCTGTTTGTGTTCCCCAGTTAGTATTTACCAGTTTTATATGTTGGGCTGACTTGGGATCCCCGTTATTCATCACAGTACTGACAAATAAGGGGTCACTTTCTATGCCACAGGAGACATAAATTTTGTATAATCGGGAGACAAAAGCATGAAAAGATTCTCCGGGTAATTTTTTACATGAAATTAAGTCATTGATGGGCATCTCAGGTCTATAAGCTTTTCTCCAGGCAGCTAACAATAATGCCCCAATTTTTTCCCAATCTTTTCCCATCCTCATATAGGCTACTTTCTGTTACTGCGTTAATGATAATCTGTAGATCCTCCACTGCCATTCTTCCACCTAAACAATATTGTTTTAAGAAATTAACTGCTTGTTTCGGATCTTTGTTAGGCTTGGGACAGGTGTCTTTATTTCTTTAATTGTGCCCAGTGGGAGGGGTTTGTACTTGAGTTGTTCCCATTGTGATAAGGGGACATATGGTCTCTTTGGTGGGTATGGGTATGTCTGTGTTAAACAAAGTACCCGGAGACCCCTCAGTTTGTCCTGCAAAATGGGTGTTCTGGGGGTTTGATGGAATAACCTTAATCTCCCTTATGGTCTCTTCTTCGGCCCCTGACTCTTCTGATTCATCTTCCTCCCTATGTTCTGTTTCCTCCATCAGTTTATGTTTTTCTATAACTGCCTGAAACCTCTGTCTGGCGACTCTAGTAACCATTTGTCCCTCTTGGTCTATCTCATTCAATATTTTCTGTGTTTTAGCAGTTAACTCTTCTATTTTCTTCTGTCTCTTTTGACTTTCTGTTTTGTTGGATTTTTTTTTCACTCTATTGTGTAATGGGTGTCTATAGTGTCGGTTAGCAGTGCCGGGACAAGGGGTGGACAGGAGGGGTGGCTGCCCCTGGCACAATGGTTTATTACAGGGGTGGGGGGCACCCTGACCCTAACCCTAAGGCAAAGGGGGGCGCAGTTTGGCATCTTTGCCCTAGGCGCTGGATGACCTTGTCCCAGAACTGTCGGTTAGATTATCTATAGCAGATACATATTCTTTGATAGCTCTTCTCTTATTTTCTTGTTCATCTAACCAATGTGTACCCTTTTCCTCAGCTATAGCCAATAATCCCCCCAATGTCAGTTCTAAGGAAGGATACCATTTCTTTTCCTGTTTAACAGTTTTATTTGTTTCTATGGGGTTTTCAGGATTCAATTCCTCCTTAGGTTGATCAATTTTGGGAAACACATAAGGAGGTGGAGCAGATTCATAAAAAGGATTACAAGCCTTTGGAGTATCTAATAGTGGGTCGGGTGCGGTGGGAAAACGTGAGTTTGGGTTTTTGTATATAGTCTGTGGGAATTTCTTTTTATATTCCTTCAGTGCTTTAGACCATATTTTATAACACTCTTTCATATAGTCATTGTTAGAAGGAAACGGGGGATAATTATACTGTTTATGTTGCCCACACATTTTAGTAACTTCTTCCCAATCATTCTGGCTACAAGTGCCATAGGGAGTTAATCCCGAAATTTGCAGACTATGTGACCGTTTTAATATTTGAGACCAAAAAGGATCAGTATAATATTTTCCACAGTTTCCAGACACAAAATCAATTGGGGTGGGTTGTTCTGACTTACCACCAGAATTCGCCTTTTCCAAATGATTTCCCATTATTCATACAAATCTCTACGATCACAGACCAACAATGAATTAGGACAAATTGTATAAGTTTGTTTAAAGAAATGCTCAATACATCACCTACTATCAAATTTGGTCTTAAAGGAACCCGATTATGAATGTTAAATCTCAGAGTCCAAACCTTTGGATCTCCTTCTTCAAAATAAGGTCCCTTTCCAATTCTATGTACGTAACCTCCTATACAAGTTGCTTTCAATATTGCCCTAGATCCTTCATACACAAATAACAATCCAAGACTACAATTATCGCAGCGTCCTGCATGATACCTTTCAATCTTGGTGGCCACCTTAATTTTATCAGACATATCTTAATACACCATAGACGTTCTTTGATGTCCAGTCCTATTTCTTTACAATATTTACAAAATTTACAATATTCTACCAGTCCTAGCCAACTTAGCGGGGACACTTATACAATTATTCTTCCTATTATATTTTGATGAGCTACTTGACCTTACCAGATTCTGGAGTCTGGTCAAGCACAAGACCTCTTTACAAAAAAAATTAGAGAGACCTTACCTTTTGGCCTGACCGGAACTTCAGAATCCCACTTCTGGTACCACTGAAAGGGCTATTGTTTGACTGGTCAAGTGCACCCCCAAACCTTTTCCTTTGCTCGAGCTGAACTCGAACACCAAGAAGATCTTTCAATCGATTGGGTAAATCAAGACACCATACACTGAGTTGGATATCCAGAAATACAAATGTATTATACCATTTTACATGTTATATAGGGCAACAATCATTATACATCGTAAGGGGCAGACTAAGGGGCGGTCCCTTAGTTTATCCAATCACAAGAGTACAAGTATCACGAGTTACATATCACAAGTTACATTTTATATGACATACCGTATATACTCGAGTATAAGTCGTTCCGAGTATAAGTCGAGGCCCTAATTTACCACAAAAAAATGGGAAAAATGTATTGACCCGAGTATAAGACGAGGGTGAGAAATGCACAGCTACTGTAAGTGGAAAAGAGGGTCAACAATGCCCATTTGCAGCCTCACTGTGACCATTTGCATGCCTCACTGTGCCCATTTGCAGCCATAGGTCCCCCGAACTTCAAACTCAGTAGTTAAGAGTTCCTAGATGCCCCCTAGCTGCAGCCAAAATTTGGGGTCTCTGAACCCAAAGGGTCCCAAAATGACATTGCTGCAGATGGACACAGTTGACCGAATTTGGGGCCCCGTATCTTGGGGCCACTTAGTGCTAAGAACCCCAGTTTGGTGTGCAAACCCAGTGGAACTAGCCCCATAAAATATCCAAAGCTGGGGTTTCTAGCACCAAGTGGCCCCGAGATACAGGGCCCCAAAAATCGGTTCAGAAAATGTCAAGCACTTTTCTGCAGCAGAGAATGACATTTTCTGAACCGATTTTGGGGCCCCGTATCTCGGGGCCCCTTAGTGCTAGGAACTCCATCTTTGGATATGTTGTGGTACCAGTTCCACTGGGTATGTACACCAAATTTGGGGTTCCTAGCACTAAGTGGCCCTGAGATACGGGGTCCCACATTCGGTTCGGAAAATGAATTTTTTTGCTGCAGAAAAGTGCTTGACTCGAGTATAAGTCGAGGGGGGCACTTTCAGCACAAAAAAATGTGCTGAAAAACTCGACTTATACTCGAGTATATACGGTATATGTATTTGCATAATATTCTGCTCAGTGACGTGCCTAAAAAGTTCCTAAAATGTCCTTTGTCTAAATATACCTTCTTAGCTTGAATTTCGGGAAAATGAATAATATGGGAATACCCTTTTTAAGATAGTCTTGGTCATGTACCATTGGCTTTAGGCCCAGATGTGCGGTGAGCTAGCTAGCTACTAGCTAGTTCCATAATATCTATTAAAAGGTTATCATCGCAAGTACTTCCCTATTTTTGCAGATAGCTTGCTAGTTGACATTATAAAAAGCCTTGCAATAGCATTTCATATAGCTTGTATCAAAAGTTCAGGCCCCTTATCTAAAGTATATAGTTGTCATGAAAGACGTCCTGTTAGCTCAGCCATCGGCGGAAGATCGGTTAACAGAACTACTGTCAATAGAGCCAGAGGACTCGGTGCGAACGGACGTATGCGGGTGCGCACTAATACGATTGGGTGTATGCGGGTACACGATGATACGAATGGGCACGTACGATCGGTACTCGGGCATGCACGTGTGCACGCGGATGCATGCAGACGTGCAGTGTGACAGCTTTTGGCGCCATTAGGCCTATTTAAAGGAGCCTGTCAGCATGCTTCCTTGCTGTCCGGTCTACAGCGTTCCCTGTGACCCTAGCTATCTAGTATACCTGCCTATCTGATTCCTGTTACCTGGCTTGTTCCTGACTTCTCCTGTTTGCTGCCAGTCCCCGACCTCGGTTTGTCTGACGATTCTCCTGCCTCATCCTACGGTTGTTACCTGCCTGTCTGTTGCCGATTCGGTCCATGCCCTAACTACTCTCCTGATTCCGTTTGGTACCTGCTCTGCTTGCCAGTGTTTGACCCGGCCTGTCTGACTTTGCTAGTGCTTCCAGTGGTACTACAGAACACCTCCCTGCTGCCTGTTTGTTCCTGGGTTCCTGCTAGCTACAGTGCTTCTCTATTCAGTCAACAGTTCCAGTGTTCCTGCCAGAGTTCCAGTTCATCTACCAGTTGTTCCAGTGCTCCAGTTGTACTACAGAACACCTCCCTGCTGCCTGTTGTTCCTGAGTTCCTGCCAACTACAGTACTTCTCTGCTCTATCAGCGGATCCAGCATTCCTGTCAGTCCTCCTTCTGCTGCACCAGAGGTCCGGATCAGCTCTACACCTGCCATTTGCCAAGCACTTGTGGCCCCCTGTGCTCTTGAGTCCCTGTCTTCTCTATCAGGGGCTCTCGAGCCAGAGGCACACGAGAGGCTACTCCCTGCATTCTGGGCTCCACCACTAGGTACGTGACAGTACCAGACAGCCATGTCTGAGCCCACGCAGGGAGCCTCTCCCATGGATGAACTCTGCCACCATCTTGCTGGACTTACCAAGGCAGTAAAGAGCCTACAAGAAGGCTACACCCAGCTGGAAGGCTGAGTCCAGGCTCTAGCAGCTTCCACACCTCCAGTATTCAGGGCTTCTGTTGCACCATCAGTGGTTATGTTGCCGCCTGAACCCAGGGTCCCCACGCCTGAAAGATTTTCGGGTAACCGGAGCAAATTCAGGTCCTTCGGTAACTTGTGTGAACTCTTTTTTGCCCTTCAACTAAGGACTTTCTCCCTGGAGGCCACCAAAGTGGGGTTCGTGATCTTGCTGCTGACTGGCGAGCCCCAGTCATGGGCCCATCGCTTATTAGAAAAGAAAGATACCTCCCTTGATACCCTGGATACCTTCTTTCGAGCCATGTCATCATTATATGAAGACCCACAGCTGACCACCACGGCAGAGGCAGCCTTGCACACCCTACTGCAGGGCCGCAGACCTGTTGAGGACTATGTGTCGGAATTCAGACGCTGGAGTTCCGACACAAATTAGAACAATGCCACCCTACGGTATCAGTTCCGTATGGGCCTTTCAGAATCCTTGAAGGATGAACTAGCCCGAGTGGGTATTCCTGAGACTTTAGAGGACCTCATAGACCTTTCCATCCAAATAGACAGATACCTGAGAGAACGACGTACGGAGCGATCTTCTGGTCCTGCTCGTCCTGTCTGGATGCTGCCCCGGGTGCCTAGTTCTCCCCACTCCGCTCCTCCAGCTTCTACTACCATGACCTCAGATACGCCGGAACCAATGCAGCTGGGACTCTTACGGCCATCCCTCACTCCTGAAGAGCGTCAACGCCGTCGGGCTGGTAACCTGTGTCTATACTGCGGACACTTTGTACGAACATGCCCGGCCAAGCTTTGTAAGTGCCTCTCTGTTTCTTCTGCTCTTACCCCAGCTGCACTGAATAATGTTTCTCACCTGGCTGTTACGCTTCTTTTACAGCTCCCAGGAGGAAATATACCAACCAGCGCTATCATTGATTCCGGGGCCTGCAGTGGCTTTATAGACTTGTCCTTCGCATCCAGACATCACATTCCCATCCGGCCCAGGGCGAAAGGACTTTCAGTATATCTGGCCGATGGTTCTACCCTCAGATCAGGACCAGTAACCCAGGAAACGGTACCCATGCTCACCACCATTGCTGGCACTAATCAAGAGCTACTTTGTCTGGATGTCATCGAATCTCCTCTATTCCCCATCATATTAGGGATGCCATGGCTCAAGGCCCATAACCCGCAAGTTGACTGGGCCTCAGGGAAAATTGAGTTTCCTTACTCTTATTGCCACCAACACTGTCTACCAGAAGTTACCCAAGCTCCTTCTCCCCTGTTGTGCATGGAAACTGATGCCGAGACCTGTCAAGTTGTACCCGAAGTCTACCACAGCTTTCTGGATGTTTTCAGTCAAAAAGGGGCCGAGACCCTTCCTCCCCACCGGCCATATGACTGCCCGATTGAGCTCCTCCCAGGGGCAGAGATTCCTTTTGGGAGAATATTCCCTTTGTCAGAGTTAGAACTAGGAATATTAAAAACCTACATTGATGACAATCTAAAGAAAGGCTTCATCCGACCTTCCATGTCCCCGGCAGGAGCAGGAATCTTTTTTGTGGAAAAGAAAGACCACTCCTTGTGCCCTTGTGTGGATTATCGGGCACTCAATAAAATCATGATCAAGAACCATTATCCCTTACCATTAGTGCCAGAACTTTTTCAGAGGCTGGGGTCTGCAGTAGTGTTTTCTAAATTGGATCTTCGTGGTGCCTACAACCTTGTCCGCATTCGCAAGGGAGATGAATGGAAGACTGCTTTCTGTACCCGGTTTGGGCACTTCGAATATTTAGTCATGCCTTTTGGACTTTGTAACGCTCCTGCTACATTTCAGCATTTTGTGAATAACATTTTCAGAGACTACCTTGACCTGTTTGTTGTTATTTATCTAGATGACATTCTAATCTTTTCTTCTTCCCTAGTTGAACACCGTGAACATGTCAGAAACGTTTTGACACGACTTTGCCTGCACGGCCTTTACGCCAAGCCTGAGAAATGTGTCTTCGAACAAGAGAGTATTCAGTTCCTTGGTCTTATTATTTCTGTGGAAGGCATCAAAATGGACCCTCAGAAGGTCTCCCCCATTCTGGACTGGCCCGCTCCTATTGACAAAAAAGGGATTCAACGTTTCGTAGGATTTGCAAATTTTTATAGAAAATTCATCAAGGGATTCTCCACCATCATTTCTCCCATTACAAGATTTACCCAACAGGGCCTCAAATTCCACTGGTCTACGGAAGCTCAGATGGCCTTTACTACACTGAAGGATCTGTTTGTCTCAGCCTCAGTTTTAAAACATCCTGATCCCACATTGCCTTACATCCTGTAGGTGGACGCCTCGGAGATAGCGGTCAGTGCAGTACTCTCCCAAAGACAGGGACCTAGGGCTCTTCTGCACCCAGTCGCTTTTTTTTCCCGTAAATTATCGGAAGCAGAAAGGAACTATGACGTGGGTGACCGAGAGTTGTTAGCGATCAAAGCTGTGCTGGAGGAATGGCGATACCTGTTAGAGGGAGCAGCCCACCTGATTCTTGTTTATACAGATCACAAGAATCCTCAGGGAACTTTCTGTTACTCCAAGGGGATCTACTGTCACAGATCAAGCAAGCCTCCAGGAACATCTCCACTCCACCTGATACAGCCCTACAGGCCAGAGATGATCTTCTGTGGTTTAGGGATAGGATCTTCGTACCTCAGGAGATGCGAACAGCAGCTCTTAGTTCTTGCCATGATCATATGTTAGCCGGCCATTTCGGAGTACATAAAACATCTGAACTTCTTCAGCGCACGTTCTGGTGGCCATCATTAAGAAAGGACTGTAAGGACTATGTGGAAGCATGTGCCACCTGTATTCAAAATAAAGGCAGCAAGTCTAAAGCCTGGGGCCTGTTGAAACCACTATCTGTCCCGGAGAAGCCATGGAGGATGATCTCCATGGATTTTATTGTTGAGCTGCCACCTTCCGAAGGCTACACTACGATCTTTGTGAATCTCTGAAAATTGATCTTTCGTTCTCTTCTGCCTATCACCCCCAAACAAATGGCCAGACAGGGAGAACGAATCAGACGCTGGAGCAGTATCTGCGCTGCTTTTCCTCGTTCTCCCAGGATGATTGGGCTCCACTTCTTCCCCTTGACGAATTTGCATACAATAACTCTGTTCATTCCGCTACAAAGCAAACACCATTTTTTGCAAATTATGGGTTCCATCCTCTGTTCTTGTCCACTAACATCCCGGAGTGTCCAGTACCAGCTGTTCGAATCAACTAATAAGCTTCTGCAAGAGACTATGGCAAGGACCCAGAACTACAACAAAGAGGTATTTGACAAGAAGAGAAGGGGGGAGCTTGATCCTAAACCTGGAGATTTGGTTTGGCTATCCACTTTGAATCTAAGACTGGCTTGTCCTTCCAAAAAATTGGGTCCCAAGTTCGTGGGTCCCTTTCCAGTGATAAGAAAAATTAATAATGTGGCCTACGAACTAAAGTTACCAGAATCATTCCGGATTCACCCGGTCTTTCATGTTGCCCTACTCAAACCCGCAGTTCCTGATCCTTTTGTCAACCGGTGGGTCAATCCCCCTGAACCCATTATCATTGACGGAGAAACCGAATATGAGGTTGAGTCCATTCTGGATTGTAGGAAGAGATGTAACCAAGTCCAGTTTTTGGTAAAATGGAAGGGGTATGGGCCTGAGGAAAACTCCTGGGAGCCGGAGTCCAACATCCATGCGAGGAGGTTGATTCTTGCCTTTAAAAGATCTCATCCAAGTAAGATGGCACAGTTGGGCATCCGGAGGCTACCCCTTGGGGGGGGCAATGTCATGAAAGACGTCCTGTTAGCTCAGCCGTCGGTGAAAGATCGGTTAACAGAGCTACTTTCAATAGAGCCATAGGGCGCGTGCAGGGACGCGTTGGCGCGAACGGACGCATTAGGGTGCGCGCTAATACGATCGAGTGTACGCGAGTACATGATGATATGAACGGGCACGTAGGATCGGTACTCGGCACGTGTGCACGCGGATGCGCGCAGACGTGCAGTGTGACAGCTTTTGGCGCCATTAGGCCTATTTAAAGGAGCCTGTCAGCATGCTTCCTTGCTGTCCGGTCTACAGCGTTCCCTGTGACCCTAGCTATCTAGTATACCTGCCTACCTGATTCCTGTTACCCGGCTTGTTCCTGACTTCTCCTGTTTGCTGCCAGTCCCCAACCTCGGCTTGTCTGGCAATTCTCCTGCCTCATCCTATGGTTGTTACCTGCCTGTCTGTTGCCGATTCGGTCCGTGCCCTGACTACTCTCCTGATTCCGTTTGGTACCTGCTCTGCTTGCCAGTGTTTGACCCGGCCTGTCTGACTTCGTTAGTGCTTCCAGTGGTACTACAGAACTCCTCCCTGCTGCCTGTTTGTTCCTGGGTTCCTGCTAGCTACAGTGCTTCACTATTCAGTCAACAGTTCCAGTGTTCCTGCCAGAGTTCCGGTTCATCTACCAGTTGTTCCAGTGCTCCAGTTGTACTACAGAACACCTCCCTGCTGCCTGTTGTTCCTGAGTTCCTGCCAGCTACAGTACTTCTCTGCTCTATCAGCGGATCCAGCGTTCCTGTCAGTCCTCCTTCTGCTGCACCAGAGGTCCGGATCAGCTCTACACCTGCCATTTGCCAAGCACTTGTGGCCCCCTGTGCTCTTGAGTCCCTGTCTTCTCTATCAGGGGCTCTCGAGCCAGAGGCACATGAGAGGCTACTCCCTGCATTCTGGGCTCCACCACTAGGTACGTGACAATAGTGAACCAGAGTGCAGCCATTTTCCTTACAGTTAATTTATTGCTTATGGTAAAACAGACATTTATTATCACAGGTATGCTAAAAAACGAACTATTAGCTTATTCTGCAAGAAACTTTAAAACACTTAAAGTGGATGTATACCTGATTCATGAAATTTTAACTGGGTACATATATATGAAATGTTTTCCTATCTCTTTGTCATGTACCAGATAAGACCAGAACTGTGTGGACTGCAACAGAGTGAACCAGACATAAATAGATGGAAGTAAGTTTTATTAAGGTAAATGCATATACATATGTACACACCACCAATACAGAGTGAACAAACCAAACAACCAAACAGTGATAATACACAACCAGCATATGTAGCAAAAGGGAGTACCAGAATCGTAGTCAAGCCAGGCCAGGGTCATAAACAGGAGATCAGTAGCTGGGAAGGGAAACAAACAGGACAAGAGAGGATGGATGGATCACAGGAGGGACAGGTCAGGTACAAGGCTCAGGGTCCAGGGTTCAGGTAACAGACAGGAAACAGGATCAACAGGTTCCAGGAATCAGGCTTCAGGTTCAGGAATCAGGATCAGAGTAACAGGCTGCAGGTCAAGGCTCAAGGACAATACCAGGGCAACATGAGTGTCCACTTGCCGGGTATTTATACTGCAGCTGCTAATTAAGGTCAGGTGACACCTGTCTGCAGAGGGGAATACCTGCTCCATACTGCCAGGATTCCTCCGCTGGTGGATGTCCAAAGGTGACAGAATACCAGCAGCAAAAGCTCTTCTGACAGCTCCAAACTGCCAGGAGACATCTGCTGGTGGACCTCAGTACTGCATGCCAAATGATCGATATTACCAGCGGAGGAGACCTTTACTGACAGTACCCCTCGAAGGAACGACCTCCGGATGCTCCAACTAGCTGTTGCTGGGAAAAGTCCTGGTGTCCAGCCGGGCAGCAGGCACCTCAAGCTGGGCAGCAAGCAGTGGCACATCAGGCTGGGCAGCAGGCAGGAACACATCAGAGTGGGCAGCGGGCAGAAACACATCAGGCTGGGTAGCGGGCAGGAACACATCAGGCTGGGCAGCGGGCAGGAACACACCAGGCTGGGCAGCGGGCAGGAACACACCAGGCTGGGCAGCAGACAGGAACACACCAGGCTGGGCAGCGGACAGGAACACACCAGGCTGGACAGCGGACAGGAACACACCAAGCTGGGCAGCAGACAGAACACTTCAAGCTGGGCAGCGGACAGAATCACTTCAAGCTGGGCAGCAGGCACTTCAAGCTGGGCAGCAGGCATGGGCACTTCAAGCTGGGCAGCAGGCACGGGCACTTTAAGCTGGGCAGCAGGCACGGGCACTTAAAGCTGGGCAGCAGGCACGGGCAATTCAAGCTGGACAGCAGGCATGGGCACTTCAAGCTGGGCAGCAGGCACGGGCACTTCAATCTGGGCAGCAGGCACATCAAGCAGGGCAGCAGGCACTTCAAGCTGGGCAGCAGGCATGGGCACTTCAAGCTGGACAGCAGGCACATCAGGCTGGGCAGCAGGCACGGGCACTTCATACTGGGCAGCAGACAGAGGCACTTCAAGCTGAGCAGCAGGCATGGGCACTTCAAGCTGGGCAGCAGGCACATCAGGCTGGGCAGCAGGCACGGGCACTTCAAGCTTGGCAGCAGGCACTTCAAGCTGGGCAGCAGGCACATCAAGCTGGGCAGCAGGCACGGGCACTTCAAGTTTGGCAGCAGGCACATCAGGCTGGGCAGCAGGCACAGGCACTTCAAGCTGGGCAGCAGGAATGGACACTTCAAGCTGGGCAGCAGGCACATCAGGCTGGGCAGCAGGCACGGGCACTTCAAGCTGGGCAGCATGAATGGACACTTCAACTGGGCAGCAGGCACATCAAGCTGGGCAGCAGGCACATCAAGTTGGGCAACAGGCATGTGCATATCAAGTGGGGCAGCAGGCACATCAAGTGGGGCAGTGGGCACGGGCACTTCAAGATGGGCACCGGGGACTTCAGGCTGGAAAGCAGGCTCATCAGGCTGGAAAGCGGGCTCATCAGGCTGGAAAGCAGGCACATCAGGCTGGAAGGCGGGCACATCAGGCTGGAAGGCGGGGACATCAAGCTGGGATGCGGGCACATCAAGCTGGGAGGTGGGCACATCAAGCTGGGAGGTGGGCACATCAGGCTGGAAAGCGGGCTCATCGGGCTGGAAAGCAGGCTCATCAGGCTGGAAAGCAGGCACATAAGGCTCGAAGGCGGGCACATAAGGCTCGAAGGCGGGCACATCAGGCTGGAGAGCGGGCTCATCAAGCTGGAAAGTAGGCACTGGCACCTCAGGCTGGAACACTGGCACCTCCGGCTGGAACACTGGCACATCAGGCTGGAACACTGGCACCTCAGGCTGGAACACTGGCCCCTCCGGCTGGAACACTGGCCCCTCCAGCTGGAACACTGGCCCCTCCGGCTGGAACACTGGCACTTCAGGCTGGAACACTGGCGCCTCAGGCTGGAACACTGGCGCCTCAGGCTGGAACACTGGCCCCTCCGGCTGGAACACTGGCCCCTCCGGCTGGAACACTGGCCCCGCCGGCTGGAACACTGGCACTTCAGGCTGGAACACTGGCGCCTCAGGCTGGAACACTGGCGCCTCAGGCTGGAACACTGGCACTTCAGGCTGGAATTCTGGTGCTTCAGGCTGGAACTCTGGCGCTTCAGGCTGGAAGGCGGGTATCAGGACATCAGCTGGAAAGCGGACATCAGGACATGGAACTGGATAACAGGCACTGGGACGTCAGACTGGATAGCAAGCACTGGGACATCAGACTGGATAGCAAGCACTGGGACGTCAGACTAGGTAGCAGGCACTGGGACGTCAGGCTGGTTTGGATTAGCTGGTACGGAGGCAGGTTGGGTTACTGGCAGGATCGTCTTGGTTAGAAAAAACTTTTGTTTTTTCTTTGGCTTAGCCACTGAAGCTCTGTAGGTGACGGGTGCAGCAGACTGGAAAGGAGGATTGGGATATAGTAGAGAAGAGGTAACAGTAGCTGGGGGAAGTTCCTGTGGGTTTGTAGGCAGCTGAGAAGAGGCAGGTGGGTTGAATGCAGGATAGGTACAGGGAGCAGAGACCGGATATGAGTATTTGGTTGGGAGTAGGGATGAGCCAAACACTCCCCGGTTCGGTTCGCACCAGAACCTGCGAACGGACTGAAAATTTGCATGAATATTAGAACCCCATTGACGTCTATGGGAATAAAAAGTGCTCATTTTAAAGGCTAATTTGCATGGTATTGTCCTAAAAAGGGTTTGGGGACCCGGGTCCTGCCCCTGGGGACATGTATCAATGCAAAAAAGACTTTTTTTAGGATCAGTGATTTTAATGATGCTTAATATAAAAAAAAAGTGAAATACTCCTTTAAATATCGTACCTGGGGGGTGTCTATAGTATGCCTCTAAAGTGGCGCGTGTTTCCCATGCTTAGAACAGTCCCTGCACAAAATGTCATTTTTAAAGGAAAAAAAAAGTCATTTAAAACTGCTTGCGGCTTTAATGTAATGTCGGGTCCTGGCAATAAGGATGAAAATCAGTGAGACAAACGGCATGGGTACCCCCCCAGTCCATTACCAGGCCCTTTGGGTCTTGTATAGATATTAAGGGGAACCCCGCACCCAAATTAAAAAAGGAAAGGTGTGGGGCCCCCAGGCCCTATATACCCTGAACAGCAGTATACAGGCGGTGCAAACAAGACAGGGACTGTAGGTTTGTTGTTAAGTAGAATCTGTTTGTAATTTTGAACTGGTACATTTTTAACGTGTTTAGCTCCAGCCAAAAAATCTATTTTAGGCTTTTTTGAAAACATGGGGAAGGGTTATCACTCTGTGACATTTGTTTTGCTGTCTGTGCTCCTCTTCAGAAGATTTCACCTCACTTTTTGTCCCAATGACAAATGTTTTTTGAAAATTTGTTTTTTTTGTGAAACAAGGATTGGTGATAAAGCATCAGTGGAAAGGAGAAAAGTTTTTCCCATATTAACTCTTACAGGAGAAAATTTCCCTTCCTAGGGGTAGATTTCATCTCACTTCCTGTTGTCTCCTTCCATTTGCAAGTAGGAGTCGTTTGTAAGTTGGATGTTTGAAAGTAGGGGCCTGCTCTATATACTCAGCAGAAATTTGGGCCTTAGGTGTTGTTGTGGCCACAACACTGTAAGCCCTCAAAGGGCCCTGCTGTGAAATATTAGATCAAGAATTGTAATCACATGCCCCTGTTGAAAAGGGGCAGAAAAATTGGGCCTTTGATAGTGGTGGTGCTGGTGCCACAACACTGTAAGTCCTCAAAGATACTCTTGGTGGGCGCAGAAACGGGCCCTGCTGTGAAATATTAGCTCAAGAATTCTATTTACATGTCCCTGTTGAACAGGGGCTGAAAAATTGGGCCTTAGGCACTGGTGCTGGTGCCACAACACTGCAACCCCTCACAGATACTCTAGTTGAAGTGCAGGAACTAGCCCTGCTGCAAAGAATTGCATCAAAAATTGTAATTACACGCCCCTGTTAAACAGGGGCTGAAAAATTGGGCCTTAGGCACTGGTGCTGGTGCCACAACACTGCAACCCCTCACAGATACTCTAGTTGGAGTGCAGGAACAAGTCCTGCTGCAAAGAATTGCATCAAAAATTGTAATTACATGCACCTGTTAAACAGGGGCTGAAAAATTGGGCCTTAGGCACTGGTGGCGGGACTGGCGGCTCCCAGAGTCAAAAATGTTCTTGCAAGCTATCATCATGATCATTGAGGAGGAAGAGGATAATAACTCAGTATAACAGGATAGTCACTCAGCATCAGCATAGACAGACTTTGAAGGGATCTGACATTTAAAAAAAATGTATTCGGTTATATCAGCATCAGGTGCTTGGTAGCTGGTAGTGATCCAAGACTGATTCGTTTTTATGAAGGTCAGTCGATCGACTGAGTCAGTGGACAGACGCACCCTGTGATCGGTTACGAAGCCCCCAGAAGCACTTAATGTGCGTTCCGAAAGAACGCTGGATACAGGACAGGCCAGTAGCTCAATTGCATACTGTGCAAGCTCTGGCCAGTGATCGATCCTCAAGACCCAGTAACCCAGAGGATTTTCGGTGGGAAAGGTGTCCAAGTCAGATCTTGCCCCTAGGTATTCCTGCACCATGTAAAACAGATGCTGGCGATGGGTGCTGAAACCGATCATACCTTGGGGCTGCGCACTAAAAAAAAATTGTCTGAACGCATTGGTCAGACGTCCACCTTCTCCACCGCTCCTTCTTTGACTGACCGAAGCCTCAGCAACACGTTGTCCAGAAACAGGAGTTTGTAACCTCGCAGTCTCTGGGAATGCGTTGCACAGACCTTTCTGCAAGGCCTCCCGAAGATGTTTTATCCTCTTTTCCTCTGTGATGGCAAGATAAGGTCCGCAACCTTACCCTTGTAACGTGGATCAAGGAGAGTTGCCAGCCAGTATTGTTCCTTCTCCTTGATACCACAAATACGAGGATCCTTCCGCAGGCTTTGCAGGATCAGGGAGGCCATGCAGCATAGGTTTGCTGAGGCATTCAGTCTGGAGTCCTCTGGGCCACTAAGGATGACATGATCCGCAGCTACCTACTCCCAGCCACGTACAAGTCCATGTGTTGCTTGGGACGGTAAATGATCCATTAAAGACTGCTGCTGATGCTGAGTGCCAGGCTCCACCTCCATACTGACACAATTCTCCTCCTCCTCCTCTTCCTGTGTGATCAGCGGGCACGCAGGAACACTGTCTGGATAAAGGGGCCTTGAGAGATAAGGAAGTCCTCCTCTTACTGCCTCTGTTCTGCCTCAAGTGCCCTGTCCATTATTCCACGCAGCGTGTGCTCCAACAGGTGGACAAGGGGGACGGTGTCACTGATGCATGCACTGCCACTGCTCACCATCCTTGTGGCCTCCTCAAATGGTAACAGGACAGTGCATGCATCCCTGATCATGGCCCACTGGCATGGGGAAAAATAAAACAATTTCCCCTGACCCTGTCCTGGAGCCATAGTCGCACAGGTACTCATTGATGGCCCTCTGCTGTGTATGCAGCCACTGCAGCATGGTCAACGTTGAGTTCCACCTGGTGGGCATGTCACAGATTAGGCGGTTCTTGGGCAGATTAAATTCCTTTTGGAGGTCTGCCAGCCGAGCACTGGCATTATATGACCAGAGGAAATGCACACAGACTTTCCTGGCCTGCCTCAGGACACACTGTAAGCCCGGGTGCCTGCCCAAGGACCGCTGCACCACCAAGTTAAGGACGTGAGCCAAACAGGGCACATGGGTCATTTGTCCCTGTCAGAGGGCGGAGATGAGGTTGGTGCCATTGTTGCAAACCACCATTCCTGCCTTAAGTTGCCATGGCGTCAACACCTCTGAACCTGCCACTGCAGAGCTGACAGAACCTCTGCCCCAGTGTGGCTCCTGTCCCCCAAGCACACCAGCTCAAGCACCGCATGGCATCTTTTGGCCTGCATACTTGAGTAGCCCCTTAAACGCCTACGGAGCACCGCTGGTTCCCAGGACAAAGCACAGGAAGAGGCCATGGAGGAAGAAGAAGAGGAGGGGTGGAGGAGAGAGGTGTGTCAGAATCATTAGTAGTGGCATTTTGGAGGTGTGGTGGCGGAACAACCTCCCACACTACTGCACCTTGTCCTGAATCCTTCCCAGCTGCCAGCAGAGTCACCCAATGCACCGTGAAACTTAGGTAACGTCCCTGTCCATGCCTGCTGGACCATGAGTCAGCAGTAATATGCACCTTACCGCTGACCGCCCTGTCCAGCAAGGCCAAGACATTGCCTTCCACATGCAGGTAGAGAGCCAGAATCGTCTTCCATGAGAAAAAGTGGCGTTTGGGTACATGCCACTGAGGAACCGCACATTCCACAAACTCACGGAAGGGGGCAGAGTCTACCAACTGAAAAGGTATCAGTTGAAGTGCTAGCAATTTTGTCAAGCTAGCATTCAACCACTGGGCATGTGGATGACTGAGAGCGAACTTCTTTCGGCAGCGCAGCAGCTGGGGCAGGGAAATTTGCCTGGTACAATCTGACGTCGGTGTACCGAAAGCAGATTGCCCACAAGCACTTGGCTGTGACACACCTAATTCTACACCTTCATTCCTCTCAGTGCAGGTCTCAGAGAGGACTGAAGGTATTGTGGGGTTGGAGATCTCAGCTGATGAGGAGCAAGGAGAGGTCCTCTTTGTTCTTTGGTGTGGGTCTTTTAGATATGCTTGCCAACGAACTGCATGGCAGGTCAACATATGTCTGGTCAAGCATGTGGTGCCCAAGCGTGAGATGTTTTGGTCACGCGAGATACGCTTGAGACATATGTTGCAAATAGCAGCGGTGCGATCTGATGCACTTATCTCAAAAAAGGCTCGCACCAAAGAACTTTAGGAATAACGTGCAGAGACAGCAGCGCCCTGCACATGCGGAGCTTTGCGGTGGGATGCAGTCAGTGTGCCGCCCTTAGGCTGGCCCCTGGAGGGGCCTTATTGGTGATGTGCCTCTTCCTCCTCCTCTCTCCTATCAGGCACCCACGTTGAGTCAGTGACCTCATCATCCCCTCCCTCCTCATCACTGGAGCAAACCTGGCAGTATGCTGCAGCAGGGGGAGCAGGACTGCCAGATTGCTGTCCTTCTTGGGCACCCCCTCTGTCCGTGCTCACGTTACTGCCTTCATCTAGCTCAGTATCATCATCAGAGCCTTCTAAACGCTGGGCATCCTCCTGGAGCATGTACCTAACACTGTGGTCAAACAGTTCGAGGGACTCCTCAGGAGGACATGGTGGGGCTAGGGAAGGAGTCAAAGATGCCATTGAGCCGAGGGAAGAGGCCGCGTTGGCAGCTGCTTTGCCAGACAAAGTACCCTGAGCATGGTGAGAGAGGATGAGGACGGCTTTGTCAACCACTCGACCAAGTCTTCCGCATGTTGTGGCTCAACATGGCCAGCTGCTGAAAAAAAGGCCAAGCATGTCCCACGGCCACGTGCTGATGAGGATGCACCGTCTCCATGACCAGCACTGTTGCCTCTAGACACAGAGCCTGCTTGCCCTCTTTTATTGGCTTGTGACTGTCTGCCTCTCCTTGTTGGCCTTTCAGACATACTAATGGCCTGCAGTGAGATGTAGCTGCACTAAGCTGGGATATATATATATATATACTGATACTGCAGCTAGCAAAATAAACTGCCTGCCTGTAGTATGAGAACACCACCAATCTTCTACAGGTAGCTTTAGATGAACACTGTGCAGAGGTCGCACTACACTAACTTGTAGATTTATCTGAACACTGTGCAGAGGATGCACTACACCAACGTTAAAATAATGTAGCTGCCTGCGGTAGTGATAGGATCAGGAAAACACCACCAACCTTCTACAGGTAGCTTTAGCTGAACACTAAACTAACGTCTAGTGTCGCACTAGACTAACGTCTAGTGTCGCACTAGACTAACGTGTAAATAATGTAGCTGCCAGCGGTAGTGATAGGATCAGGAAAACACCACCAACCTTCTACAGGTAGCTTTAGCTGAAGACTGTGCAGAGGTTGCACTACACTAACATGTAAATAATGTAACTGCCTGCTGTAGTGATATGATCAGGAAAACACCACCAACCTTCTACAGGTAGCTTTAGCTGAACACTGTGCAGAGGACGCACTACACTAACGTTAAAATAATGTAGCTGCCTGCGGTAGTGATAGCATCAGGAAAACACCACAAACCTTCTACAGGTAGCTTTAGCTGAACACTGTGCAGAGGACGCACTACACTAACGTGTAAATAATGCAGCTGCCTGTGGTAGTGATAGGATCAGGAAAACACCACCAACCTTCTACAGTTAGCTTTAGCTGAACACTGTGAAGAGGACGCACTACACTAACATGAAAATAATGTAGCTGCCTGCAGTAGTGATAGGATCAGGAAAACTTCACCAACCTTCTACAGATAGCTTTAGCTGAACACTGTGCAGAGGACGCACTACACTAACATTAAAATAATGTAGCTGCCTGCGGTAGTGATAGGATCAGGAAAATACCACCAACCTTCTACAGGTAGCTTTAGATGAACACTGTGCAGAGGTCACACTAAACTAACGTGTAAATAATGTAGCTGCCTGCGGTAGTGATAGGATCAGGAAAACACCACCAACCTTCTACAGGTAGCTTTAGCTGAACACTGTGCAGAGGACGCACTACACTAACGTGTAAATAATGCAGCTGCTTGTGGTAGTGATAGGATCAGGAAAACACCACCAACCTTCTACAGTTAGCTTTAGCTGAACACTGTGAAGAGGACGCACTACACTAACATTAAAATAATGTAGCTGCCTGCAGTAGTGATAGGATCAGAAAAACTTCACCAACCTTCTACAGATAGCTTTAGCTGAACACTGTGCAGAGGACGCACTACACTAACATTAAAGTAATGTAGCTGCCTGCGGTAGTGATAGGATCAGGAAAATACCACCAACCTTCTACAGGTAGCTTTAGACGAACATTGTGCAGAGGTCACACTAAACTAACGTGTAAATAATGTAGCTGCCTGCGGTAGTGATAGGATCAGGAAAACACCACCAACCTTCTACAGGTAGCTTTAGCTGAACACTGTGCAGAGGTCGCACTACACTAACTTGTAGCTTTAGCTGAACACTGTGCAGAGGTCGCACTACACTAACTTGTAGCTTTAGCTGAACACTGTGCAGAGGTCGCACTACACTAACTTGTAGCTTTAGCTGAACACTGTGCAGAGATCACACTAAACTAACTTGTAGCTTTAGCTGAACACTGTGCAATAGGTCACACTACACTATCTTGTAGCTTTAGCTGAACACTGTTCAGAGGATGCACTACACTAACTTGTAGCTTTAGCTGAACACTGTGCAGAGGTCACACTAAACTAACTTGTAGCTTTAGCTGAACACTGTGAGGAGGACACACTACACTAACTGTAAATAGTCTAGCTGCCTGACTGTGGTACTAATAGGATCAGAAGAACACCAGCAATTTTCTTCAGGTAGCTGTAAGTACTGTAACAACACAAGCCTGCCTGTCAGTAGGAAGATAATAACAGGAACGGATCTAGCTAAACTGAATACAGTGTATATATATATATATATATATATATATATATATATATATTAGGGTTGACCCGATACCACTTTTTTAGGACCGAGTACAAGTACCGATCCTTTTTTTTTGAGTACTTGATACCGATTACCAATACTTTTTTTTAAATGTCACGTGACAGTTTTTTTTTTTTTTTTAACAGTGCTTTCTTTTTTTTGAGGGGGTGGGGAGGGGGTGAACGGTGTATGTGTGTGTGTTTTTTTTTTTTATTTACAATTTTTATTTTTTATAATAATAAATAATATTTTTTTATTCTTTATTGCAATATGTGTTTGTTTTTTGTTTTTTTTAATCAGCCCTGTTGGGGGGCTTTGGTGAGATATCAGGGGTCTTAACAGACCTCTGATATCTCCCCCTTGAGACAGAGAAAGAGACAGAGGATAGAGATTCCCCAGTCCCTTTCTCTGCAGCCTCAGCTGCACTGAGAATGAATGGAGAGAAGACAGCGGCTCCTCTCCATTCATAAACTGACACATCGTAATCACAGGAGATTACAATGTTTCAGTTATGTGAATGGACAGAGTCAGCTGACTCTATCCACTCACAAAGAAAGGAGGAGGGTGACTGCGGAATGGAGGGGGAGAACGGAGGGGGACAGAAAAGGAGAGAGGAACGGAGGGGGACAGCGGAGAGGCACAGAGAAGGAGAGAGGAACGGAGGGGGACAGCGGAGAGGCACAGAGGAACGGAGGGGGCACGGAGGAGGATGCAGTGACAGTCAGCGGTGAGCGATAACCACTGTATGTCACTAAAGCCGCTGAAAGCTGCTGGGGGAGAATCTTGTAACTCCCCCATGCGCTGATCACAGCTGTCTTCCAGGTATCGGGGGAAGCATCGGGAGCATTTGCCAGAGTACAAGTACTCGGTCAAATGCTCGGTATCGGTGCCGATACTAGTATCGGTATCGGGACAACCCTAATATATATATATATACACACACAACACCTGGGATGCATATATATATATATATATATATATATATATATATATATATATACACACACAATACACTGTAAGTGCAGCAAACTGACTGACTGTCCTGCCTAATCTATCTAACTTAAATCAAATGACACTGTCTCTTTGTCTCTGTCTCTCAATGCCGGAACACACTACACAGGGCCGCCGTGCAGACGCCCTTATATAGTGTGGGGCGTGTACTAAACCCCCTGAGCCATAATTGGCCAAAGCCACCCTGGCTTTGGCCAATTACAGCTCTCTCTACAGAGGGCGCTGTGATTGGCCAAGCATGCGGGTCATAGTGCATGCTTGGCCAATCATCAGCCAGCAATGCACTGCGATGCCGCAGTGAATTATGGGCCGTGATGCGCCTCACAAATTTGGCGCGAACGACCCATATCGTTCGCAAATCAGCGAAATTGATGTTCGAGTCGAACATGGGTTTGACTCGAACACAAAGTTCATCCCTAGTTGGGAGCAGCGTATACTGAGTTGCAACTAAGATTGACATGGGTGATGGGGAAACATACATTTGGGTAGGCTGGTGTTTGGTGGCAGAGGTGGTTTGTTTGGCTGGAGCTTCTTGCATCATGTCAGACCATGCTAAAAGTATAGGTTGTACAAACTGTGCTTTTAAATCTCCCTGTCTAACAAAAGACTGAGCAGACACAATGCACTCAGCAATCACCTGTGGGGAACAGGCTGAGTAGTGCTCACAAAAATCAGCTGGATCATCTTCAAAAAGCCATACTAGGGCTGGCCATACACTATACAATTTTCTTGTTCAACTTTCCTTTAGATTTACCAAAACCATATAATATGAGGTCACACCTAAGCCCTTTCAATTTGTATGCAATCAAGCAGGCCCTTGTACTACATAGTTGAAGGTAAATCTAAAAGAAATTGAATAAGAAACTTGTATAGTGTATGGCCAGCATAGGGATACAACCGGATTCATATCAAAAGGAGGAGTGAAATCATCATGGCCCTCTGGAATACAGGGCAGGGCCAGCTCAGTACATATCTTGATCAAAGGCTGCACCTCTACAAACAATATATAACCCTGATCAACCAGGGAGTGAGCCATACGTATAGTTGCAAACAATTGGTCACTAGACCATCCTTTTAAAGCCTGGCGGCAATAAGCACCACTTTCAGATGCCAGCAGAGAAAAATAAATAACCTCATTGGCATTCATGTTTGCAACCAAACTGAATCAAAATGTTTCCCCTGTGCAGCCACTTCCAGTCAGGGATGGCCCTGGTATTCTGTCATGTACCAGATAAGACCAGAACTGTGTGGACTGCAACAGAGTGAACAAGACATAAATAGAGGGAAGTAAGTTTATTAAGGTAAATGCATATACATGTGAACACACCACCAATACAGAGTGAACAAACAAACAACCAAACAGTGATAATACACAACCAGCATATGTAGCAAAAGGGAGTACCAGAATCGTAGTCAAGCCAGGCCAGGGTCATAAACAGGAGATCAGTAGCTGGGAAGGGAAACAAACAGGACAAGAGAGGATGGATGGATCACAGGAGGGACGGGTCAGATACAAGGCTCAGGGTCCAGGGTTCAGGTAACAGACAGGAAACAGGATCAACAGGTTCCAGGAATCAGGGTTCAGGAATCAGGATCAGAGTAACAGGCTGCAGGTCAGGGCTCAAGGACAATACCAGGGCAACATGAGTGTGCACTTGCCGGGTATTTATACTGCAGCTGCTAATTAAGGTCAGGTGACACCTGTCTGCAGAGGGGAATACTTGCTCCATACTGCCAGGATTCCTCCGCTGGTGTACGCCAGTACTGCGGCCCAAAGGTGACAGAATACCAGCAGGAAAAAGCTTTTCTGACAGCTCCAAACTGCCAGGAGACACCTGCCAAATGATCGATATTACCAGCGGAGGAGACCTTTCCTGACACTCTCTTCAAAGCACTAAGTCCCGTAGCTTTTTCCTGCTCCTTTATTCTGTCATCAGCATGATAACTTCTAACAAGTTCTTTGACACCTGATAAAACCATGCTAAACCATGCTAAATTTTGTGTCGGGGAGGTTTTAACTTGCTATAAATAGATTAGCAGAGAGCTTGAAGTGTCACAGGACAGCTCTGAGAGTCTCTACCTATGAGGAAAGGGGGTGTGTGCCTTTCCCTTTAATCAGCTGTCTTGGCTGTGTGCCCAGACTTCACACTCAGTGCTGAACAGGAAGGGAAAATCTCTCATTTGAACTTTCTAAACAGTATATAAAGCTAAAGACAGCAGATATACATGCAAAAGTTATGTAGGGTGATTTTATCATCCCTGTGTATCATCTGAGGCTGTTCACTTCACTGGGTATATTTGAGGGTTTACATCCACTTCAAATTTTCCAAAGTTGAGGGCTGCTCTACAAGTATAAGGCCTCATACACATGGATGTTTTTACATCAGCGTTTTTGAGATTTTTTTGCAGCTTAAAAACGCCACTCCATGTTATCCCATATTATTCAATGGCCTCATACACACCATGGCATTTTTGAGCTGTAACAGGCATTGGTGTTTTTAAGCTCCAAAAAAAACCCAGGACCAGCGCGTTCTGAAGCTCCAGCGCTAGAGCTGTAAAAACGCCAGACGTTGTATACACAGCCTTAAGCCTCATCCGGCATTTCTCTGCCTCTATTCATAATCAATGGTTCCCTATGGGAGCCCATTGATTTGAATAGAAGTCGCACCAGAAGTCGGATTAAGATGATCCGGATTAAGGGACCTCACGTAATTTTTTTTTAAAATTACGTGAGGTTCCTCTGTGTGCGGGGGCTTATCAGAATCTGGAAGTGCCCTTTAACAAGGGAGCCCCCAGATCCCGGCCCCCCACCCTAGGTGAATGGGTAGGGGTACATTGTACCCCTACCCATTCACCAAAAAAATGTCGAAAATAAACACACTACACAGGTTTTTAAAGTATTTTATTAAGGCAGCTCTGGTTCTTCTCCCTCTTCTGGTGATGTCTTCTCCCTCTGCCGGTCCTTCCCCCCTCTCCAGTTCTTCTCCTCCTCTCTGCACTGTCTTCTCTCTCTACTGTCTTCTCATTCTTTTGCCGGGTCTTCACGCTCTTTTGCTGGGTCTTCTCCCCCTGTTCTTCTTCCGATGTTGATTCGACACGATCTCTCGATGTAATGCTGGGTTAGCTGTGTGCAATGACTTATATTGGCATGGGCGGGGCCACCTGGTGATGCAATTTTGTGGCCACACCCATTGTGACGTCACCGCCCGATGATGATGGGGCACCAGTTCCCATCATCAATCAGTTCCCCTTCAAGATTCTCAGCACACAAATTGCACCGAAAGTCGGATCATCTCGATCCGACTTCTGGTTCGACTTCTATTCAAATCAACAGGCTCCCATAGGGAACCCAGTGATTTTGAATAGAGGCAGAGAAACGCGGCTGAAAGCTAGTGCGGCTAGAAGCACATTGACGCCAATGCAAAACGCGGATAAAAAGTTTTTAACGCTGTTTTTTTCCTGGCGTCGGTATTAGCTTTACAGATAGTTTTTTTAAACGTCCGTGTGTATGAGGCCTAATTCTTATTCTATGTCATAACTTGCCATTGCTTGTGTTGAAGAAATATTCCAATATTCCAAGAGGGCATATATCATACACTGCTGTATTGCAACTAGATATATTTACTTTGTGCAATTAATAGCACTTAAAAACAAACATTGTACCTTATAAGTGTATACTGTTATTGTTAGACAATTATGTTATTTTCATGCTTCATTGAAGATCAATAAAAAAAGCTATTGAATCATTTATTTTTTCAAAGGTGTGTACAGCATCAACATATTTAATGCACCATCATTTGATGTGTCTAATGAGGTATTTGTGCAGCATGAATTATAGTCTCATTGAATTTGATGCTGTGGGTTAGGCTCTGTAGTAATCCTATATAGTGTTTTCTTTTCCCTTTTTTTTCATATACTGAACATAGTAATAATATGATGTTTATCCATGAGCTCTGGATGTCTGTCAAACATACAGATGATAGGGTTCTACTAGTCACTATGTTCTTTTTTGTTTATTGGTCTCTTGAATTTAGGAAATTAAGTTTGTTTTATGCCAACAAAGTAGATATTTTAAGAAAATTGGCAAAATCTGTTTAGTGACACTATTAATGAGATAACTGAGTAAAGTTCAATTCACAACAGGTTCAGCAAACCAACAAAAAAATTTGCTAAACCCGAACCCGAAACTCCATTGAAGCTTTAATTTTGATGTTTTTTTTCTGGCCTTTTATAAGACAAATTTGCAAGTTTTGTTAAAAAAAAAGCCATGGGTTTTTTACCTGAGACAAATGAAAGCCATGGGTAGCTGGGCTCTGCCACAGGGGACATGTACCAATGAAAATATATTGTTTTTAAATAGTCATGTCTATATTTGGTTAATGACATCACCCAAATTTGTTAATCGGTGTGTTAACATACAGCAGTGAGAAGGGACCTATTCTTTGTTATGGCAGTATTAGTGGGAGAAGATTGTTGTGTCTGTGGTTCGTTGTGTTAGTAGGTTGTTGTGTATCTCATCATGATTGGCAATGGGTTTACATCACTGGATGATGTGATTGATATTGAATTTACATTATGGGACTTTTTTGTTTTTGGGGGTTGATAAGGTACTATGTACATTTTACTCTTTCATGTAGAAACACATATTTGGGGCTCCCTTCTTCTAAAGTGGTTTTCCAGATTATGATCAATTTTCCTTACAGACGCCCACATCCCTTTGGGTGGACAGAATGTGGGGATGAGGCCCTTGTCCATGTTGGATAAAGGTTTGGTCTTGATTTTGAAGGGGACTCCACACTGTTTTTCCTTTGCTTTTTCTGTACGAGGCAGTACACATTGTTTGCAACAAAGTGTACTCTCCCTTTAAGAAATAAAATGGCATAGCCCCCGTCAAACTCCATATAAAACCCTTATCTAGGCATGCAGTCCGACTGGCAAGGAAAGGTGAGCATGTGGACCCCCAGGCCTCATGCCCTTAACATTGAGAAGGTACCTTGCAAAGGGGTCTGGCCAAGCCTCTCCGATTTGCAAGACACCTTGTCCCCATATTGATGCAGACAGTGTAAACCCAATGTCAATCACGTTGTTCCACAATGAAGATCTGTCTTCAATCATGATCAGCAACACCTGATGACCTACTAACATGACAATGCTGTCCTGCTGCTACTCCCATCACAAATGAAAGTTCCCCAGTGCAGCTGGAATGTAAACAACAGCACAGAGGAACACGGAAGATGTCACTGACCAATTATGGTCAATGACACCACCAGAGATCCTTGGCAGCTTGTTTAAAAAACTGCCAAAAAGAGAACAACCTGGCTTTGAGTCAAACTCCTGTTCAACTCAAAGGTGTACATTATAATACACTCTTAAAGTGGAGTTCTAGTCATTTGTGTGTTTATTAAAAAGCAGCAGCTACAAAAACTGTAGTTGCTGACTTTTAATAAACACACACTTACCTGTCCCACGGTCCAGTGGTGCACTCACCCCAGCAGTTTTCTTCCTCTCTCCTCCTTCAGCTGCGCCGGCATCACTACTTTGGGCACTCGGCTGTGACAGCTTGCGGCTTCACACCCGGGTACCCACTGCACATTCATGAGCAGCGCTGTTATTGGTCCTAAAGTCTTCTAGGACCTGTCCTGTGTTCCAGAAGACTTCAGGAGGGAGGAGGAAGGATAACTTCCACTTCTGATTGCCTAAGGCGACCGGAACGGAAGTGGCTGCAGGTACCTGTCAAAATCGGGTACCCGCTCCCCCCTCCTCCCCAAAATCTCCATTTCACCATCAGGAGCTGGGGAGGAGGCCTTAAAGCGGAAGTTCCACTTTTGGGTGGAACTCTGCTTTAAAGTGGTATTAAACCTTGTTTTTTATTCTTTATTACTGGGCACCTAAACCCCCTTCCTGCCCAGGCCAATTTTCAGCTTTCAGTGCTGTCACTCTTTGATTGACAATTTTGCGGCCTTGCAACTCTGCCCAAATTAGATTTCTTTTGGTGGTAATTAATCACTGCTGGGTTTTTTATTTTTTGCTAAAAAAAATAAAAAGACAGAACATTTTGAAAAAAACAAAACAAAAACAAAACAGTTTTATAGTTTGTTATAAAATTTTGCAAACAGGTAATTTTTCTCCTTCATTGATGTGTGCTGATGAGGCTGCACTGATGGACACTGATAGGCTTCACTTATGGCCACTGATAGGCACTGATAAGGCGGCACTGATGGACACTGATGAGGTGGCACTGGTGGGCACTGATGAGGTGGAACTGGTGGGCACTGATAGGTGGCACTGATGGACACTGATGGGTGGCACTAAGGGGCATTGATAGGTGGCACTGTAAGGTGGCACTGAAGGGCACTGATAGGTGGGACTGATGGACACTGATGGGCACTGGTAGGTAACACTGATAGGCAGCAGTGATAGGTGGCACTGATGATGGGGCACTGATTGGCAGCACTGATGGGTATTGATATTTGGCACTGGTGGGCATTGATAGGTGGCACTGGTGAGCAGTGATTGGCGGCACTGATATGCACTGGTAGGTATCACTGGTGGACACTGGCAGGCGGCACTGGTGGGCACAGATGAGGCAACGGTGGCTCTCACTGTTCGGGACTCATGTCTCTTTGACAGAAGCCAGTGATTGGCTTTTCTTTCTGAAAAAAACCCGATGACCAATCTTCTGTTTACATCAGGTAATCATTGGCTGACAGCTGATCATGTGGTAAGGGGCTGAAATCGGCCCTTTACTCTGATCTGTGATCAGCCGAGACTCATTGACTCGTTGATCACAGAGCGGGTCATGTGCGCCCCGCATGGGAGGATGTCTATTGACGCCTTCCTGACAATTAAGGCCTGTGCTGTAGCCGTCTTTCAGCTATAGTGTGGGCAGGAAGTGGTTAAAATAACAAACATGTTATACACAGCAGCCCCGATCCTCTTCTTCTGAGGTCCCCCCCCTGGTGCTCCAAGCCCCTCCTCTTCGGTGAGTCCCCCCATGAAAACCTGCTTTCCATGGGGGCACCCGTGCATGCTCACTACCAAGCCACTCTGTCTGTATCTATTGACACAGAGCAGGTGGCTTGGCCCTGCCCCTGCTTCCTCATCACAGCATTTGTTTGATGGCAGGAAGAATGGCTCCCGCTGCTTTCAATCTGCCTAATGAGGAGGGAGACAGCAGCAATAGCTGCTGCTCTCATGCACATCACTGGATCAGATCAGGCTCAAGTAAGAAAAGGGGGGGGGGGGTGGATCCTGCAGCACAAGAAAGTTTTTTACCTTAATGCATAGAATGCATTAAGGTAAAAAAATCTTACGGCTTTACAACCACTTAAAGAAAGCACACCATTTACTTTCTCATCATTTGACTAGTGAGGATCTAATGTGTTGATTTATAAAACCATGTTGTTATTAGCAGGACTGTTACAATAGAGCTACATTTACTTTGTACTTTAATGTGTTGTACCTCACCTGTTTGCTTAGAAAGGAATTCCTTTCCTGTTTCCTATGTTCTCTTGTTGTTTAAAGTGTTTTCTGGCTACACACAACATATCTGTTCTATGACTGTTAAAGTCCCCGCATGGCTTTGTGAAATGCTATTTTTATTGTATGGCACTGAAACAGAAGGTTGGCTGTAAATCTGCATTTCATTTGCAGTTTACCATGTTCTACTAGGTCTCAGAATATTGCTGTTTGTTTAAAAATACATGCATAGTACATTGCCAGTCCTTGTGTTTGGTAAAAAGTATCATATGGTGTTTTTTATAAATCAACCCAATATTTTTTTGTACTGCTTTTAATATAGTCCTTAAGTGCCTCTGTTGATTGCTCATTTTATTTATACATGCAATGCAGTCATGCATGAAAATGAAGTAGTTGGACGCAGACATCTGTTTATGTATTTATTTTTTACAATTTACACAGCTTTTTATATACTGTACATTAACATTACTTTCTGCGCTCAAGGAGGTTACTTGAGGTTCTCCTGAAGGAGTGCTGATAGTAAAGTATAATCATAACAAAGGCATATGTCCCAGCAGAATTGAAATCCTAAACGTGACTCTATGCAAGAAATATCACACTGTTTATTGCAAACCTGTGCTGAGAGAAATATGTTTGTTGCTGTTGCTGTCCTCTTCTTCTTCAAAGGCCAGTTGCCTGCTGTCATGCTGATCTAGTAGCTCCAGTCTAAGTTACTGATCTGAAACAAATATGAAGATTAGCAATGAGCAGTTTGATTTTGCAGTGAAATTACAGTATATGGCAAGGAAACCATGTATCTGACAGCTGCCACTTTATTAATTTGTAGATGCATCAGATAGGCATCTAGAAATAAATGCTTTATTTAAAAGTGTTTGTGAACAAAAAAAAACAAACAAACAAAAGAAAGTTAAAGGAGTTAAAAGTTAATGCTCCAATTTTGCTTGAATTTCAGGGAAGGGGAAACTCTCACATATGGCTATTCTTAATGAAGATAAAGAGTTTTAAATTTACCACAGGCAGGCACCACAGGCAGGCAGCTACAGTATTTACAGTTAGTGTAGTGTGTCCTCTGCACAGTGTGCACCTAAAGCTACCTGAAGAAAATTGGTGGTGTTCTTCTGATCCTATTAGTACCACAGGCAGGCAGCTACAGTATTTACAGTTAGTGTAGTGTGTCTTCTGCCCAGTGTGCACCTAAAGCTACCTGAAGAAAATTGGTGGTGTTCTTCTGATCCTATTAGTACCGCAGGCAGCTGCAGTATTTACAGTTAGTGTAGTGGGTCCTCTGCACAGTGTGCACCTAAAGCTACCTGAAGACAATTGCTTTTGTTCTGAACCTATTAATACCACAGGCAGGCAGCTGCAGTATTTACATTTAGTGCACTGTGTCCTCTGCACAGTGTGCACCTAAAGCTACCTGAAGAAAATTGGTGGTGTTCTGATCCTATTAATACCACAGGCATGCAGCTACAGTATTTACAGTTCGTGTACTGCATCCTCTGCACAGTGTGCACCTAAGGCTACCTGAAGAAAATTGGTGGTGTTCTTCTGATCCTATTAGTACCACAGGCAGGCAGCTGCAGCATTTACAGGACCTTGTTGTCGGAAATTCCGACCATGTGTAGGCTCCATCACACATTTTCCATCGGATTTTCCGACACACAAAATTTGAGAGCAGGCTATAAAATTTTCCGACAACAAAATCCGTTGTCGGAATTTCCGATCGTGTGTACACAAATCCGACGCACAAAGTGCCACACATGCTCAGGATAAATAAAGAGATGAAAGCTATTGGCTACTGCCCCGTTTATAGTCCCAACGTACGTGTTTTACGTCACTGCGTTCAGAATGATCGGATTTTCCGACAACTTTGTGTGACCGTGTGTATGCAAGACAAGTTTGAGCCAACATCCGTCTGAAAAAATCATAGGATTTTGTTGTCGGAATGTCCGATCAATGTCCGACCGTGTGTACGGGGCATTTCTGTACTGGGTCCTCTGCACAGTGTGCACCTAAAGCTACCTGAAGACATTTGCTGTTGTTCTGATCCTATTAATACCACAGGCAGGCAGCTACAGTATTTACAGTTAGTGTACTGTGTCCTCTGCACAGTGTGCACCTAAAGCTACCCAAAGACAATTGCTGGTGTTCTTATACTAATAATACTACAGGCAGGCAGTTGATTCTGCTAGCTGCAGTATCAGTATATATATATATATATATATATATATATATATATATATATATATATATATACACATCCCAGCTTTGTGCAGCTACATCTCACTGCAGCCATTAGTATGTCTGGAAGGCCAACAAGGAGAGGCAGAAAGTCACAAGCCAAAAAAAGAGGGCAAGCTGGCTCTGTGTCTAGAGGCAACAGTGCTGGTCGTGGAGACGGTGCATCCTCATCAGCATGTGGCCGTGGGACGCGCTTGTCCTTTTTTCGGCAGCTGGCTGTGTTGAGCCGCAACATGTGAAAGACTTGGTAGAGTGGATGACCAAGCCGCCCTCATCCTCCATATCCTCTCTCTCCCAGGCTCAGGGTACCTTGTCTGGCAAAGCATCTGCCAACGCGGCCTCTTCCCTCAGCTCAATGGCATCAGTCACTTCTTCCCTAGCCCCACCATGTCCTCCTGAGGAGTCCCCCGAACTGTTTGACCACAGTGTTGGGTACATGCTCCAAGAGGATGCGCAGCATTTTGAAGGCTCCGATGATGGTACCCAGCTAGAGGAAGGCAGTAACGTGAGCATAGAGAGAGGGGGTGCCCAAGAAGGACAGCAATCTGGCAGTCATGTTCCCCCAGCTGCAGAATACTGCCAGCTTTGCTCCAGTGATGAGGAGGGAGGGGATGATAAGGTCACTGACTCCATGTGGGTGCGTGATAGGAGAGAGGAGGAGGAGGAGGCACATCTCCAATGAGGCCAAGTGTATCTCACGTGGCCAAAACATCACCCGCTTGGGCACCACATGCTTGATCAGACATATGTCGACCTGCCATGCAGTTTGTTAGCAAGCGTACCTAAAAGACCCACACCAAAGAACAAAGCGGACCTCTCCTTGCTCCTCATCAGCTGGGATCTCCAACCCCACTATACCTTCAGTTCTCTCTGAGACCTGCACTGAGAGGAATGAAGGTGTAGAATTAGGTGTGTCACAGCCAAGTACATGCGGGCAATCTGCTATGGGTACACCTACGTCAGATTGTACCAGGCAAATTTCCCTGCCCAAGCTGCTGCACCACTGAAAGAAGTTCGCTCCCAGCCATCCACATGCCCAGCGGTTGAATGCTAGCTTGGCTAAATTGCTAGCACTTCAACTGCTGCCTTTTCAGTTGGTAGACTCTTCCCTCTTCTGTGAGTTTGTGGAATGTGCGGTTCCTCTGTGGCAGGTTCCCAAACGCCACTTTTTCTCACGTAAGGCGATTCCGGCTCTCTACCGGCATGTGGAAGGCAATGTCCTTGACAAGGTGGTCAGTGGTAAGGTGCATATTACTGCTGACTCATGGTCCAGTAGGCATGGACAGGGATGTTACCTATCTTTCACCGTGCACTGGGTGACTCTTCTGGCAGCTGGGAAGGATGCAAGACAGGGTGCAGTAGTGTTGGAGGTTCTTCCTCTTCCTGTGTTGATTTGTCCTTGGAACTAGCAGTGGTCCATAGGTGTTCAAGGGGCTACGCAAGCATGCAGGCAAAAAGATGCCATGCAGTGCTTGAGCTGGTGTGCTTGGGGGATAGGAGCCACACTGGGGCAGAGATTCTGTTAGCTTTGCAGGGGCAGGTTCAGAGGTGGTTGACGCCACGCCAGCTTAAGCCAGGTATGGTGGTTTGCGACAATGGCACCAGCCTCCTCTCCGCCCTCCAACAAGGACAACTGACCCATGTGCCCTGTTTGGCTCACGTCCTTAACTTGGTGGTGCAGTGGTTCTTGGGCAGGTACCTGGGCTTACAGGATGTCCTGAGGCAGGCCAGGAAAGTCTGTGTGCATTTCCGCAGGTCATATAATACCAGTGCTCGGCTGGCTGATCTCCAAAAGTAATTTAACCTGCCCAAGAACCGCCTAATCTGAGACATGCCCACCAGGTGGAACTCAACGTTGTCTATACTGCAGTGGCTGCACATGCAGCAGAGGGCCATCAATGAGTACCTATGCGACTATGGCACCAGGACAGTGTCAGGGGAGCTTGTTTTTTTTCCCCACGCCAGTGGGCTATGATCAGGGATGCATGCACTGTCCTGTCACTATTTGAGGAGGCCACGAAGATGGTGAGCAGTGACAGTGCATGCATCAGTGACAATGTCCCTCTTGTCCACCTGTTGGAGCACACGCTGCATGGAATAATGGACAGGGCACTTGAGGCAGAACAGAGGCAGTAAGAGGAGGATTTCCTTATCTCTCAAGGCCCCCTTTATCCAGACAGTGTTCCTGCGTGCCCGCTGATTACACAGGAAGAGGATGAGGAGTAGGAGGATTGTGTCAGCATGGAGGTGGAGTCTGGCACTCAGCATCAGCAGCAGTCTTCAAGGGATCATTTACAGTCCGAAGAAACCCATGGACTTGTACGTGGCTGGGAGGAGGTGGCTGCGGATCATGTCATCCTTAGTGACCCAGAGGACTCTGGACCGAATGCCTCAGCAAACCTACGCTGCATGGCCTCCCTGATCATGCAAAGCCTGTGGAAGGATCCTCGTATTCGTGATATCAAGGGGGGGTGATTACTGGCTGGCAACCCTCCTTAAACCACATTACAAGGGTAAGGATGCGGACCTAAGGGAGCAGAGGATGAAACATCTTCGGGAGGCCTTGCAGAAAGGTTTGTGCAACGCATTTCCAGAGCCTGGGAGGTTACAATTTCCTGGTCCTCCTGGACAACATGTTGCTGATCCTTCGGTCAGTCACAGAAGGAGTGGAGAAGGTGGCTGTCTGACCGATGCATTCAGACAATTTTTTAGTCCGCAGCCCCAAGGTCTGATCGGTTCCAGCAACCATCGCCAGCATTTGATTCACATGGTGCAGGACTACCTAGGGGCAAGATCAGACTTGGACACCTTTCCCACCGAAAATCCTCTGGGTTACAGGGTCTTGAGGATGGATCACTGGCCAGAGCTTGCACAGTATGTAATGGAGCTACTGGCCTGTCCTGCATCCAGCTTTCTTTCGGAACGCACATTTAGTGCTGCTGGAGGCTTTGTAACCGATCACAGAGTGCGTCTGTCCACCGAATCGATCGATCGTGTCATGGATCTGCCACCTAAGGGTTAACTTAGTCCAGACTGATTTCAATGATTGGCAACAGGCTGCCTTATTTAAACACCTCAGCAGCTCTGTGTCCTTGCTGTTTGATCTGCAGCTCTGTGTATGTGTTTCCTGAAGATCTGATATCTGCTCCTGTTTGACCCGGCTTGTTTTGAGACTGTTCCTGTTATCCGCCTTCACCTGACCCTTGGCTTGTTTGACGATTCCTTCTGCCTGCTCCTCTTGTACCTTTGTTGCCAGCCTGATTATTGACCCGGCCTGCCTGACGTTCCAAGACTCTCCTCCAGTCTGCTATACTTACCTACTGCAGCCATCCAGCTTCAGTCCCAGTCTGCTTACCTGTCTGCTGATCCATCCAGTCTGCTCACCTGCCTGCTGATCCATCCAGTCTGCTCACCTGCCTGCTGATCCATCCAGTCTGCTCACCTGCCTGCTGATCCATCCAGTCTGCTCACCTGCCTGCTGATCCATCCAGTCTGCTCACCTGCCTGCTGATCCATCCAGCCTGCTCACCTGCCTGCTGATCCATCCAGTCTGCTCACCTGCCTGCTGATCCATCCAGCCTGCTGGTCCTGTCTGCTGTGCCAGCCATCTGACCCATCTGCTGTTGATCCTGCCAGGCACTCATACCATTCTGCACTCCCGTGCCACATGTCTGCTCTACCAGGGGCTGCAAGTCAGATACGTAAGGGAGGCCTTCCTCTGCACTCGGGCTCATCAGTCAGGTACGTGAGAACTTGACAGATCGGCTGACCTTTATAAAAATGAATCAGTCTTGGATCACCAGCTACCAAGCCCCTGATGCTGATTTAACCGATTGATTTTTTTTTTATGTGGGATCCCTTCAAGACTGCCTATGCTGATGCTGAGTGACTATCCTATTATGCTGAGTCACAATTCTCTTCCTCCTCAATTTTCATGCTGAAAGCTTGTAACAACATTTTTGGTTCTGGGCACCGCCACCAGTGGCCAAGGCCCAATTTTTCTGCCCCTGTTTAACAGGGGCATGTAATTACAATTTTTGATGCAATACTTTGCAGCAGGGCTCATTCCTGCGCTCCAACTATAGCATCTGTGAGGGGTTGCAGTGTTGTGGCATCAGCACCAGTGCCCAAGGCCCATTTTTTCAGCCCCTGTTTAACAGGGGCGTATAATTACAATTTTTGATGCAATACTTTGCAGCAGGGCTCATTCCTGCACTCCAACTATAGCATCTGTGAGGGGTTGCAGTGCTGTGGCAATTTTTCTGCCCCTGTGTAACAGGGGCATGCAATTACAATTTTTGATGCAATACTTTCCAGCAGGGCTCATTCCTGTGCTCCAACTAGAGTATCTGTGAGGGGTTGCAGTGTTGTAGCACCAGTGCTCAAGGCCCAAATTTTCAGCCCCTGTTTAACAGGGACATGTAATTACAATTCTTGATCTAATATTTCACTGCAGGGCCCATTCCTGCGCCCACCAAGAGTAACTGTGAGGGCTTACAGTGTTGTGGCAACACCACCACCACCACCAAAGGCCCAATTTTTCTGCCCCTGTTCAACAGGAGCATGTAATTACAAATCTTGATATAATATTTCACAGCAGGGCCCGTTCCAGCGCCCACCAAGAGTAACTGTGAGGACTACAGTGTTGTGGCAGCAGCACCACCACCACCAAAGGTCCAATTTTTCTACCACTGTTCAACAAAGGCATGTAATTACAATTCTTGATCTAATATTTCACAGCTCGACCTATTCCTGCGTCCACCAAGAGTAACACCAACACCTAAGACCCCAATTTCTGAAGAGTATATAGGGCAGGCCCCTACTTTCAAACATCCAACTTACAAATGACTCCTACTTGCAAACGGAAGGAGACAACAGGAAGTGTGATGAAATCTACCCCTAGGAAGGGAAATTCTCTCCTGTAAGAGTTAATATGGGAAAAACGTGTCTCCTCTTCACTGATTCTTTATCACCAATCCTTGTTTCACTAAAAACCCCAAATTTTCAAAAAACATTTGGCATTGGGATAGAAAGTGAGGTGAAATCTTCTGAAGAGGTGCACAGACAGCAAAACAAATGTTACAGGGGTGATAACCCTTTCCTATATTTTCCAAAAAGCTTAAAAATAGATTTTTTGGCTGGAGCTACACTTTAAAAATGTACCAGTTCAAAATTACAAACAGATTCTGCTTAACAACAAACCTACAGTCCCTGTCTTGTTTGCACCGCCTGTATACTGCTGTTCAGAGTATATAAGGCCTGGGGGCAGGGTTCCCCTTAATATCCCTACAAGACCCAAAGGGCCTGGTAATGGACTGGGGGGGTACCCATGTCGTTTGTCTCACTGATTTTCATCCATATTGTCGGGACCCAACATTCCATTAAAGCCGCAAGCAGTTTTAAATGACTTTTATTTCTTTAAAAATGTCATTTTGTGCAGGGACTGTTCTAAGCACGGGAAACACGCACCACTTTACAGGCATACTATAGACACCCCCCAGGTATGATATTTAAAGGAATATTTCACTTTTATTTTTTCACTTTATAGCATCATTAAAATCACTGCTCCCGAAAAAATGGCTGTTTTTAAAACTTTTTTTTGCATTGATACCTGTCCTCTGGAGCAGAACCCGGGTCCCCAAACCCTTTTTAGGACAATAGCTTGCATATTAGCCTTTAAAATTAGCACTTTTGATTTTGAACGTTCAAGTCCCATGGACTTTAATGGGGTTCTAAAGTTCGCGCAAACTTTCGGTCCGTTAGCAGGTTCTGGTGTAAACCGAACTGGGGGGTGTTCGGCTCATCCCTACTGGTGATCCTAATCCATCTTGATCCATCCTCCATGATGTGCACCAGTATAAGTGCACATTATAATTTGAGTATATTTTATATTTTAATAGAAATATTGTTACCCATTTGGGGAGCACTATATACTTTATTAGTGGGACTGCTTTAGCAGTCCCACTATTGTTATTCGATTTTATTTATTTTTATTATTAGTGGGAATGCTTTAGCAGTCCCTCTATTGTTATTCGATTTTATTAGTGGGACTGCTTTAGCAGTCCCACTATTGTTATTCGTTTTTTTATTTATTTTTAATTAGTGGGACTGCTTTAGCAGTCCCAATATTGTTATTCGATTTTATTTATTTTTAATTCTATTAATTTTATTCCGTACGTTTTTTGGCTCTGCGTAACTTCTGCATACTTTCAGCTATTAAAACCATTCAACTATTAAAATGTAGTCTCTTTCAGCTGATGATGGGACTTTTTCAACTTTTTTTCTACCATTTATACTTTTTAAAATATTAAGCTTTTTATCACTTTTTTAACATTGAAGTCAATGGGAGCATGCTTCAGATCCTTAAAATCTTCTTCCGCTCCCAAAAGTTTTAGCTCCTTCATACTTTCACCTACAGACGCCAAACAAACTTTAAAATGTTCACAAAATATTCAGCTATCTGGCTATATCTTTTCAGTTTGATATCTTTTACAGTTTTTGAGAAAAAGCTTTTTGTTTAGAGGTCATTTCAGGAAATTTTAGCCATTAATCAGAGTGTACTGTGTTTGTTTTGTTGCCATGGTTACCAAAGCTTCTGTTATACACAGGGGGGGAGGTGGCTGGAGCATCTCAGCTCTGATTACAGAGCCCGGGGGAGGGGACAGACACACCATGTACTGATTTATAATAGAGGAATATGATGGGGCAGTTTTGATGGGGCAATTCTGATGGGGCAGTTTTGATGGTGGCAATATGATGGGGCAGTTTTGATGGGACAATTCTGATGGGGCAGTTTTGATAGGGCAATTCTGATGGGGCAGTTTTGATGGGGCAATTCTGATGGGGCAGTTTTGATGGGGGCAGTTTTGATAGGGGCAATATGATGGAGCAGTTTTGATGGGGACAATTTTGATGGGGCAATTCTAATGGGGCAGTTTTGATGGCAATATGATGGGGGCAGTTTTGATGGTGGCAATATGATGGGGCAGTTTTGATGCTGGTAATATGATGGGGCAATTCTGATGGGGCAGTTTTGATGGTGGCAATATGATGGGGCAGTTTTGATGGGGCAATTCTGATGGTGGCAATATGATGGGACAATTTTGATGGAGCATTTCTGATGGGGCAGTTTGTGATGGTGGCAATATGATGGGGCAGTTTTAATGGGGACAATTAGGATGGGGCAATTCTGATGGGGAAGTTTTGATGGCAGTATGATGGGGCAGTTTTGATGGCGGCCGTTTTAGCAATTTAGCTATTCAGCATTCCCACGCATTTTCCCCAGGAAATGCATTTTCTAGTTTTAATTTTAATCTTATTTATTATTCCGTACGTTTTTTGGCTCTGCGTAACTTCTGTATACTTTCAGCTATTAAAATCATTCAACTATTAGAATGTTCATCTCTTTCAGCTGATGATGGGACTTTTTCAACTTCTTTTCTACTATATATACTTTTTAAAATATTAAGCTTTTTAACACTTTTTTTAACATTGAAGTCAATGGGAGCATGCTTCAGATCCTTAAAATCTTCTTCCGCTCCCAAAAGTTTCAGCTCCTTCATACTTTCACCTACAGACGCCAAACAAACTTTAAAATGTTCACAAAATATTCAGCTATCTGGCTATATCTTTTCAGTTTGATATCTTTTACAGTTTTTGTGAAAAAGCTTTTTGTTTAGAGGTCATTTCCGGAAATTTTAGCCATTAATCAGAGTGTACTGTGTTGCTTTTGTTGCCATGGTTACCAAAGCTTCTGTTATACACAGGGGGGGAGGTGGCTGGAGCATCTCAGCTCTGATTACAGAGCCCGGGGGAGGGGACAGACACACCATGTACTGATTTATAATAGAGGAATATGATGGGGCAGTTTTGATGGGGCAATTCTGATGGGGAAGTTTTGATGGTGGCAATCTGATGGGGCAGTTTTGATGGGGATTCTGATGGGGCAGTTTTGATGGTGGCAATTCTGATGGAGCAGTTTTGATGCTGGCAATATGATGGGGCAGTTTTGATGGGGGCAGATTTGATGGGGCAGTTTTGATGGTGGCAACATGATGGGACAGTTTTGATGGGGCAATTCTGATGGGGCAGTTTTGATGGCAATATGATGGGGCAGTTTTGATGGTGGCAATATGATGGGGCAGTTTTGATGGGGCAATTCTGATGGGGCAGTTTTGATGGTGGCAATATGATGGGGCAGTTTTGATGGGGACAATTTTGATGGGGCAATTCTGATGGGGCAGTTTTGATGGCAGTATGATGGGGCAGTTTTGATGGCGGCCGTTTTAACAATTCAGCTATTCAGCATTCCCACATATTTTCCCCAGGAAATGCATTTTCTAGTTGAGTAGTGGGACTGCTTTAGCAGTCCCACTATTGTTATTCATTTTTTAATTTATTTTTAATTTTATTATTTAATTTTATTCCTTATGTTTTTTGGCTCTGTGTAACTTCTGCATACTTTCAGCTATTAAAACTATTCAAGTATTAAAATGTTGGCCTCTTTCAGCTGATGATGGGACTTTTTCAACTTTTTTTCTACTATTTATACTTTTTAAAATATTAAGCTTTTTAACACTTTTTTTTAACATTGAAGTCAGTGAGACCATGCTTCAGATCCTTAAAATCTTCTTCCGCTCCCAAAAGTTTCATCTCCTTCATACTTTCACCTACAGACGCCAAACAAACGTTAAAATGTTCACAAAATATTCAGCTATCTGGCTATATCTTTTCAATTTGATATCTTTAAAGTTTTTGTGAAAAATCTGTTTGTTTAGTAGTCATTTCAGGAAATTTTAGCTATTAAATAGAGTGTACTGTGTTGTTTTTGTTGCCATGGTTACCAAAGCTTCTGTTATACACAGGGGGAGGTGGCTGGAGCATCTCAGCTCTGATTACAGAGCCCGGGGGAGGGGACAGACACACCATGTACTGATTTATAATAGAGGAATATGATGGAGCAGTTTTGATGGGGCAATTCTGATTGGGCAGTTTTGATGGTGGCAATATGATGGGGCAGTTTTGATGGGGTAATTATGATGGGGCAATTTTGATGGTGGCAAAATGATGGGGCAGTTTTGATGGGGCAGTTTTGATAGAGACAATTTTGATGGGGCAATTCTGATGGAGCAGTTTCGATGGCAATATGATGGGGGCAGTTTTGATGGCGACAATATGATGGGGGAGTTTTGATGGTGGCAATATGATGGGGCAGTTTTGATGGGGACAATTTTGATGGGGCAGTTTTGATGGCAGTATGATGGGGGCAGTTTTGATGGTGGCCATTTTAGCAATTCAGCTATTCAGCATTCCCACGCATTTTTCCCAGGAAATGGATTTTCTAGTTAGTGGGAATGCTTTAGCAGTCCCACTATTGTTATTCGATTTTATTTATTAGTGGGAATGCTTTAGCAGTCCCACTATTGTTATTAGATTTTATTTATTTTTAATTAGTGGGAATGCTTTAGCAGTCCCACTATTGTTATTCGATTTTATTTATTAGTGGGAGTGCTTTAGCAGTCCCATTATTGTTATTCGATTTTATTTATTTAGTGGGACTGCTTTAGCAGTCCCACTATTGTTATTTGATTTTATTTATTAGTGGGAATGCTTTAGTAGTCCCACTATTGTTATTCGTTTTTTTATTTAGTGGGAATGCTTTAGCAGTCCCACTATTGTTATTCGATTTTATTTATTTTTAATTTTAAACTTAATTTTAATTTTATTCCGTACATTTTTTGGTTCTCCTTCATACTTTCACCTACAGACACCAAACAAACTTTAAAATGTTCACAAAATATTCAGCTATCTGGCTATATCTTTTCAGTTTGATATCTTTTACAGTTTTTGAGAAAAAGCTTTTTGTTTAGAGGTCATTTCAGGAAATTTTAGCCATTAATCAGAGTGTACTGTGTTTGTTTTGTTGCCATGGTTACCAAAGCTTCTGTTATACACAGGGGGGGAGGTGGCTGGACCATCTCAGCTCTGATTACAGAGCCCGGGGGAGGGGACAGACACACCATGTACTGATTTATAATAGAGGAATATGATGGGGCATTTTTGATAGGGCAATTCTGATGGGGCAGTTTTGATGGTTGCAATATGATGGGGCAATTCTGATGGGGCAGTTTTGATGGTGGCAATATGATGGGGCAGTTTTGATGGGGACAATTTTAATGGAGCAGTTTTAAAGGTGGCAATATGATGGGGCAGTTTTGATGGTGGCAATATGATGGGGCAGTTTTGATGGTGGCAATATGATGGGACCGTTTTGATGGTGGCAATATGATGGGGCAGTTTTAATGGGGACAGTTTTGATGGGGGCCGTTTTAGCAATTCAGCATTCCCACGCATTTTCCCCAGGAAATGCATTTTCTAGTTTTTAATTAGTGGTGGCTTTAGCAGTCCCACTATTGTTATTCGATTTTCTTTATTTTTAATTCTTATAATTTTATTTCGTACGTTTTTTTTTCTGCTTAACTTCTGCATACTTTCAGCTATTAAAACCATTCAACTATTAAAATGTTCGTCTCTTTTAGCTGAGGTGTGCTCTTTTTCAACTTTTTTTCTACCATTTATACTTTTTAAAATATTAAGCTTTTTAACAATTTTTTTTAACATTGAAGTCAATGGGAGCATGCTTAAAATCCTTAAATTCTTCTTCCGCTCCCAAAAGTTTCAGCTCCTTCATACTTTCACCTAGAGACACCAAACAAACTTTAAAATGTTCACAAAATATTCAGCTATCTGGCTATATCTTTTCAGTTTGATATCTTTTACAGTTTTTGTTTAGAGGTCAT